>CADWAE010000362.1:4880000-7280000 GCA_902982915.1 Phalloptychus januarius
TTAATGTCAGAGTGATATTGTGGCTTTTATTTTGAAATTTTCAGTTAGCTTCGTCTTAAACAGCCACACCAATCCAATATGTAATACTGGTTGGGTTAAAGCAGTTGTAATAAGTTCAAAACAGCAATTACTTGATGTGAAAAATGTAAAGGCTTTTATTTTGAAATTTTAAATTACCTTTATTTTAAATGATCAAACTAATCCCATCTGTAACAGTGATTTGGTTAATCCAGCTATATAATGCCCACATCAGCAAGTAGTTCTAAATCCCAGCTCAGTCATTTTGTTTAGAAAGTTGTGCCATGTTCTAGTTCTAACCTTCAGTCATTGTAGTTCTAAAGAGCAGCTCAACTGTCATGTGAGTCAGACACAGAGGAAGAGATAGCATTGTAACTGCTTAAAGCAGCTAGTTTTGTTATAAATGGTTACACTAATCCTATGAGTAGCTGTGGTTCAGCCGTCATTATAGTTCTTAACTTCCAGCTCAGCTCTCCTCTGTAGTACCAGAGTTCTGCCATTAATGTGGTTCTGACATTCTGCTCAGCCTTCTTCTGTAGTAAGTCAGAGTGCCGCCATGTTGCAGTTCTGACTTCTGGTCAGCCCTCTGTTTTAACTGGGTGTTTGCCATAGTTAAAACTACAGAGAAAATGTCTTTGAAGTTCTAATCAGCAGCTTTGCCCCAGCCTGTGTTCCGTTGCTATGGTAATTAATTGCCTCTGGCAACTGCCAGCTTTGAGCCTGATTGAAGTCTCTTTGATCTTGATCAAAGGGAATTCTACTGAATTTTAGTGAAAAAAGCAGTCCGAACAACTCCTTCCCTTCTGGTTTTGGAGATAATCTGAAGTGATCAGTTCAGTTTTATTGTTCATGAGTGTCTCTGAAACACAAAGAATCCCACACAAATGAATGAAACACAACTTCTCCATCACCATGTATTTCTTTTAGCCTCAAATAATTACTATAATAAATGTCAAGAATATTCAAAGAGAAGTTCATCCGAAATAACTGGCTCAGGCTGTGCGTAAAAACGCACATGCCCCCTTATAAACACGCCCCATAAAGTATTAACTATTAGCCAGAACACAGCTGTTAATTCAGAGATATATGATGAAGATAAAACTCGTGTTTTTACTTGTGCTGCTTGTCTCCAGTGTTTTCACTCAAGAATTTGACGGAGATAACTCGGGAATCTAAAAGGTGAGACGCACCTCAACTTTCCCTTGTTTCATCTTACTAAACTGAATATTAAATATTTTTTATTTTCACATAAAAACAGAAATAAATCATTTATTTTGTTTTAATAGTGGAACAAATGGCCAAACATTCATGTAGTTTTAGCACACCAAGTAATAAATCTGTGGTTTTGCGGTTTCTTTATTGAGGTCGACTAAACTGACAAGACATGAGAGCAACAATGAGCATCTCCATTGATTAACAGCCGTTTTAGCCCCGAATTCCCTTTGAAATGCATCAAAATAAATATTTACAACATGGCACAAATAAATGATTCCACCTTAGTGGTGACAAACAATCAAGCAGGATGTTGTGATTGAGTCCACAACATTTTAATTTAATAATTGTCACATAGTAACTATTAGCAGTATTGCTACACAGCTGTTAGAAACAAAGAGAACACCACAACCATTCCACAACCGTCGTCTCCTAGCAACGGCGGAGTGATACTGACCCCCCTCCACAAACGTGTCAAACAGGACTAGTTGATAGCACACTAAACAAAAAAACAAAACAGTATTAATTCACATAAACTATTTCAACAAAATGGCCTGTGTGTCACATTAGCTCACAAACAATTATAGCAGCACTATTCTGTAAGTGCATTTGGCTTACTCAAATTAAATATTTGATTTTATTTCAAACAGGTCTTTAAAAACAAGCAACTTATAGGACAGAAAAAAAATTATGTATACATAACCAAGAACAAAATAATTGGCTTAAGTTATTAACTTATTTAATCCTTTCCCTTATCTCAGTTTACTTGCCATCAGCTTACTTGCCATCAAAAATATGTAATTAAAGCTATAACATTCATGTTTCTGTTCAATATTCTGTGCTAAAGAGCCAAAAAATAAATTATATTACATAGACAAAATGGTTACAAACTCAAGAAAAGAAAATCTATGGATACATAATAGTAATAATGACAATTTAAATAATCAGACCTACAGCCATAGAATAATTACCAACTCCTTGCCAACGTACACAGATAAATTCTTCTTAATTTGTGTTTAACCATTACACTCTGGCATAAACGGCAATTTTCTCTAGTTGGAATGAACTTCTACAATACATGCGTTACTATAATTGAATTACTAATTTCAGAATTGTAACAGAAAAGTAGAGCTTTGCTACTGAACTTATCAAAAACACTTAAGGTTCCAAGATTTGAGGACTTGAAATCAAATGAATTGTGGGAAATAAAGTTGCCCCCAATGTTTATCTTCAAAGCTTAACATTGTCCCCAATGTTGAGCTTTGGCTACCAATGGTTGTCGTTATGTCTGATGTTTAGCATTCAGTGTTATCGTGGCTGTTTAACTTCATTTCCAATGTTCAGCATTTAATATCCAGGATATTTAACGTTGCACCGACTTTATTTAATCAAGGATAATGCTTAACGTTTAGCATTATTGCCAATGTTTATCAGATGTCAAACTTCATCTCCAGAAAAGTTTCCTTTTGCGTTAAACATTGGAGAAAAAGGAAAACATTGCAGACACAGTAAACATCAACTATAACCTTAAACGCCAAGGACAATGTTAAGCACTGGAGATCAAATAAAAAATTGGGGACAATGTTAAACATCCTGGACAACTTCAAACATTGGCGTTAACATTGTCCCCCATGATTAATATCGTCTCTTCTCTCATCTCAAAATAAATCTTCATGTTGAATCTCCACATTTAAAGAAACTCCCAGGATTTTCTGCTTTTATTCATTTTTATTTTAACAGATTGTGAGAACATCCTTGTAAAGGCATTAAAATGGTCACATAATTCCCATGAATGGATGGGAAACGGAATAGGTGAATAAAGGGAGAGAACCAAGTTGGATGGATGGTCCCATTTAAAATAACAACCCTGAAAATAAAGCCTGGTGGCCCGCCAGGCTGATAAAACGCTTGGAGAAACTCTGACTTCTGTCTATAGCGCTGGTTGTAAGCGGGAACCCCATCTATATCTGCCTCTCCAAACTGGAACCTTCTGTGTTTATGTTTCTAAGCGATCTTTGGGCTGCTCTTGGTCCGATCCCTCTTCTACGATCTGTTTGCCACAGCAGACCCGACCCAAATAGAGCCATGAAGCCTCTGACAGCCCTAGGATCACTGGGACACTCAAACCCCTCCACCACGATAAGGTGGCAGCCCATGGAGGGGAAAAACAAAGGCAGAATCAGTTCCCTTCTCTGACCTGAACTGATCTGGGGAGAGGCCAGAAGGTGGCGCTCTGATTTTTCTAGCCAAACAGTTTATTTAGAAACCAAGCCTTTTCCAACTAAAAAGTTTAGTTAGAAACTAAACTGTTTGTGTTCTCAGTTATTTTTCTCTCCATAGAAGCAACACCTGGTCTGGAACTGATTGGCTGTGGCTGCTTCCTGGAGGACATTTGCTGACATGATGCTGCCATCACCTAACCGTTCTCTCTCCTTTTCACTTCCATGAACATGGAAAGTTCTCCTGATAAGTCGACCTGTTGTATCCCCGCGGTCTCCTCTCAGCTCGAGTCGGTCGTGGCAGATGGCTGCTGGTACTGAGCCCGGTTCTGGTTCTGCTATTGGTTTGCTCCTGTAAGAGGAAAGCTCTTCCTCTCCACTGTTACAACATGCATGCTCTGTATGAGGGATTACTGTAAAGTCAACAACTCAACACAAGCGATTTCCTGTCGCCCCCTGCTGGTCAGGAGGAGTGAATGCTGTAAGTAATGACTCCATACAATCTACTGGGTTTCATTTGGCACAAACTTTTTAACTACTTTAAAATTAAGTGGACCTGATGAATTGATAACTTGGATCAATAGTAATCTGACTAAATTGAAATGACTTTTTGTAAAATGCCTTGAAAACAACATTGTTGTGAATTAACATAATTATAAGTTTTGAACGTTTTGATATCTACTTTTGAAATCTACTTTTGTAGTTTTGAACATTTTAATATCTACTTTTGGGGTTTTGAAATCTACTTGAACTTTCATGTATTGGTTGTTGGGATTTTTGTTTGTTTTTTTATATTGTTTATTGGTGGGGTTTATTTATTAGTTAGAAAGTTCAATTTTATGTATTGCCAATTCACAACAAATGTCATCTCAATGCACTTTGAAATAATTTTAGTTCAACCACATATACTCCAATTGCTGCAGTTGATTATTAAAGTAATTTAAAAGTTTGTACCAAATGAAACCCAGTAGTTTGTATGGAGTCACTACTTACAGCCTTCACTGCTCCTGACCTGCAGGGGGCGACAGCAAATTGCTTATGTTGAGTCATTGACTTCCCAGCAGTCCCTCATGCAGAGCATGCAAGTAGCGACAGTGGAGAAGAAGAACTCCCCTCTACCAGAAAGAAGCCTCCAGCAGAACCAGAACCGGGCTCAGTACCAGCAGCCATCTGCCATAACCGACTGGAGCTGCGAGAAGACAGAGCAGAGACACAACAACAAGTCAACTTATCCAGGAGACTTTTCCATGTTCATGGAAATGAAAAGGAGAGGGAGGACGGTTAGGTGATGGCAGCACCATGTCAGCAAATGCCCTCCAGGAAGCAACCACAGCCGATCAGCTCCAGACCAGGTGTTGCTTCTATGGAGAGAAAAATAACTGAGAAAACTAAAACAGTTTAAATAATAATGTAGTAAAAACAGAAAATTACAAAACAGCAGCATAAATACTGACAGATCACAATAAACCAGTCTAAGCCTTCTCATAACCAATGCCATAACCATGGTAACGCTAAAATGATGCAAAGACACATTCTCAAAAAAAAAAAAAAAAAAAAATCAATAAACATTAAATTCTAACATTGACACTGAAGTTGGAAGACATTTTAAATATTGAAAATAAACAAAAACAAAATTAATTATGAAGTCTTTAAACAAAATTGTCCATTTAAAAAAAATAAAGAAAAATGGCTTGATGAGGCCAAAGTACCAGACCGAAGACTTATCCAGTTTTTGGTAGAAACAAAAACAAGATGATCCAGGAGGATTCCTGAAGGACAACAGGACAAGTGCAGGTTTAAGGTCAAACCCTTAACTCAAAATGAAACTGTAAATTTTCAAAAACACGCAACTATCACTTAAATAACAGCAAAATACCTGCAGCAATTCTTGAAGAAGACTACCAAGACTGATGGTCGAGTAATTAAGGTCATTCATCAGCAGAGGGACGGGAGGGTGATGATGGGGGCTTCTTCTGTTGTTCGATGGGGGATTCTTCTGTTGTTCGATGGGGGATTCTTCTGTTGTTCGATGGGGGATTCTTCTGTTGTTCGATGGGGATCCAATGAAGGATGAAATCCGAGACGAAAAACCAGATGATCCAGGAGGATTCCTGAAGGACATCAGGACAGGTGCAAGTTTAGGGTCAAATCTTTAAGAATGAAACTGTTACTTTACAAAAACATGCAACTATCATGTAAAATAACAGCAAAAATACCTGCAGCATTTCTTGAGGAAGAGTGTTAGGGTCACTGAGGTCATCCATCAGCAGGGTGGCGATGAGGTTTTTTTCTGTTGTCATTGGGGCAATAATCCAGGAGGGCTCCTGAAGGACAACAGGACGGGCACAGGTCTAACCCTTTAACAACTCAATGTACAGTTTCCAAAACCTCACACTTGTAAATATCAGACAGCAAAATACCTGCAGCATTTCTTGAGGAAGATTTCTGAGCCGGATAGCGTGATAACCGAGGTCATCCATCAGCAGAGGGGGCAATGAAGGCCTTTTCGGTCCGTCACTGTCAGGAGCAGTCAGGGAGTGGATGGGTCACTTGAGGACCTTTCCCACCAATGAGTCATTGGTCTCGTTGGTTTTTGTTGCCACTGCAATGGATTCCATACACATATTTGACTGAAGAATCTAAGTTTGGTTGGTTAGTTTTCAGACCCCGTCGGCAGGGTTCGTTTCCACACAAACCCGACCGAAGGGCAACCGACCCCTTGCCCGTCGGCAGGGTTCGTTTCCACACAAACCCACCGAGAAGGCAACCGACCCTTGCCCGTCGGCAGGGTTCGTTTCACACAAACCCGACCGAAGGCAACCGACCCTTGCCCGTCGGCAGGGTTCGTTTCCACACAAACCCGACCGAAGGATAGCCCAAGCCCTTTATCCGGGCTCTCTTTGACACCTTTACCCTTTTGTAACCAAGATCAGAATTATCTTTCAAATAGCCTACTGTGTTTTTCTTTTGAGGAGCATTATGCATGTAGTGGATAATGCTCCACTCCATGCAACATTTGTTACATTCCTTGAACTCATCCAATGACTTGAGGAGTCGCTACCAGAAGTAGCATGCCACATTTCCTGGTGCTGGATTCACACTCCAACCTTTCATAGTCCGAGGCCATCTGGCATCTTCAGAGACGTCGTTCCATCTCAACAAAATCTGTTGATCAACTTCTATATCTTCCCGGTCCATATACCATGTCTTCTTCATCCATATACCATGCATTGACAAGGCCTTTACCAACCATAAGCTCAAAACCATCATATCCCAACATACACACTGAGGATGCATGCATTATTTAAATTGGTTAAAAGTTAAGCTAAAGCAGTGGCTTGCACTGAGGGTCCTACCTGGGGACAGTGGAGAGGAAAAACTTCCCTTTAACAGGAAGACTTTCCAAAAAAAAAAAAAAAAAAAAAAGAGAGACACCGGTTATCAAACATTGGTTGAAAGCTATGAAAGCTGGAGCAATGCCTCTTGTTGAGGTTGCATGTGGTAACAGTGTAGAGGAAAAACTTCCCTTTAACAGGAAGACTTTCCAAAATAAGATGAACACTGCACCAATTATGTAAATTCATTAAAAATAAGCTTAAGCAATGCCTCCTACAGAGGATCCACGTGGTAGCAAGAATGGAAAATCTTCCCTTTAACAGGAAGATTTTCCAAAAAAAAAAAAAAAAAACTGCAGTTATCAAACATTCATTAAAAGTTATGCAAGCTGAGTGGAGACTCATACCAAAGATGTATGCTGTGACAGCATATAGGAAAAACTTCCCTTTAACATGAAGACTTTCCAAAATAGATTAACACTGGACCAGTTATTTAAATTGGTTAAAAGTTTAGCTAAAGCAATGGCTTGCACTCCGGTGATAGTGGAGAGGAAAAACTTCCCTTTAACAGGAAAACTTTCCAAAAAATATTAATTAAAACTGCACCAATTATTTAAATTCATTAAAGGTAAAGTAAGCTTAAGCAAGGCCTTCTACTGAGGATGCAAGTCATGACTGTGGAGAGGAAAAACTTCCCTTTAACAGGAAGAGCCCTCCAGCAGAACCAGAAGATGGCTCTGTATGAAAGGCCATCTATCACTACCCCCAGGGGATTTGAAAGGACAGAAGAAAGAGACAGAAAAAGAAAAAGAGCTGCTCCAGGAGTGTTTCTACAGGAGAAAAGAGCGTTAGTTGCAGTAGAAGCTCCTTTGGTGGCTTTATCTATGAGAAACAAAAGTTATTTGCATCAAAAGGTCCGTCAGTTGCTTAGTCTGGGAGAGAAAATGCGTTATAAACAAACTTAAACACTGAAGTGCAGGTTCTAGTCGATCCTCTCCAGAAGGAAAGCATGGAGTCCAGCTGAAAGCCTGCACATAATGGTGGTTTACAGTGTGAACATTACCTCCGTCAGCTCTGGTCTGTTGCTCCAGGAGATCTCTCTGTTGTCCCTCATGGTCATCCAGAAGAAATGAAGTCGCATGAAGAAATTGCGCGAGGCCACACGTTGTTTTGGCCCAAATATGTATCGGTTTTCGCTTTTAAATTGAACGTAAATTAAATTTGTTTTTGTTATTGAGTTATTAAGGTATGGACCCTAAATTTCAAACTAAATATTATATAGGTACAAAAAATAAAAAAAATGTATGCATGTTGAAATATAAAGACCTAATTTTCACCCCAAAGCATATTGGAAAGATAATTATCCTAATGTGAACAAAGCCACATTATATTAGTACTAATAGGTATGTATGTTTTTATAGTGATATTTACAAAGCATAAGCTTCATCACTTCCTACAACCTCCAAACTGTATTTGCCATGTCCTTGGCAGCCATCTCTCTTTCATGACAACACCTAAACCTCCACAGGTCACAAGACCACAGAAACTGCTTCAAACAGCACTAAAACCCCAAAGATAGAAGGATTTAAAACAGCAGAATCCTTCTCAGCTCATTGACTCTCAACGGAGAATCAAACCAAACCAGCAAGCGAGAGGCCTAGCGTTGGCCTTCAACAAACAGCGTTTGCATCCGCAGCGTAGCAAAACCCGCAACAGCTCCTACCCTGAGATGTCTTCTGGACCCGCCATTGGAACAGTTCTTTGACTTAACAAACCTTTGACGGGTTGGGCGGATCCGCCAGGCACCTTGTAGCGTTTCCTCAGCTTGACGGAAGCGATCCTCAGCTTGATTGAAGGGACTCCTCAGCTTGACGGAAGCGATCCTCAGCTTCATTGAAGGGAATCCTCAGCTTGATTGTAGTAAATCCATAATCGATCAACTTCTCGCTCCAGACGTCATTATATCTCCTCGGATGTTTCAGGGACGCCAGCAAACAAACAGCCGCCAAGAGGCCATGGTCGGGTCTCTCCTCTTGTGCTGCTCTGTTTAGACACAGAAAAAACGACTTCACCAACGTCATTAGTGGAAAAAGACAAAAACTTAGAAGGTTTCGGAAAAATAACTTACCAAATAACAAACGCAGCGACTTCAAACATGGCGCTCCCGCGGCCTTCTTGCCATCACTGCGGCCTGCTCGCAGGTCGAGTACAAGACGCCAAACTAGGCCTCGATGAACACCGACACGATTTCAATCGGATCCACAAAAGTTTCAGTCATTAAGCTGGGCGTCCACTCGGATTCCGCGTCTTGGGAGATCAGAAAATATCAAGACCGACGGCGTCGTGACTCCATGCGGCCGGGTGCCAGCCGCATCTTTTAATTAAACGCACCTGCGTCATATTTCTATCCAGCATGGCGCATGCGCGTCACGCTCATTAATAACAAAAATGGCGCCAATCGCCACTGTTGATCTCTACCTCACTCACAGTAATTACAGCGACGAGAGAGAGATGGTGTGCGCTGAGCTCTGACATTTTTCAGAAAAGTCTCAAAATGAATGGCTGGGAACCTGAGTGAACCTGTCACTTGTTTTTGCTCTGAAGCACCTTGACAGAAAACTATAAACCCTAGAGATATTTCGAAAACATTTTACCGGAGCAGGCATTCGTATCAATGTCATGACCGACTTTCATCCAAATCGAGCCGTATTTGTAGGCATGAGGGCGATTTCAAAATTATTTTTCGGTCAAAAATCCACTGATTCTCGCACTCTAACTTGGCGGCCGATGACATCACGCACACTCTGATTTTCGAAATTTTTAAACTTCGCTCGTTTTTCGCTTTTTACGTCGCCGTCGTAACTCCGTTTGCCAATGAAAAATAATAGCACACCTGTCGGCGCCGAGCCGCACGTTTTGATACCACTTGTGTGGGGGTACACGCAGCCGTACGAGCCGCATTCCGGGTGACGTAAGAAAAATAAATAAATAAAGAAAAAATAAAGACACATTCTATTGATAGAAGAACAATAGGTGCCTGCCATGCAATACATGGAGGCAGTGTCTGGCTTGTGCATTGCTATGGGCAGGCCCCAATGATCTGTTCCAGTCAGACTGAGCTGTGAGCAAAATCCGTGAAATCGCTACCAACTCTGCAACAACCTGTGGGTTGACATCCAAACTTCAGCATTGTAAACAGCGCCATCTGGTGTTAAACTATAGAAACTACAATTGTGTGTTTCAATGGCAGACGCAGGCATAAATTTGCCTCGAGTTTATGTGAAACACTTGCTGGTGGTTGCATTTCTAACTAAAATATAAACAAAATAATATGTAAATGTTGACATTATAAACATAATATAAAAATAAGTACTAAAAATATACAAAGTTCCAAATTAATTTATTTATCATATTTGGTCACTTGAGGTTCAGCAATGGGGAAATCAGTTTAATTACTTCCAGAAAACATAATTTAAACTTTAAAATTAATATGAAAAAAAATAATCTAGTCGAACACATAACCTGTAGTAAAACAGAAAATATAGAGAAATAAGGATCAATTTCACTATTAGATAATTTCGAATATTTGAAAATTTTTTTTTTTTTTTTAAATCCCCAACTTTTAACATTCATCAATGACTTAATAATCAATAGGGAAAAGACAAATTCCATACATTTCTATTGAAGCCATGATGCTAATAGCTACTAACATTTACTTTCTCAGCTTGGTATGACTCAAAATTGCAACTAAAAGTTGTCGTAAAAACAAAACAATCATTACAAGAGTTATTACATGATACTTCATCTTTCATAAATTTATAAATGTGAGAACTTCAATCTAAAAGCAGATGTGTTGAGCCCCAGAAACATATAGAAAAATTCAAATAAATATAAATTCACTCCACATTTTTAACCACTCAGTAATAAAACCTTGACAAAAAATCTTTACATAATAGTGCAGCTTTTTAAAACAAACTATATTTAAGAAATCAGTGCTTTCCTATCATTATATGTTGAAGGAGACAAAACTAAAATGTAAGATGCCCTGGTCAGAATTTTTTAAGTTGATTTTGTAAACCTATGAGCTGCCCACATCAATTTTAGCTGATTAAAATTTTTCTTTAAGAGTCAAAAAACATTAATATTCAAGAAGGAAAGCATTCAAAATGTGATTTTGCATCCTTACTTACTTAAATTAGGCACAAAGGCTACGTCACACCAAGTAAAAACGGGCTTACGAAAAAACAGATTTTTGAGTGATCAGCACTGTTAGTATAAATGAGAAAGCTGTCTTCGTGTTTAATCGCTGGGGAATGTAGGTCCTTACATTAACTATAAGTTATCCATAAGAATACAAACAATTTAAAATCCAAGATATTGCATGATAAGACAGAGGTTTTGCTTTACTCCGTTTAGCCTTCCTATTGTATGCTTGAAGTCCTCTCTTGCAGAATGAATTAAACTATTTCTTAAGAGCTCATAGAAAGGTTTGACTCTAAATAGCCTCTGACTTTATTTTAAACACCTTTTAAACACATGTGAAATAGCTAATTTGAGTTTCCTTCGCACAGGAACAGCTTCCATGCAGAAAAGTGTTGTTACTGTGACTCAGTAGCTCTCAGTACTTTGTTTCTTACCCACCAATCAGTCAGTGCAGATCAAGCCAAAACTGAATGATTTCAATCACTGGCCGATTTCTCAGTTCATCTCCACTTAAGATACATCTCTAGCTGATTTAATACAATAAATACTTAGGAGTGTAAGAAAATGTGTGCAGATAGCAGAGGTTACTGAAAGCATAAATAGCTTTAACCTCAAACAGATGAGATAAGCACATGCCTGAGAAAATGTAAAAGATAACTGAATCCAACCACTTTGCCATATTTTAAAACAAGGACTAGACCATGTTTCTGTAAAGAACTTTGATTTAGGCTTTTGATTTGGATGAATGCATACTGGATCATAGACAGCTAACAAGCAGCACTAAGAGCTATCCTTCTGTTCATCTAATGCCAATCCAAACTACAAAATAAGAAATTATATTCCTACAAAAGCAACATGTTTTCACTCATAAAAGCATGTCCTTCCTATCGTAAAAGTACAATAATTACAAACAGTGAGAGAACTTTTTAAAGCGATTAGGCAACATTAATGAAAGGCCTGGAAAAGCTGAAAAAATGGAAGCAGAATGTGAGAAAAATGAGTCAGGTGATCCAAAGTAGCCACCACTGTTGAGACAGGTTTATGGTCTCCATGTAGAAAATAGTGAGAAACCATGTATGAAAAAACATCTCCGGCTTTCTTGAAAATGTCTTTTTCGTTCTCCTTTTGAGGTAAAAGCTTCCAGGCTGACTGCTAGTTTCTGTTTTGTTGCCTTAAAAAAAACTAAGACATTGTTTTGTACAAGAGAACACTAGCTTGAACTTCCAAAACACAGCTTCATTCATAATCGTCTTCAAGTTATTATTAAAACAAATCCACATGGTGAAGTGGGCAGTTTACATATTCCTCAATCAGAATACTGGGTCGGTGCGGCACATTGAAAAGTTCCGAGCTCCTCACACTCCACAGTCATCGATTCTGTGATGGATTTTGCGAGACAGGGTGAGCGAGGTGGAGAGTGAAGCGACGGCGATGTGGAAGAGGAGCTGCCATATGTTCCTCAAGCCGAGCAGGTACAAGTTGCATAGGACAATCACGCCTAAAAGAAGGAAGGACTTCAGCTTCTTCTGGGTCGAATGGAACAGGTAGAGGTGGCACTACAGACACGGTAACAAGAAGATGTGTTAGCCAGAGCTTGGGAAGAGGTTGTTACTGTTTGCAATGAGCAGTTATGTCAACCTGCCACTGTTATTTACCTGAAGAGCACAGCAGATAAACGCGAAGAAAAACGCTGCAACGTTCCAAATGCCTTCGTAGTCGTCCTTTGGAAAGTCACATTAAAAACAGTTGGGTTATCTTCAGTCTTGGCTGAAAAATCTGCTCCTGTATATTTTAGATTAAATTAACCATCTAAAAATAAAGAAAATGTTAAAACAGCTAAAAGGCAATTGCTTTTTGAAACTGCTTGCTCTGCAAATACAAATTAGCAGAATAAATTTGAGGCTTTGAGGCTGTATTATGATTTTCAAATAACTATAATGAAAAAGCATTTCACTACAAATAACCAGGCTACTCTGAACAAAAAAAAGAAATCTTCAGCCGATAAACCTTTGATCAGACCCTTGAACTTGTCACACCTGGAATGTGTTCTCTGCGAGGTGCACCCCACGGATCACGTTCAAAGACGCACACATGATATTTAGGATAAGAGAAAGGATGCCTGGGGCGGTCACTGGTTCAAGCCTCTGATTTACACCAGCTGGAATGAAAGAAAACAACAACATACCTTTAGCACATTAAGATAATGTGAAATATAAACCCACCTAATATCTGTATTACTTTAGCATGAAGTATAAGAGACTGATTGTGAATTGCCTTACTGGATGCAACGCCTTGTTCTATATGCCCATTTGCTGTCCCGTTGGTCAGCTCCACTTCATCCAGGTTGATTAGTTGAGGTGGACGGATCCTCAAGTCCTCCTGGACCTCTGCCAGAGTCACCTCCAGAGCAGGACCACCACTCTGGTTGTACTGCTGCTTCAGTTTTTGAATAGTGCTGTCTATTAGGTAGAAATAATATCAATATTTATACTTGGATGGATAGATTGAACTTATTTTATACAAACTGGTCATTAAACAAAAGCGTAAGAGCATTTGGTAGAAAATGTTTTGCAAAATATTTTTTTCTTCCCTCACCAAATTCCAAAAATGGATATGGCCTGGCTGCCAGAGAAATGACAGTGCTGTTGAAGCATGCGGTGAACTCCCAACGTAGGTCTTCTAGGAAGCATAAGGCTGTAGCAACGGGGAGGCTGCTGTGGCACACACTCATGTAGGATACACCCTCTGAGGAGACGAAGCTGAACAGGTGAGAGGAGACAAGGTGTTTGATAAACAAACAACTCGGCACGGTGAGGCATGGGTCCAAGCATGGGCTGATTCCCGGCACATTTAGCAGGAATCAAAGAAAGATAAAGAACTAGGACATTATCGTAATTAGAAATGAACCCACAACTCTTCTTTTTTTATTTTTTTTATTGTGGGCTATGCCTACTATGTTCACTTTCTTAAATAAAATAATATTTTTCAGTTTTTAGAATCCTTACTATATGTTAAGCTTCTGGCCTTTGACAGTGCCCTTCTCAGGGAAACGGGGCAGGGACTTGCTGATGGTCCTGAGCTGCTGCTTCCTCTCCTGGAGCTCTTTATTGTGCTCAAAGTCGGTGGAAGCTGACAGAGGGAGTCCATCCCTGACCCGCACCACGAACGCAAACAGGATCAGAGACATGATAGCCTTAGTCTATGGAGGATATGCAGCCTACATGGGGCAGACGGAAAAAAGACTTTGTATAGTTTGACACAACAGTTATCTTTGGTGGTCATTCTAACGCAGATAAAACATGAATACAGAATATTACAATCATATGTCTAATCGTAGTTTTTTATTGGAAGCTCTGAGATTATTATGTAATGGACCTAGTGTAATAAAGATTTAATTAACCTGCAATTAGCATACAAAAGTACAATTAAATGTTTGTATTACCGTAGTAATATTCAGAGATTATAGAAGAGATAGAAGGAAAATAATTTTTAATTTAGAAATTAACCAGTTACACCTTACCTCATTGTTATGGACTTCATGCTGCACCTTGATACAATGCTACTGTAAATTAGCTCACAACAGCATCATACAAGTCAATCACTGCTGACTGAAAAGCCCACCTCCGATAAACAACCTACGAGGGTAATTAGTAATTAATATAAACAAGCTTGAAGAATCTATAAACAAATGCGAGTAGGACGACTGATTTAAACTGTCCAGGGAGCTAACTTCATTTTTGTTTTTGGATAACAACCACCACAACAAATCTTCTACGGTACAGCAGGAGGGACAAACTTCCCTAAGGAAACCCTTACTCTTAAATAAAGAAGGAAGTAGCACATGCTAACGGTTTACCGTCAGTGACTAGCTCGTTTTATCCTGCTAGCTACTGTACGTGGGTAAGTTATTTAATATTAATTAGCTTTAAATATATAATGCGAGTTGGAAGCTTTGAATAAATTTGTGTAGAACACGGATAAATGTGTTTAATGAAAGAAACGGTGGAGAAGGCAATGGACGTTACTACGCAAACAGCACCTAGCGCAGCTAGCACTACATAGCTGAGAGGTAGCTAGTGCAACCATTTTGATAGCGTTTATGTTTTTTGTTTTACCAAGAAAACAATGTATTCTCTTTTTTATTGTATTTTTAACTCTCTTAATGAACTGTAGCATAGCTTTGTTCTCGGGTTATATTGTGACGAAATTGCAATAGACGGTATAAATGTGTTATTTTGTAAAAAGGTTAACTGTTTTTCTATACTTTAATTTTATTAAATTGTTATATTTTTGGTCAGTTTATGTTGGGGTCTATAATAGATGTTTGAACACATTTTTAATATTTTTTTTCGTTTTGCTCCAGACTATGACAACTTATGTAAAGTGTGGCCAACTTCCTTAGCTTTTACTAGTTGGACCATATGATATCCTCCAACTGTGGAGGTTTAAGGACAATGTAGGATGAAATCGCATGAAATAAATAAGCTTTAACACATTAACATAGATGTGCTGTTATGAAATGCTGAACTTTATGGGGGAAATACTCTGCACTACTGTAACATATCTTTTGATTTTGAAATAAATTGTTTTCTATTTTTAGCAGTGTAGAGTTGAAGTCTGAATATAGCACTCCCGGTTAAACCTCCAAAGTAAATATCTGTAACATGATACACATTATGAAACCAACAAAATTGCAGTTCTGCAGTGGTGGTGAAGCCAATAAGTCACTAACACCATCACTTCAAGCTTTTCATCTCAATTGTGTACTTTCTTAATTTATTTAATCACAGCACAGCAAGATCAGAACTAATAGAAAAGTTAATTTAACTCTTTGGCTATTTCTTCTCATTTTCTTTGTACTTCCCTGTGTTTTTAGGTCACATGCACTTTGATCACAATGGGAGTCAAAGACCGCCCTCAGTGTTACTTTGATGTGGAACTCAACCGGGAGCCAGGTAAGGAAATCATTATTTGTCAAATTAAGAGAAAACAAGTAAACAGCACAGGTTTAATTTAAACCATGAACCTTCAACAGAAACCTTCACTGTGATATTTTTCTTTACTTCTAACAAATGAAAGTGCAAGACACAGTAGTTCACTAACCTGATAGACTGGTTTGGTATCAACTGTTCCAAATCAGTGTATCAGTATTGAAGGATTGTTTGGGAGTGTTGTCCTGGAGTTTTCTTTTTGTTTTGTTTTGGTAACTATGTACTGTAAATAAAAGCAAGAATATAAAACTTAGGCCTCTTGATTACATATCCAACATGTCATTTGTTTATTTTTTGACAATTTTTATTTAAATATGCTTTTTTTGTTGTTGTTGTTGCAAAAAAACTTTAATAATTGTAATAAATTCTCTCTTGCTTTCTGTAGTTGGGCGCATTGTCTTTCAGCTGTTCTCGGATGTTTGTCCCAAGACAAGCAAAAACTTTCTTTGTTTGTGCACTGGTAAGTTGTGGTGTTTTCCATTGTATTATTCATTCCAGGCATGTAGCAACATTTTGTATTTAATTCATTTAATGAACTGGATCTTGACTGGATTAGATGTGAAACCGATCAAGCTGTTACTCCCAATGCTTATTTAGCCAATCTATATCTTTAGTAATAGTAATTTGGTAGATTGACATATTTTATAAGACACAAAAACAACAAAAATAAATAAACAACACATAGATGACTATAGTTTGTAATTATTTTGGTCACCCAGTAAATTTGGTCCCATTGATTGGAGCCATGGAGGTGGTCTTACATCCAACAGTAGCCTCATCCCAGGACTTCCATCTCGGAACTACTTTTCCATTTTTTTGTTTTGTTTTGTTTTTTCACATAGAACCACTTTCTAGAATTGCTATCCAGTTTGCAGTTATCTGAGAGTTTTCTTAATAATCATGTTGTTTCAGGTGAAAGGGGAACCGGGAAAGTCACAAGGAAAGAACTGTGTTACAAAGGCTCCACATTTCACAGAGTTGTGAAAAACTTCATGATTCAAGGAGGCGACTTCACAGAAGGTAACAACATAAATATCCTTACTGTTTTGAAAGTTTAAGTAACTAAGTAATGCTGTTGGATTAGTATCTATGTTTTAGAATGAGTTTGATATCTCAGTATACAACTATGCAAATAAAAATCTACCAAAAGTGGAAAATATATTTGTTGAAGGGAGGCAGAGTTTTTCATTAAGGTGCCTGAACCTAACAGGTTTACTGAAGCTTTGCTAACCTGGAAACCTGCTGCTTCCTGATAATGGCAGCAATGTCTACAAATAAGTGTTTGACAAGCAAGCTTTGATCTTTAGGTGTTTTGTTTGCTGTATGAAACACTATGTTAATTTGACATTAAAAAAATCTTAGGTTTATTTTCTTTATGGCTGCAGGAACTGGAAGAGGAGGGGAATCAATATATGGTGGCTACTTTGAAGGTATTTTGATATTGATTCATATAATTAAAAAAAACTGATAATAAATGTGTGTTTAAGTATTGCAATCCCGTTCTATTTGAGCAAAGTTTTGCATGTTCTTTCTAGCTGAATCATTAATTTCTTGTGGCTTTCCCAATGTGTGAATTTAATCAAATCAGCATGGGAAGTAGCCATTCTCGTTACTAAATGCTACCATCCTCCTGCTAAAACTATCAACATATTCTCTTATTTATAGAGTGGTCTTTTGCAAAATGAGAAGGTAAGAAATGTGCACAGTTCAGTAACACCATGCCTACATAGTCATCACAACAAGGTCTGACCCAAAAGTTTACATGCCCTCTCACACTTTCCATTCAGTCAGATATCCCTTTTCTCCCCAATGTTTGCTATTGTCTTTAGATCTGATATGACAGATATAATTCAATCATTGACTTGATGACATGAAATATATGATGGAGACTGTAGAAAGTAGGACCTACTTCACTTCTGTGACTTTAGTTGTTCTAGATTAATAAATAATTGCAGAGCATTTTTACAATGTAATAAAATAATTTCTCAGTTTGAAGCATGTTTCTCCAAATTATTCCCAAGGTTTTGAATTTGTTTTCTATCATACCATCTTTGATAATTACAAAGTTGTAACTCTGTGACTCCAGTTCTCTAATAACGAAAGATCATCGAGACATTGGTTGTATGAGAAAATATAGTCCTATAAGCAAATAAAAGAAAAGAGTAAGCTACCATAAAGACAAACTCTCTCAGGGGAAAACACTATAAGTTCAAGGAAAAATGTTTTTACAGTAGAGACTATGATGTACAACTTTGATTACTCAGAACAATGATGGAGATGTGCTTAATTCATCCAGATGTATCTTTATTGTTTTTTTAAAGATTCAGCCAGAGTTGAGCTGGTTTTTAAATCCACTTTTTGCCTTGTTTTGTCCTGATTTTAAATTCAAGCTGAAGAGTGAAAGAAAACCCAAATTACAGACATTTTTGGACAAATCTTTGACCTTGCACCACTTAAGTCATGCTCAGAATCTTCTTTTCAAATTGTATGTCTTTGTTGTTGACATTACTGCATGGCTGAGCAGCACCTGAACCTAACTCTGTTTGTTCATGGGTTATGTATAAAACCAACTATGACAAAGCTAATTATTTTTAAAAAATAGAAGTTCTTCCTTTTAAATTAACATGAATATTTTATTTTAAATTAATGGGAAACTAAATTGCATTTCCAGGCTTACAAATATTACTGACATTGATTTATATAAAGTTAAGAGATTACAAGCATTCTAAAGGAATTTGATGTTTTTTATCTTTTAGGATGTAAGTAGGAGAATTTTACTCTATAGAATGTATATTTTTTTCTGACCTAAACATTTAGACTTTTAGCAAGTATCAAGTTTATTAACAAAATCAACAGAAACTGACAAACTTGAACTTCCTGTAAATATCTTTAAGCTCACCAAACCACCAGTTTGAAGCTTTAGAAAATGATTTAAACATTTGGGTCCATAGAAACCGAGGAGAAACAAGGATTATGTTTTATGGTTAATTTTTTCTTTCTTTATTTTTATCTCCAAAAGTATTTCTTTTAACATTAACTGGGGAACACCCTCTGAAACTTTGTTTTCCCTCTGTCTGTTCCCAGATGAGAATTTCATTCTCAAACACGACAAAGCCTTCCTGCTGTCCATGGCCAATCGTGGGAAGGACACCAATGGCTCCCAGTTTTTTATGTTAGTAAAACTCAATTCATATAAAGCACAACTTTCATTCCAACTGAAGCTCTGTCTTAGTTTTTACTTCCTGACCTTGCAGAGTAGTATTTGCCATCTAAAATCCCCTCTCTCTGTATGTGTGTTAGATTTCAAAGTGCAGAGCAACATTGGATTCATTCTTTTTTTACCTACAAATGTGTTACATTTTTTCTCTTGCCGTTTTTGTGTAAAATTTACAGAAACTCTAGCATCCTGCTCTTCCAAGGTAATGTGTCTCAAAGGCTGTGTTTCTCTCTCTCCTGACTTTCTTTTTCATGTTGTAGTTTTGTATTTTCAAACATGTATCACAATACACTGTTTATTTTTGAAATGCTTAAGTTTCACTAATATGTTTAGGCACATCACGTTATTTGGATCTCCTGAATCACAAAAAGGCGTAATCGTTATCAGTTTGATTTTTTCCTTCACAAGCAGCTACTTGTGAGACATTAAGGAGGATTTGTATTTTTTCCTTCATTGATTTGATCAAATTAAAACACGATTTTACAGCTTCCTACATTTTAAATGATAATTAAAAATTTAAAGTGCAAAATAAACAAGATTGGTTCTGTATGCTACATATTTTTGGATACTTTTTTGTGTTATTCAGTTGCAGCCTCATTTTGTTGGAGTGATTTGTTTTCTCAGTTATCAATGTTTTCATTTTTTTCCATGAACCCTTCACTGTCATTGATCGACTCAACTGGATTAACCACCAACAGCACAACTAAAATGGCTCCTCACCTTGATGGGTAAGAAGTCATTTCCAAATATATAGAAGAAAAGAATTTCTCCTTTAGTATTATGAAAGGTTCCAGAGAATGTGTCTGAATAATATTTGAAAGCCCTAAATTACATTTCATCCCTCATTCCATCTGATTGATTGATAGAAGGTTCCCCTTATCTTTATTTCAACAGCAGGGACTGATATAAACATGCAGGGCATAAATCACTGCACCTTTCAGGCGCTAACTTACCTTTGAACTTTCTTCATAAATCCAGACGGAACGCAATAGTAAGTTTGGACTTCAATTGTTCCAGGAATACATTTTCTTTTTATCTGCATCCAGCGTCCATGTTGTTTTTGGCCTCGTCATCTCTGGGTTTGAAGTGATAAAGAAGATCGAGGGATTGAAGACTGATTCGGCTAGCAGACCCTACGCTGATGTGAGAGTGGTCGACTGTGGACAGCTGATCACAAAGTCTGCGAATGATGGTCAGTGCATTGTTTTTCTTGAAAACACAAGTTATGCTCACTTACGGGAATATGGTTTTATTTGTCAAATATCACTTTATTTGATATCACTAAATATAAAATGCAAAACCCTTTATAATATTTTTTACATTTTAAAAATTGTAATTTCAGTGCTTGAGGGCAAGCGGAAAAGGACTTCATCCATCAACTCCAATGATTTGTCCAATTTTTCATCATCTGAAAGTGAATCAGAAGAAAAGTTCAAACATCGAAAGCGACTTTCAAAAAGTAAACCATCTAAAAAGAAAAGGAAAGAAGGAAAAAAGGTCAAGAAAACTGAAAATTCACCTTCTAATCAGAGGTATGTTTTAACATTTAAAAAATGTCCATGATTAAGATTAATTCTTATGATGTAGATACAACCATGCAAGTACATGTTTGGTTGCATTCCTGCTCTTTAAGGTCTGCAGAAAAAGAGACGGCAGAAGGTGGAAGTAAACCTGAAGAGGAGAAGGAAATGGGTGGGAAGAGGGAGAAGCCTGTTGTTCGGCCTGAGGAAATCCCACCTGTGCCAGAGAATCGCTTCCTGCTGCGACGGGACATGCCAGTGCAGGAGGACAAGACAGAACCGTTAGTTATCAAGATTATTATAGAATATTAAACAAAATATACCACACCTCAAAAGTATTCAATCCCCTGGAACCTAATAATGCTTTGTTTCATTACAACCACAAGATTTATGTAATCTATTGGGATTTTATATGACAGGCCAAACCAAAGTGAAAAGGAAGGAAATTGTGTATTTTGCTGAATAAATTCAGAGAAACATGCCATGTACTTGTATTTACCCCCATTTAATCAGATCTTTTTTGGACTATATCTCTGCCAACCTATTGCGGAAGGAAAACGTCTCTAAACATCTATTTTTACAGATACTCAATTAGATGTGCGTTTGGACTTTGACTGGGCCATTCTCAGAATGAGAATATGCTTTGATTTAAATTATTCCCTTGTGTCTCAGGTTGTATATTTAGTGTCTTAAGTTTATTGTTACATCAACCTGCTTCACTTTTGAATGGTGTGAATTGCAGGTTTAGTATTTGTTGTTGTTGGATTTTGCATGTCAGGGTTTCTGTGGCTCCAGTTCACGAAAGGTTTCTACTTGGAGTTTGTTCGACCAAACAGCCTTCTTCCACAGGTGTGGTGTGTAACATGGCTTGTAATTAACTTTCATTCTATGCTTTTCTGATGAATGCTTCATTATCTGATCAGCCAGCCATATTGCGAAGTAATTGTGCCACACAAAATTTAAATTTTTGGATTATGCATTTAACAACTCTCTTTTAGATATTCAAACTTTACATTTTTTCCTTACACATAAATAAGGGGCATGAATACCTTTGCAAGGTAGTGTATGCAGTACTTAGTGTAGTTATTTAATTGATTAAAAATGTAATTGTATCTTTCAGTCTTGAGAAAGAAGAAACTTCTTTAGCTGAACAGAAACCAGCTGTGACAAAGTCTGGACGGAAGATCAGAGGCAGAGGAACAATTGTATGCTCTTCTCTTGATATTAAGGATTCCATATTTGTTTTATGTAAAATTATTAAAGTCGTCTTTGTTTTCATTTTTGTTGTCAAAAAAAATGATCAGAGAAACTTAATTTTGGGCCTTAAAAGAGTAGATTTTCAAAATTAACTGTTCTCCTTTCTTTTGCTTTTTATTTTAGCGATATCACACTCCAACCAGATCTAAATCACGCTCTACGTCTGTTGAAGAGCGTGGAGGCAGTGAAACGCCGCCACACTGGAAAGTGGAAATAAAGAGAGCCAAAGTTTTTTCTCCCCAGAGCCCGGAAAGGTGGAGCAAAGGAGACAAGTAGGAATTATGTTCTGCTTCCCACCTCTTTGGATGTTTTTCCTGTATTTATTTGCCTTCATTCTTATTTTGCTTTAACAGACTTAAAGAGCGTTCATCAAGCAAGTGGGATAATAGAAGTAAATCTCCTCAGTCCCACTCTGGAGAACTTTCCTCAGATCAAAGCTCTGAGAGGTCAAGCCAGCACCGGCTTCCAAAAAAAGAGAAGAAAAAAGCCAAACACAAGAAGAAAGCCAAAAAGCGCAAACATGGCAAGAAGAAAAGCTCCAAGAACAAATCTCAAGAACACTATGAGTCAGAGGGTGAAAAATCAGCAACTTCTGCTAGAAGGTCCAGATCCCGCTCAGCAACTCGATCTCCCTCAAGTGAACATCGTTCTTCTAGCAGGAGAAGGCGGAGATCCTCCATGTCTTTTTCCAAATCCTACTCCAGATCCTACACATCCAGTCAATCCAGATCACGAGGAAAATCCAGGTCTTATTCACAGTCCAGAAGCTTCTCGAGATCACAAAGTCGATCTTTGTCTGGATCCAGGTCTCCGTCTTATTCTCAGTCCCGGTCAAGATCACGGTCAAGGTACAGATCAAGATCCCAGTCATCTTCTCAGTCCAGGTCGAGATCAGGGTCTAGGTACACGTCCAGGTCCCGATCTTTGTCCTCTAGAAAAAGGAGTTTTTCCAGATCTCCAAGGAAGAGGAAGACAACCAAACCCAAAATGGATGCCACGATGCCTGTGACTGGGAAGGTGCAAGATAAAAAGATTACACCTGTTCCCATACTGCCAGCTCTCCCAGTAGCTGAAACGGTTCCTGTAATCCCGCTGAGTGACAGTCCTCCTCCTTCTCGCTGGAAACCAGACCAGAAGCCCTGGAAGCCCTCCTACATTCATATTCAAGAAATCAAAGCTAAAGTTATGCACAGTAAACCCTCTACCGCTAGTCTGGCAGGGGACAGCTTTTCCAAAAAAACTCGCACACCGAAGTCCATACCAGAAGATGTTGAAGAAAAGTCGGCTCACAAAACATCACACTGCGGGTCCTCCAGAAGCAAGTCCTTCAGTCGCTCCAGGAGCCGAAGTTCTAGCAGGTCCAGGTCAGGATCGGCCGAGCCGTACCGGAGCAAGTCATCGTCCTACGACAGACCAGACTCTGAAAAGGACCAAAAAGGAGGAAGCACCCAGAAGAATTCATTAGACAAAGAATGGAAGGAATACTACAGTTCTCTCAACAGAATAAAAAATTTAGATAAGTATATTTTGGCCAACAAGAGTCAAGACAGACTCTCGGGTTCAGGAAAAGAAGTGAGCAGTGAGCGTAGCCCTGACATTGGTGCCTCTTTGGAGATCAAGAGAGAGAAGGGAAACTCAGAAGAGCTAGAAGCAAATCGTTACTCTTCACTGGCTGATGAAAGCTTCAAAAGCCGCTCTGACTGGGATAGTGACAGTGACAAAGCTACCCAAAGCAACACTGCAACCGAGATGCAAGTGGTCCAGTCCAGCATGATGCTGGCAACCGGATGGGATTCAGACAGAGATTCTGAGAATCCAGCAGACCGAAAAACGTTTGGTTCTGAAAAAGAGGAAGGAGAAGCGAGTTCTGAATCAGACTATGAGGCCTTGAAAAAGACGTCAAAAGCAGTAACTGAGCTAGGATATAAAGTTGCTGCAGCTGTAGCGGGCGCTTCTTCTTATCCCTCAGATGATAGTGTTCATAAAGTTGTACAACCAGAGCGCAAGAAGAGCAAGAAAAAAGCCAAACGGAAGCATAAGCACAAGAGGAAAGGAGAGGGTAAGAGCAGTTCTCATCATGGGAAGGACAAAGCTAAAAAGTCCAAGAGAAAACACCAGAAGCTGAAAGAGACTTTCCATTGGCAGCCACCATTAGAGTTTGGTGAGGAGGAAGAAGATGACGAGTCTAAAAGGGAGAGACGTAGTCCTGGTAGAGAGGTTGAAGAAAACATGGGTGAAGCTTTTAACAAAAATAACCAAGATTCAACTGATTTGAATAAGAAGCCTGTGAAAGAAGAAGAAGAAAAGATTCAACTGAGATTCAAAGAAAACATTGAAAGCACAAATCACTCTGAGCGAGCATCCAGCCAGAACAGCGTCAAAGACGAAGATTCTTTAGATGATATGGAAATCTGCACCCCGGACCACAATGTTGATATCATTGAACATCCTGTTACGCCTGATTTGTCCAACACTGCCACTAAATTAACCCTAAATTCTACCTCAAAATCATCAGAAGAGGTGAGCACTGATGGTGCATTGCTTCAGAGCAAAGCCCAGCCTGATGTCACTGCCTCACCAACAACTGCTGAACCACAGGAAGAAGCACCTCCTGGCAGAGCCGTTATAAACTTCAAATGGAAGCCATTAAAACGAATGGCGGTCACGCCGGAGGTGAACGTCCAGGCCGTCACGGTGAAAAGCAAACATAACAACGAGAGTATTCAGCCCGTGGGCATGCAAGGAGTGAAAATGGAGATCAAGAGTAAAAACCGAGTCCGACCGGGTTCGCTGTTTGATGAGGTTCGTAAAACGGTACGGCTCAACCAGAGGCCACGAAACCAGGAGAGTTCAAGTGAGGAAAGATCCCCGTCTGTGGGTAAGGCCAGAGGTGCATCGCGCTCGCCAAAGAAGTCAAGCTCCGCATCGAGAAAGTCCCGCTCTGCTTCCAGCCACCGCTCCCGTTCAAGGGGCTGGTCCCACTCCTACAGCAGATCCAGAAGTAGATCCCGTAGCTACAGCTACTCCTCCAGGTAATAGACAAATATCATGATAACTTGTTTAAACTGCCAAATCATGACTTTTGTTCAAGTCACTTTTATCTTTGTTCCTAAAGGAGCCGCAGCCGGAGTCGGAGAACCCGTAGACGAAGATCTCGCTCTCGCAGCAGCACATATCGAAGTTACAGCAGGCATAGGTACACTATCTCTGTTATTTAATAATCTAATTTAATTAACAGGAATGTAGCTTCTTGGTATTGAGCTACAAAAGTGCCAAACTTCACAACCTGACTAGATCAAGAAATATTTTTTAAAATGCAGTGGTGCCCCCAGAGAGTCGTGTTCAGTTCGTACAGTCATGTTCTTCAGTCAAGATATATATTCAAAATGGATCTACACTTACATTTAATTTTATTTAAATGTAGCAGTAGTTGTTAAGTTGTTTTATTGTTTAGCTTGGAGATTAACCAATCAAATAGTTTGGCTCTTTTGATACTTTACTTGGTATACAAAGCAGAGTCCTGCAGGTAAATAAAAATAATGTGTTTTTCTTTTCTCTCTTCACTGGATAGTTATTTTTGGAGTGTATTTTATTATATCTATAATTTTGTCATTTTCCTTTGCTTTCCCAACAGTCGGTCGTACACTAGAAGTCCCTCCAGAAGCCACTCACATCATCGCCGCCGGAGGTCCAGGTGTGTCAAACTTCTCAGACTCAAACCTGTGGCACTGCCATCATCTTACAGATTTACAATGATTTATAGATCAATTTTTAATAAACATCTCAATATGTTTCTTTAATATATGACATCATTAATTTATTGCATACAAGTGAAAATGTAGAAAAATTACAAATATCTTGATATTTTTAATTGGGGGAAAAAAGTGCTATTGTGATTATTTGCACTTCTGACAGTTTGTGTCTTTCATGTGCATTTCTACAGTAAAATTTCATATCCTACTGTTTTCCAACCAGCATTGGGAACATGGTTAAATTGCTATTGGCTCGTTATTGGCTTCAGATTATAATGGGAGTTGTTGAAACTTCTCCAGTTTTAGATGTTTCTAGATCATGTCATAGTTTGGCTGTTT
Organism: Phalloptychus januarius; assembly: GCA_902982915.1. Lineage (NCBI taxonomy): Eukaryota > Metazoa > Chordata > Actinopteri > Cyprinodontiformes > Poeciliidae > Phalloptychus > Phalloptychus januarius. The sequence goes on from CADWAE010000362.1 coordinate 4,906,064, forward strand.
GAGCTTACTAACTCCAAATCCCAATAGTTAGCCTTGAATTTTCCCTACTTAATTAATTGTTAACAGGAATGTTCTGATGAATAGCACTAAAACCAAACCTAAATAATCTTTTATATTTTTGTTCTTTTTATTTTGCTACAGATCTGAGTCCTATGACAGCTATTCCAGTAGAAGTCGGAGCGTGAGCAGGAGACGAGGGCACAGGCGAAGTGAGAGGTACAGGAGCTCTGAGCGCCGCTCACGGTAAGACAACAGTGGATCTCTATTCAACCTTTATTCAGATTAATTCTATCTTCTTCGACATCCTCTCTTCATGTTTTGTATCAAATATTCATTAGTAATTTATTGATTAGGTTACTTTCTAAGCCAATGCTTCCAGATGAAATAAAGGTGTCTGCATCCTTGTGATCGTCTCTCTTGAAACTAAAAGCTGAATTGTTTCATTGTGATTCGTCTGCTTCAGGTCGTCCCGCTCTTCAAGTCACAGTTCTTCCAGGCACAGGAGTCACAGTCGCAGCAGTCGGTACAGCTGAGCCTCGCCTGGGCTGAGGGGGACACGCCGACGGCCTGCTCTCATGGAGGGTTCTTCATGTTTTTATACTGTATTAAGTTTCATTATGTGAGATGAAGGGATGATCATTATGGGAATGAATGTGAATATGTCTTGACAGCAGTCGGTAGAGCATCAAGTCACTCTGCTGAAACTTTACATGCTTGCTATGAGAGAGGAGTCGAAAATAATTAACATTGTCGTATATTTATGTGTTCTTTAAAATTTTCTTCTTATAAGCTAAATGGTGCAATTATTATTCTCGTTAAAAAAAACCTTTTTAAAGTGTTTGAGCAGGAAAAAGGTAACTTTTTTGAGATGAGGTAAAATCTGTCTGTCTTAAAGTCCTTGTCATATTTAGTGGTCTCTGAATGAACAGATGAATGTAGACACAACCTAAAGTATATTATCTCCGACTTTTGTTTTTACTGACTTTTATTAAATATTAACACTCTTTGAACTTCTGTTTCTTTATTTTGGCACCTAGCAATGTGCTGGCTTGGCATCTATTGTGCTTCTGATATTATTGAGAGTGAGCTCATAGAGAGGCTTCTGTCAGCTGCAATGCATGTTTGGTCTGCAGAGGGGCAGGTTTCCATGCATGAGTGAAGACAGGATCAAATCATACTTCAGATTTCAGTTTATTATTCAATATCAGAAATAGTAGGAAAAAAGTAAACGACCTTTATATTATTATACTTAACTATAAAAATATAGCTAATACATAGAAGTGACTTTATTTTTAAATTGATTTTAGTATATTATTTCAAGTACACAAGAATATTTAAGTTTTTTTTAATTATTTAATTTTTCACAAAAAATGTTTGTTCACATCAAGTTAAAATAAATAAATACAATTTACTTATAAATAAAATTAATAAATACCTGGAATAAGTAGTAATAACTAGACGAAAATGTTATTTTCCTGAATAAATATTTTTTCTGGATATGCGCATATGTAGGGCGAAAAACTTGCTGTAAAAGGGCGCTTGTGGTGCAGTTGGACTTCCAGTGACTGCTGCCATGTGGGAAATGAGTGAACTCTCTGACCCCCGCACGTGTCTGCCCGCCACCTGACGTCACGCTGTTCCAAGCAGGAGCGCAAAACAGTGGGAAGCGCTCGCACCAGGCTTTGCGCCACACGGCCGCTGCGTGACCTTCGCAGCCCGTCTTTTAAACATCCACCCGGACAGTGGAAGGAAAATGCGCCTGAACGTGAACTTCCTCTTGTCCCTCCGTTTAAAAACAGTACCGTGTCCCTTTAAAAGCGTCTGACAAAAAGCCCATATGATCCCCGAGCTCCAATCACCAATTCCTTCTGCAAAAGCAGTCTCTGCATTTTTGTCTGTCTGAACGCCACAGCTACACTCTTGAGAGGGGAAAGAGACAGAGGAAAGGGCAAAAAAAAAATAAATAAATAAAAACTGCAGAAATGTGACAATCCAACGATCGTGTTCATGGCGAGGGGGGAACCGCAACGAAAGGAGTTATTCTGGGACTCCTTGGAGCCTCGAAGCGCTGGATCAAAATGGTAGGCTGCGGGCTGCATTTTTGTTTATTTTTTGTCGATTTTCTTAACCTCTGCAAGTTGAGCCACTCAGCGGGCCGATAGAACTTAACGCACTTCATCAACGTGACGCCCCGTCAGGTTGTTGTTATCCGGGTGTTCTAGTGTTTGCAGAGAAGTTTGCAACTTGTGCACACGGCTGGAGTTGGAAATTGAGGCTGCCCCTGAAGAATGCAGCTGCTGCTACAGGAGATACAAGGGATGCGCTGAAGGAGTTAAATTCCTTCATCTCAGGGCGCTTCTGCAACAAACCTCGGGGTCGTGATGGGTGCACATGTTCAAAGGTCGAGGGAAAGTAAAGGTGGCACTTTTTTTTTTCTGAGCAGCATTTGTGCTTGATTGTTGTCGGGAAGAGGTGTGCACGGAGAATCAGCTGAGCAGAGGAAGAGATGTCACTCCCATGTTTTCAGAACTTAATCTGGTTTGTCCACTCACAGGTGCATTTCTGTAAATTGCAGTAGCATGAAAAAGTACATTTATTCCAGTAATTAAATGCAAAGGCATTTATTTAATTACTGTTACATTCCTTTTGCTTAACTACTTCTGAACCAGATGTCAGAAGTACCTTTGCAGGGCTGAGGAGGAAAAGGACTGAACCATTTTTTTTACTAAACGTAAAACTGCTGGTCTTGCTCTTGGAGGTTATTTTATAAATATATATAGAGAGATGTCTACGTAATACAATTTTCACTTTTTGAATGTAATTAATGGAAAAGAATGTGCTTTTCAATGATATTTAGATTTATTGATTTGCACCTGTATATAAATAGTTAAACAGAAATTTCTTTACATTTTACAAAGAGGCCTTGCAGTACCTTTCATCTGCTGCTTAATTTGATTCATTTTTACTACTTTGCATCTGCTGTTTCTGTAAAGAATTGTTGTTTTTAAGATTGACAGAGTTAGCAACTCAGATTCTTAGAATATTCATCCTTGCAGATTTAAAAATCTTCTAATAAGATGGTAAAGAAAGTTTTGGAGTAACCAACTTTTTCTTTAGCTCTTTGAGTTATGGAGTAATGCAGCAATGCCCCTCCCCAACTTGTTGCTGCACAATGCCAGACAGTTTTCCGAAAGGATTGAAAACTACTGCAAGACAGACAGTCTGTGCATCAAAACAACACTAAATAAGTACAAGTGCTAATAAGAGCGTGGCTGCTGCTGAGTCTGATAGTGAAGCCAACGGTCCACTCTGGCTCCGGGGTCATTTCAGGATGCCTCATTAGGAAAGCATGTGGAGCTGGATGCAGCGGTGGAGTAATCCCAGCGCACGCTCACATCTGGAGGCTTGGGTTAATATCTGGGTCAGGTCAGCCAGGCCAGCCCTGGTGCTCACTGGATAGCTTCTGCCGGGAGCTCAGAGGAACAGGGAGTTTGTTTATTGCTCTGTTTGTGGTTTTCTTCTCTTTTTCTGTTGGAAAGACATGAGAGAGAAAACGCAGCGTGGTTGGTGTGAGTACGGGGAATGTTATCTCTGATTGCTTTTGGTCCTAGATAAATGCTGCAAGTACTTTATGTACCTCAAAGAAGGAGGTCGGATTCATGTAAAATCCCTGTTTCTCATTAGCCATATGTTACATAACTAATGATTGAATTACATGAGGCTCTCAAACCAAACCAGATGTAACCAGATGCCTCTCATGACTTACCTCAATGAGAGGCAAAGATGGGGAAATGATGACAGAAAGAGGTACATTATATAATATTATAGAAAGATGCAAAGTTAAAATTGAAAAAAGAGCTGGCACAGAGCCATAGCAGAAAACAAAATAAACCAGGCATAAAATAACAGAAAACTAAATTTCAGAGGAATATTGAATGTGTGCAAATTGTTCTAAAACACAAACTTGCGACATGATGACCCCTAAGGGTTAAACAAATACAATGTCACAAAAAGTGACCTAAAACATCACTATGTCAAATGGAGACAACAGTAGAAACATATTTATATTTAACCAAATGAAAGTTCTCCTTTATTTAGTTAAAATAAATAAAGGACAACATGATAACAAAGTTATCATGTTGTCAGAATTTCTCCTCTTATTTGTTTATTTGACTCCAATGTCATGAATTTTGACAAAATTTCTCCATGAAAGGAAAAAATTGGAGCTCTTAAAGCCCTCATGACTGTACTTGCCCATGTGTGTTAATCAGTCTGTGCTCTCATAGACTGTGATTGCTCAGTGTTAAACATCAGCGCACGGAGCATGTGCAGACATGGTAAATACTCCGTCTTTTTGGTTTTCATCTAACTGCCCCTAATGTTTTTTTAATAAGCACAAAATGTGAAACTAAGTACACCCTCAAACATAACGTTCACGAAACAACAGGGTGTTCTTTCTTTTTAGTATGATTGTGTTTAGAGTATCAGCCATATAGGTCTGAGCAGCTTTTAACTTCTGACTCATGGCACTCCTGCCAAGCCTGGACTTCTCTGTCTCTGAGTGCAGAGGGATGAAACCAACATCAGTCTTTGTTGAACTGTAGTAGTGCTGCCATTCCTGAGACCTGGCAACAAATGGCAGCAGGCATGCTCAGGTCCTGGTGTGAGATCGGTTTTCTGAGAAACTCCTACCTCCCTGTAGGTTGTGCAGATTTATGCCCCAGAGATTGTGAGCTCTGGACATTGCTACGCAGACAGCAAGGTCAAACGCATAGAGACACACTGAGCTTATGTAAGGGTTCTTTTGTTCATGTTCCATCATATGACATAAGCTTGTTTTAAGAAGGTTACTTTGTTTTCTTTACATTAAAAAAACATTGTTTTTACATGTGACCTTTTTTTTTCTTAAACTCTTGCTCTCCTGTGAGAGATTCACATGTAGGAAGGGGGAAAAAAAGTTACTGATTGTGACCAGAAACAGCAATTTTTGATTGTTTCTTATTTTGGGATTTCTTTCTTTGACATATTAAGAAGAGGAGCATATGGAAATGTAAAAAAATAAAGTTTTGGAGTCAGGCTTGATTTTTGTTCACTGCAACTATTCATATAGTGCCTTGCAAAAATATTCAAGTTACAACAAACTTCTGTATTTTACTTGGATTTTAAGTTATAGACCAACACAATCCCTGTTATAATTGTGAGATGGAAAAAAAACATGTGTTGGAATGGTGCAGTCAAAGTCTAGACCAAACTCCAATCGAGAATCTGAGGCAAGACTTGAAAATTAATATTTAAGGACCCTCTTCTTCCACTCTGACTGAGCGTGACTTGCCATAAAGCGAATTTGGTAAAAATGGGCAGAACTTGCAGCAATAGCTGCAGCCAAATGTCTACACATTGGGGCTGAATACAAATGCAAGCCACATTTTTTCTGTTTTTCCTTTTCATTTATTGTACTTCACAATCTTGCACCAGTTTGCAAAAGTGCAATAAAATGTTCTGAAGCTTGTGTTGTAACGTGTCCAACTGTGATGAGATAATGAATGCCTCTGCAAGGCACTTTATGTGTTTGGAAACACACGTTAATCCCGGCAGGTTTTTACCGTCCTTGTTTGCTATTGCAAGTGTGCTTAGTAAGTGGGTGTGTCATGCAGACTGCAGTGTGCTAGTTTGGGAACAGTGTGTTATAACTCCAGCAGGGCAGTGTTGTATGAAGCATTGTGGCGTGTGGAAGGGATGCCAGGCTGCACTACGGGCCCCTCTCTCTTGGCCAGGTCTCCTGACTCAGCGCTTCCTATACCAGATCACTGGCCCAGACACAAGCTTCCTGGCAGAGCATCAGTGTGGACGCTCCAGTCCCGGTACGCCATTCTCTAACCCTTCTCAGCCTGCGTGTGGCTCCTTTTGATTATCCCTCTCGCTCATCATCTCATCTGCCTGTTGATGCCTCCTTTCAACGTGGCTTTGCATTAAGCGACACTTGCTCACACACGCCACCCTCAGCTTCATCCAATAGCGTTCGGTTTGTTCAAAAGACACGCGCCCCTGAAGCCAAACCTGTCCCACACATGCTGTCAAATGTTTCCATCGTGGATGGATGTTGTCCAACATGCTGCTCCTGCTGGGTTCTTGTCCTTATTTTTGCTCGTGTTCCCTCAATTTCATGCTCGGCTAAACTCGTATCACTGTTAGATTGGCTTGCCACCTGTGGTTGTATTAACATATAGATGGAAACGTGTTTTAAATCCAACAGTGTGAGGTGGTGGAGCTCCAACAAGCCGAGACTTGGCTGAGTCCAAATCTCCAGAATAGGATGGAGCAAAACCCACAGTGGGGAGTGATGGGAGATTGGATGTCAGGGATTAGCGCAGCAGGAATGCTGATAATATTGTCTTTATTAATTGCAGCCAGCAGCGAGTAATGTGGTGAGACAAGTAAAATATTTGAATAGACTGAAGGGTGTAAAATAATTAGCTGAAGTGGAGGAGAGGAGAAAAACCAGCAGCAAGTTGTGAAGGTTTTTTTTATTTTTTGTCCTTTATCTGAAATGATTCTTTATTTCACCAGAAGTACTCTAATTTCATGTGCTCAGGCATCTTAGCTAATGAGTTTGGTGATTAAAACTATTATTTAGGTGTTTAAAGAACAGGATACAATTCAGAATTTTCTGGTCAGTTTTGCTTTGATGCATTCATAAAAACAAAAGGGCTTATATATTGTCCCTCCGTGAGGTCCTAACTGTATGATAATCTTCACTTAAACACTTTGTTGTCATGGTATCAACACAAGTATTTAAGATTATCTACTGGCTTCGATTTGAAAACACTTTCCAGTCCACATTTTGAAACTTAAATAGCTTAATACAGTAAAAACAAAAATACTTCATTTTACAAAGTACATGCATATGCTGAAAACATTCAGAGTTCTTCGCAAACTGACTAGAAAGTTTCCAACCTCACCACTCTTTGTTTAGCTTTGGTCCAAACCAGACAGCAGCTGAAGAGTGAGGCATGAATCAGAGTTCACATCTTTGAGCATCCAGGTCTACAACAGTCAGCAAGCGAGGAGCTGCTCCGATGAGCACACAGAGGACGCTGCGTCAGTCATTACTCTGATGACTTTTTAATGACTGTCTGATTGGACTCCATCATGAATGATGTGCCCTTGTCCCCTTTTGCTTGCTTTGTGATCGACTTCCTTCCAAGTTGAAGCACTCTGATGTAACGGTGAGCCCAAACTCGCTGCTGTAAATTGTTACTAGCCCTCACAGAGAGTTTGCAGTCAGAGCCGTCATGTTTCCGTTCTGAAATCCCCTCATGATGACTAAGGGATATTCGTCTGTGTGCGTAGAGGCGGGCACTGCTCCTCTGCCATCTCTGTGTACCACCGAGCGAGATGAGGCCTGACATGAAGCCCGCACTCCTTCCTCTGGGTGTCAGTCATGTCAGGCCCCTGTCAGCGCACTGTGAGTAGGGCTGCTGACTGTGCTCTTTGAAGGGCTCTCTGGGTCAAAGCAGCACATAACACCAACATTCCTTATTCATGAAATACATGTCTGTATTTTGCTGGTTGAATGTATTTGTGAATATGTAAGATGGTTTATCGAGCTTCCTGGGAATTTGAGGAGGTCAGTGTGAGTTGAGTTGTGCTGCAAATTGATTGCATTTTGAAAGACTGTCTGTGTGCTCTGTCTGTAAAGATGAGAAAGCGCAACACTTATTTTTAACCCATGAAGTTCCTGTTAAAATATTATTGAGCCCTACCTGACGACAATCTCATAAAACTGCAAAAATTTTGAAGTCGACACTTTGAGCCCTCTTTAACGTCGGATTAACATTTGGCCTTATTGTAGCGTTTAGCATTTCCAACTGGAAATGGCACCCTCCATAAAACATCTGAGATTAGCTATTTGTATGATTTGCACAGTATTAATTTAAACCAAGAATCTCTTTATTTATTCCTGAGAAGTAGTATCTTTACTTCAGTTGAGATTTCTAAAAGGTAAACATCTTTTTCCACACTAAAAACCAAAACGATCAAACAAGGCCATTTTGTTCAACCATGCTCAGGCTTCCTGTTTTCTGCTTGAGTCTCACTCTCCAAATAGCAGCCTGAATGAACCGCATACATGCCTCTGCAGAAAATAGTTTCGTTTAAATAACTTCTTGGAACCTTTTGTGTTTCCTCTGACTTCATCTTTACAGCTTACTTTGGAACATGTGAAACTTGTGCCTGTCTCTATCGCATGTACTCTAACGTTTGTGTTGGTAAAATGCATTACAGTGTGGTCAGATCTTTTGCATGTTCTAGCCCATTAGATAAAAGTAAATTTAAGGTCTATAAAATGTCTGCGAAACTGTATGGAATTTGCCAAAAGCTGGGAACTATTTGCAGCTTTTTCAATTATTTTCTAATACATATTTTCTGTGTGAACACAGAAATAAGCAGATTTGACACTTAGCTCATTCTGTGCTACATTCACTTACACTTGGACATTTGATATTTACCCATTTAATCACAATAGTCTTATGTGCTATATGTGTTTGGACTTCATTAAAGTCCCAGGCCTAATTTACAAATATTTTGTAACCTGAACATTGATAATGTGTGTTTTTTAAATTACAGTCATATCGAATTATGAATCCTAAAAGGTACTGTGCAGGTTTATGCAAAGTTATATTTGTTTACCCATCTAGCAATTTATGTGTAATTTGAAACAACACATAGAGCTTTTGAGTAAAGATCACACCAAGGAGGGTTCTGTTTCAAGAGGCAGAGTTCAGTCGTTATAGTGTGTGTGCAGCCCGAGAAAGCTTTAACACCCTGGGAGGGAGGGCAAGTTGTACTCAGAGATTTCTGAGTACAACTTGCCCTCCCTCACACTACTGATGCATTCATGACTCTGACATTGACCTTTGCTAATGGCTCAGTCTGTTTAACGGTCAGCAAGCAAATGAGATAGACTGGCTGGATGCTGCTTGTTTGTTATGTCTTTTGGTTTGTGCAGGAATAAGATGTTGAAACGCATAATTCATAAAGATTAAGGTTCTATCTGTTAAATGGCAACAGCAGAGACCTCACACAGTCTGTTGTTTGGATTTGGACCCCAGAGTTGGAGTCGTAAATCCACCTGGGCCCAGAGCTGGACTGGGCCCAACAAACGGCCCTGGCACTTTGGTCCACGGCGGCCTACCATGATTATTTATACGACACGTGAAGGAACACCACATATCAGACTATATATGTGCAGATTGTGTTGTTTGAAAGGTTAAAATAAAGCACAGCAGCCTGCAAGGAAGAGTAGCCATGTTTAAAAAAAAAAAAGGATACTAACACAACTCAGTATTATTTGTGTGGTGTTCCAGCACAGAAATAATTGAACCTCTAAACTTAAGATTACTGAGATATCTCAATAGATTAGCTCAATGTCCTTCAAGAAAATAAACCAATCAGCTGTAATGACAAAAATTGCTTATAATATGCCTATATGGTTAAAATATGGCCGCCCCGGGCCAGCCAATTCCCGCTGTGCCAGGTGACCAATCCACTCACTGCCTGAGCCCCCTGGTGTAAGGTGTGGGAGAAAAGTGACCTTCCCAGTAGTGAAATTAGCAAGAGGAGCTTCATCCTCACACTCTGGATCGGGTCCAGTCGAGCGGAGACCGTGCCAGAGTCAAACCATCAATCCTGACTCGGCTGATCCAGGAGAGGTTTCCACATGGTTCTTTTAATCACTTTGACTGACACGCTCACTGTGGGCTCTTCTTGCACTTTGGTGTCAAAGTAACATCTGAAGGTAACGAGTGCAGCAGTAAATTAACTACAACATGATAAGTTCTCTTTTTTGCCCTCTCTCTTAAGTAATGCTGGCTCCACTCAGGCAGAGCTGTAATTTTGTGCATCATCCATCACAGCTGCAACCCAACTGGATTAAACATGAAGTGCCAGAAGAGTCAGAAACTCAGGCTTTCAATCAAAGGAGTCTTGTCATATCTTATGCACTTCATTAGCTTTCTGAAATAATTTTTTTCTTTATATTCTGGCTATATTTGACAAGTGGCACGTGTCTGCATGATGTGCTTTGACCTTGAATGTTGCAGCTGTTAAACAAAATGCTTGAAATGAATTGAAAGGACTTCTGCCCGTCAGTGGTTAAATTTGTTAGACGTCAGCGCTTCTATCTTTCCAATTACTAAGTTATTGGAATGTGAAAATATGCACAGCAGCACACGCATGCAAACATCTATGTCAGTGCATTGACTTTAAATTGTAGTTAATTTCTTCTGCATTTTTTTTCATACAGATTTATGACTAATGTCTGAAAATATTTTAAATTCAGACCTTTATCATAAAAAAATTGCACATTTTTGACTGCAGAGAATAATATCCAAGTTTTTTCTTGTAGATATGGAAATCCTTTCAAAATTTCAGAATTTTTGGCAGAAATTTTGCTGTGGTATTAAAGTAATCCATGGCCAAATATTTTATTTTGCTTGTTTTTTCTTTTCTCTACAAAGTATTTGATTGTTGGCAGAGGATCGAGATACGCAATGTTTTGACCACAGAGCAGATTACCAATCCTCGTTCCTCAAAACCTTTGAATGCATAAAGTGCAGGACAATGCTTAGCTTCCAGCTTGTGTTGCTCCTAGTTGTTAGCAACAATTTGAATCCTTATTTTCCAATTTGCAACTAGAAAAAGAAAGTTGAATGCAGTGACGTTTACTAATCAGAGCTCAGATTTCCAAGGAAATTAGCTAAAAATCTGTTCCACTCTGCTAGTACAGCCTTCACAGACCAAGATTAAACAAAAACACCTGGTGAGATGCCATTGCATCTGAAATGAAGTTAGTGTGAATATATACTCATGTTTGCATCCTCTCAACAGAGACAAGCATGTGAGAGATTAAGCATTTGTAACCTTTTCATTGCGCAAGATTATTCCATATTCGGGATTTCTTTGCCATACAACAACTCTCCCTTTTACTAAATCACATCCAGAGGATTAAAATGTTCTGCATCAAAGTGAAGAATGATTTTATGGGACTTTACTGCATCAGTTTTGAAAGCTGCTTTGTGAAACGGGCCCTGTGAGGCCCCTACAGTGCAGGGCGATCCTGTCACATTGCTGTCTTGGACCAGTGATGAAATAATCTGTGATTAAACTGTGAATACGATGCTTTGATTGAAGCCAGTTTAATTGTCGCCCTGTGTCAGGGTGCACAGGTAATCTTCGTTACTGTGAGTTTGTCTCAGGTCAGGCCTCGTATGAATAATGTAGAGCGAGACATCTGACTGAGAGGCTGGATAAAGGATACGCTCCTCTGATGGTGGCAAACAAGCTCTCTCTCTCTCTGACATTTCCGAGGGAAGAAGAAGGAGAGAAAAGAGGGGATGGACAGGGAGAGATCATGGGAGTTGGATTAGAGTTCATGCTCAGTTTGTTGGTTACAGTACGATGAGATGTGATTGTTGTTTCCTGCTGAATTAAGCTCTTATAAAGCATCGGTCTGCTTGAAACTAAGTTCATTATAAATTTACCTAAATCCCTCTGTCATTCAGGAACCTCCTGATTATTAATCGGACCATCTGTGTTTGAATGTTTGTGTTGCAAACAAAAAACTGTGCAGCGATTTTGTTTATGCATGACTCTGTGATGGAATATCTATTTTGTAGATCTGTACAAAACCTGCTGGTTTGTATGTATGTATGTACTTCTGTCCTGATTATTTGTTTTCGTTGCTGACCAACTGATCGTAAGTCTGACTTGAGTTACACGTTGGTTACACACTTGGTTGTAAAGCTAATAATTCCTTTTCTAAATTTGACATTACAATGCCTGGTGATTGTATTTTCTACAAGATTTTCTTCTATTATTACTTGCTTTTCTACATAGCAACAGATTACAGTTTAAGTCTGTTCTGAGGTTATTTTGCTTTTTTCCCCCTGTTTGCTTTTGGATGAAATATGAGGAGAAATTTCTAAAGGTTTCTTTTAAATTTTCGATGGCTTTTTGGCGCTTTGGTTCCACTTTTCATTGTGGTGTTTGATTCTCATGACATAAGAGATTACCTTCTCTGACTTTAGTGAAATAACCCCCTTTCCAATTCATTTTGTATAAATCAAATTTACTGACTATATAAAAGGCTTGTGAAAATAAGATTAATCTTGGCCATATCAATGCAAGGTGATGTGAATAATACTGTCTAAAAAGCCCTCAAAATCTGAATCTGTTGGACCAGAGTTGGATTATTATATTAAACAAACAAAAGTAGAAATATTTTAAATTCAAAATTTCTCATTTTTTGGACTGACAAAAAATGGGTGACACCTTCTTTTCCCAGTCAGCTTAAAGAAATAAAATCCAACAATTTTGTTTATTTTAACCTTTTCTAGCCAACCTCCAGCCTACGTCTTCAGCTTGGTTGCTTTGGTTTAAATCCCTGAAGATGGACCAGGTGATTATTGCCCTTGGAGTGCAACTTCCAGTTTAAAATTTACAGATGTGGCATTTTACCCTCAGGCAATGTTTGAAGCCTTGTGCTGAGAGAGATATCCCAATCTTTGTTCCTCTCATTCTGAGTTCAATTTAGCAGCTCAGAACTATGAATAAATCTAAAACTACATAATTGAATTCCTCAAACCGAGCGGATTCTCAAGGTTAGGAGAGAATGCAAATCTATTTCTCAGCCTGAACAATGACAACGAAGCATCATAAACCCTATAGAGGAAAATATGTGATGAAAAATGGTGCATTTCATCCCCATCTAGAATTGAATCTGCTACATAGAAGTTTGTTATTGTTTTAAATTAATTATCATTATGTAGTGGTAGTTTAGCTGGATCATTTACAGCATTTAGTATAAGCAACGTTCGAATCAGCGCATTTAAATTACCCCTGAATTCTAATATGTATTATGTGTTTAGAGGATTAGCAAGTATTTATTCAACAATGTTTCCCTAATTATTTCTCTTGACATGTTTTGTTGTGTGCATGATTCGTCTTCCCTCGGTAAGAGTGTACCGAGTGTGTGTGCTGCTGGAGCCGATTAATAGGAGGAGGAATGGCACTGAATATCAATGCACAGGCCGGTCAGTCCTTGCAGAGAGACCAGACACTGTGTTTTTGTCTGGTGTGTGTGGGTTTGGTGGAAGATTGGACATCCCGTATGTGTGTTGTGTTCGTGTGTGCGCGCGGCCGCCTGCACTCTGTTTGCTTGCTGCTGTGTCCTCAGTTACATCCCGTCTGGATCGAAACCCTGCCCTTCCTGTGCTAAAATAAACCCACCTTGGGATGTCGAGGACCTTGCACAGAGTGCTGATTGTTACACCTTTAATTTCTCTCCGACTTGGGTCACACTCTGCTTGCAGGCCAACACTTTAAAGCATGCACAGAAACTGGCATGAGAGTTTATTTTAACTTCATTTACTTTATTACTTGATTTGACTTTTTGGATCACAGGAATTGACAGAATTTGACTGTTTTTGTTTATTTCCTTTTATTTTCATGGTTTCCTATCAATATTAGTTTGCACATAATTTATTGCCTGATGTTTATAACTCTTCTGATTTTGTGGTCAGGAAAACACCTGGAAAAAAAAACATGAAGAAAAAAACTTTAGACAATATAACTTTATTTCATACAGCTTTAAAAAAAAAACTCTCTTACATGTAAACGCCCCTAATCAGAGGAATTCCAGAAAAATTCAGTGGCAGAAATATTACATACATTAGATGTTGTAGTTTTAAAAAGTAATGAATTAATTGTGTGTGGTTTCAGACCAAATTTCTTTGTTGTACTGTATTTTGAGTTGGGTGATTTTATTACCAGAAATGTAGCAAAAAATGAAGCAAACATTTCAAAATTTCTGCTTGAACCAATGACTAAGTTATAATGTTTTGGGCAGGACGAGAGAGAATATAAGCCATGCAGAAACATCCTAGGACTTTCTTACTTCAAGGCAACAATTGTAACTACTCGCATGTCTTAAACAACTTTTAATTTAATTGAGGAAGTTGCAATGGGCAAAAGCCTGAATCACGCAAGATAGTGATTCTTAAAAGAGAGAGCTGGGAATCCATAGTTTTGTCTTTTTTTTCTGTCTCATAAATTCCTTTTATGTGGATTTTGAAGAACTCTTTGTCTCTATTTGGGTTTCAGCTCATAGTGGAGAAGACGACAGACTTCCCCTCTGCTGAGTTCTCTCTGGTGGAGGATGTGGCTCTGCACTTTACCTGTTTGATGGACAGGCTGAATGAGCAACGCCTCTTCCAGCCTGACCTCTGTGACGTGGACATCGTGTTGGTGCGCCAGCACAGCACCTTTCCTGCCCACAAGGGAGTACTGGCAGCCTACAGCCCCTTCTTCCACTCTCTTTTCGCCCAAAGCAAACAGCTGCGGCGCGTAGATCTGTCACTGGACGCCCTGACCTCTCAGGGCCTCCAGCAGATCCTCAACTTCATTTACACCTCCAAACTACTGGTGAGCAGCAGCACCGTCCGTGATGTGTTGAACGCTGCCACTGTGCTTCAGATAAGCGACATCGCGGCTTCCTGTCGAGATCTCCTCAGCAGCCACTCGCTGAGAGCCACCTGCAGAGAGATGGCCAATCAGGAAGGGTTCAACCCAGCTGAGATGCCTCCCGGCCAGCTGTACCGGGAGATCAAACAGGAGTCTGAGCTTGGCAGGGTCTACACGAGAGAAGGTAGCAGCCCGTTCTCCGTCAGAGTGGAGGAGGTGGGAAAGATGGCTGCCCAGACAAAGCAGTTCTATCAGAAAGAGGAGGGGCCAGGAGGTGGGGCCAGCACGGGTGTGGCCACTCTGTGTAAAGTGGAGGGCAGTGGAGAGGAGTCAAAACCAGTGGATGGTCACACCTCCTTCAACAGAGATCAGATCATTGTTGAAGTCAACCTCAACAACCAGACCCTGAACGTCTCAAAGGGAACTGATGGTAAATCTTCCACAATCACTGAACCTATGTTTGGCTGTTGTCATGAAAACAAGAGAGACTCTGTCGATGATGAGGATGATGAGATGGAGAATGGAGACGGACATGAAGAGGAGGGTGATGAAGATCTAAAGAGGACAGACATACTGGGGCACTCTAGTGGGAGGAAGATGAGGGGAGGAGGAGGAGGAGGAGGAGAACACCCTTAACATTCCTGGACTGGAGCAGCCCGCCATAATGGATCGACCTCGCCGGGGAGCCAGAGCCTTAGCTATGGTGGGCGCCACTGCCATGCGTCAGACGCTTGCAGAGGCCACCCTGACCAATCAACGACAGGGCGGGAAGAAGGCACTGGATGCCGAGGGCCTAGGTCAGAAGGTCAGGCTGGAGGAAAAGCAACATTTCCCATGTAAAAAATGCCCTCGCATCTTCAACAACCGCTGGTACCTGGAGAAGCACATGAACGTCACTCACAACCGCATGCAGATCTGCAACAACTGTGGGAAGCGCTTCCTGTTGGAGAGCGAGCTGCTGCTGCACCAGCAGACGGACTGTGAGCGGAGCATCCAGGTATGGACTGTTTACGCTCTGACCTTTCAGAGTTCAGATTATGGGGAAGTGGAAGGAAAAGCAAAATTATTTGAAAAATTCTGAAAATGTGGCATTTCCTCATGTCCAACCATCTGTGCCAGTACTTTGTGCAACCACCTTTGCTGCCATTACAGTTGCAAGTCTTTTTGTGTTTCATCGAGATAGAGTAATGTTTATTTTTGCAAAATGGAGAGTGTCTGTGAACATTAATTTTCAAGACTTCCAAAAAATTCTTGGTTAGACTTTTAACCTCTCAAACAGCTCATACCCTAATAAACCCAGTAATTACAATATCTCCCGTTCTTCGTTGTGTGCTTTGAAAGTGTGTGACCTGTGGAAAGGCTTTCAAGAAGCTGTGGTCGCTGCACGAGCACAACAAGATTGTCCACGGCTACGCAGAGAAGAAGTTCTCGTGTGAGATCTGTGAGAAGAAATTTTACACCATGGCTCACGTCAGGAAGCACATGGTTGGTGAGTGACACTGCATTCTACTATCTCTGAGACGCACCTCGTTCGCTTGTGTACTTTGGGCTTCCTCCTCTACAGCTTTTTAATTGTTAAGCAGGATTTGTTTTGGGTGTTGCTTTCCTTTTCCACTTTTTTTGAAGGATAAGCATCTTACTTTCCCAGTCTGCTTGTGTACATCCATCCAAGAATATCTTGCATATACTATTCTTTTTTTATACTTACATTGCCTGTAAAAAGTATTCAGTCCTTGGATGCTTTAACAAATCAGTTATGGTTAACAGATTTTTGAATTAAAAAAAAATGTAAATAAAAATCTTTCAATATCAAAGCGAAAACTGATTGCTACCATAATGATGACAATTAAATATAAAACATAATATTAGTGTTTGCATAAAAGTCACCGTGTTCAAGTCAGAATTTTATAGATGCACCTTTAGCGTAGAGTCTGTGAGTAGGTCTGAGTCAGACTTGCACTTCTGGACGCTCAAGTTTTACTCACTTTTTCCATCCAAAACTGTTTGAGTTCTGTCAAGTGTTGTCACAAATTCTCTATCGGACTGAGGCTTGGGTGTGTTTTTAATGTTTGTGTATTTCGTTGTTTGTGCAGCCCATACGAAGGACATGCCATTTACCTGCGAGACGTGTGGAAAGTCGTTCAAACGCAGCATGTCCCTGAAGGTCCACTCTCTGCAGCACTCGGGAGAGAAACCCTTCAAGTGTGAGGTTTGAGATCCTTTTTTCAATGCTGTAGGAGTTTTTAAGAGCTGTAAGAAATTACTCTGATGATGAAATCCAGCTTTTCTAGCCTGTTTGTTACCACTTCCTTAATACAAAAAGGTTCCCAGTTACTGCAACTTTTGCCTTTGTTTCATGTCTGTTCTATTAAAAATCCTATTTTACAGTAGTCCATCAAAAACAGCCTCTAATCTGATGTTAGAGGCTGTTAGTCTCTAACAGCCTATAACCATGTTAGTTTGATTGAGCACTGCCTCCTCCAGAAGTGATTTTTTGAAGATTGATCAAGTGTGTCCACTATGTGCCATTTCAGAGCTGCAGCGAGCGCTTCCAGTACAAATACCAGCTGCGTTCACACATGAGCATCCACATCGGACACAAACAGTTCATGTGTCAGTGGTGCGGAAAGGACTTCAACATGAAGCAATACTTTGATGAGCATATGAAGACGCACACTGGTGAATCACCTTTGCCACACTTTTAATTCAGAACCATTTGTCTGAAAACTGTGATCTTAGCCCATTCCCCTTTGCATGATAGCTCATAGCCCATCAGACTGGATGGAAAGTATCTGTGAATATTTGCAACTTTTGCTGCAAACACATTTAACAGTAAATACTAATCTTGAATAAAAGCCGCAGGATAAATAGCCCTTTCTAATTGGACTCATTAAACATTTCTTCAAGTTATCTAAGGGTTTAAACTTTAATGTAATGTTTAAGATCCATGACACAGCTGTGGTGTTCTTTATCCTTCAGGAGAGAAGCCGTACATCTGTGAGATCTGTGGGAAGAGTTTCACGAGTCGACCCAACATGAAGCGCCACCGCCGCACCCACACCGGAGAGAAGCCATATCCTTGTGAGGTGTGTGGTCAGCGCTTCCGCTTCTCCAACATGCTCAAGGCCCACAGGGAGAAGTGCTTTCACGTCACCAACCCCATGGTGGTCCCAAACTGCGGTGACCCCCTCGGCCTCGACCTGCCCCTCGTCTCTCCTGCCGCGGACTCTTCCGGTCCAGTGCAGCTGGGAACGCAAGCCTCCGCCGCCACGCCCTCCACTGCCTCCAGCCCACAGCTCCTCCACAGCACCCAGCTGTCTCTCTCCCTGCTGCACCCCTTGGGGGGACTGGCTGCTGCCTCACATTTACCCCCACCACCTCCATTGTTCTCTGCTGGTAGGATGAACTCCAACAACTAACAAATTTCTGTAGCATTTAAAGCACTTTGTTTGGTTTCTCCTTGTTTAAGAGCAGTCTTGCAACGGGAGATTGACATTTACACAGAAGACAAAACTGAAAAAAAAGGCTAAACATAGACCTCGTAACAGACACTTTCATCTCCATAAATAAGAAATAGTTATTTTTTACTCAGCTGAATACAGTATATAACCTCAAAGTCCTCTCCGACTTATCCCATAACTTTTACACCACCCTTATGAATCCAGAGTTTTGCACAACAAATAGATTGTAACATCCTTTACCAAATAACTGTTACACATGCTCATTAAGGATGAGAGTAAAATATTTTTGATCTCTCCCAGGATGTAGCGATCAGTTCCAGTCTGACCCAGCAATAACCAAACGCTCATTTTGACTTTGAACATGTACCTGTTTGTGACATCACCAATAACCAAACCCTGTAGCTCCCTTGCTATGGATAAGTAATGTAATATAGCATTTATAATCAATCCTGCACCTTACATTTGCCTCCTGTGACATTTAATATGTATTCCTGTTTTTTTTGTTTTTTTCTGTTTGTGGTTGGGTGATTCGTGGCTTCAGTTTCAAAGGACATTAGAGAGGCTACAATGTGTGTAGTGGAGTGAGTGTGTGTTGGGTTTTTTTTTGTTTGTGCTGGTGTGCTAGAGTGATCTGTGAAGCAGAGACTGGAACTGAGAATCTTCAGAACAACAAATTCACACTTGAGCTTCCACAAAGCCAGCAGATGAAGATATCCGCGACTCTTATGTTTGGCTTCCATTAACCATCCCAACTCTCTTACAGGTTTGACTATTTATGTACGCTGTCTTGCAAAACCATTCACTCCTCTTGAACTTTTTTCACATTTTTTGTTGCAACCACAAATTTTAATATTTATTTGATACTTCCAACAGAGAGTAGTGTGTAAGTCTGACGTAGAAGGAAAATGATGCCTAACTTTCTTGGTTTTCTTACTCTTATAAAAAGTGTATTTCCTTACTGAAAGCCTTGTTCAACCACCTCTCAATGTGGTTTCAGTTGAAAGTCTTTTGGAGTGTGTCTTCACCAGCTTCACACTTCTAATTTTGTTAATTTTTCTTTGCTGTAACGCTCAAGCTCAGTCAGATTGGGAGGAGAGTGTCTGTAAACAGCAATTTTTAATATTCAAATTTTATTAGACCTGGACTTTGACTGTGCCATTCTAATACATGAGTTAGCTTGGATTTTAAACATCTCATTGTTGCTTTGACTGTATGTTTAGGGTTGTCTGTCCCAGCCTCAAGTCCTTTGCGTCCTCTCACATGCGTTTCTCAAAGGTATCCCTGTATTTTGTCCGTTTTCCCATCAACTCTGACCAGCTAACCTGTCTTTGTTTTAGAAAAGCATCCTCACAGTACATGTCATAATCAGGATGGTGTGTTCAGGGATATGTGTAATGTTAGAGTTTTTATTGGGTGACCATATTTTTTGAGTGAAAGACTATTAGCTCTGAAGTCAATAGAATCTACCACATGAGTTGTGGCTCTCTGCAGCTCCTCCAGAGCCTTGGCTCTTGGCTGCTTCTCTGATTAATGCTCTCCTCACCTGGTCTGTCAGATTGGATGGTCATGTGTCAGTAGATTTGTGGTTGTGAAAGCAATAGGTTGCACTGGATTTTAATTAGAGGCGTCAGAGTGAAAGGTCCCACATACAAATACATGCCACACTTTTCAGATTTGTGCTTCTTAAAAAAAATTTTAAATCTGTTTTTGGTCTACAACTAGAAATCAGCAATAAAATATGATGCATTGTGCTGCTATGTTGTGACAATTCATGATAAAGTTCAATACGTCTGCAAGGCACTGTAAATATAGTCAGAGTGAAGACGATGAGGTATTGTTCTGTGACTGCTAATATACTAGGTCCAAAACCTCATGTACTCAAATATTATAACTGTACTTGTATATCAGATTCTAATGTTATTGGTAAAGTTGAATGCTGTTTATTCTTTAAGAAAAGAAATTCAGAGAAGTTTGCTCGCAAAACTAAATGTGTGCATTTTATCTATAGAGGAATTAACTTTTATTGTAAATGATCAAATCCCAGAAACAACAACACAAAGCCTAAGTCTACTAAAGGACATTAGCTGTATATATTTTCTTAAACAATAATTTGTAGCTGTAAATTAAAGTTATTGACTTGCAGTACAATACATTATTAATAAAATAAAGATTATTATCAAAAGATTGCTAAAGGAATAGTTTTAAAGTATATAGATGGGTTTTTTTTGCTTCTTACTCAGAGTTTAAGTTAGAAAGTTGACACCACTCAAAGAAATATGAATAATCTTTCATACTTTATGTTAATTGGTATATCACTTCTAATTAAGCTTTTATATTAATTTCCAACTATTTGTGTAAGTTTGGGAATGCCAAATAATCTCCAATTCTATTCAATGCCTATATCTGGAAGTTTCTCTGAAGCAAGAGAGTAAATTTCTCCTGCAGAATGCTACTTTGTTAGCTTACCCATGTTAAACATGCTAAAATGCGTCATTTATATGATATATTGAAGGAATCCTGTAAAAATTGACATAAGGCCCGACCTTTTTCAGTGTAAAAAAAACTCAATCTCAGCCTCTTGCTTTCAAGATTCATCTTACAAGCAGTAAAGTTTTGGAATAGCGCTTCTGATTTCTGTGAAGGTTCATTTCTGCAGTTTTTGAACCCAGATTTTCCATTCCAAAAACAAATTTGTCCATAAAATGAATTATGCACAGAACAGCAACTACAATACTTTAGTTGTTGACAAACAACTGTTTCCCATCTTACCATGTATCATGGGGTATCATAAAATGTGTTTATGTTGGTCTGAATATGAGGAAATGAAAGCTTTGGGATGGAACATCAAGTTTTGTCATGTCTGTGAAGTTTGTGCGCTGTTGATGCGCTCTTGTTCTGAACAATGCATGTGTATTAGGATCAAAGGTGTGATTTCACTGTTCTCCTACGTCAGTATAGCGCAAGTTATTTTTGCTGTGATGTCACCCTATCAGGGATTTTTGTTGTTTTTGTTTTAACCCCCTGAAAAATCAGTTGACCATCTTGGGATGAAAGTTCTAAAAACAGTCTGTTTCTCCAAGTTATTAAATATATGTATAAATAGGATTAATTTAAAAGTAGTAACATTTTATTCTGAAGCCACTTCAATCATTCGGTACACTAAAGTGATTGAATCTTATGAGTTTGTATAGAATGTCAGCATAACATAGCATGAGATCAAGAAATGTTAATGTCCGATAGTTGCTGCATAATTGTGTATGTGCAGCAATTTTGCATATGTGCAATATTAATATGTGGATTTTCAGAGTTGTGACACTTAAGCCCAGAAATCTTTAAACACGTCCAAAATAATCCATCGCAGCTTGGATCAGAGATCAAATCATGCATGCTGCAGTATCAGATGCTTAGAGAGACAAAACCACAATGGCTTTTCTTTCTTTTTTTCATCTGCAATTCCAGTTCCTCTTGTGTCAATAAAATGCAAGCCTATATAAAGATGAGGCTATATGGAGCTGAGCCAATTTTCAACTTTGATTTTTAACATTGACGTGAGCTTTCCAGTTGCTTTTGTTAACAGGTTTGAGTGGCATCGAGCGCCTCATAAGACTGAAAGCTTTAAGTCGAACAAGAATTGACCCCATAAAATTTCAGTGTCATAATTGGCAAGTGTCTGAGTTCAGTTAATGCACTCCTACTCACTTTATCTATATGCTGTGGTCTTAGTGTAGCTTTCCCTGTTAGGAAGTGGATGCACATGGTTTTTCTTTTTTTATGTTTACACAGAGAGAGCTGAATGTGTTTTCAGGTTGGTACGACGGAATGACAATTTTTAAAATGTTTTCTGCCTATGTGTTTTTTTGTTGTTTTTTTTTAATTCAGAAACAAAATTTAGTCATTTTGGTAAAATATCACATCAGCCCAAGATTTGTGTCTTTCATAAGCCAACATGAGGAAATAATATTAACATATTTGGATATTTATGGTACTTATTTAAAAATCTTCCTACATACTCATCCATTTTTTTTGTTTGTTTGTTGCATTTGATTTGTTTATTTTTGTACAAATCAGACTGCCCCTTTAAAATCAGAGCTTGCATATTGTAATTTAGCTCAATTATATTCTGGTTGTAATAAGATCCAGTTCAACCTTAGTGGACAATTAGCTTGAATTTTGCAAATAAGCAAAACATCTATCAGTTTAAAAGTTGAAATGAACTTTCCTGTTTTTGAAGATGAATAGCGAAAAGAAATTTTTTTTTTCCTTCTTAAAACTAAATATGTAACTTAAAATGTCTATATTCGACTACCAAGCATTCAGTGGGAAAATAAATTGTATAAGCTTTAAAGTTATACATCTTAATATGTTCAGCGTCTTGTACAAGTATCCATAGTCCATGGGCCTATATTTATTTTGTCATGTTACAACAACAAACGTTTATATTTAAATAGGATTTTACTTTGGTGAATGATCAACATGTAAGCCAAAAAGTTCAAATTCAATCACAACTGACTCGAGCACCTTCTTTCATGTTCACTGACTTCATGGCATGTGACAACTTGTCAACAACTTGGCTTTCTTACAACAATGATTTTTTTCTTATCAAACTGATGAAGTGCATGGCTAGTACTGTCAATAGATTCCTCAACCTGAGCGGTCGATCTCTGTAGCTTCACCATGGTTACCATGGGTGACTTCTCTGATTAATACTTTAATATACTTTTATATTAAGATAAAATTGGTTGAACTGGATTTTATCTTGAGGTTTCAGAATAAAGGGGTCAGATTGCAAATACACACACCACACTATGACATGAAATTAAAGTAAAGATATTGAAGTTTTTGGTTGTAACATGACAAAATGTGAAAAATATTTGGAGTTTATACAAAAGCAGAGCAGCATTTTGTGGCCACTGACTGTTAAGAACTGGTTCTCTGTTTTAGCTGTTTATTACATCACAATCTGTCTGCAGATTTTACTAAGATCTTCTGAAAGCAGAAACATTCTCTTGTTTCTGCTATACCAGCACTATCGCAAGAGACATTACTGACATACTGTTTGTGTATTTGCCTTACAAATGGTGGGATTTCCACGGTTTTTGTGTTAAGCATAGAAACTATAGCTGACAGATGAACACTACTGATTTATGCACTTTGAATTTCTTTGCCACATTTGCCAACAAAGGGGGCTTGTATGCACACAGGGTGAAACTAAGTTGCAGAAATTTGTAAAGATGGATATCCTTTGCAGTTTGTTGTTTTTAAGTGTAGATCATTTTGATTTCTAAATGCTCAAAGGATAATTTGACACAAATGAGTATTAAAGCCTCAAAAATCACGGAAAATTGTATGTTACTTGTTTGAGTGTTTCAAAAATCTTAAGCCTGGTTTGTTGTTTGTGATATTGCCATCTGACAAGATAAAAAGTAAGAAGAGTTCAGTTCAGTTAAGATGATTTGTTTGTTCATTTTTATTATAAATTAAAAATAACCTGATGCAATTTACCTTAAGATAAAAAAGCCTAAACATGAGTTTATTTTTATGTGAGTTGCCTAATTGAGTAATGGGAATTATATTAATTCTAACAGCACTTTATTTTCTTCTTCAGCTCCATAGAATTTTAAAGCTGACATAGTAGCACTTATTCCACACAAAAAAAAAAAGCTGATGCAGTGTGTGGGCACACGTGTGTCTTTATTCCAAACGATTATAGGAAATAAGAAAAATTCTTCTTGAATTAAATGTGTCTTTGGCAGGTTCCTCTGACACAGAATTTTAACAAAACTGTTTTTGAGGTTAAATCCCACAATACTTACTTGGAATGGGATCAAGAAATGAGATCAGAGTAATTAAAAACCTCTTGAAATAATATAAATCCATCAAACTGCATTCTATCTTTCATGTTGGAAGTGAATGACAAAATGTGACAGCAGTTTTATGGCCTAGTTGAAAAATGTGTTGGAAAAACTGTGGAGAAAGGCTAAAATGTCTTTTTTATATATTTTAATCTCATCCAGGACAAAGTGAGCAAATCATATTGCTCTAGACGACAACCTTTGTTGGTTGTTTTTATTTCTTGTTAATTTAAGAAGCTACTCGCTAATGACATTTAGAGAAGAGCATCTGTTAAAAATATTGAAGTAATCATTTAAGTAATTCTTAAATGATTTACTTAAATGATGTTCCTTATTCTCCACTTATAATTGATGCTGAAGATATCCAAAGTATGAAGGAAAGCGAAATTTGTTTCATATTTTAGATTTTTTAAAGTTATCACCTTTCACATTGATGACATTTTTTCACACTGCAATTTCTCAATTCATTAGGTATTGTTGCATAGACCCTCACCCACAAAAAGAGGGATTGATTCCAGGTACTTTTATAATATGTTACTGTACTGTTGGAAGTACCTCAGGAAGCTGATTAAGAAAACACCAAACGTGTAGAAACTGGTCACCAAAATCTAAAATAGAAAATACTTTGTTGACTACACAGGTTTTCCTTCATAGTTTGGATGATTTTTGTATTAATCCACAAAAAAATGAGGAAGAACTCTGAAATTTGAAGATTTTGCTGGTTGTATATTATCCTAGAGATCTACTATTCTGCTGGTTTTAGATGCAACCATTGTCCAACACACTTGCATAAAATGAATGGCTCATTACCAGGTCATTGCCAAACGTGATGACATGTCTAAGAGGTAATTTTTTAAGAATTGGATTTTGATGTTTGAGCAGAGTGGAATTTAGAAAATACAGGATGGTAGATCTCGAGGACTAGGGGTGTAGATCTCTTCCCTAGAGCCATCAAATATGGAAAAGAAACCAAACAAATACTTCCTGCTCTTTTACTGTTTGTTCTTTTGGTGGTTCAACATTAGTTCAGCACAACCTGTGACATAAATGCATTTTTGCACTTGGTGTTGTTGCAGTTTACTTTTGATATTTCTCTCAAAAGAACATTACAAGTAAACACAAATGCCAAAAATGTTTAGCAAATTATGCAATTGTTGCATCCTTCATCAGAACTGAGGGTTTTTGCTTCCATTTATTTTGGGATGAATGCTGGGATGAAGAGAAAAGGAGGCACATCTTAAATGTGTTTTTGGAGTTTGTCTTCTTTTTGTTAAAACTACCCCTGAAATGGGCATTTCTCATGTGTTTTGGATTTTGTAGCTCTGGGTCATTTTCCCCTTTCACTGATTTGTTCCTCCATTTTTTTATCCAGAGAATACAAATGCACATGGTTGGTTTGAAACATCTAATGGCAGAGATAACGCGTAACCCAGAAAAATGGGTATGAACGATCAAAACTTCTAAACAGAGAAAGGGGAAAATGACCAGAGCCTGGGTCAGCTGCTAAAAAAATATTTCCAAAAAATATTTAGATTTTGTGGTCTTTCCTCTATTGTTTGGAAAAGGGTCACATCTAAAGTCATTACGAAAACTCTTGTTGGATGTTTGAAGAAAAAGTATTGTATGAAAGAATTTAGTGGTACATTGTGGTCTTTTTGCCTGTCTCTTCTGTTTATGCACATTTTTTGTTATTTTTGAAATGACTATTTCCTTCATATTTGTTCAAGTATTTGGAGCCTCAAAACTGACTTAACTGAGTTGGCTATTGAATTAAGAAAGAGATTGCACAAACGTAATAATTTGTATGTTTGCTGTTGGTATCTGTTTTTAGACCTTTTTATTTGCCTTAACCTATCATATTTGCAGTTATCATATATTATGTATAATATAGAAATTAGTCTTGTATTATAATTAAAATTATACTATTCAATTATAGTAGAAGAATGACTTCAATTATAATAAAATATATTTAGAATTAAATCAGTTAAGAGGCAAAATTATACATTTTAAAATTACTTTAACACTATATGATCTATATTAAAAGTGAAAAATATGCTAATAAATTTGATTTCACATCATTGAGAATTACAATCAAAATTTGCTAATAACAATACATGTAATTTCTGTTGTAATTTCCTGATGATTGGTAAAAAAAAAAGAAGCTAAAATGAGGTAAATAGCAAAATAATAAAAACAAAGCTTTAGTTTTAATGTAATTGTGCACGTAAACCTAGCTAAACATGCCTGAATGTCAGCAATGATAAATGCTAATTTTGTTCATTAGCTTGTTAGCTGAAATGTTGCCAGCAAGGCTAATGTCTGCAGTAGTCCAGAAGGATACAGCTTGTAATATTTTAATAGCTTTTTATACTTTTATGTTTAGTCATTAATCAGCTAGGACAAGATGAGACACTTTCATACTTTTTAATAGGCCTGACTAACCTCAAAAATGCATAGTGGCATGATTTTTGGGGATCATGTTCAAAATGAGAGATGAGATTTAGTTTTGTCAGCTTTGGAGCTCCTTTGACAACTACAATTTTTGTTGTTGTTGTTTTTTTACATGAGAACCTTTGATTAGGTGCTTTAAGATTGTATATCTTATCCAAACCCCTTATTGCCCCTCAGTCAATACCACCATATTTAAATCTATATACCTTCAAGTGTATTTCCAGTACTTATTGCTACCACAGCATTGAGAAATCATGAAATGTATTATTAACTGCTGATTCTCTGCTTTATAATGTTAACAGTACAATATGTATTGGGTGATTCTGGTATTCACAACCCATGTGTAGACAGTAGTTGTCCCATTCAGCTATAATAACACAAAAACAGTACAAGGACATTAGAGTCGAGGTGCTAAAGACAGTAGGCTGTATTTTTTTGTTCCTTTTATTGTAATATTGACAAGTGTTAACTGTCTGTAACACAGTAGAGGATTATGAAATCATTTCAGTATTAAACAATATAGATATTATTGAATATCTGCATGTCTTGTGTTTGTTTTTATGCAAACTCTTGTTTGTGCATTGTGTTTTATTGCTTGCTGAAAGAAGCAGGAATTTTGACTTTGCTGCCCTCTGGTGGGCAGTAAACATATGTGTCGAGGAAGGCTTTAGCTTGGTTTTCTATTTTTTTATTCAGTTCAGTAAAACAATGCAGATTCTGCTGATATAAATGTTCAAATCACTGTCCATTACTTGCAGAAACACATACAAAAATGTCATTGCAGAAAAAAAGTCATTATAATACCATAATGCTAATTAGAAAAGCCCCAACTCTGTGTGAAAATCAAATGAACATGTTACTACCAATCTTTCATTAAATCCTAATGTCTTTGATAATGAATGTGCTCCAGAAAAGTGTAAAAACGATTCAATTATTTCCAAGTCAATTTCTGTTGCGACACAGGAACTGTGGAAAGCTTCACATCTTGGTGAGACGCAGGGTGTTCAAGCGGACCCCCAGCACTGTGGCCCCAGAGGCATACTGAATTTCTCTGAGAATCCCGTTCCACTTCCTCTCCGTCTCATTATACCTGCAAAGGTTTAATAAAAGAGTCAAGCTGGGTGGAGTGACATCCTTAATTGCACTTTTTTGGCTGAACAGAGAACCATACTTCTCATACTGAGCTCATCTCAGTTTCCAGATTTAATTTAAAGGCAATTCTCAATTATTTTTGCCGTGCAGAATAATTTAAAGGATTATATTGAGAGAAGTTGTACCTCCAAATGTCATTCATCTCTTTGGGAAGGATTTCATCACCGCCTTCTAAAGGAATCATGGCAAAACCTCCCACAGCGTAGAGAGAACCAGCCAAAGACACAAGACTGAGAGAGCTTCGCTCCTGAGGAAATGGCTCAAAATCTGACCACCTACAATATGAAAATAACAGGCATACATAAAATGGCTGTTTGACTTAAAAGCTTTATATAATTTTTCCCCTTTGTTTTGGTGAAAATAGTCAGTTTAAATGAATCATACTTGCCACATTTTGTACAGAAATATGGTGCCCATTAAAACTGCTAAAAGTGTTCCTACAAAATATTTTACAACTAATTTCAAGCCATTGATAAAAATGGTTGTTTCTTTTTTTCTCTAGATAAATGATTGAGTGAATATGTGAATGGATAAATGACAGATTGTAGTGTAAATCACTTTAGAGTCCTCAGACTTGATTAGGCACTAGCTATACGAGCGTAGGCCATTTACCATAAGGAGCCCTGCTAAACCAACATGTATACATAAATATTAGTCATTTTTTCTTATTTGTTACTTTTAAGCTAAATTTTATTCAACATATTTTCTAAAGAGATATTTTATATTTTAAAGAGAAATATGGCTGATGTTCTCAAAATTATTAGTCTGCTGAAAATGAACCAAAGGGCTATAAACATCTGAATTGCAACTAATAAGGATAACCTGAAGAAATAAAAAAAATCAGGTTTCAAATAATGATTGCATCAAGGAGGAAGCAATCTTGCCATCATGTAATTGCCTCCTAAAGCTAATAATTTGTTCTGCCACCCATGGCAGCAGCAGCTGTCAACAATGTTCTATATTTTTATCATAAATTGTCTGGTTCAGGTTCTCCAGCCATTTTCGTAATGGTTTTGGATTCAGTGTTTTCGACTCACGTGTTAGTAGCGATGTCGTACACCTCCACTGTGTCTGTCAGGCCGTCGTCGGTCACTCCTCCTGCTACATATATTTTGTCTTCATGAAGAGTGGCTCCAAATAATGAGCGCGCTGTCTTCATTGGAGCAAGCTCTTTCCATTCAAACCGCTTGACATCATATGAACACATCCTCTTCAGACAGTTCCTTTTTAACATATATCAGCAGAGTGACTTTTAAGGTTTCCTTTGTTACTTTTAAATGGTGTGATTGTAACATATACTCACTTGTTGTCTCCCTTTCCTCCTATCACATACACAACATCTTTGTGTGATACGGCTGAATGTCCATAAACAGGGTAAGGAATTGACTCAGACTCCCCCCATTTGAATGATCTGTGAGTAATCAATCACAGAAGCAAGTGAAAAAAGGTTGTTTTGAAAAATCAGAGCAAGAAATTCCTTTAATTGTAACTTACTGCCTGTCATAGATCAAAACTGTATCCAGTGTGCCCTCCTTGTCGTTCAGTTCCTTCCCTCCCAGAACGAAGATGGAGTTCTCACCTTCAGCCATCCCAAACAAGAAACGGGGAGTCGGGAGGGGAGGCATCCCGAGCCAGTCGGTACTAACGGGATCATACTGCGGTCACAGAAATATTTACAAATTAGCTCTGCAGTTAAAGATAGAGGCTAGTTGTTTTGTTTCTTGGCCACTTTGTACATTTCCTTTCCTTTTGATCATTTTGTACTCAACTTTCTCTATTCTCATGTGACTCCAGTAAATAATATCCAATATCAGAACCTCCATCAGTTAGTTTGCTTTCATGTGGACTAACTGAGTTCTATTCCTCAAACAGACATCAGAAATAAAAGAAAAATTGGATTTAATACAAAATTCTTAGAAAGTAAAAAAGTTAAATTATACATGGGATTTGTTTTTTTTTTTAGCTATTTATTTCCATAACTCATGAAAATACTTAGCTGCAAAGGACAGTGAACAAATGGTTTAAAAGGTTAAAGGCATGAAAGAAATTTACTGGTAGAAAATGGAAATAGATAAGGGGTGACCAGGAGCCGCTAAAGGTGTGAACTGTAAACAAGCTTGTCTTCAGCATGTCTTGTATTTCATATGTAAACCTCTGAATTTGAAGAAGTAATAAAACTCTCATTGTTTTCCTAAATAACAGAAATAGCTTTAGCAATCCTAGATAATCTCCGACTATGTCTTTTTATATTGTGTATGTTAATATCTGGTCTCAACTTTATGCTAAACCTCCATAATTTTATGATAATGGTAAGATTCAAAATGTTTTGTTGTAATAGTAAAAAAAAATTTCTGTCAAATTAATCAGATTCCAGAGGCTACAGATTTAGTACCTTTATAATGTCTTTTTAGAAGAGCTTTCATACCTGCAGGAAGTAGGAGCACAGAGGGTCCTCCTTGTTCTCTTCATCTACGAATAATCCTCCAATCACAAAGATCTGGTTCTCCTTGGTGACCAGACTGATGTGGTTCTTGGGAACCTGCGTGGAAACCGACGCCATGAAGCAGTCGTTGCCTGACGGGTCGTACCCCACAGCGCCGGTGTCGTTCACCATCAGTATTAGGTCCTTGACAAACATCCCGAATCTCAGGTTATCATTTAGAATAGCCGGTAGAAGACTTTCTTCATCCTCTTTGTCTTCAGTTTCTCCATCTTTTGCTGCTCCTTGCTCTTCCTTTTTGCTTTTTTTAATCTCTGGCATTTTTCCTCCTCGAGCATCCTTGACCAGCTTCAGCTTCTGCTGAAGCTCTGGATTAGCAGAGATGAGTTGGTGTTTCTCCACCTTTTCTTTCAGGTAATCGTCTGTGACAAGACGCAAACGAACACAGTCCAGCAAATCTGGGAGTTCTTTCTCTCTGCTCTCGGTGTCCCGGTACACCCATCGCATAAGAGCCTCGAAAACAACCTCCTCCGTCTCCACATTCAAGTTGTCATTCGTCAAAATGGCTGCCACCTCGGTCGCGTTAAGCTGGAGGAAGTCTTCGTCTTTGGAGATGAGCTGGAAACGCTCGCAGGCATAGTTCCCGGCGGTGACAGCCAGCCTGGGGCAGTCCAGCATCAAACCGAGCCTGAAGATGGCCAGGCAATTGCTGAGGCTGAGGCGCTTTTGTAAGAAAGACACGCAAACAGTGAAAATTGAAGGAATCTGGTACATGTTGGCAACAGCAAAGATGTCCTGGACGTTCTGCTCTGTGACATTGATCTTGGAGGTATACAGGTACTTGAGGATCAGACCAATGACACCGGGCTCGACGTCCTCCAGCACAATTTCTCTCTTTTTGCTTTCATCCAGGTCAGACAAAAAGATGGACCGGAAGTATGAGCTGCAGGCACACAGCACCAGGCGGTGACAAGGGAACTCCTTGTCTTTGATCTTCAGGACACAGTCCACCAGCTTGTCGTTCTCCAGCAAATCATACAGGCCATCCTGGAGGAGAGTCTGCTGGTACAACCTGGGCTCATCCATGGGATTTATAGGCACAGCCATCTGAGAAGTCTTTAAGATGATACAGATAAAGTAAAATTTGATCCTCTTTATTGCAGAGAATTTGGCTTTCCAGTCCAGAGTGACTTTAGATGAACAGCGATCCTGCTCACCGGCTGAATCCTGGGACGGTCCGCTTTCCCAGCTGTCATGACCCTTCAACTGAACTCCAACTGGAGGGTTATTTTTAGAGTGCTTGCTTGCTTTAGAGCTATGGGGGCTTTATTCTGGAACATTGCTGGAAATGCAATAACCCTGTCTCTGTCCGGCTTTCTTACCTCCCACTCAAACGCTCCCCTGGATAATCCGCCCACTCTCAAACAGCTGAGGCATATCTCATTGGAAGCATTTCCAATATAGCAAACTGTGATACTTCATGATGCCTCTGTGACCAATTCAACCTAGACATGTCGTCATTGAGGTTGAATCTTATCCCAACTATCTCAAATGTGGTTGACATTTAAGACTAGATTTAAGTTGCCAAGAACAACAATTTAAGGGAAGGAAAGGTACCTTCTAAAGCTATGTTCAAATTCAGAACTCTTGACGTCTTCATTCCAAAGCTGATCTCTTGACAAATTAAATATTGTAAAATGAGTCCAGCAAACAAAATGTTCTGTATGTCAAACTTTATTCAGATCATCTTTAATGATGCTGAAACTGGACCTGAACAACTGAAACGACCCCGGATTTTATACGTTCCAAACAGATTTGCACAAGCTGTACCAGGATGACTGGTATGAATTGGTAGAAGAGACCACCAATTCATCACAGTGTTCTCTTCCCTAAAATTCTGGAGAGTCTTGTGATTTTTGTTGGTTTTAGGTCTCCAGAAAGTTTTTTTCTGGAGTCACTGGAAGAGTCTACATTGTTTTAAGAAGCCGCTCAGGGCATCTGTTATCACCACAAAAAATAATTTATTTGTGTTTATTGTAGAACCTTTTTAAAATCAAAAGCTATTTTTTTATACTGCTACCCCATTTTTGGTTTATTATGTTCTATACAAGCCCAGAACCCCTGTCCCAGTCTCACTCTTTTAAGTCTTTACCTATCTGCATTTCATTTAGCCATTTCTATGGGCGATGGTGGTGATGGTGGCAATGGAAGTACAGGAGTTTGTCCCATACCTGGCTATGGGACAAACTCATAGCCAGGTTCAAACAAAGTGGGGTTTGAGTCCCCACTTTGTCCATCTCTGTGTGCTTGGGCAAGACACTTCACTCGCTTTGCCTGCTGGTAGTGGTCACAGAACGTTTTACCTCTGCCAGGCTGCTACAGGCAGCTGTGGCTGCAATGCAGTAGCTTTTATGAGTGTGAAGTGCTTTGGGGTTCTCTAGACTTTATAAAGCACTTTACAAGTACATTCTTCTTACCATTTCACATTTAAGTGAAATGTACTATCCTGCTGGAAGATTAACTTTTGCCCCAGTCTTAATTCTCTTAATGCTTCCAGCAAGTTTGTGTTTTACATATTGGCCAAAACATTTGATTTTGGTCTCGTTTTACCAGAGCACCTTCTTAAACATTTTTGCTGGATCCTCTACATGTCTTCTGGCTAAATGGTGACTACAGAAGGATTTTTGTAGACCCCCTGGTCCTTGGTGTCGACTCTCCTGCATGTCTTTGATGTTTCCCCACTCCAGCATAGCTGATTCAATATGATTGTATTCTCTTCTGCAATTCTTACAGAAGCTTGTTAACCACTCATTCGTTTAAGTGAGGTGTGCAGCATTAGGGAAACACTTAGAACATGCAGGACTTGGGTCATCTGAGGACCAGGGCTGAGGTCCTCTGCTTTTAATGTCAATGTGATTTTTGCTGCTTCACCTTATAACTCAGTTTCATGAAGTGCACAACTATTCTTCATGCTCTGTAAATATCTGTTGCTCCCCCAGAAGCTCTCGGCTGTTTCTCTGATTATTGCTTTGGCTCTGGCTGGTTTCCTTACTGACAAGGTATTGCAAAGTCAATGTGATTTCATGAGTAGAAGTGACAGTTGTTTGTGCAAAAACTGTTAAGTCTAGTGTATTCTAGTAAGAGATGGTGGGAATGTTGAAAAACACAACCTCTTGCAAACCTCTATTTTATTTTGAATGGTTGGTTGAAAAGTTTCCATCAAGGGCTTACGTATAAGATTCATGTGGGATTAAAAAGATTTTTATTAACTAGTACTCATCACAAGAAAAATCTTTTCATGTAGACATATAGTCACATACCACTTTTTTCATACAGTAAAGTAATAGTTATAAGTGTCAGGGAAGTCAGTGCTTTCTTAGTCAGTAATTTTTTATAACTCCAGGGCTGTACAATACGTTACAATAAATATGACTTAATTTTTTCCACTAACTATTAATAACCCCTTTCATATAAATACTCAGTCTTATTTACAGCCTTTGACTTCCTAGAATCATTAAAAATTCATTTTATGAAAGCTAATTAGGACATAATGAAACTTCCAATATTCTCGACTAGATGGTCTGTTAGTCTCTGAACCTTTTAGCTGAATGCCAAATTTCTACTCTGCTTTTTCTTTGCTGGAATCAGCCGCTGCCTGTGGAGCAGCAGTGGGAGGACAGGTGGCGGTGGCAGCATTAAGAGGGGGTGCAGGAGGAAGTGGATCAGGGTCATCGATGAGGGCCTGTCTCCTCTCTCCCTCCTTGATCACTTGAATTAGACAGTAGGTCACAAACATGACAATGATGGTAGTTATAGGGAAGCCTGGAGAAAGGAGAAGTTATTAATTAAAAACCATATAAAAATCACAAAATTTTTTATGTTGCTAAAATAAGAGATGCACCAAGAAATGAGCTGGTTGCAGATGTGCCATCAAAACTGCAAACTGACCTGGAGTTAACTTCCACAGATAACAGGAAGGCCCACAGCAAAATTACAGGCTCTAACTGTCAAGGGTCATGCCAGATTTGTAACATGGGCAGCCATATTTTGTTTATTCCCAAAGGTGTACATTCTTTGTAAATAAATACACAGGTTGTCATTTTACATTTAGTGAAGCTAATCACTCAAATATGACGTAAATAGAAGTTTAAAATTTCCTACCCATAATCATTCTGTCTAATTTTTAAAACACTAAATAATGAAGAATGTAGGAAAAATATTTTTACGATGCCATCAATTATAGATCTTATAGAGAAATTGGTATATGTTAAAATCCTGCTAACAGCTTTAAAAAACTGGAAATTTGAAATCAGGCCTGATTGGTGCATCTCCAAGAAAAACTGAAATCACCTTTCAGAAGCAGTCGCTTAGCGACCAACTTGACAAAATCCAAACTGTTCAGAGCCATAAGGTTGTACAGCACAATGCACCAAAAGTTGAACGTGTTGAAGATTGCTCTTATGCGGCGGGACATTGCTTCTGACATAGCAGCCTGCCAAAAAAAAAAACAAAAAAAAAACATCATCAACACTTTCATATCTTAGAACAACCAACAAAAAGAGAATAAAACTGCAATAACAAACCTCAAAGGATGCAAATGGCTCCATGGAGAAGACCTTAGCAGTCCACAGCTCAAAGTTGAGACCAAAACAGTTGAAGAAAGCCCAGAACAGGACGACCTCGCAGGGGCCCAACCAGAGGATGGTGACCCCATAGGTGCAAAGCGTAGCCACCAGCTCCTCCACCACATTGTCATGCTTTCCACCAAGGTAATTATAAACATACCTGAGGACACAAAAGTCATCAGAAGCTCCTGCATCCAGCTGGACTAATACAATGAATATTCAATAAATCTTACTTGCATAACCAGTCATTAATTCCTCTGTCAAAATGCCTACAAAAAAGAAAATTGTTTTATGTAATCCAGTTTTCACCAAACGAAGGTGAGCTTTGTATGCAGAACTTACGTTTCAGAGAACACATAGAGCATAGTGATGCATTTTGGTGGTTTTGGTGGGTCCAGGTGATCCAGTCTGGACACTGTGTTGATGACTCCGAACATGACAGCTGCTTTTATCCAATCGTAGACGAGGTTGATGTAAGCCAGACCCACTGGAAACATGCGGGTATATTAGTTTTGTTGCATTTTTGGGCATGCAGAAAAATGTCTTCCCACCATGATAGATAAAACTTTAACAGTCACACATATACCAGTGAATTGTGAAGAATTTCTATGGCACATACCTAAAGCCCAGTCAGAGAGGTGTTTCAGGAGCTTTATGTCAGTGGGGATGGTGAGGATGTACATGAAGTGGAAGAGGACATCCACTACGATAATGACTCCCAAATGGATCAAACCCTGCAGGCTGATGTTCCACATTTCTCTTTCTTTTCTGGTCAGGTCAGACTTATTGGCCTGCAGAGGGCAGCAAAGACATGGCACAACTACTCTTGTACAATACTATACATCAAAGATCCCAAACCTTGGTCCAGGATGTTTTAGGTGTTTTCTTGCTGCTGCACACCTAGCTTAAATGAATAGGTGATTAACAGATTTCTGCAGAAGTTGCAGGCATGCAAAGGAGGTAATGCAGTTATTTAAGTCAGCTTTGCTGGAGAAAGGAAACATCAAAAACATATATGACAGTGGGCTCTGAGGACCAGGGTGTGGGACCACTGAGCTAGATAATTCTGTCTCCTGAAGATAGTTGGATGCAGTGGACATGCAAGTGTAAAATGGAATGAAACAAAATGAAGTCATGAGGCTATCTTTTCTGCTTTACAATTGTCTTTGCAGGGCACTGTAAAAGTCTGAAAATATAATAGATAATATACACTGAACAAAAATTTTTTATATGCAACCTGGACACAAACAATATAAGAAACCAGTGCCACCTAGTGCATGAAATAGGAAATCCTGAAACCTTTAAATAGTTGAACGACTGTGGCCAATTAAAAGAAACTCACTTGCACATAAAACTTGTCAAAGGTCATGATGGGTCCAAAGTAGAAGAAAGGGAGGTAAAAGTTGTACTTGAGCAGCTCCAGGATGCTGTAGTTCCCATCTTTCCGTTCACAGTTTTCCAAAGCAAAACTCACGCAGCGCATGATTGTGAACCCACAGCCTCCGTAGAAGAGGACATGCCGCAGCTCAAAGTCTCCTTCCACAAAACCTGCCTGTGCAGAAAACTGACAATTATTCTCCACACCAATTATCAAATGAGGGACTCAAAGCTTGCCAACTGCTTCACCTGCCAGGACACAAAAGGTTCGCACTTGAACGTGGCGAGGGTGCAGAGACCAGCCACGAAGCAGAGCCAGCGGATTTTCACTAAGGAGATGCTGTAGAGCAGGATGCAGTGGGACAGCATGAGGGAGACGTAGGTCCAACCCATGCTGGTCCAAACCGCCAGCAGACCATACACCATGTAAACCAAACTCCTGAACTGTAAGAGATATTACACAGAAGTAAATTTTATGTCTACTTTCTGTTTCTTTTTCTTATTTTTAAAAGTCCCTAAATAAAGGATGAGATTAACTAATTAACGTAATGTCAAGACATTTATCACTTTTCTTAACCTCTTAGCGTTCATGCAGATGCTAAAAGATTAAGAATGATCTGAAAAATAAGATATGATTTATGGTAAAGTTTATGCAACCTGAGGAGCCAGCATGGAGCATATCTTGGCAAAGAGCACGTGACCAGAGAGGGCGAACAGGATGTGCTCTCGGAACGTGGAAAACCACATCATCCACTCAAAATCTGCAGTGTCCTGTGGATCACAAAGCAAGTCATTAATAATATTCCAATGGCGATAAATATCACGTCATTGCTTACCATTTTTCTCCCGAAGTATCCTGGTTTCACACTGGCTTTAAATGTCTTTCTGTTTACATTGGCTGAAAAACATGACAGCAGGATGGAAGTCAAAATAAAATATTTTAGTGACAAAAATAATGATTAAAGGCAAATTTATCATTTAATATCACATAACTTGGTTTATCATGACAAATATGTTTCAGTTGTTTTGAATGTATACGTTTTCATTTTAGACCTAAACAAAGGGTTCAACACAGAACCTGGTTTCTTTTTGTCCTCTGTGATATTAATAGTGACACCCGATCTACTGAGCATGCTCAGCATAGCTCTGACTCTTCAGCCTCACACTAAAAACCTAACATCCGTGTATACTGCAGATTCTGCTTTGTTTACATGTAAAGTTATTCTCTCCATATTTAAAATTGACTTATTTTTGTATTGTTTATGCAATACATTTAAAATGTAAATCAATTTCTTAAGCTCTACATTACAGATTTCTTCCCATATTATCTTTAGTTTAAACTGAACACGTAAAATGAGCTTTACATTAAGTCATGCAAAAATACATCAGCAGCAGTTTATGTAATTTGTTAAGCAAATATTAAGATTTGATTTCATAATATGTGAGAATTAAAGACTAAAATAATCTATAATTAGCACTGATTGGTATGTCTATGAGCTTCCAGTTATAGAAGAACAACAATGGAAATAATACCGGACTGTAACCTTTCAGCACATTTTCAAAAAGCTACAAGTGTCACTTTTCATATTTTTGTAGCCTGTGATGTCTTTGCAAATAAAACCTCGTACCAGTCTCATTTAAAGTTTGTAGTCATTAATGATATTTATTTAATATTTCATTGGCACATATGTGCCAGTAAACACCAATTATATGCTGGTGAGTTTTTACATGTTTGTGAAACTAAATGATCACATGCACAATTTTGACACTTGCAACCACTGTGTGTTAGCATAGGATATCCTTCTCTATGCTGTCTTTTGTTGGGTTATAAAAGCCAACAAAAGACGTACTTACAGCTCGACACTTCAAAAATCCAGCTGGCTGCCCAGAACATGGCCAGACCCAGCACGGTGTTGTAGAAGTAGATCTCATACTTAGGAAGAGCAGCTTTGATCCCCATGATGACGAGTTTTGGAGGCTAATGAGAACAAATCACAATCAATGCAGTGTGTTACATATCTAGCTAAACATTAACTCTATTAATAATATACATAGAACTACAGGGCTTCCCCCATTTGCCAAAACTGAAAAATAAAGGAAATGACTACCAATCACTACAGGGCTTTTAACAATTGATTCTGTTTTCAAGCTTGGATGCCAGACCTAAATGTTTCAGATCAATCAACACATTTCTATAGCAGAGAAAGTTTTCCTAAGTAAATTAAAAAATTTTACAGTTTTGGAGTCCATGGACACATATACAAGTCTTTTTCCACTAATATTATACTCACTGGACCTAAGATGGAGAAGTAAAATGCTTTCCAAATCTAAATGCTGTTAGTTCGATGGTCTGGAACTACTTTGCCACTGCAGGACCTGACCAGCTGCCATAATTGATGGAACTGCTCTCTACCAGAAAATCTTCAAGAAGAACGTCCAGCTTTTGGTTTGGACACATAAGCTCAACTCCACCTTAGTTATAGGGCAGCAAAACAAAGCACTAAATAGAAGTAAATAATTCAAAGATGAAAAAAGAAGGTATTGCAGTGGCCTAGTCAAAGTCTGCACTTAAAAACAATTGAAATGCTGGGACAAACGTCTAGGTCCTCCAATGTGGCTAACTGAAAACTATTTTCACACACATCTATTCTTTGTCTAAAATTGAATATGTTTGATCTGATGGATTTAAGGGTTAAAAAAAATACATTGTTTTTCACAGCTTTGCAGCTGTGAGTTTAAAAATGAAAACACAATAATGAAAACCTCTGGCCTTGACAGTTCTGATGTATGAATCAGATTTCGGTGCCAGAACAGTTTAAACATATCCCAGCCACCATATAACCCTGAATGTGTTGTTCTGCTTTCAAGTTTCTCAGCAGTGGATTAAACCCAATCAAAGCATTGCTTTCAGTTGAACCTCCCACAAGCTTTACCTTTCACCTCCAGTTGCCTCGGAATGTTGGAAGCCAGATCGCGGAACAGCCACACGCCTGACTTCGTAGTGCTTCAATCTGCCTATTTCTCTGCTGACATTTTCAGGTAAATCAACAGGGAAAACCAGGATGTGATAAGTAGGGTTGAATTCCAGTTGCATGATTTTCTGTTTTTTCCACGCGGCAACGACCGACCAGCATGCAAGAGTGGAACGTCTTTCTGCAGGTTCAAAATGGAAAAACTGGTTTTATTTTGCTTTTACTTTACTCT
Source organism: Phalloptychus januarius (assembly GCA_902982915.1). NCBI lineage: Eukaryota > Metazoa > Chordata > Actinopteri > Cyprinodontiformes > Poeciliidae > Phalloptychus > Phalloptychus januarius. The sequence continues at coordinate 4,945,146 of CADWAE010000362.1, forward strand.
GTAAGCAAAACTCCAAGTGGACTAATGTTTGTGGTTAATGTGGGAACAAAGGTGACAGGCACTCCCCCGCCTGTCACCATAAACTGGGAAATTAAGTGAGTTCCAGCACCACAGGTGTGTATTTAATTAATATCATCGTGATTAAGAACTAAAAGTGACTTTCCATACGTTCACTTGGCATCCCCAGGCCAATACCTGGCCTTCTTCTGCTTACCAGCTAATGAAAGGTAAATGTTTTAAGACCAATCTACTTTTTAAAAATAACAATGAGGCGACCTTCATTGAGATCCAGTGGCATGGACAGCAGCGCTCAGAAGCCAACATGGAGACTTTTGATGTGTACTGTATGAGGTAAACCTGGAGAAACCAGCCCATTTAATCTGAATCACCATGACAACAAGTTGTCTTTAATGCACGCAATATAAGAAGATTATGTTTCATTTTGTGTCTTTCAGTCATTCTGTCAAGGCTGAGCAAGAGATATAGGAGCCATGTTGTGTTGCTTTACTGCAGGGCCTTCAAATCTGGGCCTTGAGGACCTGAATCAAATGACTGAATCACCTCCTCAATATGCAGTTAAGCTCTCCAGAGTCCTGACAACCTCATTATTTAATTCAGGTGTTTTGAAGCAGAGATGCATCTAAAGGTGGCAGGAGACCGGACCTCAAGGCTTCGGTTTGAAGACCCCTGTTTAACCGTGTTTTCTCAAGACCAAAGTCAGAAAATGTTCATGCTTCCTCTTAGTGACCAACTTTATGAAGATGTTGGTGTCTTTTTCCAGCAGAAATTGGCTCCGGCAAAGAATCTATGTTGAAGAGGAAGATGAAGGAAACCAGACCCAACAATGCAGACGAGCTGAAGGCTTCTCTTAAAGTAACTTGACCTTCCTGATCACCCCAGATGCAGTAATTAATAGAAAGGAAGCTCTGACCTGGTATTGAGTGCATAGTCTAGATGTGCCTGGACACACTTTTTGTTTAAAACAAAGTCCTGACAAGCACCTATTCATGCTGACCGAGACTCTGAGCGTATTGCATTTATTGGGGTTTCATGATTTGAATCTCCAGACATGTTGAGAAACCTCTAGAATTGTTTTCTGATTTTAAAGCTCATATAGTTATGTAATATTCTAAGAAGCCAAAGTTTTGGATTTGGTTTACTACAAGCCAACATTAGCATAAATAAATACTGCAGGGATTTTATTGTGTTCTACAGAGATGCAGGAAATGGATTGATATTTTCTTCTAAAAGCTGCATGAGGAAAACATGGACTGAATACAATAGGGAGAGTGTAATGTGTCAACAAAGTGCAGCTGTCTGCTATTTTTAACCAGACAACTCCTCTACAGTTAATTCATGAACTCGAGCAGCATTACATGCTGGACAAAATGACACACTAAACTCATGATTTGTAAAAACCTGGACTTTCAGTTTTGATTTTCAGTGTCGCAAAGCTTAAATGTAAAGTTAACTGTCTGCCCAGTTCAGTCGCCACATTGTCTTGTTAGACAACCTGCTGTTCAAATGCCACACGGTCACACAGTTCAGTTTGTCCTCAGCACCTGTTGTGATACTGACCTTGAATGCAGGAGTCCCAAGAGATTTCCCACCAAAGTTTACGTTTGGACAGATGGATGAAAACTCAAGTTAAAACGTGAAGAGAAAGAAAATGAAAGCAATGTAAACTTTATGTGGTAGTCATCCACAGAGCGCAGCAGGGTGGACCGTGGGTCCCTCTGGCTCCCTGAAAGGGAGCTGCCGCTGGTTAAAGGTGACATGATGTATTTATACTTTGACCATTGACAGCAGGGGCGGGACAGGACTTCTAAATCAGTGTAATAGACTGTAGGCCATGTGATAATATAAGATGGTTTGTCAGCTGGGCAACAGATATTCAGCACTTCTCCATTTCTTCTGTGTAGCAGGATGAAGCCGGACCCAAGATTGAGGACACCTGGCCCCTAATTATTTCCTAGTGGGTGTGGTGTATAAAGGGAGACTCGCCTGTTTTCTCCATGCTGGCATTTGGTCATGCTTCAGGGGGAAGGTTGTTTGGTTGGCTTGCAGTGGCCAGACTTCAACTATTAAGTATTGTTTCTCCTCTGGTATAAGATCTGCAATCAGTGGTTGATTCTAAATGTTTAAATTTAGAAAGTGCCTGGAGTCTTCTGCCTGATTACTGTGGTGTGGCTGTAATCTACCCTCCCAGTACAATTTAGCAACATTAAACGGGTATGTATTTCATCGCACCCATGCAGCTCCCATAATACAAAAAATGATGACAATTTATGTAATAGGAAGAACTGGCAAGTGGTTCCTCCTGCTGTTGGGCCGGAAGGGGTTCTCTGGTTAGGGTGGGGCCATGCAGCTCTGGTAGGTGACAATGGCTTCTTCTGCCTTCTGCAATTTTCTCAAATCACCTACTAAATCTAACTTGATTTCAGACATAAAGCTGCTGCAGCTCAACGGAGACCCTGCTGCTTTGTTTCATGGTTTGTTTTGTCCTTTGTTTTCAACTTTGCTGTTTTGTGCTTCATTTTCAACTTTGTTTCCTAAATTTTCAGTTTGGTTTCTCAGTTTTGTGCTTTTGTTTAAATTGGTTTAGTTTGGATTAGCCCATACTGTGTGGCCTCTGGCCTTACTGCAGCTTTGGGTTCTTTTGAATTATGCTATTAAAGTATTGATTTTAATGATTGATTAGACCTTGTCCAAGTCTAAATTGCAGTGTTTGTTTGTCTTTTTTGTATTTGCTTTGTTTAATCCCACCCCTTTGTCTCCAGGCTGAGAGCTGAAGGCGGTAGGGAGGGGCTTCCAGGGAGACTGGACCTGTGTGCTGTGCGAATGTCCGGTGTTGGGATTGCTTCACAATAGTGTCTGTCCACAAGTGTTTGGGGTGATTTGTTTTTTTTCGAACCAGTTCTCCATACTTGGACTGCCCTCCCCCTGCTGGTCGACTTTGGTACTGTTCACCTCCCTTCCCACTGTGGCACTTAGAATTTTAATTGTCTTTTAAAACAATGGAATAATAAAGTGCATTTTTTGTGGAACTAAGTCTTTTTCTCATTGGTGACGAACTGTAGAACCTTATTGGCAATCTATTTCCTTGGGTACAATTCCCAAGGTGGCGTTATTGACACCTCTGGGTTGCCCTGTGTTGAGAGGCAAAGCATCGAAATTTATACCCTCGTGTTGCCACATATGCGTAAAGTTTGAGAGACTTTGTAAAAGGTCACCAAAATCATCAGAAGAATAAGCACACTATCAAAACTGTCTATAGTTATTGCATTAAATGAAAATGCATGTTTTCCATTTCTGTCTCTGCCAAATCTGCTTTGGGAGATTTAATCCTGTTGCAATGTTGAGTTTGTCTCAGATTCTGAAAGTAACTGAGCATGTTAACCAGCAGGCAGTGCCGACTAATGCATCCCAGTGATGTTTGGTGGTTTTAAGTACTGCAAAAGTATTGATTTTTTTTTTCTTTTTTCCTGCATAAACTTTAACATATTTTATTAGGATTTTGTATGTATACTAAAGCATTGTATAGATTTGAATTTGGTGTATTTAGTTCTGTAGCCTACTGGCCCAGACCTGGAGACCGTTTAGTAGTGATGAGTAGATGAGGCGTCATGAAGTGTTTCGACCCATTGCAAAGTTACTGTGTCACTGAATACTTACACCTGCTGGACATCAAAAATCCCTACAGGCAATGAAGTGATTTGATGACCTAATCTATACAATAAGATTTAAGTCATTGTATTTTATTGTATCTTATATATTGTATTATGTCATATCTTCAGTTAAATTTAAAATGTGATATATTTTAAATTTATTTAAATAGATACAGATTGACTGTATCTATTTATAGATGGTCAAAAAAATAATGTGAACATGTACTATAAAATGAAAATTTAGGTGAAGGTGTTTGGAATGAGGATGCTTCTGAACATTTTTTTTTTCATACATAAAAATACGTTTTTCCAACAGTTTGAAATTTAGTCTGTTACGTTTGACAATTTCTCTTGCTGTAGAAAATAATTTATAAAAAGCGACTGAGTAATTTGCAGAATGGCTGTGTACCAGTGTTTATCTCGCACAGGTAAACAACGTTTACCCCAGGTGTATGTGGGACTTCATTCTCCCATAGTTTTTCAATTCTCCTATAATGCCTCAGCATTGAGGAGGTGGATTTATTTAAATAAGACAGTTCTGTCAAACATATGGGACACTTAACCTGCAGAACATAAATTAAAGTAAACTAAGAGTCAATTTCAGCGGAACGTGGATTCAGATAGATCAAGTAGAAAATGAAAAGAACCGGATGCAGCAACAAAATGAAAACAAATACCTTATTTTCTGATGTAAGCTCAAACCTTTCGTTTGCCTCGAGGCTGCTCCATATTTGACGCTGTACAGTAAAAGACACTCATTTTGGCAAGTGCATCCTGTTGACAGGTTCGCTTCCTTATTAAACACTTTTTAGCGTCATTTCGAAACAGCTCCTGTATCGGTCACGTGACTTGCTGAAAGCAATACGCTCACCGACACGAGATGTGGTCTATGGGCTTGACACGTGCCGACGCATCGGTGTTGCCGGATCCATCACTACAGTTTAGGCTCAGGAACCCATTGCAGAGATGAGTTAAAATGATTAGGGTGTGACACCAGGACTTTCCTATATTTTATTTTTGGATGTGCCAGTATTTAAAAATCTTACTTAAGTCAAATCTTATTTTCAATATTAAACCTTGTAGATAATCTGTAGATATCTAGTGTGAACACTGACTTTATAAAAGGGTCTTATTAATCTGGGACCTTCTTGGTTTCAATTCACTTTATATTTACCGTTTTATTGGGGGAGGGGGGTGAATTAATTGCAGAACTAGCATTAAAACTTATGATTACTAACTTTTAAGTAAACTTTAAAGAAAACCCTTAAACCACAGGTGTCCAGGAAGTGCTGGTTGCTTTTATTTCAACTTGTTAAATATCGATCCATTCTGGCTGAAAACTTGAACAGTGAAAGTCTTCCACTGAGACCCTGATTACATTTATCTCCCTTTAAAAAGAACAAACTGTCAAATATAGATGCAATGTTGTTCATTGACGACGTCCTGTGCAGGTGTTGCCTCAACTCTTAGATAAACACAAGATTTTAGTGATTGAAGTAGGATTAGTCCACCTGTGTGGCTCATCACGACACAACTGCAGGATTCTTCTTGGAGGTGCGTTTGCATTGAGTCTGCAATATTTATGGAGCTGCTTGCAAAGGAAATGCAAGCTCTACTCCTCAATCGTGTCCTTTTTACTCGTCTCCTGTCCTTCAAAGATGGGATACTGGTTTTCCACTTCTGCCCAGGTCAGGGTGCCGTTGGCCAAATCGCGAACAATAACCGGCAATTTGTTAACCTGAAGAGGAATGGGGGGAAAGTATTAACAGATAAAGCTATGATGATTTTGAAGAAAGTGTGTAGATAGTATATATATGACAAAGATCATTTAAGCAATTACAAAAAAGCAGTTTTCAAATGAACTAATTAAAAATGGGGGATAAACTATATAAACCCACATGACCTTACATGATAACTAACCTCCCTAACTGCTTATCCATTGGTGCTTTAGCTTTTCACCAAACGTATTAAGAACCAATTGAAGCTGAAGTTGACAGAAAAAAAAACCCAGGAACGGTTGCTGTACCTCCGCCCTGATCTGCCTCATTGAATCACGGTCCCTCAGTGTGGCCGTGTGAGGGGTCTTGTTCACCGTGTCGAAGTCAATGGTGATGCCGAATGCCACACCGATCTCGTCTGTCCTAGCATAGCGCCTCCCGATGGATCCGGAGGAGTCGTCCACCTTGTGTGACACGCCGTTTTTGGTCATGGCCTCGGCTAATGTGGAGGAACATAGGAACAGTGGGTAAATATGCTGAAATACATCAGTTCTTTAAAGGTGAAAATGTAAATATTAGGAAGGCTCTTACATAGCTCCTTCACGAAAGGGATGAACTCTTGGTTTTGGCTCAGAGGTAAGACAGAACATTTGTATGGAGCTACAGTCGCAGGGAAGCTAAAGTACTGCAAAAAGAAATGTATGATAAACACAAAGAACAGAAAAAAACTCTGCCTTTAAAGAACACATGGCAAGAATACTTTTTAAATATAAAGTAAGTGTAAGTTGAAAAAATAATCGAAATATTAGCCATTGAAAAATCCTTGATTGAAGAAAGTATTTAACTGCTTCAAGAGTCCAAAAACTCACTTAAATGCTGTTTTAGCAAACCATTCTGGAAGCCATAGTGAAATATGTAAAATAAGAATAACAAAAACGTATCAACTAGAATGTTATAGTAGTTTGACAGCAGTATTTAAAACTTATGGAGAAATTAAAGTGTTACACAATTCACAGACTCTGGTAACCTAACTAAACCTACCGTTCTCTGCTCATCGCCTTCTCTGATGTGGAATGTGTGTTCAAAGATGGTGTACATGATTCTACCGATGCCAAAGGAAGGCTCAATGACACTGGGAACAACTTCCTCCACTGCAGTTGAAAGGAAACGCAAGCTATAACATTTGATGACGGGTAAATAATCTTGTTTATTCCTCAAAAGTCAATCTCACCATGCAAGGTCTTCTGGAATCTCTTCACTCCTACCATGTCCTTTGTGAGTTTAAAGGTCTTCCCTGCAGTCTCAATTGTGAACTCTCTGTAGAGCAGAAATAAATCATTGGAACTATGTGAAAACTAATCTTCAACAGTACTTATGTACTATAGACATAAGAAATCCACTAACCCATTCTCATTCAGCAGCTGTTCCTGCTCTGCAATGAAGCATTCGTCGCACACCGCCAGATATTCCATTGCTAACTTAGCATCCTTTTTATAAGCCTTCCCAATAGCTCCTTTGTTGGGCTCAAACTGGATGACATTAACGGTTTTGTGCAGAGAGGTTAAAGGCAAATACAGTCAATAGGAAAAACACTAATACTTCTTCACACTTTGATGCTGAGTAGTTTAAAGGATATAGGCTCTTTCAGAGGTTTCTCAGCAACTAGCGGGACCTTTGTGGCTCTTGCATGACACTTCAGATCGTAACAAGACCGGTCAGCACAGCCCACGATCTCTATCCAACCCTACGAAAAAAATGTATTTTAAGCAGCAGAACTAGAAAGACTGCATTAGTCTGAAGTTAGCACTGTATTGGAGCTTACATAGGAGGTCTTGGTTTCAGCATCCCAGCAGTCACAGGCGTAGTGAGCCATCTCGTTGTCCATGTGCTGCCGGAAACGCAGCTTATCTTTGGCAACACCGACTTTCGTAAGGTAGAGGTAGATCCTCCCAATGAAATATCCCAGGACAGAGTTATTAATTATTCCCTGAAGAAAATGATAAAAAATCAGTTTCCATTTTAGATTCCAAGTAATACCACGCTTCTACAACTGAGTGAGAATCACAGATATTTACTTGTTCCACAGCGTCTCCCAGCCTCATGATATGGGCTGACTGGCCACTTGTCTGGGCTTTGGATGAATATAACATAATGTCCAGGTCTGCCACACTGGAGAATTTAGGATGGACCTTCTCATTTGGGTCCACAAAGTGCTCGATCTCAGCCATGGTGAACTCCCTGCACAGACAGGCCAGCAGGTACGTTCCAGTTTGTTCTCTCCAACCAAATGCCCAACCAACACGGTTGCTAGACATTTTCATGTTAAAATTTCATAGGGATCCAGACTTAGGCCTAAGATGGATGGATAAATGCAACTTTTAAATAAGACTGTATTAAAAATTGCCTGGAAATTAAGTTGTTTACTCTGTCTTCTTCTTTCATCATTATCCAGACCTGCAAAGATGCTTAAATCCAATTCCAGACTTGATTTTTTTTACCATCCTACAACCCCAAGGAGGAATTCTGAGGATTGCTCACCTAACCCGAATGAGTCCAGAGCGAGGAGAGATTTCGTTCCTGAAGGAGTTTCCGATCTGAGCAGCAGCAAAGGGAAGTTTACCCTGGTTGAACTCTAGGAGGCGCTTAAAGTTGAGGAAGATTCCCTGAGCAGTTTCAGGCCTCAGATAGCTGGAAATGTACATCATATTCAGAGTTTATAAAAAAACAAAAAAACATTACAAACTGTCCCCACAGTTTAAATGCTTTAACACACCCTGGCATATTCCCTCCTGGTCCGATGGATGTCTGAAACATCAGGTTGAAGGAGATGGGAGGGCTGAGCTCATTTCCTGTGGTGGGAGATTTGACGTTGTATTTCACAAAAAGGTCGGTCAGCTCTTGTTGGGAGTAGTTGTCCAACTAAAAATTGTTTTAGAAACAATAATAATCTGGTCAGAAATCATTTGCTCACCAAGAGAATTATATCTTTTTGTGGAACTGACCTGAGTGATAACACTGTCCATCTCTGCCTTTTTCTCCGCTGCACATTTCTTATCAGACATGAGCTTCTGGAGATGAGCTGCAGTAAACAAATAAAGCAATAAAGTTATGATTAAAGATAACTATTAGTGACCGGTTTACAAGATGAAAAATGTTAAGGACAGTCAGTAAACCATTAAAAGAAGAATCTATTTGTTTTAATTCCTAATGATTCAAGAGTTCAGTCTTAAAAACTCATCTCTTAACCTTAAGTACTGTTTTTACCTTTCAGAAGGTGGTCAGCCCTGAAGCATTCGCCATTTTTGACATCTTTCACCATATAGTCTGCAAACTTTTCCACATGTCCAGATGTCCTGGAACAAAACACAGCAAGGATGAGCTTCAAGGAGGGAATTCAAACCAAAGGCAAGTGTATCTGCAACCGGGCTATGGAGCGCTGCTGTAGCTGCAGGTTCCATGCATAAAATCGCAGAAGTTCGTATGCGCCCGTCAATAAAAACCCACAGCTCGGCACTTTGGAGCCGACTCTAGGAACCACAAGGCGCCTTCAGCAGAAGCAGTGATTAAATACAAAACAATCACATTTTCTGACTTTAGTCACAGGAAAAAAAAAAGTCAAATAACCGATTTGGCTTTTTCAGTAGCCTGGACTAAATTACATCAAGGGATACGAGATGAAATGTTTGAATTTAAAATGACCTGTTAGCTTATTAAGAGACATAAATCAGATAGATGTGCAGAAGTAATTGAAAACATTTCTGTTGCATGAATAAGGCTTTCAGCACGGCAACAGTATTGCTTTTGGGGTATTATTACCTTCCTACACACAAAGCACTTTTTGATCAGTGCACCTACTTGAGCACAGGCTCAGGAGTCAGCATGGTGCAATCGATCTCCAGGATCTGCTCCTCCTGGATGAAGTGCTGCCTCCACACCTGCAGGATGTTGTTCTTCAGGGCACAGCCAACAGGGCCAAAGTCATACAGGCCGCTCACACCTGAGGAACAACGGTTACCAATCAGAAACACAAATATCTTTTTCTGATCAGTTAACACGATTTCACTGAATTCTTTAACATTTTTTAATTAGAAAATATAATAGATATCCAGACACATTTTCCCACTATTTTTAGTCCGTTTATCTTCACTTAAAAAACAAACATCACAATGAATTTCTGCAGACTAGCTTAGATTGAAAAACCAGCAAAAGCCTCACACTAACTGAAGGACAGCATCAGTTAAAAGAAAGATTTCAAGAAAAAGAATGAAAAGTATGCAAGCATCATGTTTTCATGATGTTTTCAATAAATCACAATTCGTACAATAATGATAAACAACCTCACAATTGCCCACTCTACTAGTAGCTATGTAACATGTTACCTCCATAGATAGCAAAGGCCTGATCATAGAAGAACCGCCTCTTCAGGGTGTCCTCCATCTTGGTTCTATCAACAATATCATCTTTGGGTTGCAGTGACAGCTCCTGTGAATGTTACACCACCTTTTAATGTCAGTGTTGCACATGTACAAATGCTAGGATGCAAGCTAGGCTGCTTAACGAAATAAAATGGATCAAGATAGTTTATATGTGAACCTAAAGTAGAATCAGTGAAAGACCAGATCAAGCAGCATGTTGGAGAAATTAGATTAAACTGTTGTTTAATGACTACGCCTATGATCTGTTTGGATCATAGGCGTTTATATAAGAAATGTCTCTGGACTGTCATTTGTGGTGAACTGGTGATAATTTCACATTTGAGCAAAGCGGAGATGATCATCCAGGGTTACTGAACGCACACTGAAAAACTATTCATACTGTGCAACAGATGGCATGAGATTTGAAGGTTAATTTGTGAACATGGAGTAATTCTGTTGAGTGCATTCACACAAAGAGCACAAGTGATTTACCTTGGCCTCTAAAATCCTCTTCCTTGCTTTCAATTCTGCGACGGCTTTGGTCACATCTACATCAGGAGCTCCTTCCTGTTTCATTTTGCGCACCAGGTCCCCCTGAAGAAAAGAATCAGAGCAACCCCCTGAGACAGCTACAGGCGCCAATGGGCTCCAGTTTGGGCCTGTTTTACAAAGCAAAAGGCCGATTATAGATGTGGTGTTTTGGCACCAGCAGATCAGCCTCCTTTCTGCACCCCACCCTGCAGCTAACTGCTGTCTGCAGCTGCAGAAGCGGCTCAACGTGGCAGATAGCACATGATTGTCAGCTAGCTTCGGTAGCTGCTTATTCACTGACTGTTTGAATCAGGCGGTATATAAACAAGTGTCTTATTGTTAAAACTGAACCGTATGGGGCCATTCTATTATCCAATAGTGGATAATAGCAAATAGATCACCTGTACCTGTTCTTTGACAGCCTGCCTCAAAGGAGCGAGAATCTCCTCAAAGTTGCCGTCCCCCATAGTTTGTCCTTCCGTGAGCTGCAGCCAAAGGCTCTTCTGCTTCTTCCTACACAGGCAGACCGACGCTGAAAACGACCTTTTTCCGGGCGGATGGCGAAGCGACAGCCGGACGAAGGGGGCCGTGAATAGCGGACAGAGGGAGGGAATCTCAGTGGTGGTCCTCAGCAGAGCTGATGCAGCGCTGCGGAGAAGAAGCATGGACGGGTGAACTGCAACCACAGGAGAATGATGAAATCTCTGGAAACAAGTAAACACCGCCTACAGCACGGGCTCGGCACATTCGCTACAAATCACACTCAATAAGGAATCTATCTGCAGATTCGTTAAAAACTGTAATACATTTTTTTATTTCTACTAAAATTACGGGAAAAATGTAGTAAATAAAAGTCTTGGGGATTCAAGTACAGAACCGGTTGTGGAGACTATATTCGTTCAAGATTGCTTATAAGTGACATGCATAACATTTTATATAAAAATATATATTTAAAAAGAGGGCTAAGGCTAACTAAAATAAACTTAAAACTAAATAAAATAAGTACATGGCGCAAAAAGAATTTTGTTAAAATAATAATTCCTTTAAGCATTCTTTAGAACATTGAGCCAGTTTTGTTTTTATTTGATATTGGGGCTGGATAATAAATGAATAAAAAAATTATATCGCTATGCACACGCGATCAATATAATACATCTGTTTGAATATCCCGAGCCAGAGCCGCATAGCATTTTGGGAGATGAAGGCAGAGGAAATGCCTGCTCAACTAGCTACTCAACCTCTCACAGCTAGCTAAGCAAGGTGAGAGGTATCAACTTAACTTACTCGCTCTTCAACCAACAACCTTAGGAAACTTCTGCAGCAGCAGGTCCAGGTTTGGCATCTATTAGTGCAATGGCATGGAGTAAAAACTACCGATAAAACAAGAAAGGTAATTTCATCTATTTAAAACAAAAAGTTAATTGATAATTATCGATATCGCCAATTATCAATATCGACTGATATTGTCTGATATCAATTGATATTGATAATGGCCAGATGAAACATCCTATCCATCTTTGGGAGACATTAACGAACGTCCTTCAGAAGAATATACCAGATGACTTTAAAAGACTTCAAGGACATCTGGCTGTTTGGAGGCAAAATTTAAATGATCAAGAGACAACTGAAGACTCTTGCATTGTACAATCAGTGCCAACGTACTGCCTTTTTTTATATAAGATTTTTTTGGCATTACTGTCACAAGACAGGCAATGGACAGAGAAAGAAGGGAGGAAAACATGCAAGGAAGGACCTCGGGGTCAGGAATCAAACCCAGGACTTCTCCCCAATTATACTCTTTATTATACTTTTTATCATATATCTGTCTTTTACTAAGCTTTATGGATAGTTTTTTTTTCTCTGTGAGGAATATGCTTGTGATATAGTCAGATATTTGTTTTGATTCTCATGTTATGTTATGAAAACATGTTCTTGTGCAGAATGTGCAGTAATTGCTTTCAGTCACTAGAGGACACTGAAAACAAGCTCTTCTCAGGCTGATCTGTAATAGCAGCCTTTCCTTTCAGCGCTGCTGCAGACTTTTAAGGTGAAAGTTTAACTCCTTCACCTGAAACGCTGAGGTTTCAGGTGAAGTTTGGAGTAAACTGAAGTAGAAATACTGAAAATAGCTGGATCAAAAATTACATATTTAACTGGTTTGAATCACAGACAAAGCTTGAAATGTACAATGCCTTCAAAGTACTGTCTTCTCACGTAATGAGTATATAGACTCCATTTGTCTGTAATTTGATCTTTTCTGATTTATATACTTTCAAAAACCACCGTTATGTTCAGTTTGTGTCAGTCTGTCTCGTCAAATCACTGTAAAATACACATTTATAAATTATTGTTGTAATAAACAAAATGAGGAAAAGTTCAAAATATATGAAATCTTGTGTAAGGAGTTGTCAGTATATATTTCCAGTACAAGTCATATAATAACTCATACTCATAGCGAAAATTATTTAAAAATATAAACAGAATCTCAACTTTATAGTTCTTTCTTACTTACCACAATAAAATATATGAATACCATCAGCAGTGAAAATGTGCTGGTGCTGGTTTAGCTGATTATAAAATCTCAAGTATTTCATTCCTTATTGATTGTACCCACAACCTGCATCTGCGGTGAGGTTTTGTACGTCATCAGATTTCAATTATCTGTCCAGTCTGGGCAGACTCAGTAACCTGAGATGGATTGAACGTGATTGTGCAAAGTAGCTGTGAGAGCTGTGTTGTGGTGTCAGTTGTACACAAACGCTGTTGTGGGCCACCAGGACGCAGCCACTGACCCACATTGAGAGCAACATGTCGGCAAGGAGATTACACACTAATTATGAGCAGGATCAGCAGATGACAACCTGCACCTACCACTGTTTCCCTTCTGTCCATACGCCATCATCAGACACTCATCTCCCAGGTGGGGTCCTTTGGGCCGATGTGTTCCTGGGCTCCATTAAAGGGAACAGCTGATGTGACTAGGGATGCGTCACCACTGGCAGTGGACCAGAAAACCACTTTATTTCCCCTGGTGTTACTCTACAGTCCATTGAGGCTGAAGCTGTATGAGTCCTACTTGTTTCATAGGGGATTAACAAGGCAAAGGTTTTAACATTGATTAACACTGATGTTGTACACTAATTTAAAAATTATTTCTGTTTGAAGACATGTTAGGGAGGTCTTTAATTTGAAACAGAATAGAAGCAAAACACCAACTTCTAAAGAAATGCCAGTGATCAAAATTTATGGCTGCACACACAAATCAAAAATCAAGTCCAACATTCAGAATAAAACAGTATTTAAAATCTTATTTGAGGTCTAAGATAGTGTGTGAGAAAAATAGTTGCCTTTTAACAGATTTCTTATATTTCTGCTACTTTCTAATCGGAACGTAAAATCAAAGATGAGCACAGTATTTATGAAATGCAGTTTTCAAATTTATAGTTTCATTGACTGATAAAGCCAGCTGTCCAACCTAACCTGACGCTATGTGAAGGTTGTGCTTGGGGGTGAGAAAAACTTGCTCTATCCTTTAATAAACGTTTCATGCTGCGGGGACATTTTTGCCTCTCTCTTCTTTGCAGACATGTTTTAATTCAGCCACATAAGAGCAATTCATTGTTCCATGAATGACAGCAATTTATCACGTTTGACTGTGGTATAATGTTTTACAAAACTTCTGTTTCTTTTAAGCCATACGTAACAAGACACACCTCTTTCTTTAGATTATGTTTTGTTTTTAAGACCTTTTAGCCCAGTTAATGTTGTCAGACAGGTTCTCTAACTATTTTATCTTTCAGATTTGTCTGTAATCAGGAATGTGTGCAACAACTGATTTTTAGACTTAATACAGTAAAACATTTTACAACTGTAAGCATTGGTTACTTGTTAGCTTCTTCAATTTAGTTTTTCATAAGGTATACAACATTTATTGTGAAAACATTTGCAGCAATATTGTTCCAGCTTGTCAGATGAGAAGAGATAAGTCCATAACATTTTGCATTAACAATAAAAAGATAGGTTTAGTCTATTTCCTGGCCTTTTTCTGAGAGCTACAGTTACTTGCTTCTGATGGAGTAAAAGGGCCAGGCTCTGAGTTTTTTATTTGTGCTTTAAATACGAGTAAAATAGGTCGAGAATAAAGACCCATTTTATGATAACTTTTCACCATACTGCGCTAAATTGCGGAATATTGAGGGTTATGGTTGGTACTGATTTAACAAATGAGTAAATACTAAATGTTTTAGCACATCAGAAGTAAATTTTCAGATTTTGAAACTATTATTTAAGCAACTTTTTATTTAATAGAAAGAACCAGGTTTGCTGAGCTGGTCTCGTTACACATTACTCTATTGAAGCTTTTAAATTTAACGACTTTCTTCCGGGAATATTGCGTCTTTACTCTGCCAATATTTAAACTATTGTGCTAATATGACTTGGTTCTTGGAGTATTATAACTGTATTCTTGTATTTGAAAATAAAAGCCTCTTTGCTCCGTTTTTTCCTTCCTCTCCCCTGTTTACGACAGTGCTGTGTAGCTACTTCTACTGGCTTGAACAGACACCCTGATGATTCGTTTGAACACTGCTGCCACCTAGTGACCGGAGGCTTGTTTATCAGTTAAGCATTAATAAAGTCCTGCTTCTTCCGCCCCCGCTGACACTTCTCCACGCCACCGTAGGGGGGCGCGTCCCACTATTTGAGAAGTACTGACTTAGGTGAACTCTGAAGGCAGCTGATTGTAATCAATTCTGCTTATGCAGAGTAAAAGGCAGTACAAATGCGTACCACATTTTCAGCTTTACATTAAAAAAAGAAATCTTAAAAACCAAGTAAAATTTCCCGTGTTCACAATTATACACTACTTTGTGTTAGTCTTTCTCTTGCAGAAAAGCTCCAGTAAATATTGAAGCTTCATGTTGTGACTTGGAATTTTTGAGAAACTTCAGTGGTGGTGAAGAGCACTGGAAGTATCTAAACATAATTTTTAAATATAAATGAATTAAAGTATTTATCATCTCATTTTTAGTCCAAAAATTTCACAGGAAGTCGGACAAACAGGCGGGTTTTCAGTGTATACTTTGCTGTATCAAAGCCACGCTGGAGCCGCGTTGTTGTGGAGCGCAAGCCTGTGGCAGGCAGGAGGACGGTCGCCATCACTGGGTAAACACTGTAACCATATTACGCAGTTGATATTGTGTGTGGACTGAAGCCGGAGCGCACAGTAGCAGCAGCAGCTACAGCCGCGGCAGAAGGCGGGGGCTATGCTGCCCGCAGCAGCAGCAGCAGCGACCACAGAGGACACATACGGCGGCTTCAGAGCAGGACTGACGCTTTTGTTTGTCTCTTGCACGTCGGAGCTGTCACTTCACGTCTGAAAGCGATCCTCGGTGCGCTTTCATCTCCCTGAAATGTTTTTTTTTCTCCCCCTCCAATGTTTTTGAGCGGATGGGACTTGCGCGGTTCCAGTGAAATGGGATTTTAATGGTGCACGTAGCAGCAGCCTGTGCACAGCCGGGGGACCGTAGCTGTAGCAGCGCGCCGGGTGATGATCGCCGAAGAATAAAGCCGTGCAGCCGAAGGTGCGCAACATCTCGTTTCCATGGACAACACGTCCATAATAACACAGGTTGCAAATCCGAAAGAGGAGGAGAGCATCTCATCGAGTCAAGATAAAGGTAAAGCCCGTGCAGAAATGTTCATTGACACAATCTGTTCTTTTTTCCTGTTCGTTTGGTTTTATTGCGTTTGGTGATTTATTTCTGTATTCTACTGTTTGCACGGCGACAATCTGTGCAGATCTGTAGCCCTCCGTGCAAAGAGGAATCTCCCGACCGCAATAGCAAAACAGTATCGACGTAAAATCCTCCATTGTTTGGGTGAAGCAGGGAAACATTATCCACAAAAACCTGCCTGCTTACCCCCAAATCGGCTGGGAGTATGCTGTAACTTTGTTATGGCTGTATTTCGTTACCACCAAGCACACGTTTAATTTGACTCAATTAAATCATGTGTATTTTTCCCTGAAGTGTGAGGGTTTACTACACTACACGGGGGCGGGCACAACATTACCTTCTCCTTTACACTGCTCACAAATACATGCCAGCATCAACAAGAGTACAGATCTGCCACTACTATTGAGAAACTAACGCAATGAACTGATCGAAATTCACGGGAACATATTGTGCTATGCTGCGCCTGTAACCAGGGGCGCCCCTAGAAACTTTTCTAAGGGGTGGCCAAATGGTGACCGCTGATAATCTTGAGGCTGCATTGCAAAAGCCACAACAGATGTTGTTTATTTATTTTTTTATTTTTAATAAACCGGCACTAACTGTGTGCAAATAAGCAAGAGTGGCAAACCAGTAAAAACTAAAACAGACATTACAGTAAATTAATTAAAAATAAATAAGATAAATTGTGCAGCAAGCTGAAATACATGTCGAACACCAATAGAGAAATAAATTAATAAGGCAGTGGATGTTCAAATATTTACCATTTCCTGCTGCAAAAAAAGAACATAAGCATCATCAGTTCTCTTATAAAATACTCCATGAGGAACAGTCTCTATATAAACGTCAACTTCCACCTGCATAAAAAACAACAGTTGAGCAGCTGCTGTGCAGATCACAGAAGCTGAGAGACAGCACATTTCTTTCTTCTTCTGTGCAACAATTGTAAAGAGACTGATGGCAGATCCTCCTCATTAGTCAGGGGGTTTCATCAACATTTGAAGTGCTTTTCTTAGCCAATAGTCATAACAAAACAGTTTTTGAGTAACACAGGTTTACTTAATGGCTGACATTCCCTCACTAGCTCCCATCCCACTGAGCCACAGAGTGCTGGGAGGCCAAAGGGACCACAGTGTCCTGCTACACTCACTGCTCTCCTTGGAGAAAAAGGTCACCTTTTGGTATCATCCGTTTCTGAGCAGCTCTGAAATGCAGCATTCTGAATCACTGTAACCCCCCCATTAAGCTCCTTTATGGCTCATAAAGATAAACCAATCAGAATTTTGTGGCCAATTTCAGATAATGTTTCATGCAGCGTTTGTCTTGCGGAGGATGATTTTTGGAGTATTCTGTTTTAGACAAAAAAAAAATAAAATATATATATATATATCTATGTGCACACATCACTTACTTCACTGAATGAAAACACAGATTGCACAGAGGGATGTTACAACACTTTTATTTCTGCTAATTATATTACCATGTTATATTTAAGATAATTTAAGATTAGAATATTACATCACACCAATAAAAAAAAAATTATTATAGAAATGTATTCTTAATGAAAAAGTTATTTTCAAAAGTACTATTGATTTGATAAATTGGCCTCTTTAATCTTTATTCTATTCACAAAATGTTACTCCAAAATTCTTGATTTGCCCTATTGTTTTCAATTTTTTTCTCCAAGGAGCTCAGTGTAATTAATGTAATTCCACTTAAAACAATCACCAATAGGAAATGGAGAAGTTTGTGCTATTAAAATGGTTTTTTTCCTTCCCTTTTTGATCTTATTTTAATCTCTAATTCAGAATTCCCACTTTGTTCAGAGCATATGCTCGTCTTGAATTGTGAATCCCAGATGGCATGTTAAATCTGATAATTAATCTGGTGGGATCAAAACCGGGTTTCGGCCACTGACCAGAGATGACTTAAAACACTGACACACACTGAGCCTGCTCGAACGACTGCTATTTCAGATATACATTAATATCTTAATTCATGATCACTTTCAATCATGTTTCTGGGCAGAACAAAAGGAAAGCCAATTACAAATATATGCTTAAAGTTGAGTAATACTAACACCATTAGCAAAAAATACAGTAAAACAAAGAGAAAGATGAAAAAAGAGAACAAATGTAACATTAAATACATTAAAATCATGACAGATATGAGTCTTTCATTTTGACTAAAAATTAAGTAAACACTTAATTACTTACTTACAGGTTAATATTTGAAAGGAAACTGTTGGTGTATGGAATTAAAGTACACCTCAACCTTAAGCTAAGTTCAACCAGAAATACACATCTTTGTTTTTATATCAACTTTGAGACACTGTTGACTCACATAATTCCTAAGGCCCTTTGACAGAAGAGTCATACCTCGTTTTAACACACACTACCTAACACTTAAGCCTATAACTGAGGAACGGTGTTATGAAATAACTGGTTGTGTTATGGTACCAAGTAATTATACCAAAACATTCAGGTACGGGCCTTTTAATTTGGCTTGTGCGTCCCGAACGAACACAGCTTTTAAAAAAAACATAATAAATACACTGTGGGCTAGCAATGATGTCATTGCCCAATGTGCAAGCTTAATATGGATGCTCTCCACTTTAATACTTTGTTTATTTATATATTGATGGGGTAGTATTACAGTGCCAAATACATTTGGTGAAAACAAATGTTTTCATTCACAAAATTATTGCTTTCATTCGTTTGGTGAATGAAAGCATTTAAAAAATTGATGCCATATTTATGAAGATTTTTTTATTGTTGCAAAAACCCCAAAACAAAACATAAACCTTGATTTGGAAAATGTTAATCATTTTGCAATTGTTTTGGAAGTTGGTCCCCTTTGCAATTTGCCCACTTGTAAGTGTGAAATGTAGAAGTCCAACACCGGATGTGTTGTACTAGTCTTTTTGTAAACACATTTGGAACATTTGTACTCACTATGATAACCGCACATTTAAAGTAATTTTACTGTGTCCTGCACATTATTGTATGCAATTAAATGTGATTTCATGACTTGGATAATCAATATCTCTCAACAGAAGTTGTTCAGTTATTTTAGGATGATCAGATGTGTTAATCTCTCATATATTACAAGAGCAAACTGACTCAAATAGGGATCAAATCTAAAATAAACAGAAACAGTTTATTATACTAGACATTTTTATGTCTATTTGCCTCTCATAATTCCTGAAAGTACTAAACTGCAACAGTTTTAACTGACTAAATTTCAACATGATGGTAGGAAATGGGGGTACAAATTGACAAAGCGGCAAACTGACCCATATCCAAAATATTTATAATGTCCCTCAAGCTTTTAGCATCCTGTCAGCTTCTGGTCCCCACAACTAGCTGAAAACAAACAAACACACTCTCAGTCAATTGGTGTAACCGAAGGGGGTACACCGGGAGGCTTCAGGGTTGGAGTCCCTGCCCTTCACTTCCCAGCTCTGCCAAAGCTGATCGCAAACAACTCTCGTTCTGCAGGTTTTCTCTTTGACCTGCCTGCAGGGAGGGCCACAAATGAATACACGCTTTCACACGTTGAATATTTCAGAGCGCTGCACGGCTATTTTTGCTCAACTAATTTTGTGCTACTCCTTGGAAAGTCATGCCATACAGGACTTATGTTTGAGTTTCTTCTAAACATTTTATTAGGTGGAGATTCAACTTTTCTGCTTAACAGATTTACTGAATCACATGTGCTTGTATGGAGCTTGTGGTGGGGCAGTACTTTCCCTCAAAACCATTTATGCATTTCTTCATATTGTTCGAATCTACAATAGGACCCACAATTAGATTTTACTTGAGTCTAAAATACCTAACTTTGTCATAATTTAGCAAACACTCTTCTCAGTAATAGATTTCAGCGAATCTGTTTTTTATTAGGTAGCCACGTAGTTTTCATAGTATGATGCAATGAGATGTAATTGCTGGACTAACAAAAAGGGGAGGGGGAGTCATGAGGTGGCTGGCCTCACTCTGCTTAGTAATTCACTCTGGCTTTTCCTAATCTAACAGTCAAGGCAGGTGTCAATGGACAAGCTATTTACCTTAATCAGATTAGATTAAATCTGACTTTAGCTCTTCACGTTTTAAGGTGTGATATATGTCAGGCAGGCCACAGAGCAAATTTGAAAGCAGACTAATGGAGCCATAGCACATTGATCTATTCATTGATAATCTTTTTGAATTTTCCTTAATATTTGTTGTTTATCTGAGAAGATTAAGTCTAATCTGGAGTCTCATGAACAGAAAGCTTCTTTCACACTGTAGTGGCTATTTCTTGTGAGTTTACTCAGTAGTCCCTAGAAAACAAAATGCACTTCAAAAAACACTATCCTGGAAATAAAAGCAAAAGCAAATGACTTTCTGAATGGGAATAGTGTAAATTATCCTAAACTGAGGTTGCCTATAGATACAGGGTAATATTTTAAATACCAAACAGAATAAAAACCAGATGTTTACATGGTTAAAGAATGTATACCGTTTCTTCTCACTGTTTGATATAAACTGAAGTAAACATTTATGCTTTTAAACAATTTGGGAAAACTTAGATAATTCCATGGCTTTGTTAGCTTAATTAAAAATAATGTAATTCAATGGAAGCATGCCTGTGGATAGATTTTAGGTAAAACATTAAACATAAGTCTTACTTGTGTGAAAATGAAATACTGAAAAAAAAAAAATCAACCAGTATATGAAGAAGATAATTGTCGACCTCCACGTCTGGTTCCTCTTTGAATAAAACTTTCAGATGTCTGAAGGTGCCACAAATATTTAATCAAAGTGTGTGCAGGTGTTGTATCAGAAGAGAACATGTTGTGGTGCAAAATAAGCATAATTTAACAAAGTTAAGATTCTGCCTGAATCTGGATGGACTTTCCATGGGGAAAGGTATCTTGGGATGAAAGAGCAGCTAATCAATGGAGAAAGCATAAATTCAAAAGCAACATTAAAAGCCAGATTATCATTTGCAAATGCGCTCAGAGGAAAAACATCTTAATTTTTGAGAACATGTGCTGTGACCTGAGGAACTAAAGATTGAGGCCACAAAGACTTCTCTACTTTGAAGTATGGAGGTGGCAACATCATGTCATTTCTCGAGACATTGATAGAAAATTAACAGAAATTAATCCCAAAGGAGTTTCAGGACAATAAAGCATGTGTATTAGCATGGCAATAAAGTCTTGAACTATATATAAGTATATATATTTATATATATGTTTTCTAGTTTTAAAAAAATAAGAAAATAATTGAAAAAAATTCCTCTGTCATTATTATTATATATTATTTAGCAAACGTAAATATTTGTGATAACGCTAACTAAACTAAAGCAGGAAGTGTTTAGTCTGATTTAATAACACACAGGTTGCTTCTTTTTATACAGTGCATGTAAATATCTAGTTTCAACTGAATGCTCAAAAAGCTCCTTCTTATTGCTGCATATGAGCGGGAAACATGTATGTAACTGGAGAAGAAGCACACATAGGGGGGAGCAGCAGATGCTGAGATTTCTGCACACTAATAGCATGTTAAACAATATTACTCTCTCTGACTGTTGGTTAGAAATTATTTGCATTCCCTGGAGAAACAAGGAAAGAAAAACACTGAAGCTGTAATTATATATTAATCTTGAAAAGCCTCTGATTTCATGCGCAATTGGTTTTTGAGGTTATTCCTGGAACCCAATGCTGCACATTACTAAAGTGTTTATGATGAGAGGACCACACCTGCAGAAGAGTGAGCAGCTCTGCTAAGTGGGGAGAGTTACTGTGAGTTTTGGCTGTCTCTGAGTCTCTGGCACAACTTGGCAGTCTCCTGTGTACAGCACTCCGCTGCCACGGCCAGCCTCAAAGTGTTGGGGAGCTTGTGCTCGGTTAGAGGTTTCTCCATCCTCTGGGAATCGCATTGGACTGTGGTGTGCATACAGAAAAGTCAATATTCAGTGCAGCATTTTGACTGAGAGGATGAGGAGAAAAAAAAGTTGAACTCGGAGCCCTGAGGTTCAGGTTCTTATTACCAATTTATAAACTCCTTTCATCCAGAGCAGCTCAGAAAAGATTATTATATTTACCTCTGGGGAAGAGTTTCAGAGTGGTAGACATTTCCTGAGACATCTTTATTTCTCTAGTCCAGTTCCAATTTGGGCAGCTCATTGGGAAGGTTAAATTTAGCGCGTAAATGTGAAGTAGGAGAAAAAAGATTGATGGTTTTCAAAATTTGTGGAAATCTGTAAAAAGAAAAAATCTGTAAATTTTGTGTGTGGATACTCAACTGCTTCTAAATAAATCTAATGTAACCAGTTGCACTCAGCTACCAACCTCTTATAGAGCACCACTCACTTAATCTGAAAATGGAAACCAAGCCATGGCTATCCAAATATCCTGACAGGCCAGGCAAAGAGAATATTAATCAGTGAAGTAGATGAGAGGCCAACAGTAACTCTAGAGGACCTGGAAATACCACAACTCAGGTGTGAGAATCTCTGGACATTTGTCATCCATTCAAGTCTGATTGCTATGGACGATACAGAAGGAAGTTACTTTCAAAAGGGAATTGTGTTATGCCATGTTGTAACATTGCATACTTATTTAAAGGAAATGTACTATTATTATTATGCCCCTTTATAAGGACTTTCTACTTTATTTTCTTTATCTTTTTTTGCATGGGCTCTCCATGACGGCAACCAGTTGCTCACTTACTGTGTGTACGTGTTTTTTTTTTTTGCTCACGCAATTTAATGCTGTTTATTTGGAATCTTTGTAGTTAAAGCCCATTGTGTAGAAGCACATTTGGGGGTGGAGGATTTCCTGTTAGACCGTGGGGTCCCAGAAACCACACATAAAAATACTCATAAAAAGCGTGTGCGGGTTCTGCGTGACCCCACTAGTCTGACCCCAACTCTTATGACTGTGGGAGAGTTAAAGACTAAAGCAAATATGGTTTGACAAATTTTCCTGCACAATTTTTTGTGGTCTAATCCCATAAAATCCCGATAAAATGCATTGAAGTTTATGCTGAGGCATAAAAATATTTGTAGGACACTTGAAGATTTCAGTTTTTTCTTTTGGGTCTATTTAGTACAACTTCTTCAGTGTGCCTAATATTTTGATTTGTAAATCACAATTACAAGTTAAGCTGAAGTTTACCTAATATATTTTCATTCTTCCATCTGAAACTGATAATCATATAAAATGAGTTATAATTAGTTGTGTTAAGGAAGAATGAATAAGAAATACTTTAGATAAATGATTACATCTGCTCAATAAATATTCAGGGTAGCCTTTGACATCCTTTATAACTACCACTTGTCAGACTTTGCAAAGAAGCAGCTACTCTCCAACTCATCCTGTGGAAATCCACTGGGGAAAACAGCGTGGGCCATATCTTTCCTCACTCCTACACGTGGTGACTATTAAGACTTAAACCATATGCTACAGGAAGTCCACATGGTCTTGCTCACAAGTTCCAGGCTAGCTTCCAGTTTAGAGCACAATTTCATAAATATTGTCTTGTTGATGTGCTGTATCCACGTCAACCAGAGCCTGATAAAATAGAAGCTCCATGTGCAACAGATAAATGAAATATAGAAACGAAAATTAAAACACTGACTTAATGTGCTGATACTCTGAAGCAGCTAATTGAAACCCAGTGAAATTCGCTTCAGAATCCAACTTATTGTTGAAAGAAAAAAAGACAGGAAAGTCCTTTACAGTTTGCCACAAGGATTTTTTTTTTAGATTTGCTGTGAGAAATGTTAAATATTTATTCTTTGTTTTCCATTTCAAAGTAATTTGTGTTGATACATCACATAAAGTCTTAAGAAGATACATTACATTTTGTGGTTTTAATTTTACAAAACGCTCTTAAAATGTGTTGAGCTCTATTTCTTGGTAGCGTCTGTTCTTGGAAGTTTTTCTGCAGAGCATGGTCTGGGGATTTACTGGGTCTATTTTTATGTCCGTTTGCATTGGATGGGACTATTTGACAACATTGTTGGCCAGTTTCATGCTTGAATTGGGCTCCAAGTGCAGCAAACATGCAGATTTTTTTGAGGAAAGATTCTTCCAAATGAGAAGTACTGAAGATTTCAACTACATTGATAATGACATTTGGCTTTACGTGGATACTTGTGCTGACAGATATAGTTGCTTTTGATCCATCAAAATTCTGACTTCTCATTAACATTGACATTCTTATTCTGCTAGAGCAGTGGTTCCCAAAGCGGGTCCTCATGGGCCAGCGTCCTGCATGTTCCCTGGTGGTAGTAACAACCTTTTCAGCTTGTCAATGTTCTTCTTAGACCTTATAATGAGCCATCATTTAATCCAGGTGTGTTTAACCAGGGAAAGAACTAAAACATGCAGGATGCCGGCCCTCGAGGACCGACTTTGGGAGCCACTGTGCTAGAGCAATGCTTGTGGTGCCTTTATTTAAATGCCTGGTATTGTTGTTGACTTACATTATACTCCGTTTGGAGCCAAAGAACCGCCTGCTGCAGGCAGCTTTTCTCCACTTCAAAGATTGTTTATCGCCAGAATTCACAAGCTCCTCTTAATTCAGCAACCGTTCAGCCAAACGAACGTAGTCATAACAGATCAATACAGTCAGAAAAGGAGGCAGAGGTCAAGAGTGAGGATGCGTGTGAATGTCAAGAAGAAAGCGCAGGAGAAAGTGCTTGGGTTTCTGTGACAGGGGAACGGTCTTTCTGCATATTTTGCCCTCTACTGCTTGGCATTTATCATCACTAATTGGCTATCCTAAACAGAGGTCGTGTTTTTTTCTCAACGATTTTCCGTCACACCTCCTGAATTATGCTGCGTAGCAGTTTGTGTAATATTTGACAGAAGAGCATGACATTTTTTTAAACAATACAATAACGAGACAATCGCATGCAGAATAGGGTGTTATAACATATACAAGGAAGACCTGTTCTCATCCTCCAGAGGTAAAGGTGAACTCTGTTTAACTGTGAATCTCAGGGGCCTCTAAGTGGGACATGGCTGTGTGTGAAAATGAAGAGATGAATGCCTTTCAGAAAGAAGAGGCATGGGAAACATGCTCACGCCAACACACACACAGACACAAATAGATGACCTACTTGTTTACTTCCCTTCCATCCATAACAAGCAGGCATTTAATGTGCAAAAAAGAGACAGATTTACAGCAAGAAATGCAATTTGACGTTTCAGTGCCTACTCAATCATGAGTGGGCTTTACTGAGAACAAAACTGAAAGCTGTTCGGGTTTCAGAAGAGCAAGGCTTAGCAACATTTAATCAGTTCGTAATGACTTGTGCCTGTAGAGGAGCTTCCTAAAGTTGGAAAAAAGAACGCTGATGACATCTTACTGTTATCGGATTGAGCTTGGTCTGAAGATTCAGCATTTTCTCCTCAATTAGATTGTTCTTGTTTAAACACAAAGACAGCTGTGAATGAAAAGTCAATTTTCCTCAAAGCAGCAGACACAGTTCCAACATCAGGACTACACAGAAACCTCATTTAGACCCGGATATGTCCTGCTTTTCTCACACCCTGCTTTGCTCATTGAAGTTTCTAATTTTAATAAATACACATGAAAACATGTAAAATACTCACTGTGCAAAAAGATGCAACCTTTTTTTGGAGACAGTTTTTTTTTCCTGTTGAAATAAAAAAAATACTATCTTCTAAATAAGATCGCATTAGCTTGTTTTAAAGGGCAGCTTAAAAACGTGACACTTTAAGCTCCTTTCTGTCCATTACCAGCTTTCATTACTGATGTTAAAGTTGCATCATGAACTCGCTTGAACATGCATGAGGCCTGAGCATGTGGCTTTATTCACCTCTGACATTATTTGTACTTCTGCTTCTTGTTTATCAACATATAGGCAAGGGGGATTTCCCGTCAGTCACTAAGCATTTGGCTGCCAGAGAACAGCTGTTGAGGCGAATATTAAAAATAGATAAATAACAAACTTCAGACAGCCTTCTCATACAGCATGAGCAGTGATGGGGACTACTGAGACTATGCTGTTGCGCAGCGCTTACAGAATAGTCAGATCTTCCTCATTATTTTCCCCCCCTCAGCTCTCTGCGTTTGTCCCCACCGTTTTTGTCATTATCATCAGCAGACACAGGGAGAGAGAGAGGCAACAGAGCTCATCCTCCAGGAGCTGCAGGCAGGCTGGCTCTGTCACTGCTGCTCCTACGCTTCTGTACAGCTGCAGATGGAAAAGCAGGGACAGACCCACCTACATCTGCTCAGAAGCCCAACCAAATCATTTATATGTTGAAGTCATAGCAAACCACCATATTCAAATTGTTTATGGCGTAATGTGACTTGCATAAGGGAGTGTGGGATGAATATATATATATATATATATATATATATATATGTGTTATAGATATATGACTCTTCCTGGGTAAGTTTGGAAGTAAATCCAGAAGGGCAGTTGAGGGTCAGTGAGTTTGACAGAAAAAGGCATGTGGACAGAGTGTACCTCTACACACTGTAATTTCCAGCCTCAGCTGTCTGTGTGGGAAAGTACGGAGGCTTATTGGGAGTTAATTTTATCATACTGAGCTATTATTGCCTTGATGGTCTCATACATAGCTCACTGTGGACTCTGGTGAGAACACACAGTGTGACACAAACAACTGTCACTCAGCTTTTTTTGTGTCCGCTGCGTTTGTGTGTGTCTTTAAGTGCATTGTGAAGCAGCTGCTGTTTGGAGTAAATATTGTTTTATAAGCAGAGCAATTATAACTGTCGTCATCGCTCTTGGCGGGAATTTCTCTCCGGTAAAATAAACAAGATTTTTTTTTTTTTTTTTTAACGAGCAACATCAAAGCTTGCTTTAATGAGGTTCTTTGAAGAGCTCTAACAGTTTTTTGAGTATTCAGGCAGAAATTCACATTCTCTTTTTAATTTACTTGTAGATCCCTGCCAAGTGTATTTTTTTTATCATTATTTGACAACCAAAAGAAGATCCTAGAAACAATTCTGTGACCTTTGCAGATTAAGTCACTTCTTGGATCTGTTTAAAAGATTGCAGAAAAATCTACTGAACTAATTTCAGGAACATTTGGCGAGAGTTGGAAGAGGCTGGAGCCCAGTCAACCCTTATTACCTCATACAGATGAATGGACACTTGTGAAATAAATTCTAGTTAAATATAAATTGTGGCAAATCTTAGATGTTGTCATTTTTGTTCACATTCAGACGAGAAGAGGTGATGGCACTCCCATTGTTATTATATTTTTGACAAATATAGTGTGTCAAAAATAACAGCAGTGAATGGCAGTAGTTAAATGTCCCACTTTTCTATTCACAATCAGCAAAGTGTTTTCCCGTCTTGTGATCAGTTTTGCTTGGGCCAGTGTTTATGCTTAAAGGGAAAAAAACATGATGTTGGAGCCATTTTTGATTTTCTAATAAGATAAATACAAAATACAGTGATTTTGTATTTCGACAGTCTAGAAATTATCCCAAGTGTCACTTGAAGAGACTGAGAGTTTCTTTTTTCCATGTCACTTTGTGTAATAAAGTGACTGAAATGGATCAGTTCGGATGCTTTGCAATAACACATTGCTTGGCATATTCAATTGAAGTTCTTTTTGGAATTTGTACTGCTTATTGAACTCTAGAAAACAAAGCGTATTAAAGTTAGATGCTTAACCACATGGCACTCTGTTTCTCTTTTAAATATATTCACGCTTGTAGTGGTGCATAAACATACTGATTATTTTGTTCAAAGCTGAGAAATGCATCAAATGAAAAAGAAAATAAGCACAAGATAACTGGGAATATAGTAAAAGTGGTAACATTTTATATTAATGAGTCACGTCCTGCTTGTACAAAGCAGTGGTAATCATTGAAAACAGCTAAGCATGAAGGCCAAGTCCCACCATGTCCACTTTGGCATCCGAACCAACAGAAAAGTTGGTTGGATGATGTACACAGCAATTGCAACGCATTAAAGTTAATGGGGCTTCATGGACCGCAAGCGACTCCCTGCGACTGCGTCTCCGATTGTCCGACCAAGACAGACCCCAGATCTATTTTGGTCAGTACTCTGCAGCACTTTGACCCTGTATGATCGGAGCAAGAAGAGTCGAACGCACACAGTGTACCTAAAGTCTCACTTTGCTCCCCACAATCACTCAGTGTTTTTATTGTGATGGTTCAACTGTACTGAAGAAGTGTGAAAAACATTATGCTCACAAACAAAACTTGTACTGCTGACTCCTCTAAAGCTAGCTGTCCTGACCGTGGCATGAACTTCATTGTGTCCTTGTCCCTGAGCCTAGGATTTTTCTGTTGAAGTTGAGATTGAAGCTAATTGTTTAGCAATTTGAGGAATGTAAAAGACTGTTTGTTGTGGGTGCAGAGAAATCCTTCCAATTCATCTGTTTACTTCACAAACCTCACCCAAATTTTCTTTATAGCAAGCTCGTTGGGGAAAGTCAAAGCGCTCATTCTGTTCCTCTCTGTGTTTCCAGTTATTACACATCCTTCCAGCATATTTTCCAGCAAAAACATTTTTAGTTTAAAACCATAGGCATTCACAACACACTTTTAGAGATGCATGGCTCCAACAGCTCTTTTTGCATCAGAAAAGTCTGCTTAATAGTACTTATAATTCTTAAGGATTGTGATATATTTGTTCTTTTAAAAATGAAAGAATTGCATTATATATTGTGGTACACACACATATATATAAATTTGCTAAATCTTTTGTAAAACAATTGCAAAAACCATGCACTCATATTTAGTGAAGCTGAGAAATTATTAAGGCTGCACTTTTTCAGGCAGCATTTTTTTTAAATCACTGCCTGATTTAAAAATCAGTTGCAATACTCTGTATTGCAACTGTGTATTGCAATACAGTGTGTTTGCAATACTGTATTGCAGTGTATGTTGCAATACAGTGTAACTCCTGCAAATACTGAAATATCAGCTACTTGTTATCTCTCGCTAGTACGAAGATACTGTATTCCTGTCAAGGTTCCATCTGTGGTATTACTCTGCTGACAACTTGCACAGAGGAGTTTCCTCTTTTGGGTAATGGTAGCCAGAGAGGGAAACAACTTCATCTCCTCACACTGTCTCCATTGTCAGCCCAATACATTAGATAAGGTAAAAGCAAACGGTGAACAACCTGTATATCTATATGTGTGTTTGTAGTGTGTCGAGTCTGTTGTTGCTGTCGAATAAGTATTTTATCTCGCATGTTCTTACGTAAGATGTAGACAGCTGGTTCCACTTTCAAAGCAAAGGAGGGAGGCGCCAGATATCCTGTGAAATCGCGCCCACCGCCTTTGGTGATGGCAGAGTTTCATCATGTCGTTTTAAGTTTTGTGGTTGTTGCATTCATAATCTGAAGGTGTTTTGTGAGTTAAGCAGAGAGACAGCACAGAAATCCCTCTGGCTTGTTTTATCTCACTGTAAGCAGGACTTTGCTGTGGCATTTAAAACCAGTCTGTTTTCCACTTGAATTATTAAAGATGCATGTTCACATAGACAGTTCTCATGTTTACCTTCATACCCCCTCAGGACCTGTAGTCTTTACCCGCATGGATGATCATCTAAGGGCTATTAGAGGATTGCTTGAGGTCTGACATATATGGCAATATGTCTAAGCCAGGATAAATCTGCCTGAAATAAACACTTTCGGTCATTTTTGTTTGTCAGGGTTTTGTATTTTACAGTATAAAAAGTCAGACTTTGATTTGTTGTCAGATTTGAATGGATTGCAGTCGAAATAAAACCTAAAGTTTAATGATGATTACATTTGAAATCTAAAGAGCTGAACGGAATGTTTTTGGGTGAAACAAGACAATGTTAGGAATGTCAGGAACAATATAGCTTTAATTTAATTTATTTAAACCTGAAATAGGTTGTTTTAAAAATTGTTGTCATGTCTCAGATAAGTCCCAGAAATTTTTTTTTAAAGTAACTAGATTAAAAATGTAATTTTAATCACTTTTAAGATTGAAAAAGCTTAAAAGTTTTCAAAAACATTTGTACTGGTAACCAAAACTAAGTAAAAGTAAAGTAACAGCTCTGAACTGCAAAGACTTTGCAAGATTATCGTTTGGCTAAAATACTTTTCAACTTATTCCTTATTATGCCACCACAAAAAGATTTTTCAGCTTTTAAGATTCACAACATCCGACTCCTCACTAAGAAGTGTTTGTTTGTCCTTGCATTTATTAATGGAGGATCCAGTTATTTTATGGTGAATTTGTCATATATAACGCCTATGTTTTGCTGGTTAATGATAAATGCCATATTGCAAAGCGTTGTAAGGTTGAAGAGCAAAACACTACGCTGGAAAGGCAGATAAAATCAGTAGCTATAGATCAAGTTAAGCTTTGAGAAAAGCTTCTAAAGCTGTCAGGCTTGAATGACGAGTGGATTCCACCTTTTAAAGTCTTGAGTGAACCATCGGATCTTATTCTTGGAGTCTGGCAATATTCCACACTGTGGGTCATGGGGTGATTATCTCTTCCTGTCAGGAATGCTGAGAATTTCCTGCGTTTTCTCCCTCTTCCGGCCTTGTTAGTGACTGCGCCTGAACATGTGACAGAAAGCCGGGGCTCTGCGCACTTTGATTGACTCGTACGCTTTCTGTTGTTGTTACCTGATCTTCAGCAGTAGCATTGATACACACGCCGGCTCTTAAAGCACTTCACACAGCTCTTACATCAAGAGAGGAGGTATTGAGGGTGATGACCTTTACTCAGCGGGCAAATAATACGCACCTGCTCTAAAGATCTCTACATCTGCAGATATAAGAAGTTTTTCCATGCACTGGCCTCTCAGTGGTACTAGCCATACCTGTTGTCAACTGGACTATGAACTACACAGTTATTTCTATAAGTATGACTGCTTTTTTAGTTCTTTTCTTTGAACTGGTTTCAAAATCGTTTTTGTTGTTACAGTCTGTTCAATGTCTCTGCTCTTTATGGCAAATGGAAAACTTTTAACCCTTTGCAGTTATTTTCAGACCTCATGAAAGCGGACCTAGCTTCAGACACATTTTTGGCCATTAAAAGAAAGATTTCTGCCGTAAATCAGTCTTTGTAGTATGCGGTTTGTTGACCGTCCATACTGTTTTCCCGATGCATGCATCTGTGTGCCTTGACTCAGTCGCCAGAAGCAGTCAACTCTCAGCTATGTTGTTTGTGTCCCTAGGAGAAAGGAGAGCTGTGTTTGCATAGGATGGTGGTTTGGGAGGGGAGTGGAGTAAGAATCAGGCCCAAGTATAGGCTACTTCACCACAGTTATTCTCCCCTCCCATCTTGCACCCTTCGGTCCCCCTCTCTGCCTCCCTCTTTACTCTTTTCCCCTTTTTTCACTCCCACCTGTTTTGTTCAAGCGGTTGGTCTGGACAACAGAACTGGGAGAGAAAACTCTCCCAAAATGAAGAATCAAACAATGACATCAAAACATTGAGGCCATAGTTTTAGAATCAGGGCTGATACTTAGTTTAATCTTGTGTTTTGCTAATGTTTGCAGTGCAGTAGCCTTGGTGTTTTTACCAACTTTACAAAACTGGACATCACAGATAATCCACAGAGCTCTAATAGATCTGGTCCTGAATACTTGAAATGTAACCTCCCTCCAAATTAAATGAAGCTTTACCAGTGATAGAGCACATTTTTCAATTTAATTTACGTTAAACTGTACGTTCTTGACTGTAAACATAAGCAGTGTCTGCATTTGTCCATGTCTATATTCCTATGACTTTATTTCATGCCTCATCCATTAAAAGCTATGGTCTTTATATGAAAGTCGTTTTACCATCATTATCATTGCTAGGCTACCAAAGTGCCACTTGATTGAAATGAGGATTGAAAAAGAGCCAGAGTGAGTTTGGACTACAAAGACAGAGAGAACAAAGAAAATGAACTGCAGACAGCCTGTCAGATCCAGTAGGAGTAACCTTAGGACAGTTTTAGGCATCATTCTGCAGCCACAGCAGGCACAGCTAACTGTGCTGCGCATGACACACAGATGCATTAATAAGACAGCAGCAAACATGGATGCTACGTGACGGCAGTTTTAAGGCACAGACATGACTCCTGCTTTCCTCCGTCAGTCCTCACTTCACAGTCCTACCTCAGGATTTCCATTTCTAAAGATGACTTCTACAGACGTTGTCTTGCATAAGTTGCCATGCAGAGACACAATACTAGAAAGAAATTATTGCCAAATGATTTGCAGATGCTTTCTGTTATAACACACAAGCATAGTGATCATTTGAGAATTTTTTTTAAAAGTACATATGTACAAACTAGATTAAAATAGGTGTGCATTTCCATTTATGGACTGAAACTGGATATTTTTTGTTTAGGACATGCTTTAAAAAAAAGAATAGTAAGTCGATGCATTAAAGTAATACTATTTGAAAAAGATTTGGTATGAAGTTGGTAGTTTTCCAAATCCATTTGATTTGGTATGGCCATCTGTATTTACTCAGTTGTATTGTAATATGAGAAGGGTCGGTTACATAATGGTTGTTTTTCTTCTCTCGGCTCACTTTTTACTCAGGATATTTAGTTTTTTGCTGCAATTCAAATTTTGGGGGTGAATATCAGTAGATGTGTGCTAAAATGAAATGAATGATACAAACTGAAATATATTTCTTAACGATTTCACAAAGAGATAACATTTGCCCAGATACACATTTATTCTTATAGCAAATTTGAACAAGTTCACAGATCTTTCCAGTCTGTTTCAGGTTAGAGTAGTTTAACTGAAAAATGTGGTCAACTTTTAATTCACAATTTAATTCAAAAGTTGAAATATATCTTTAAAAATGGGCTTTGGATAGCTTTAGTTGTTCAATGATTTAGACAAAGCATGGAAGTTGTTTTAATCAATCTAATCACACAATATTAAAGCAGCTGCTCTTATTATCCCAATGCTTGTCAGTTTTTCTTTTCTGAAAATGTAAGGATTATTCCATCTTATCTTATCAAACCCTTTAATGTTTAAGTAAAATACTTGCAGCTTGGTGAAAACAACAATGGAGATGCAATAATCAAATTTTGAATAGACCCACAACTGTCCTCTTCAAAGTCTAAACCATCGTCACATGTGTTAGTCACTCAAAGTAGACACACAGGCTGTTTCACGTGGATGACTGTACTATCATAACAATAGACTGTGTCACTCAGTGTGGCTTCAGTTCATGCACAAGAATCACACAGACAGAAATAGCCGTTATCACCGGGCCCTCTGGGAGTCCAGTTATTAAACAAGGGAAAAAATCTGAGTGAGAGATTTAATCATATTACGTAATAATATAGTCACATCCAATAAATTTTAATATTATTGAAAAGCTATTTTTTTTAGTAATTCATTGAAACTGATCTTTTTAAATCTTTATTTCTGTGAATAATTATGTTTTTTTTGTTGTTGATTTTTTTACTTATAGTCGATGAAACAAGACAAACAAGCCTCATCAGAAATACATATTTTAATTTACTGAATATAATACATAGTTGTGAGTCCATCTCCTCCACCTCTGTCTCCAAAACCCACAGCCATTCTCACCCTGACCACTCTTATGAAGGTTTCTGATCCATGCTTTCTTCATTTTTCCGATAAAGATTCTTAGTTTAGTTTGCTGCATTCCCAAAGACTAAGAAATTGCTTTGTTGTCATTTCCAGTCTGATAAAGGCCAGTGACTGTCTGTCATCTGCTCTTAAATTTCTTTAGCTTATGGCACAATCTTTTTGTTTTTTAAATCTTTTAGTCGACTCCATGTAGATAGGTTCTCCCTTTTGTGATTTCTTGATTCTACAGGTTTGACAGTCATCCGGTCTGAATGTGGTTAGTCAACCAAAATTACTCCGTCGGTAAATCAACTACTCATCCAAGAAGTTATAAAGGAAATGTTATAAAGTGTTAGACCTCACGTTCCTCAGTTTAGATCAGAGTTCATGGTTCAAAAGTTGGAAAGAGACGAGGCAGAAATGGTTAATTCAAAGGTGAAAAATCATTGCTGACCAAAAATAATTCAAAGCCTTTTTCACATTCACCAAATGAAGCTGTGAGTTAATCCCCAGGTCTTTTGGGCAAATATTCTGTTGACTGACACAAGTACATTTTTGTGGAAAGTGTTAAGTAGATGTAACATTAACAGTATCGCAGAAAATGAACATCATTCTTATAAACATGATATGCTTTGTGTTGTTAGTTTGACAGCAGGAAAAAAATAGTTAGAGGGCAAATACTTTTTCACATTACTGTTTTCGACGGAAAGGTCTGAAAATATTTATACTACATTGTTTCTAGACTAAACTGATCAAACTATGTCCTGACTCGTATTTTTCTAATGTTCTTAACTAGCACGCACTTCATTCCTTCTCAATTGTCCCAGATAAACTGTATGTAGAGTGATAGCGGTCAGATTAACAGTGTTGTTTCTCTCTGTGGTTGTCTCTTTCAGTGTCCCAGTCCAACAGCAGCCTAAAGAAGCACCGGAGCAGGAGCATTTTTAGCCCTTTCTTTTGCTGCTTCCGCAACTACAATGACTACCATGTGGAGCCACCACCCGCCAACAACAAGACACTTTCTCTGCCCCCTCCTCCAGAGGAGAATGGCAGTCCTCCTAAGGTAAAGCTCATGTTTTTCTTTTATTGTTGGCCAGGATCCAAATTACATACCATTAACATTCAGAAGACAAAAACAGACCTTCAGAGAATTAGTTAATGTTTTATGACAAGAATCCGAGTTTAACTGTAGAGCCAAATAACTTTTGTTTGGTTTCGTTACAAAAAGTTTGTTGGAGTTTGCCTTCTCTTGCTGGAGCCTCGGGCAGAGGCGCTCTACTGCCTCTCTGAGCTCTCTCCCCGCAAATTTTTCCAGCTGCTTCAAACCCGTTGAACCCAGAGGTTGTTTACCATCCACTGCTTAAAAAATACGGGCTAGCTTCCCATCATGCATTCTTCGATATCTGCCTGAGCACCTAATCGCGTACAACATAACACACAAAGCGCTCTGAGCACACTTAGAAGCCCCTAAAAACACACCTTCTCACCATTAGTTGGACATCAGGGAGCAACACGTCCTGCCATGGCAACACATGTGTGCACATAGACATGCAATCACACTAGAGCCTCTCTAAAGCCCTTAAAGTTGGCGTTGTGCATGTCTGGTATGATGGATTGCTTAGCACCAGCGCCTCCCCCTCTCCTCTTGTACACTCCGACCAGTGTAGTGACAAAGTGTGAAGAGAAACTCTCTGGCTGTGGAAAAAGGTGCCAAACCCTGAAGCTCCTCTACAAACAGTCTTCTGCTGCCAAACGCAGGTACATCGGGCTAAAAATGGAGTCAGAATCATCACACTTTCATTCTTGTTTGTCTGTAAATGTCTCACACTGAGGGGAGAAATCTGTTGTCCTTTACAGGTCACTATTCATGTTGTCAAAGCTAACCTGCTCCAGATCACTGTGTAGTAAGTCTGTTCCCATCGATTACAGTGATCAAAAAACATTGTTTTAGAGAGACTGATTTTCAAACTGGGTCTGCGCCCACAGTTCCCTCCCAGTAGTGTAGTGTTGCTGGATTTCTAACCAGATGAATTTTGTTGCTATGGCAGCTCTGTTTTTTTTTTTTTTCTGTAAGTTGTTTTCACTATCCCGTAATGTTTGTGCTACACATCCACCTCCTCTGTCTTTCCCAACTTTTTCCATTTGCTGATTAATGTATTGCTGTAGACTTGTACTTTCGGCTGTTTTTCATTTCCTTCCATATTCTTCTTTTTGATGTTTTTTCCACGCCATCTCTCTCAGGGTCTGTTTTTTTTCTTTCTCCACTTATTTTCTCCAGTATGACGAGGTCCAGGTCATCCCAATTCTCAGTGTACGTATGATTGTATTTCATTTTTTCTCCATCACGCTTCATCACACTAACCTTCTCCCTATGCTTGAGGTGCTTCATCATTCGGGTTTCATGCAGCTGCTGACGTAAAGGTGATTTTTCATTCCCGGTCGATGAAGTAGTCTCAATTTTCCACAATTCATGAGGTTATGTGCCTTCCAATTCTTTTGTGCTTTTAACTCTCCATTCATTAAAATAAAAATAAAAAAATTCTGATTCACCAATTATCCCTTCAGGACACACTACATAATATAGACTCTACTTCCCCAGAATTTCGTGTTTATTTTTCAGAACCTACCATGCACTTTCCTGGAACTTTCACAGAACAGTTCAGTAGTTTTCCAGAACTTAGAGATTATGTTGCAAAGCATTTCTGGAAACT
Organism: Phalloptychus januarius; assembly: GCA_902982915.1. NCBI lineage: Eukaryota > Metazoa > Chordata > Actinopteri > Cyprinodontiformes > Poeciliidae > Phalloptychus > Phalloptychus januarius. Next base: position 4,981,488 of record CADWAE010000362.1, read on the forward strand.
TTCTGTAACTTACACGGTACTTTCCTAGAACTTTCATATATCTTACTGTTTACTTTTATGGAAATTACTGAGCACGTTACTCAAACTTTGATATTACTTTCAGGAATTTATCAGATTGTTCCAGTTAACGTTTATGGAACTTACTGGTTACTTTGCTGAAACTTACAAGTGTTTCCCCTGAACGCAGAAGTTACTTTGCAGAAATCCTGGTACTTTCTCACATCAAAACCTGGTACTTACCAGAACCGACTTTTGGAATTTTTCCAAGGAATTAAAACCGGCCCCAGGTGCTTTCTTGGAACTTTCATGGAACTTACTAGTTACTTTACTGGAACTTGAAATGCATTTTTCTGGATTTAATTTATAGATTTATTATTTAAAATTTTTTTGATCTACTAAGTTATTTTCTGGAACTTTTTTTTATACCTACTAGTTACTTTCCTGAAACATAACAGGTTGTCTGCAACATGTTTGAACAGTGTGGAAATTCAGGACAAAAGACTAAAATTTTCAGTAAGTAAATGGTAAGTTCTGGGAATGTGGTGGCTAAGTTCTTTAAAGTTTCATGAAAGTACATTGTAGGTTCAGGAAAGTGAGTAACCCCTTCCTGGAAGAGTGACTAGTAAATAGTTCAGGATAGTATGTGATACATTCCAGAAAGTAACCTTTGAGTACTGGACAAGTAACCAATGAGCGCTATGAAACTTCCAATGAGCTCCAAAGTCTTTTAAATTTAGGTAAAGTAATTGCTAAAATCCAGAAAAATGCAATTTATGTGTGGCGTTACCTTGCATGCCATTGTCATCTTTCCGATTCCTGTGTGCAACTTGTGTTGTTAAGAGAGCAAGTCAACAAATAGAAGCCTCCACCTTGTTTAAATTGGGTATTGGAAGTTGATGCTGATGCTCATTTAGCTATTTTGGAATGTGTTAGATTCCTGTGGTTTACTGTAATTTCGAATATTCACACTCACAGCATCCTAACGTCTGCAGCCAAGCTTTAAATTGCACCACCCAGCAGACGGCTCCATTCAATAGCAGGAAATGCATATGGTGTTGAGGGCTGCTCTTTGTGTTGCCAGGGGGACCTAAGCAGAGTCAACTATTCTGAGCGGTGACTTATATAACTGAAGCTAGGGTAGACAGGTCACGTCTGTGTCAAAATTCACTATCACTTTATGTGCAATTTGATGCCACGCTCCCAAGGCTTCAAAGGCTAGTTATACACAAATTTCACAGCACATATTTCTTTAATTATTTGAAAATTCATTCCTACCTGGCACTACATAAGTAGATGATAACTGATTATTAAAGTTCATTTTGCTGATTTACTTTTGCTTACATAAGAATTACTAAATAACTAGCCAGCTATAATTTTAACCTATTCATTAGTCTCATAGTTTATGTGACAAACATTTTGATGAGTGTCATATGATGATTGTCAGATCTCCGTGTCATATTCTGACATCATGTTTTAACACCTATTCTGTGTTAAAATGAAAAAAATGTAGAGTTGGATATTTAAACTGCTGTTATTTAATAAATACTACAAACTGCTGGTAAAATGACATGGCTTGTTTATCATTAATTTCCTGTACAGCTAATAACCGTTTATTTATAATATTTATGGTTTTAATTTCTATATTGGTTCTATTGTTGCAATATGAGTGTCAGCTTTTGATGTCTTAAGTTTGAAGGTTAACATTTTTGTCAAGTTGCCAATAAATTTAGTAAAGCTTTTGAATGTAATGGTAGTTCTTAACTGTTTTTACTTAGCACACAGATTTTTTTTAAATCTCTTTTCTGACTTTCTGCTCTTTTTAAAGTAAAAGTATGAGGCTGAAGGCAAAATGATGTTAGCCAATAAATCAGATGTGTTAAAAACCCAGGAACCAAGCCTGCAGCAGCGTCTTAAAGGCTGCATTACTTCCAAAAGTGATAGGGAAATATTTCTTATTTTGCCATTATACTGCTACTTTATGTTTGATGCAGTCATTGAAACTATGAAACTAAGCAAAATTTTCTTATTTGTGTATGTCCTTTAAAACTGGCAACCAGAGCAAACCATATTTGAATGCTGTATGAAAGCATTATGAGACACATTGTTATTTCATTTATACATACTTATAACAAGGGTCTGTTGTGCTCTTATTTATTATTAGGTGTTTCCATCCAGTCAGTCAGCATGTTATGCTTTGGTCATCACTATATCTTCTGGCTTGATCTTGTAGAAAAGATTATTGCATCTGCCTGGTGAAAATGTAAAGTCGGTCTTTCTTAACTTAAGCAGCTCAGCTGGCAAGAGTAAATGTAATAAATCACTGACATACTGGGTGTCATTCAGTGTCCTTGCTCAGAGGGAATTCTTCCTGCAATACATCCTGTGATAAGACATGATAAACACAGTCTGCCATGGAAAGGCACACTTAAACACAGGGACATGCAGGAAATGCCTGGCACAATGAGTGGCAGCTGACTTGTGGGAACGTGTTTGTGAATTGAAAGAGTCCTTGATCTTCACCTCTGTACAGTCTGCGTGTGGGTGTGTGTAGTTTGTGTGAATAAGAGCACTGATGTGAGTGTGTGCCCCCTGTGGCTGAACCATCTGCCTCATGCCTGTGTGTAACCCCAGGCTTTGGCAAAGGACACAATCATTTCTCCCTTCCCCTGACCCTGAACGCAGCACCAGGAGTTGTTCTTGAGAAGAGCGATATGACTCCCCACTCCAGTCGCTATGCTATCATGGAGCCACAAAGGTTTGCATGTCCAGTCAGAGAGAAGCGGGCACACTCCCGTTGTTTTGCACAGTTTAAGTACTGTAAGTAAATAGGGGTTGGATTAGTGGGCCGACGTCTCTTCTGGCTAAAAACATTGAAGTTGGCCTGCTGATCTAACTTAAAGGGCTAATTATCTGTATTAATAATTCCTACTGAGTATTTAGACAGACAAAACCTGACCTGGAAAACACTACATGAAAAAATATCTTAAAATAAATTTTTAAATGAATGAATTTTTTTCTTTTGTTGACAGTATGTTCATCTAACATTAGGACTATTCAAACACCACTGAAATAATTTACAGTGTTGATGAAACCTTTGACTGACCTCAGTCAGTGTAAAGTAATCCACACTCTGTCATGGAGGCAGACCCCACAGTCTATAAAATCATTTCTGATCAATGTGTTGCCAAAACAGCAGCAATAATCATGTATCATATCAAGGTTGTCTCTGTGTTTTTTAATCTAAAACTCATACTAATAAATACATAAGTGAAAATGTGTTTATTAAAATATATTCATGTTCAGGTCTTTCATTTACCAAAAGAATCACAATCTTTTCCAACTTTAATTGTGAAAATGTTTGAGCTAGTATTACATCACCTGACAGTTTGTCCTACCCCTGACCACTAAATATAATATACATACCAATGTAACCTGTCTGTTTTCTCTGCAGCCTCCAGCCAAGTTCCTTCTGCCTGAGGTCAGTATAGCCGACTATGGCAAGAACTGTGTGGTGATCGACCTGGATGAAACCCTTGTACACAGCTCCTTTAAGGTACTCCATCCACCCATCCTTCTCTCCCTTATGCCAGTGGAATAGCTGTTTAAAAGTTTCTCAAGGAAAAATGCACAGTACTCTCATGGGTACATAAAATGCACATTTACATAGTACCTGACAATTCAATTATTTCACATAAACAGGCTTCTTAACTTACTTTTTTTTGTTCATTTTTAATTGTAAATAAAATATCTTCCAGCTGTTTTTGGTTCTCGCTATCCAAATGTTTTTCGTAGTCTAACATATTTATTTAACATCTAATTTAGCTTAATTCTACTGTAAATCAGGAGCTTATTTTTTTTATTTTTTTTAATCTGAAAATACATTTAAAAAATGTTTGTATTTTTAAATATAATTTGAATCACTTAGTTTTCTTTTTCTTTTTTTTAATAAACCCTTCACACCGTACATCCCTTTTATGCTATGGTAGTTTATAGTTGACTCCTAGTGTTGCTTGATATTGTTGCTATAAGCAATTTGTAGACGGTCCCTAATCGCTCATTTTATTTTTGCTGTTGGCTTGTCTGTTGCTTCACACACTCACTGAAGGCACAACACAACACTTGCTGCATAAAAGGCAAGCATATGTAATACAACATTATGTATGAGCTCTGCTTTCTTCATACTGCTTGGCCTTGTAGGGCTCTGTATCTGAGTGACTGATAGTTTGTAGAGTAGAAAAGTGACTTTAGTGCATCATAAATCTGGTGCAATGTCCCTGTAGACCTTGAGCAGATGATCAGACTGTCAAATATGATATACGGATTAATATATGTTATCTGTTAAATATTTAGACACACCTCTTCAGTGAGAACCTTGGTGTAATCCTTTTGTTGCTCATATCATTAGACAGGTGTGCAGATGTTTTTAGCTCTCAAGTGTAGGCTGCACATTAGAATAAATACATTTCAATTCACCCACTAGAATGATCCTGCTTTTTAGCATCCGGTTTCAAGCTCCTTCCTTTCTGCATTAAAGCTATTTTACCCACCTGGCCAACCTGGTGACCTAGTTCAGCACCGCTCTGCCTCAGTCTGGGCTGTTCTTATTATACCTGGCTATATTTTCTTAGTAGGTTCGAAGGCAACTAAATAGCCCCAGATGAGGACTCTTTGTTGTAGTTTCATTCAGAAGCGAAGAAGTTAACTGGTTTTTGTTCAGACAAATACGTTTTTTATGTGACTACAAGCTGAATTCCACACTTGCTGTGAAATGTAAAAGAAAATATGTGCACACACCCATGGTGATCATATGCCACAAACACATGTGCTCTCTCAGACACAAGGGTGTGTCCTGTACAGTGTACGGTTGCATTGAGCGGCTGTGGCATGGATTTCCCAGAAATCCAGTGTGAGTTTGAATAAATTTTCTTCATCTTTGTCAAAACAAGTCACACTCGCACATTCTTAAGAGCTGGGATCCATGGAAAATTAGATTGCTTTAGAGATTAGTATGCCACATGTGCTAGGAGCAGACAGGGCAGTGGATGGAAATCAGTTGATTGTGAGGAAACAGAACAACATAAAAACGACACATTCGCAGCATTTTCAGTTCCGTTCTCGGCCTGCACAGGATTTCCTCCAGGTTTCCTGTTCAGATGTGATAATGATTCAAAATATTATGCGCATTCTTTCTGAAGCTCTGGAACTGAACAATGAACACAGGAAAAAGAAAACAACGGGGGACACAGATGATGCACAGATGGACATAGACTAAAAAAGCAACATTACGTAACACGCCGCGTATTCTGCTTTATCCTGCATGTTATGGATGAGGGGATAATTCCCAGGCCTGTTCCGGGATTAGATAAAGTATGTGCTAGACATGTCAAAGCATCAGAAAGGATTATTTACATAATAACAAATTACATTTATTCTACTTATTTGAACATGTGCTGTTATTTTTTTAGTTTGTGGCAAAAGTTTGTTGCTTTTATGCTGTAATTGATTTTCTGTGATAATACAACCAAACTTGCAAGTTATGTTTTAATATGATTAACTGCATGAAATTAAAGGTACTAGCATGTTTTTGGTTGGATAAGGTACAATCAGAGTTTTGACTGTTTTCAATGTGTTGATTGTTTTCAGTCTTGCCACAAATTCTCATTTGGATTGTATGATTTTCACTACATAAATGTACGTGTCTGTGTGTGTGTGTATATTTAAAATCTTTGATGGAAAGATTTCAGACAGATGAAGGTCAGATCTTGGCCTTCATCTGATGCAGCCTAATCGATCTTGAGCATGTCTTCCTAACATTTATCTTCTGATATGAAATATGTCAAAAACTATAACATCTTCCACTTTACACTCTTTAAGGTTGAGTTATTTAAGCACTCTCCTTTCTCCGTTACTTAATCTAAACCTACTTCCTGTCTTACGCGCGCTTCAACCTTCTCTTTCATGCATCCCAGCCTCTTATCCATGACAAAGCAGGGCGATGAGCAGCTGTTGAATGCGCAGTCTTCCGATGATGGAGCAATTCAGCAGAAGAGCAATAACCAAAGGAGCGGAGAGAAGTTTGTTTTTGTGACCCCCTTTCCCACCTTCCTTTGTTTCCTTTTTAAAGATTGAAGTAATAGAAATTCTATTTTAGTACATATTAAAGCCTATTAGCTTTGCTCACAGCTTGTCTGTACATCTGCTCATACACAGTTTATTTCACTGAAACTGCATGACAGATTTAGGGGAAAAGAAAAACACAGTATTATCATATAAATAAATGAATTATCTTTACTAGATATTTATCTTTATACAATGATAATACCTAAGGGCTTTTATTTATGATGTGAGAAGTTAAAGAGTTCTCATCATTTCTGAAGCAAACACCCCCTCTGCTGGATGGCATGTAACTGTTGCTTCTAGCCTGACATTTCTTATGACTGAAGGCCAGAGCCAATGAAAATACTAACTTTATAAAATCTGAGGATACATTCAGACCTTGGAGTTTCTTTAGTGTTCAATAAAACTTGTCAAGATGCTTTACCTGAAAAGCTTGAGAATGAGATGGATGTACAAGCAATTAACAGGAAATAAGTAGTTATTGTACAGCACTGAGACTTTGCAGTGCTTTACCTGAAGCATTGTAAAGAAACTTATTTTCACAACATTCTCCTTCTACTCTTTCTGTTTTAATTTTCACTTTGCTGAGGTCCAAATAGGGTGAAATATCAAAGGAGTACTCTTGTTTCTTTCATAACACCAGCAGCTCACATGACACTTTATATTCACTGCCTACCAGAAGTCCTGAAAAGTGAAAAAAGCATCAATCTGTCTTTGCACTAAGTAATTAATGAAAGAGATAATGCTGCAAAACTTAATGTTTATGATGTTTGTGGAAAATTTCTGACATTAAAATCATATGTATGAACAATTTTTACTGTCTTCCAACAACATTGAGATGGCCGTCATCAGTCATTTCAATTAAAAGTTTAAGCTAGCTGATATGTTTCACCATAGTTAGTCAAAGCTGGCTGCTATAAAGATACTGGCAAATTGGCTCATGCTAAAGCAACAAATTTGTTTTCTAGACTTGTGAAAATCAAAACTAACACTTTTATGATCGTAATTCAGATTTGTTACTTAGGCGTATTCAGTTGTACCCTGGTATGATGCTATAGCAATTTATCCCTACAATAACTTCTTATTAAGTGTTTAACCAAATAAGTGACAGCTACAGCTCTTCTCAGCTGACTACATGCAGAAATGTATTTTTTACCTGTCACCTCGTTCTTTTTTTCTTTTTACCAAAATGACTGTGCCTCCTACCTAATCCTTTCATCCTTGTCTTTACGTCCTCCGCTCATCTTCCACCCACGCCCCCTCTGGTATCTGTCTTCCTCTGCCTCCTGCACCTTCTCTTCCTTCTCCCGCTTTTCAGAATGACACAAGTCACACAGAGAAAACAGCAGCTCTTCTGTTCGCCTTCATATCTGTCATCTTTCCTCAGCTCCCAAGTTCCTCTCCAGAGTCCTGGTTTTTATTTAACACTCGCAGAGTGCTGGAGCAAAAGGAGCCACATGATGACTAGAGTCATCACTTGCCTGAGGCATATTGCCGGGCTATTTTACTTCTTTTTTTCCATAAAACGAGACGTGGGTGTGTGGCTGGGTGTCTTTTCTTGTGCTAAAATGAGCAAGACAAGTGACAAGTCTTGAATCCTCTCGTTGTTTTTATGTCTTCCCGCAGCCCATCAGTAACGCAGACTTTATCGTCCCGGTGGAGATTGACGGCACTGTTCATCAGGTAATGCCGCTGTGATGTGGAGGACTTCTGTACATTGTCGTAAATATAATAACTTTATACTGCCTGTTTTAATTCATGAGGGTTCCCCTGGGAAACTTGTTTCATTCTTCTTGATATTTATTATTCTCTGTTATCTCACCACTACCGTGCATCAAAGTCCAACCACTTCAAACCTCTCAGTAGTTTTTGCTTGATTTTTTTCTCTCCTTGCTCACTGTAATGAAAATGGATTCTGACTCGGCTGTTTTAACTTTAAATGTCCCCAAACCTGTTGAAGACACTATTGAGAATGCACAATAAAAGTGACTGAGTGAAGTAAACGAAGAGACTCCTTTTGTGCCATCCATTGACAGCTGAGGGAAGAACAAGATTCAGGACTTGAGCTGTAACCTCGTTCAAGTAATCCAGGATAGGCTTTGTGGATCTACTTCAGCCTATCCTTGATTACTTGCACTTGGCAGCAGCAACTAACCCACAAAGACTTCCTGAGGAGAACAGTGAAGCGGACAAATATGAGCTACTAAGTCTTTTTCATGCAGTATAAATGTAAAATGTCATGCACTGCACTCTTGGTTTGCAAGAGGGAATGCTGTGATAACAAAAGGATCACAATCTGAAATATGTATCTCACCTTATCCGTAAGAACTGTGCTTACTTAGTAGAAAAGTTTGTTTAAAAAAATCAGTCAGTTTTGTTATAATTTTATCACAGTGTATTTTAAAAATGACTGGAATTTTATTAAATTGTTTAAAGTGACTTTTAGATCTTAATTTTGTATTATTTTTATTTGGGAATATTACAGGTTTTCAAATACAACATTTGCAAATTACTACATGAATTGCATTGTAGTTTTACTGTTTGCTCTGTCAGTATTCTGCTGTTAGTGCAGATGCCAGTGGTAAAACACTGCATGTTAGATGCAGACAAAAAGAACAGCAAACACAGGCTGCTTTAGCTTTCTTGTTAATTGATTGAACAAATGTTTGCTTTTATGCATTTGGTTTAAATGGGTTGATTGGAGGAAGCCATTAAGAGGTATTATTGACAAATCCTCTCACAATAATTCTCTATCATGATTGTATGAAAAAAACATTTGTCCTGGCAGATCGAGAACTAGTGTGTTATCTTTGTTATAAGAAAATAGGTTTGATTCGGAGTAATTAGATCATTTAATTGTCGAATAATGACAGTTTTGTTGCTAATGGTGAATTTTCCTTTAAAATAATTTCTTTTAAACATCACAGGTGTACGTTTTGAAAAGGCCTCATGTGGACGAATTCCTCCAGAAGATGGGGGAGCTGTTTGAATGTGTCCTCTTCACCGCCAGTTTAGCCAAGGTCGGCTCATGTGAGACCTCCACATTTGGCATAGTAATGCATTCCATAATTCAATAATTTCTTTCCTTTTGGATCTGGTTAGTATGCTGACCCCGTGGCAGACCTGCTGGACCAGTGGGGGGTGTTTCGCGCTCGGCTCTTCAGGGAATCATGTGTTTTCCACAGAGGAAATTACGTCAAAGACCTCAGCCGGCTGGGCCGAGAGCTCCGGAAAGTCATCATTGTAGACAACTCGCCTGCCTCGTATATCTTCCATCCTGAAAATGCAGTAAGTCATTATTTTTCGGACAGTCCAACATACTTGAGGTTAAGTTTCAATAGTTCAAAACATCATCTTGGGCTAAAGGAAGAATTTCCATCCATCTCTCCACTTTTCATTCAATCTTAATCTTATTTAGGGTTTCAGGTTGACTTTCTTTCTGGGGTTCTTGAACATATCTTCTATCCATCACAAGGACAAAACAGACACATACAAAACAAACATTAAGTACAATATAGAATTCCTAATGGCAATGTGCATTGAAATGCGTTAAACATGCATGTTTTTGCACTGTAGAAGAAAACAGGAGTACATAGAGAAATGCATGCACAGATGCACAAAAAGGCCTCAGGATGGATTTAAACATCTGTCAAACTTGAGAGTAGTTTCTTCTTAAAAACTTCTCATTTAAAAAATAGCTCAAAATACTAGAGATCAAAAACAGAAATAATTTTCTTATTTAGTTAAAATGCTACAAGTGAGAATGTATGAGATTCTGTGCTTGTGTTCTTCATCAGCGTTCAGACTGTTTGTCAAATTTAAGACTTTTCTCCTCCATGGAGAACTTTCTGCATCTCTTCCAGCCTTTGATGTATTTCTCCCCATTAATTATTAACACCAAACTCACACCATCTCCTCGCGCATAATGCAAGATATTAGAAGCTGTTCTCAGCTTTTTTTCCCCTTTGCTCACTTTCAAATCAAAGCTGCTCTTTCCTCTCTCCTCAGGTCCCGGTGCAATCCTGGTTTGACGACATGACAGACACAGAGCTGTTAGATCTGATCCCTCTCTTTGAGGGTCTCAGTAAAGAGGAGGACGTTTACAGCCCCCTACAGACGTTGAGGAACAGGTAGCAGAAAAGACAGTTCCCCATCAGGTAGAAGTCTCGCCTCTGCCACGGTCCTGCAGCCCGGCTCCCGTTCTCCAATCAAAAGGGCCAGTCTGAGCATTTAAGGCGAACTGGTTTTAATCTGGAGAAAAGGACTCTGTGGATTCTTGCCATCTGTTGATTCCTACTGACAAAAGATTATATTACTGTATGTATATAGTAAATGTTTCTATGAGTAAAATATACAGAAAATAATTTTTCTATCAGAGAGGCAGTTTTACTATTCTATCAAGATTCTGTCAGGTAATATTTTAGTTACTAAAAACAATCAAATTCACAGATCATATTTTGGGTTTTTTTCAAGACTGTGTGAACTTTATTTCCTGTTGTGTTTTCTTTTTTGTTCCAACAACTGTGATTTACCTTCTCTTACAGAATGAAGTGCCTTCATTACTGTGCTTATTTTGTTGTTTTGGGTTATGGGGTTGGGATCTCCAGAGACATTGTTATTTGTAAATCCTAAAACAGAAGCTGAAAATGATTCTTTGTAAAAAGAAAAAAGTCTGATGTTTATAAAGCTAGCCTGGATTACTGTAGGGTGTTTGATATCAGTAGCATTAAATTGTTAAATTCGCCAAAGATGTTTCCAGTTCAATGTGATCCGTGGCTTAATTAAAACATTTAATGCTTGACAGTGGTGGTAAATTTCTGCCCCTGGAACATTCAAAAGGCCCGCCTAATTGAAGGATAAAAATCAACATTTGTGACCACTGTCAACTGATAAATGTTGCATTTCTGATGAAACTTAGAAATTTGAAAAAAAACCATCTAGCTTAGGTTTTACTGGACTATGTTTATTGAGGCTGAGAGTTTTGGAGGAATTGTAAAGAAATGCTGTTACAACTGTACTGTATGACAAAAATAAAGTTGCAAATTTGCACACTGTCAGCTTGTTATCAAAGTGTAAGAACTTTGGCAAATCTCAGCAAAGACGTTGATTTAGATAGACTCAGAGGTTATATGGTACATATCAGGATTTTTACAGTTTGTAAGTCATGATAGTTTTATTAATTTTCATGACTGAAATATGTTTTTAAGTATGTGAGTGAAAAACATATCACTAGTCAGCCAAACAAGGTTCTTGGCTAGCAAAGAGTCTCAATTTTATGTACAGAACATCAAACAAGGCATCAATGAATAACACAGTGGTCACCCAGAATGAAAATAGTGATAAGAAATGTTCCAGTGTATTGTGGGTTCTTAATGTGAAGATTTATAGAGCAATATATGCAATTAAGAAAAGGAAGTTGAGAGAAATAATGTCTGAGAAAAGTAGATTAGAAACCTAACAGACTGGCACTCTACCCAAAGATCCATAATTGATCAGTGGTGAGTCCAGAATTCATGTAATTCCCCAAAGTGACAAAACAACTATAACACTGGCAGCATTCAGATTAACAACATTTCTGCTTCAGTTCTGAGCAGAATCATTACTCTTGTTAACTTAATGTGCCCAAAACATAAAGAAAACAACACATCAGTAGTTTATAATTTAAAATCTAGTGCAAAAAACCAAAACTTCCAGCTTACACATATAAGTTAGAAGGGAGGTCAAAAATCTGATATACCTTCTGCTACTCATTTGGTTCAGACACTGAGAATAAGTCACTGGTCAGGTAATTATGAGATAACAAGCTGGAGGAACACTTAGAAAGCGTCGGTGTTAGTTTCACTCTGATGGGGATCCATAGACTTTATCAAATGTCTTGTAATGATAGAGGATACAAACAAAAGAAAAACTCAGAGTTAACACATTTTTATACATGAAAAACATTACACTTTCAACAAACTTATTCATTATATGTTACAAAAAACTTTCTTGGGTCGATTTTATTTTTAGCTGGTTAAGAGAAAAATGCTCAGTCCATTACATTTTTCCGAACGTTTCCTGTATAGAAAATTGGTAAGGGAGGTAAGATTGCTCTTTACATTTTTTGTTTACAATAGTTGATTGTGCCTTTATGTGTTAAAGAGTTTTTGCTCCAAAGAATCTTTCTGTGTCCATCTTTGTCTTTGTACTTGTTTATTGTGATGTGTTGGTGCTTTTTTACTTACAGGAGTTTTCGGGTTCGAAAATATTACATTTGTCCTTTAATCTGATACAGATGAGTTTGTTCTGTGGGAGAAAAACAGAGTACCAGGTGAAAATCTGGACGTTTAATGGAACAAGATTTGTGTAACACAGAGAAAAACATTCATAGTTATTTAAAAATGAGATATTAAAATAATTTGTCATGTATTCAGAGTAAACAGGCCTATTTACATTGGGGAAAGAGTGCATACGTGTGCGTGTGTGTGTGTGTGTGTGTGAATATTTATAATTATGACTTAATTAAAACTACTTAATCTTGATTGGCTGCCTCAGGTTTACAGTGTTTTGTATATTGAGTAAGATTCCTGTTAAAACACAGCATTCATTACAAATCTCACAATATAATCCAGACAAATAATTACACTTTTTACAACTATTATGTAAAACTTCATCTGCAAATTATTCCATGAGTAGATTTTAACATATCGCATGAAGGAGTAATTAATATTAAAATGATCCAAGCTGAATAAATGCAGATATTTAGTATTTGAATTTATTTTTGCTTGGATAATTATTAGGTGCCAAATATGACATCATATGATAGATTAGAATTTAATATAAATGATCATCGGCTGGAATATTGATATATTTTTGCATCTTAAGCTTGTCCAAAGAATGGTCTTCATACACAGGCCGCAACCTTTTCAATAAACATTCATGAAAGTTTTGATTATACTTGCTTTCCAGATTTTACCCCTCATTCTACAGTAACAAAGGTCTTATAATGTTCAATTAAACACATGACAGCTAGTAATTTTGTGGAATCTTTAAACCATTCCTTATCAAAGTTAATACTACCGCTATCATGCCTTGTATTTTGCCTTGGCTCTAACCCAGTTGTCTCTTATCACATAAACTAAGTGATTTTTCACCTGGTATTCAACAGTAATGGTTTTCAGTTTTGATTAATGAGTGAAAGCAGCTAAATAAACATGTGGGCTGAGGAACAGAAATGGGAAAATGTGACTGGCATGTTAACACTAATCATATTTTGACAAAAATTCAAATTGTGAATAGGGCTTTTGCAGATCTAATTTTCATGCAAATTAATATTTTGCATAAAAATTACTAGGGGTGGCAGGACAGTTTATCTTGTCCTGCCACCCCTGTGGTATCAGTAAGCTGATACCACATACTGTCCATTGCAGAGACTGGCACCTTGCTGGAGAACCTGCTTTCAAATTGCACACATATTGCACAATTCAACACAAATACTGCCTTTATCTTGACACAAGAATGTTAAGTTTACACCTTATCTATTGGAATGCAAAGCCGTGACTTTTAAGGTTTTCTTCATATCAAGTTATCGGTGTTGGTTGCTCAAAGGGATCAAGTTTGTTTGTTTGGTGTTTTTACATTGAAAATCCAACTATGGCAAAACTCAGCTGAAGCCAAAGGGAAAAGAAGTAAGAAAATAAAAAATAATAATGTTAAAAAAAATAGTAGAAATATAAAGTTGATAAAATGTTAATTTCTCACCAAAGTGAGGCAAACAGCTTTGTGCACTACATCATGACTTGTTTTAAAAGTCCCTTTAATTATAAACTTATCTTTCAGCAGGAACCTGCTGAGCTGTGTTGTCTGCAGGGTTCAGTTGCATGCAGGTGCATTAATTGCACCATTATAAACTAGTTAATGTGCAACCAAGTCAAGATGTGGACCTTTGCCTTCCGCTTGCGTTGCTGAATTGCACTGGTGGATTAAGCATTACAGGGCTTATTGTTCGAGCCTGGAGCATTCCTGTTGTCGGTGTTTCCTTCTGACCTTCAACTTTTCCCTTCAGATATGAAAAGGCCAAAGTTCATAAAATGCAACTGACGTTAGATTTTGAATGGAGTTCAAGAGTGAATGAAGAAATGAGGTGCCATCACTGAAGGTAAGTACAACTTTATTGAGATCAAGCTGATAACAATAATAGATTAGTTATGTAACAGTGAACTCTTTAGATTCCCTTTAAGGGACTGCGTTATCAACACGAACCTATTTCTTTAAAAATAAATGCAGTAGATATATTTACAAGAAAGCAAGGAAGTCTAATCTGTGATTCATCTTTGATAGCAGCATAAAAGTAAAAGAACCTGACAGATTGTTCACATACTTTGAAAATAGGCAACACTGATCCATGAGTGGAATTAAAGAGCTTTTGCTGTTCATGTGTTGAAGTGGCCTGCCTTTGCAAAGTTAAATAAACTCTATGTAGCAGCAGACATTTCTTGAAGTTTAAGATGAACCATTAAGTTGTAGATCTGCTTCTGTAACAATATTGTTTGGGAAAGGACTAACTTTTGCTCTTTGCAAAGTGTTTCACTCTGTTATCTCAAAGATTGTGCAAATACATTTGGATGCAGAGTGTGGATAAGCCTCATGCTTTGCACATGAACATAAACACCAATTTGCATGACTTTCGCTGGTGGTTTCTGCACAACTGGCATTCAGGGTTGTTTCTACATCTGCACCAAATGTCGACAAAGTAGAATTTTTAATGTTTATAACAACGGCATAGATAGGCATATAACATCTAAGCTTTTTCTCACTCACTGACATTAAATCAGACTATACTTTTCCTGTTCTGGCTCAGTTTGGATAACTAAAATAATTCCTGTTTACTGTCTACCAGAACAAAGAGACTATTTATATTACTTTCTTCAAAATTTGGAACTATACATACACTTTCTTACTTTTTCAGCTAATGACTTGGGTCAAACCTTTAGGATTCCACCAGCCAGTCACAATTGTTTGTTAGAATTTTAATCCATTTCTCTTGACAGAACCAATGTTCCTGCTGCATTGCAAACTTTTCAGCACTGCCCAGATTTTCTTTGGGATCTCAGTAAATACTTTTTATGGCCTCTCCAAAATATTGACTTTGTTGCCCTTCAGCAACTTTATGACTAAGTTGGCATTATGTGGAGGGGTTTTTTCTACTTTGAAGATCCATTTGGGTCCAAACCTTACATTCCCTTCACGTTGTTACAATCTTGTTCTTCCCACATACTGACTTCAATTCTGTTAGTCCTCCCATATCAAACTCCCCCACATTACAATCAATATTGTCACCTCCATGCTCCATAGTTGGCATTTTGTTTTAAGGCTCACAAGACTCCAGCTTTTTCCATATAATATAACAATGGTTGTTGTCCAAGCACTTATATTTTAGTTTATTGGATAACAAGACGCCAAAATGTCATAGTCTTTGTGCCTAAGTTTATTTTCAAACTGTGATTGCCTTTGGAAAACTTACTTCTTCCTTCAGTAGATGTCAGCACCAGACTAATTTTTCTGTTGGTAATGAAACTCAATAACCAGATTCAGCCAGCATCTTCAGAGGGTTCACAAATTCTCTGACAAAGGTCCCCAAGCCTATCATCTAACAGAGCTTACACTATGCATATAAGGGAGAGAGGATGCGGACTATTCATTTGCTAGACCAAAATTGAAGACTTATTTGTGGATGGCCTGACGAAGCTTTGGGTAACCCCTGACAGTATTGCACTCTAGATGCAAACCATATGGCCCATATCAGAATCCACCATTGCTTTACAAGGACAATACATTTTTCAAGAAATCTGAAATTACTTCTCAAGTGCCTCAGAGAACCTCTAATTCCTGATTATGCCTTTAATAGCTCCGTGAGTCTGAGTTCACTGCCTTGGAGGTGTAACACTTGTGCAATAATAAGCTTCATGGCCCCTGTAATTTCCCCTGTGTAGCTGAGAGCTGCTGTTAAACATTAACTCAACTCATAAAACCTTCTTAAAGCAAAAGCAGGACTTTCAAACCAACTCAGTTGAGGAAAACATTTCTGAAGTTTCTTCCATTAGCGAAATATAGATTATTATCATCCAGCTAAAAAACAGCAAACATCAGGCCAGAACGCCCTCGTCCTCCTCCTCCTCCTTATTGTCATCTCTTGCGTGTAGGAGGTGGTGAGAGTAGGTGCATTTAACATTGTCACAATGTAAATATCATGACAGGAAATTGCAGGTGTGGTTAAACCTGGGTGTGGACACAAATACATCAAACCCTCTCTGCTTCACACACACTGGTGGAAGGAAAGCCCAGCAGTAGATTATTAATACATAACTAAATTCACAAATCTGTTTTAATTAGGAGACACTGAGGTAATCACCACATCTAGCAGATCATAAGGTAAGAACAACTCCTATATTTCAAGTTTATCACTTGTTTGAACATATTTTTGTTTCTTTTTATGATTTACTGCAGTTTGAAAAAATTACATTTTAAACTCAGAAAAAAGATAGATTGTTTTATTATTATTTTAAAGTCTTGTCATCAACATTACACATCTGATTTGCTTGATTTAGAGACAGAAAAATTGGAATGCGTTTAATGCGTGGCATTGGCAAAGCTCATTGTTCAGGCTGAGTGAAAAGACAGCGGCTGCTAATTGACTGGAAACCAGTCTTACCTGATGCAGTGCTGCTCTCCTCTTTCAATCCGTTATTTGCTTTTTCTTCCATAATGCTCGAGCAAAATGGATTTTCACAACAAGAATTAGCCTTAACAATGTGACTGTTATTGACAACAGTCAATTGAATCCAGCTCATCAAATAAAAGAGAGAATAAGAATTATTGTTTACTTCTTGGAAGCACCAGTCAAATGTTAAGTTATATGTAAACTAAGGGTGATTTTACTCTGAATAGATGTTCATATGAGCTGTCAATACCATTGCTAGTATGTCAGCTCTTTGTTTATGACTTGCATTTGCCCTATTTCTTAATTTTAGATCAGCTTAATATGTCTTTTAGAATGACCTTATTTAATGCAATACTTCTCATATTATTCAGTGTATTGTGCAACCAACATATTTTGGTTTTATTTGCTAATTTTCATTCAACCAAAGCTATCATTGCTTTCTAATTTAATTCAGATTTATTCAAATGCTGACAACTGACAACTAATGTCTATTTACAAGATAAATAGGTCCAACTCGTATCCAGGTTACATATTTAAATCCATCCACTATGATCTAATCAAATACCAAGCTATCAATTCAGTTATTTATAGTCACATTCAATCCTAGCTCTAATACAATGCAATCAATTTCCATTTTGTTCCCATATTTAAAGATGTGTATTTAAGAAAGCCTGTGTAATTGCAGCCAGTCATTCACTTCGCAGCAGCCCATTCTCTGGAGCCAGCATGTGGTACCAGTGGAAATGAAACCACTTTACAGAGCAAAAAAGCTGCTGTTTCTGGAAACTGTCTATGAATTGACTGGAACTTTATTTGAATTAATAAACAGCCAGAGAAAACTTAAACAAAAAGCCTGGAGCTCTTCTGCTGAAGATGATCTTGAATGATGCATAAGGAAAACCTTAAGGACATTAGAAGTAGTTCCAGACCTCATCCACTAGGCATGATTCAGCGGTTCTTTCATACACCCCTGCACACCATCACAGCACATTGTACTAGAGGTCTGTATCCTTCATATGAACTCTTAAAACGTAATAAAGGCTGCAGACTCATACTGCAAATTGATACGAAGACAATAAATCTGTGGTTTATGGTTAACATCATGGTTGTATTTTTGTACGATATCAGATACTTTTTGAACTATGCCTTCAATACTTTGTACTATAATTTCCATTTTTGGAAATTATGTCATAAACTACAGATAAATGTTCACGTGTATGCTGAAAACCCAACCCAGAGGGATCAGCACACCATTTGAACTCAGCCCTTTCACATTGAACTCAATGATCAGCCACAGAGACAGAGTCCCATGTGACAGCAAGTCACTTTCAACGGAGTTTACTTAAAAAGATGTAGACTCTGTCTCCCCAATGAAAAACCAAATGAAGTGATATATAAAATGCCACATTCCCAAGCATTTCTCCAGCCTCACTATCAGGTGAGCCAATAGCAAAACCCTGTTAATATTAATGGTATGTTTTATTAAGATTCTGGTGGAGTACAGCTGGCCTGATCTATCTCACTTTAGTAATCTCCTGTGCAAAACATTGGAGACACTATCAGAGCTGTAATTCAAGCTGTGTCCACATACTGTCTTGCAAATGTCTCTTATCCATTCAACTTTTTCAGATTCTCTGTGTTACAACAACAAGCTTTAATGTACAAGCTTTAAATAGAACTATACTCAGCTATACTGGTTAAAAATGTACAATCACCTTGCACAGCTGAACGTTTTTTGAGTTGTGCTTCCACCAAATTCTCCTTTATGAGCAGAGCATCTCTGCAGCTCATCCAGAGTAAGCATGGCCCTTTTGGCTGCTTCTCTGATTGATGTTTTCACCCTGTGCTTTCTGATGTGTTCTTTGGATTTTGTGATGCTGTTTAATCACCAATGTTCTCTTGACAGAACAGCTGTATTTATTCTGGGATTAAATTATACACAGGTGGATTCTATTATTAATGAGGTGACTTCTGAAAGCAACTGGCTGTATTAGAATTCATAAAAAAGTTTGTTTTACTATCATCATATCATCATTTTACTTTTAAATTACATTGACTAATTTCATTGTTTTACCTCTTATTCATTTGTTGCCACTTGTATATTTTAGGCAATAACTTGTTGTAGAAAAGAGTGGCATTTGAAGATTACTCTTGCAGAAATGAGCTAATTTCTTCCCTGTGTGCTGATGTTTTTCCAAATCTGCAAGATATCTACAGTTGCATATAATCACTGTATGGTTTGAACAGTTTTGGCAGAAGTGCTCATAGTTAACAACTTGTGTCCTCATTGCACTTCTCTTTGCTGCAAGAAAGTAGATTTAAAGACTCCAACTCTTTTGTGATTTCTTTCTTTGCTGAGCCATTTGTCAAACAACTTCTCTATTTGTAAAAAGAAATAATGAAATTTATGCATCTTCTTTGCTTCTATTTTACATTTACAAAGAACCTTCTGTTGGTTGCCTGCATAAAATCTAAGTAAAATGTACTGACATTTGCTATCACGTGACAAAACCTGAAAAGGTTCGCGGGGTATTAAAGCTTTTTCGAAGGCATTGCATCTGAGGACTAGATGAACCCAAAGCCTTTTAGATACATGACAATCAGACAGAAAACTGATTCTGCTCTTGCTCTCGTCATTCATTGAGAGTAGCACGACATC
Organism: Phalloptychus januarius; assembly: GCA_902982915.1. Classification (NCBI taxonomy): domain Eukaryota; kingdom Metazoa; phylum Chordata; class Actinopteri; order Cyprinodontiformes; family Poeciliidae; genus Phalloptychus; species Phalloptychus januarius. The sequence goes on from CADWAE010000362.1 coordinate 5,000,963, forward strand.
CCACTGAGTCATGCAGGGTGACAGCTGTACTCCTGTGTTCAGTGTTTGCTTATCATCGCTGTTGTTTCTGATATCTCAGTGAAGCGGCTGTTAAAGCACAGCTGATTGCAGGACTTGCACACTGCTTTGACTCCAGACTGACGCTCATTAGTGTAGCTACAGCTGCCTTGCTGTGTAATCTTTCAAAAATATCTTCTAGATATTTTAAAAAGATCTTTTCCACTGAAATAATGGAGAGTATAGGTCTTGAAAAAGTCTCATGAAAGTTTTGTGTTTTGCTCTTGGAGTATCTTAAATGAGTTATGACTTACTGAGTTTTTCCACCACTGTTAGTTTCAATTTACGAACATTTTATATCTTTTATTGTATTGCACCCATTTTATTTTTTAATTGTTTTTTAATAGAGAAGCTAAACAAACATTTTACTGATGTTTGTCATATGACATGTCATATAATTTGTCATTCAGAATAACCATCAGAATGAGGAAGAAAAAGTATTTAAGGTATTTTAAAGGTGGTATGGTTGCTGCCGACCACAGGCAAACATTTTTTAGGTTTACAAAAAAACGGTCTGAAAAAAAGCAGCTCTAATAATTACTTGCTACAACCAAGGTAATCAGAATAAAATCTTTGAAAGCACAGAGAATTTTGAAGCAGATGGGCTACAGCAGGAGAGAACCACTAGGTGCCGCTCCTTTCAGCCAAAAGCAGGAAAGGGCTTCATTTTCAACAAATTGCAAAAATTTGACTTGGCTTCAGTTGCAACATTGAGATCAGAATTTAGTGCAGCAATTATGAAAACATGGATCTATACTGCCATATATCAATATAATCTGGTTTATGTGTAATGATCTGGAGATATATCTCTGTGGCACAACCTTTTCCCCTTTTGATCATCATTTAAACGCCACACCCTACTGACCATGTCTACCCAGCAGCAAAACTGAACATGTTTCAACTTTTGTATCAGGTATAGCTGGTTTCTTAAATGTGAGAATAAGATTACTCCAATGATTTCCACAGTCATTAAGTTTCAATTCAACAGAGTATTTTTGGAATATAATCTGATGAGAAATTTGTATCCTGAATGTAGAGTTGGCAAAGCTGCATTAACTATGCAGTGCATTCATGTCATGCCACCATAAAATCTTGGTATTCCAGAAGAGTTTGAGTCATTCTAAAGTCAGAACTGGGTAACATAAACTATTTGAAAGGTTTACAGCAATATGATTTTACAAGGGGCTTGTGTATCTTGAGTGGATATCATTAATGGATATATAGGATGATATGACATTTGAAGTGATTGTGTTCACTGACATTTTATGGGTAATCAGTTGAAACAGAGAACTATACTGTACTGCAGATCCATTTTGAATATTTATCAGAACTTGATGGAGTTTAATTGGGGTGTCATCGTTGGTTTCACCTCTGAATACTTTGCACTTCAACACTGGCTCGTGGTTCAGCGTTACCTTGGATGACCACTATTTACATGTTTGATGGCATGCGGGGAAAAAGACTCTCTCAAACTCAACATTTAAAACTGTGGAGAAGCAAACCAACCTCAGTATTTGCAGAAAGGAGAAACAGAGCATGCTTTCAGGTCACTTCTGGTTGTGATTCATTTGTTGAGTTTGTTTTATATCATATTTATCTCATGTTAAAGTTTACAAAGAAATACAAAAGTTGTAACCTTAAAATTCTTTCCAAATGAAGACATTTATTTCTAAACTCAAGCGATTGTCATAGTTTTACTTAAATTTAGTTTATAACAATACAGTTATTCCAATACTGATTGTTTATTCAAAAATAACCTTCTGTAAGATTCCTTGTCATTATTGTCTGTAACTTCCTCAAAGCTTTTTTCAGAAGTCACAAAAAATACTTTAGAGAGTCTCTTTTTTCCTCTTCTACATTTTTAGTTCACTGCAAAGATGAACAGCAAGGACAGAGATATGTTTGCAAACATCAATCGGAAGCCAGGCCTGCAGATATGGACCATCAATGTAAGGCAACTCTTAAAAACAGGAATAAGCATCTTCTAGTGCATTTCACAAAATATTGCAAGACAAAGTGTTGCTTCCATGGGTTAAAACGTTGTTGTTTCGTTCACACAGAAAATGCGGATGGCTCCAGTTCCAACCAAGGCATTCGGTAACTTCTTTGAGGGTGACTGTTACATTATTCTGAATGTGAGTATGGCACTGGTTGATTTAATTTAATGAGACTCGTCTCTGATAAGATCAAGTGTACAAATGTAAATCATTTATCCTTGCACCTTTATCAATTCTCAACTACAAACCAGATAAGAAAGAATAAGGGTGTGGGAGAGTCGATCGACATCCACTATTGGATAGGAAAGTCCTCCTCCCAGGATGAGCAGGGATCTGCAGCCCTCTACGTCACCCAGCTGGATGAGTATCTGGGTGGGAGCCCTGTGCAGTACAGGGAGGTGCAGGGCTTTGAGTCACCAAAGTTCAGGAGCTACTTCAAAAATGGCTTGATGTAAGTTATAAAGTACAATTGCCTGGATGTTAAGGAGGGACTATAAAAAACCCCAAAGGTCACATGCACTGAACTATGTTACAATCTCTCTAAAACACATTTATATTTTACTAATTTGAGGATTAGCTCAGAAAAATCCAATTCATTCTCTCAGATTTTTTTCTTTTATGGTAGTAAAGAAGAAAAAAAAATTAATCAGTCAAAAAAAAAACTTTGTGTCTTTACAACTAGTGCAGCTTCAGATTTGTTTTATTACAATTGAACTTTGGTCACTAATCTCTCCGCAGCTACAAGAAGGGTGGAGTGGCGTCAGGCTTTAACCATGTCGACACAAATGTCTACAACATCGTACGGCTGCTGCATGTCAAAGGAAGAAAGCATGTATCAGCCACAGAGGTTTGTAAAGAAGACTAGTTGTGGATATGAAAGGCATTACTACAGTATATGTTGAACCTCCCACTGCTGCTATCTAAGGCTTCGCACAGTCTCACCAAAAGGGTGTTGATGCTCCTGTTTGACAAATTATAGCAGATTTGTTGTTATAGCTGTCACTGAAGGTGTTAATAAACTGAGAAAAGCTGTGATTGTGTGGTATTACACAATTATAGCCACACAGATCTTGTGTATTTCCATTTAAATTAATTTAAAACTCTGTTTCTGTTTGCAGGTTGAGGTGTCCTGGAACAGCTTTAACAATGGAGATGTGTTTCTTCTGGACCTTGGGAAAACCATCATACAGTGGAATGGCCCTGAAAGCAACAGGAGGGAAAAGCTCAAGGTATGAGCAGAAGTGAATTTAAAGCAACTATTCTATTCTATTCTATTCTATTCCATAATATTCTATTCTATTGCACTGTGTTTGCAGGCTATGCTGCTGGCTCAGGACATCCGGGACAGGGAGCGTGGAGGTCGGGCTGACGTCCTCATCGTGGAGGGAGCACGTGAGAAGGACACACCAGAGCTGGTACAAATGATGGCCGATGTGCTCGGCAAAAGACCCAGCCAGCTGAAGAAGGCTGTTCCTGATGACAAACATGACCAGGAGCAGAACGACAACGTCCGGCTCTACCAGTAAGAACACAAAAGTTTGATATTTTTTTCCACTGATGCATCATGAATGTGATATTATGTCAGAGAATTATATTTCATATTTCCATACACTTCTCCTGTCTGTCAACAGTGTGTATGACAACGCTGGAAACATAGTGATCCAAGAAGTCGCCATACAGCCTCTTACACAAGATCTGCTGCGCTCCAATGTAACTACGTTTAATCCTCCTGAATTTTTCTTCTGAAGCTGTTTGAAAAACAGGACCCCTTACATGTCATTATTTGTTTGTCTCTGGTGTCAGGACTGTTATATTTTGGACAACAGAGGCTCTAATGTGATGGTCTGGAAGGGGAAAAAGGCCTCAAAGAATGAACGTCAAGAAGCTATGAAGAGAGCACTGGTATGAAACTAAAAATAATTCAAAGCTAAATCTGAATTATGTCTCTTTCTTCATTATTATTTGTCTTTTAGAGCTCTGTAATTGAGATGTTTGCATTTTCTTTCTCACCAGAACTACATTAAAACCAAAAACTATCCATCCAGCACCAATGTGGAGGTGATGAGTGAAGGAGGAGAGTCAGCCATGTTTAAACACCTGTTCAAAAACTGGAGGGAAAAAGGGCAAATTACTGGACTGGGTAACACCCACACTGTTGGAAAGATAGGTAATATCACCAAGAACAATTCATAATGAATGTGCTTACATTAAGAATGCAATCCAGACAGATTTTTTTCACTTAGTTAAAAATTAGCCAATACAAAAAATATAAAAAAGCAAATGTTTTCCTGACACAATTTGTAAAACAGAAAACAGAAAATAAAAGATAAAAGATGTGATGAAAGCAGAGAACTAAAAGATGAGAAGAGGATATAGTGCCAAGCATTTTGGGTCCCTTCACATCATAGGAAAATATATCGATATCACTGAAATATTACATTAGCTATTTTAATAATGTGCAAGAGAGGCCAAAATAGTTTTGTAACTTGACATAACATCAGTGAGTTTATGACCATCTTGGTAAATCAATCAGCACTTTCAGGACACCTGTTTTTGTGTACAATCTTGAAACATTTTTAATTTTATTTCAGATAATAATTTCACTCATTGTAGATGACAAATTTTTTTAATTATTGACACGTCATTTGGATTGTCATACAGCCAAGGTTGAGCAGGTGAAGTTTGATGTGATGGAGCTCCATGCTCATCCTGACATTGCGGCAAAGCAGCACTTGGTTGATGATGGTTCAGGAGAAGTGAAGGTACAAAGTGCATACTTTAATGTAAAAATATAAAACTATAACAAGACCGTAGTCAAACTATGACTGCCATAAAGAACAACTAAAATCTCAAAAATTACTTTCTCTCTTTCAGGTGTGGCGCATTGAGAATTTGGAACTGGCTGAGGTCCAGCCAAATATGCACGGGCAGTTTTATGGAGGAGACTGCTACCTGGTGCTGTACACATACCATGTGTCAAATAGAGAGCAGTACATACTCTACATGTGGCTGGTCAGTTTCATCAAAAAACAATTTAAAGTTTTTCCCAGTCTTCCTTGCTTTGCTATTGTACAAACAAACCTACAAATCTGCTTTTTGTGCTGATTTATTTCCTTAAATCTTTTGCATCAGGGTCGCCATGCCACCAAAGATGAGATCACAGCCTGCGCCTACCAGGCTGTTACCGTTGACAATATGTACAACGGAGCCCCTGTACAGGTCCGAGTGGTGATGGGAAAGGAGCCTCGCCACTTCCTGGCTATCTTCAAAGGAAAACTCATCATCTTTGAGGTGTGATTTGTTCACTGCTTTATACCAAATTAAGACCAGTAACATTGACAAGTTAAGGAGTAAGTTGTGGAGAGGTTTGAAGCAGTATTACATTATTAAACATTATTCCAAATTGTGGAACTCAAATAACGATAATAGAAAAAACCCATTGATGTACAGGTGCAATCATAGTAATGTGTGTTTTTGCAGGGAGGAACAGGTCGGGCTGGAGCAGTCACCCCTAACACCACTGCCAGCCTCTTCCAGGTTAGAGGAACCTCTGAGCTGAACACAAAAGCCATTGAAGTTCCAGCAAGGGCCTCATGTCTAAACAGTAACGATGTGTTCTTGCTGAGGACCCCTCAGAAATGCTATCTGTGGTATGGAAAGGTATGGATCCCATTCTAAAGCTGCAAACCAAGCTTAATAATTACAATACCATCTTGTTTAAAGTAAGAACCCTGCATTTTGCTCAACATGTGTTCTTATATCTGTGTAAATTGCACATGTCGGTAGGGATGCAGCGGAGATGAGAGGATGATGGCCACGGAAATGTCTGACCGCCTGTTTAGGCAGTACAAGGAGGTTGTGATGGAGGGCCAGGAGCCAACTGAGTTCTGGATTGCTCTTGGGGGAAAGGCCCCCTACGCCAGCGACAAGAGGTCAACTAAGACATTGCAGAATTTGAGACATCTTGTGTTTTTCTCCTCTCAAAACAATAAACTACCAGATTATGTTTGGTAAAAATGTAATCTAATCAACTCTTACTACATATAGACTGGAGCGAGAAGATCCAGTTCACTCCCCCCGTCTCTTTGAGTGCTCAAACCAGACGGGTCGGTTCAGGATAACCGAGGTCTATAACTTTGACCAGAGTGATCTGGACGAGGAGGATGTGATGCTGCTGGACACCTGGGAGGAGGTCAGAAGGCAGACTCCCTGCAGATGCATGCCATTGAACATACACTGTGAAGTACTGCACTCAGTCTCTCCATCTCATGTCCTCTTTATTTGCGTCTCTTCAGATTTTCTTGTGGGTTGGAAAGTTTGCCAATGAAACTGAGACCAAAGAGTCTTGGAACAGCGCACACGAGTACTTGAAGACACATCCAGCTGGCCGTGACCCTGGCACACCCATCATCTTTGTGAAACAGGGAAATGAGCCACTCACCTTTACTGGATGGTTTAACGCATGGGATCCTTTCAAGTGGAGTGTAGGTTTACCTGGACGTCACTCAACTCCAACAATGGTCGGAAATGGACCGCAGACTTTTTGCCTGAATGAATTTCAGACCCATTTTGGGCCTGAAATTTGGTTTTAATGATGCATTTGAAAGGATCTTTTTAGTCAATATGAACTGATGCGTTTGAATTTATTTTAAGTAAAAACATACAAGCTCAAATGTGCAGACCTCCTCCCGCTCTATTAAGTATCCTGAGAAAGCTGAACATTGGTTGCAACATTTAACCAATATCATCCAGGTATCAAGTTAACCTTGATATCTTGCACTTCTGACTACATTTTTGACCAGTCTGATTGGCATAAACACTATTGCTTCAATAGGTCAGTTTCATGGCATGGACCCAGTTTTCAAACATCGTTCACCCATTTTCAATAATGTTTAAATTGGGCTTTTGAAGGACCATTGAGGAAGGATAATTAAATCCTTCCAAACCACTTTTATGTGTTATTTGGAGATCATTGTGCTTTTAGACTGTCATCCCCAGATAGTAGGAAAATTGGGTATAATGTTCAGGAACAATCCATGGCTCAAGCCAACAAATGCCAATAAATGATAGTCATTGGCATCCCTGCTAAAGATGTATATAAAAGATACTTGAACACCAACACCACTGTCCCGTGAGCCCAAGGAAAGTGGCAAATTTATCTGTATCTCTCATTTCAGCAAGGAGGCAATTTAAAGCCAATATAACCCCAGTTGCCATGGACCAGATCAAATGGTCCATGGTAACATTTGCTCCTGTCAAATGTAACATCTTCAAGCCTAATTAAAATTGTTCACATGGATGAGTCAGATGTCTGCAGTAGGCAAAATGTATGGTCTTGCAAGACAGATTTAAGCAATTCGACCTCATAAGAAGTTTGTTTGGAGCAGCTAAGATGAGGATTTCAAATCTAAGAAGTGTTTAGGGAAATTACCTCAAACAAAGAACAAAACCAGTCCTAGGCTGGATAAAGAATGGCCCTAATTCTTATTGGAGATTTGTAGTCAAGGCTGAAGACTCGGGTATGTGTGACAAGAATAATCTATTAAACAAAAATCTAACAAGAGTTTAAGAATATTTACACCAGGACCTTCTTAAACATTATAAAAAGAAAGGAGTTCTTCAACGTTCTGATGGAAACATTCATCTAAATATTAGTGGGGGTGTGTAGGATAAATGACATGTTTTGGGTTAACTAAAAAATATCCACAATGAATTCAAATGTGTACAAATGCATCATTAAAATCTCCAAATTAATTACATTCATACTGACAATGAGTATGCAAACTTTTGCACCTTTTTAAATAAAATTACTAATAATAAATAAATAAAGTGTGATTGAATAATCCACTATTTCTATTGCATTATCAAGCATGATCACAGAAAAAATTCCCAGATTTCAGATGAATGGGAAAAATCTTGTGTTAGCGAATCATTTCAGAAATCAGACAGCACACCTACATGGATGATTTGATGCCTTATTTAATGATGAGGAGTGTTCTGCATACCGACTAATTCCTTAATCAAAGCTGATCTTCTCAACAGGGGGGGAAACTCCTATGAGGATATTTTTAAAAAAATCTGAATGATGCAGCATCTATCTCTGAGATGACTGCAGTAAGTGATTGACTGATCACAATCTTGATCCTGATTGAATTCCTGTGCTAATATTACTGATCCAACATAAGATTTTAATGCCTCTATTCGGCGAGTATAACCTTTATTTTGTTTTAATTTAAAGGAGCTGAATGCCGGCAGCTTAAATAAAGGCATTGATGCAACAGACTTTGGAGGCTACAGCGCTCCTGGAGGTCCTGCAAGCTCATTTCCAGTGTACAGGACCCACGGAGGGATGCTGTCACCCAAGCCCACCACTCCCACCAGCCCATTCAAAGGCCCCTTTTCCCCAGGTGGTAGTAGTGGGATGTCTGTGGATGCTAAGCTGCTCATTAATGTACCTGCCAGTGAGCTTCCAGAGGGAGTGGACCCCAGCCAGCGAGAGGTGGGTTTAGAGAACATAATATTTCTAGTCTATTTATCGTTTATTGACTAAACAATAAATGCAAAAGTCAGATATTATCACAAGAACACACTCGGGTGTTGATTGAACATATGAAGTTAAAATGTTGTTTAAAATCACAAAAATCAGGTGTGCGTACATACATAGTTTTGTAATTTTTGCACAACATGTTTGTGCACTGTGTGCATGGGAGTGTCAGTATGGATCTACTGTGCTACAAAGACTGAACAAAGAACAAAGACTGCAGCTATGAGTCATCTGTAGAATAACACTACAGGAGGCGTAATAGAGCTACTGCAGACACACATTTGTATTTTTAAAGAGGAACAGAATTGATCAAATTTCTCCTATAAGAGATACAATGACAACTACATTCATTGGTATCCCTGCTAAAGTAGCAAAATTTCATGTTGTCAGTGCTCTAATAGCAAGCTTTGGAGATTTTTTTTACCTGCCTTACCTGCAGTAAATTACCGTGCACACCTCACTCAGAAAACACTAACACTGAAGTGTTTGTAATTTAAATATCTCACTAATTGATATGTCTTGCAAAAGCTATTGTTAAGCAATCATTCGAAGCAATGTGCAGTAATTGTGCAAGATTTCTTATCTGTGGGAGCAAATGTTTCTTTAACAGTTCCCCTCATTACTTCTTATTTGTGCATGCAGCAGCTTTATTTCCAAAAACCTTAATAACCATTTTGAACAACTTAATTTTATGAGAACGATATGTTAAGTTTACATAGCAATCATGCAGCCGGATGCATTGTAACAAATGACATCAGCAAATCTCAACCTCTTAAAGGGATATTTCAGTGTTTTGCAGTTGTTTTTCAAGGATCCCGGATTGCACTTTATTGTGTCATGTTCAACATCTTTAAGACTTTGACATGTAAAACCTGTACCATGAAGCTATTATTAAACTATTTCCACCAAACATGACAAACAAGCGAAGCCAAAGAGAATCAAGAAGCCTAAATACTTGACTAGGGTCCACATGTGTGCAGGAAATCTAAGAGCTGAGAATTTAACTGATAGTGAGACAATAACACAGGAAGTAAAGCTAACCATATCAGATTAATCCTGTGAGGGAAAAGGTTAGAGCAGAACAATGAAAACCACAACCACGGCAAAATGAACAGAAAATACAGTAAAAATGAAACACGGATCATTATGTAAGTAGGCCAAAAATCATCACAGACAAAAACAAATAAATTTGAAAAAAGAAGGAAAGATTAACTGGAACTGATTACAGTCGTAGGTATAGAAAGAAAATGAGCAGAACTCCAGACCAAAACAACAAATCAAAGCAAAAGAAAATATCAGATTAGATACGTAAAACATTGTTAGATATTTCTAAAACAAAGGAAGATGCGTAAAAAGCCTGAAAAATAATATAATGCAGAATTGTAATCTTGAACTTAAATTGTTGCTCTAGTTCTCTGATAGTGAATGAAAGAGATTTTTAAAACTGGATTGGATGAGGAAACAAGTTTTGTTTTGTTAGTCTCATTCCAGATGAGTCACTTCAGCTTGGCAGCTATTTTCTTGTTGCAGTTCTTTATGTACACTCACATATTTTCCACACTTGAAAGATATGTTCTCTTATCTCACTTACTTTGAAGAGTGGTGTTGAAAAATTAACCCTTGTGTCTTAATTTAGTTATCAGTCCATCCATCCATTCTCTATACCCACTTATCTGTAAATGGTCATGGGGGCTGGACTCTGTCTCTCCAATGAGACAGATGAGAGGTAGGAAAGCCACTGGACAGGTCACCAGCCCAGATTTTCATTAAAAGCCACATTAACCTTTTAAGAATGGCAAATAACATATTTTGGGTTCTGGTCATTTAAAAAATATACATATTATTATGTATAAACTCAAGGTTTGACTAAACCTCGAGTTTAGTCAAACACAAGGTTAGCGTGAAATTATGAAATAATTATAAAAAGATATGTTCATTTTTAAGCTTTTCACACGTTCATGAGGGGTGCCAATAGATGTGGAAAGTGGTGTATTATGTCTTTTTTAGGCATATGAGGATGATTGGTTGTTTTTCTTTATCATTAATCTTATCCATCCTGTTTCTGTAAATTTTTATTCCTAATTTTATCACATCTACCTTTGATGTAATTATTGTGACATACTTGATTCAGCTGAGATTGAACCTTGACTATTGTAGTAACACATTGTGACCACTAGGGTTCAGCCTAACTGTGTCCTAACCTCTCTTCTGGCTGCAGGACTACCTGTCTGACGAGGACTTTGAGAACCTGCTCGGTGTAAGTCGGTCTGAGTTCCTGGGAATGTCCCAGTGGCGTCAGATCGAGCTGAAGAAAAAAGCAGGACTCTTCTAGGAAGGATTTGGCTTCTGGATTACACAGAAGCGGTGTTAGACCGGTCCGTCCAAGATACCGAGAAATCCAACGACGGTCTGTTGCCATTGTTGACACAAGCAGCAGCAGCGATTTATTCGAATAACTTATTCACTTAAATGTTTTCAACCATTTAGCAAGCTCAGGTGATTATAAAAGAAAAATCTACTTATAAACGGATTGACTTGTTATTTAATACATGTGTTCTTCTTATAAATGCATTCAAATGTATTCAAGCTGATCACCTAATAAAGTTTTCTTCGTTTTTGCCATGAATCACAAAATGTAACAAATAAAGAGAAAACTGCCAATAAGAGACTAAGACTGTTTTTATTCGTGAACTAGTGCAAATGTAACAAGAGCCATGTTGGAGGCACAAAGTTGTTACTAAAACAAGCACTGACAAGAAAATAATACAGGACATTAAGTTTAGTTTCATTAACTGCAGCTCCAGTCATGTCTCTTTAAAATGTTAATTATAAGACGGTCTTTCCTATGGTATAAGACTTTGGCTTAAGAAAAGGTGAAGAAAGGCACATAAACACACTAAAGAGATAAGATTATTCCTATTTAAGAAAGTAAAATAACAACAGACTAGGCATGGACTGGTATCAGAGTGTCACACCACAATAACATTTCAAATAAATACAACAAAATTGTACAAATTTAGCAGTTTTTAAGTCCCTAATACGTGTACTATTGCACTCTTTTGTCATTGTGCTCATAAAGTAATACTTGAAACATACGTGTAACGGCTTGCAGCCTTCCTTAAAAAATAGTCCTTGTCTGATAACCTGTGCAGGGTCGGACTAAAATGCAGGTAAGACAACAGTATGATGGCAATGTTTAATGAAAGAAATACAAAAGCCTTACTGAAAGAACTAGTGGATTTGGAACATGTGAGAATGCGACTAACAGGGAAACGAAGGGTATAAATGCAGAAGGACAAATCAAGACATGAGGAACAGCTGGAGGAAAAACAGGCATGGGAGAGATGAGGTATTGGATCAGCTGTGCAAAGGAAATACTAAAAGCAAATAAAATAAAATTCAGAAACCTGAACCCCAGTATGGACAATAAGGGGAAATAATTTGCAGAAACAAATCCAAAGCAAAAACAAAGCTTTGGATTGTTTTTGGTAAGCTATAGAGAAATAAAGAATAAAGAGATGTTAAAAACAGAATCATAAGTTAAACTAAAAGTCCCAGCATCAACGGATCATAACACCTCATCATAACCTGCCAGCCGTTGTTTTAAAACCATGCCATGTAGCTACACCATCCTCATCCTTCTTTTGACATTTTCAACAAGTTTGTGTGTTTTGTAAGGGTGAAGTGCAGTAAACTTTGTTCAGACAGCTGAGTGGCAGTGAGAAGCAACAGGTAAAGGACCTGGACCCGGTCCATATGGTGTGGCATCTCAGGAAATTGTCCATAATTTTCATTCTGTGACCTTTACACACTTTGGTATTGCTTGATACCTGTAACCAGCCTATGCCTAGTACTGATCCTTGCAATCACATACATTAAAGTTTGTTCTACTAACAAAGTCTAGAAAAAACACAATAAATGCACAAATGGTTGTTTGTTGATATCATCACCTTCCTAAAATAATGGCTTTCTTAGCCAAAAGTGAAAAATCATTTTATACCAAAATCCCTTTTGGCAAACAATGACTTAGGCCATTATTTTTAGGAAGGAGACAATATAATAACACTCAGAGACTGCACTGCATGTTATAAGAAGGCACCTATGTAAAACTTACAATAATTATTCTCCTAGGGGAGCAAAAATCAGTTAAATGACTGTCATTAAATAACTTCTAACCCTCTCATTCACTCACAGCTTCATTGACTCTCCCTTTCTCATAATTAATAAGAAAAATGAACAATAGCTAAAAAAAAATAATAACAAAATACAGACAGAAGGTTTCCACGGTTTTATCCAACCTAGCTGCAATACTTAGTCTCTGCTCTGCCGTTGGCTCTTCAAACTAGTCCCTGATTGCATAATGGCTTTCTACCCTATAAGATCCTACTGCTGGTCCATGAGCATGATATGCACAAACAGCCCTGCAGAGGGAATGATGTCGCCCCTTTTGGTGAGCAATGGGACGTGGCGATATCCTGGAAAAGAGGAAGTCAACTTCAGCCTCGTCAGCAGAGTAGATTTTTGCACAATAGAAGTCATATGATTTAGAAAATGTCAAAAGGATAAAAAAATTTTAAGTGAAATGCTCTAATGTGTTAATATTTTCTTGCTGATATGCGTCCTCTAAAGAGCATTTGACCTCTTTCACACTTCCTTATGTTGCTGTAGTTTCTTACCGTTTTGAACGCTTGTGAGCGGCAGACAGTAATGCGCAATGTAATCATTCTGGGACGTCGAGTCATAGTCCTCCAGCACAAACCGCAACAACGCCAGCTCGGGAACGTTGATAAGAAACTCAAATTTCTCATTCCACATGGGGTTGAACCCTGCAAGGAGCAGAACACTAGGTCAGATCACACTCGTTTATTGTGACGGTTGCTTAAATGCATGCTGGAATCCATTAGAATATCATTAAAAGATATCTGATTTATTTTAGAACTTAAATTCTAAAAGTGAATTTCTTATTTTAAATCAATTCAATATATACATATATATTTATACATAATTGTTATTTTAGGTATATTTTATGGTTCATGGAACAGTCAAGAAGAAGACTGCTGACTTAACAATTGTCAAGCAGACTATCATTGACACCCTCCTCAATGAGGATGTGACATAAAGTCATGGACATTAAAACTGGATGTTCACAGAATGCTGTATTAATCACATTAATATAAAGCTTAGTGGAAGGATAACATGCAAACTCCATGTAGAAAGACCCTGGACCAGGATTTTAATCTAGGAAACAAATCTACAAACTGCGCCACTGTGCAGCCCAGGGATAAAGGTGTGGTAGCAAAGTGCTTGTGAAGCATTTCTTAACAGAAAAAGTAATTTTTCAATGAAACTCTAATCCACTGAGATGTGCACGTACACATCTGGGGGGTACGCTCACCATTATTTTCGATGTAGTTCGTACTCTTCTTCATGTTGTCTGCTGCGACCCCATATATTTCCACTCTCACCATAGGGTCAACGATGGACTTCTCTTTGTCCTTGTTCAGTTTAGGCAACTGCTGAGCTGAGATCACCTGTTGTGTTAAGAGTCAAAATATTTAGAATGAAATCATCAAGTCATTACTATTAACCTCTGAAACGGAGTCCCTATTTTTAAATAGATGTTTAATAAACAGTGTAGTTTATCCACGTTTGATGGATAAACTACAATTTGCCCTTAAGTCAGCATTTTATTTGCGTACTTTTTATTGCATTGATTGGTTAAGAAGCACCGCTTTCACAGTCCAGATCTCTGGTCCAAAAATGTAACCTGCACAGACGGCTGAGGTCTAGAAGGTACCACAATGGCAGGAAGAGCTAAAGTATGAACCAGCTTTGCATTCAGTAACACTCTGACACCCAGTCAGAACCATGAACAATTTCTGCAAGTTATATCTACATACGTGTTCCTAAATAAACCAGGAGCAACATTTTTTAGGTTAACTCTCACCATAACATGGAGGATCTTCTTCTTTAGCCACGGCCCTTCGGTGAGAGATTGGGGATTGAACTGAGACGACAGGCTTCTCTGGAATTCAGGCTTCAAGATGTATCCACAAAACCCGTTTGGCAGAAACCGGCCCTGATTAAGATGCATCTCTTTAGCATGAGTTTGGAAGTTCAGCACCACTAAAACAAAGGTCAGAAAAGGATCCGAGTAAAGCTCTGCTCATTATTCAGTATGCTAAGAATTTCATATTATATTCTAGACTGAACTACAGGGAGAATACCGATCTGGCAGCCGACGTTCCACATAGGAACAGGGGTGTAGTTGGAGGAGTCCGTCCTAGAGCCAGCCGGGTAGATCCTGGTGAGTTTGTCCATGTTGTGATGAATGAAGGCAGTGGCTGTAAGAGAACATAAATATGAACACTTGTTTAGTGCAGGCAGTGTTTATTTTATAAATCTGAGGTGACACTCTCTCAAAAAATCTGACTTTAGATTCCAAATTGGTCTCTCTATCTTGTATCAAGAATGATCTGATTAATTGTAACAATCATAGCTGATAAATAAAGTTTGATCTGGATTAATCACAGACCATGAGAACAGAATGACTACATATCTTCTAATATCGTGTTTAGGGCTGTTGTAAAAGAATATTTTAGTAATAATCAGGTACTCTATAGAATATTCTTAACGATTATCAGAGCAATCAGATCTCTCTCTCTCACATTTGAACCTTAAGAGTGTTATAGTTATATTTTTGAGTATGTACCTATATTCTATTGTTATAAGCTTTTCTGTATCGTGGGCAAATCTTTCTATTGCTAGAGTTTTTTACTGTTCTCACGACCACTGATAGTTTCTTAATTTACCTGAAGTATCAGCCAGTTGGAAGGCTTTGCTCTCCTTCAAAGATGACATTTCATAGAAGGCCTGGTTGTCTTTGGCATGTTCGAACCCACCGAAATGGACACTCTTACAATAGATAACAATATCTGACAGTTCTTTGGCGAGTTTGATCTTTGATTTCTGAAAGAAAATGGAAGACTACTCAAACCAGTTCTTTATTTTATTTTTCAGTTTTTTTTAAACAGGTACAAATCATGTGACTCACCTTTGTCTTGGCTTTTTGACCGCTCTCCTTAGAATCTGCAGCCTCATCCTCCTCAGACACCGTTTCTTCATCAACACTGTTGTTGTCGGAGAACACAGCATCCAGTTTGTTCAGCCGTTTCCCCTTGACGAGGAACTTACCTTTCAGCTCCTAAATACAAACAAATTATGCTTCAATGTTTTGTTTCGCAATGATTAAAATGTATAATTTTAATCATTGCGATGGAAATATATTTCTTTATTTTGTATAGGCAAATAGCATGTGGTTTTGCTAACTCATTCCAGTGTTGTAAAACAATCCTTGGAGGCTAACTGTGCCACAGGCATCCAATAAACATTATTTTGCCTCCACCCCACCCTTTGAGATTAAATTTGTATCCAGTAAATCCTATAAATATCATCTTCTGTAATATCTTTAGTAGAAAATGTGGAGAATTTGTTAAACATCAAAATAGCAAAGTCCTCATTCAGTCAAGCTTGTCCAGCTTTACACATTTGGAAAAATAACCAACAATGTTCCTTCTGGAGTTCCAAATATTTAGATCTTATGGCTAGAAGACCAGAAGAACAATTATCTATTTTACTCCAACTTGGGTAAGATTTTGGTAGTCTAATCAAATTAGTGTTCTTCTTTTCCCCTTAGCTTTTAACATTCAAGTAACTGGAAAGAGAAAAACCTGGCAGAGTAGTTCATTAACTACTACTCTGTAGTCATCTTTTGATTCTTAATCATAAAGAATATTTATAATAAGGATTCACATCGAATTAAACTTAACCTGAGTTAGAATTTATGGTTACATACCTCTGGTGAGGGGAGGTTGGTGGGCATGGTGTCACCCAAAGGCTTTGTGACCAAAGCAGAACCCAGGATGTCGATTAAGTGCTGGGCCATGAGCTTTTGTTGCTCCACTGTGCAGTGGTTCTCCAGGGACAGAATCACAGGGTATTGAGATGTCTGGGTAGCAAAAGATCAACCATCAACATTCAAAGCTCTTTATTCTCCTAGAGGCAAAATAAACATTTTATTTACCTTGAAGGCATAGTCTTTGATGGCTCTGATGACATCTTTGAAAAGGACCTTTGATGTTAGAGTGTAGCCGTGATAAATTACAGGCTCTCCATTTGGTCCATCCCAACAGTCCAGCTCCACACAACGGCAACTCTTCATCAATGCTCTGCAAGAAGAGGAGAGAGTAAAATTACCTTTTCCATCCATTTACTCTAAGTGATCAGTTTCCTTTTAACCGAAACAACAGCTAGACATATGTGGGGAGCCCATAATAATCAGCGAATAATTAAGTCTTATTAAGGTGTGCAAGGATTTCTGATTATGATTGATCATCTTTATGTCAACAATGGATTTAATAGCTCTTGGTTTTTTTCATTAGTAAAGGTTGGTTATAAGCAACACTTCTGTCATTTGAATCAAATGATAAATTACGCTCAAGACTCAGTCCCAAAATGTAATACTCGAGTTAACGTGTGCAGAAAGTAAATTCAAGTTTTTATCAGTCTGGAGGACCATATAATACATTAAACAAATTTCATTTGCTCCTCATTCAACTGAACAAACTTATCTGACAAGGTTTCAAACACGAACTAAAACTTCCAGCAAACACTGGGTTTCATATGTAATAAAAACCTGAAAATCATCAGCATAGTGGGTAAAGCACATAAAGTGGAAATAATATGGCTAAGACCTGACACCAGCCAAACTCTATGCTTAAGAGTAACTGAAGATGCTTTAAGGTTTGATTTTCTGACAGAGATGTTAGATATGTTCGCCCCACATTTTAATTGACCCAAGTTACACAAGATTCCTCTTCATCCCTGTACAACAATAAATCGTTTGGCACTTGCAAAAGAGCTGACTTAATAGAATGGCTTTTTTGAAAACAGGACGGAGACTTATCCAAAATGCTTCACTCACTGAGAACAAAAAGATATAGGTAAAGATTTTATTGAATTGTGCATTAAGCAACGTAGATAATTGTTGGACAGACTCCTGAAATGTCAGGCCTGAAAAGCCCAGAGAGCAGATTAAAACCAAGGAAGTTTTCAAATTTTCATCTAACAATAAACAGTATTGAGATGCCTACTTCACATAGGCCTCTGTGCTGCTGGGCCCTTTGAGTTGGTCCTCCATCAGGTAGGTGTTGTGTGAGGAGGAGATAAAGTAATGATTGAGGGGCTGACTCATGTCCTGATACACCAATGAGTGAGCTGGGTTGAAGATGGATCCATCCTCATGGTTGAGGTACATTACAAAGCCATCCTTAGTCATATGCTTGTCCTGTTTTGCTGTGAGAATGAGCACAATAAGTTGAATAACCCTTGATCAAGGCAAATCCAGTGAAAATTTAACATTTGAAAACTAACAGTCCTGCTCCAAGTTTACCAACCTGCTTCATCCAATTCATATTTCTCAATCAGCTTGAGCGCCCTCTCCATAGTCGCTTGCTCCCTCTGCTCATTCAGTAGGAAATTCAGCAGGTCCCTGGCGCTCATTTCACCCTCTTTTGTAGCATACTTCGCAAAGATCACATCTATCTCCTCCCGCCTTGTCAGGTAGTTATAAAATTCCTTGAGCTCCAAGTCTTCCAGGGTACCCGAATTTGACGTGTCACATTTCTGCATAAACACAATGGGATTTCAATAAACTGCTAACTTTATCGATTTGGTTTTACTCAAAAAGAAAAGAAATATGAGAGTGCCAAACCTTAAATATTTCCTCTGCATAGGAGTCATCCACCTCAATGTTGACCTGTCGCAGGAAATGCTTCAGCTCTTTCAGGGTCATCTTGTTGTCATTGTTCTTGTCTGCTTTTCGCATGCAGTTGATAAACCAACTGGAACTCAGATGTAAGGATTTAGTTTACAACAGAAGAACAAAACTACAAAAAATAACTATATAGATCCCAAATATCAACTGATGCACCCCTGTACAATGTATAACACACATACAAAAATATGTAATTTTTTTTACATATTAGTTTGACAAAACCCACCAACCATATGTGCTTCTACATGTCCCTGTGAACAAAACCAACATAAACAAACTGACAAACTAAATGGGGTATGTATGAAATGCAGAGTGAATCATCATATCCAGTTATTTTTGCCAAATAAATAAAACAATAAGGATACTGTTCTCTGTTCTGCTTCTTGTTGAGGTTGTGCGTAAGGTTGATAAGCTTCTGCAGGCTGGTGACCCACCGATTGGCCTCCTCGTTAGAGCCTGCCATGAAGTCCAGGTGCTTGTCGTGTTCCTTAAACATGATAGAGAAGCACATCTCTTCATTGGTGGGGTCCGTGTATTTTTTGAGTCCTTCAGTCTGGCGGCCCTTGCGCACAGATTCAATGTCATCAATGAGGACTGTGTGGAGAAAGCAGGACTTTTGTTAGAACCTGGATTTAGAAATGACAACACGGCTATGTTAATTAATTATACACTAACTTCATTTGAACTTTTAAACTTACGGCAAGCTTAAGACAATGTTTTGGGGTCTAACACAGACCTAAAATTATTTATAAAGGATTTTGGACTTGAACTCATTGCTTCAAGTCCAATGAAGCAATGGACTTCCGCTGTCAGACAAATCGCTGTTGTCTGACAGCGATTTCTTTATTTGTAATTTAAGCTCTAGTCTTAAGCATTTGGTACCCATCAGGGATTCTAATCACCTAATGCTCAGTCTTCCTCCAACATGTCATTATCTTGAAAGACTACTTTTCTCTTTGATTATAACAGGGCTATTTTTGTATCTTATCCACAAGATAACTCTTGTTTATGAAGGAGCTGCCTTTGGTGGCCGCTTATGTAAATGTTTGAGAAAGTCACATGCTTCCAAGAAGTCTGAGCCCGCTACAATGTGGAAATGGTTGATGCCAATCAAATAAAAAAAAAAAGCCAGAGTGAGTGAGAATAGAAATTATGCAAAAAGATACAATGGTGCTTAACAGAACTGTTTGCGAGTACAGAGTTGGGTAATGTGATGCACACAAACACACAGACTAGACCTTTCACTTTGCAGAGCCCTTTTCCTCTGAGACTCTTCAAAATATTCATGCTGGACCTTTTAGTTTTAAGCACAACAACTTTATCAAACGCAATTGGTATCCCTGAGACTTCAGGCAATCTGACCTTTCTGAAGAACTACAAAATGACTGTCCAGTTCAGGGTCATGGGCCTGCCTGTTTCTGCTAGCAGGAAAAGTCAGATTTATTACTCCCAGTAGCAAGCAACAGCAGACGTCATGACCCCATGTTCAATAAAAGAGAGACAAGCAGTTTGACCCCATGTTCAATAAAAGAGAGACAAGCAGTTTTCTTTCTCACCACTCTTGATTTCTCCCTCTTTCGTCTCTTGTATTTCTATGCAGGGTTTTGTTGGAACTGATGCAGACTTGAAACTTGTTCATAGTTCCAGTGTTATAGAGGTGAAATCAGATCAAATTTACAGTAATGCTTTTCCCTCTCTATTAATAATTGATTAAGTAATGTTTTCCTTTCACCACAACAGAATAAAATGATAATCGAACATCACTTGATGTTAAGAAGCAAAAACAACAAAGTTGAGTGTTTGCATCTTTGTTGGAAGACAAGATGTAAGTGGTCAGGGGATGATTAGATGAGTTTAAAAAAAGCACATGTGTTGTATGTTTCTTCACATTTATTTGTTAAGGTGAGTATAAAACGAACAAGAGTACTCAAAGTAACAAGTATAATAGGAATAACTACTCCAGATATCACACACCACACTTATCATTTGTCTTGTAAAGATCACATTAAAACAATTAATATAAATTATTGCTTTAGTAAAGTGTCATAATTTAGTTCTTTCAAAATAATCTTTCAACATTTTCTTTTTACCTCCCTTAATGTTTTGTGTTTTGGGTGGTGAAAAATATCAACTTCTCCAGGGTGGTTTAATTAATTAATTAAGAAATATCACATTTCAAGAGCCTTAATGAGAAATTATCCTTCTCTACAAAAGAATAAAAAAATTAAAAATAGGATACATTGTAAACATATAATAACGTCCTGCAGTTGATTCATGACATCACTAATTGCATTGTCCAACATTATTTCATAAAGACAGTGAAAGGGGGTATTTATTGTTCTAAAAAGACACTGATTTATCACCAATATGACCCAGACAACATGCACTGAAGGTTTCTATGCCTGGAGCCTGTTTCCACCCATACACTGGAAGCCAGCTCCTTTATTGAGCAGCTTCAGGCACCAACACACATGATGTAATCTCACTAAGGAGAAACGACTGACCTTGTGATAATAGCAAGAAAGACTAAAAGCTACAAAAAAAGCTACAATGCTAGTTTTAGATAACAGTCAGATATCGTTTATAGAATTGAACACTGAAAGATAAGTACACATGCTTACAGTTCTTGTCTGAACAGGCTTTAGTGAACAAAAATATAGCTTGAGCAGATTTCTCGTTCGATGTAATTTTTCAACAAACAGCAAGAAAAAAACCCACTACAACTTAAATGTAAATTTGTGAGGTCTGCTGGATGAATAAAGAAATTGTTAAAAAATTGTCCAAGTTTTTACAGAGATAATGGGGGTTAAGAATTTGTATGACAAAAGAAATTAAACTTAATGAAATATTTTGTTCATAAGCAAAGAACTAGTTTTAAATGATTGACAGGAACTGCTGTTAAATATGTAAACCTGCATTTTTCCTTCTTTGCCGTAATGACTGCCAGACAAAAATGTCTGCTTTTGATTTTATCTAAACTTGTTCAGGGACTTCTTCTCAATTTGAAAGCATCCATCAGAAAATTAAAGAAAGCAGTAGATGTATAGATGTTTACATCCCATCTGTGTTGCTGCAGCACTTCATGGAAGTATGTTGGTACTTGGCAGCTGAGATATTTACGATTATCTAGAAAATTTTAAGCAGAAATTCATGACTTCCTGTTTTCCTGGTGTATAAATGATAAGGAGGCCAATTTGTTTCAGTTAATCTTCAAAATGGGTAAGATAAGAGAGCCTACAATTCACCTTAAAGCATGTGTGTTAATCTCCCTAAGTCAGGAAATTACCACAATAAACAGCGACTAATTCTCGTCAGAGGTGGAGCTATTTTTTTTACTGCTATATTGTGTTCCCACAAAAAAGATGTATTAATTTTAATACTGTTTCTTTTTCTTTTCCATGGGCGGTGAAGTTGAGAGGCAAATGTTCTTTTTTAGCAAATTTAATTAAGCCTAGTTTCTAAGTTCTGGTCTAGCTCAATGCTGTACTTTTTCTGCTAGATTCTGATTTCTGAAGCTCAAAAGTGTGTTGAGCTTCAGAAATCAGAAAATAGTTACGTGCCTCCAACTGGGTAAACTTCCTCACATCTACAGTTAGAGCAATCTTATCCTGCCACCACTAACAGTGAACTAAATAGAAAATGCTCTCTTTTAGAGAAATGTCTGAGTTGCTTTTGTGGGTCACTGAGACTCCATAGCAACTATTTCATGCTAACAACAAGACTCAGCTGTCAAAGCACTCAAAACTAGTTTCGCATGAAAGAAAGGTAGAATGTGCAAACAGCAGCTACACACTGTTAACCACAGTGGTGGGGATCTGATGCTGTGGGTCTTTTTCTCTTCCAAAGAATGAAAAACCTGTTAGTACATGATAATGTAAAGTCTTTGAAATACGAGGATCTTTAAAAGACAGTCATCTATGGCTGTACATAATTCAAGATAATTTATCTCTACAATTCAAACTAAACATCGATGCACATTTACAATCTTGACTTTGTGGTTTTAAACTGGAAAAATTCAAAAGCACGTATTCGCTGATATATAGACATCCCTTTTCAAATGTGGTTAAAACCAGAACTTGTTTCACTCGCAGTCTTTTCCCCAGTAAACCTCAACACTTTTGAGTTGAGCTGTCATTTTGGCTTTCTGCCACGAAAACAATAAAACTGCTGTAGAGACCCAAACAAAACACTTAAGACCAGCTTCAGGTTATGTTGTTGTTCCAAGCTCAGGCTTCAGGGCAGAGGTTATCGGCCCCGGCAGGAGTGATTGTCGCCAGGATGGGAGGGAAACCTGAGCCACCAAAGACTCAGAGAAAGATATAGTCTTTCTCAGTCTGACAAGGGATCACTAAACCAGAAGGAGGAAAATAACTCAAACGGGCACACATAGTCAGGATGTGCACTAGATTTTTCCAGTCTGACTCTTGCCCCAACCATGATGAATGTGTGAGGTGTTTTACTCCACCACCAACATTTCTCATATACGCGCCTGAGGAGTTTGAGGGAGGGGTGTGTATGCACTATGAAGCAAGAAGTTTTTGTTTTGATCTGAAAGGAGAGCTCTTAGTTGACACAGTAAATGCCAGAGGGGTGTCCAGCCAATGAAGAAGTGAGATGTACTGCACAAGGTAATTTTTCTTATCAAGACTTCTCATTTTTATGAATTATATGGTGAAAGGAATATGGAACTCACAGGTTTTGTCTTTTTTGAAAAGCTTCCTAGACGTGAACGAGATGGTCCTACAGTCTTCCATCAGACTAAAGTAGCGGTTCTTCTGCCAAGTTCTTGAGCGAATCTTCATGAGGTTCGTGCCCTCCAGAAGGAACCGAAGGTCATCATCATCTTTTAGACCTAGACAATTTGGGACAAAAGAGGAAATATCAGAATTATTATGAATGTTTGGATATTATTACAAAGCTAAAATGAACAGGTAAAACATTAAATTGGAGAAGTGGAAAGGAAAGAAAATAATCTTAGCAGAGCACCATGTGGAGGTTATCACCTGGTTTACGCATCCTGGGACTGAATGATTTTTGGGGCGTTGCATGGATTTTGCTGATTGCTTTTTTTTTATTTGCCTGTTTTTCAGCACTTCAGCACAACACTGTTTTTGATGTGTATGGAAAATAAATACAGGTTTTGTGCATTCTTCTCTCCAAAATCAATCAGGCACCACCAGACATCACTGGAGAGTGAATGTCTGGTCTCTGTGAATACTGATTTTCAAGTCTCAAAGTCCCAATTTGATTTCAAATAATTCAATGTCCGTTATTGTATTTAGGCTGCACCCATTGCATTTTTCAGGCAGATCGGCGATTACTGAGCTTTTAAAAAGCCTAACTTACCGATTCTGATTTTGACCAATACCAAATTTTTGTCTCAAATGTTGCTCAATATATCTAGAAAGTTGGCAACAATAGGGAGACTATTCTTAATTGTAAATATGCAGGCATGACCTGGTCGACCGGTTTGTCAGTCAAACCTTTCTCACAGAGAAAAGAAAAGCACAGTGGTTGATTTTTAGACCTTTGCCGAGGTTGGTAACATCGGCTTCACATGTAAAAATCGTCTGATCACCGATCTCCCAAAATTAAGGAAATCGTCACCGATAAATCAGAATTGCCCACAGTATGATGCTGCCACCACCATGTTTCACAGTAGGCTTCTTAAAGCTTTCCTTCAGTTTTTTTCTTGTTGCTGTTTGAGTTTTTCTTCCTGTTACAAGTTTTTGATTGTCTATCACACTGAAGTTTGATTAAGTAACAACGTGTGGAAAAAGAGGTATTCACTGGTTCCTAATTACATTCTTTATGTTTTCCCAATTTCCCAATAAAATATTCAGAATTCTCTTCAGGTGTAATTTTCTTTTTGTATGTTAAAGTCCACCAGCGTACCATGAGGTTCATTTAGTAAAACTACACTCAGGAATATCAATATGTGGGAGGACTGATTTGAGGTTTGGTAGTTGCAAGTTGCAATTTACAAAAGTAAAAAATTATTTAACTTAGAGAGGCACAAGGTAGATTTCCATCCCTGAAGAGTGGATTTGGTAAAATGGAAACAATAAGGTTAGAATTTCTATTGTACTAAGTATAGTCTATTTCTAGGAAATTCCATTTCCTAGAAACTGACTTGAGTTTCTATGAAATGAAATCAAGCATATTCCGATTCAGCCTTCAGGCCACTGCTTCAACAGACACTGCAGTACAGCTTTATTGCTTCCTTTAGTTCTAGTAGAAATACTAGCAATACAACTACAGAGAGAAAACTCCGCCACTGGGGTCTCTGAGTAGACTCTTCCGCATGAACAGAACTATCATGTTATGTTCGTGCAGAACATATCTTTGCATTCCATCATAAAATAATTACATCTTGAATCTGCAAACAAGTTAAGTTGATACTTCTGTAAAATAGATCAATAAAATAGTTGGAATTGCACCACGCTGCAGTTTCACAGAATTTTTTTCATATTACTTGTTTCTCAAACTGCTAAAGATATATAAACTTTGGATTTTTATATTGACTCTCTTGGGTGGATACAAAAGATATCAGCTTGCTCTAAAACAGGAACAAAAGGAGAGTTTCTGTTTAGATGTCCTGCTAACTTCTATTTTAATATTGTTTGAATTTTTTTGCTGTCTGCTACAGAGTGTAGTGCTGTAAGCCATTATTCATGTGAAGTAATATACTTGGGAAACTGCATGCTTTCAGCTTTGAGAGTGATTCATGAGCCAAACCCTCAGTGTGAAGCCATAATACCGGGTAGAGAATGCTTAGAATTTTGTGGGTGGTGCTGGGATCTGCAGTGCAACTTAAAACAATGATTAGTTTTTACCAAGGTTTCTACAAAATAGAACACGAATCTATATGTGACCTTTGAAGGAAAAAACACTTGAAATCCGCTGGAACTTTATCAGATTCCTAGCAAGATTGCGTGACAGGCCTTTTCTCACAGATTTGTGCCCTGAGCTCCCTGACATGGTTTGTTTTTCCAGAAGCATTGAAGGAATTGTTTTCAACATATACGTCAATCAGCCGACCTAGTTAATTTAGTTTTTCAGTTGACAGCAAAGAAGAGGGATGTGTTTTATTGTTCCAGGAAAACAAGAAATAGCTCCAGAATCCAAGGAACGCCCCCAAGTTATGAGTGCTCCTTTTAAAGCTGAGTAATGAATTTCAGATGGAAGGCTCGACGAATCTGCAACCCAGGCTTCACTGTTTACACCATGTGAGACAAGCTTGGGCATGATGTTTCTTAGAATTATTGGGAAATAATATGGCTGGTTGATTTTCTCAAATTACTTGAGAAGAAGGTATTCACTCTTAGCCTGCATTTTCCTTATTGAGGTTGGATAAGTGCATTATCCAAAAAAAAAAAAGAAGTTGTGTTGATTCATAAGAGAAACTCTTTACTCCAGTGCCTTACAAAAGTAATCATCCTCTTGAACATTTTCAGATTATGCAATGTTACATGCAAACTTCCATCACATTTTACTTGCACTATAAAAACACAAAGTTGTTTTTTCATGTGGAAAAAATGAAAGTGGAAGGTTAGATCTCAAAGAAAACCTCACTATTTGGCATTGTCTAGTAAAAGGCGTATCTCTTTAAAAGCGGTTGTTCCGAAAAAGATTAAATGTCTCTGTTGTATATTCATAAACAATAATAGTCATCGGCTCGCCCTGTCTGAGACCACAAATGAAAAGGCCACATAGACTCAATGGAAACAACAAAGAGAATTTTCACTGGACCATTCACTGTGTTTTTTCTCCCCTCGTCGAAAAGGGAGTGCAGGGGATGTCAGTCTAACAGGCGACGGGCAGAAGCCTGGTCTGTCATCAGGAGAAAGAATGTGCCGCTCCAGGCGATTAAGATCCATTTACATATGTCCACATAACAAACACAGATGTGGACACACTGGATTATTGATGCGTCATAATAAGAGGAACATATTTTCCAAATCCAAGTTATTCAAACACAACCCTCGAGCATGCGCGTGTGCTCCTGTTTGTGTTGGCTTAACAACTAAAGCGCGTGCGCCCCTGACTCCAAGTGTACCTTTAAACAAGCGGACTCACCCAGGCGTTTCCCATTTTCCTGCGCAACCTTTTTCTGGTGCTCTTCAAATATTTTCTCCTGTGAGTTTGTCCTTTTAGGACGTAGACAGAAGCAAGACATCGCTGTGTAAAAATACGCTCGGTGTAAAATGCTCGGTAAGGAAGCAAAAAGCTTTGGAGGAAAAGTTTTTTTTCTCTCTCTTTCTCTCCTCATGGGGCGGGTCTTTACATGTGTTGCTATGTTATAGCGCCCATATTCACCGCAGAGAGGGGATAAATTGGTCCTTCGGAGAAACATTGTTGGTGTAGAAAACAAGCACACATTCATTCTCAAAGTTACATTTATTATTTTGGTTTAATTTTTCTGGGAAAGACCCACACAAAGTTGATTCTTTTTTTACTTTATTTTCTTGGAAGTATTTAACTTCACAGTCTACACTTCATATGATCAATTGCACTCAAAGTAAATTAAATATAAAAATGTTCTTCTGTTATCTTTGCAAAGGTTTTGAAAATGTGTATGTACCCCTAAATGAGACATAGAAAGGCGCCGCCGTGTGGCAGCAGCTAAATATATCTGCGAATAGTTTTGCTCGTCATTGCGTTGTCCCATGTACTATTTCGTCGAAAAAATATGAATTCATAATTATATAATAATTATATAATTCATAAAATTATATAATATAAAGGCGGATTTAAAGCGTTGGTGAGGTTTGTTGGTTATAGTATTTGTAATATTTACTATTATAAATTAGAATATATATTGTTATAATATTGTGAGCCAGATGGTGAAAGCGTTCCCCTAACATACTTGGGCAGTGAAGTCACGTGATGAATACATGTTCTTTGAAAGCCCAAAGTAAGTTGTTGAAGGTTTCTGAATTTTTGCTTGAAATAAAATGAAATGTACCAGACTTGCTCTGCAAGTTCTGCTAAAACAAAGTAATTTGCACTGTATGTGCCTCTAAAGTCTTTCTAAAAGATATTATGCTTTTAAAAAGTCATTTGTGTAAATAAAGCAATAAAGTTTCCAATCTGTCACTCTGAGACGACGAGAATTCAAATAAAAAGTAGCACCATGTATTAGTTGCAACAAAGAAGACTTTTCCCAGCCTGAAACTGGCCAGGAAGGCGAGTCACGGTGTACCGAGGACAGGGCATGCTGATCATCACCTGTATCCGCCAACAAACCCAAAGACATTGTTTTCACTCACTGAGTGAAGATAACAGGATGTGATGATGGTTAATTCAAACAACCAGCATCTGTCTGCAGAGGACGAAGGGCATTTTGGCATGCATGTGATTTTTGTGACAGTCTGTAATTTTAGCATTCTTGAAATTATTAAAAGGTTTTCCTTCTAATTTCCTACCCCAGTCATACGACTGGAAACAGTACAGAGAGGATGTCATTGGAACTGAAAGAAGGAGGATATGTGAAAAACGGTGCAGAGACCAGTCAGCTGAGCAACAAACATAAACATGAAACAAGACAAATATATTGCTCTTGCTATTACATCATATGCATCCAGTCACTTGAAACAAGCTCTTAAGAAGACATAACTTTGTTCCCATTCACAACACTCGAATATTTTGGAGTTAGTTTGGCTTCAACTCTCTTTATGGAGTTAATTATGTTGCCGATAGTAACAATATGCTAGAAATAAAGACAAATAAATAATATGTGAATTCACAGAGCTAATACTGACTAGGTGACTAGCTCCTCCAATCACCTTTTTGTGCATTTGGTAAAGTAGTGATTAGGTAACAGTCTGCTGGACAGTCGATAATTTATAAGGGATTGCAACTGAAACTTGTGGAAATAGATCAATAAAATCTCGACAATTTTTTTTATGGAGGAGAATTTGTGCGAGTACCACATTTATTAAAATGTATTTAAAACTAGATCTGTAGATTAATAAATAGGCTAAATGAGTTGAAAGCTTTTTAAATATTTTAATTACAGCAGCGGTGTCTAATGTAGAGCTTTTAAACAAAGAAATGTTGGGGTTGAATTTGCTAATCTTATTTTAGTAACATTTTGATACAGATTTAATCCTCTAGATATTTTACTCTTTATCATTACATTTCATTTGAATATTAACAGAATGCATAAGTATATTTTATTGGCAGGGTTTCACCTTGTTAGTACGTTATTTAGGTTACAAAAGCAATAAAATAAATATTGAATGCCCTATCTGTTACTGAACAGGATAAATCTGTTTGGTTTACATATGAGTTTTATTTATTTATCTAGAATCAGAATCATTTTATGTTTTAGAAAAATATCCAAAACACTAAACCAGGGTGCATACGCTGAATTAGACTTGGAAATCTGTCATTGACTCACCACAGCTCAGAAAATATGCCCTTCATATTACCCTTGTTGGAATGTTTGTTGGTTATATTACTAACACTATGAATGTCATACTTCAGAATTGAAAAAGACACAAAATCATCAAATAATTTAAAACAACGATGAAATTTACAATCAAATATGTGTTACTTGAATATGATGAGTAACGTCACAGGGTCTATGAACTTAAAATACTCGAAATAATATGTTATTTCAGTTAATGTCCATTTGTGAATCAGGTTTTAAGCCTTTACAAATCCCCAATGGACAAAGTTAAAGCAACAGGAAATCAAGATATTTTAACAATCTCCAAGAAAACCAAATATTCTTCTATTTCAAGGCAATGAAACCAGTTGTTACTTTGCACATATGAATTATTAGGACTAAAAGTATGAACACAGTCTTTCATTTAGTAAAGCAACAAAAACAGAGTCTGCATTTCAAATGTGGATCAAACAACAACATTTTAGCAGACATTGAGCACAATAACGTAGTGAACAGTTTCACTATCACCACCCTACTCACCGGCTGTATTATTGTCCCCATTTGATTCCATTTTGAATCCAGACAAAATCAATCCCCGTCCACAGCAGAAAGAAACTTCCGTTTGTCTCTACAGCACTGTCCTGTCCGTTTCAGTGGGAATATCCCTACAGCTCTTCTGTGAGGAAAAACTACTCTGTTTCTCCCCTGTGAGCCAACCCACAAAGCGTACACTTTATACCAGCTCCAGCCCTGCTTGTTCACACCCACTTGAGCACCAGTTTGACAAGTCTTCCACTGTCTCTCATGACTAAATAATTTCCTCTATGCTTGCGATGGAAGCTACACCTTCAGAAGGAATGTTATTAACACAGCCAGAAAATATGTGCTTTGACATTCAGTGCATTGTTAGCATTGTGTTTTAATGCAGTTAAAATCATGCTGAAATTAGACTTTTTTCTGTGACCACTAAGAGTGCACCTGATTTATTTTGGGTGTTGCTCAAAACTGGTAGAAACCTGCCTTTTCTTGTTGCTCTTGTACTTCCACCCCACACCTCTTCTTCACAACAACAAACCATTCTTATCATTAGTCCATGAAAATGTTTGGAAAGGAATTACTTCTGCATGAGTTTAACCCAGGCCATTTTTTTATTTTTATACATGAAAGTGATTGGATACATATTTATCTGTTTGTTAATTATTGTGGTGTCTCTAAAGCCACTGCAAAAAATCTTTTGATTAAAAAGGGAGAAAAAAAAACATGAAATGATGAAAAAAAAAAAAAGATCAACAATTCCCTCTTTGAGGAACCCACGTCAGCTCCATGTAAGCCAATCAGCACAACTAAAGATTTTGTTTCAGGCGCTTCAGGAATCTTGGTCTATGCAACAAGAGCGATTGGCATTCATGAGCGTGTCAACTGAAAATAAGCTTTTTCAAGCAGTGGCCAGTCTTTTTGCATGAGATCACGGGGAATGTGCTTTGCATAACTCAAGTTATCCAGACAGACTGAAATTTTTGTCTTCTTAAGTACAGGAGATTCTTGCTTAGTTGTTTGAGAGTATTTTGTGTATTTTCATTCTAAATTTACCCATTTGAAGAACCATACATATTTCACATGTTTGGTAACATTTAGACCTATCCTGTGGGTTGTTTTGGTCATGTCTGTGTGTGGTGTGGTTTTCTTACCTGACCAACTTGTGGGGATGATTTGT
This sequence comes from Phalloptychus januarius, assembly GCA_902982915.1. Classification (NCBI taxonomy): domain Eukaryota; kingdom Metazoa; phylum Chordata; class Actinopteri; order Cyprinodontiformes; family Poeciliidae; genus Phalloptychus; species Phalloptychus januarius. The sequence continues at coordinate 5,031,506 of CADWAE010000362.1, forward strand.
TTAGATGTTACAAGGTGTGGAAACACCTGTTGGGTGGAGCTTATCCTGTTCCTGTTGGAATAACACTCTTAGATTGTTGTGCTTTTTCTCTAATATAAAGGACGCCATGTCACAATCATCACATTGTATTAAATAAAAATTTTAATCTACTAGGTTGTTTTCTGGGTCTTAAACGTCTTGGTATATTGACAATACTTGCACGTATTTATCCATTAGTAGAAGCTCTCAGTTGTGAAACATGAGCGCAGCTGAGAGTTTTGATGTCTTTGCAACCATAATAAACACACCGCTATTCAGAGTGCTTTCAGAAAAAGCTTAGAACTGTTTATTACCTCTCACTTCTCACCACTATGTTTCAGCTTTAGCAACTTTTGTTTGATCTGTTTATCTATTTTTATTTTTATAAAATAATAATTGTGCCAAGTATTGTTATATATATATTTATATATATGCATAAGGAATGTATTGTTCTTCTCCATTCTAGATTTTATGTTTACTATGTCTGGTCTTAATTTTAGAATTATTATACATTTTTACATTTTGCCTCTCTACAAGTACATTATATTTCTATCTAACAGACTTCCATATCAATTGTATACGCAGCCTTAAAATGAATCTCATTTTTGTGATTGTGACAATTTTGTCACTTTAATGTTCACTTTGTTGTGTTTCGTATCAAACGTAAAAGGTTTTCTAGTAACGTTTTCTTTTACTTTGTCATATCAATGAAAACTTTATTTATTTGTTTGTTTGTTTATTCATATTGATTTGGAAAATTATGAGTATAATTATCATTTCTTAATTACGTAATTGTTTGTTAGAAAAGGTTCACACGCCGACCGCTTTCAGTTCCGGTGCGCCACCTGTAGTTGCCTAGCAACCACATGTACGCACACATGGCGGACCACCGCAGCGGGATTTTCTGAAGGTATTGAGCTTCTAAAGTTAGTCATTGTACACTTTATGTGTTCATGAACGAGTGTTGCGAGTCCAACGTGACGGTATATATTTCTAACTTTACAATCTTTCGCCGCTATTTTCATTAGTTTCTGCGTCTGAGCTGCACTGGAAGAAAATGACAGAAGAAACATTTGTTGAGCCCTTGGTGGACAGTCACAGACCTGCGTCGGGAACGTCACAAGTAAGTTGTGAATGTTTTAATTTGGGGGAAATAAATCCGTAAAGTGAGTTCCATATGAATTGTATCCCTCTTCTTTTATTCCAGGACATTTCTCATGTATTAATGAGCGTTTTCAAAGAGGTTTACAATAAGGACATAATCGAGGAAGGGGTTCTGTTGTCCAACCTCATCAAAACAAATGTGGGAAAAAACAGTCATCATGATAAATATGTTAAGGAGCTGCAGCAGGTAACAAAAGGTTTTAAGTTTATTAGTATGACGGAGTGAAAGGAAATTAATGTCTTTCTCTTTTTTATACTAATAGGCTCGTTGTGAATATGAGCAGTGTATAAAAGTGGCTGATATGGTGGAGGATCACATTTGTAAGGCTAGAGCCCAAGCTGCTGCCAAAGAAAACCGGGACTGTGAGAGGATGAAGGCAGACTTTGCAAATGGTTGTGATTATGCAGTGTTTCCAGGTGAGTTGCTCTCTGATTTATAGTTATCTGAACAAGTTCAGCGAAAGAAACTACAACTCCCAATGTTAAAAGTGGTGTTAACACCATTATGCTGTTGGGATGCTTTTGTTGAAAAGAGATAGGGAAGAGGGCAGGACAGATACCATAAGCACACAGCCAAATCTACAAAAGCAGTGAATTAGATCAGAGCATTTTCATGTGGTAGAATGGCCCAATCAAAGTCCAGGTCTAAATCCAATTGAGAATCTGTGGCACTGGAGAGTAGAATTTTTGTCTGTAGATATCCACAGCTGAGAGGTGACCCAAAAAAGACTTGTAGTGATAATTGCAATGAAAGGTGGGTTTATGAAATGTTGCGTAATTATGTTCTGCACATTAAAAAAAATTCCCATGATTTTTAAGGTTATAACAAGAAAAATGTGTTCAAGAGACAGGTATTTCAAAACTGATCTTGTTCCTCATGTTCATTTTCAGTCAAATCCACCTTTTCCTGGTGCGTCGATGATGATATTCTCAGAAGAAACAACCTAATCTCCCCTGGGGACTACTTACCAACACAAAAACCACAAATACGAGCACCGGCCCCAGGTAAGAGATGCTTCTAAGTGACATTTAATGATTGACGGTGTGAAAGTGACAATCTTTGTCTGGACATTTTGTTTGACAGTAAAATCGAGTTTCGCAAAACCCACAATCTCATTTATCATACACACAACCCGGGATTCTCAGGATCGTGGACCACAGAAGACTTTGTTGGAAATGAATGAGTTGGATGACAGTCTTACTTGTGAAGCAAGCTCAGAACCTCAACAAGCCAAGAGAAGCCTTAAAATGGTAATTAATAGTAATTAAGTAGAAAAAAAGGATAATGATGGAGGGACCTTGAAAGTCTGAAGGAGGTAGATTTAGACTCTAGTGTGAAATATCTTGAATGAATGAATATCTTACTAATATTTTTTTACTCACTTCATACTTATGGACTTCTTTGTGTTGGTCTATTGCAATTATTTCAATAAAATACGCTGATGTTTTTGGTTGTACGTGACAAAATGATTTAAAAAACAAATATGTTCCCCTTGTTCCTAAACAGACCGTACCCAAGAGAAACTGGTTCGGCCAACCAAGCACAAAAGACCTCATAGAAGGCAGGGAGGAACTTCAGAAGTTTAAGAAAAGACAAAACTTCCTGCTTGATCGACGAGTCTGTCCTCCAAATGCACAGCAGTGTAGAAAGTCGCTTGGCTCACCCAAAGTCAAAGTTAGGAAGGACCAAGAGAAGAAAACTCCAGACAATCAAAGGTACCAAATAAGCTGAGAGTAAAAGAGAAATGTAGATTCACCATGGTAATGGTTAATAGTTGGTGTACAACATAGTGCAATATTATGATATTATGAACAATGTAATGATCAATATTGACTTGAAACGTGAGTGCCATTTTACCTCAGTGCAAATAGTTGCACAGCTGTACCAAAGCAGGTGTGTGTAAGCTGATACCAAATGCTTCACAATGAGACTGTTGAACCTGAACCACAGAGGCAGTGAAAACCAGACAGTATTTCACATCATCATCCACTTCTTGTCTATTTCCGAACTGTTCAGTAGGTCCAACATTAGAGTCATGGATTGTACAGTATCTTTACATAGCTGAGGAAGACAAATCCTGGCAGGAGAAAAATGACTGAAATATAAGCCTCTTGTTAACAGCGTTTTTATTTTCCATCCATACACATCTATGCACACTTCTCCATGCTCATCCGCGCAGGGTCACGGACCAGGTATGGCCTATGTCCAGTGGTCAATGGGGAAGAGGTCAACAGTCCATTACAAGCCTCCATAATCACACAGCCATGATTATGGAGGCTTTCATTCAGGATTTTTAGACATCAGTTATCACTGCACAAATGCATAGATGATTACAAACCAACTCAAACCTATTCTCCTCTCAGGTTAGGTCAAAGAAGCTTGATTGGCATCCCAACTCTATCTCTACACAAACATTACCTCTCAACAAAATCCATATAAAGCAATTGCTCTCAGTTACACATGGTGTGAAGTCTCCTCTGGTCCTGATACAAATAATTAAAGACTCAGACAGGAAGGAAGAAAATGCTGTTTTTATTTTAAAGTGCAAAATTCTGAATTGACTAACATTAGGAAAATCTGACAATATGCTAACAATCAACTTTGCACTCGGATCCATGTTTGAAATTGAGTTTTAAATTCTGTTTGTCCGTTTCTTCCTCTTTCTCAAAGCGCTGTGGAGGAGCTTCCCCAAGTCTTCCAGGCAACTCCTCAAGTGATGTTTTTCACAGAATACAGCATTGGAAGTGTTTATGAGGTTTGTTTCAGTGACCGACTCAGAACAATTTGAACTTGACATGGACTGAAAATATGCTGTTCTATAACTTATCCCCATGGTGCATCAGTCTACGCTGGAGCTGAAAAACATGACTTACACAAGCCGCCACGTCAGAGTCATCCCTCCTATCTCTCCATACTTCTCTATTGGGCTGGGTGAGACTGTTTTAGCCTTTCAGCTCACGCCATGTTGAGGTAAATCAAAATGACGTATCTAGCAGATGGGAAACATTAAGTCACAAATCTTTGGAATGTTGTTCCTATTTTTTAGCTCCCCACTTGATAGTCAGCTTTATAGTCAGCTGTGAGTCACCCTGACTATAAAACAATACCAAATTATCTTGAGCGTCAAATGCTCCAAACTGAACTGTTATTTATGTAAAGAGTTTGTGTTTGCAGGAAGATTCCCCAGTGATGGAGGCATTGTTGCCCCAGGGATGAGCTGTAAGTACACACTGCAATTTGCTCCAGACTCCTTGGGAGACTTCAGGGATTTCCTGGTGGTTCAGACTGAATCTGAGCACCTATTTGTGGTTCCCATTGAGGCACGGAGACCTCCCCCTGTACTTACCTGTAAGCCTCACTGCAAAAAGCCATGCTTACTTTACATAAAGATCCTTTGAAACACCTCATCCAAACTTTTTTTTTAGTGCCCAGAGTTTTGGATTGCGGGTATTGTCTGGTTGGAGGGGTCAAATTTCTGGAGTTCATGTGTCAAAATGTTGGACTCAGCGCTGGGACTTTTTACATCATCCCCAAGGACCAGTGGCCGGCCCCAAATCTCAGGGTAATGGTTGCATAACTGAAACTATTCACTCAATTTTTATGGTAAAGTCTTCAAACTGAATGTTTTTTAATTGCAGTTTCAATTTTGCAAGTTGAAACAAAATGTTCTCTAATAGTGAGGTTTGGGTTTTCGTTTTGACTTCACTATTTTTAAGTGTACACATGCACTAAAATAAGTTGGAGAAGTGTAGTGCTTGACTCATTTTGGGTTTATGGTTGGGTTTGTTTGGAGCTGTGTTAATTCTGGATTTACAGCACCTGATGGGAAAATATTTCTCCTTTTTGTATTAAGGGTAGAACCCGTTCCAAAATGAGCGCTGAAGTGCAATTATGGTGCTGTTCATACATTGTCCAGGCTGTCATTAAGTAACATTATTAATGCTTTTTCTAGCACTGTATGTTCCTCCAAGGGATAAACATGCTCATCAGGTGCCTCCTCTCTGTTATAGGAGACCTCAGTCTCTTTGTCAGGCAGACCCTTCCTGTAAAATGCATCAGTGTTGTCTGAATTAAGAAATACAAAAAGCTCAGAAAAATCAAAAAGTAGTTTATTTTCCACAGCTTTTGTTCATTTCAAACCTTTTAATTGTGTTCAGGCAAAATGTTTTGCTTTGTTGTCACTTTCTGACTTACAAATATATTTCTGCTTTATTCAAATGACATAGTCTCTTATCTTTCCCATTTTGAAAAGAGATATGGACACCTATATTACATTTATTTATACCGCAGCAAAACAGGGAGGGCGTAGTTTAAAGATTAAGCATTCATGGACACTTCCAATAAGAAGACTCCCCAAGAAATTCATAAAATGGCTCAATTACTTTTTTTTTATTGAAATTGAAGGGGTCGTAAAGAACTATGTTAACAAAACAACAATTTCTTAATGTGGGATTTCTTAATAAATGTGCTCAAATTAATGATAGGTTTCAGTGTCAGATTCTGCTGCTGTAATTTAAAACATCATGTTATGTTTAGGTGTTTTGCATATCTTTAGGTTTGGCAATAAATGAGGCTTGAGCTCTAAATGCATTAAAATAATTAAAGACACTCTTTTTCTTTTTGAAGTGCTTGGCAACAACATACTTTTCTGAGAAGCCACCCTTTGCAGTCGGCCCCAGTGTGTTTTCACTGCAGCCAGGAGAAGCCATTGTTGTGGAGGTAACCAGTCCCTCTGAATTTTCAAATTATAACAAGAACAGCATGTTCGTTGCATAAATTTGTCTGCTTTGCATAAGAGAAAAAAAAAACAGTCCCAGCAAATTTAATGGGTAGGGTTTTTTTTTCTCAGAAGGTCAATAATGATTCCTGTAAACTTACTCATTCATGAGATTTGCATGGACAATGTTTATCAGAATTTAAAAGTTTACGAAAAGGCGTGTTTTACACAATATTTTTTGACATGTTCCAGGTTGTTTTCTTTCCAACCACCGTGGAGCGTTGCTGTCAGCCATTTACCATAATCTGCGACAACTGCCAGGTGAAAGACATTTCCATTGAAGGTCAGTGTTGGAAGCAAGACAACCAAGAAATGTCATCCCCTGTTGTTTCATTCTATTTTCTGAGGTGGATTAATGTGTTGGGCTTTACAGGTGAGAGTCAGCTGGTTGGCGTTGAGCTTGTGTTTGTGTCTGGAGAAAATGAGCCCCTCACTGCTGGAGAGATGCACGACCTCACTGCAGAGCACTTTATCCGTTTCAGCAAATGCCATCCTCACATTGAGCAACAGAAGAGAGTTGTCATCAGAAACAATGTGTAAGGCTGACCTTATTGTGTGTTGTCACCGTTAAGCACCTCTTAGTGTACAAAACAACATAACATCTAACAAAAGTGTTCATATTGTGAAAAGTCTGCATTCAACCCCAGTGACTTTGACTCAGTGGGACGAGTAGTTGTCTTGCAATGAGTTCAAGTCCATCTTCCTCTAGCCATATCTTGATGTGGACAAGGCACTTAATTGACTAACTGTAGATGTATGGCTGTGTTCATGTGTGTGAGTATAATTGAGTGAATGTGGCTCTAGTTGAAAAAGCTGTGAGTGGTCAGTAAGACCAGCATTTTCACTTTTTTCTGCTACAGATACTATTTTGCTCATTGGCCAAAAAGCTGTATTTTGTCAGCCTAGAACTCCTTCATCCACATGTTTGTTTGTTGGTTCCCTTACCTGGCTTCAAATGGAATGTTATTGCCTTTCCTTAACGTTTAGCTTTTTTCCCCACTCCCTCCAACAGGCAAGATTTGTGGAGTATCATCTGGGTGACAGATTCTCCCACTTAAGTTGTAGTTCTGAGTTGTGGGTCTTTGCTGCTCCTCCTGAGTTTTGGTTGTTATTTAACAACCAAAACTCGTAAAAATGACATGGTACATTTTTACCAACGTAAAACGGGCTGAATACTAATGCAAGCCACATTATTAAAATGCGTTGCCCGTCGTCATAATATGAATAAATTAAGAATTTTAAAAGGTGTCTTTTCATATTTTTATAAAGATTGTTCTAGACCAATTGGAGGATTTGTTGACACCAGGACTAACAGTGGTTAAAACATCCAGACTACAGCATAAGATTTACAGATATATGTTTTTTTAGTGCTTTCTGGTTGAATAACGATGGCAATCAAACTTCTGTGTTGTCTTTCTTCCCTCTTCCACCAGCCACTTTATGTTTTACTTTTTAGCTGGAGGATTAATCGTGCAAGTCCCCAGTGACAAGCTCTCAAGAACTTCAATAATTATTTACTTGAGCTAATCATTCTTCTTTCTTGGATCATTCAATACAATAAGTCTATTTCTCCTTCTTTCTTTTTATTGTTTTTTTGAAGTCACTTGGAGCTGCCCTTCCACTGGAAAATAATGAAACCTAACCTGCGTCCTCTTCTTCCCGGGGAGAGCCATGAGCTATCCCATATCCAGTTTCACCCGGACACAAACGAGGTTTACCACATGAGTCCCTCCACAGGCCTCCTGGCTCCCTGTCAAGACCACGAGTTCCTCTTAACCTTCTGTCCTAAAGAAGTATAAAGCAAAATTAATTGTAAAATACAACAAACGTGTTAAGGGTTAATGTTTCAATAATGTTTTCATTTTGTTCAAGCTGAAGGATTATCACAGCGTCTTTCACTTGGTCGTGAGGGACATCCCCCAGATGCCACCGGAGCCTGATGAGAAAAGGTACTTTTATACTTACAAATGAGGCAGTAAGTGCAATAAAATATTAAATCCAAATAATAAAACCACAGAATACAAAAATAAGGGAGTTAAAGATGAGCGATGTCTCTTTTTTGTGTTTTGCTGCTAATTTTGTCTGTTTTTGTGGAAAATCTAGTGTCCTTCACCCTGTGCATTCTGGCTCCAAGTTGAACAATGTGATCATCATGGAGATAGAGATCAAAGGGTCAACAGAGCCATACCGAGTCCTACTGGAGCCATATGGTGTCATTATCCCTGGAGAAATATTTATCTCCATCACTACTCGCAAGCAGTTTAAGGTTAATTAAGGCAGAGTTTATATCATTTACTTCGCAGAGCAATTAATCCAGTCAAATAAATAAATGAGTTTATTTCATGCTGCCTGTGTTTCAGATGTGGAATCACAGTAAAACTTTCATCTTGTTTCAATGGGAGAGGTTGAACAGCAGCTCCCATGTTATAGAAGTAGAGCCATCTGCTGGGAGAATAGGTGCGCTGCATGTTAAAGCTGGTACCTGGCAGTTTAGGGCGCATAGTTTAAATTTGACTATTTTCATGTATTGTCTTTTGCTTTGAGTTTTTTTATTTGTTTTATTTGTTTTAGAAGAGAACGAGTGCTTTGACTTTGATCTCATTGTTATTGGAGGGAAACCAGATAAGCTTGAAACCAGCTTGGTTTGCAACATACAGCATCGTCACGAACCGGTCAAGTTGCCTATTGAGGTTTCCTTTAAGGTAAGATTTAGTAACAACTAGATATGCTTGCTTCCATATTAATATGTTCTTGCTTTAAAGTGATTTAATGTTAAATAGGGTCCCACGGTGAAGCTCAGTGTTCCCTGTGTGGACTTTGGGCTTGTGAGGCTTGGGGATGAAACTCAAACTATTCTCTCCTTAACCAATACCACCCCTGTGGAGGCCAGCTGGATGTTTAAGGAGAAGATCAATAATAAGCAGGATCACAAAGACACACAAGCAGCAAAACAGCAGGCAAGCCAGTAAAATGAACGATTGGGTTATAAATGAAGAAGATTAGTGTTTAAATCTCATTGTCAGTAACTTCTGTATTCGTGCTCAGGTCGTAGTGGAGCCAGGAACAGGTGTGCTGCCCCCCTTTGCTAGTTGCAGTGTGGCGCTGCATTTGAAAGTAGATTTCTGCCAGAAGGTCGAAACAGAAATGGAACTGATTGTGGAGAATGGGACGACGACGTAAGCACATTTACTCAGAAATGTACCCATCACTTCTACAACTCTAGGTTTACCAAACTTGTCTTTAGGACAAATAAACTTTATTTCAGGTTCATCAAATGCTTAAATTGAATCAAAGGTTGTTTCAAAAATTTAAGGGTGTACACGCTTTTTATATATTTCTTTAAATTGAAATGCACAGAATATACATCTACCTTTAATCTGTCATATTAAAGGTGGAAAAATATTTATGTAGTCAAATTTTTTTCAGTCTCATGAACCTGGAGTTTTGGAATGGATGTGAACTTAATTGAGAGCTGCTATACTTAAATAGTTCTTACACATCCACTATCAAAACATTAAAGATGGTTCTCAGTTTCTAGGTTCTATTCAGGATGTTTTTTTCCCATCATATGTTCCTCTCAGTCCTGTTTGGATCCAGGCAGTTGTGCAGTCTCCTCAGGTGTGCTTCTTAAACTGCAAGCTGGTGTTCTCTGATCTTTACCTGGGAGTTCCCTCAAGTGGCACCGTAACACTTTTCAACCAGACTCTGCTGCCATCGCACTTCAGCTGGCAGGTACGTTCTGATACTTTTCAAAATATTACGCAACAGTCCCACTAAATCCCATAAAATCAGTCTGAATAACCTGCATTCTCTTTGATTGATCATTTCTACAGAAATATATGCAGTTTGATGTTGTAGGTGAGATTGTTTAGATTGTCTGACCCATTTCCTTGAAAGTAACTGGTATTTTATCTCAAAAGGAGAGACAGCTTATATTATCATAAAAAAGTTGTTGCTTTCTCCCAGATTTCTTCTGTTGTAGATTGGTTATGCATTTTTGTTGTTGTTTTGCTTCTTATGGGTGTGGCTGATTAAAGCAGTTTAATCTAGTCAAGGAAAAATTGCTGGGAATAGAATCTTGAGTCCATTAGGACGACCCTGTCTTTCACCCGACAGGAACAACTCCAAGGGAAACAGGCTTCACTGTGCACAGCCACCTTTGACCCCTCTTCTGGTATACTGGGACCCAATGCAACCATGAACATCACTGTAAATTTATCTCCACACACAGACGTAAGTACCACCTGTGCTGCTGAGAGTAGACAGTAACGTGCTTTTGTAACTTGTGCGGTTAAAGATGCTCCTGCTTTCTTTTGTTTCTTTGTAGTTGAAGCTCACAGAAGTGGCTGCTATCTGTGAGGTGCAAGGAATGAACTCGCCACTTGTTCTTCAAATTGTGGGATCCCAGCCCAAGAAACTTTCGGTGTCCTTCTCGCTGCCTGGCACCTGGTACCAAATTTGGATCTAAAAACCTTTCATTCCAGTTTCACCTTTTTCCAGTTTCATATACTAAAATAGTTTTATGTCTAGTCACAGAGAGAATCAAAACAGTCCTTCAGAGCTGATAGTTGACTTTGGAGAAGATGTCATTTTAAAGACGGAGGTGACCAAACAGTTCCTAATGACCAATGAAAGCGCTATCCCTGCAGCTTTTACTATAAAGCCAGAGTTCTTCACCTGCAACTTTGCAATGGCAAACAGCTTGTTAGAGAAGAGGTAAAACGCTCTGATCTATAAAAGACCATAGATTGAGTTCACCTCACAATGACAGAAATGTTACAAAGTTTGCATCTTAATTACAGACTCACATATTTAAAGACTCCTCTTTTTGCTGAACAAGTGAAAAAAGTAGAAGCCAAAGCACATGAAGGTATAGTATGACTTTTGTATAATTAGCAGGTTTTGGGAACACACTTGAGGTTATTTGATTTTTGTCAGAGTTTGTTACCGGCCTTCTGGCTCATGGAAATGGGGCAGCCTTCATGGTCCAGCCAGACTCAGGGCAGCTGGGACCATTTGAGACCAAGACAGTGGATGTGACCGTCTATTGCGAGATGTGGGGAGAATACAGAGATCACCTCATATGCAAGGTGTGTTAGTATTTTAAAGAATTAGAAGCAAGCAATTTTCTCTTTTATCACCCAATTTAGACCTAATCTTGTCTACAGGTCGGAGACCTTGAACCGATGCACTTAACTATGCAGATGACCGTGAAGGGCTGCCCACTCTACTTCCAAGTGATAGGCCCCCGACCAGATGACCAGAATCTGGGTCCAACCATGCAGTCCGTTACACACCTTTCAAATAAATTGACGCCTCATTGTGTATTGTCATTGATTGAATCTTCTCTTTTGGTTCAAATTTAAATGCTAGCTTTGGGACTCAATTGTCGGGAGGAGACACAGTTTCTCAACCTCTTCGCATCAATAATCCAACCATGTTTGGTAAGTTGTTGTTGCTAAGTTGATTTTAAGCTTAAACTTTGACTGTCTATTGAAGAAATATGATTTCTGTTCCTCAAAAAGTTGTCATATCCCCAAACCCATTGTAGAAGGTTAAAACCACAAACAGTTTGTTTTATTGAGATTTTATGTAATAGACCAGCACAAAGTAGAGCGAAGTTCTGAAATAGAAGAAATGTTAAAGATTGTGTTTCAAAATTATTTACAAATAAAATTCTAAAAACTGGTATACATTTACAGTCGGGCACTGTCCAACACACACCAGCAGGTCCACCTCTTCCAGACTTTTGGGATTTTCATTTAACAATTCTTTGTAAAGTTCAGTCAGATTTAGGTCTGGACATTGACTGGATCACTCTAGCACATGAAAATGCTTTGGTCTAAATTATTCCATTGCAGCGCTGGCTGTATATTTAGCCTTATTGGAAATGTAGATGGAAAACTTGCACCCCAATAGCAGGTTTTCTTTCATGATTTCCCTGTAATTTGTTTCATCCATCAACTCTTGTGGTGATGTTATTGTTTTTACACAACATTTTTCATGTAGTCATAAAAGTTCTATTCAAGTCTGATCAGAGCTTCCTTCTTCTGCATGTTTACTTATATTCCCTCGATAGATTGTGACAATCTGCACGTTAGATCTCTTATGGTTATTCATCCATCTATCAATCTGGAAAAGTTGACAAATGTGCAGAATCCCTCACATCACCAATAAATACAAACTCTTTGCATTTTTTAAAACAAATGGGACCTCTTACAGGTTCCCCAGAGCAGATAGTTTATTCTCTTTTACACTGTCTATTTATTTAATACAGTATTGTATGGGACTATATGAAATGGTGCATTTACAATTTGATTGAATCACTTGGAAAAACATTTGAAAAGCTCAATTTTGCAGAACTTCAGTTTTTTGTGCTGGTCTATCACAAAAATCCCCAAAAGATAAATGACTGTCCGGGATAGTAAGTTAAAGGAGAATGAATGCTTTTTCGAGGCGCCTCCATAACCATACTTCATCCAACATTCTAAATGATCAAATGTCTTTTATCTGAGACAGATATCCGGGTGGACTGGGAGATTTACAACATCGACGACAATGACCACAAACTGATTGAACTCGTGATGACATATGGAGAACACTTCCCGCTGAAGGATGATGATGGTAATGAGCTGCTGAAAGGGACATTTAGGGTTTTTAATGAAAACGATCTTACAGAGTGGGAGAAGAATCAGACACCAACATTGACGGGGACAAGCATGTCCCTTCAAAGTGGTACTGTGAGTATGTCAAACAACAAAACCCCGATTGCCTTTCGGACATGATTGTATGGGCATTAAATGTCTCTTTCTTGATTCCTCAGAATGGAAATGAGAGAGAATTTGTACCTGAAGAGGAAGGACGTCTCTATCCTGCAAAGAAAAATCTCATCTCTGTCCACATACGACCTCACATAGGCAGCCTGTCAGAGTCCCCATACTCCATTATACCGCAACAAATTGTAAATTATTTCAGCCACATTTTTGCCTTTTTTTCCTCAAAAACGTTCTCAGTTTTCATATTATTAATGATGCACTTCTTTGGTGTATAAAACCCAAGGTGATTCCAGCAAAGAGCACTGGATGCATCCATGTTTCTTTCACCCCTTTGAATCTCTCTGAGTCTCAACGTGACTCCAGATGTGTGGGTGTGGCATTTGGTTTCCTGAACCTAGACTCAGAGGTAACAATCCAAGTCCACAACAAACACAGAATTGTAAAAGAGACCAAATATTCAAATGGTTTATGTGTGTGTTTCTGTATATGTGGCAGAAGGCAGTTTGCATCCCAGGTAAAGTCAGAAGGGATCTGGCTTTGGATTTACAGCCTGTCAAATTGGATCTGCTAGGAACCATAAAGCCAGCGGTGTAAGCAATTACCTTCACACTATTTATACCCCAGATCCCTCATGCATCCTGCTCAATTTATGTTTCCTAAATTAAAATAAGCTGATGTTAGGCAAAACACAAGCTCAGGGGTGGGCTGATCAGGCTGCAAATCTTCTTCTTGGATCCCCTTTTGCCCTTTTGCTTGCAGGCTTTTGGTGCAGACGGAGGAGAACAGCGAGATGCTGGAGTTTTATGCCTCCGCTGGTGATTTACTGAGAGTTGAATCAGACAACGAGGTTGGGAATCATCAGCACATATATGATGTAGTGATTTACAGCATGTAAAGTATTTCTGAGCTCATGTTGGGCCTTTTTTTTGCTGTGTTGTGCAGGTAGTCGTCAGTGAATTTAGCATTGCACAGAACTTTCAACTGAGAAACATTGAAAAGACGCCTCTACGTTTCAAACTTGGGACACAGCTGCCATTTTCAGTTGTGAAGCCTCAATCCGGAGTTGGGACCAGCACCAATGGTTTCGAGCAACCATTGGTGCTTTACCCTCAAAATAGCATGCAGGTTGGTTGTAAAGAAGCCTAGACTATTTTATGAGACTGTAGTTTGTTTATTTCATCAATAAGTGTTGCTACTTCTGTGAATTCTAGGTGAAAGTGGCCTTTCACTGTTCTCTGTCACTGCTGGACCTCTTAAACCAGACAGAGGAAGACCTCTCTCTTGCAGTGAGTCTGATTCATACTGAAACTGGTCGGAAGAAGCTGAGGTTGCAGCAAAACCTCCTTATCCACTACAGCAACAACAACCTGCAGGTGGGAGACAGCTTCACAATCAAACATTACACTTTACAAAACCTTATGTAGCTTGGGACCTTACAAAATGCATTTCCTGTGTATAGAAAGTTCCTCTTTGTGCCTATCTGGACCTGCCTGTGCTCAGTCTCTCCACTGATTGCCTTAATTTTGGGTTTTGTGACGTTGGACGAACACAGACCAGGGAAATAGGCCTCTCCTGCCGTGGACCAAACACCTCCTGGAAATCACTAATAAGTAAACACCCTCACAAAAGTTTGAAAACCAACACATTCCAGTAGCAAATTGTTGCTAAACAGCATTGAAATGTCTAGAAAGTGTTGGATTTTGTAAGAGAAAAGGTTTCCATCCATTTATAGGTGGAACAGTTGACCATGACACACAGAAATTTGATTCTGGAGGAGTATCAAACTGAAATGATAAATATGAAGCAACCTATTAGCACCAGTTTATGACTACTGTATGTTTGTTGCTGTTCATTTGCCTTTATCGAGTCTCACTGTGTTTAGAGTCAGAAGAAGGAGACCCCCAGGTGTTTAAAGTTGCACCAGTCTCTGGAAATTTCCAATACAGGGACATTGTCAGAACCTCCAGCAGCCAGCTTCTGCAGATTAGCTTCAGTCCAAGGTAGCAGTCAGCTCTGAAACATAAAGCATCCACATTCATTATTATATACATTGTTTTGTGTATAACAAACACATAAAAAGCATGTTTATTATTCAGTTGCCTTTGTGTCATGTGTTTCAGCAAAGAAAAAGAGTTCACGGCTTTGCTGGTTATCGAGTCGCCTCTAGTGAAGACGCCCCTCACTCTTCCGCTCCTGGGAATAGGACGCTTTGATGAGGACTACATATCGACATATTTTTTGAGTGACAAAATAACTGACAATGAAATGTTTTTTGGTGGATTATAAATAAATGTTTGACAAAGAGTAAACAGAAAATTTCTTACTTGCTTTCTGTTAAAGATCAAAACATCCAAGGGAGTTCCATGAAAAATTTAAAAAAATATTTTCTCCACTGAAGCTGCATGGGTTCGGTTATCCACTTAGCATCATGTCATTTCAGATTAAACTTGACTAGAAATCATGAATCTGTATCAAACCTGGGGAGGCTGATCATTTGTTTTTCCAACCCCAGAGAGAAAAGGACAGGATGTTAAAAGGGAAGGAAAGACAGCATCATAAAAGAAAAATGACGTGCCTGGTTGTTTACTGCATGTCGTAAATAGGAGGCTCGGGAGCCAAAATACAGCTACACACCCATAGTTACTGGCAATCAAAATTGTAATGAAATGAATGCGTGAAGTAAGAAAACATGGAGTTAAAAAGCTAATTAAATCATGACAGGTTCTTCTCAATTTCTAACAGCATAATTAAGTTATTTTTCAGGGACACCAGAGTCGTTTTTCCCCTTTAGTTTTACAGCCGGTTTTAAAAGATTAGAACAGCCTATGTCTAAGTTTAAATATTTGGACATACAAATATTTAAACTTACACATTTAGTCTGGTTTTTCCCAACTTTTGAAGCTAGAGTAAACATCATGGTGAGATTGGAAAAAATGTCTAAGGTCTTTAGAAAGAACATTGTAGCAGTTTATGAGTCTGGTAAGAGACTTAAAGGGTCTCAGGAGAAATCAGTCATTTCACTATTTTTTTAATTGATATGTAAGTGGACAGCATTCCAACCACTTCCACTAAAAATCGCCCTTGTGAATAGATTAAAAAAAGTCTCCAAAAACCTTAAAATGTCTCCATAGATCTGCAGCAGGCCCTTGCTACCATTGATATAAAGGTTTATCAGAAAGAGCAAGCGCAAGTATATCTCCCGTGGGAGATGTACTAAAAGAAAAGTTTTGTTCTCTCCTTCTAGAAAAGTGAAGGACAGACTGAAGTTTCCCTGAGAGACAAAGACCTGGACTTCTGGAAAAGTGTTCTTTGGACAAAAAATAGATTTAGACACCAGAACAGAGGACATGTTTGGCATAAACCAAATACAACATTCCAGGAACATAATCTCATCCTAACTGCGATGAGCATCATAGTTTGAGGATGCATTAATGCAGCACAACCAGGCCATCTTACCATGATAGGATCCACCATGAATTGTGTGTATCAGAGATCTCTAGAAGAAAACACAAGACCATCTGTAAAAAACTAAAGCTGAATAAAAACTAGAGCATGACAAAGACCTAAAACTCTTCAATAAATCCACCAAGGACTGAGTGAGAGTTTAGAAACAGAAAGTTCTGAACAAAATCAAAGCACAGACCTTGTTCTCATTAAAATGTTATGTGCATGACTTGAAACAGGCTGTGAATGCTATAAACCCTCACTTTTCCTCTGCGGAAAGTGAGCATTTGGGAAAACATTAGATTGGTGTCAGCAACAGGAAGATGTCTATAAGCAGCATTTTTCTGAAGATATCTCAAAGCTGAAAAGTCTTGTTTCTGTGGGTGTCCTGACTTTATCCAGTTAGAAAATGCAATTTTGATTGAATCTCTATTTTAGACATACATGAAGACAAGACTAGCTTTTAACACTAGATTAGGCATCAATATGTGAGCATTTGGTGGAAAGAAAATATTTGGTAGCTAAAGCCTAAATTGATGAATGTGATCACTTACACTAGTTCCAGTTCAAAACTGAACAGAGTCTTGTCTCAAGTTGAAATACAAATTTTACATTGTGAATTACAAACACCAAGCACAACCCATTCTTTTCTTTTTATTATTCAGGGATCTGGGCTAATTCATACATTAAAGTGTAGGTGAGGTTAACAGTAAAATAAGGTCAGCTACACCCATTAAATAAGTTAGTATATGCATTTTGATGAGGCTCCTTTGTCAGGGTAAAAGTATTTCAACATTTTTGCTAAGACTGTATTTCTGTATTAAAATTATTCAAATTGATTGGTCTGATGTAATTTTCTAACCTTAAATGTTGTGTTTTAATTGGTTCTAAGAAGAAAATGTTCATATTCAATAGAAATAAAGGCCTGAAAGCAACTATATTTAATACAATAATGTATTTCAGTTAGTGAACTGAGTTACTGAAATGAATGAGCATTTCAACAATATATATTTTAGATCAATAAAAATGGTTAAAGGCTGCCTCAGCATTTGTTTTCTGAGGTGATCACTGGCCTACCAAAAGCCTTATCGGTTTTCAGAGATACCAGCTGCACTTTCCCCACCAGGGATAAGTCAAGTTTTCCAAGAAGACCTATTTAGCTAAGCATAAAGATAACACAGCTGGAAAGATAAGTGTGTTAACATTTCCCTTTTGCACATTCATCTTCTTATAGATTAGTGGCAAGTTATTTAACTAACACAGTGAATGATAAGTATTTAAAATGTTGTTTCAGCTCAATGTTGCACTGAAACATCCACAAAAGCCATCCAAAATGCTGCAGCTGCAGACTAAATGGTATATTTATGAAGGCAGGAGACAGTTTGGGTTAATGCCACTCATTTGTCACTCACATGGAAGTGCTTTAGCAGAAAGGAACCATGCAGAACAGACTGCAAAAAGATATTCTTTAATTCTCTGGAGACTTTAGTCCTCTCAGGCTGTTAAGGAATCCCAGGAGATGAGGCAAAGCACATTCCCACTTATACAGACACACAGACGGGCTTGTTTTGTGTAGAACAGCTGCCTGATATGCTTATCTTCAGCGCTGTTGAGCAGAACAGACATCCGCAATGACTCCGAGTCCATAGAGGGATGCAAATGTCCAATTGATATTCACTGCACTCAAGCAGTCCTAAACAGAACAAGGACATGTCTGGTCACAATGAAAATAAAAAAACCTGCTGTGTGGAACCAAAGTAAATTAAGTGATGCTGAAGCCAAGGAGAGAGTTTAGTAATCCAGACATCAGGTGTTTGTGGTAAAATGAGGATTTAAGACTGCTCTGTTGTTTGACAAGGAAGCCAAACAAATGAGAGCTAATGACTAAAAATGAGAGCTTATCACACTCAACTGTCATCAGAGAGACTGCTGCCGCTGCTCTTTACTCTAAATAAAGACAAGCTGTCCACCAGAGAATATAGCAGTTTGTCTCAAATGTGGCAAAAGGGTACCAAAAATTGCTGAAAAATTAAGAATAAATATGGATAAATCAATTTGCATTTAAGAAAAAAAAAATTACATATTCTCACATAGGTTTTAAAATGTGTTTGGTGTAATTTTGCAGGCAGAGACAGTAAAATTACACCAAATTATCTCTTGTGGTACTTCTTCACATATAGACCCTCTGAAAATCATTAATTGATCAACTTTACAAACAAAAAACTCTTAAACACAGCTCCTTCTAAATTATTATTCCTACTAGAAGTCCAATAGTGTGATATTTATTTATATGCCTACTTAGTTATCTGCTTTATTCTCAAGTTATATGTACCAAAAATGGTTCTCTGTATTTATTTATTTATTTTTGCACTGCATTAACGGATTTGTTATTTATTAATTATTTGTGTTTGTTGAACACTGAAGCTTTTTTTTGTTACTTTAATGAGTCCTGCTTTTATTACACATGAAAATGGTGTTGTGATGTTTGTTTATTTTGTACTTAAGCTGATATTAGTGATGGATGGATTTTTTTTCAATTAGACAGAATTAGTAGCATATTTTTTGTTTTTATAATTTTTTTTTACATTGAATACAACAATTTCTAAGCTATTTTTTACAGTAATATGACAATACATTCTGTTTATTTATTTGTCATTTTTATTTAGAACCATTAAATATGAAAATTATAAAATAAATGGTCCTAATAACGTGATATGTACGTCAAATTAATAATAGTCAGTTTTTTTTCTCAGTGATTTTTGTGATGCCATATATAAAATAATTTAATAAAAATTTCAAACATGTTAAAATACTAACGGGCATTAAAGACTTGCAGTGGGTTAAGAAGTCCGTTGGGGGGCAGCACTAGCACCTGTTTGTCTCCGCTGCCTTGGTAACGCACCACCAGAGAGCGTCACCACTTCCCGGAGCTTACGTTGCTGCTGACATCAGAGAGTCGCAGCTCGGAGCAGAAACTCGCTTCTTGTGGAGAGTGTGTTGAGACAAGCCGAGCGCGGGTCGGGAAAACTTTAGCCTGCATCCCATCGGGTTCCCGGTGCAGTTTGTTCCCCCCTCTCGTTAAACACAGGGACCGACTCTGGATTATGCACCTTTGACAGGAAGTGGAGTTGTTTCTGCCAAAGTGCGGCTGGTTCGCTGTAATTTCTGCGTGTTGCTGAGCGCAGTTTCCGGATTTATTTTTTTGAAAGATTTGCTCTGCAACTGTTGGGAATTTTCCAGTGTTTATCTGTTTTAAATTATAGCCAAGAAGAAAGACATTCCACCTTCAGAAATCCTGCATCCACAGGCGTAACATGGACACACTTAGACAACAAGGTGAGGGTTTCGTTTTGCTTTATATGACTTCTTTATTGAGCCTTTTCTTTTATCGAAAATGAAATTCCTGGGCAGTAAGATACATTTTATTTCCGATCATTGTTAATGTATGATCGGAAATAAATGTTTGCACTGGCAGCAGGCTTACAGAGCTTTTCTTCTCGCAAGTGGAAACTATTACTTGGACAGACTCCAGTTGGTTTCAATGCAATTGTTACTGCGGTGAGTTTGAATTGAGAAAACCCCACAATAATGCTTTACAGACTAAACAATGTATTTTTTTTCTTTTCATTTTTTTCCACCCTGCTTTGTTTTACTTTCTGGACGTGAAGATAATTTTTTTTTTTTGCTGCATTCTGTCAGTGATATAACCTGGATGACTGGGAATCATTTGAGCTAATCCCTCAGTTGACGAGGGATCAGGTGTTGGAGAATAAAAATAATCAGATTTTTAAGAAAACGTTAAAAAACGTAAAACTAAGAACTAATTAAAGTATGTAAACACATCAGGCAATATATACTTCAATGCACTCTTCTTCATTTCAGTTAAATTTGATGTTTATAGGGACTGTTGCTTAATTAAAGTTAGTTCTGTAATTACTTGTTTTTGTTGGATTCAAAATATCTGGTCTGAATCACTTTTTCTCTCGTTTCTGTTAGATTTTTTTTTAAAAATCGGTATGAATTGGTCAAAAAAGGAATTGGAAGGTCAGACCAGAAGTCATATTGACTAGGAAGAAACAGGTGGTGAATCTCAAAGAACAAATTGAATCTGAAAAGGTACAAGGCTGAGATGAGAAATATATCATAACATTATTATTATTATTATTATTGTTATTGTTATTATTCGCAGTATTCAGTTGCTCTTACTGGAAAACACAAAGTAAATCAAAATATGCTTTGGAAGTTATATTTTCTCATTTCTAAACTGTCTTCCTGGTCCAGTTTAGTGTTTGAGCCATCAAAATGAGGCCTTTGTAAGGCAGAAGTATAAGAGCTCTAGTGCTTCAAACCCATGCCTGAAGTGATCAATCACTCAGATGATGCAATATATATATTGAACGAATCAGATGAATTTGGAGAATCAAACTGATGGATGAGTTCATCAGCAGTGCAACATGCCCTAGTTCTCAGAAATAGCTCTAAAGCCATAGTTTAGCTGTCTGATGGAAACAGCCCTCAGTTATGGCTGCTGTTCCTCTGGTAAAACAATCTGCATTCCTGATAAAGAGCCTGGATCCCACTGTGGATTCTAGCTCATACACTGGTAGGGACCTAATACTAATGTTTTGATGGGGGCTGATGAACAAAGAGCTCTAACAGAATAATTTATTACAGATCTAAGTATTTTACACGTTAACTTGTTGCAAATGTTGATGAGTAATGGAAAGGATTGGTTTGGAATGTGTTTTTCTTGTGAAGTGGAGAGCATGGAAATCTGGCATGCAGAGTAAATTGTTGATTTCCCAGAGGATTTCTTAGAAAAGAAAAACTCATTTTTAAACTAAGAACTTGCTTCTTAGTTGAGAGAGGAATAATGGTGTCTTATGCTCCATGATGGTTTGCTAGTCGCTCACAGAGCAGACATGTCTGGTCAAAGTTGACCATGAATCATATGGAGGGTATGTTTATATCCTCATAAAAACTCAAATTGAGAGCATAATGCAAAAAGAAAAACATTTTAAATCCTCTTGTGACAAAGGAATCTTATTTATTTTGTCTTTTTATTTCATTTCAGACAGTAGGTACTGTAAATCATTTATAAAAAGAGAAACAATGGAATTTTGTTTTATTGCAACTGCAAACTTTTATGTGACAGACAAATATATTTGGTGGTGGATAATTATCAAATGGAGACATAATAGTACATTCTTTTCAAAATACCCATCAGGGAGATGGCCCTCCGCTTTGGTTTGAAGACTCTTGTAGCTTCTAAGAGAGTTTCTTCTTGCTCCATCCATCTTTCCATCAACTTGTTGTTTCCTGCTGCAGATAAGCATCTCTACAGCTTGATGCTTCCACCGCCATGTTACTCTTTTGTCATGCAAAGTACTATTAATGTAGGTGAGAAAGTTCCATTTTAGTCTCATCAAACTTCTCTTGCATGTTTGCTGG
The DNA here is from genome assembly GCA_902982915.1 of Phalloptychus januarius. Classification (NCBI taxonomy): domain Eukaryota; kingdom Metazoa; phylum Chordata; class Actinopteri; order Cyprinodontiformes; family Poeciliidae; genus Phalloptychus; species Phalloptychus januarius. The sequence goes on from CADWAE010000362.1 coordinate 5,053,137, forward strand.
GTTATCTACGTGACTCATGTCCAATGCATTATGTGTCGCCTAGATGAACAAACTGCAAAGAGGATGTTTTTGACACGTAAAAAGACTGTCTCCTTCATGAGCTTGCTGCTGCTCCTCCTGAATTATTGGGCTACTTGACTGCTTTTCTAAATAATCCTCTCCTTTATGTGGATGTTTTTATCTTGGTTGTGCAAACTTACTTCAGCCGTATCTCTAATTGCAATATTTTTGTATTTAGGGGTATAAGAAGGAGTTGAATACAAATGTAGACAGATATTTATTCATTTTCTTATAAAACCATTTAGAAACAATGTATTGATTTCCATTCCCTTCACAGTTAGGCACGACTGTGTGTTGGTCTATCACATAAAATCCCAGTAAAATAGTGTTGTTATTGTTGATTTCCCTTTGTTTGCATTTATCTGTTTCTTTGATAGCTGGATAGCTTTTTAATAGCTTAACCTGTATTAAAAAGCAGGGACACAATTATATTCAGGGCTCAGAGATTATCTGTGCTTGTACAACAACAATGATAACTTTATTCACCAGTAGTGATTTTATTATTTACATTATGATGAATGAAGAACTGGGTCTTGTTCTTCCAGCATTTTGATAAGAGCTCTGGCCTTAGCTCTGGTTCTCTTGGAGAACTGCATGTAAGTTGCAGCCAAATATCATCCCAATTGCATTACTATTATGAACTGGATTGAAGCATGCAAGTAATATTTTGGTCAAAAATGTTGGGCAAGTTGAACCTGCTTATTGATATAGATCAATAGAAGATAACAAGATTCTAAATGGCGAATGAATGAATCAGTGAAAACTATTTTTGCCACCAAAAGGCTCCGAAAGTGTCTGAGACCTAACATTCCTTACTATTTTATACAGAGATGTCACATTTATGACTTGTTTTCCCTGTAAATTTGTTCAGCTTTATCAAATGTCATTGCTGTAAAATTCCAAAAATGCAAATGTAATCAAATTTGAACTGAGCTTACTACAGGACGGCGTCTTGTCAGAGTAAAAGGGTTAATGGTGCTATGTAGAGTCAGTCTGGGTCTCCTTTCTTTATCTGGGAAAGGGCAGCGAGGTTCCAGCGAGGTCGGCGCTCCAAAAACTCAGAGGAAGTTGTCTCGATTGAGCTTTGTCTGCGAGGCCTGTCTGACTGTTAGGACAATACCATCAGCAGCAAATGGAGCCCCGAGGCTGCAAGGACAGCCGGATATACTACACACACTCTGGGTCACACAATAACACAGAGGATGAGTGTGTGTGTCCCCACAGTGCTAAAAAAAAAAAATGCAGCAACTGGACGGGCATTGCAGTCATTTAGAAATACCACAGATTTATAAACACTGCATTCCAAGGTAATTTTTATGGGCTGTATGTTAACAACCCGTGCCACTTCCTGAAGCACAGCTGTTTTCAAACACTTTGTTTCGTATGACAGATTCAAGTCTATGAGCTGTGTCTCTGCTCTGCTTGGCTTCATTTGGGTGGAGAAACATAATAAGTAAATGTGCTTGTAATAGCACATCATCTCATAATGGAAAAGACAGCTTACTTTACAGATTGCACAGATTCCCTTCTGCTGTAGGGTTTTGTGAGGAAGGCAGTGGGGGGGTTGTGGCTAGTTAAAGCAGGGGAAATTATACATTTGGTTATTTTTAGATCAACTAATAGTGATTGTAGTTCTCTTTCTGATTGTAATTCTCATTCTGGGGATATTCAGTCAGACTGATATCTGCATGCAAGATCCAGCCGTGATATTGGACAGACATAGTCAGGGATAATACTGGAGCTGACTGTGGTATTTAAATCCTAGTCAAGCAGTACTGAAGAGCCTAAAGTGTGCCAAGAAAATATCCCCGTACTCTTATGCCACCACTACCAGCAGCTTGAGCTTCTGCTTCAAGGCAGAATGTGAATTCAAGGATGTCAGCAGCAAATTGACAGGTGTATCTGATATAGTGGGGGATGAATGTAAAGCCGAGGTTATCTCGAAAATCTCTCCTGTCATCAGCAAATTTTGTGAAAGTTTGTTTAACTTGTAGATCGTCACCTGGAATTTGTAAGGTCTCAGTAATCTCTTCAGGTGTTTGTGTCAAAAAAAAGGTCAGTAGCCCCTTATGTGCGTATCAAGAATGGTCCAGGTGATATCCAAGTTAATAAAACCAACTGCTTTTCTTAATCCCTGTTCTTGTGTGGCTTCCCTCGGCTTCTACGGGAATTAATTAGCCAACTGTCTATTATTATTTTGAAATAATTCAAAGTGTCAGAATTGCATTTTATATCATCGTTCATGTGGCATTAGATGTAGAATATTCAGAAGACGATCTTTATCCATTGGAGACTTTTAGTTCCTGTGACTAACTTCATAATAAGCCATTAATAATGTTGACCCATTTTGGTCTTACATCATCAAGCCAATTTTGTCCACACAACTTCTTTATAGTGGGTGTTTTCTTTTTTTACAGACCATTCTCTGTAATCGTTGTGAAGTATTTACCATACATGGATGCCTAAATTGACATAGTTGCTTTCATTTTATCTGCTAGCTTCATATTTATATTAGCACTTCAGGAGGGGTACCAAAAAAAGCAAGTTTCAGTCTGAATAAGTGGCAGACTATTAAAAAAAATATAGTTGTATTTATAGCAATGTCATTTACACCTTTTGTGCTTCCTGTGACTTCATTGTGAAACATAGTTGACCTTAGAAACAGAATGTGTGCTTTTTAACAAACAATTGACCACTTGACTTTATCTATAGTGAGTAAAAACGAAATCAAATCAAAATTGTGGCTATCAGGTTCTATTAGATGTTTTTATGCATCTAATAAGCCACGGCTGTAAGACTAATAAAAGTTCAAACCCTATAATATTTGGTGTTTGGTGATGTGCTTAGTTTTTTTCTCCAACATGTTTAGACTTCACATTTCTGTTTACACTTGAAGCAAAAGTTACGACCATAAAAATGATAACATTTAAAAAATATACGTGAATTTTAAGTCCCAGTGAAAGAGCTTTGGTTTCCTCACTGCAAAGACATACAGTGGGGAAAAAAGTATGTAGTCAATCACCAATTGTGCAAGTTCTCCCACTTAGAAAGATGGGAGAGGCCTGTAATTGACATCACTGCTAGACCTCAACTGAGAGACAAAATGAGAAAAAAAAAATCAGAAAATCACATTGTCTGAATTTTAAAGAATTTATTTCCAAATGAGGGTGGAAAATAGGTATTTGATCAATAACAAAAGTTAATCTCAATATTTTGTAGTATATCCGTTGTTGGCAATGACAGGTCATACGGTTTCTGTAAGTCTTCACAAGGTTGGTACACACCATTGCTAGAATGTTGGCCCATTCCTCCAAGCAGATCTCCTCTAAAGCAGTGATGTTCTGGGGCTGGCGGCGGGCAACACAGACTTTCAACTCCCTCCAAAGGTTTTCGATGGGGTTGAGATCTTGTGTGGAGCCCCCGATCGAGGGAGATTAGCAGTGGTCTCGTATGTCTTCCATTTTGTGATTATAGCTCCCACACTAGATTTCTTCACACCAAGCTGCTTGCCTATTGCAGATTCAGTCTTCCCAGCCTGGTGCAGGTCTACAATTCTGTTTCTGGTGTCCTTCGACAGCTCTTTGGTCTTCACCATAGTGGAACTTGGAGTGTGACTGTATGAGGTTGTGGGCAGGTCGTCTTTTTAAGTGGGAGAACTTGCACAATTGGTGACTGACTAAATACTTTTTTTCCCCACTGTACGTGAGCAACGGGAGGAAGGGTTTGGACACTTAAATTAAAGCTTACACCTCAAATAAATTAAGCTACTCAGATAAGTTCACGTATATAAACACTTCGTCAAGCTTATTAGTGAGTGAAAGGACATGCTGTATTGTCCTGCTTCCCAGAATCAGCCAACACACACCTTCTGACTCATGTGGGGAAGCCACACGGCAGTCTTGGCCTGCATTCAGGATGCAGGACACCCCCACTGCTGACCTTTGTGAAAAGAGTAAGTCACTTAAATAGCCACGACTTACTAATTACCCTTCACTTCCTGTACGTTGTGTGATTAAGACAATCAGTGATGTATCATAATGTCAAGAGACACTATCTTAAACTTACTGATTTAGAATACATTTTTACTTGTACTTTTACCTTCACATATTTGTTATTGTTTTAAGAGTTTGAATGTTTCTTTTTCTGTTCCTGAAATCCACTGTAATCTTTCAAAAAATATGTCAAAAATAAATTTTCCATTGTTACTTATAGGTATATGTCCTATAATATGTCCATTTTGTTTTTCAGTCTGTTTTCTGACCACAAGATAGGATGAAGCCCATGTTTGTAGAAGTTTTAATTAGCATACATCTTCAATGATCTATCTAAAACATTTCATATGGTATTGTTGAATCTCAGTTAGGTGTTTGACAAAGTTGATCTGAAAAATACAGACTGAATTGTTTTAGGTTTAAGGTGCTAAATTTGTTCAGATTTTATTTGTAAGACCAGAACTATTATACATGTTGTTATGTACTTAAAGATTCACACAAATTCTGTTGGTTTTAGCTTTGTTCTTTCATTTTATTACTGGCTAATTGTATGAAATATTGCGCCATTTTACTGTTTTGGTCTTTATATATTATTTCAAGTATAACAAGCAGCTATAGCTTGTTATATCCGCTTTTATATTACAAATAGTGATATTTATAGCTGCGGCTTACTAATTACCCTTCACTTTCTGTACGTTGTGTGATTAAGACAATCAGTGATGTATAGTGAGGAATTAGTGGCGCTACTTTAATTTCTGCAACATGGCTGTTCATGTTCTTCGTGGCCAGAAATATTTCCAAAAACCTAAATTTGTCTCTCTTGTCAGAAAGAGAAAAGTGAAGTGTATGTCCTCAGTCATTTTATGAAAACATAAAGTTTTCCCATTTTTAAACTGTAATTTCATAAAACTAATGCCTTGCTAACTGTGATAAAAAGCCAAGTATTTTTTTGGGGGGGCAGCATATTTTGCATCTTTTCTAATCCAGTGCTTACCGATTGCCACATTCTGTGGATCATCTGCTTTGGCCTTAGCTAGACAGTGGAAGCCCTCTGAGCTCCACAGTGTTTGGATGCTTGACCTCAGAAATGTTGATTACTCTGGGACTCCACAACAGTGATGTCAGATATGAGGCCACGCTGCTCAGACCACCAGGCAGCTGCTGAGCAGTCTAAAGAAAGAGGAGTTCCCTTGGAGACCAAGGCCAGCATTACAGTGTTTGCTTGGTTGGAGGGTGATGTAAGAGAGCTGTAAGAGCTTAGTGTGTGCTCACAAGCATATACATGCTGATCCGCATAGTGTGGGCTACACTCTCCCTTCAATCATTGCAACAAAAATAAAACTGGCGTGTAAAGTTTACAGAGTTTAGCTCCACTTTTTTTTTTTTTGGCTAGTTCTGAAATTCCAGGGTTGTCCTTTTTGATCGGCTTTAGAGTGGTGTTTCATGCTTCGACAAAAGTGAGAAACCTTATGCTGTTGGCTGGTTTTGTCCATGAGAAATACGCTACAATGTTTGCAGGTTTGCTTTACACAGTCCTGTCCCTTGGTACGTGTGGCTGTTGAGCAACAAGCACAGGAGGAGCACTATTTAGTATTTGATCTTCAACAAGCAGGGCTGTCACATTGCCCACTTGTGTGGAGAACTGGGCTGGCGATCAGTGGGCACCTCCAGCTCGGCATCATGCTGTGCAGAGGGCCGAAGCAGATGGACCATCTGGTGACTGGTAGCAGAAGGACAGAGGCTTGCTGATGTGTGTCTGGCTGTGTGCGGGGGTGTGTGTGTGTGTGTGTGTGTGTGCATGGTATCGACAGACTGGGCGGCATGGTGTTGGAAGACCACCTGTCATGTTCTTCATCTCTTTCATGCATGGTCAGTGGCAGCAGACAATCAAGCACAGGCTAATTCAGATATTCGCAATGAAGATATCAGATTTCCTTTTTGTTTTTTCGCACTGTGAAACTTGTCATCGGGTGATGTCTTAGTTTTCTTTATTATCTTCACGTTGAGTCCTGAATCCATTTTGGCCAGGCAGGTGTCATTTCTCACACGACGTTTATTTTTGTAAAGTTTTTAGCATTCATGACATTTTGCCTCTGTGTTTCATCTGTAAATTGCTCTTGTGCCTGTTTTTCTTGTGGTTGTAAAAAGTTTTCTCGTTAATCCAAGAGGAGAAAGTGTGTATGTTTTTACTGACAAGGAGAACGGATGAGTATTAGGGACAAGTGGTATTTTCTGTACACAGACTTAGAGGATTCAAAGCACTTGAGAAAGCCAGCCTATTTCAAGAAGCAGAACATGCCCGTACAAAGTGAAGAACCACTTACCTTTTAATCCTATTTACAAGATAATTTGTCTCTTATCAAGTTTTTATCAGCTTAATTCACTACAACTAAATGAATGTAAACTGCAATAAAAAGTACAATTTTTACAACAATGACCAATGACTGCTGGACAAAAGCACCACAACCTTGCAAAAACAAGCGGGTTTAGATAATAGATGCTAATAGATGGATGGATGTCTTTTGTTACCATCTGTGTGGTATGAATTTATGTGTGGTGCATAAATAATTTTCTAAGACAGTTTAGAGCAAAATGACCAAAACTGTACAAATACCGTAAAGAGGTCAAATGTCCGCTTCATACGAGTTCACTGAGACAATTGCTCCATATGCTGAAATCCAGAAAACAAGCTTGATTTGTGCAAGGCAAACAAGGCAAAACGTTTAAATGCAAAAGTAAGTGATATTGAAATTACTTGTATGCCTAGAAAGGATGCAAAAACATCTTTTGAGTGATACCTGTCCATGTTTTTAGCTAGCACAAACATGGGAACGTAACATATTTGACTTGTTATATCTTCCCAAAAAAATTAAGTTTGGATGTTTATATATATTCTACACTTCCTCCATGCAGTTGCTACAGTTGGGAGTCTTTCCTTTGAGATGCCAGAGAATCTGGAGGAGTGGCCAAAGGATGGAGTAACACATGGTGGTTCTCCCCCACCTGTTGCTGTGCATCGGAAATTACACTAGTTTACTCTACTAGTGTTTGAACAAAAGAAAAATGCAGCTGTTTGGAAAAGCATTCATCTGTGAACAGTCGTGATGAAAACATGAACAATCACGGATCAAAATGAAACAAGGAAAGGTGAGCCCTACCTTGTTAAGGTGTTTGTCGGCATGAAAGTGCAACACCAGGCTGTTACGTGGGAGAGTTATCCAGAAAAATCAAGCTCAATGGGACAAATTGTAGACGAAGCATTGGAGGGAAATGAGAATCTAGTGGAACTGCATAGGAAGACAATGGCCTGGATAGAGTTAATCCGGTATAACAAGTTGATATTTGCTGGTTATTTAACCAAACTACTCAGGCAGGAGGACACTCTGTCTCTGTCTCTGAATTGGACTGGATGTTGAAAAATTGGGCATCAAACATTCATGTAGCAACTTAACGTATGTTACTCAAAGGGCCCTAACATTGTGTCTGAAACCACACAAATAGGTAGCTTTAATCCTATGTGTTTTTAAAAGAAACAGCTACCTCTCTGGGCTTCGTCCACCAAACCGGTTCCACAGCTTACCTGCTGCTAGAGCTTACTAAGCACCAGTTCTTTCTGTGTCCTTTGAGGTAAATTTTGGCCATATCACCAAAAACTGGAGATATCCCAGACAGCCTCAGATGCTGATTTGCTAAAGGAAAAAACATCCTATGCTAAGATGGGCGGGATCATTGGGAAGAGCAGCCAATTGAAACCCTGTGAGCGACATATTTTAAAACTCCAAATTTTAGCTTCAAAATTTTTGGTCAAACTAAACATTTTAAAAACTATAAAACACAAAAATGTCGGCTTTGTCACAATAACGTGGTTCTGACTTGACTGTCGGGTGGTGGAAAAACAAACCAGTTCTTTGTCAGAACCGGTTCAGAACTGGTTCCAACACCATCACTGGTTAGGAACTGGAACCTCTCTGGTGGAAAAAAACTAAACAAAACCCTAGCAGCTCAGTTCTAAAATTTTCATTTTGACTGAATTTAAAGAACCTCTGGTCTTTTTCATTGTGAAGTTAGCGATAACATAAGCAGATGTACTGGCTGGTAATGGCTTTAAAGGTTGAATTTTCTCTCCTGCATTTGTTCCTGGCCTTACATATGACCTCATGAATGCAAATTAAGAATATATTTAGATTGGTTTTATGTCTAAACTTACTCTATTTGCTGTACACAAGTAGGCAGAAAGCTTTGATAGGGTAATTGATAGATACTCGAGTGGATAACATATGAGCTCATAACCACATTGCTGCACCGTGGAGCAGCTGTTTTGTTTTTTTTAACTTCCTGTTCCCCTTTTCCATTTCTGCTCTTGAATAACAAACAAATATGCCTTCTTTTAATAGGCATTTTAGTCAATCTCTTGCTATAAATTAGAAATGTATGAAAGGTATTTGGGTCAAGAAGGGCAGAACATCAATGATTCAGCATTCTTCCTTTGTCATCAATGAAAAGCATTGATTCCGGAGCTAGATAATTCTTCCTTTATGTTATGTTCCTTTTTTGGTGTGTGTCACTTCTTGAGTGCAAACGCTGATTTTATTTCTTGAAAGCTTATGCCCTTAACCTGAGGCAGGTTTTTCTCCTGTACTCCCACCGGCTGCATCGTGGGATTTAGGCGGTATGCGGCTCTATCATTAAACAGAAGGAATTCCCTCAATGAGACTCTCTAAAGTAAAGATACGTGCGTTACCAACCAGCATCAAACGCAGCTCTTGGCCGCTGTGGTGTTTTTCCATAAAAGAATATGCCAATCTCAGGAGAACAGGTTAAAGAAAATATTAAATAAATAACACCAGCGTTGAAAGGGATTTAGGAAATAAAACCTTTGTGTTGGTACCACCACCTGCGTCCTGTTTAGTCATTGTTTTTGTGTAATCACAGAAATATTATGCAGCTCGCTAAAGGAGAAATGGCCCAGTTTATGGATGTTGAAAACCTGTTTTTCTTTGTTTCAGGGTGAAGTCTTCGTCTTAAGAGAGAAGTTGAGCTCTGTGCTCAAGTTCAACAAGGCCACTTCCTGATGATGACAGTAAACATGGGTAAGTTGCTTTTGAAAGCAGGTTGCTCTATGTGCATTCATATAGAAACTTCTACCACGCATAAACACACCCATCCTCTACACTTCCTCTTCAACAGGAACAGTGCAGATAGCAGCAACCCAAATACAGCAAAGTTATATTTAAAAAAGGGATGTGAGATAAGTAACATTATAATTTGGAAATGTTGGATGTATGCCTTTATTGATCTTTAACCCATCCACATCCGAAGATTAACAAACTTGCCTTAACACTTCTGAAAAATAGCCATCAGCAGTTAAAGTATTTGCTTCAGAGCTGTTTCTGTTATGATCCTAAACAAGTATTGCTTTCTTTCCGCTACAGATGACGGTCTCCAGAATGGACCTGGACAGCACAGGAACACACAAGGTAACGAAGCACCACTGCTTAAATTAGAGAAATATGGGAAATTTACCTTTTTATTAACATATCACACAATATAAATCAAGAAATCTGAACAAATGGCTCCAACATGTAATATGCAGTCAAAGAAAGAGAAAATTTAAAGGGAAACTGTAATGACGCATTCCTGTTCATCTTTTAGAGTCACTACCTGATGTAAAACACACAAAAACAAATAAAAATTCTTCATTTCCGTGTGCTCTGATGAAATATCCTTCCTTTTTTATTACAATTTTATTGCAATATGGATTACTGAAAGAAAAATACCAAAAATGACTGGGTGTGATTACATAAAGACATTGTGTAACAACATGTTGCTCCTTGCCATTGCAAGGAATTACTTCCGGTAACAGGTCTTTGTTGAGCATAGCTAAAGGAGCAGAGGAAGCTAAACAGCAGTTTTATGCATCCACCTAACTGTATGCACAATATCTAATTACATCAATATTTTAAAAAATGTTATGCAATATGTAGATTTGCTCATGTTATTGATCAAAAACTGGACTCTGGGACAAGCCCTGTGCAAACATTGCTTGCACAGCTATTGTTACACACCTACAATTACCAGCATGACATCAGAGCTGTTACTCCTAGTGAAAGATTAACTCTAAACGCTTAAACATTACATCCATTAGGTCTTAAATTGACTGTGCTTCATTTTTCGGTAAGCTGAGCAGAGACTGGTGTTTACAGTGGGTCTTGCTGGCGTGTGTGTGCATCTGAGCGTGTGTTGTGCGTCAGAGATTGGACCTGGCTGCTGCAGGGGAGTGAGGACACATTTTGGCTCCGGCTGCTAATCCCGCCGGATGCCTTTGCCATGATGTGTCTCTCGGCTCAAGGAAATCCCCTCAATGTCTTTCCAGGCAGTTTGCCTCACTCTTCACAGCCTTCCTGGTCTGTGCACAGCACTGATTTGCAAGTAGTAACCCTCGTGTCTTAAAACTGAGGCTGCTCTCCAAACAGACTTAAGGTAAAAATGTGAGCCTGCATGTTTGGTTTGCTTGAGCAGCAGTTGCAAGCAGACATCTCCTTTTATGTTGACCGTCTTGGACAGCAGTTCCTGCCACTTCTCTACCTTAACCCAGAGAAAAGGGGAGGGAAAAAAAGATGCAGTGATGATGCAATGTCCTGCAATCACTCTCCATTGTGCAACTTTGCTCACTCTCCCCGGCTTCATGGAATTCCCCCTGTTCTTTTGTGGGTCACATTTTACCCAAGACTGAAGGTGGGAACTCAGGAAACGAACTGCAGGTATCCCAAACTGTTCGGCACATCGGATCCAAATCCTTGGTCACACTTGCTCTGTTTCAGGAGTTTTTTTTGCAGGCAGTTTCTGAGTCACTGTCAGTGTTTGTGTGGCTTCCCACCGCGCTGGCGGTTAGCCTTGGCTGGCCTCTACCTTGGCGAGTGGCCGTGAATCAGACCCGAGTGAGGTAATAATTTCATTTATAGTCCGGCTCTGTTCACCACCACGCATTTCTCACACACCGACTGCCCCCTGCACCCGTCAGCCTCCTGCTCTCCCCACGCTGCTATTATCCACAGGCAACAAACCAAGCCTCCTACACAGAAACACACAATCATATACACTAGCGGGACTGTGTTTGTTTTGTATCCTTGACTGCGAGGGCTTTGGATAGTCTAGAGCTCCGGGCCTGTGCTGGCTCAACAAATCACTAGAGAGACGCTGTGTTTAAAAATGTTTGTTTAATGTATATAAGACAAATTTATACAATATAATGATAAATGATGAAGAAATTGGTTGCAGTCCATCATTATGAAAAATACTTCATGAAAGAATAGGCACAAAAAAAAATCAGTTTTTTTACTGTGAACTCCAAAAGTTTTAGTATTTAGTAATACTAAAACTAAATACTATTTGTGGATTTTTGACACTTTAAAATCCACAAATAGTCCAGTCATGATGAATATGTTATTCCACATGTTTTGCAAATAATTTAAAAAGTATTCATATTCAGCCCCCCACATTAGTCTTTAGAATACCTTTTTCTGCATTTAAATATTTTGAGGAACTTCCCAGCCAGCTTTTTAGATCTAAAAATTATTTCTTTTTTTTTATTATTATTTTTTGCTTTTATTGTTTCCTAATTTTAAAAATTTTTTTTTTTGAATTAGATTTTGCTCTGGATTTACTGGGCCGTTTAGAAGCATGATTTTATCGAAAGCAGATCTCTGGTTAGACTTCAACCGTAGTGAACTTCGTATTTTATTGCTTTGTTGTACATTTTTCTACTGACCGAAGCCATTCATTCTAGAAAAAAGATGGCACCCATAATATTTGCTCTGCAGTTAGAGTGGCAAGGGGAAGAAAAAAAAACAGTTTTTCCTTGAGTCAGTCAGAAATTCGTGAATTTCCTGTGTGGAGTAATAAACCAAGTTTGCCTGCTTGCGCTCAGAACAGTGATTCAGTTCCTTCCTGTTCGGACAGGCCAGACCGAGCTGTGAGTCATTCACCTCTGTTGACGCCACAGATTATTATAACTACCTCTGCCTTCTGTGTCTGTATCAAGAATAAAGTTTCGGCGTGAAGCCCTGCGCATTTTTGCTTGTAGAAGTGTGGGGCTTGTTTACATATGTGATCACCTTTCTTCCTTTTAGAAGACTCAGGGAGGAAGATACTGGAGGTGATCTGTTTGTGTCAAAATTGGAGTTGTTTACACAAACAAATACCTGTAGGATAAAGTTTTCTGCTACAGGAAAAAAAAAACACTGGGCAACTTTTCAGCAAGACAGGAAAAGCATATTGCTCCAACTTTGTTATTTTTAGTGCTCTGACTTAATAAAGCCACAAGTATTTGACTGGATAATTGCACTATATTTTGCCGGATTTATCGCCATTTGTTCTAAGAATACCAGTCCACCCCCTTGCACTGTTTCCACTATTTGCACTGGAGCTGAGATATGGTGGGTGTAACTTTTCTTATCGCTCTGCATTATTTAGTTTGTCTCTAAGTGTGGGGAGTATCCTGTGCAGCAGAGAGCTGTGGGTCGCTTTGTACCTCACTCCAGCTGCTATGTGGGGACAGGGACAGAAAAAAATTTATAATGAAATACCACTTCTATGTGTTTGGCTGAGGGGGATCAATGCCTGTTCATGTTAGCTACCCAGCCTAAAAGATTTATAGATCAGGGTTGAAAGGTTAGAGTTTCCTCGAGAGCAACGAGGCAGAGCCATTTTCTTGAGAAATCTGGATTGGGTGAAACTCTGCTGAGTGGATTTTGACCCACAAACAATATCAGACACAATTCCGTGACATAGATCCAAGCATTTCTTGTCAGACTTGTAAGAATGAATTTGAACTCAATTAATCAATGGGGAAAACTACTGTAATAAACCAAGTATACAATTAGTTTCACTCCTGCTTTCAGTCCTTTGAGAGAAAGATTGGAGCTTACAGAGAAAAACATCTTTAATTATTAGTCTTTACACTATATACATTGTTCATAGTCCTGGATGTTCTTTTATGCTCTCTTCTGTTCAGCTCATCCTACAGGTTTTCTTTAGGACTTATGTCTGGGAACCAAAATGGCCCATGGAGAATGTTCATTTCCTCTTAATACCGAGAGGTCAGAGCAAACAGACATGGCGTGCAATTTCTGTTCTCCCCGTAAGCCATTTTTTTCATCCACAAACACACTAATACTAATTATTAGCTGATATTTACAGATAAAGCTATGTTGGAAAAAGTTCCAGATGCAATTAATTAAATAAACAAATAAAACTTAATTTCTATGTAAAAAGTAATTTCAATATTTCTGTTGTATAATTGATGGGACTTTCTCAGTTTATCTTCTAAAAACAAGAAAGATCTATTTACATTGTTAGTTTTTTTGTAACCTTCTCGGTTTATTTGTAATTGTAACAGCAGAAGCATTCCGAAATTCTAAATATTTGTTTTGCAAGTTGTTCAAAGGCACTCAGGAAGAAATTTTTAGCATCTGTGTGTGTGAACCTCGGGGTGTGAGTTCATCGAAGCATTCACTTTTATTCAGTCACTGCTGGCTGCTTCTAGTCCCTCTGAGGTGTGAGTAGAGAAAGTCACACTGATGCATCTGGAACATCATCCCTGTTAAAGGGTGTCCCCCTGACCTTGGGGTGAACCCAGCGGACCGACCTGCTGCCAATGAACAGCCGGCTGCACGGATGGAGTGGGATCAAATTGCATCTCAGCTTCCATTTGCTGCCTGCGTTAGCCGGTCTCCAGACGTCCCCAGTGGTCGTCTGGAGAGCGTTTCAAGAGCGTTTTTTCATCTGAAAGAATGCAGTCTTTCTTGCAGGTGCTGTTTTGTCTCACACACCTGGCCTGCTTTCTGCGTGGGAAAAATTGCGTGTGCATTTTAGCCATGAATGTGCTCGTCACTCATTCATCCCGCAGGCAGGCTTGAGTGGAGGTCAACCACCTCGTCTTTATACCGTAGACGCGGCTCGGATAATCGCTTCCATTAACGCCTCTTGATATGGTAATGCCTGACACGCTTGTCTGCATGATTATCTCCTTTACAGGAGGGAGCGCGTGTGTTTATATGGCAGAAGAGAGATGTCGTGGACAGAAATCTTGTCCCATTTTACTGTAATTTTAAGTGTAAATAATGCTTACTTTCAATTTGAAGCTATCACCCGTTTTGTTTCATTTGCCTGAAAAAAGTTGCAGCTATTCAGAAAGGGGAAAACTCAGAACCTAACAGCCTTGTGCAACAGAAAGTCATGCAATAGTTATACTCTGTGCATTATTAAACATTATTGATTTATCAATAGCAGTGCTGAAAGCACCAAGTTAATAAAGATCCCTCCAATTGAGTGCAAACGATTGAGATGCATGTGTGAGTTAACAACCACTGGAATTTTTCCACTTGTGGAAACTTGATAGATGGTGTAAGAACAGGAAGTAGTAGCCCAGGTGTTGCCTCATAAAGTGGTGGCAACACAAGCTGCAGCTCTAACTGCATGGCAGTCGTCAAATCGAACTGTCAATGTAGACGATAACTTCACTCATTTTTATAAAATAAAACTTAATTTGTGTTTGTTTCTTTCTTTTTTTTTTATACATCTTCTGGCTGCAGATGATGAGGAGGCGCTCAACTCCATCATGCAGGACCTGGCCGCTTTGGGTCGCTACTCCAGCCACAAGCACAAAAACAGAACCTTACTCTACAAACAGGTACACATCACACCTGAATGCATTCATATCTCATCTGCTGCTGCAGCTATAATATTCACATGTCTGACTGGCTTAAATATAATTATGTCCAAATGCAGCTCCTGTTGTTACAAAACTCACTAGGAAAATACTAGTTCACATATAAAAATGTTAGATTTTACAGATGAATTTCTGTAATTGCAACAAAGTATTATAGAAACAGAATATCAGAGGAATAAAACACTGTGAGCTTTATTAGCTAAATAAAATTTTTGTTAAGTTCAGTTAATATCAACCAACTGAACCGATCATTCAAACATAAACATTTCTTGAAAATAAATACATTTATTTTACATTCATAATTTTAAAAGCTTTTAAATATAAAAAATTTAATATTTTACTGCTCTTTTGGCTTTTGGGCTGTCTTAGGTTGGTGTTTTAAACTTGACTTATAGTTACTGAACCTGAACTGATTTTAAATGTTAAATAAAGCATTAAAGCTGATTCTGCTGCTTTAAAACCTGTCGAAGATAAAACACTTAGCTTAATAATAATATTAATAATAATAATAATAATAATAGATGTTTAGTTTGGGATAAAGAAGTGCTTCTGATTTCAAAAAATTATTTGATCTAAGTTTATCTTTTGCCAGAATTACTGTGAGTTATGCCTGAATTAGAAGCCAACCAATGTTTTACTGAACATTAAATAAATTCCAGTCAGGTTAATGTTTTGCACTGAAATTTTCAGAAAGTTACAGAAAACAGATAAGCCCACAATTCTTTCTACACCTGGCAGGTTTAGCTTCAAAGTGATAATTTAATTTTACCCAGATAAAGAAAAGTATTGACCTTAACATTCCTCAAGCAGCATGAGGGGTGGATATTAAAATATCTCCTTAAGTTAAATCCGACTGTTATCCGTTTCAATAGCAATTTATTAACTTGTTCCTTTAACCTTGAATGGCATTGTGGGTTTACTCGCAGTACCTCAGCCACTCTGTCGTCAGGATTTATTTTTCTGGACTGGGACGTTGTTTGGTGCCAAAGTCAGGTAAAGGTTGTAGTAAAGGTGCATGCTCAAACGAAAGAGCTTATTGTGTTTGTCGTATGGAAGGGATTTCTATTTACTTTCATTCAAGATTTAAAAAATCCACTGAGTAAATGATGTAATGGTCAGTGAAAACGGTGCTGGTTTCGTGTTGCTCCGAGAAGTTGCCTCTTCACACGTTTGTTCCCTGTCTGTGGAATGATAATTGATGAATCCTCTTAAAGGGGCAGTGTTTATGAGGAGACATAAACAAGCTGGTGAGGAGCAGAGAGAGTTTCCGCCCGGGCAGCGGCTCTCCTCTGTGAGAAGGGCCGCCCGCTCCCTCCCCCCCACCCACCCCTCACCACCCCTTCCCCCTAATTTTCACCCAATCTCCTGCGCTGATATGATGACAGCGTTAGTTTATCAAAATGACCTCATGCAGACTTACAGGCTCCTCCAGATTCCTGCTCCCTTTGGTTAAAACTTTTACAAGAACACACACAGACTGTCATGTCCTCCTTTTTTTTTTTTAGTTCTGAACAAAAAACAACAGGCATCATAGTGCTTCACCTAATTTCCCCAGCTTTATTCTACAGGCCAAATCCCTCATACAGCCATGAATCATTTTAACTTTGCATCTCTGTAACTCTTCTCTCTTGTTATTCTTCCTCTCAACAGGATTTAAGAGTCAAGCTGGAGCATGAGAGAGAAAAGCGGTATGTTAGAATCCTCCTTATTGTTTTTCTTTCTTTTTTAAATTTTTTTTTTTATGTTCAACTGTCCAAATTCAAACGTTGCTAGTTTGGATCTTTTTTGTTTTGCTTTGCCATGCCAGGGGATTTTGTGTCTAAGGGAGGAAATCACAGTTACATGCCAGAGTGGCAGAAAGAGAAGGAAAATTCCTGCTTGGATTATTTAGCCGAGGCTCTGTGTTCCAGAGTCGGTTTTTAGAGTGGAAAAGATGCAGGGAGGTCTGGAGGAGAGGGAGTGATTAACTAAAGGCGGAGAGAGAGAGAGGGAAGTCTTTCAGTTCACTGTCCTCTCCTCACCCTGAATTAATATTTTATCTCATGCCGCATCCTTCGTGCCGTTTGATCCCACGTCACTGGCTTCAAACGGAGGAAAACTCTCATAGAAAGTGCTTAACGCTTTGATGAAAACCTTCGGAATACGTTGTCCGCTAAGCATGTAAGAATTAACAGCAAACCCTCTGAATGGTGGATACTTTGTTCCATGTGAAATAAGCTCATGTTGTTCTGTCTTTGGCTGCTCTGGGAAACCTTTGGCTTTTTAGCAAGTCCTCAGATGGACTACAAACATTTAGTTTCCTGGTTATTCCTAAATTAATTCCTTGTATGGCTAACACCTCTTCCATTCCTTTTTTTGGAAGTGTGTGAATTTGGGAGGAGAGGATGCTTCTCCTTCTGCCAAGTGTGTTGCATCCATTCATAATAGCTTAGTGTCACCTAGTTTTAACTCTGTTATCAGCACCAGTAGGTGTTTTTAAAGGAATTAACACTGAAATCTCTCAAAATATAACAAAAATAATATAAAAGGAAGATTCATTTGAAATAAAATTCATACATCTGCTCATTTTATTTACATGTAAATTGAAAATGACATGTCAAAAACTATTTATACCTTTTTTGATGATGAGAAGTATTATATCCTTATAATAGTTGCTGACCAGGTTTTTGGATGCTTCCATTGACATCATCCACACCCTGACATTGTGTATAAAACTTAAAAAAAGAGGTTCCACCCATAATTTGGATTTCCTTTAGCTAATGTAAGTTTAAGGAAACTGTTTGATCTCCAAGTTAACCAACGTTGGTCCGACACTTTGGTCATCACTGAACCACCACAGGAAAGCTGATAAGAGCTCCAGAATCGGGCTGCTGACGTAGCAGGTGGACATCCCTAACCTGTCTTGTTGGGAATATTGCGACACAAACCTGTGGTTCGTCTGGGAAGGTCATCCTCTCACTGTCAGGTAGTTTCCCCTCTGAAACTGGCCTCTGAATTGTGAACAGTACAAAATAATAGGTTGAAAAAGCTGCAGGTTTGTGATGCAGAGCCAAAAATAAGGTTCTTATTTTTTTTTTACATTGTCCACACATTTTCTATAGGACTAATAGTAGGTCTTTAAGAAGAAGCTTAATGGTGGCCTGGTTTTGAAGCACTTCATTCTGCTAGTGAGGAGAAACGGAGGCAAAAACGACAAGAATTCCCATCACCTTCATTCACAGTTATTTGAACCAAAGAAAGAGGAACTGTTTTGGTGATTAGAAAGCTGCAGGCTCACAGAAGTAAGAAGGAGCATGTTGTTCCAGCAGAATATGGATCCACAATGAGCCTCTCCACTTTTTCACAGCCATAATTGGCTGCTGCTGTGGAAGAGATAAGTTTTTCCACGCTGCTGTCTCTGTTCCTGCCTCCCTCTGTTTTCTAAGCCTCACGGCTATCTGCTCTTCCTCACGAGCCTGCTCACATCACTCTGCTCTCCCAGCACAGACATCTCACTTTACGGAGGCATCACTCATGCAGTCACAAGACATTTTCTTGCATTAACTCAATACATATTCACAAGGGTTGTTATGCTGCACAAAAATATCACTTACTTATTTCGGCTTTAAAGCCACGATCCATACATTTTAAGTATTTGGTTTTAAGTATTTGGTTTACTTAACACAAGTAAACCAAATACAAATCTTTTAAACCTTGGTCAGCAGTAAAGAAAAACTTTTTTTTTTATAAACTTGAATTTATTGTTGTCTAAAATTTTGGATATCAGCTGATTTTTGTCCACTGCTAATTGGCCAGTTGGCTTAAAGTTGCTCCAGGTGATTAATTGAGTTCAGGTTTTTGTACATTTGTGCACTGAACTGGGCTGTACTGGGTATAAGAGCATGTATTAAACCCGAATGTTTATTCTTCTCGTGTTATCCGAGAATGACTGACCATCCAACTCCAGGTTACACCTACCCTGGTTTCATGTAGATCATGAGCTCTCTGGAACTGATTGGGATTCTACATTTTCTAATAACTCTGCAGATCGTTTTAGTATCCTTCAATTGGTGAGGTTAAAAAAAAACAACAACAATAATTAACTAATTACATGAACTAATGCATTCATGCTCTGGATTCAAATAATAGATCTGGTCATGTTTGTTGTTAAAAACTGTAGAAATTGTTTTAAGAAGACATTAAGATATTGTGGTGGAATAAGAAGGTGGATTACAATACAGTCATGTTGTTTCATTACCAATACAGCAGCAGTTATAGCATCAAACTGTGAGGTTTGAATGAAAACTATTTATTTCACTCTCTGTCTGGAGTGTGTGTTTTGTAATGAAGGCATTACTCTTGCAGACTTAACTTTTGTGTTTAGTTGTTGCTAAATTGATCAACTTTAGTGCATTTTTTACAACCTAATAATAAATCATTATTTATTGGCACTTCTGCCATGCATACATAAAAGGTTGGACGATTTAAATAAACAGAAGCTTTTGGATAAGCTTCTGTTTATCCAAAACAGAAATGGATAAACAGAAATGCTTTCACTGAAAAACATTTCTGCGAAACTTAAATCTTATTAAGTGCATATTCTTTTTAAAATCTAAATACTTGCTTTAATTCTGGTTATAAAGCAGCAAAGGGCCTCCATCCTGCAAATATCACAAGCCGGCAACTAAGAGCACATTTAAATTTAACAAAAAAGGAAAATAGAAGCACAAATCTTTCTTTTATTTATATAAGCCTCTGTGGTGAGACCTATTTTGCTCTTTAAGGCAACTGGATTTTGCAGAAATTGAGTAAATATAATGCCGTATCCCATAAGCATCTGCAGCACTCGAGGTATTAGGAATCCATGAGTCAGGATAATCGTATTGTCTGTCCACAATGGAATAAAACTGGAAGGTTTCTCTTTTCGTTGGCAGGCACTGAAGGTTTGAGGCAGGAAATAAGCGCTGCAGAGTGTCTCTCTCTTCCTTTGGCCAGAGAGTGAACGACCAGAGCCAGACCTTTACTCTTTTCTTCTTTTAATTTTTTTTTCCTGTATGTGTATGTTTGTGATTTTTAGGAAAAGACAGAGCCAGTGCGCTGTGTGAAGGCAATCTTTCATCTGCAAATCTGTTCCTTTTCTATTTTTTTCCCCTGCAACTGTGTTTCCCCATGCAGAGGAAGGAAAGCCGTATCTTTTAGCGCAGAACCCCCTTTTTTAGCCCTCTGCCACATCCCTCCTGCTCTCTATCGCACACATCATCGCTGAATCTAAACAGTCGGGGAGCGTTTAGCTGCGCCATTGCTCGCCTCTGATCTGCAGGCCTGCCGATTCCCAGAATCCTCTCATTTAAATGAGGGAACCAATGAGCAGTCATTAAGATAGGCAGAGCTTTGGCCTCTGATGAGGAAGCGATGGGATAAAAACAAGCTCTTTTATCAGAATACTATAAAGAGTTAGTGGTGGCTGCAGATTCTTTGCAAGCAGAATGAGATTGATAGCAGGCATAGAAGAAGAAGACATGCTGCAGAGAGTTTATTTTCTCAGGCTGTCTGCTTTATTTTCTAACTCACAGTCTGTAAATATCTCCACGTCTCTGTATCTATCACTTTGTCACTCTCTAAAAGAGGAGGGAAAGACACACATCCTGCTGCTTTAGCTGCCGCTCTAGATCCCCCGGCCCCCTGCACTCTCCCGCCCCCCTTCTTTCCTCTCAGGAAGTTTCCCATCTGCCTTTGTGCTGGCTTAGCGGAGAGACCCCGGCCGTTGTTGAAACAGCGGCCGATGAATAGTCTGATTGGAAAGCACGATCATGCATGTAGTTTTATAAACATGCAGCCCCGTATACACATTCTCTTGCAATCAGAGTGAAAGACAAAATGATCCCTCTGATAGATAACGGTACATCTTTTCTGAGAAGGTTTATTCCCTCGCTTTCTGCTTGGTTGATTAATCTTCTGTCAGTATCTTGCACGCCTTTGCACTCTTCTCTCCTTGACCCAGCCTGACCTGAACATTTTCCGCTCTCTTTGCCACATTCATGAAATAAATGAATTATTTTGTGGCTACCAAAAGCACCAGAAAAGTTAATTCGTGTTTACGAGGAATCTTTTTGCAAAGTGTCTGCACCCGGTTGTGACATAAATATCCCTTTGATTCCTAATGCTGCTGATGTTTCCACCACGTTTCAGGATCATACCATTTCAGAGGCCGTTGAAGATCAAAGAGCTTCTGCAAAAAGTCACAGAGGCCTTTGGTCAGCAGATGGACCTCTTCTTCATGGAGAAGGAGGTAAGAGAAGGAAGGTTATGTTCTAATGTTTGGGGTTTTTTTTGTATACATTTTCTTCTGTAGTTACAAACACCTAGAATTACTGCAAGAGGAAGTAGTTAAAAAGAATAGAGACAAAATGGATGATGGATATTATGTCTACAGATCTTTTATCTCAATACCAAAAAAATAGTATTACCTATTTAGCTGTGGTAATTATGCAGTAAACGTCTGACTTTGTGACAGTCTCACTTGTTGAAATCTGCAAAATGTAGCTGAGTGATTTGGTTAATGATGCTTTTAGGAGACCTCAGACACTGTGTGAGCCGCACAAACATGTTTTCTCTCTCCAAGCTGTTAACATCCTAATTACTCAGCAAAGCCTTGATTTTACTTTTTTTTGTTTTAGATTTGCAAAAAGAGAACAACAACCCACCCAGAACCTAGTAATCAGTACCAAGTTACAGAATGTGACTGAATAACAAACATTTATTCATCAACAATGAATTAAATTAGGAAACATTTTAACACTTTATAAGTGAATGCAGACCAATTGAAATTGTATTACCTATAATCAAGTTCAGTCAGAATACATATTTGTTTGATGCAAATTATTCCAAGACAATCAAATCACAGTCGGATTCATATAAAATACCATGATGGACAAATGGTGCATCAATGGCTTTGTGCAGCACTGACACTCATGGTGGCAATGAGCCAGAGTACTTTCCATAGTAGAGAAAAACAAAAACTACGGGACAAAACAAAGCACAAAAGATGTGGAATACTTTCCGTTTGTTTTGTTTTCAGCCTTAAAAGACTTTAAAAAACATGGAATAAGGAAAATATTTTTGGTTTTTCAGTTTCTAGGTTTGCACTGCTTTTCATCTCCCTATTACACAAATGTGCAGTGATTCCCTGAGCAATTTCACAGGAGAATTGCAACTCAATGCAGTCATATTTCCCATTAGAAAAAGAAAAAATGGCTTCAAATGCATGTGTAGATTTGAAAAGTTGCCAGGAGTTGAACATTCATTGTCAAACTCCAGAAACCATCTGCATCCTAAAGAGCGATTTTCAGCTTACGTGCACAAGGAAAATCAGATAAAGCAATGTTTACGTTTTTTAAAAATAATCCTTTCCCATCTCAACGTTTCTGAAACTGCTGTTGCATTATGCAACAATAAGGAAAGAAAGGTCATGTTTGTATTTGGTCCGTCAGCTGCTGCTGCCGCTGAAAAGCCAGGAGGACCTGGATCAGGCGGTGCTGTCTCTGGGCAACACTTCAGGAACTAACGGGCTGCTGAGGATTCTGCTGAAGACCCCTAAAAACAACCCTGTGAGTCGCTCTCATTGTTCACTGTACATGTGCATCATTGAAACCCCAGCAGATTTGAATAGAGTCATACTTCTTCCGATGAAAAAAGCTGCAATGCTGCCCTCACTTCCTCAACTGATGTCCTCTTCTTCCTGCTTGCAGTATCTGCAGGTGAACAGCCGGGACAAGCAGAGTGAGATGAAGTCGTCACGGTCATTAGGAGACCTGAAGGGTTCTCTGCTCAAAGGGTCGGAGAGGGTCCGCAAACACTCGACAGGTGAGCTTCCACTAGTCTCATGGAAAAGTCCTGGGTAAAGATACACTGAGAAACCATAAAAAGCTGATCTGTGAACAGCATGTCCCGAAGACCCATCAGGTCACAGTAAAATCAAACTAATTTGTGAATGCCTGTAGTCCAAACCACCTGCAAAAGAGTGAGAGAGAGCAAGACTTACAGCAGATAACAGGAAGGCTGAATGGAGAACACCAAAGTTGTTGTATCATTTCCTTTTGGTTTTTTAGCCTCCGTCTGAAAACATGTTGGATTTGGAAATGCTGGCAAATGTTTGGAAATCTCAAAGTAAAGTCGAGTACATTTTTCAGGGCAAAAACTCTAGTCTCTGTAATCATTTTGTCTTTGTTTAAAAAAAAATGAAATCCTTTTTTTAATACCTACTCTATTTGAAACATGAGGTGTGATGTTGTCACAGGAAGTATAAAAAAATATCACTAATAATGTTCTTACAATTTAATGGGGAGATTGGTGCTGGAATTCGCATTTGATTTTTCTGATTGGTGCATCTTTACTTGTGGGCTGTTTAGACTAAATAAATTAGGATAAAACCTATTACTAGGAAGCTGCTGAGTATAAGAACTCGGATCAGGACACTTTTGCACTTTCAGGATTTTTTTTCTATTTCTGCCTGTCACAAAAATGTTTTTGAAAAAATGAAGGCTGCTGCTGGTCAGAACAGAAGACGCAAACTGTAAGTGAAGGCAGGGAAACGTCATGTCAAAACAAGGACACACTTTCCTTCAGAGGAAGCCACCACCAGAGAATCCCTTTTTACCTTATAAAGGCATCATTTGACATTTTATGATTTTTTTTTATTTTTTTAGGAAATATACAGCGGATTATTGTAGATTTAATCTTTTAATCGAACGTTGAGTGAGACGAATGTTTCCCCAAAATGTCAAAGTAATCCTCCCAGACAGATTGGTGTCGTGTCATAGTCTCTGTGGCTGAATAACACAGCGCAGTCCAGGTCTGTTGTCCCTCCTGGCATGCCTGGTAACTCGGCGTGAAGAGGAAGTCTTCTCTGAGGAGCAGCTTTTTCTCTGTCCTTTACATCAGTTCTGTTCAGAAAGGTCAATGTCTTAATTCCCATTTTCCAAATCGTAAACATGAGCAGCAACAAACCATTTGCATTTTCCAGTTTAAAGTAAAAGCACTGAAATTTCACGCCAATCTATCTCCTTTTGAATGCTGTCCCTGTACCAGGACCCATCAGTTACATCTGTTGTCCTGCTGTAAGCATGAAAAGAGGAGAAGGAGAGGCGGCAGATAGGAGGCGACAGGAGAGAGCAGTCACAGTTTGTGGTTGAGAAACATGTGATGTGAGAACCCGGGTACCTTGAAGACATTCAACAGCAGGAGAGGGCAGGGAGATCATGCAGTGAGGAACACCGACCATTGTTGAGCAAAGATTTGTAGTTTCCACGTTTATGATTGTTCACTTTAAGCATTTTATTTTGTTTCTGGTGAATTTCTTCAAATCCCTCTCGGCTCAATCAGTGATAGTTTCAATCTCTGTTACAAGGACAAGTCCTCGGGCACTGCAGCAGCTTGGCAGGGCGAACGTTTGTCACAGTAATTGAGGGTAGAGGTGTCGGCAGCGTGGTTTAGTAAATCATCCCAGACTCTCTTGAACTTGAATCCAAGAATAACCGTTTTTTCTCCCTCCTATTCCATCTTCCTGCACTCGATGCTCTTTATCTCCTCTCCCTCATTGGAGTCCATCTTTTCCTGCTTCTCATCCTCTAACCGGCGACTTTTCTCAGGTTCTCTCCACACAGGTCGGACATCCCCGCCTCCAGGCAGCGTCCCTGAGGAGCAGCAGCAGATCGCTCGTCAGGGCTCGTACACCAGCATCCACAGTGAGGGGGAGTTCATCCCAGAGACCCCAGACCAGAATGTAAGCTCTGTTCCGCGTAACAAATGTTCCACAATTTTCAGGGTTTCTGAGAGGTCTGGAAATGTCTTTATGTTTGGTGATCTTCATTTCAAGGCTGATAAGATTTCATTCTGCGACTGAAATTACATTTGCAGACATTTACATTTATGGAGTTAACTTAAAATGCTGCTTAATGCATTCATATTTTGTGAAAGCAAAAAAAGACACAAAAAGGTGAAAGTCGATCTCAGAAACATTTTCTGATGTCAACTTCAAAAAGTTAACTTCTTTGTCTCTGTCTTTTTCGCTTTCTAGAATGAAATTTTTTTATTCTGATGCAGCTGCTTGACATTTGTGAATAATATCTGAATCTTCATCTGAATTCTGCTGTGCAGTGAAATGCTAGAGACTCAAATCCATTTGTCTCCATCTCCACCACATCACTGTCTGCTCATGTGACCTTTGCTCTCTCTGTGTCATTGCATCTGTCAGATGCTGGATCCTTTCGGCAGTGCAGGCAATTCGCTGTCAAGCAGCTGTCAATCAATAGATCAAGCTCTGGACAGGTGAGTGTTGTTGCAGACGATGATTCATGATCATCATTTACGTAGATTCATATTTATGTTTCCAAACCAGCGTTAGCGATATGAGATTAGTTTAAAATAAATAAACACTAACCAAAGCAGCAACAGATTGAAGTTTGTATATCTGACCCTTTCCTGAGCAGACTGTGTGGGAAGAAAGTAGGAATCAGGTCATTTTGCTGTTGCTATGGTGACTAAACTTCTTATCTGGACGCCTGGATTTCTCTGTTATCACGGGAGCAAGGATATTGGTCACTGAGTGGGAGATGTGACGGACGGAGCGAGACGATGAAAAGACCAAGCCAGAAAACAAGAAAGGAAAAAACAGAGAAGTCACCATGAGAGAGAGAGAGAGGACTGAATCAGAGTAGAAAGGAAAATAAAAAGTAAGTGAGAGCGAGGTTTGAGAGAGCCAGAGGACGGAAACTGTTCTACCTGCACAAGGCTTATCAGCGCTCCAGGCTGCAGAACAATGGCAGGAAACAAGTGCATGGAACTTTTCCCTGCGAGCGGGCATGCATGCCCCTTATCCAGGGTCTCGTGGCCCCGCGCCGCCCTGCGGTCAGCAGAGACGTCACTCTCTGGAGGGGCTGGTCACAAACACCCAGGGAAAGTGGGAGGCTAAAGAATCGGGGATGGGAGGGAGTGCATTTAAGAATATACAATACATTCAGCTTGCCTGCCAGGTCAGCAATGCCAAGACTTTTTTTTCCTCATAGTTTTTTTCTTATTATTATTACAAAGAGGTCCCAGCTTATCTGCTCTAATTCAGAACACGGTTCTGAAACACCCAGCGTGTCTAACTGTAAAATACTTTCAACACATTCAGCATTTTGAGGCTCCGCTTTGCTGCGAAGCTGCCGGCCAGACTCTGTTTTGAAGATAAGGGGGGAATTACCAACCAAACAAGCAAATGAGCCCTGAACTTTTCCTACTTGTTCTTTATCATTTCAGCCCTCCTTTCTCACAGAACAACCGGGACAATAATTACCTGAACCTCAACTACGAATACAAAGGTAAGAGACAGACAATCTGCTGCAGCCACTTCAGTGCTCTGATTGCCTAGTTTGTCAGTTTAGTCAGACGGCTGTGATTGGTTGATTTGGATTTGTGCCATGCTCTGATGATGGTTTTAACAATCCCAGTTAGAAGTTCCTGTTTTAAGCTTCTCCACTGCTTTATCCCTGATTTGTCTTCTGTGTTCCTCGGTCTTTATAATGGTGTTTGTTGAATAATGTTTTCTAATAAACCTCTTTACATACCAACTGAGATGCAGCTCCAATTATGTTATTTACTATTTAAATTATTCCTGAAGGTAATTGGGTGTATTAGGATACTGGGGAGATGAATACAAACGCCCGTCAAATGAACATTTTTCATAGCACTGGGACATGATTACGATTTTTCTTATCAAATTAATTGCAGGGGCTGCAATTAATAATTGAAATGAATCGCTTTTTTCTCAAAAACCATATATTGGTAAAGTATGAAAACTTAAGACCCCTTTTTGCTGCTAAATCATTGATTAAATTACAATTTAATCAACAAAAATTTTATTCCTGATTATTCTTGTAACTTCTTGGAAAAACTACTTTAGAAATGTGGACTGTGAACGCTGACATTACAGTTGGGGACGTCTGCGCTTGCTGGAACATGTTTATCCTTGTTATGGTATTTTAGACATAAATAGCGTTGGTGATTGGCCGGCTCCTTTGAGCAGAACTTGTATGCAATAATGATCTTGTCCCTTGTTTCTTTCGATTGTGTTTTGAAACGAAAATGAACAAGAGAAGCGACTTTGTCGCTGTTTTGCGGATGTCAGAATTAAGGACATACTAGAAACGCAGGACAAAGGCTTCAGCTCAGGACCTTTTTAAAGGAAACAGAAAAATGCAATTAGTTAAATAAAAACTAATTGCATTTGAACATCTTTTTTAAATCTGCACAATTAATGAATGAAATGAACGTCCAAGCAATTGTCCTTTATTTGAAAGTTTGTTGAAAGCAGTGCATCATTTTCCTTCTGCTTCACATGCTCTGCTCTGTGCTGATCTGTCACTTAAAATCCCAGTACAACACATTAAAGTTAGTGGTCTGAGGGTGATGTTCATTTGGTCCTTTTTTTTGGTAGCCCTAATAAGCCGTGGCTTTTCAGCCCCTTGAAGCCCCTCTACTCGAGTCCCTTGTGTTCCTGCCTGTGTCTTCAGAACACGGATCAAAGAAAGCAGCATGGCAGACAATGCCACACCAACCCTTCGGAGCGTAGCGGCTTTCCCAATCTGCTCTCTTCTTTTTGTCTCGCGCCGCTCGCTCCACATTATGCACCGAATTAAAAAAAGAAAGAAATGCTGCAGATCGTGCGCACAGTACATTAGGACACAACTGCACACACAGGCTCTCCTCTCCCCAGATGTAGAGCCCAGCCCCCTCCTGTCAGGGACTACAGTGTTTATCATTCTCTGTGAGGAGATTTTTCCTCTCAGTCCCATGTTACCAAACACAGAAAATAACTCCTGTCTCCATGGGGATACAACCACAATAACAGCACGAGAGCAGGCCGTCACGTGATGGAACAGCTGCTTTCAATTGAGAGCTAGTACTCACCCCCCCCCCCACACCATTCCTATGCTGGCGCGTGTGCTGCGAGGGTCGCCGCTCACGTGCGTCAACGGGGCTCCCCACCTGCCCTTAATACGCCTCCGCAGAGTGAAGGGCTGTTTTCAGTTTCTGCCTGGGCTGCATCAGGGTGACGCAGCAGCGGGGCTACATGTGTGGAAAGCTGCGTGTCATTCTGCTGAGCTCAACTCTGATTTGACATGCACGGATGAGCAGGAACAGTGCATTGAGACTTGTCAGATGTGATCTATGGAAATGTGAGCTTCTCTAATCATTGCACTGCATCAGTGTGTCGGTGCACATTTGAAGAGGAGTGCATGAGGTTCGAAGTGGGAAGTACTGTTAGGGGGATGAAGGGAAAAGCTAAATGTTTCAGCGGATGAAGGTTTTGCTTCTTTGCTCCCTCTTTTAGGTCGACACGGGAAAGGAGGAACTTTCCCTCGGCAGTTCCAGTTGCCCAATCGCAGCAAGGATTATGGCGATCGTAAGAAATCACCTTTACTACAAAGTTAAGAGATTGTTATGCCGAAATGAAGAAAGCACAAACCTAAATGGTCAGATTGATCATACCTGAAAATGTCTGAGTTTCAAAAACGTTGAGTGTTGGTTTTAATTAAAGAGTTATTTTCTGGAACATTATGGCTCAAGATTGAAGCAATTACCAGTTCCTGGCTGGAAAATTTAAAGTGCTAACAGTAAGATCTTAGTTATACCTTAGAATGACATCAGACAAGACAAACCTGGTGTGTCAGTTCCACAAAGCAGAAAGCATACAATGACAATGGTGGGTAATCTGAAAAAAATACTCCTTTAATGTAATTTATTATGAATGTACATCGTCTGGGCACTG
The DNA here is from genome assembly GCA_902982915.1 of Phalloptychus januarius. Lineage (NCBI taxonomy): Eukaryota > Metazoa > Chordata > Actinopteri > Cyprinodontiformes > Poeciliidae > Phalloptychus > Phalloptychus januarius. Next base: position 5,081,707 of record CADWAE010000362.1, read on the forward strand.
TTTGGAACCATCTGTTCTCTGTGCCTGTTGCCGTCTGGGAGCTGACCCCTTCTGAATTATAATTTTTCTACTTCAAGAGTCCCCTTTTTTTTTTAGCCCCTGACGAAACACTTTTCTCATCTAGATTTGGTGCATTAAATGTTGCAGCGCTGTTCCAGACAGCTGCAAGTAATTGCTCACTCTGAGGCTAACCTTGACTAGCTGTGATTTACGTCTCCCTGTGGCGAATCCAAACTTGTATAAAAATACAGCGGCCTTCTTCCTGTCTAAAGGGAAGTGGGACTGAGTGGTGAGAGACTCTGGCCGGCGTTGAGTCTTGGCCTCTAATGAGTAACAGAATGAGAGGAAAAAAAGAACAAAAAGTCACCAATGTGTTTCTGCTTGCAGGTCGCAGGACGCTCCCGCGCAGCTTCATGCCCCAGGAGAACCTTTTCCAGCTGGTTCCCTCCAGTCGCACACGCAGTTATAACGGTGACAGCTCGCTGACATTCAGCGACCTGCGCTCGCTGGGCCGGACTGCCGACAAAAGCTGCCAGCGCGGCACAGCCAAATGTAAGTAGTGTGGCCCAGCCCAGAAACCTTTATGCAAGAATGTCTTCAAAAATGTGCTGAAGCGACAAAGTGAGACCACAGCAGGTAAAATTCAGTTCAAGATAAATGTCTGAGAGCTATGTTGGATGAACAAATCTATCTCCAGATGAGCTGTGATGTAATTTTGGATGTAAGCAGGTAGGGAGCTAAAGGCTGGGGGTAATGATTGCACACTGTATAAGAGGCAAGCGAAAAATGGAGCAAAAAATCTGTTTACAATAATAAAAACCTCCAGCAAATCTTCACACTTTAAGTTGTAACTCTAAATGTCTGGCTTTTTGTAACCCTTTGTTGCTTAATTCCTCTTTAAACCCATAAATAAGTATTATTTTACTTAGACACCGAGTTAATTAGCCTCATAAACTGATAAAACATAGCCACACTTGAATATTTCAACTGTTTTTTCAGCAAAACGCTTTCCCTTAACAGAAGTCAGAAATGGGGAAAAATCTTCAGTTGTTATGCCGAAGCGGCTTGAGCCCATCAAAGATAATCCGTTCTCCCTTCAACCCTCCGTCAGCCTTATTTTAATTCTTGGTGATGCAGAGTGTGAAGGAGCAGCAGTGATGTACAGTAATGCTGTAAGGCTCCACAGGCATAATTCCTCTCTGATCACGCAGACCTGTCCATGTCACAGGCTCACTGATCACATCTGCAGTTTGTTCAGAAACAACCTCTGTCATCCTGCCAGAGCTCAGCTCAGCAGTCTGTGGTCGACATCTCCGTCTCGCTGTCCTCACCCACGCTCAACCAAACAGTCTAATGCGGCCATAAAGAAGCAGGCTAATTCCAAAACAAAGTCTCAGAGTCTGGGACTGAAGTGGATGAGCGCTACTGAGACGATCTTTCTAAGGTTTTGACAACTTTGCGTCGGCGGGTTGCGGTTTTCACTGCCTGTCTGTCTTATCTGGGGTTTCCCTGAATCTGAGAGGGTCTGCGGTTGGAGCTATTCGATTTGACGTTTTGTCTTGGAGGGCTTTACTGTCTAAGTAGTGTTTTATTGCTTTGGACTCGGCGCTCACTCAGATCAGTTTATCACGGTGCTGCTGTTGCTGTCTGTCTTCGAGGGGCTTAGTTGACAAAAAAATCAGCCAGCGGTGGGTTTTCATCATCTGGTGTTGTTCTCTGCAGCACCACGGGCGCCAGTCAACTGGCGGCAGGGAAAGCTCTTGGGACGAGGGGCGTTCGGGGAGGTCTACCTCTGCTATGATGCAGACACAGGCCGCGAGCTGGCCGCCAAGCAGGTGCCCTTTGATCCTGACAGTCAGGAAACGAGCAAGGTGAGGTTTGTGGGCAAATTTGTTTAGAATAAACCTACTGGATTCTTTTATGCATGTGTTTTCTTTTTTGCAAAATATTAATAAATGTAAAGAATTAAGTGATCTTTTTTCCGTAGGAAGTGAACGCTCTGGAGTGTGAGATTCAGCTGCTGAAGAACTTGCGTCATGAGAGGATCGTTCAGTACTACGGCTGTCTGCGGGACCTGGAGCATAGAAAACTCACCATTTTTGTTGAGTTCATGCCCGGGGTATGTATGCTGCTGCCTAATACTTGTGCTTGTGGAATGCTGTTTTTCTTTGTTTGTTTTTAACATACTATTTGTGGTTTTTTGGGGATGATGGACATAATAGTGCTTATATTTACATGACAAACATGAACTGAGCACAAACTTCAGCTACCTTATGCTGAAGAGAGCTGCTACGTTTATCTTCAAAGGTGAGAACTTGGTGACTGCTGTGTTCATATTCTGGTTCTGATTCATACAAGAACCTGAAGCTAGAAGGATCTTCTTGCTTTTAAGACTTCACTAGTTCCTTCCATTTTATTTAGATGAGCCCTGAGCATTTTACAGCCCAAAGGCATTAAATTCTGCACACAAAGCTAATTGTATTGTGAAAAGAAAATGCTTTTATTTTGAAGGTGACAGCTGTGGCTCCACAGTTGGGTTGCTACTTCAGTACTTTCATTCAACAGTACATGCTCCTCGGTATCTTTAGTATCAGTTTGCACATTAAAAGTACTGCATAGGACTGTTTAGAATACAAGATTAATTAGGTATTATTTCCAGTTGTCATAAGAAGGCATTTTTCTTGCCAAAAAGATATTTATCCTGTTGGATGGAGTTTTGCTGACTTGAATAAGTCAGATTATGCAGCCATAGTTGCTTACTTTTTTGAAATTTTTTCCAAAGTAATGATTATTTATAGGAAAAGAGCGATTAATTTGTCCACATGACTCATCAGATTTTATTAAGTTACAATCCCTATACTGTACTTAGCAGTATAGGGATTTTTAACTAGGTTGCCTTCTTGAAAAAAATGTAAGTGCCCGTCGAGCTTTAAAGTTAATGTAGTCTAGCCGTCAAAGCTGAAATTTCTTAGATTTGTGTCTGCAAAAATGGGATAAGTATGTATATTGTGTTGCTTCATTTTCACTAGGATTTTAAAAAATAATACTGCCTTCAAATAAGCCACATCTGACTTTTTTTTAATCTTATTTACTATTTTACTTTAGAGAAAGGAAAAAATGTTCAAAAACTCAAACAAAACTGGAAATAATTAGTGACCAGGAAAGTTGGATCAGTGCATATCTACATTATTTTGCAAATAATTAGTCAGGAAAGCTAAAGAATTTTGTATTGGAACTGTGGCTTCAGTTCAAAATGTTTTTTCTGATGACTGAGGATCATCAAAAACATCTTGCATAGCGTTCATTTAATCTCTGCTGTTTTTAAGAAAGACGCCTGCAGTCGATTTCAGCTAGAAAACAATTTGAAAAACGTCACCAGCTGTCAGCAAACATGGTCTCAGTGGTTAATGTGAGCAGACCAGCCTGTTTTATGGGATTATTTTCTGTGAAAATGAGCTCTTTAGTGAGAGACTGTCGCCTGTTGATTTTCTTTTTTTCTAATTTCTCTGTCTTAGTCACACACTGTCTGGAAATGGAAACGTTTATAGTGTGTTGGTGTTGGCTGATGTAGGAGAGGAGGTGACAAGGGCCAAGGTTTTGTGGGTTTGTGCTCGATAAAACTTGAGTATCCAGGGAAGGAGCTGGCGGTTTAGAGTGGGGGGGCTAAGCTCGAGGTTTGTCTTAGAGGTGTGTTGTTGACAACTGAAAGTAAAGAGAAATATGTGGGTTTTTTTATTGCATCTTAAGGGGTGTTGGATCACACCTTCACTCCGCAAAAGAAACTAAAACACTGTTTGATCTCAGCATCAGACAGTCCTCTTTCAGCTTTGTTTACATATTTGGTTTTTGTGTTTGGAATTTGGCAGCGAGGTGCCGTTTCCAATACAAAAATAACTCAATTTGAGTGTATTGGTAGCTATGTTTGAATCTCGCTGCAAGCGTGATTCATTTTTCCACACATTCTCATAAAAGCATTTGCTGCTCTTATCCTGTCTCTCCAGGGCTCAATAAAGGACCAGTTGAAAGCCTACGGGGCTCTGACGGAGAAGGTGACAAGAAGATACACCAGGCAGATCCTTCAGGGAGTTTCCTACCTGCACAGCAACATGATTGTGCACAGGGACATCAAAGGTAACTGAAACTGGAATCTTGCAAAGGTCAAAGGGGAGCTTTAATTTGACTTATGACTTCTAAAACTTCAGAGAAACTGAACAGTCGCTCAGAAAACTGTAAAATGTTCAGAGAGTATTCATTCTCACACTATGCAACCACAAACCTCAACGTGTTTTAGGGGAATTTAGGTGGTAAATCAACACAAAGTGGTATGTAATAGTGAAGTGGAAGGTGATGCATAGTTTTCCGAATATTTTACAAATAAATGTGCAAAAAATGTGGCATGCATTTGTATTCACTCACTCAGTCACTTTATAAAAATCCTGCAAAACTAATTGTCTTCAGAGGTCGTCAGGTATTTGGAGCAAAAATCAATTCATTATAATTAATCTGATTAATTGTTTCAGTCCTAGTCAACAGATGTGCAAAGCTAATATACACATACCACAAAAGATTGCAGCTGTGTTGGCAAAGAAAGAACAAATGCTTGCCACACTTTTAAGATTATTTGTATAAACCACTTATCATTTGCCTCCGACTTCACAAGCATTCACCACTTTTATGTTGGTCTGTCAGAAAAAAAATCCCACTTTTCAACACGTAAGGTTGTTCCCATAGTTTCTCTTACTCAGAACGTGGATGGAAATCTGCGCTATTTTAACATCTCCTCTGAGGTATATTAGGCTTCACGCTGGTGAACGTGGCCAGTCTAAAAATGTTTGACACCGGATGGAAAGGCTTTGGTTTTTCTGCCCGCAGCTTTGGGAGTCGCTGTTTCGCTCGGCCGCAGCAGCCAAGAAAGAGGGAAACATCCCGTCTGGTTGTGTCAGTAGAGGGAAAAAAAGATAGTGGGTCACCAGGGACACAGCCAGGCTCCATGACAGCACATGTGGGTGGGAGTTTCCACTTGGAAATGCTCTACACATTTAATATATGGTGTGAGGTCAGCTCACCACCACAGAAGTACATCGTTTCCCTCAACCGAAAATGTCAGGTGGTATGTGACTATAGCTTGAGACTTTTTCTGAAGCTAATGTTTCAAAAGAAGGCAAACAAATGGAAATCCCAGAGTTTTCAGATGAGTCAACGTCAGTATACGTTCTTGAAGTGGAACCAAGCAAGTAAATGTTAGTTTTAGTCTCCCAACTTGCTCTCTGTGGCTATCTAATCCCTCTTTGGGTGCGGAGGGTGAGTGGCAAGTGGCTCACGTTAGTCATTGATCAAACAAGTGGCGTGCCCAGAGGAAATGGGACGGACATGTTGGAAAAGTTCTACGGAAGTAGGGGAGACAGGGCTGAGGTCTGATTTGTCTGATGTGGAGCAGTTTATTCAGCATTTGAACTTCTGATACATTTAACCCCACTTGGCAATCACTTTAAAGGGAGGGAAAGTGGATGATGCATAGATAGGAAGGAAAGTATGCATATAAAGACAGACTCAAGATCTCAGTTGGTATTTTAAAAGATAGCCTTCCAGATTAGTCAAGCTCTTGACTTCAACTGTTTCTCTGAAGTCAGTCGCCGTGCTGGCTCTCTCTGTGGCAGCTCTCGGAGGAGTTGTGCATAGCTCTGAGCTCGTTTTGTTTGGTCCCATCAGGTGCTAACATCCTGAGAGACTCCTCTGGGAACGTCAAGCTCGGAGACTTTGGAGCGAGCAAACGGATCCAGACCATCTGCATGACTGGAACAGGAATCAAGTCTGTCACTGGCACCCCCTACTGGATGAGCCCCGAAGTGATAAACGGGGAGGGATACGGCCGGAAAGCTGATGTTTGGTAAGAATACCTTCAGATGGGGGTGAAAGGAAGGATTCCCACAATTATAAAGCAGCATTAAATTCACTGAAATAACCTCATGAGGCTTTTGTTAAAACTGGGCTGTTGGCATTTACTGGCAAATTGATGTGAACACATTTTGTAAAATGTTCCATTTTTTACTATTTAATTATACAGAACACAATAAAAATTTAAGTCAGAGCACTGCTGGGTGAGTATTACAGGTTAGCTGTGGTATTCAACCCTAAGATTTGAAATGCATGATTTCCGTTTGTTTATGGAAACATAAAACTGGTATATAAAGTAAATATGCAAAACTGTAAAAATCACCTCTAACTTCTTTACAGTTTAGTGCCAAGAAGACAGATTTTTCTGGTGACATTTTAATGTAGTTTTTTAAAGCACAGGCGTTTCTCCTTAGATTTTATTTGCTTTATGCTATGTTTCCACCCAATCAGTATAACTGGCCATTTTTATTCTTTAAATGTAGCACTTTTATATGACTCAGTAAATAAAGCTACAGTTCCAAAAAAGGTAATCTTTTTGGAGATTTGTGGGCCAAGATTTGTTGACATATAGCTGATGTAAACTGTGTAACTCAAGATAGTCAAGGTCAGCTTTAATTTAAGTCAACAGAAAATCTGTGATAAATCAGCTAACGTGCAAAAAATAACGTTAAAAGACCTTTCTGAAGTCTGAAAGTATTTCTTATGAAACATCTAAGCATATTAGAGTCAAGTTATAGACAAATGAGGGAAGAGTCAAAACTTTTGCTCTTTTGTATGATACAGTGTTTTATGATGAATTGAGCATGTAAAACTAATTTGTGTTCCTGTGTTGTTCTCCTTCAGGAGTGTTGCCTGCACTGTTGTTGAAATGCTGACTCAGAAACCTCCCTGGGCCGAGTACGAGGCCATGGCCGCCATTTTTAAGATCGCTACCCAGCCCACTAAGCCCATGCTTCCAGAGGGCGTGTCTGACTCGTGCAGGGACTTCCTGCGGCAAGTGTTTGTGGAAGAGAAGTGGCGCCCCACGGCGGACTTCCTGCTCAGCCACCCTTTTGTCCAGGGTAGCTTCTGAACGCTGAGGGACCCCTGGCAGAGTTATCCCCCTCTGTGCCTGCCTGCATGGCCTCGGCAGTCCCGGCTCCTCCCCCTCTTCCTGTCACCTGGTTGCAGGGTTCAGCAACACTCCAGCCTCCCTGCTCTATAATCGATCAGTGTCTGCCTTGTCCGTAGTCCTTCAGTTCTCACCGCCTGGCTCAAAACAGACTGTTTACTGAGAGGCAGGGCTGACTGTGATCAGACCTCAAGAGTCACCCAAGGCACCTATCGCTGGTTGCCTCAGAAACGGGCCGCCAAGGTGGCACTTCACAGTCTCAAAGGATCCAGGTCAACATTGTTCAAGGAGAGAGAAGGAAAAGTGGCCAAACTCGGAGCAAAGAGAGGCTTTAAGCTTTCTGGGTCTCTCTTCACCCGTCTTGCTGTCTCGCTGCAACGTCTCCACAATGAGTTGACGTTGTGAGTGATTGGTGATGCCGCCAGTACGTCTGTTAGTACTGTAACTTCCTCATCAGCTTAATACAACTGAATGAAATTAAGATGGAAAAATATTTTTATACAACATGCACGGTCATTTTGGATCCGATTTCTACTGTCACCTTTAAGACAAATATGATACATTTTTGTCAATGCCTTACAATAATGATTCATAAGTATGAATGTCTTTTTTTTTTTCTAACAGCCTTTCCTTTTCCTATAAGCACTCCAAACCCCATTCAGAAGGATTGTTATAAAGTTGCACTTTTGATATCATGTATTGAAACATTTACATGTGCGAGATAATCAACCGAGGAGATATTTTTCTAATATTTTTTTTTTTTTACTATTATTTTGATATGTAAAGACAACCAAACATTTGCAATTGTGAGCAATGTCTCTTAAGCAATAACAACACTGCTGTATGAGTCAGAGACCGTCATCCCATCTTACCCGTCTGGTGAGCCTTGTTCCATTTTCCGTTGGCCAAAGAGGATTTGCAGAACATGCAGTATTAGTCACAGCGGACTTTTTGCCAGCTCAGAGCCCCGAAAGCCTTTTTTTTCTCCATTACGGCAGCTTTGTGCACTTTGAACTGCACAGACCAAATCTGATGCATTACGTTACTGTGGTGTTTTAAATGTTCGCAGGGTTCCTAAGCAGCACGACAAACTTTCAGGCTGAAATTCTTAGAGTTCTTAGTCCTTTTTAGCAATTTTTAAAGTATAAACTATGAACTAGTGTCATTTTTAGACAGTATAATGGATGGATGAATGGATGAGCAGATGGATGGCTGGATGGAAATTTAATGGCTTGATGGTTAGACAGACATTTAGATGGACAGTCGGATGGATGGACAAATGTATGTAAAGATGGGTGGTAGAATTGTAGACCATTCAGTTACCAAACTGGTAAACTGGATAGACAGTTGGATGTAGACGGATGTATGGATGGATATATGGATGGATGGAGTGCTTGTAGACAATGGACTCAAGAATAAAGTCTAAAGTCTTCAGATTTGGAAAATACTAAAAATAAAAATATATTTTTCCAGACTATTAATAGGAACCCTGCATTGAGAAAAACAGATTAAAGTTCTCTTTATGTTTGTAAGTTCAGTATCAATCCAGTGAGCCACCATGCCTTCCTTTAGCTCTAATCAGATGGACCACTTTACGAGCTGACAGCACATCTTGCTGTGTGTGACACTCACAGGACCAAACTGTTTTCCTTAAATAAAACCTTAGGGACGAACTGAAGTTGGATGTAGCTATGATTTGTTGGCGCTTATGGAACGATCAAATGTTTTCAACCATTCTCGGTGCCTTATATGTTGCTCTTGGAAGATCTTCACTGCCAAAGCCGAGAGCTTCCCTGTAAGGTTGCTCTCTTAGAGAGCACACCCAGGATTTACTGAAGTTCACTTATTCTGTAAATACCTTGTTCTGCGTTTTTGTATTAAATCTCTTTTACACAATAGACAGATCTATTTGACTAGAGTCTACGTTATACAGCAGACTACTGCAGCTAAAAAGAAAATAAAACAACTTGCCACAAAAGTGTGTATGACTGTCTGAGAGCTGGCAGGCAATATTAAGAGACTGGAAGGCTTTTGATTGACACAGAACTTGTTTTGTTTGAAATGACAAAGCCTTGAAACACGAAATGTATCAAGTCATCGATCTTTTGTACATGTAACTTAATAAATCTAAGGTCTAAGACTGTATTCTATTTTTTTTCTCTTTTTCCATCTTGTTTCTGCTTCACGTCATTTTATTAATTGTTTTAAAAGAGATTATGCACAAACCAAACAGTTAAAAATATTAACAGTATAATTAGTCTTATTAGTGTTTGTTGTACAATAAAGCAAAGCAGCAAAAGATAATAAACATGGTTGAAACTAGATGATTTTTCAACAGAAAAGTGGCTCTGACTGAAGGTTTCGCTGAAGGCCGAGCATCTCTTTCTGTAGAGATCACAGTTGATTCTGACCAGTAAATAAAGTTTATTTAGTTCAGAAACATCACAACGACAAGAGGTTTGTGATTTATTTGTTACATAAGTTATTTATTGTCATTTGGCACTCTTCACTCTCCATAAGCAGTTTGGTATTAAACTCTGAAAATATAGAGAAGTTTACCCTCATATAGCTTTAGGGTTAAAAATTATGAATATATATAATTTTTTTTTGTTTCTAAAACTGTATTAGTTCTGAAAAATGTACATTTAGAAATTTTTAAAACTTAAAAAAAAAACAATCTTCAGTCCTAAATTATAAAAATAAATATAAAATGTTGCCGTTTCTCAAAATTATTCTAAAAATACATTAGGGATAGATTATGAATAAAACATTTAGTGCTTTTAACATGAGTTCTTTTAGAGGTTCAGATTCGTACTGTTTCTTTGGAGTTGGGTCTGTTTTACAGGTTTAGTTTTACCCTGTGTTTGGACTGGAAAAATTCAAATCTGGGAAATTGGCACCATTTCTGTTATTAATCGGCGTGTCTAGCAAAGCACAAGTGCCTACATTGTTTCTTTTTATTAAACATTTGAACACTGTACAAAGTCACGTGGCATGTACATACATGAAGAAGATAGATCTTATAGGCTTAAGGCACACAAAAAATTACAAGATAACATTAATAATAAAAAAACAAAAGTTAAATAAAATATTAATAAATGAAATTTACAAGTGCCTAAATGCGCACAGCTTCTACGTGAGCGTTTTAAAAAGAGGCGGCTATCGCCTGACTGCGCAGAGACACAAACCTCGGTCTGATGTTCAAGAAATTTGGGACTAAAAATTATCCTTTTTACGAGTTACAAATCTTTTGAGACTATTTTCACTCCACACCATACGCTTCCTCATTCACACAAAGCCAGCCCGCCAATCACCTTCCCATTCTTAATTGGTGACAGCCACGCGCACAACGACTCACCCACCACCCAGCCGCGTGCTCCTGTCAAATCAATAATTACTTATTTCACTCATATCGCTCTTACAGAACCCCAGTGAAAACGTGTTTATTATTATTAAGTCTTTGGTGCAAAAAACTGATTGAATCTCGATTTATTCGCTGCATGTAATGTCTGTATGTGTAAGATTGAGATGGAACTGCACATGAAAACGACCCTTTAAACCAGGGGTGGGCAACTCCAGGCCTCGAGAGCCGGTGTCCTGCAACTCTTAGATGTCTCCTGGTCCAACACACTTCAATCAAACAGCTGAATCACCTCTTAAGTGCAGTGAGGTTCTCCAGAGTCCTGCTAAAGGCCTCATTATTTGATTCAGGTGTGTTGGACCAGGGAGGCATCTAAAAGTTGCAGGACACCGGCTCTCGAGGCCTGGAGTTGCCCACCCCTGCTTTAAACCATTCAGACTTCCAGCACAATGGAGACACAATCAAAACTGTCTGATTATCTCGCGATAATGACTCAGAAATAGTCCAAAGAATTTGGATGTTTTTATTTCTTTCCTACTTACAGAAAGTTTTTGTTTATATCATAGGTTTGTGGTGCATTTCTGTACTAAAGAAAAATATGTGAAACTTCAGATATTTCACAAGATATTAACATTCATGGAAAAACCGGATTCCAAGAAATAAAAATACATCCAAACATTAAATAAATCGATAATTGTTACAGATCAGAGAAGTGGCCTGGAGTGCAGCCCTCTACCACCATTTTCCACACATTTAGGCTCTTTAAACATCTATATATTTGAAATGTTAAATTTACATTTGTAACTATAAAATAGACCAGCAAATATTGGAGAAAGCATATTGTGAGGTAACTCAAAAAAATATATATTTCCCCATGTCCCCAAGAGCAGTGTTTCCCAACCTTGGTCCTCAAGGCACACTGCCCTACATGTTTTAGAGGTTTCCCTGATTTAATGTGCCTGATTCAACTGATTGCAGTTCAGCATATGCTTGTTAATCAGTCATCGATTGAAATCAGCTGGGCTGAAGCAAGGAAATACCTAAAACATGCAGGCCCGTGTGCCTTGAGGACTAAGGTTGGGAAACGCTGCCTTAGAGGGTTCCATATTTTTCCACTGATGTAAGTGAAGCCATTGTTTGTGTCTAAATAGAGCAGCACACAAGGAGAGACCCGACCATGGCCTCTCAGCAACAGTTTGTTTGGTTACTGGAATCCCTGAAACATCAGAGATATGGCATCTGCAACTAGCAGTAGATCGATTATGGATATACTACAATCAAGCTGAGGATTCCCTTCAATGAAGTTGAGGATCGCTTCCGTCAAGCTGAGGAAACGCTACAATGTGCCTGGCGAATCCGCCAGGCACCGCCATTTTATTATCTACTTTTGGCATTTTGAACTTTCATATATTGGTTGTTGGGGTTTTTGTTTTTTATATTATTTATTGGTGAGTTTTATTTGTTAGTTTGAAAGTTCAATTTTATGTATTGCCAATTCACAACAAATGTCCTCTCAAGGCACTTTGAAGTAATTTTAGTTTAATCACATTTACTCCAATTGCTAGTACAACAAGCTCAGTTGATTATTAAAGTAGTTTAAAAAGTTTGTACCAAACAAAACTCAACAGTTTGAAAGGAGTCATTACTCACAGCATTCACTCCATCTGGCCAGAAGACTCAACAAATCGCTTGTGTTGAGTCGTTGACTTTACAGCAGTCCCTCATACAGAGCACGCATGTTGTGACAGTGGAGAGGAAGGACTCTCCTCTAACAGCAGCAAACCACCAGAAGAACCAGAACCAGGCTCAGTACCAGGAGCCATCTGCCATGACCAACTAGAGCTGAGAGAAGACAGAGCAGAGACACAACAAGTCAACTGATCCAGGAGACATTTCCATGTTCATGGAAATGAAAAGGAGAGAGAATGGTTAGGTGATGGCAGCATCATGTCAGCCAATACCCTTTTCCAGGAAGCAACCACAGCGAGTCAATGCCAGACCAGGTGTAGCTTCTGTGGAGAGAAAAACAACTGAGAAAACAAAAAGCTTAGTTTCTAACTAAACTTTTTAGTTAGAAAAGGCTTAGTTTATTACTAAACTTACTGTTTAGTTGGAAACACCAGAGGGCCACCTTCTGGCCTCTCTCCAGTTCAGGTCAGAGAAGGGAACTGTTTCTGGCTTTGTTTTTCCCCTTCGTGGGCTGCCACCTTATCGTGGTGGAGGTGGTTTGAGTGTCCCAGTGAGACTATGAACCGTTGGAGGCTCTGTGCCTCTATTTGGGTTGTGTCTGCTGGGGCAAACGGCAGACCCGACTGTTTGGTCGCTTTTGACCGCTCACTTAGGGATCGGACCAAGAGCAGCCCAAAGATCGCTTAGAAATATAAACACAGAATGCTCCTCCGGCGATATAGACAGGGTTCCCGCTTACAACTAGAGCTACAGACAGAAGTCAGAGTTTCTCCCAGTGTCTTATCAGCCTGGTGGGCCACCAGGCTTTATTTTCCCCCCACCAGGCTATGGGCTGTTCTTTTAAATAGGGATTTTTCTATACCAGTGACGGTAAAGACAGATTAAGCTTAGTTTATAGTTGAGACATGGAACTGCCTGAGGAATTGTGAACCAATTTTGCCATCCCATCAGTTGCCCATTGGCTTTACATGCTGTTATTTCTGAGTTTTAACTCGCAGACTGCTGATGGACGATCCCAGCAGCTCTCCCACTGGGCTCAGCGGGTTTTCTGGAGGAAACCCTGAAAGCTTTCCCAGGTGACGCTTCCTGATTTGTTCTCCTTTTTGACTTCAAACTTTCTTAGCATTTCTTAAGGAATGCTGCAGATATTTTGCTGTTGAAGTAATATTTAAAAGTGAGTTTTTGAAAAGTGATTTAATTCTTGAGTCGTTAAAGGGTTTGACTTGGAACCTGTACCTTTCCTGTTCTTGCTTTCCCATCCTCAATTTCCATTTGCATGAGTTGTTTCTCTGTTTCTCGCAAAAACTGGATGATTAAAGTCTTCAATCTGGTGTTTTGTAAACAAAATTGTTATTTAAAAAATGTTTAGTAGACACCAGAGACTTCATAATTCCTTTTGTTTTGTAGCTTAGGATATTTTAAGTGTCTTCTAGTTTCATTGTTAAATGTTCATTAGAATTTAAAGTTTGAGAACGAGGAGGATTTCTTCCCTTTGGTCCTCCACTCAACAGCTTTTCTTGTAAGTTGAGTATTTATTTTTCTTTACAACAATATAATAAATGTTGATGAAAATAACTAATTTGAGTTTCTGTTTGTCCTTTATATTTGTGTCTGAGCAGTGGGAGAGTTTCATCAGATGTCCCACAGCCACTTGATGGAATCGGATTCCGGTACCATCAGTAATGAGCCGAACGGGTCGACGGTGTGTCACTGCGTCTCGCTCATCTGAGGCGTCATTGGTGGGGGAGATGTGAGATCAAACAACCTGAAAACGGCCTCACCTGTTTAATTTGAGTCGCTACGTCACACTGAGCCAACGAACGCTGGAAGAGAGCAGACGCAGCGAGCTTCTCCTGCTCGGCAGATCAGAGAAGAAAATGAGGATTTAACTCTACCGTCCTGACGAGAAGCTGCTTTCTGAGCCAGATAAACTCCATCCATCAGGCCTGGTTTCCTTCATCCATCTTTGCTTGGTTCCTTCCATCCATCCATCCATGCCTAGTTCCCTTCATCTATCCATACCTGGTTCCCTTAAATTCCTTGGAATTATGGGACTATTTTGACTTCTTTACAGGGATGTTCTCACAATCTGTTAAAATAAAAACAATTAAAATGAGAAAATCCTGGAGTTTGTCTTTGAATGTGGAGATTCGACATGAAGATTCCTTTGAGATGACAGGAAGAGAGATGATATTAAACATCGGGGACAATGTCATGACCAATGTTACCTCCAATGTTTAAAGTTGTCCAGGATGTTTATCATTGGCCGCAATTTTTTATCTCCAGTGCTTAACATTGTTGTTGATGTTTAAGGTTATATAAGTTTCAATTGTCATTATTTCTATGTTTGCTGTATCTGTCTGTCTGTGTTTAAAAACCCGTTTCACCCTGATACTTTTCCATTATTAAAATATCTATGTATTTAAAATATTTTTTAGAAGGTAGAGTATTCTCATAAAAGGTTTAGTGCAAACATCTGAGATAGCTTCTCATTTTAAACTGATAGGATATTCTGATGAAGGAAGAGATATTTTTGTCTGGATCTCAGAATTGAGATTAAAGTCTGAATTCTTTTTCAGTGGCCCTAATCCTCTTTTGCAGAATTCTGAGATTACAGTCAATTGTTATTTTTCTCAGTGTCTCTAATCCTCTTCCGTATGTTAGTCTTAAGAACACAATCAGTAAACAAATATCAGAGTATTACAAAGACAGTTTATATTGAACTTCGCCAACAATGATGCTCCTCAGCAGCTGTTAGAAAACCTTGTTATGAAACCTGAGGTTTTGTAACGTCGTTCCTGAAAACGTGACCGTGAACGCAGCAGCCACAGCAACACAGAGAAGTCACACACGGACGAAGCTCTTCCTGACAGACTGGAGTTTTATTACTTTTCATGTAAAACTTGTCCATCTGTAAACTAAACTACAATGTCAGCCTCTCGCACTGTAATATGTCTAATGAGAAACGACCTGCGGCTTCACGACAATGAGGTAAGAATGTAAACTTGCAAATACACGTGTGGTAATGTTTTGTTCGGACTTGAATGATTAAACTGTGTAGCTAAATTAAATTCTAGCTAAAATTTGCATTTATATTTGCTGTATTTACTGGTGAGTTAAGTTTAAAATCTACACATTTAAAACGGCATCAAATTACACAAGGAATTAAACTTTTTACTTCCGGCACAATTTCCTTCAAAATAAAAGCCTCAAATTCAGAGTAAAAGAAAGATACTAGTCAGAATTTCTTTCTGTCAGCGAAATTACTTTTACATATTCGTCACTTATAGAACAACCTTCTACTAATTTTGATATATCAAGATAAAGTCTACAACTTAAAAATAAGCCTCCACACTCCTTAAGAAATCCTGTAGGTTAGCTATTAACCTGTTGTGTGTTTCTCATGAAGTTTCATTTATTATTAACTTTTTTCCATTTTTACCAAACTTTTATGAAAAATAAAATTTAAAAATACAGCTTTGGGTGTTCTAAGTCAACAGGCATTAATCTAATAAAATGCAGATGATGGCATTTTATGTATGAAATCATATATTTTGGTTTGGATGTTTCCTTTTAATTACTGCACATTAAGTATACACATGATGCAATGTAAACCCAACATAGCTGCAGAGTAAATATTTTTCAATTATTTTAATTGAAAAACATTAAAGCTTCAACTATGATAACAAAAGAAGTGTATTATTAAAAGTCCCACCATATTGAAGTAGTATTCCATGCTGCAAAAATTATTCAATATTTTGATCATTTCTGCTTTAATTGGGTGTAATATTAGTTAAATATGTAGTTATATTTAAGACTAATACAATTAGGTCTTCTTCAATTGCAATGGTGTGTTAGATAACATTTTTTAATTATTATTTCAATACATAGACTTAAACAAATAACATCTATTAAACAACTACTACTATGCAGTATCTCTATGCACTGTTGCTGTTCTCCCTTTGCATCCAGGGTTCTCTCCTGGCAGTCTGACTTTTTCCTACAGTCCAGAAATATGACGGTTTGGTTAACTGATTACTCTAATTTTCCATTGCATGGATCTTGTGCTTTGCACAAAGCAACATTTGTAATATTATTACTTGACACTCGCTGGATAATTTGACCAGGTATCACCGTAGGTAGTCAGCTAACAAACATTTTTCTCATAGCATTCTGACTAGAAACAGCCTCCTTTCAAACATCCAACAACTTGTCTGAAATGGAAAAAAACCCCTGAATAATTCTAGATTTTGTTTTAAATACCAACAGACAACATGATTTAATTACATTTGTGGTTTTATGTTTTTTTCATGTTCTTTTTTCCAGATTTATAAAAATCCTGACGTTGTACTCTTTGATTTTCAGCTCTTCCACTGGGCTCAGAGAAATGCCGAACACATAGTCCCTCTGTACTGCTTCGACCCCAGACATTATGTGGGCACGTACAACTTCAACCTGCCAAAGACGGGACCTTTCCGTCTGCGCTTCTTACTGGAGAGCATCAGGGACCTCAGAAACATGCTTCTCAGCAAGGGCAGGTCGGTTATTAGCTTTATTGCTTTTTATGATTTATATGTACTGGAGATTTGACTCAGGGTTCCCACACAGTCTGGAAAAGTATGGAAATATAAAATAAGTGCACAGAAAGGTCCATGTATTTCCAGTCTTTAATCCCTTCCCCAGAGATGTCCAAACTTTTTGTCACATGGGCCAAAATCATCATGTTGAAAGTTCTTAAAGGTCATGAAAATATGATTTTTTTTTATTTGTATAAAACTTGTCTCGTCTATTCGCAACATTTTAGGATTTTTATAAATCAAAAGGAAATGACGAAGTTGGGTTCACCAAGGTCTTTCTGAGTAAAAGTTGATGGGCGTTTTTGGTTCTGCTTGCTCAAACCATCTAGAAAGCAAAAACTGTGATAATTGAACAAGAATAATTTGTGTTGATTCTAAAATTTTCCTAAAATGGGATTCTAAAATGTGTCAGTAAAATGTTTCCATTTCCATTAACTGTGTTGTGCTGGCTGGCCAAATATACCATTCTTCATTTGTGGTTGTTTCTTTTTTTCTTGTTTCCTTCTTTAAGGTTCTTATTTCTTCTTTTCCTTGTTCTTCAGTTTTGTTTTTCCATTTTTTGTTTCCCTACTTATTTTTCCTCTTTGAGTCCTCCTTTCTTCCTTTTATTCTCTGTGTTCTTCCTTGTGCTGTTATTTGCCTATTTCATACCTCAAGTACCCTTCTGTTTTTTTCTTATTTTGTTTTTTTCTAGGTTTCATATTCATTCATTACTTTAGAAATATCTGCCGTACATTCATAGTCAAGTTTAGTATTTTCAGTTTTAAAATTAGCTTAAAGAACTGAAAATACCAGAACATTGAATCTGGAAAAGTCTAGTATTTTTACACCAAATATTTGGCAGAACTCTGCTTACTTGATTTGAGGATTTGTTCTAAGTCACACCGTGTGCAGAAAATGTTTTTAACTTTCTAGGACTGCATTACTTCGTTTCTAACAGGATCAGGATACACCTGGGTATAACATTGCTGCTGCACACATTGTTCCCATAACTTTTTCCGCCCAGCAATCCCTCTGCCCAGGATGCAGCTGCATGGTATTATGTCAACTGCGAGTCGTGTGTGTTTATTTATTTTTTGTGTGACAGCAATCTGGTGGTGAGGAAGGGTAAGCCGGAGGAGGTGGTCGCTGACCTCATCAAGCAGCTCGGCTCTGTTAGCAGCGTGGCTTTCCATGAAGAGGTACTTTTATGTTCTTTTCATCTTTAATGTATTTTATTGTAATTTTATGTGCTAGACCAACATAAAATAGTGCATAGTTAGGTAGAAGGTGTATGTTTCTTCTTAATTTTTATTTTTTTTACATAAGAATCGCAGTGTGTATGTGGGTGAGGGTGAAGGCATGATTCTGTTTGAAAGCATATTTTTACCTTCATGTACTCAAATCCAGGTTGCTTCAGAAGAGCTGAACGTGGAGAAAAAGGTGAAGGAAGTCTGTGCTCAGCTGAAGGTGAACGTTCACACCTGCTGGGGCTCCACGCTCTTCCACAGAGAAGACCTGCCATTCCACCACATATCCAGGTGTGGGGAGGATGCTGCTCTGATTCCTGCTGGAGAAGCTACTTCAGGAGAAAGAAATTCTTGAATGTTGTTTAATTCTTTCTTGCAGGCTGCCTGATGTGTACACTGAGTTCAGAAAGGCGGTGGAAAGCCAGAGCAGGGTGAGGCCTCTGCTGCTAACCCCCGAGAGGCTGAATCCCCTCCCACCGGGGATGGAAGAAGGAGCCATTCCAACAGCAGAGGACCTGCAGCAGACTGGTGAATGTTCAATGCCAAGAGCTATGTCTATGTCTTCATATTCCTCCTTTCAAACTAGTCAAACTCCTAAAGCTCCACTTTCTTGCACATTTACCATACGTGTGCAGTGACTCAAAGTAAATCCACTTTTCCATGTCAAACTTCAGTGGAGAACGATTGAGCATGAATCTCTTCATTATAACTAAGCTTTGGTTTAGCTGGATCCCTGTTTATAATTCAGCCTTTCCCATAACTTTGAGTCATTGTGTTTCATTGTTTTTGTGCTGTTTAATCATCCAGAGCCTGTGACTGATCCTCGCTCAGCTTTCCCCTGCACTGGTGGAGAAAGTAGCGCCCTTGCAAGACTCAAACACTATTTCTGGGACACTGTGAGTGCAACATGCATTACAGAAATGAACAAACTTGTTTTTATGCTGTTGATCAAAAACATTTTTTGAAGGAAATATAAAGGGTCCTGCCTATATTTCTAGGATGCGGTGGCGACTTACAAGGAAACTCGTAACGGCTTGATCGGGGTGGATTACTCCACTAAATTTTCACCATGGCGAGTTTTCTTTTAAATATAATTTTCACTGTGAATTATTTCCCAGATGTTCCCCTTCTTGTTGCTTCGCTAACATGTTTCTATGATGCCACATTGCAGGCTGGCTTTGGGATGCATTTCTCCGAGGTATATTTACCATCAGATCAAAAAGTATGAGAGGGAGCGGACAGCAAATCAGAGCACCTACTGGTCAGTATTCATACTGATGTCAGAGCTTCTTGTTTCATGTGTTAAGAAGTTCGTACATGAAAATGTTTTTTAAAAATATAATTATGTGACAGTGGCCTGCAAAAGTATTCATAGCGCTTAAACATTTTTATGTTTTGTTGTTACAAGCCACAGGCTTCAATACATAAAAAAGTAACTCCCCCAACATTATGCTGCCTTCACCATGTTTTGCTGTGGTGATTGTGTGTTCATGGTGATGGGCAGTCCCCGTTTTCCTCTAAGCAATGCGCGAGTGGGGTGGATTACTCTCAGTAACATTAGTATTCAAATACATTCCACAGTCTTAGAATTTTACTTGTACAACAACAAATCTTTTTGTAATTGCAATGTGACAAAATATTGAAAAGTTAAAAAGATGCACCCAGAAAACAATCTGGTCGTGATTGTTTGAACTTTGTGTTGCAGGGTCATTTTTGAGCTCTTGTGGAGGGACTACTTCAAGTTTGTGGGCATTAAGTACGGAAACAAAATGTTTCAGGTCAAAGGTAATGTTAGAAAATGTTTGATCTATTATTTATGTTGCAAATATAGTCTGTAGATCTAAAAATAATGTTGCAATTTAAATTTAGGGCTGCAAGGAAAGTCTATTCCGTGGAAGATGGACTCAAAGCTGTTTGATGCATGGAAAGGTTAGAGTTCATGGCATGTAGTTGATCATAAATTAGTCTCACACCAGACAAAATATATAAGTCTTGTTCTGTTTGTGAACTTTGCTCTTAAAGAGGGTCGTACAGGGGTGCCCTTTGTGGACGCTAACATGAGAGAACTGGCGCTGACAGGCTTCATGTCCAACAGGGGGCGGCAAAATGTTGCAAGCTTCCTCACAAAGGATCTGGGCCTTGACTGGAGACTTGGAGCTGAGTGGTTCGAATATCTGCTGGTATGATGTGTAGACATTCAGTATATCATTGATCAGTTTATTTAACCACAAAAAAAATCCCATCTAACTGATTTTATTTTTGACAGGGTTTTTTGAACATTTCTGCATGTTTACCCTGATTAATTTATTCTTTTTCTTGCAAAGATCGATCATGATGTCTGCAGCAATTATGGGAACTGGCTGTACAGCGCTGGCATAGGAAATGACCCCAGAGAAAACAGGAAGTTCAACATGATCAAACAAGCTCTCGACTATGACAACAATGTACGCTTTTAAGATTTTTTTTAAGCCTATCTTATTCACCTTCTGTATTTGTTTACCTGGACACAAAGTATCTGAGTCACAATTTACAGTCACAAGCATAAATTTGTGAAAGCCTACTGATGGGTAAACTTGGGCTCATGCTTCTGCTTTAGGGGGAGTACGTGCGTCGATGGGTCCCAGAGTTGGGCGCTATAAGAGGGGCAGACGTTCACACGCCCTGGAACCTGAGCTCCGCTGCACTGTCACATGCCGGGGTGTCGCTTGGAGAGACTTATCCAAACCCCATTGTCACGGCGCCTGAATGGAGTCGACACGTTAGCAAGAAACCGGTAGGTTTTTTAGAGAAAAGGGAAGTGGAAACTAAAAGGGAATGGTGCTTTTTTCTATAACAGCTGCAAACAATGGTGAGAGAAAGGGAATACATTTCCTGAATTATTAAATATAAGTAGTGTTTAGAGATTTTTTGAAAAGA
Source organism: Phalloptychus januarius (assembly GCA_902982915.1). Classification (NCBI taxonomy): domain Eukaryota; kingdom Metazoa; phylum Chordata; class Actinopteri; order Cyprinodontiformes; family Poeciliidae; genus Phalloptychus; species Phalloptychus januarius. Next base: position 5,102,485 of record CADWAE010000362.1, read on the forward strand.
CAACTTATAGTTTTTATTGTGAAACCACTTTATTAAGAATTGGAAGTTGGATAATATAACTTAGACTTTTTTATTTTAGTTTTTATCTATTAATGTCTCATATTTCTAATAAAATATGATTCAAAGTTAGGGTTCCTACTCTTCTGAAACGGTCTAAGTTATAATCAAAACTCTTTTATTATGCATGAATTTTTTAATAATTTTACTGTAAAGAACATACATTTTGTTTTTAAATTTGAAAAAAAAAGCAGTTTATTTTCAGTCTTGTTTTTTTTTTTTCTTTTCTTCTTTACACTCTTCAGTGTCTAACTATATATGTTAAAGTCAATTCATACAAGTCAACATTTGTTGACCTTTTTTTCCAGGGCGGTGCAGGACCATCACCACGAGGAAAGAAAGGCCCGTCTCACACTGCCAAGCAGCACCGAGATAAAGGCATCGACTTCTATTTCTCCAGAAGTAAAAACCTGTGAAATGTCTTACTGCAGAGGATGGACGGTCCTTCAGTGTAAAGTCTTAGTCCAGCTGCAAATTCGGTGTTGCATATGCTGTAAATGTTTACACAGTTACATAGGGAAGTTGTCTGAAGAGAATGTTGGTTTGTTTGCTACTGAAAACTGAACTGATACTCTCATGCCTTGCAAAAGCATTCACACCCCTCAAACTTTTTCACATCAATGTATTTTATTTGGATTTGTATTGACAAACTAACACACAAATTTGCTTAAAATTGGAGATCTGAAAAATGTGGCAGTTAGCTTCCTTCACATAGCTGCCACTAAATCTAGTGCCATTGCTTTTAGATTTCCCAAGATGTCAACATTTTGCGAAGCCCTGTCGAAGACATAGATGTCCACCTAAACTGACAGGCCTGAAAAGGAGAGCATTAATTAGAGAAGCAGCAAAATATCTGCTTCTCTCTGGGAGCTTTGGGGGAGCCGCAGAGAATCACTCCTCATGGGGGAAAAGTTGTTGACAGGACAAGCGTTAGTCGTTTACTTCACAAATCGGATCTTTGCAGAAACATTTTAAGAAGAAGGCTATTGGAAGAAATCCAAAAGAGCCTACATGGCTTGTTCCTCACGAGCCATGTAGGGGATACAGCAAACCAGTAAAAGAAGACGCCAAGGTCCAATGAGACAAACACTGAGCTTTTTGGCTGACAAGCACATCACCCTGAACATAATAGTCTCATGGCGGGAAAGGCTAGTTACTGCATCATACAATGGCGATGTTTTCCTTTAGCAACAACTTTGCGATTGCAATATGGATGTAGTCAAAAATGGGGCAGTCTGAGAAGACAACCTGTTAGAGGTTGCAAAAGACTTATGTGGGAGGTTCAGCTTCCTTTAGGAAACAGCCAAAACACAACGGAATGTTTTAGTTTCAAAGAAAATAATTTGTTGTAATGGCCAAGTTAAAGTCCAGATAGATTAAAATCCAATCTAAAGAATCTGTAACATAATCCATAACATAGCTTGAATGTTGATGTACACATCTGCTCTCCATCCAGTCTGAGCTTGAGCAGAATGGGTAGAACTTTACAACTTTACTCTAGGTATAACCTAGTACTTGCAGCTGCACTTACAGCAAAATATAATTCTACAAAGCATCTCCTCAGGAAGGGCTGAATGAAAATGCAGGCAAATGAATTGTGTTCGCCCACCACATAAAATACATTTTTGCTTGTCATGTGACGGAGTGAAATAGTTCAAGGCTTAAATACTTTTGCAAGACACCTCGTGCCTCATTTACTCTTTTCAGTCTCAGCTGCACTTCCTGTTCTGCAGATGTGGCAGCTGAACCACTGAGAACTTTTCTCGGTTTTATTTTTCATCCCTCTTGTCGCCAGGACTGTTACAACCAGAAGGACGTGCAATACGGGTTATTTAATCTACCTGATTTTGGTGCTGCAATATCTTTATTTGAATAAATCTGGATAATAAAGTTAATTTTTCAAAACTTAAAGAAAGTGCCTTAAAGATTTCTTTTTACGGGGTTATGTGAATGAGAACTTTAAGCAGGTCTGCCAACATTACTTTCGAAACATTTCTCTGCAGACAGATGACCATATGAATGACTGAGAGGTAACTTCCTCCCAGATGTGACGCAGTCATCAAACACTTCCTTGTTCCACTAAAAGCCAGGTGGGCTGTGCCTAACTACGCAGTCAGCCTTCAAAATCACACGAGTCGCCACCAGAAGTTGTTTTCCACTCATTTTAAACACGATCCAGGACGTGGGAAAACAAATATATATTTTTTTCATCATGGACGGTACCGATTCCAAAGTCAATCTTGGTTCGATCCCTCTGGTCGCGCTTAATGTGACCGTAAGGAAAAAGTTGGGACTTTATCTGAACCCCAAACACACGGTGGCTGCCGACTGGACGGCTGTTGCGGAGACCATGGGCTTCTCTTACCTGGAGATAAAGAACTACGAGGCTTCCAGGAACCCCACCAAGACCATCCTAGACGACTGGGCTGCTCGGAACTCGGAGGCTTCGGTCGGGAAGTTGGTCTCTATCCTGGAAGAGGTGGAGAGGAAAGACATCGTGGAAGATCTCCAACCTTTGATAGGTGCGCAACTTATACATAATATTAATATAGTGATGCAATTCACTGATTTGGTCGAAAAACAGAGCCGAACCGCAGTTGTACGGGGCCAAAGGCAGGATGTGATTTGGGGTTTCATTTTTAACTAAGGCTAGATTACCGTTTTCGTAGTCGGTCAAACTTCCGGTTTTCTCTGGGTAAAGGTTTGGACAGATTTCACCTGTAATAAAATAAAAAAAATAATGGGCTGCAGGTTTCTTTGTAGGGTCATTTCTAATGAATCCAGTCAAAAATGAAGTGAACATGAGAGTCTCCCCATTTATGCTACCAAGTACATCCTAATTTCATCTGATTCATATTCTATCCATCCAGGGTGCAAATTATTGCTCAACACAATGTCACTAAAACTTAAAAACAAGTGTCAGCATGTTTTTTTGTTGTTGTTTTTTTCCTAATCTAGATATGCAAATGGATTACAGTTATCCATACTTTACTGGGTTATATATTATAAAAACCGCAAAAATATAAACAAACTTCTCACTTTATTCTTTATTATGACAACTGACAACAGTTGTCATAATAAAGAATAAATTTGTCTCTCAATTTTTTCTTGAGAGACAAATTCATGGCTCCATCAATTTTATGACAAGTGATTCAAGTTCTAAAACAGCAAATGTGTTAGTTTGGCAAATGGTTGATTTTACCTTAGAACTGGGACATTTACATTTTCTCATTGAAGTTGCTTTTGACCGTTTTTTGTCTTCCTTATTTCCATATTCATGTTTTGACACCAGATGAGGATGTCAGGAAATACCTTGAGACCCAAAAGAAGAAAGCAGAGCCGCCAGTCCAGGTTCCCGAGGTAGATAGCTGTGTCCCTCGCACACCAGAGAGGTCTGGAATTACTGTGGACGATGTCCCTGGAGGTTTGTCCTTCTCTAAATTCACTATTGTATTTTTTCTCTGAGTAAAATACATACAATAAAGACGTATTTGACGCAGTCCAGATTAGCTGAAATGTTTCATACAAGAAGCGTTTTAGCTTGTAGTTTCAAATTCAGTGATCAGTTTGCTATAAGGGTTGCAGGATCTCTTTGGTTTGTCACTATGCAGGCCTCATGTTGCTTATCTCGTACTGAGATGCGCAACCACAGTAGATAAGAAATACTTTTCACCTAATAGAAAAGACAAGTGCATGTGGCCTTACAGGGTGTTCTCTCTCAAGTTCTTAATTTTTATACGTTACAACCACAAATTCATATTTTTTATGTTTTATGTGATAAAGTTGTGCCAAAAATGTAGAGTGGAAGAAAAAAACTTTTTTTTCATATAGAATTTTTGTACAGATAAAGTTGGAAAAGTGAAACATCTTACCACAAACTGTGATTTCTGACTGTCACCTTCTGACACATGAACATGCTTTTTTAATTAAATAAACCAACTTGAAAGCATGATGCTGCGGCAGCCATGTTTCATTGTGCAGACGGTGTATGGCGTGATGCACAGTGTTTGTTTACTGCCACCCAAACCATTTAGAAAAATGTTACATGTTTTTCATTAGTATGAAATGGCCCTATTTCATTCTTTCTGCACTATAAAATACTTTCTATTTGAGCTTCATGTTTCCATGTTCTCAGAAGAATAATTGTAGTTGTTGAAGTCTGACCATTGCTTCTGAGCAAAGCATCAACACAGGAAATGCTCCAAGTTATCTCAGACTGATGGCTTATCTGAAAGTTTGCATCACTCTCACTTTGTGTGAGCCTCATGGGTTTTCATGTTTTGCACATCAGCCATAAATGCAACAAACGGCTTTGGACTTCTGTGGAAATCTTTTTTTTTTTGTCCATGATTATGTGGGTGGATGTCTTACATTTGGGGTTGCATTTAATGTATTTTTTTTTTCGTTTTGCCATAATTAAAGTTTTGGTGAAAGTAATCGAAATGCACTGACCCCAGGTGTCCCAGAGATGTTTGATGCCTTCATCTGCTACTGCCAAAGCGACTTTGAGTTTGTCCTTGACATGATCCGGGAGTTGGAGCAGACAGAGCACAACTTGAAACTCTGCGTGTTCGACAGGAATGTGCTCCCAGGCTCGTGTGTGTGGACCATCACCAGTGAGCTGATTGAGAAAAGGTTGGTGTTATGCTACTGATGCAGTGTTCTTTGTTTGTTTCGTAGCTCTAAATTACTTAACGTTTTTGCACCAAGATTCAACTTTCGGTGATTGTGGAGACCCAGTTAGGCTCAAACAAGTTGGATTGTTAGTATTTAAACATAGAATGAAAATAACAACAAAAAACTTGTCATGTGCAAAAAGTCTTCAAATTTCCCCACTTTCGTTTGGTGTCACACTCAGCTCATGACTGTAATGTGTGTGTTCATGTGTGAAGGTGTAAGAGGATGGTGGTGGTGATTTCTGATGATTATCTGGACAGCGATGCCTGTGATTTTCAGACCAAGTTCGCTCTCAGCCTCTCCCCTGGTAAAGAGGATTTTAATTTTCTATTTCTTGCCAGTTTAAATCTTTATTTTGCAACAAACTCCGTAACTAAACCTTGAAAAATTTCCAGGGGCTAGAAATAAACGTCTCATTCCAGTGGTCTACAAGTCGATGACAAAACCATTTCCCAGCATCCTGCGTTTCTTGACAATATGTGACTACACCCGGCCCTGCACCCAGGCTTGGTTCTGGGTACGTCTCGCCAAAGCGCTCTCATTGCCCTAACCAAGGAGAAGGAAGCGGATTTGAATCTATGGGTGCCTTTTCTTACTGCATTGAAAGTTTTATGTTGGACAATGGTCAGATGTTGCAGGTTCAAATTGATTCCACATATATTGGCATATCTGCTAAATACGTGTGAAAAACCTTAAAATATGACCACGCACTGAAAATTTTAGAAACATCAGTCCTTCATTTTTTTATATGTTGGATTGGTCATGAAAAAGGCTGGAGGAAATTAACATTTTTTTTTCTTTTTACCATTCCTCTGTCCTATCTCCAACACAGTGTCATCTTCCAGTATTTGCCTCTGTTTCAGTATTAATTTATTTTGAATGCATTATCAGCTTAAAGGGCAAAACAAACATTCAAAATCCCATGTGTGCTATTATAATACGACAATAAAGCCCTCTGTGATATTTGCAAACGCCACTTGTTTGCGATTGTAGGAGACAAACAGCATTTTTCTGTCATCGCTCCTCTAGAAGTTCATAGAAACTCTCAATTAAAAAAAAGTAACATTTAATTAAATGAAAGTTCATTTCATAGTTTTGAAGGCAGATCATTTTCTAAATATATTTTATTGTTTTTAATTGTTTTGTTGGAGTTGTGTACTGTTTGTATTTGATATTTTTTGTTTTAAATTTTTGCTTGCAATTTATTGATTTTGTGTTTTAATAACATTGTTTCCTTATTTCAAGAAAACCATGTGTGTCCCTCCGATATATCTCTAAAAATAAGGGTATTTTCTTCAGTGTGAGAAGAAAAAAAAATCTAATATTTTAAGGCTTTTTACACATATTTACCAGGGATGCCAATAGATATTCTGTGATATGTGTGTATTGGCACTGGAACACACTGAGGATTTTAGCACTTTTGAATTTACTTCCACCTACATTCCCATCATCATTCATTTAATCTGTCAAAACATTAAAGTTCTCAATATGTTACTTAAGTATGAAAGTTACACTAGTGTCCATTGCTTGTTATTTTCTAAGTGCTCGACATCTTTTCAGATGCAGTGCAGGATGTGCTACGTTTTCCGTAAAAGCTTTTTTAAGTGTCTTATTTACTTCCTCTATTGAGTCAACTTTAAGACAAGATTGGACCTGAACAGGAAGTGAAAGTGTGACTGTAATTACTGCACAGGCTTAGCAGATCTTTGCCTCGTGTTTTTTATGTTTCAGATTTCTATGTCTATAATGAATTTTTAGAACTATTTAATTGTGAGTGTGTATTTCACCAGCATGAATGTTTAGAAAATGATTGTTTGAAATAACTATAAATAAAAAATGTTTTTCTTCTATGCGGAGTTTTTGGTTTGAAAAAGTACGCGGGAACATCTGGAAGCACGGGGTGTTCTGGAGTTACGCTTTTTCACTGTGATTGTGAAATAAAAATAAATGTCCAACAGATGGGGCTGTTGAACCCTAACATTACAAAAGGGGAGCTCGCATGAAAGCTGTTCTTTCCTAAGCTTTTTTTTTTTAGCTGTTTACCCGGCTTGGAAATTAACCTTTTCGCTCTGTCAAGTCTTTTATGTTAAAGATAGGATAGATTGAACATATTCGTATTTATTTCAGTCGAAAGGTTGATTCACAAAGTTCTTCGAAAATCCGAAGTTGGCTTCCGATTCGGCACCTTCTTTTCGCTGAAACAACGAATCTGCAGCACTTTTGAACTGCTCTTGTTTAAAGTATGAAATTGAATTAGATGTCAAAGTGCAGGGGCTGTCAGCTGGCTGAGATAAGGTTAATACACTTATTTAGTTGCTTAAGATTCTGTATGGAAATGATTCTGATTCCAATAAAGAAAAAAGAAAATGTTCTATGTTACATTGTGAATTGGAGGTAGGTGAACGACCTAATCCATCAGAAGGGTGAAATAGCCCTTTAAACATGAGTCTAACAAATAAGAGACCAACTTTATTGTTGTAACTTACATCCTCCATTCAACTGCAGAAAAGTAAACAATAAGAACGAGCTGTGCTGTAATAGGGACATACATTACAATATTGCCGTTTGTGTGAGGCAGACACTACATCTTATTGGCCCTTCTTACAGTGTTTTCTCGGCACAGCTTTGCTAAGTGATGCTTATATTTATTTTAGCCTTTAATGTCGCACTTCCGCTTTGAGGGCAGTTCCGAGATTGGTCAGCTCTGGCAATATGTCTCTATAATAAAGAGAAAACAGATTTCTTTAGGGTAATCTCGGATTTACAATGGGAAGTTTGGTTCATATGCCACATATGCTCACTGCTGGATGCCACACAGGCTGGGGGTCCTGCGTGGGCAGATGACGTCCCCGCCTTTACGCATATGTGTCACATCAGCTGCAGTTCTTAATATCACCAGAAAGCCCTTCTCTATACCAGGTCATTACATAATCACAGCTTCGCACTTCATGGTATCATGTCGTAATTACAAATATAGAAATACAGATACAAATTTATCTAAGAGAAAAGTAACTTGACATGCATCAATATTTAAAAGAGGAGTGTGCGTCATGTCAATGTGATGTTCAAGTTAATATGGAGAATTCTGTTGTTAAAAGATAAATAAAAGCTATCCTGCCTAAAGGTAAAATATATTTTTTAAAACTTTATCTTCTTATTTTTGTATTAGTCGAATTTAATTCGCATTTTACTTATTTGCTAATTACATAGCGTAATGATACGCTATTCAATAGGAGATTTGTGACTAATTATAAGTATTAAATAAAAAATAGCCTATGATCTGAACATTTGGAAGAACTTTAATGCTAACGAAATAAGTTATTATATTGAGTTTATATGGTACAACTTTTTCACATTTTTCCAGAAAATATTTCATGAGCAACTCTTAAAGAACAACTCACTCATTGGAAAAATTAGAAACTTTAGAGAAAATTAGGAGAAATAAAAGAAAATCCATAAATCAATAGTACACTTTTAAGCAAACGTCTTTTTTCAGTTTAATGTTACAAAAATATTCAACCTGAGCACACAAAAACATAAAAACACGTTTAACAATCGGGTTCTCCATACAAGTACTGCTATTCTTTGCCTTTTTTGAAATGTGATATCTTAAACAACAAAATATATATTTATCGTCAACATGCACTATACTTTAGGCACACCAGGCAATAAAAAAATAACTTGAAGAAAATCATAACTAGAACAAATCATGAAAAAAATAATAATTTTCTTATCCCTCCACTTCTCTGATCTCACTTTAAGACGCACCGACATTCACGCAGCACGCACGGAAGTCCAGCCAATCATAACATGTAACCTCATCTTGAAGCGCAGGACCCCGGCTTGATCTGGCAGGCCGAGCCGAACCTATCTGGTAGCTGCACCGCCACGAAGGTCCAGTATTTGCTCGGGAGGAATGCGGTAGGCGGGGCCGCGCTCGGCTGGTGTCAAACTTTGGGAATGACAGGAGTGCTGCGGGATTCGCAAAGAAGGGGAAGTGTCGCCCTTGCTGGCTCTGTTTGGATTACTTTGACTTGTTCTCAGTGGGAGTTTCTGGTGGATTTAGCACCTTTTCCACAGATACTAACAGCCTTAGAAGACTCTCTCAGCCATGTCCGAGGACCTGAGCTCCCAACCCTGGTCCATCAACAAAGATGATTACGAGCTCCTGGAGGTGATTGGTATGTGATCATTAGCTTGTTAGCATGTTGTTAACCGGCAGTTTGTAAATGTCTCACTATTAGCTCACCCAAAGCGGAACTTACAGCGCTGAACTCTAGCTTAGATAGCTGGAAAACGAAGAGACAAGCAATAGGCTTTTATTTTTCTCCATGTAGGCTGAGCTGGAGGCAGTGGGAGAGTTGGCCAATCTAGCTATGTTTTGACTTGGACACAGAATAATTTACGAGGCTGTAAACAGGCATTTTCAACGTTAACGTGCAGCCAGGATCAGACTATTTGCTGGAAAGTAACAACCGCTTTCGTTTGTCCTCGTGATACTTTCTTAAAGGACCTTTTATGTGCTCTATGCTAAATCAATTAGAGAATCCCGAAGCAAGAGTTTTCTGCCTGACTTGGCCTTAAAAGTGAGCAGCCACTGTTGCACAGGGAAGGACATTGCATTTTAAAGCTTCTGTATCAGCCGTGTCGTTAGAGCTGCATGATAAGAGTAACTTAAACTGTGTTCACGCCCATCCCACTCACTGGGGAAAAACCGATTCACATGTTTCTAAGTTGGGAGTTGCTACATGACTGAAAACAAAATATACAACTTAATGAAGTAAAATAATATACACACTAGCAGTAGAACTTTTTTAAAAAAATGTAAGCACTATCTAAGTTACTATCTCCTATTTGTGCTTTTATAGACATAATAGTGGGTTAATAAATCTCAAAGGTATATTTTTTTGTTTTTAAGAATCTGTATTTGGTTTAGAATGAATCATTTCAGGTTTAACCAATCTAAGCAATTAGGATTTTGAAGTAGACATGATTGAATACAGTCCAGACTCATTAAAAAAATGCTCAAACACAGCACTTTGGCCCTCATGGGAAGCCAGGCAGCAGATGCTAACTTTAGCATCGTTGATATTAACAGTTAATCTTTGATGACAAACTGAAGAAACCTTTTCTATTGAAAACAGAATATTAGTTAACATATTGACACCTGATTATCTTCTAAATGTGTGTTTTGGAAGTTCTCCAGAAGTATTTGGTTGCTCCATACAGACCAGTTGTTTTGTTTTTACAGAGTCCATAGACAGAACCTACTGTATGTTGGTATTAGAGTTCAGATTATTGAACAGTTGCTTGAAATAAGCCAGTTATGTCAGAGCATTTTTATGAATTTGCTAATCTGTGTAATCGGGCTGACTGAAAGGAATCATTTGACACTTTGCTAGTTGCCATCATGAACGAGGCTTGATCTTAAAGTGCACTTCATGTTTAAATGTTTAAGTGTTTAATGTTAGCTTTTATTTTTTTCTTGAGAATCGATGGCACATATCAGATTATTTTCCATCAAACTGATGATTTTTCTTGCTTTTTACACTGAAAGGAGAATAAAAGTAATTTACAAGAAAAGGGTTGTCCTCTAAAATGAAATAATTTGTTCCCTCTTATGCAGTTTACCTAACCGGCACATGCTTGCTTTACAGAAGGTACGTATGTTTTCTATAAAGGGTGCTTTTTCAAGTCCTACGTCAAACCTCTAAAAAAAAAAAAAACTGTAAATACTTTAAATACTTGTAATTTTTTTTCCTTATAGTTTCTCGGAAAATTCAAGCCCCTCAAGATAACAGCTTGCAATTTTAGCTTGCACTCAGAGATAAAGACTCTCTTGTACAGAAACCAGTCCTGTAGCATTTTCCAGTGCTGCATTAAGCACAACTTGCCCATATAGGTTTGAAGCTGCTGAAGCTTTGGACCTGTAGCATGCTAACTTTAAAAAGAAATTAGGACTAGGGATCACTGTTTCAATGCAGAGGTTTAGAAATGAATAGGGCAGTTAGCCTGGATTCTCTATTCTAAAGATCAGATGACATGTCTCAATAGAAATGTCTCAATTTCAAAGGTTCTTTTGTACTTCTAACTTTATTCTTTTATACTTAAAAAATATTTAACTTCTTTTGCTTAGTAATTACTTCAGCACTGAAGACTATTGTTGTCAGTACCATGTGGTAGTGGTAGTTAATTTCTCAGTGCATATGTTTTTAAAAAAAAGGGGTACTTGGGTACTTTCTAAGACAGCTAAACTACAATAAAAGTTTAGACATTTTTTACATTATATCCCATCTCCACCCATCTTACTGAAGACAACTCTCCTGCTCGGAGTTTGCCTTCTCGTGTGTGGATTTGAGGATGACTTTGTGACCAGCAGAGCTATTGTTTTGGTAACTTCCCGAGGGAAAAGGGGGACTTGTTATTACACTGTTCACGCCCACTCTTTCTCACCCCACTGAGCTCCAGATCATAGCCGGACAGAGCTCATTGGAAAATAGCAGAGCTGTCTCTTCAATCCTGGATCATACTTTGCATCGTTGGTCTTGGCAAATCTGCTGTGGAAACTTTATGCTCCCACTGTTTGTATCCATTGGCAACCAAGTCTCCTCCTTGTTCTTTACTCAGTCCTCCTAATTGTTTTAAAAAGCCACAGCAAAAGGTCTTCTGCTGTAATATGACGGTTAAGGCCACATCACGTTTTGACATACTGCATCCTGCGCAATTGAAGAACACATGCTGTAAATCAGTGGGTGCTGATACAGTTTGGTTGTTCTACATTTGGATACCATTTGGAAACTGAAGTCAGGTATCTGAGGACATGCAGTATGAAAGACGCATGACGTCAAGCTCTAAACTGGCTTGGGGATGAGGAAAGAAACTAAAAGCTACTACCACACTGCTGCTTGTTGCTTGTCTTGGAGGAAACTCACATATGAGGCACAAAGTTCACTGCCAGTATATGAAATTAAAGACCAGGGAAATCTGATATTATTTTTGTGGATTGATTAGGTGAATTTCTGTTTCTATTTCATTACCAAGAAGGTTTTTCTCTTGACATGTTTCTCAATTTTATAAAAACAGGCTTTCCCATCCTACTGTAGCTGCAAATCAATTTAAGCATTGTGTTAAATTTGCACTTAGAAATGCAAAAAGTGATTAAGGTTACAGGTAAGGAACAATTTTAGCTACTTGGAAATAAGTAAAAGATGACTTTTTAATAAACTCCAAATAAATATTAATTATTGCAAGCTTTAATTCAGAAAATGACTAACTATTTAAATTATGACATTGGCCTAAGTTCTTCTGTATTGATCAATAGGCATTATTAGAAAGAACACAGTGTGCAGCTCTAGGTTAAAATCTGAAACATGCATCAACAAAGTAGCAAAGAATCATTTCTTGTAGCCAATTAAAAATAGCAATGAAACACTGAAGCTTTATTATTGGTCCAAAAACTTTTCCTGATTATAAATCCTGCAGGATTTGACGTGCCTATCCCTTTAAGGCACTGGGTTTGATCTGTACTGTAAAATGCTAAGATGTTCCAATGACTTGTGCCAGGAAAAAGTTAGACATAGGACGTGAATACTGATTCTTTTTGGTATGCCTCACACCGTTTAATATAAATGACAAAATTACTCATTATCTGTCATCCAATACATAATAAAGTTTCCCAGTAAGAAGAGACATCTGCAGCGTTGCCAACCATTTGTCTTTCTTACACAGAACCTCTGAGTCAGTTTAGAAATGTCTCTATTATATTTCATCATGAGTCAAATTACAGACTCATGGGCTGGCGACAGATTATAGACTTAAGTTGCGTTTTAAGTGCGGAGTGGAGCACATTGCTTTGATCAACAATGCTGTTGTCACTCAGCTTTTTGAAGTAATCCTGCCTCATTCTGTTTAGGTGCACTGATGTGACGTCAACCTGCCTCTCTTTGGTCTGTGTGAAAAAGGCCATTGTTGCTCGAACTCTCCTATCTTACTGGCCATCTCTTCAGATTTATCATTCTGCTTTGCTTTCATTGATCTTTATCAGTGCTTTGCAGCAAGACTGCAGCTCTAAATGCACAGACCTTGCAACACATACAGTGCAGCCCACTTCTGTAGGCATTAAAATTTTTTTTTTTTATTGCTGTGGCATAATAATAAAATCCAACTTCTCATTTACATGTATTTTTCTGCTAGTAAGGAAAATTGCTAATTAAGCTGCAATTATTGAAAAACATAGTCACCAGTGGTGCAGTGATTTTTATTTCAGACTTTTCAACATGTTCCCTTTTAGACCGAGGCCTGTGTGTGTGTTGCCATAGAGTTCTGGTTCATCCTGTGTTCCACACCTGAATTTTGCTCCAGACCTGTCTGAGCATTGCTGAGCAATATCACTGCAAGTGTGTGTGGGTGTGTGTGTGTGTGTGGGGAGTGATTTCCTGTGGTGAAAATTATAGATCCGTCGAACTGTGTGGACTTGTGTGTGCTCTGCAATCCTCCCATGAAATTCTATCTCTTATAATAGTCTTTAAGTGCCTCCTTTGAATGTGTTTGCTGAGCCAGCATATTAAGATTTTATTCTGTTCATTATTCCTTTGGGTTATGCTGTTTACCGGGACAATAGGCTGCGTTTAGAAAAAGCAGAATAATAGAACTGCAAACTGACGACTCCCCAAAGACCAAACACGTTAGCTGGGTTAAGCCCTCACCAGAGGGCACTGAGGCTAGAACAGTCAAGAACATTGTGGCTGATGTGTCCAATCATGCAGTGACAGGTTATGATATGATGTTCTCTATAAGGTTCCCATGTCAAGCACGATTTGTTTGGAGGATAACATGCTTACAGAAAGCATTGAGTGCTTTTTGAAAAGATCACGATTGTTTTGGCAATGTTTCTCCAACAGATTTGTGCATGTTTATTCACATGATCTGCAGCCTTCTATGTTTTTTTTCTTTGAATATCTGCATGTGAGGGAGGTTTTGGCACAATTTGAAAAAAAATATTAATGGTAAAATATGAAAGCAAAAATACCCAATTTGGCACCTACTCTTTCTTGTCCTTTATTTTTTATCATATATTTTTAAATTCTTAAAAATCACTAATTTTATTCTATTTTTTTAAAGTAAAACAAAGAAATTGGGCCTCCACTTTGCTTTATGTATTACTAAATCAAAACAGGTAGGAGCTTTGTGTTGTGACTTTGCAGAAAAGATAAGAAGGAGAGAGTCTGAGAAGAAAATGATGTGATTTTCGCCTGGCAGCTGCGACAGTGAGCACTAATTTCGGCGGTTCGGGTTGGCGATGCAGAGCTTTTTATGCCCAACATTCCAATTCATTGTTGTGAAGGATTTTTACAACCGGTGCTACAGGGAAACAGGCTCACTGTGGTTCTGCCCCATCAGCGGCCCGTCTCCAGGTGCTCGTTTGCTGTTGGTCCTCGCTAAAGGTGCTGAAGCTGGGAGATAAATTTACAGCCCATTAGCTCTTCTCTTGATAATGCTGTTGAATCCCGGCCAGACAGAATCAGGAGAATAGACCATTGTGATCTCAAAAAGTAGGTTTTACGTTTTTCAGATGTTAGGGATAAATAAATTGCGCTTACTCTTTGGATCTTCCAAGGAAATTGCTGTTTTATTAGATTATTTGAATCAGCAAGCATTTCTTTTTACCCCCTGCCTTTTATTTATTTATTCTTTAAATAACTTTAGCTACTTTTTTTCCATTGTGCTGTCTTATTGCCCTGAGTCATATTTAATTTGATTAAAAAAAGCTGGATTAAAATGTTACATATCTACAGGGACAGCTTTATTATTTCATTAAGATCTGCAGGCTTTTTTTTAAACTCTTCTTTTAAACCTCACTCCATTTTTGGACCAATTAAATCCAAACAATGAGCACTTTGTAAATGTTTGGCTATGGCAGTTATGAAGTTAGGAAAAGCTTACTCTGACAGTGAAGGAAGCCTCCCAGCACATTTCTACCAGAGATCCAGTGAAAATAACCTTAAGCTCATGGGGTTAAATAAGAGCCGGGAGGGTGAAGTTAAATGACCTCACACGATGCAGAAACAACAGGCATGCTTCTCCTGCAGAGGGTTTTATCAGCTTTTAACTCTATCAGATGGCTCTCCAAACTGAAGAGTCTTGCAGGATTTACGAAAAAGTTTCCTTCAAGTAATGTAGTCATCCTTTGTTATGCAGCAGTAACTCTCCATGATCACTTTTCTGTTTAACTTCATCAATCTTTCACCACATTTTTTTGTTCAAGATTTGCAGGCATTCGTTTCTGCACAGCTCTCTAAAGATCTCACCACAGCAGTACGATCAGGTTGATGTCTGGCCACCTTGATTCTTTTCCTTATCAGCCGTTTTACTGTAGACTTGCTGCTGTGTTTGGCATCTCATTGTTGACTCAAATTGAGCCACATCAGAATACTTTATTAACTTGAGAGGGAAATGATGTTGCAGTATTTTAGTTGAAATATCCATCTGGGATGTAGAGATTTGACTGAGAAGTAAGTAGAAATGACACTTGATTAAATAAATAAACTCTCCTTCATGTCAGAAAAATGACATTAAGGTCTTCCATTTGTGATGCTTTTGGACTTGGACTGGAGGAATATAGATCGATAGCTTGGAGGGGTTTCCTATCATGTCTTGTGGTGCATCTTGTTGAATCAACTGTAGGAGCTCCTGTTATTGGCCTCAATTTTTGTTATTAATTAAAATATAATAATAACCTTAATTATTAAGCTTGTTTTTACTGCTCGGCAATAAATTAAACACACACTATTTAATTAAATTGATTATACAGAGGTGGTCAGCCTTCATGATCTGCCATTCAAGTGCCTTTAATTATCAGATCAGGACCAACACCCTGCCAACCAAATGTGTAATTGATTTTCCACACTTGTTTCTCCATTTTGGTTTTATAGAAATTGCGTGACTTGTTATATATATATAATTTTTGCACACTTAGTAGTATTTAAATAATCTAAACCTTGATAAAAACCAAAGTTTGTAGTATGCCATCATGCATAAAGCCCAGTCATTTTTTTCCCTTGTAATCATAAAGCTCACAGTGAACTGTATTTCACTGCATAATTTATCTAACAGGTCTTACTACTGTGTAATTTCTGATGACCTGTCCTGAAATGATATATATATATATGTATATAGTATGGCATGTAATATATATTTATTATTATTTCTCAACGAAATACTTTAAATTGGGGAAAGATTTGACCTTGGGCCTCAGACCAAAACCTTCGGGCTCATGCCCCAATCCTTATTAAATAGGATTTGGAGAAGCTGGTTCATAATTGATAAACACAGAGTTGTGCTGCTGTAACAAATTGAAGTCAGATGAACTGCGGACAGAATTCGTATGAACCCCAGTAAAACTATGTAGGAAAGCTAAATTATTCAATTGATGTTTCTAACAATTTTTTAACAATTTGGATATTTGCAAACTTGAAGCTCTTCTACATTTTACAAAGGAGGCTTGCATTTACAAAGCAGCGACACTACTAGATATCACTTTGGTTCAATGTTGCAGACAGTGATACTGTTTTTAGGAGAGACCTGCATAAATATGCAACCTGATAAGGATTGCACAGACTGACTGCATGAATTAAAAAGGATCATTAGTAACTTTACGTACTGTTTCCTAGTTTGACACATAAGTGGTGATGTTGGAGTTTAAAGATGGAGGTTGCAAACAATTTTTTTTTTTTTGTTTTTGGGGAGAAAATTGTTTGAGAAAATGAAACAAAAGAGGATTCTAGATCTCAAACACATAAGACATGAGTCTCATCAGAAGCATCAGTGTGTCATACTGTGATCTGAATCTTGACACCTCTCAGCTGATGTGGAAATCTCACTTTCGATCAGCTATAGCGTCTTCGTCTTTAAATGACCTCACACGATGCAGAAACAACTGTCATGCCTCTCATGCAGAAGAGAGGCATATATTAAGTGTTGGTACAAAGCCGTTAAAGTTTTTATGAGATCCCGTACCATATTGCTTTTAACAACTCTGCTGGAATAAAAGTAAGTTTTTTTGTTTTTTTTTCTCCCCCAGGGAGTGGAGCCACAGCAGTGGTCCAGGCAGCCTACTGTACACCCCGAAAGGAGAAGGTCGCCATCAAACGCATCAACCTAGAGAAGTGCCAGACCAGTATGGATGAGCTCCTGGTAAGTTGGTTCTTTTTCTTAAGTCCAATTTTAGTTTCAGATTTAGTTTAAGAATTTTGTTTTCTTTGTATGTGTGTGGAATTTATTCCACTACTGCTTCTCATTACTCACTTTCTCTGGGCATGCCTCCAATCGATCCTGTCACTTTAGACACTATTCCAGTTGTTCCCTTAAAGTGGGGCTCCACTTACAGACAGGAAACTGCAGGAGCAGCCTCTCACACAGCAGAGCTTTGCTGCGTCTTCATGCCAGGCAGTTAAAACCAGTCTTGCACTGGAGGTAAACGCATACTTTACTGAACGACATGCTGCTGATTTAGCTCCAGAGGGGGTGACATTATGTCCCATTTCATAAACGTTCTTTTGCACTTAAAAATAATCGGATGCTTGTTTGTGGCTCCGGTACATAAACAGCAGGTGGTTTCATCTGTGTTTGTCAAACCGTCACCTAATTAATTTTGTTGGCTCAAAAGAGTCTTTTCTATTCAAAATCAATCTTTTTATCGCTTATTAGTGTCAAATTATGATGCTGTGATTGATGTAGGTGCGGTTTGAAGTGTTACAATGTAGTAGAAGTTATATCTACCCTTCTCTTTCAGAGAAGGATGAGTAATGTGCTTCTTCCAGCCCTTCCAGGTACTCGACCAGAAATCCGAGATAGGATCTCACAGGAAATAAATATTGTGTAAGCCTACACGCATCCTTCGAAGATTATGGCCGGAGAAAACCGGCAGCCAGGCTGCTCAGTACTCACCGGCAACACTAAACCCTTCCCCACCCCCTTGAATCCTGCAGAATGAATCAGGGGAATGTTGCTCCCAGATTCTCAGTGGAGGTCACATGGAGTACTGCACGATCGGATTTCCTGCTTGTGGTTTTCCTCCCACAGCTCCACAGTGCGCTGGGTGCCCACTTAAAAGGCGAGGATGCACGAAATTGAAGCCAGATTGTCCCTTCCAAGAACTCTGCTTTAAAGTAGGCTGCAGAAAGTTTTTGCCAGAGCTCGCAGGTATTTAGCCTCGTTTCTGAAATTCTTTGATAGTAGAGATGAAATAGTAGTTTCTCTGGGTCTACTTTTGTAGTTTTTCCCATGTATGATGTTGTACCAGGCCAGTGGGCACTTCTTTTAAAATGTAAGGTGGCAATATTTAAATATTCTCTTGCATTTATGGTGCCGGCAAAACTTTTATACTTTCAATCATGGTAAAATCACAAGTTTCAACACAGCATTACAATTTCACTGTCCAAATCCTTTTTCTTGTCTTTCTATAAAAAATAGTTTCTCCATTTGAGCACAAAGCGGAAGCAAATCAGGCGCTCTTTGAATCACTAATCTGAGTCAAAGGTTGCCTAGACCACTGATAATTTAACATTGATGCTTCAATTTTGCCTGACGGGCCAAATCTGCTGGGACAATGCCAACCAGAATTGCCAGTTCTACTTGAGTGTTTGTTCTGGTCATTTGGTTTTCTTGATGCTGAGAGCGCTCGCTTAACCGGGAGGAAATCCAACTGCCGGCGCCAAGCGGACGCCCGTGCTGCAGGCACACATGTTGTCCTCTAGTCTGACACTCTTCAATGTGCTATCAGCAACCATAGTGGTCAGGAGCTTTATTACTGGCAGTCAATTTGTGGTTGGTGACAGTTTCTTGGTAATGCAATATAAAGCATAACCAAGAATGCTTTATATTGCTCTCTTGCTTTGTTCAAATGATGCACAGAGAAGCAACACTGTGTTCCTATTTTTAATCACTGATCTTTTTTTATTATCATTTAAAAACCACCGGTTTCTATGTTCAGAAAGGTTTGATTCTCAAATAATCACTGTGATCACTTTTGTTTATAATTATATGATTTACATATTGAAATATTTTGCAGTACAGCCCCTTCTTCATTTCCAAATATTTTTTGTGTGTGTGCATGTGTGGAAGCTGCAGAGGGATTGAGTCATAGTGGATGTGAGGCACTCTGAGTAACCAGAGGTGATGTAATACTGCTTCCATAGAGGCCTCTCTGTGTGTGTGCCATTTCTATGGTTCTGTTGCACCAGTTTGTGACCCTGCACTCTATTCAGTTTGCTACAATAGGTCATTTATTTTCCGCTCACTTTCAAAGTTCTCAGTCGTGGCAGCTTTTTAATAGATCTGAAGTGCTCTGCTGTAGAAAAATAGAAGTGGGAAGATGTTTTTTTTTTAGGTTAAACTGGCTCAAAGGCTGCAGCACTCTGTTATCGTACACAACACGATGTTGCAACAGTGGGTCAGTTTCAAGTTCTGTTTATGAAAATGAACACATCCCACACACATTCAGCCCAGCTATACTATTGTAAATATGTAAAAAAAAACTGATTGTTTTCTTGCATTTGTACCTTCAGATCACATGGAACCGGAATTTTAGTTAGAAAAATCTTATAAACAGAGAGCGGTGTTTCTGTGTGGGACCGATGTCTGGAGATTATTGAGAAAGATTAGGCAGACACTGACTTTTAGCATGACCTCTCACTTTCTCAACTGGAAACTATGAGTTTTGTAATTGAAGTCATTGATATCATAACAGTCAGGTGATCTGTCAAATAGAGATAGACATGCAAGAAGCACAATAATAAAATAAATGCTACAGAAATCTAGAGGAGGAAGGTCTATGTAATAAATAAGGGATGAAATAACAAAAATTAATGAAATAAAAATGTTTGTAATGTCCGAATAGGGATTTTCTATAAGCTTAAAGCAAGACACTTTTGTGGATAACAAATTTTCAGCAACAAGACAATTGAAAGAGCATCACATGATTAGAAGGTCAATAAAACAACAAAAAAAGCAGTTGTCTGAGTTGTTGTGAAGACACTGATGCAACATGTGGTTGAGTTTCTTGAGATCTTGGAACATTAGACCTTAGAAATGTTTTTCAGGTGTTAGAAGGCTGACTTGGTAATTATCTTTAGGTGTCTCTGGAGGTTCTAAGTCCATCGCAACACCCAGATTTCAGGTCTGATCACTAGTTTCTTAGGTCTAAAGATGATGAATTAAGTTTTTATTGAAAATAAATAATTTAATGGAATCAAATGTTCTGTTATTCTTTAAAAATACTTTTTTAAAGAACACAAAACTGGGACACAGTTGGTCATTTCACTTTGTCCTAATGGCCTTCACAGCATATCGGGTTACACAGGTTAATGAATGACTTTAAGTCCATAATTTAATCAAAAGATAAGAAAACCCTTTGCGGTGTGGACGTCTTTGTGTGCAGAGACAGAGAGGTGTGTCTGGTCTACTTTCAAAGTTAGATAAATGGGGAAAAACAACTGCTGGAAATGCTTGGGTTAGTATTCAGAGCAGTTGTTGCAGCACCCACCCATCAAACAAAAGCTGCATAAAAACACTAAGATGTGCGGCAACATGTGTTATTGTAATAAAACGTTTTTGTTTTAATACAATGCCAAAACATCAGAATGTAATGTAGGATATTTTGATTAAAAATATTATTTCCATAATTGTTTCAAAATAAATTAGTTTTATTTCGAAAGAATTTGTCCCATTCTCCATGTATATGTAAAAAGATGGGGAAACTCTGCCGAGTAAGCTCCTTGTTATTTCATATTTTATTTTTCCGGGTTTATCTCCTTGCACAGCTGCCACTTTACAGATGTGTGCAGGGTAGACTGAGAGGTCATAAAGATTTAAGAGAGAAATGTTCAGTTTGTACTCAACCTACCTTGTCTTGCTCTAACTTGTAGCACTTTTCTGTGCTAAATGTTCTTGGAATCATGAAGTTATCCTGCTGAAGGGATACCTTATTGAAGGGCCAGACTGAGAGCCACAGCTTCAATAGTGATGACTCTGCAGCAGAACCGCTCTGCAGCTAATGCACAATGTGTGAGCTTAGCATTTATGCTGATGGAGTATCTGACTTTGATTACATGCAGTTTTTTTTTCCGGAGACATCTATTGACTGACGTCTTTATCAAGTCTGCTTAGCTCGAGAGTTAAAATGCCTCTCAGGCCTTCAGTGCATCTGTTATATTAAGTTAATTATTTTAACAAAATAAATACTTTGAAGTTAGATAAAATGTGGTAACTTTCCAGAGTTGCAAGGATTCATCAGTAATAAATGATATAAAACCAAAACATACTTACTGATTAATAAAGTTAGTTGTTTTATGTGCACAGCTGATGGTTCTGTGCTAAACAATTGTTTCTTTCATCTAAAAGGGTTTTGAACTTAATTTTTATTTAAGTTCAGAATAGAAAGGGAAACACAGGAGTAGCAGCATCAGGTTGTGTGCTTTTACTGATGGAGGATCTGCTACACTTTAGAAAATAAAGGCCAACTTGAGTAAAAACTACTGTAAAAAATCAAAGCAGCATCTAAAAATGTCACCCAGAAGTTAAAGGCTGGAGACTAATGGGTCTTCCTAAGCATGCCACCAGATTAGTCTAAAATTAGCTCAAGGACAGTAAATCTTTGTTTTAGTGCTAGAGGTCTGCATACCTAGCTCAGTTACACCAGTTCAGTCTGTCGTTATTGTGTATTTAAACCATCTGATTTCACCACCTGTGTTTTTTCTTCAGCCTTTCGATCCATCATGTCTAAGTATTCCAGCACACAAACAAAAAAACAAAACCTCTTCAAATCAGTGATCCTACTGCTAAAAGTCAGCTGTATTTTCTATCTCGAAGGAAGCTCGTCTCTCTGTGAACAACTTTTGGTTTGGTGGTAAAGTGATGAATTAGTTCGCTATGCCAGCATTACCTCAGCTTTGCTGCTTTCCAGGCAGACACACACACACACACACACACACACACACAACCCACGTACCAACACAGGCGATAACAAAGCTTTAAATCTGTTTAAAGAGCTAAGTGCTGCCAGTGTTTTTTATGCCTCTGCATACCTGTGCATTGCAGTGACATAGCAGGTTTCTTTTGCTTACTGATGTCACATCAATCCTAAACAAGCAGAAGCTTTCAGGATTTGGTTTATTTCTCTCTTGCAGTGTAAAAATAAAAGTTTTTGCATCTGCTCTGTTTTTTCCCCAGTATTTTATTTTAGCATAATGCACTGATTACATAGTGTCATTTTCTGCATATTGTGAGAAATGTCATATTAAGGACTGTCTCTGATTTCAAAATATAATTAGCTGAATGATGACTATCTGGTGCCAAGACATTTCAGATTACCTTTGTTTGTTTTTTTTACATGGTTTTCTTTGTGTTTCCTCTAACAGAAAGAGATTCAGGCCATGAGCCAGTGCCACCACCCCAACATTGTGTCTTACTACACATCCTTTGTTGTGAAGGATGAACTGTGGCTGGTTATGAAGCTGCTCAGTGGAGGTAAGTGAACATCATTTGTCATCTCATATCTGCCAAATCAAAGTCCTTGGTACTCAAAATAGAGTGGCTACATTATAAAAAAATATATAGAGTTTAAATATTAAAAGAAAAAAAAGAAAATGAGGATGGTTCACTTCGTCTTGCTGGTTTTAATGTGATGATTCTTTTAGATGTCGTTCCCGTGACGATAGGGGGCCAGCCAGAGGAGCGGGTTGACTTGCTGCCTGTGATTTAACTGTTATTACAGGAAATGTGACGACACACGTTTTCATTGTGTTCACTATGAGCAGCAGCTCTCTGTGGTCTTTAACTTGTTTCAGAGCTAATGACAGTGCAGGGGTAATAACAGCCCACATGGCAACCATGTGGCAGTGCTGCAATTACCAAGTAAAAGGAGCATGAACCGGAGGCCCCCATAAGGAAGAGAGCATCAAAATCAGACAGTTCCATCTATTTGCAACATTTAGTTCTGTTTTTATTTATTACATTTAAAACATATGAGTGATACGACTAATTGTGGTTTCCCATTAGTTATGAAGCACGTTTTTTTCCCATAAACTTGTGGGTTTGTCAGAAATGCAAATTTTTTTTCTAATTTTCATTGATGATACTTGCAGTCTCTGGCATGAGCATTCATGCTGAGCCCCTTTTATTTTTTACACATTTTCTCATGTTACAAACACAAATTTAAGTGTAAATTATTGGTGTTTTATGTTATAGACCAAGATCATTATTAATCAGCGCATAATAATGAAACAAAACTAAATTGAGACATCCTTTAAGACTTTGTAATAACTAAAAGTCTGAAAGTGTATACAAAATTAATTTCAAATATCATTTGAAAGAAGATGAATATTAATTTCTTCCTGCTTCACAATTATGCACCACCATGGTTTGGTCTGCCACACAAACTCCAAACAAAACACGTGTGATCGTACCGCTGAAGTGTGAAAACTGTTGCCGACATTCTCAGCCCCTCCCTGCATTAACTTTGTCTCGCTCTAACGGCTCATGCCCAGGTGGCGCACCAGGCTTACTCGCATACAAGCCCCCTGGCAGCCGCTCTGCAGCTGGGCTCAGGGCGCCGTGCCCACCAAGCGACGCTTGAGCCGACAGCCAGCCTCACAGCAGGAGCAGACGCAACCTAAGATGGCCTCGTTCTCTCTTATCCCCGCTAAACAGAAGCTCTTGATGTTGAGCTTTATTGAGTGGAGTAATTAAACGATAGCCGTGGCGAAGTCTGCCATGGAAACAGACCTCGTTGAGGTTGAGTTTATAAAGCATCACTCCACAGGGTAGAGCATTCCAGACTAGAGGGAGAACAGCCCCTGCCTGATTGTCCACCCTCCGACCCCATCCCAGCTTCTGTCTTTTGCTTTTTTAGAAAAACAGCTCAACAGTTAGCCAGACATTGCCCAGACTTTTTTTAAATATCAAGAATGGCAGAAAGGAGCATTCCTTCAGGTCTGATTCCCGATTTTAAAAAGATAAAAAAAGTCGAACCGCATTTAGATTAGTTCTGCAATAGCTTTGATTTTTGAACAGATGAATACAAGTTGAGACTCATCAAAATACCTCATATTGCATCAAAACTTGCAGTTTCTTAGAACAAATGCTGCCCACTTCACTCTTTTGAATTCTTCATCAAAAAATAAAAAAATCAGTTATATTTTCTTTTACTTTTTCCTGACGGCATGTGGTGTAAAGTTTTGCTCAAATTTCAACCATCTCTGCTGGAGAGAATCCTTTTTTTTTGTTTTGTTTTTTTACTTGCTGATTTTCTGAACTGGCGTTGTAGTAAGTGTTGATGCTGGACAGACCATTTCTGTGGAGTGAGACTAACATACTATTCACTCAAATCAGTCAGCAGCACCTGGATTGACCTGCTTTCTGAACAACTCATTCAAGTCAAAACCTGCATAGCTGAATTTCGAAATAGGCACAGGAAGGCTTTTCAGGAAATTCCTGCTCTGAATGTGACATGTAAACAATAGTTTCATCAGAACCATAGTCCTCCACTGTGTGAATTCACACCTGAGATATAGTCACTGAATCTCCCGCAGAGACTGATTATGAGTCATTGTAAGCAAATGCATGTATTTCCTGGAGATCACAGGTGGCTTCTCTTGACCTTCAACACTCTTTTTTTCAGATATCAGTCGGATGCCTTTTTGGAAGAATTTCAATGAAAACACATGATCCTCAGCTATTTCAAAAATTCTGGCTGGTGACTTTCACTCCAATATGTCACTTAGTGCTGTAAGAGTATCTGTAAAGCTCTGGGCGTTTACACAGTGAGAATGTGGTGGTAATCAGAATAATGTTAAGACATATCTGTGGTTTATTCAGGCTGTGAAATGGTGGGAGAGAGCAAGACTTTCCATAGAAAACAGGAAGACGGAAAACAGTGTATCGGTGTTTCTTTGACCTTTTGAGCTTTAAATCTCTGCCATATAACACAGATGGATTTGAAAATTTCAAGAAGCATCAACATTCTCTTGTGAACGCACATGGAAACTGCTGTGCTAATGGCTAATAAAGGGTTCTGAAAACTGTTTAGACTTCAGGTTTTAAAATAAATCATGAAAAACCTTATTTTACAATGGCTGCTTTTTGTATGCAATGATGCTGCCTTTGATCTTATTGTAAATAACTAATGGACACTTGGGACATGAAGCTTAGGTACAAATATTTTAGTGTTCCTCTTTTGTGTACAATTATAATTGGCAGGTCAAAGGTTCACAAAACCAGGAGAGCTGAAAAGACCTTGAATCAGCCAAACAATTTTGACCGTGTATCAGCTCTCCTAATGTTACACAATCAATACTTAAGGTGTACACTGCACATTTTAGCGATATTCTTGCAAATAATAGATTTAATGCTAATATTCTAAATTGCATGAACATAAACATTCGTAGATCTTTAACTTGATGTGCTGATTTTTAGAACAAAACTGTTGCACTTTTTAATGGCCGATTTAAAAGAGGAACTAAGCCAAATTCAATTTTGATAAAATATTCAACGCTTTGTCCTCACTGCAAGGAGTGGCTTTTAGTGGTGCACATTATAAAGCAGAAACTCAAAGCTGTCAGCTGTTTTACAACCACAGAAATTGAATGTGATCTTGATCTTCTCAGTACATTCCTCCTGAAATGATCTCAAAAGTTAATCTTCCAATTTTAGAAAGTGGCAAATAGAAGTAGTCTTTTTTCCTATGTTGGTTATTGCCATTTATATTGTGGTTTCCAGACTGAATAAAGATGCTAAACTAATGAAAATAATCTTTGCATTCTCGTGCATTACATCGGTCTCACCCCCTCAGAAAATGATGCAACTTCACCAGAGGCTTCCTTCAGTCTGAGCCAACAATGATATTTTTACACCCTCCACGCCTTGCTGCAGTTCCTCCAATGCCCCACCCTCACTTTCCTCCTACAGCTTCACTTGGCATTCCACAAAGGCCTTTAGCACAGTTGGCACCAGGTTTCATGTCCTTCATCTACTTCCTCATCCTTCCCTCGCCCTCAGCCCCCACTCTCTCTTTGTTTCACAGCAGCCGCTCTGTTTAAAAGGCGATGTTCCCGAATGAAGCTTGAAGTTCTGCCCAGTTGGAGTTTGTTTAAAATTCAAAGAAACCGAAATATTTGCCTAATCCGCCATGTAACTGAAACTATGATTTGACATTTTCCAGAGTATTTGCATGCTCTGTGCTGCTCTGCCCTGTCAGGACTTAATTTGGTTGCTGTGATTTATATAAACTCTTCCTCAAGGTTTTAGAAAGGCAGCTTTAAAATTAGGCTTGCAGGTCTCTTGCCTTTCCCATGTTGAATGAACCTTTCCACTGTTAACCCGTCAGTACGTGTCAGCTTGCTGAAACAACCTAATGAGGCATGAAGAGTTCGATCAGATGAGTTTAATTTGAAGAGGGCTGACAAGGTTGGCATTTAGTGAGACTCCAAAGCCTGCGTCATGCTGCGATGCTTCTGCCACTGTAAAGGGGACTTCGCTGTTTACAGTCGGTAAAAAAAAAGTGTTTACCCTGCAGAATGGCTCCTTGTTTACAGTGCCTTGTAAAAGTATTACTTTTTTCACATTATGTCCCATCAGAGTGAAAAGACTTCATTCAGTCCTCCAGAATGCTGCAATGTTTTCTTTGTGATTGTTGTCAGTTAAAATACAACCCCAATTTTGTGACGCTCTTTTGAAAAGTAGCAGTCAAAGTTGCACATTTTTAAGCTTCATTTTTGCCATTGCATCATCTTACAAAAAGTTGAAATTGCTGCCCTTTCCTGAATAAAGACATGATTGTAACAATTAATACTTATCATTATTATTTTTTGCGAAAAACATTTTAAGGTGTTCTGTAGAATTTGATTATACTGCTTATACAGTTCATGTTAAATTTAATGACCAAAATGGCATTCTTCTTTTGCACTTTGACAACTTCTCTGGACATGAGTTTAATTGCATCAAGTGTGCTTTCTCAAGAAGGGACAATAATGTTACTTGCATTTTAAGTTCACAGGTTCAGCTTTGAAGAGATGTTGTAAAGCAAAATATTTCTAAGACAAATGATCTTGAGTTAAATTAAAAGAAGTCTACAGCTTTGTGGATTAGTTCTGTCTCTATTACCTGTGTAGACCTGGCAACTAAAATGTTTGTCCATTCTTCTTTGCAAAATGGCACAAGCTCAGTAAGACAGGATAGAGCGCAGCTGAACATTCATTTAAAGTTTTGCAATAAATTCTGTTGGACTTAAGTCCGGACTTTGACTGGGCCATTCTAGCACATGAAGGTGCTACAATCTAAACTTTATCTTTGTGGCTCTGGCTGCATGTTGACAGTTGCTGTTCAGCTGAAATGTAAAGCTCTTCTTCCTTTCCAAGTCTTTGGCAGCTTTAACACCCCTAGGGGATGTTGATTTATTTATTTTTTTCCTGCCACACTTAGCATTATACAAAAAGGCCAAAACGTTAAATTTACATTTCTTGTGTCATCTCAATGTAGCTCATTTTCTACCGTTGTTGTTGCTTTGCCCCTATGTTTTCTTCCACAAAGGAAGAAATATGTGGAGTACATGACTGGACGGCATTCTCGGAGGAGTTTAAATACCTTGGCACCATGTTCAGGAGTGATTGTTCGATTGAGTTGGAGATGGACAAACAGATTAGAGTTTTATCTGCAGTAATGCTGGTGCTACTCGGATCTGTGATTAAGACAGAGATGGGATGCCGCAAAGCAAAGCTTTTCATTTACCCGTCTGCCTACATTTCAACTCTCACCTGCGGTCAGGAAATGTCAACCACGCCTGAAAGTATGAGATTTTTCAAACATTCTACATTCACCACTTTGGTTCCTCTGATTAAAATTTTACCAAAATAGTCAGAAGGTTAGAATTGAAACAAGTGCATGAGGTGTGAATATGTCTGCAGTGCAGGCCACTGTAGCATTTCCTCAGCCTCTCCTTGTCTGTGGCTCAATGAATGCCAAATCATGAAGAATTCATTAACTCCCCTCTAATTTCTCTCGTTTAGTCTGTGACTCTGCAGCGACACCATCTAGTCTCAGATGTGCCGGCTTTATGATGCTGTAAGTGCTAAATTCTGTGCTAAAGGTTTGGACATCCTAAAATATTTAAACAAAATTGAAATCTTCAAACTCTGAGCCAGAGATTGTTGATTTAAAAAGAAAAACACACAATAAATTTGATCCTGGAGTTTTGTCACCTCTGGCTCATTTCCAGGTGGTGTTTGTCTGTGCTGCAGACAAACACCAGGCAGACAAATGAGGCAGCAGTCAGTGTGATGTTTATGCTGTTGTCTCAATGCAGCACAATAAAGCTTGTCAGGCAATTCACATTCATTTCAATTTCTCTGCTTTGTCTCTGTTCACGAGTGTTGCACAATTTTCTGCAAATAGCAGACCTCTCATCAGAAGCTTCCCGTTTGTTTGCTCGGAAAGGTGAACAAAGGAAATGGCAAACTGACTTTTCAGTGGGAGTTTTCCTTTGTGATGCTGGAGCCGGAGCGGGGGAGACATGACGACAGGTTTAGTCAGCAGAACCCCCCCAACTCTGCATTCAGTGAAGACAAAGACATCAGTTCAATTTGTAAACACAAATCTTAACCTAGAATTTCATTCATTCATTCATTCATTCATTCATTGCTTTTAATCTGAGTCTTGTAGATGGAAATTGCACTGCTTTGACATTCAGATTTTAGATATTATTAGCAAGAAAGTGTCTGTTACACGGTTCACACTGGTGTTTGAAATCCTCAAATACTTTAATTTCAATTATGTGTTTTCAAAGTTTGGAAAGTGACTTTGATTTCTGCTTCATATTCAACTGTGGCAGTTTTGCATATAGTGAAATGTGGCACTTGAATAAGCCTAAATTTACAAAATGTCTACATTTGGAACCAGATATTTTCTCGGCAGGTCGACTGAGCTGCAGAGTGTCGTCGCCATGAAAGTCTCCAAAAACACAGAAAGAGACTCGCTAGGTTTATCGTTTGTTGTTCTTTTGAAAGATAAAAATAAAATCGCTAGATGAGTGTGGAAAATTGATAAGTGGATAAGTAGACAACAGCGCTTCTTTCGGTCCCACACATGGCCGTGTCTCTTGGCTCTGCCCACTTTGGTGGAATTTTAAAAACTTTTCCAGGCGCGGGGATTAGCTTTCAGAGCGGGTTTAGTTTATCTTAAATCCAGCACTTAATAAAATTAATGGTTCTAAAATATCAAATAGTTGTGCTCTTTTTGTTATTTTTTTACAACCAAATAAAAATTTTTTTGGAATGATGGAAAAAAAAAAATCTTGTTCTGAAATGTAATTTACATTTATCTTAAAAATTTTACATTTAACTTGATAAATCTAACATAATTCCTTTCACACTGGTGCGTTGACTGTATTTATTTATTTTTTTCACAGTCACATCTGTGTAGTTTCAGCAAATGCAAATCTTTGCAAGTCTAGTTATGTTTTTGTCTTGTCTGTTGACCAGGCTCAGTGCTGGACGTGATCAAGCACATCATCTCACGTGGCGAGCACAGGAGCGGTGTCCTGGATGAGGCCAGCATAGCTACCGTGTTGAAAGACGTGCTGGAGGGATTGGAGTACCTACACAAGAACGGCCAGATCCACAGGTAGGCCCATCCCAGTGTTGGTGCCAGAATAAACGTGACACAGCAGCCTACATTTATTTCTGTGTATTTTATTGGACTTCACCTTAGGGGCTTTCAAGGAAAGTAATTCGTTCTACTGATCAATATGTCTCTATTCATCCATCTATTCTTTCATCATATTGAAGAAGTGTTGCTTTCATCCATCAGTTTGTCTATCCATGAAAAGTAATTAACAAAATGTAGAAAAATAAGAAATAGATGAAATAGATGCATAAATTGTGAAATAAAAAAAGAAACGCTATGACAAAAAAAGCTTCCTCTTAAAATTTAAAAAAAAAATCTTTATTTTGTTTTTATTTAATGGAAACATACCTTTATTATTTGCCTGTTTGACCTGCTGCCTCAGGGAGGCGCTACAGGTGCATCAAAACAAACAAACAAAAAAAACAGACTCAAAACAGCTTCTTCTCAAAAGCAATTAACACCCTTAACACTGACATGCGCTAATTATATGGTGGTTATGTATGTATGAAAATGGTAATAATGGTACTGTCACCATATTTATCTTTATATTGTATATGTTTCCTACATTGTTTGCACTGTTGGAGCTGACCGTAATCTCATTGTACATGTGCACAGTGACAAACAATAAATTCAAAATTCTTTTTATTTTATGTTCATAACAGTATTTATTTTTTAACAGCTCTACATAGTTTCTTATTGCTATTAGAAACAACTAACAGCAGTAAGTTATAACTGTCAGAACAAACAAAGTTAGTTTTTATATCACTTTGATTAGCGAGTAAATCTACAGCCAGTGTTTGACCGGGTGAGGGTTGAAAAGGAGTTGAAATAATTTTATTAATGATGCAAAGCTTGGAAGCTGTGACTCATATGTTTTCTTTTTAAATGTTGTTTCTGTGCTGGTTTCATTGATTGTGAAATACAAGATCAGACCAAGCAATTTCAAGCTGAACATTTGCTGCATAATTATTAGAATTAAGCAAAGCGATTCTGCTGGCTTCGGATGAAACAGGTGGCTGAGAGAGTGGTGAGTTATGAGTCACTCAGATGCGTCTCTAAAACTGATGCTTTATGAAATTCTGTCAGAGGGACATTATAAAGTGCCCTTGATTTAAAACTAATTGCTATTAATCATTCTTAATTTCCAGGAATATTAGGCAATTTGGCAGAGACGGTGGCTATCTTGAATGATTTATTCAAACTACTTCAGTAAGTTCTCTTCTCTATACCCCTACTGTTTCTGAAATATTTCTGGGAGAAATTCAAAATAGTAATATGAAATGTACTAACTAGGAGGTTAGAAACGCCCGCCCCTCTTTATGGTAATGTAAGGAATATCGGTGTTGGCAGCATTTAAATTAGAAGGAAAACTGAAGGGAAGATTCTCTGCATCTGTGGCCATAAGCCATAAGATTGGGAACCAAATGAAACAAATAAAAAAGGCCAAATGAAAACAGTATTGCTGCTCTTTTTTTAAAATAATGAATTAGAGAAATGTCAAAAGATCATGTCTTCTCCAGATCGCTTTATCCCCAGGCTCTTATATGCAGCTCTGATTCATGAGAAAGAAAAGTTGAGGTTGTCCCACAGAACTGAAAATAATTTACATTCTAACCAAGGAGGGGGGCCTGTATTAGTTAAATATGTTCCCCGAGTGTTTAATCTCATATGGCGACAGAGCCTCGGCGTAGGGATGAGGAAGAGCTCAGGGACTGAGGTTCCACAGCAACAAGGAGACGGGAGACAGTGTCACATGACTTGCTCCATCCAGCACTGGACAGCCGGGAAGCAATTAGAGCCTCACCGCCTCAGCTGGAGGTATTTACCACAAGGCAGTGAAGGGTTTCACCTCCTCATTCTCAGCAGCTTGGAAAGTCGTCACTGGGGGGCCGAAATGTTGACAGCAGGTGGACGTGATGTTACACGTACAAGAGCAAGAGCAGATTATTTCAGTTACATTGAAGAAAATCAGCTTCCATGCCTCAACATTCAGTCATGTTACATCCACAAACTCCAGTGTAGTTTGGCTGTTTTTTATGTAATAACCAACACAATGTAGAGCACAATTGTGAAGTACAAGGAGAATGATGCAAGGCTTTGTCATAAAATACAAAAGAAGTGTTGCCATGCATTTTAAACAGCTTGAAATGTTTTAATACACCTTAGTGAAACAGAGCAGTCAGTTGTCTTTAGAAGTCGCCAGGCAGTTTTCAGTTTTATTTCATTCATAAATTGATTGTTTCTTTGAAGGCTGTAGAGATTTGATAGAACAAATAAGAGGGGGGAAAAAAGCTACATAAACACT
Organism: Phalloptychus januarius; assembly: GCA_902982915.1. Classification (NCBI taxonomy): domain Eukaryota; kingdom Metazoa; phylum Chordata; class Actinopteri; order Cyprinodontiformes; family Poeciliidae; genus Phalloptychus; species Phalloptychus januarius. Next base: position 5,134,196 of record CADWAE010000362.1, read on the forward strand.
GTGGAACAAAGCAGGCAGGTCAGGGGAGACAGTTGTGGAGAAGTTCAAAGCAGAGTCAGCCTATAAAACAATATCCAAAGATCCTATAGAATTCTGTCCCATTCATCATCTGAAGCTGGGAAGGGTGTGTGACCTCTGCAAGCCTACCAACAATTAGCTGTCCACCTAAACTGATATACAGGGTAACAAGAGGATTATTCGAAGATATAACTTATCTACAGAGACCAACAGGCCATGAGTTGACATGACAACTTATTAGTCCTGGACTCTCAAACTCAATCTCGATAGAAGAGTGACAGGGAAATGTTGGCCAACAAGTTAAGATTTCCTCTCATCTGATAGCACATTCATGCATTAGAATGTTTCAATCAAAGTGCAGACCTAAATTTATGACTTAAAACATAAATTTTCTGCTTGCAATGTGATTAGGTTAAGGCATTTGTGAAAGAGGACCTGGCATGAATTTCAATCTCTTGATGTGCAAAGTTTGTACAGGCACACCCTGAATTTAAAAAATAAAATAAAATCCAGAAAACCATTCATCATTTACCTCCTCCTTCACAGTTACGCAAGACTGTGTGATGATCTGTCACACAAAATCCAATTAATATATGTTTGAATTGCTGTCGCTATAATGTGCCAAAAGTGTAAACGGCACAGATATGAATATCTGTGCCGTGCCTGAAAGATATTTGAACAGTAAAATTACTGATATTCATTGTGTGTTAGAAGAGATGCTTTAGATGAATCTGTGTTGACATCGAATAGAGTACAGGAAAGAAATCCAGCAGTATGAAAAGATCTATCAAAATGTAGTTCAAGAGGAAAGATCATTTTACAGCCATGGGGGTATTCTTAAACAGGGGTGAGGATGGAAAAGGTTATTTTATGCCTATATATGGCCCACAAAGCATCCAGTAAAGCCCCTTTTACAGCCCTGTTAGGAACACGGTGAGCCTGGCACTGGGATGTAATGTCTTAGGAGGTGACCTGTTGGTGCTGCAAGGTGCACAGCTGCCAGATGAGAATGATAAATCTCCCCGACAGTTTCATACCACGGCTGTTCCCACCTGGCCGCTAGCTGGCTAATATTTCACTATGTCATACCTTTATGAGGACACCACTCATGTGCTGTTCAGTTTTCACCTTCTCAATTCAGGCCATACGTAAGGATTTTTTTATTTAATTTGCGTCAACACATTAAAATCAATACAATCCAGCAACTGCTCTGAGAATATCTCAGTGCTGTGAGATTGTTTTTAAACCCATCTGCTCCAGGTTTTCTTTGAACTTACATGGTGCATTGTGTCAGCACCTCCTCCTTCATCCTCCTTTTCCTCTTCTGTGAATGTTAATGACTGCACAGAGTCTGCACTCTGCAGCCTTTCTCTGAGCATTATGATCTGCTGCAGTGAACCATAGGCGCCATGGATTTTAAATGAGTCCACCAAGATTGGATTGATCACTCTTCATAAATTATGTTTTTTCACTTCACTGTATGGAGTGCTAAAGCTCGAATGCACATTAAAGTGACATTTTGTATCTGCAGTATTCCTTTTCAATAAATTTTAACAAGCTAAGAAGAAGCAATTCACCATTATAGAAAGGAGACTTGTCAAATAAAGATGTCAGTTTAAAAACAAAGCATACCCAGCTTAGGAAACTTTCTGTAGTTACTAAATCAGGTCAAGACATAACTTCAAAACTTCACACAATGTGTCTGAGTAATATGTGCTGTTGTAGGTGTGACAACTATTGTTGGCTGGTCCCACCTTGTTCTGGCCAGGAATAACACAAGCAGCTCATCTAAAATGTTGCCCTCAGAATCAGCATCTCCACATCAAATGTTGCCCTGATCAGCATTAGCCTAATGTTTTTAGCAGATTAACTAAAGTTTGCTAAGCTTGATTGGTTTCTTCTTGATTAGTGTCAATGACATTTTTCTAAAGATAATGTGAAGGAATGTAGGATCTGTAACAAGTACAGTAGCACGTTATTACACATGTATGTTGCAAATGACTAAAATGTGCATATGCACCAACACACAAGTAGTTTTCCTGTCACAAACTTTATCATCAAAACAAACTGAAAAATATTGCAATCTAAAGCATTTAGATCCAAAAAAACAAAACAGATGTTACTTATAGGTAACAAGTACTTTTCACGGCACTTTGCTTCAAGCCATTCTAACATTAGCTACAGTAATGAATTGAAGTATTTTCCTCCCTCTCTTGTCTGTCATAATCCATCATTTATATTCATATTTGCATTGATACACTACCTACCGTATTACTCATCACTTAACCTTTAGGGCTGTTTTAGCATCAGATAATTTATGTCTTGCTCTACATGATGTGTTCATTTACCATACATTTGCTCTTAAGATGATGCCAATTATACAGCCTCAACAACATTCTCAATATCATACCAGGGTCACTCAATGGCAAGGCATTGGAATGAATCCATTTTACATCAATGTTTGTTGACTTATGGTATTAAATTGTAAATGTGTGAACTTTGATATACCTTTTGAATTACATGCAGATCAAGATAACCTTAACCCATCAGGTAAATTGTAGGTGTCCTCGAGCAATTGAATGACTGACTTTAAAACTAAACACAAAAGCTCAGCATCCAAAGTAGATGGAGAAATCTTGACTTTTTTTTTTGCAGATTTGCTTTCAGCAAACAAAATTTACTGCCTAATGCAACGATGTACAAACCTTTTGCTCTGCGTGCCAAAATTGCCAAGATGAATGTATTCATAGGCCATGATCTTTATTTTCAATAAATTTTAACAACTTGTACAATCTTTTTTGCACAAGTTGGTACAAAAAAGATTTTGTGCCAACCAGGCATTAATTTGTACCTACTGTGGCAAAAGACAATTTAAAAGCAACGTCTTGTTCTCTCTCACGTCCTAAATGAACCCCATAAATGTCTCAGCATATTATGAAAAATAATCTCCGTATAATAGCGCTTCACTGATACTGAAAAAAACTACATTTGAGGTTTCCTTTTCTTCAGTAACAAAGTCAACACAGAAGAGAGTTCCTTTGTCATGTAGTGCTTAGCTATGGTGAGTTCATTGTTTGGAAAAAGACAACATTCTCTACATTTCTAAACTGTGAAAGTTATTGTTTTTAAATTTCAGTGGCTGGATTTAATTTTTTTGATTATTAACATTTTTGTTAAGCATTCACTAACCTCAACCATGCATTTGAACCAAGATGTTTTCTCTAGTCATTTTTTGAGGCGGTGTCCTAAATGACCTGTTTTTACTTGTTACTGAGGGCCCAGTGTGATCGTATCCAGAAAGTGCAAAAATCTGGAAGATAATGCAACCTGGTATCACCCAGCTGCAAAGTGACAGACTGACACACTACAAATATTTCGAGCTCAGACTCTATAGCACAGCTCTATCTGTGGTTTTACAAGCCACTTGCACTGAATATCTTGTCTTCTCATTTCATTCAACCAAATCCCCTTTCTTCTGAATCAACATCACCATCATGACAGCTGTGTAATTAAAGTTGTCTAGACATAAATGCTCATCAAAGTTGCACCACACATAGCACATAATCAGTTTTTATTTTTTTTATTTTACATATCTAGATCCCTGAAGGCAGCCATCTACAGAAAGCATTGTAGCATTCCCTATCTGCCTATTCCTTAATATGGGAATTCCTATTATTTTTGCTGTTAGGAACATTAGCTACCTTCATCCCTGTGGTGATTGCCACTCCCTGCACTTGTCGCTTATACACATGTTGGTTGTGTGCTAATTTATTGAAGCCATTCTTGGTGAAAGTAGCCTCTTCGGTCAAGCATACAAGAGCATTTAAACTGGGATCTGAGCTCTTTGTGAACATCTCTTCAGTAAATGACGTCCCATTGGTAGCTTTTATGCGGAGATTAATCTTTCTTTGTAATTTGTTTACATGAAGACATCTACTTTTCTGGATGATGTAGATTCTGTAATAATATATTTTCTTCAATATTTATTTATAAAATACTATCACAGTTTTTTTTCTGAAGCAGCAGAAGGATCAATTTTCTTGCTCCAGCGCCCCCATCTGGTATCAACATAAAATTGCTTTATGGTTTAGATTTCTTTTCAGTCATTGTTTTTTCCTAATGGTGTACTGGAGTCCGTTCAGGACTAATGCTTATATAAACCAGAACAGCTGGATGTTGTTGCTGAAATGCTCTGCGACGGTTTTGTTCTCTGTGCTCTGTGCGTTATTCATTCCTCTCCTTGTCCTAAATGCTGGATAGCAGAGACACGCGTCGATAGTGACACTTCTGCTGTCCTCACTGTTACATCCTCGCCTTTTACTTGACCGTCGGCCTCTGTCTCTAAAAGTCTGTTGCTATGACGACACTGTCTGGCTGGCGAGATGGCAGTATTCGCTGCGTGTGGCAGTCAGACAGCTGTCCCTGCTGAATCCTCTTATCACCAACAGGGGAGGCAGAGCAGGGATGAAAAATTTGACAACATAGTTTGCAAGAAATAAGAGAGCCGCTGCAGCGTATGTGATTCAGAGCTTATGTACCAATTCAAGACAAAGAAAAAAAATTTTGCAATTGTCAGTTATTTCCGATGTCAACCAAATGTCAGCTTTTTATGCTACTGTGTTGTAAGACATTTGCTAAAATGAGGTGTTACTTATTTTTCAGAGATCTCAAGGCTGGAAACATTCTCCTTGGAGATGATGGTTCTGTGCAAATTGCAGGTATTTTTTTTCCAACAAAACATTTTTCAGCTGCCTCCACTTGTAAAACATTCTCTTATAAAGAAACTCTTTATCTTCGTCCAGATGCTTTTGGCATCTTTAACAAATGTCTACGGTCATATAAAAATGTTATGTCTTTTTCCTGCTTGCTTGGGATTCTTCATTATTATTATTGTTATTTTTATCTCCTCTCTCCCTGACCTTCAGACTTTGGCGTCAGTGCCTTTCTGGCTACAGGTGGTGACATGACCCGAAACAAAGTGCGCAAGACCTTTGTGGGAACGCCGTGCTGGATGGCCCCAGAGGTTATGGAGCAGGTCAGTACTGTTTAGAATGAAAACGGGTTGTGACAGCAAACTGTTCTTCTGGAAGTAAAGCAATCTGTGACAAAGCAACCAAGTTAGTAAGTATTAAATAACCTGAAAGCAGTCTTTCCTTTTCCCAGTATTTATCACAGCAAAGGCTATTATTTGTGAATTGTCTGCAGTCTAAAGTTAAAGAAAAACTTTTGCTATTTTGCATTGTGAAATGTAGGAAATCTCAAACCTTTTTTATTTGCAAAAGAATATTGCAAACACAATTTTTAAGAATTGTGTTAATTTAAATATGAAGGTAATTTTGAATTTAATTGAAGCAACACTGCCCATGTTTACTTTTTGTTAAAAATCTTTCTTCCTTTTAACAACAGTCGGTAAAGTTCTGGGAGCAGAAGAGACTGGTTCCTGAAGTTTTTGGCAGGAAATGTTATGTTTGGGATTTTGGCCCATCAACAATCCTGAATCTTAATTGATGAATTCTTAGTTTCACATTGTTCCAAACATAATTTTTTTTATTGTGTGGACTGCACGAAGACTTTGCTGCTACAAAGCCCAGTGTGCTGTTTAGCATCCTCTTTCTAGGCTCCTAAAATCTGAATATAATAAGTATGCGTAAAAGTGCCAGACTACAGCTCTCGTGTGCATCCCGGCTCTAAAACACTTGAATCATCAGCATGTCATTCAACTCTTCAGAGGCCTGATAAATAATTTTATCAAGGTAAGTTGGAGAAAAGGATATGTCTAAAACTTGCAGGATAGCATCTCTCAAGAACTGCACTTGGCTATTTCTGCCTGAGCCACTAATGCTCATGCTGTCATCAATGCAGGGTTTTGAACTTTGTGCTCCTGACAGGTTTGAAGAGAATGCGACATCTGTCATTTTCTGTCTGATGTAAAATTGAGCTATGGCTCGGAGAACGCAGTGGAATCTTCTTCTTCTTTCATGCCAGAACTTTTCTTTGAATTTATTGATTACTCAGTAAAATAGGCTCACAAACATTATTGACTTGTGAAGATGTTCCTGAGCTGACAAAGCAACTTCTTTTTCCAGATTATTCAGATTCTTGAAATCTGGTTAAAGTATTATGAACTGCAGATGAGGGGATATTTAAAATCTTCCCTAGTATTTTTATTGAGAAAGATCACTCTAAAATACTCTCGTCTTATTCATTTTTTGCTGATTTGTAAACCTCTTCCTGTCTTAGATCGTTTTGCACCTGTAGCTATAGACGTAGGAACCGGGTGAGGGATTGGTCCCATCCAAGAACTTCACCGCAGTGGAGAAAAATATTTGATTTTGAAATCTTCGACTCGTGCTTCTATTTTAAAGGTGCAACTCAGTATCACGTCGGAGCCCTTTTCTGACGGTTTTGAATGACGTAAAGCTGTCTGTCGGGAATTTCACCAATATGGCTTGTTTACAACACCTAGTTGTTAGTTTACTTTCTTATGTAGAAACCAAAATCATTTTGGTTCACTCATCTTAATCCTGTGAGGGTAGAATAATGTCAGTGCAAGTAATGGCTACACAACACCAGGGCAACACCTGATCATACTCGACTATTTATCAAGATGTACGACTATTATATTAGATATAATACCTAATAAAGTCTAATCAGGAGAATGGTAGAACATAGACTAGTGGTGCAGTTGAAGAAATGTGATGTGGAGACACTGAGATGAGCCCTTAAATCAGTTGAGTGACATATGTATTAACCTGTCATTACTTTTTAAATATTATTTTATCATGACAATAACTGGTTCACAGAAGAGATGGGAGAGCCAATAGAGCTTCAGGGTGTGAGGCAAGATATAAGAATCATACTTAATATAATAGACCCAGGAAGGAGAACAGGTGAGGACTCATGTCAGGTTGATTTTATTTTTTTTTCCAACCACCTTTATACTCAGGAGCTTAGATATGCTTAGATATGCTTAGATATGCATCTCTGAAGCCATTTTGTATGTCTAGGAGCAGCATTACAGCAGCAATAAGGAGACAAGAAAAGGAAAGGAAGGTTCAGGGTTTAAGGTGAGGTCTTAAAATAATGAGTGAAAACATTTCCTGTAGGGTTAAGTTGTACTATAAGAAGAATAGGCAGCACAGAGATGTATAATGCAAATCAGTTGTTAAAAATTCTCATTCTTTATGATTAAAAAAAGTAAGTCACATGCTGCTACTGTACATTACACTATGTAGTGTTTTTCAAAATAGATTGTCATTCAGAGACATCAGAGGCTTGAGGCAGGAAGTCAAAGTGAGGGAGAGACAGGAGCAGAGGAGCAGGTAAGAGAGAGCTACACACAGCAGTGAATATTTGAGGTAGCTGTCTATGGCTACAAAAGACAGGAGAAAAAAAACCTTTTGGCTCTTTTGCCTTGGAGATTTTCAGCCTTTTATGCTACAGTTCATGTTTGGCAAAATACTGAATGCTGACAAGTGAGACGGTACACTGAAATCCCAGTGAGGCACTAAGCTTGTCTGTTTAGGTGTGAGAGATATCATTTATTTATTTTTGTTGCCAAACTTGCACTGATCTAAAAGAGTTGTTGGAGAAGAACAAAACTTGACACCACGCCATTTTTGTTTGTATTTTGAAAATAAGGATGTTGTGTTCAGGTGAACGAGTGAACGGCTTTTTCAAAGGGCTTGAATTGTTTCACACAGTGAGATAAAAAAAAGTCACAGCAGACTGTAAATAAAAAAGGTTTCCAACAAATAGTAATTCATATTAGTTCACGTGAACCTAAAAACAATATCAATACAGCAAAAAAAAAACTTCAGTTATTATTTTTTGTTTTATGTTCATGTTTGCGTCATTTTATTAAATGAAATTGCGATCTGAACATCAGCAGTTGGAGAGTAAGCCTATTTGGGGATCAATTGGTAGAACCTGCTTCCTTCAGTAGAGGCTTTCATGCTCTCTATTCATTGCATTAAACTCCTTCAAGAAGTAATCTCTCATTACTTTCTCTTCTATTTTCAAGGGTGAATCAATAGAACTTTGTTACCAGCACAGAATGTATAGCGAACCTTCATACCACTCAGAATAGTGGTTATATTTTCAGATAAAACATGCATGTCTCTCTCCTCCTTCCGTTGTTTTACATTTTTGTTGCTGCAGAGTATTACACATTTTTCAGTCATAGATTTACAAAGGACTTTATTTGCTTTCTCAGGTGAGGGGATATGATTTCAAAGCCGATATTTGGAGTTTTGGGATCACAGCTATTGAGCTTGCCACTGGAGCCGCACCTTATCATAAATACCCACCAATGAAGGTAAGAACACTGCGGAGATGTCTGTTGTTTATATGTCGGTCGTTAAAAACATTTCTGGTGTTTTCAGGTCTTGATGCTGACACTGCAGAATGACCCACCATCTCTGGAGACTGGTGTGACAGATAAGGAGATGGTGAAGAAATATGGCAAATCTTTCAGGAAGATGATCTCCCAATGTCTACAGAAGGAACCAGAGAAACGGTGTGTTGCAATATGTATATACAGCATATTTCTTTAGAGAAGCTTCCAGTCCACATCCATCTGTTTTTGCAGCGGTCTATTTAGCTCTTTTGTAAAGCAGAATGTGCAACTTGGTTAACAACAGTGGATTTACTCTGGCTTGTACATAAAAAGGAAAGAAGCTTATAATTGTCATTTTCTTACTTTTGAATTTACTGGTTTTATGTCACAGTATTTTACAGTGCTGTCCGAAAGTCTTATTCTTGCATATGGTGTTTTTCAGGCCAACGTCATCAGAGTTGTTGAAGCATAAATTCTTTCAGAAAGCAAAAGTAAGTGTTTATTTTTTTTAAACTCCAAGCAGTGAACCTGTACTTTGTTGGGAACATTCAAATCTTTAATATAAGATAAAGGAAGTTGGTTGTTTCGGCACATATGGTTTCTTCTTTTTTTATCCTTTTCAGAACTCTTGCTTTGTTATTTTAAATCAGCTGCATTTCTACTGAAATTTCAGGCCTATTAAAGACACTCCAGGCTAGAAACAACAAATTTATTAGTTTTGCTGCATCACCTTGTGTTCACCTATTTCTAATTTTGGCTCTATTGTCTGGGTGGAAAAAGGATGCCCTAGATACATGTTTTTAATGAGAGCATTTCTTCTTTTGGGATTATTTCAGACAGGAGAAAAACAAATGTGATTCTTGTCTGCAAAACTGTGAGAAGTTCATTTGCATAACAAAAAATTCAGTCCAAATACAGCTTGGGGGATTTTGTTACAATTCCCAGCTGAAGAGTTTTGTGTGAACAGTAGATGTCAGCCTTTGTCATTCATTCCTTTAAAGCAAATAGCAATTCTCTCTCCTTTCAGACCCATGAATACTTGCACGAGAAGTTGATCCTAAGGGCTCCTACGATAACTGAGAGATCTAAAAGGGTAAGGTAAAGCAATGGCTTTGCTGCTTGCACTTTATAAAATCATCAGAAAGGAAATCTCAGTTGTGTTCTTGTGTCAGGTACGACGAGTGCCTGGTTCCAGTGGCCGGCTCCATAAAACGGAGGACGGCGAATGGGAATGGAGCGATGATGAGCTCGATGAAGAAAGCGAGGAAGGCAAAGCAGCTGTCGCAGCTTTGAGAGTGAGTTAAACCCTACCTCCCTCTCTGTCACACATTAACACTCCACATGCCGTGTCTCTTAATCGCTGTACTCTGATGAAGTTGTCATCCTCGCGTCTGTGCAGTAGCATGTTCGTCCATTGTCTCTCCACTGAGTCTCTCTGTATGTTGTCTCTGACGCAAAGGAGCAGCAGGTGAAGCCTGTTAGCGCCCCGAGGCGACAAGTGCGCTTCGCCCACCCACTCGAGCTGCCTACATCCAGGGTTGTTCACTTGTCACAGAAATACGGATGGCATTGCCCTAACAAGGAAGGACTCTCACATGTTGGCTCTCACAGCTAAGAAAGACAGACAACCGCCATTAGTGTGAGATAGCTGTGCAGGTGTCTTGATTTGCTCAAGCTTTTTTGTTGTCCACACAAAACCTTTAAAGCATTTTATTGCGCTTTAAATTAACAAACCAATACAAGTATCCCATAATTGCAAAGATGGAGAAAACGGATATATGTTTTTGAAAAGGTTCCTCCCTCTTTTCTCTGATAAAATCAGGTGCAACCAGTTCCTTTCAAAAGTCGCCTAATTATTATCCAATGTTGTGTAGTTTAAACTTAATATAAGTTTAACTAGACTAGATAGCTACAGTGGAAGAACAAATATCCTCTACCTGGTGCTGGTTTATAACATAAAATCTGATTAAAATACATTGGATGCTTTTACCATGACAAAATATAAAAGTACAAGGAGTGTTGATACTTTTACCAGGCACTGCAGATTTCTACTGTTTCAAAGTTAGCAGTTTAATTGAAAGCTTGTAGTTGATTCTCTAAGAATCAAGATGTTGAATTACTATTGTGAAGTGGTTGTCTAGTTATGTGGCATTTATAAACAAAAGCAAAAGTTAGCCACTTTTGGCTAACTCATCCATGGATTGTGGGGAAAAACTCCTTAAACTTAATCAGATTGGACAGTGCATTTATGGCTGGTCATGCTGAAAATGTAGTTTAGTTCTGTTCAACAAATCCATTTCTTTTGGTTCTTCCAGACATACCAGCAGACTTTGAACTCTTTACAATTCATTGTAGTAACGGAGTGTAGGATAGATTTGTTTGCCAGTGAGAGATTCCTGTCCTGGAAGCCATCTGTATTTCTACTTCTTTTTCTCTTCCATCACCTTTGTTTTTACATTACCTAAATTTAATAAGAGCAGCAAATTACTTATTTTACATTGATCTTTAAGCAATACATTGACCTCTGACCAATTTATTCCCAATCAATCTTTATTTGTGGTAACATGTTGGCACACTGGAGTTTCTGCCATTTATTTTAAGTTTAATGTTAGATCTGCATCCTTTTACAGATTGCAGTGTTCCCAAAAGTCGAATCAGTTTGCCTTCATTTAGCCCACAATGCTTTTTTCCTCCTTACTGCTTTCTGTTTGATTAACCGTTGAGGCACCTTTAAATGCTATTTGTTTATTTACTCCGAGGCCCAAAGTGGTTCCTCTAACAAAATTGTGATGAAATTGCTTACTTTCAGTACACATACATATTTTTAAATCATAAATACATCACATTCTTTAAAGCTACTTCAGACCTAAACATGAAAATTTTCATAATGTTTATGTTTCATGTTCAGACTGTAGACTTATTCATAGATATATATTTTTATGTGTTTTGGGGGCTATTTGTGCTTTTTGTCATTAAAATTTCAAGTCTTTTGCTTTCTATAACTCAATTCTTTCACCCATTTACACAAAACACATTTTTTATCTTGGCCACATTCAGTCCACTTTTCCAAATGAATGCCAACTTATCACGATCAGTTCGTTGGTGGTTAAGTCTTTTTTTGTATTGCATTGCATTTTGCAATAAGAGATTAAGGCCTCCACTGAAACGTTATTTGAAGAAGCTCCTCTGCCCTTTGTGGTCTATGGGTGTGATCACACCTAAAGCTGTTTTCCTTTTATGAAAACAGTTTTAGGTGGTTATTCACGAGAAAGCATGAATACAATATATTCAAAATATGTGGTTACGTTGGGCATCAATTGAAGTTTACAAAATTGTTCATTTCTGAGCTTCCAGGTGCCTCATGGATTCAACTGGACTTTTTTTTCCCAGAAAATCAATTTAAATCCATATCCATCACTTTTCTACTTCTTTAATCCCACTTAATACTTCTGCTCTGCTTCTTCTACTAAATCTAATCGTGCAAGATGTGCCGCCACTCGTTTACACCTCGTTTACAGTTGTAGTCATATGTTATGAATTGATTCCTCAGGAACATCTTGTTTAAAAAAAAAGGCATATTCTAATATGATAGGATAAACTAAGATTAGGTTACTGGCATCAAGAAGATTAAAGATTATCTGGATCATAGCAAATCCAAAATAGTAAGTCCTGGTAGACTCAGAAATCTCAAAATATTCACTCATCTGTTGAAAGAATTTAAATATTATCCACTGATGCACCAAGCATGAGTTTAGAAGGTGATATTTTGGAGCTTCCTAATGCAATGTTTGAAGCGTTATGAACAAACTTCACTTTATTAATTCCAAGTTGTGGCTGATCAATGTTTTTTATCTACAGAAGTAATGTTGAAGATTTTATTCAAGAAAATAAAACAAACAACCTCCACATATTCCAGATTATTATACACTAGTCCTAATCAGTGTCAATAACTTGTAAATCAAATCAACATTTGGTTGATTTATTTACATCGTCTTTAGTTCCCCTAATATCCAGTAAAGTAAGTCCCATTCATTCATTTCTGGCTCATTTTCAAAATTCCTGGTTTGGATTTTCAAGTAGAAAGTAGAATAAAATAAGGTTGTCTTATGTTATCAGAAAGGATTTCAACTCTAAAATAAACAAATCTTTTACTTTTTGGCAATAAAATCTCTAGCCAATAATAAAACTTGACTTCAAAGTAGTTGGAAAAAGGAAATGTAAGCCCAATGGACTTGAGGAAAGTAAACGAGTGATCCGTTTTAATGTGTTTACTAGTTATTGTTGCCATTCTGTTTGCTTCTGAAAATCTGTATCCATAAAATTCTTCTGACTTTTCTTCCATCTGTCATCAACAGTCACCAAGAGTGAAGGAAGGTCCCCAGAATTCAGAAGTAAGTTTAAAAAGATTTAGTTGAGTTTTCATGGGAAAATGGGGGAAATCCTTATGTTTTTATCTGCTAAAGTCAATATGTTCTGAGTTTAAATCTATGTTTTGAGTCGGTGAAAATATGTTTTTGAGAGGATCAACCAAACGAACCTCTTTCAGATTTTCCAGACTCCTGAGCCTTTAAGTAGTCACCTCCAGCCAATGCCTCCAGGTCAGGCTGAACTACCTCAGGCTGCAGGCCAACATCTACTGCAACCCACGCAAGTCAACATCCCACCCCTCGCCCAGGCTGCATCCTCCTCACTCAGTGTTGCTGCTGGTGTTCCCGCTCAGGTCAGTCTCCCCCAGCTCACCATTGTTAGTTTACTCTCTGCAACTTTAGCTGTTTTTGTGGAACTTTGAGTACAGTTGAAACAAGACGTTTACAGACTCGGCGGGGTGGGGTGGTTTATTCTTGTAGGTTATTGAGCATTACCAGTTAATTTTAAATTAGGCATTTCATTTATTTTTTTTTAACTTTTTACTACTTTCTTTGAATTTAGAAGATAACATTTACTTCTTAATAAGTAGCACTGCCTTCAAACAGTTTGACTTGGAGCAAATATTTGGATACCCCTCCAGAAGTTGGAACTTTGGTCCAGTCCTCCTTATTGAATCTGTAGCTATGTTTCCATCTATTTGTCATGAGAATTTTGAGGAAACGTTTGAAACGTTGGCAAAAAAAGAAAATGTGAATTAGATGTGTTTCTATCTAATGGCTTAGTTTTACTCAAATTAATTTGTCAAATTTGTTTCAACAGATCCCGGCTGCCTCAGGAGATATTAACACTCCCATTAGTTTGGTATTAAGGTTAAGGTACATCTTTTAAACTCATTCTAGGGGCCTATATTTGTATCTAACATCTTGTGAATACTTTTTTACACCTAATTTTTTTTATCATTTGTTTCTCATCAGAAATTCAAAGAAGGAGCTGAACGACATCCGCTTTGAATTTATGCCGGGAAGAGGTAAGCGTAGTTTATTTCTGCAAATGGCTCAGAGAAGCTGGAGAAGCTGGACTCTTATCTGATTGTGTTTCTTTTATATTGTGGAAATCTCTTTCTTTAGTCATGTCCATGTTGACTCCCTTCTATGAGTGTCACAAGATGTTGCTCTCTGTGTTGCATCAATACCCTCACACTAAGCAGTGTGGGAATTGCCTAATGTTTCATGGCTTTTTTCAGACACAGCAGACGGAGTGTCCCAGGAGTTGGTGTCAGCCGGTCTGGTGGACGGGAGGGACCTAGTAATAGGTGAGTTCAGCAAAAGTTTCTGTCTCTGGTTATCATTTTCAGTTCTTAGCATATTTAAGCACATTTAAAAGCAAAGGATAATTCCAGTGTAAAGTCAGCATACAAAAATGTCAGTGAGGCCATTCTACATCTACATTCTCTTCCAAGACTTTATTTTATTCATTTCTTTGTACTGAAATGTAATTTCTCTTTCAGTTGCTGCAAATTTGCAGAAGATAGTTGATGAGCCTCAAGCCCATAAAAATGTAACATTCAAACTGGTGAGTGAAACCTTTTTACCCATGTTCGTAATATTATCAACTGCATTATTACAGTAATGGTACTTCATTCATCCAACAAGGGATTTTTTTTCCTCCCAGATTTTCCAAGAATAGGAGTTTAAACCTCCTGCTTTGTGATGAACCTCACTGCTGCTAAAACCTCAACATATTTTGAAACATAGCGGGAATATTACAAATCTTCCCTCCATATTTTTTTCTTTTTCTGAGAAGCACACATTGATGAAACATTTATTAAAACTGAAATAATCTAACTTGGTGAATATTTCCTGATTGATTTTTGATCTCTTCACAGGCTTCTGGGGTGGAGGAATCTGAAATACCAGACGACGTCAAGCTGATGGGCTTTGCTCAGCTCAGCATTAGTTAAACTGTTGTTCTACCTGGAACCATGACTTGCCTAAAAAATGTGAAAATTAAAAAAAAGAAAAAAAATAGTTTAATGCATTTTTTTTCCTCTTTCCATGGCTGTAAAAAAACCACTACTGCCAAAGAAAATAGTACCATTTTGCTACCCATAGGATTATACAATACCACCTTTGAAGTAGGTGGTCAGCCGTAGTATCAGAACATACAGTGTGAGAATCGCTCAAAGTTTACAGTGTATATGTAGAAGGATTCGAGCATTTACAAGACAAATGTTTTCATTTAACATTCTGGTTCCTTCATCCTCTTATTCTCTCGTTAACATGTGATGCATTTGCACAATCTGATCCAACACCCTCAAATCCCGATGATCCTGATAAGTGTAACAATGCCTTATAATCATAAGAACTACTGAATGCACGTTTTGGAGACGCCGCCTCTTCCTCCATGTGGAGCATTGTGTCGTTTGAAATGCACAAACGTGGCTTCAAGTGCTGATGCCAAACTTTTTACCTTTCTTTTATTTTTTAAGAGTGCAGATGAGATGGAAAATAAAGTAATGCCAAAATATGATTTTATTTTATTTTTTCAGTCTTTAATTTGTATTATTGATTATAGCACCATTGTCTTTTGGTCATTCTCAGCCCTAAACGTTCTCTCTTCTTAATAGTATAAAATGTCGGTGTCCGTTTTGAAAACAGATGATATGGGAACAAATTTGGGCCTAGCATATTTTGAACATGTAATTCTAGCTTTGTAGCTATGTGAAATAATGTTCCATATTTTTTTGGTACTAATTTTTTGCATTATGTTTTAAAACTCACATCCCATCTGTATGAACCTTTTGAGTTACAAATGTAAGCTTTGCTGCCTCAAACTGATAGAAAAGTGACCAATCAAAATGGCCAACAAGGAAATATTTCATTAGCTAACTGTCTTAGCTTCTGCATTCCCATTATCAGTGTAAGGAGTAAATTAACAAATATTTCACTGCAAGAATTTTTATTTTTGCAAAATTGATCCTCAGACGTTGCAAATGATGGACATTTAATTTCTACAATGCTTACATCCTCTAGGAGTAGAAGGCAAAATATTTTCTCAGGAGCACTTTCCAAAACGACATACAGCGATTACGGCCTTGCTACTCTGAAAACACCCACACAAATTTAAAAGTGGGTATAGTTTTCAGAAACTGACTTCATGTGCAGATTTAGGTTGGAAATTATTTTAAATTGAACAAGAAGTTTGTTCCTAATAAAAAATGAGACTGCCAAATTTCAAGAGTTTTGAAAATATATATAACGGCTATTTACATTTAAAAATGGTACGTCAAAAATGATTGAGACACTTCATCTCATTTTCATACCATATATGAAAATGACAAAGATTTATAGTTGAGAAAGTTACCTCTGCAGTCAAAACGTATGCATAACTCTGGGGATTTTAAACACAGCAAAAGAACCCGGTTCTGTTTGCAATTTCAGCTCAACAGGCTCATGCAAATGGGTAATGCACGGTTTTAATATGTTAATTTCTCAGGAACTTTGTATCACAGTGTTACAAAACTGGATTTAAAGGCATCAAATATTTTTGCCCTAAACGTGTGCCAATAAGGAGAACTTATTTCTTAAAAGTTCAAAGCGCTGTCTCTTTTTTTAATATATAAATATATATACATTAAACACGTGTGAACGCATGTTTTGACTGTTTTAAGCAATGGACTTTATACATCAGATTAACTTAAACTGTGTATAATAATTGAAGGCTTTATGGTTTACATAAATCTTGATGAATTCTTGATACTTTGCTTAATTATTTGATTAAGGTCACTGGATAAATAAAAATGCAAATTGTCAACTAACATACAAGTGTTTGTTTAAAAAGATGCGCTATGCTGAGTTAGTGATGGTTCTTGCACAAATGGCACCCTGGACGATCTCTCTCTTTTCCAACCAATTGAAATAAAAGTATCTATCATTGTCTTTGTGCAGGATAGAACATTGCAGTTCCTCATAAAGAACATAACCCAGTACTCCTCAGCATCAATGGGGGCCAACCAACTTCACATTGACTTATTATGTATAAAAGCAATAGAAAACTTGTTTAGGGTGCAACTGACAAATAAGTTGTCTTTTTTTTTTTAAATATACTTATCTGATGTCTCCTTTCTATTGCTCCCATGGGCAGCTGTCCATATGGCCCATATTAAAGATAAAAACTTACAATGGCTCTTCTGTTTTGGCTTTTATGCATTTAAATGAGCTGATTTATATGTCTGATATTTAAAATTGTGCTCTGAAGAACTCCAGTTAATTCAGACTATCAGCAGAAAAAAAAAATCCAAAAGCCTTCTAGACATTTTTTTTTTTGGTTGTTGAATTTAGTTGGAAGTAAAAGTGCAGCAGTTGAACTCTTCTCACTGTCTGGTATTAGTTTCTCAATTTAACATTTTGTTTAACGGGGCTGAAAATAAGTACTTGACTCAAACCTGAGGATGTAAATAATTTATTTTGATGCTGTTTCACTCTGCCTTGTGTTTGTCTCTCAACATGATTGTAGGTTCCTCAAATGTGGCGATTGGTTCTTGACTTTTGAAGGCCTTGATGTCAGCAACAATTTGTCAACTATGATATTTGTTCATAATTTCTTCTTGGAAAATGTTAATATCCTTGAAAATTTTGAACATAAGTTATAAATCACTTTAAGTTTCCAAAATCTTACAGAATTGTCTACGCCGCTCATTAAACCCCAGGTGGGTGCCGTTTACAGTCACTCTCAGATGCTTTCTCATCTTTGTTTCTTACAGCTGATGAATAAAAACTTAATTGTAAACAGTTGAAAAAGCCCATTTTCTTGCAAATTTTGCATTATTGACCCTGTCTGAGGAATTTGTGTATTGCATTTAGAACAGTTAAGACTCTAGTCCAGGTTATCTATTTAATTAGATACTGATGTATTGTCACTACTCTCCAGATGCCATTTTTGGATGCCATCAAAGAAAACTAAGAGAACAGCTTTGTATTTTGCCTGTGAAGATGTAAACCTATGTGCAAGCCTTAAATCACAAATGACCAAGTGTATTTTTTTAATCTTTGTTTTCTATCTTTATTTCTTGGCGAGATTTAGGAGGTAATTTTAATTTAGATCTACGTCCTAGTTCACGTAAAGATTCCTGAAAGAAACTTGCGCAGGTGAGGCAACAAAAAGTGATGATCCTGCTAAAGGTGGTCAGGATTTTTATGATCAAGCCTTATGAGATTGTGTTTGTGTGTGCTTTGTGTAGACTGAGTCTGGCTTCAAATGGAGATGATCTTGTGGCTTTGTTCTTTTCTCGATCTTCTGTCCTTTTTCCACACCATCTAACAAAACTGTAGCAACTGAACAGATAAGAGTAAACAATGTTTGTCTAGGACTAATTGAGGTCGTTGTATGATTTGCTTTTCTGTTTTTGTTCAGTATTTCCATTTCTTATTGGATTATTTTGGAGTTCAGGCATGTTTCTCTTATTTTTATTCATTAAAATAATTAGTATGTCTGCATCTTAGACTTTTGTCTTTTTTTAATTAAGACTGGCTCTGGTGCTGCATTGCAGTTACCTGGGAAGTGTGAACTCTGAGAGTTGCTCCCAGATTCCCAGTGGGAACATTTTATTAGGGCTTTCCAGTTGAATTGTTTTGACTGGAAAGTTGAAATTTCCCATTTCTGAGTACAACTTGAACACAGCATTAAACTACATCTAAAGACAGTCGCTTGAAAAAGTATTCGTATCTCTTTGACTTTTGTGTGTTTTCTTACAATATTCACATTTTTAATGGGATTTTAGGAAGTAGGCCACAGTTACTAAATGGAAGAAAAGGTTCTTAGGCATTTTTATAACAAATCAGAAAAGGGCAGCATTTTTATCTGGCCCCTTCTATTTTAGTCCCACAAATTCATATCCCACCAAATGCCTTAAGGTCAGCAGTATAAATACAGCTGCTCTGTGAAGACTTCAGTGGTTTGTTACAGAACTTTATTGAACAAACACAATCACAAAGGCAAAGAAACTGTAGTCAGTTAGGCTGGCATAAGACAACGAAGATCAACATTACAGTTTATGAACTCTTGACAGTGTCTTCAGTGCAATGTTGGTCCTCCAGTGGCCCATTTATTTTATGTCTATTAAAAAAAACAGGAAAGGAGCACATGCCATAAAGTTAGTCTTTAATGTACCAGTTTCCTTACTTATAAAAATTTTAGTTGTAATATTCAGCTTACCCGATCACATTGACCTCTTGAAATTCAGCATTGAGTGTTTCGGGCAGTAGCAAGCAGAAACCGGCAGCAGCCATTGGGATGACGCCATACATCACCATGGGAACTCTATAATGGTAGACCTCCAAGAGCCTGGCCAGTGGTGAGAGTATACCGGCCACACGAGCACAAATGGCGTTGAAGGCGACACCACTATGTCTACAAAAAAGAACAATTGGACCAAATCTAAGCTGTTTACAGCTACTTTAAGGCTGCATTATTAAGTTCCACATTTTGAAAGATGTTCTGAATAATTGTTCTTTGGAACATTTTCATAAAATCCATCCATCCATTTTCCTACACCCTTGTCCCTTACTGGGGTCGGGAGGGTTGCTGGTGCCTATCTCCAGCTATCGTTTCGGGCGAGAGACAGGGTACACCCTGGACAGTCTGTCGCAGGGCAACACAGAGACAGACAGAAATGGAGGCCCAGACAGATTATAAAATAGGCTTAATCTCTGTTCTGATCTAATGTCTACTTTGAATCAATGTCTTGAGGTATTTCAAAAATTTGTCATGTGTAGGTTTGGTTACATTACTATTTTTCTTCTACCTTTATAACATTTTTAGGCCATACTATGCTTTTACTAGCAATCTTAGACCAGATATGTCAGCAAAAAAGAAATGGCCGTTTAAATGGGGACTGTTTTTTCTAGCAGTTGGTTGTTTAGCAGCAAATCTCTAAGAGGAGATTATTATAGATTGTAGAGCAAAGGCAGAAGAAAGGAAGTTACCTTAAATCTGTAGGGTATAATTCAGCTGTGAAGACATGGGCTGTGCTGCAGGCAGCTGTAGCAGCAAACTTTCCCAGCATTGCTATGACAGTCACCACCGCTGGAAGATCTGATTGGCACAAAGTACAAAACATAGAGGTACAAAATGGTTTTACACTTTATAGCAGCAACAAACTACATATGACATCACTTTAAAACTACCTTTTGGGACAGTAATGGCCACCAAACAAGAAACTCCACCAAAGAACAGGAAATCTGCTTCACATATTCTCCTCCCAAAGCGCTGAATCAGAGTCAAGCCGACCAAGTTGGCAAGAATTTCAATGAAGCCAAAGATGAGCTGCATGACTCCTGATGTTTAGGCTCAGCCCATAAAACAGAAGTTGCTGCAAACCTGGAATCAGATACATTTAGTTTACGAGTCTGTTTGGTAGCGATTACAGATATGAACCATTTTTAAATAGGGCGCACCAGTTGAAGGCCATGATTAGAGTATTCTGTCTTAAGTAGGCTAATCAGAAAATGTCCACCACCAGATTTGTTCGGAGAACGCTCCACATTGATCTAAAAAATTAGAAAAGAGCTGGTGGAAATTGTTCACATCAATGCAAAGACTTTCGAAATATTAATATTAAATATAAATATTGTTAAAGTCTAATTGTGGATAAAGACCTTATCAAGCAGATCTGCTGTTACATTTCTCCTGTTAGCTTTGGCGGCCCGTTGGAGCTCCTTCAGAGCCTCCTCCTTCTTGCCCTGAGACATCAGGCTGACTCTGGAAGAAAACTGGGAGAAAAGAAATTAGGCCAGTTTGAACCCTAAATGTCCTTGAATAGAATTTTATGGTGTGAAATCTACTTCTTTAAGAATAATATACCATCTGCTCACAATAACATGGTCACCAGGACAATGGCAAGAGGACTAAAGAGCACCAGTTGCATGTTCTTCCAGTTTGTTGTCAAATAAAGAATCCCAGACAAAATGATCTGTCCTACCGAAAAGATTTCTTCTGAGCAATATTCTTGAACATAAAGGAGAAACAAAACAATGAACCTACCCATCACAAATGTGCTCACGATAACAACAGCAGTGCCACATAAAAATTTGAGTCATGTAAACGTAGATGTTTGGTGAGAAGGCTGTGCCGACACTGAACAGCAGCAGGATCAAAACTGAAAGAAGGATCCCAAATTTCTTGCCAAACCTAAGGAGAGGAACAGTAGATTTTAACACTTTATAAATTAGCCAGGTTGTGCTGTACTTTTTGATATGACAAATGCAATACATCTACCATTGATGCATGCTGTTGTCTGGTTCAGACAGCACTTTTCAATCGTTTCCAAATCCAGATCCACAGGGGCGAACATTTTACAACTTTCAAATCTTCCGTTCTCGTCCATGGGGATGGTAAGATTTCTGCCTCTCTTTGGTTAGAGCATCTCTTTCATAGATGAATCAACAGTTCAAATCCCATCTGGACTGATTCTGCATGGAGTCTGGGTGGTTGTATCCATGTTTCTTCCTGTAGTCTAGAACATGGTATTCTGCATTTTTGAGTGGATACTGTTTGTTTCTGGCTTCTCGCTGAATGTCCTCACTCTTGGCATTTGACGAATGGGGTGGCCTCCAGAAAACACTTTGGATATATTTGAAACAAATATTCTGTGTATCAGCTATGGTGCTACAAGAAAAATCAATAAAAGAACTCAGAAGGAGACAGACACAAATGATGATTTAATAAATGATAATTAAGAATAAAGCTACCCAAACCTGTCTGGGTCTGTGTGGAGATATATCTGTAAGCTAAAGTTATATCTTTAGCTTAAAGATAAAAATATAACTTTATCTTTACAACTTTATTAAGTTATAAAGATATAACTTTATCTTTAAGATAAAGATGAAATTATCATATAGATAACTTTATCTTGAGATAGTTATTTTTAAGATAACTTTTATCTTAAAGATGTCTCACAATAATAACTTTATTGTGAGGTTATAATTTTATTAATAACCTCACACTGAAACATCAAGTCTTTAAATATGGCACATTAAAAATTATTTCCACTCATGCAGTTAAGACTTGACACAAGAACCTTTAAGAATTAGTACAACACTTATAGTTCTTCTAAAGCATGCCATTCCTCATTGAAGACCCATTTTTTGTTTTATGACTTAGCATACAATATTGTTTTCGTAAACTGTCATAAACTGTGCTTCTGCATTTAGTGTGAGATGATCTTGTCCAGAACTCATAAACTATAGACGTAATGGATTTTAAATATATTTATTATATTTACATCACATATTTGTACATCACATCACACATTGAGTTATATTTGTCACAAATATTAATAAATGATTAAGAAATGCAACAAATTATACTTTATATGTTGCATTAAATTTTGAGTTTCTCCTCAATTCCTTCATCGCAGCATTGGCTTCTTTGTGGTGCATTTATGGATTTCCTGTTTCAGAAACATAAGCAATGCAGGTATTAATTACAGTGAAAATAAAACATGCTGCTATTAGTGTTCAGCTTACTTCAGTTCAATGTGGTCTTGAAGTTCAACATTGAGTGTTTCAGGGAGCAGCAAGCTGAAACAACCAGCAGCTATTGGGATGATGCCATAAACCACCATGGGAATGCTGTAGTGGTAGGCTTGTAACAGCCTCACCAATGGTGAGAGGATGCCCGCCATTCGAGCACACATAGCGTTCACACCCATACCGCTATATCTGCAAGATAGCACAGCCAGAGCTAAAATGAGTTTGGTAACAATAGTCAATATGACTCTGGTTAAATATGTACTCAACTCTACACAAAAAATAAAGAAAACTTTATTTGGTTGATTATTACTTTGTTGAAATAGTACTTATTGGTATTATTAGATGTCACTCCTAAGAAAAGCCGGTTTATTTCCATTTTAAATAATGCAATATTTGGATGGGAAATTCCTTAGTGAGTTGAGCACTAATACCAAGCAACTCTTGGCTCTACACAACCAAATATGTAAGAATATGTAATGTTAAATATGCTGTTCACAATCATTTAATTCTATAAGGGCTGTAAATATTTACAGCCCCGTGCACTGCTATTTGACTTGGATTATATTTTCAATACCAAAACTTCTATCACATTTTTCTTATTTTACATGTGTATATCAGAGTGTCTCTGTGTTTTAACAATGCAAATATACAAATTAGTTAGTTCTTTGTATTTTACTTATAATGTTGAATTGATAAAAAAAAATAAGTGAAAAAAGTTCTCAGCTTTTTTATTCTGTGTTTATTTCAATGCATATTTTATCCGAATCAACTTTTTTTTCTTCTTTTATATTCCTCATAGTGTATTTAGTTTTTTTTAAAGAATAAGCAGTAATACCTTATATCAGTAGGATATAATTCAGCTGTGTAAACATAGGCTGTACTGAAGGCAGCTGTAGCAGAAAATTTTCCCATCATAGCAATGACTGTCACCACCACAGGTAGGGCTGTTGGATATAAAACAAATGTGATTAGCAAATAAAAAATCGAAATAAAAACAAAAAAATGTAAGAAAAGCACAAGCAACAGTTAATATGGTTACCTCTTGGGACAGCAGTGGCAACCAAACAAGAGACTCCTCCAAGCAAAAGGAAGCCAGACTGACATATTCTCCTCCCAAAATGCTGAATCATAGTCAAACAAGCCATGTTGGCAGGAATTTCAACAGCGCCAAAGATGAGCTGGGTGAGGTAGATATTTAGGCCGAAACTCCCTATATTTAGGCTCAGTCCATAAAAGAGGAAGCTAGCTGCAAACCTGAAATCAGATGCATCATTAGCTTGACTACTGTGATATATCTGTACATGGTAACTTTTTAAAGCAAATGTATTCTTAAGGAGACAAACCAGTTGAAGCTCATTATTAGAGTGCGTTTCCTCAAATATGATATGCGGAAGATGTCCATCATGTTCTTTCTGTCCGGAGTAGTTTCCAATTTTACCTAAAAATGTTGGAAATGAACTTCAGGAAAATTTCCACAAAAATACAGTTATAGACATTTTGGTGTTTATGGTCCTGACTGAAATTTAAGGACATTTCCATGGCATTTTATTTTCGATGATAAATATTTCTATTTAGCATCTATACATTTCTCATGATGGGATACCCTTAATTCTTCATGCAAAACACAGAATCTTTGCATAACTAATGCCTTGCAATGTGTCTCAGAATGTCTCTCATGTCAATCAAGTAACTTCCATGATTGGGCTATAAAACATTATTGTTATGAAAAGGCTGCATATATTGTAAATAACAGATGAAATTTAACTTTGCATTTTGTCAGATGCCTTGAAATTGGCCTCTGTCTCTTTGACCCTCCCGAAGGAGGAAAATATAAATGACATGGCCGGAAAAAAGGGATCCGGTGGGCTTGTCCCAATTTATCATCGATTTATGAAACCATACAAAAAAACAAACCTTGTAAAAGCGCACATGGCGTCAGTGTAACCCTGTCAGAACCCACACAATTTAAAAACCTTGTGGACTAAAATAATTTTTACGACCATGGGAGGGTTAAAAACCTCCTACCCTTTCGACATTCCCCATTCAGTACCTCATCACAACTATGCTTCTCCATTATGTTTTTTTTAAATTATTTTTATTCTACATAACAGAGTTCTGTCTAAAATGGCTGCTGCCAGTGTTCGCTGTGAAAATATCTAATAGAGGCTGAAAGTCACCATGAAGTTTTTTCTCCTGCTTTTCAATGTAAAAAGTCAATTACACCTAGGACTCTCCATCCCCTTTAAATTTTTCACTTGCGTCACTTCAGATTGCTTGTTTTAAGTTAATATAATTTCACTTGATTCTGATGAAGTGAAACAGCTGCCAAAATATTTTTGATTTTTGCTCTGACAATGAGGTCATAAACTGATTTTCTTTTATTTGCTTCAAATGAAACAATTCAGATAAGGAAATAAAACTTAATTATGTGTTTTTTTGTGATGTCACAGAAAAACGTTTTATATTTAAAGACATGTGAAAACATAAAACTGTTCATTCAAAACCATCCAGGTAAATATATTAGTATCAGGTCTGAGGAAGACCTTTGTGATTTCTGAAGTTTACATATGGTTGAAAACCTTTTCTAGCAGATCTCCCGCTACACTTCGTTTGTTAACTTTGGCTGCCCGGCGGAGCAACTTCACAGCCTCCTCCTTCCTGTCCTGTGACATCAGCCATCGAGAAGATTCTGGGAGAAACCTGTTGGAAAAAGACTTCCAATTCAACTAAAGACTGCAAAAGCAATGTTTTAGTTGGTAATATAATTTTTCTGCTACTAACCAGAAGAAGAGTATCAGGATTATGATAAGAGGGCTAAAGAGCACAAGTTGCAGGATCCTCCAGTTTCTCGTCAAATATGCAATACCAGACAGAAGCATCTGTCCAATTGAAAAGAAACTGATGATGGATGTTGTGCAAAAAGCAGACTTTGAAACATCAGTCCACTCCACCGCTGTAAACCAGATTAGGAGAAAAAGTCACTTATGGTCATAATTATGTGACACTGGTGAAGAGTAAGAGCTTAAAACAATTGTAATGTTAAACTGTACCTTCATACTGTGCTTAGAGCTAAATACATAAGATCTGTGTAAGTCAGGGTTCAAGCAAAACAAAACAATAAAACGTCGACCTACCCATGACACATGTGTTCATAATAATGTGTTCATGTGGTAAAGTAGACTTGATGTTACATTTTTAAGTACGGAGCCCCTATGGGGACATGGAGGGAAAAAAAAGGAAAGAAATGATCTTTTCTTTCCTTTTTTATCTCTATTATCTTGAGATCCCGAGTTATCTCGAGATCCCGACTTCTTATCTCGAGATCCCGAATTTTTATCTCGAGATCCCGAGATCCCAACTTAGCTTCTCGAGATCCCGCGAAAAAAAAAAAAAAAGTCGGGATCTCAGCTGCTTCCGGAGTCCCACAGGCCAAAAAGGCCCGGCAGGACTCCTTCTTCAGCTTGACGGCATCCCTCACCGAAGGGGTCCACCAACTGGTTCAAGGGTTGCCACCGCGGCAGGCACCGACAACCTTACGGCCACAGCTCCGGTATGCCGCCTCGACAATGGAGGCACGGAACATAGTCCACTCAGACTCAATGTAGCCCCACCTCCCCCAGAAAGTGTTCAAAGTTCTGCCGGAGATGGGAGTTAAAGCTCCGCCTCACAGGGGATTCCGCCAGGCGTTCCCAGCAGACTCTCACAACACGTTTGGGCCTGCAAGGTCTGACCGGCATCCTCCCCCACCACCGGAGCCAACTCACCACCAGGTAGTGATCAGTGGAGAGCTCCGCACCTCTCTTCACCCGAGTGTCCAAGACATACGGCCGCAGATCAGATGAAACGATGACAAAGTCGATCATCGAACTGCGGCCTAGGGTGTCCTGGTGCCAAGTGCACACATGGACACCCTTATGCCTGAACATGGTGTTCGTTATGGACAATCCGTGACGAGCACAGAAGTCCAACAACATAACACCACTCGGGTTCAGATCAGGGGGGCCGTTCCTCCCAACCACGCCCCTCCAGGTCTCACTGTCATTGCCCACATGAGCGTTGAAGTCCCCCAATAGAACGAGGAAGTCCCCAGGAGGGGCACTCTCCAGTACCCCCTCCAAGGACTCCAAAAAGGATGGGTAATCCGAACTGCTGTTCAGCCTGTAAGCACAAACAACAGTCAGAACCCGTCCCCCCACCCGTAGGCGGAGGGAGGCTACCCTCTCGCTCACCGGGGTAAACCCCAACGTACAAAAAGTTTGATACTTTTTAAAAAAAAAGAACTTGCCAATATTGACATTAGGATACAGAATATCAGGATACAACACTCTTGAACATAAAGGAGATACAAAACAATGAACCTACCCATCACAAATGTGCTAATCATAACAACAGCAATGCCACATAAAAATTTGAGAGTCATGTAAACGTAGATATTTGGTGAGAAGGCTGTGCTGACGCTGAACAACAGCAGGATGGAAACTGAAAGAAGGATCCCAAATCTTCTGCCAAACCTAAGGAGAGGAACAGTAGATTTTAACACTTTCTAAATTAGCCGGGTTGTGCTGTACTTTTTGATATGACAAATGCAATACATCTATTATTTTCCAGTCTCATCATCTTGAAGTTTATCTGCAGAGCACATTTTAGCAACATGGCAGTTCAAGGTTCTTTACATAACAAAATCATAACTCAATAAACAAACAAAAAAATGGCATTGCTGTGGATGAAGAATTACAATCCAGACTAAATATTACTTTAATGATCCAGTTGTTATTAGTCAAAGGTAGCCTTGATTTAACAACAAGAACTATGTATTTTGGCTCTTTCAGAGTGCGCTGGAAGTTTGTTTCAGATTTGTGAAGCATAAAAATTAAATACTGCTTCTTCAAATTTTTTTCAGATCTTGACGATGCAGAGTAGGCTAGAATCAAAAGCACTCTCAGTTCAAAAAACAATGAACTGAGAGGCAGGCAAACAGTAATTTGATACGGATTCAAGTCCATATCTGAATCAAGACAATCTTGACAATTTCAAATTCAAAAAACTGAGGCAACATGTAAAAGTAATGTTACATTTGATTTTTGAAATGCAGAACTTAACACTGCTGAGATCTTTGCTCTGCTTATCTGATCTGAGATTAGTTATTCAGACTTGTTTTTTACAGGTAAGATATTAACTGCTGACCATAATTCTTCAGAGTTGTTGGTTGTTCATTAATCACTGCCTGGAATTCACCACCCTGTTTGAGATTTTTTAAGGAATGCAACACAATTTGGTATGGATTTGGAATTATCTTCAATTTGTAAAGCCTGCTCTGACAACACATCTGCTGATGTTTAAAGGAAACGTAATACCTGTCAGACATTGCCCCAAAAATCGGTGAGCCGACCAGAACACCAGCCATGTAGATGGATTGCGATGCCTCAATTAAACCAGTTTTGTCACAAACCAGATTAAACTGTAAAAAGGAGCAAACGATAAAGAGAAGGCCCACACTATATAAAGATAGACATAAATAACCTGCAAAGTATGCAAGACAAACACAGATATACTGTTGAAGCCAGATATTTGAATAAACCATGAAAAAAACCCACATAATCATTGCCTTTAACTTCAATTTTTGTCTCACTATATCTTCAGTAATTAAGGTCTCCTCCCTATGTGCATCTGCACTATAATCTAGCTCTTATGCTGCTTTGAAGTATCTCCTTTCATCAATGAGGAGGGGGCTTTTTGACTGCAAACTAGGACTTGTAGGGTCCAAACCTTTTGGCCCTTGAGCCAAAACTGGCAAGTTGGATATACTCATGGGACACCTGCATGTAAGAAAATAAACATGCAATATTTCATTGTGTGATTTTTGTAGAAAAAAAATATAATAATAAAACAAATTTGAAAATCATTTTATCTAAGCACTAAAAATGATGTCTGAATCTCTTCAGAAATTCATAAAGATTTTTTTTTTTCATATGGGGATATAGTTGTTCTACTTACCTTCAAAAAAAGAAAAGAAGATTCCTTTCTGCTGGTGCGGTTGAGTCAAGTTTTTACTGGAAAGAAGCCACACAACATGCCCCAATGGATGGCAAATGACCGTTAGGCCTTACATTGGGCTTGCCTGCTGAAGATAATGATACTCTTCTTTCAGCTTATGCTGAAAGTTGATTCACTCATTTTACAAAACACGTCCAAAACCAAAATAAATTAATCTCTTAGATCTAACCTTTGGAAATCCCAGATGATGGAGGACATATTTATTCTGGGTAAGGTTAAGAAAAAAAACACCTTTTGTGTCTTTTTAAAATATGAATTTAAATAACTGGCTTCAACTGCACATTATTATTTTTGTTTCTATTTTTACCTCTGTCACAATGTTGGAAACACCAGGCTTGACCTCATAGTCCCAGCCATTGATGCATGCTGTTGTCTGGTTAAGACCGTACTTTTCAATTGTTTCCAAATCCAGATCCACAGGGGCGAACATTTGACAACTTTCAAATCTTCCGTTCTCGTCCACGGGGATGGTAAGATTTCTCTGCCTCTCTTTGGTTAGGTTTGGTCCATGCTCCAGAATCCAATCAGTGTTACAGTGATGTGGGAAACTCATTCCAGTAAACACCTGGCTTATCACGTCGAAAGCTGGGAAAATGCTGGGTATGCAAAGCGCAATAAGTAAGCTTTTCTGAAATAAACCAAACTCCCCGACCTCCTTCAGGACCTCTCCGAAGCTGCTCATCTTGGCATGTGGCTGATCCATTTGCAGGTTGAGGATCTGAAGCAGGAGTACAGACAGTAAAGCCACAATTAAGCACACCTAATGGTTAACCAAGCTAAGATAAGCCAAAAAAAGTAGTGGTATGTCCACAGTTCTTATTACCTCATCATTGGTCCAATAAACAATAAAATACCACACAGCCAACTTGCGTTATCAATAATTGACAACACAAGTCTTGAAGAAATAGCTCTTCTGTAAGCAATGCAATTGAAAAGAGTTCAAACAAAACAGCTGAACCAAGCAAATAACAAGAAAGAGTGAAAATACTTTTAGAGCTGTAGTAACCACGCCAGTCCATCTGCTACCATGAAATACAAACCAAATATTAGCATTTTTTCAGTCTGTATTCCCCAGTTAATGATTAATCAATTACTCATATAGTTGACTATTATTTTAAGTACTGATAAATTGCTATTGATGTGATTAATTGCTGATTTTTGAAATGGATATTTGTCTTATTTCTCTTAAGTGACACTTTTTGAGGCCTGAAAATGATTTAAAATCTAGATCTGCAATTAAATTACTCCTGCAAAAATTCAGTGCCTTGAAAATGCTGAACAGATTTTCCCATGCATGTTACAACTAAAAACTGCTATTTATTTAGTTGTGACGTTATGTAACATACCAACAAGGACTCATGAACTAGAGCGAGCTGGGACTAGGGTTGTGACTGTGGATGGGACAAGACAGTTGCATAGGATTACAACAAAGACATGAAATGAGGCAAATGATGTATTGAAGCAAATCCTGCTTCTTTGCCAGGGGCTGGTCTGTTCTGTTTTCATGCTGATTAATTCAAAGAGTTGAATAGTTTGAGTAATTAAGTAAACATTCTAATACACATGGTTACATTTTTCCATTTTTGTGAAAAGAACAACTTCGACAATCATTTTTAGAAGTATCTTTTTGATTTGAATTGTATCCTTTTTTAGCCTGATCAGGTTTCTCTACAACTACTGGAACAACTCAGAAAAAACTAACAGGCTGTTGGATCTGATGATCGTTAGTGCATCTCTTTCATAGATGAATCAACAGTTCAAATCCCATCTGGACTGATTCTGCATGGAGTCTGGGTGGTTGTATCCATGTTTCTTCCTGTAGTCTAGAACATGGTATTCTGCATTTTTGAGTGGATACTTTTGTTTCTGGCTTCTCGCTGAATGTCCTCGCTCTTGGCATTTGACGAATGGGGTGGCCTCCAGAAAACATTTTGGATATATTTGAAACAAATATTCTGTGTATGGGCTGCCCAGTGGCGCAGCTGGTAGAGCTGTTGCCTTGCAGCAAGAAGGATCTGGGGTCGATTCCCAGCCCCGGTCTTTCTGCATGGAGTTTGCATGTTCTCCCTGTGCATGCGTGGGTTCTCTCCGGGTACTCCGGCTTCCTCCCACAGTCCAAAAACATGACTGTCAGGCTAATTGGCCTCTCTAAATTGTCCCTAGGTGTGAGTGTGTGTGTGCATGGTTGTTTGTCTTGTCTGTCTCTGTGTTGCCCTGCGACAGACTGGCGACCTGTCCAGGTGACCCCGCCTCTCGCCCGAAATGACAGCTGGAGATAGGCACCAGCAACCCTCCCGACCCCAGTAAGGGAAAAGGGTGCAGGAAAATGGATGGATGGATGGATATTCTGTGTATCAGCTATGGTGCTACAAGGAAAATCAATAAAAGAGCTCAGAAGGAGACAGACACAAATGATGATTTAATAAATGATAATTAAGAATAAAGCTACCCAAACCTGTCTGGGTCTGTGTGGAGATATAGCTTTAAGCTAGCTTAAGCTTTAGCTTAAAGATAAAGATATAACTTTATCTTTACAACTTTATTAAGTTATAAAGATATAACTTTATCTTTAAGATAAAGATGAAGTTATCATATAGATAACTTTATCTTTAAGATAAAGTTATTTTTAAGATAACTTTTATCTTAAGTTATAATAAAGTTATTATAACTTTATCTTCAAGATAAAGTTATAATTATTGTGAGATGTCTCACAATAATAACTTTATTGTGAGGTTATAATTTTATTAATAACCTCACACTGAAACATCAAGTCTTTAAATATGGCACATTAAAAATTATTTCCACTCATGCAGTTAAGACTTGATACAAGAACCTTTAAGAATTAGTACAACACTTATAGTTCTTCTAAAGCATGCCATTTCTCGTTGAAGTTGCTAAAACAAGAACAAATAAGCCATAAAAACAGTATTTTATGTCATGTTCAACTTTTTCTTAAAGACAACCCAATAAAAACACAAAGGTTATTATTTATTCAAGATATATCCAAATAAAAATATGGAAACTGTGGGATTGATTGGTTTCCTAACCTTATTAAATGTACAAATATGGAATAGTTGGGATTTTTGTTAACAAGAATTCATTAAATTAATATCCAATGAACTTATAAACTATAAAACACATTTTTATAAAGCTGCCTAGAATTCTGTGCAATAACTCCCCTGAAACAGTCATTAAAATGAGGACACATCACATTTAATATATTTACATCACATATTTGTACATCACATCACAAATTGAGTTATATTTGTCACAAATATTAATAAATCATTAAGAAATGCAACAAATTATACTTTATTTTGCATTCAAATTTATAGTTTCTCCTCCATTCCTTCATCGCAGCATTGGCTTCTTTCTGGTGCATTTATGGATTTTCTATTTCAGAAACATAAGCAATGCAGGTATTAATTAAAGTGAAAATAAAACATGCTGCTATTAGTGTTCAGCTTACTTCAGTTCAATGTGGTCTTGAAGTTCAACATTGAGTGTTTCAGGGAGCAGCAAGCTGAAACAACCAGCAGCTATCGGGATGATGCCATAAACCACCATGGGAATGCTGTAGTGGTAGGCTTGTAAGAGCCTCACCAATGGTGAGAGGATGCCCGCCACTCGAGCACACATAGAGTTCACACCCATACCGCTATGTCTGCAAGATAGCACAGCCAGAGCTAAAATGAGTTTGGTAACAGTAGTCAATATGACTCTGGTTAAATATGTACTCAACTCTACACAAAAAATAAAGAAAACTTTATTTGGTTGATTATTACTTTGTCGAAATAATACTTATTGGTATTATTAGATGTCACTCCTAAGAAAAGCCGGTTTATTTCCATTTTAAATAATGCAATATTTGGATGGGAAATTCCTTAGTGAGTTGAGCACTAATACCAAGCAACTCTTGGCTCTACACAACCAAATATGTAAGAATATGTAATGTTAAATATGCTGTTAACAATCATTTAATTCTATAAGGGCTGTAAATATTTACAGCCCCGTGCACTGCTATTTGACTTGGATTATATTTTCAATACCAAAA
Organism: Phalloptychus januarius; assembly: GCA_902982915.1. Classification (NCBI taxonomy): domain Eukaryota; kingdom Metazoa; phylum Chordata; class Actinopteri; order Cyprinodontiformes; family Poeciliidae; genus Phalloptychus; species Phalloptychus januarius. Next base: position 5,166,558 of record CADWAE010000362.1, read on the forward strand.
CTTCTATCACATTTTTCTTATTTTACATGTATATATTACAATATAATATTTCGAAAGAAGCTTGGTGGCTTTAGCAGGTGACACATTACCTGGCTGTCACAGTTATCAGAGATTTTGAAAAGACTAATTTTAATGCCTTAACTTGGTTATCACAGAGGATACAGAATTTTTTTTAGGTCAGTGCATCAAAACCTGTGGAATCTCTCTAGGACGAAAGTAAGGAATAAATGTACCACTAGGTGGCGGTAATGTCACTTCCCTGGAAAACGAAAGAAGTTGCTGCTTAAAATAGGTCAACGGACAAGTTAATATGATTTGGACAGTTTTGTCTGTATTATTTGTTACACTTATGGTGAGAGTTTGTAATGTGTATTTAAAAGTTTGTTTATTGAGTTTGGAATGGCTTAATGTTGACTGGCATCTAAAAATGTTTATATTTCTATCTGAACAACTAATGTTATGTTTGGGCTGAATCAGCTTTTTAAAATTCTTTTATATTCCTCACAGTGTATTTAGTTTTTTAAGGAATAAGCAGTAATACCTTATATCAGTAGGATATAATTTCAGCTGTGTAAACATAGGCTGTACTGAAGGCAGCTGTAGCAGAAAATTTTCCCATCATAGCAATGACTGTCACCACTACAGGTAGGGCTGTTGGATATAAAGCAAATGTGATTAGCAAATAAAAAATCGAAATAAAAACAAAAAAAGTGTAAGAAAAGCACAAGCAACAGTTAATATGGTTACCTCTTGGGACAGCAGTGGCAACCAAACAAGAGACTCCTCCAAGCAAAAGGAAGCCAGACTGACATATTCTCCTCCCAAAATGCTGAATCATAGTCAAACAAGCCATGTTGGCAGGAATTTCAACAGCGCCAAAGATGAGCTGGGTGAGGTAGATATTTAGGCCGAAACTCCCTATATTTAGGCTCAGTCCATAAAAGAGGAAGCTAGCTGCAAACCTGAAATCAGATGCATCATTAGCTTGACTACTGTGATATATCTGTACATGGTAACTTTTTAAAGCAAATGTATTCTTAAGGAGACAAACCAGTTGAAGCTCATTATTAGAGTGCGTTTCCTCAAATATGATATGCGGAAGATGTCCATCATGTTCTTTCTGTCCGGAGTAGTTTCCAATTTTACCTAAAAATGTTGGAAATGAACTTCAGGAAAATTTCCACAAAAATACAGTTATAGACATTTTGGTGTTTATGGTCCTGACTGAAATTTAAGGACATTTCCGTGGCATTTTATTTTCGATGATAAATATTTCTATTTAGCATCTATATATTTCTCATGATGGGATACCCTTAATTCTTCATGCAAAACACAGAATCTTTGCATAACTAATGCCTTGCAATGTGTCTCAGAATTTCTCTCATGTCAATCAAGTAACTTCCATGATTGGGCTATAAAACATTATTGTTATGAAAAGGCTGCATATATTGTAAATAACAGATGAAATTTAACTTTGCATTTTGTCAGATGCCTTGAAATTGGCCTCTGTCTCTTTGACCCTCCCGAAGGAGGAAAAAATAAATGACATGGCCGGAAAAAAGGGATCCGGTGGGCTTGTCCCAATTTATCATCGATTTATGAAACCATACAAAAAACAAACCTTGTAAAAGCGCACATAACGTCAGTGTGACCCTGCCAGAACCCACACAATTTAAAAACCTTGTGGACTAAAATGAGGGTTAAAAACCTCCTACCCTTTCGACATTCCCCATTCAGAACCTCATCACAACCATGCTTCTCCATTATGTTTTTTTTATTATTATTTTTATTCTACATAACAGAGTTCTGTCTAAAATGGCTGCTGCCAGTGTTCACTGTGAAAATATCTAATAGAGGCTGAAAGTCACCATGAAGTTTTTTCTCCTGCTTTTCAATGTAAAAAGTCAATTACACCTAGGACTCTCCATCCCCTTTAAATATTTCACCTGCGTCACTTCAGATTGCTTGTTTTAAGTTAATATAATTTCACTTGATTTTGATGAAGTGAAACAGCTGCCAAAATATTTTTGATTTTTGCTCTGACAATGAGGTCATAAACTGATTTTCTTTTATTTGCTTCAAATGAAACAATTCAGATCAGGAAATAAAACTTAATTATGTGTTTTTTTTGTGATGTCACAGAAAAACGTTTTATATTTAAAGACATGTGAAAACATAAAACTGTTCATTCAAAACCATCCAGGTAAATATATTAGTATCAGGTCTGAGGAAGACCTTTGTGATTTCTGAAGTTTACATATGGTTGAAAACCTTTTCTAGCAGATCTCCCGCTACACTTCGTTTGTTAACTTTGGCTGCCCGGCGGAGCAACTTCACAGCCTCCTCCTTCCTGTCCTGTGACATCAGCCATCGAGAGGATTCTGGGAGAAACCTGTTGGAAAAAGACTTCCAATGCAACTAAAGACTGCAAAAGCAATGTTTTAGTTGGTAATATAATTTTTCTGCTACTAACCAGAAGAAGAGTATCAGGATTATGATAAGAGGGCTAAAGAGCACAAGTTGCAGGATCCTCCAGTTTCTCGTCAAATATGCAATACCAGACAGAAGCATCTGTCCAATTGAAAAGAAACTGATGATGGATGTTGTGCAAAAAGCAGACTTTGAAACATCAGTCCACTCCACCGCTGTAAACCAGATTAGGAGAAAAAGTCACTTATGGTCATAATTATGTGACACTGGTGAAGAGTAAGAGCTTAAAACGTTTGTAATGTTAAACTGTACCTTCGTACTGTGCTTAGAGCTAAATACATAAGATCTGTGTAAGTCAGGGTTCAAGCAAAGCAAAGCAATAAAACGCCGACCTACCCATGACACATGTGTTCATAATAATGACACCACCTGAAGACCCACATAAAAATTTTAAGATCATGTAAACGTAGATGTTTGGTGAGAAAGCCGTAATCACTCCACACAACAGTAGAAGGAGAATTGAAAGCAGGATTACAAATCTTCTACCAAACCTAGAAAAGAAAACAGAGCTTCATTAGAGAACAAAATTGAAAAGGAACACAAAGAAATCACACATAATTCTTGATTTTTCGTTTTTAAATCATAAAACTCTACACAACACTTTAAATTTAACATTAACTTACAGACGGCCTTCAGGCATATCAGCTGAAGTGCTTTGCATATTACATTCTCAGTACTTGTTGCATAAATTAAAATCTTTTATAGTGCACAAGTCAGAATTTCTACCTCCATTTTGTCTGTGAATAACCATCTCCATATTTCTATATATGTGTACCATCAGACATTCATTGGCTGCAGTCTCCAGGACCAACAAACAAGGCTTTACAGCTTCTTTAGTTCAACTCTAGGTTCCAAAATTAAACCTTCACATTTTCAGTTCAGAGCCTAAAATCGGATCATCTAACGATCAAAACTATCTTTGTATATTGGCTAAGATAAAAAATAAAACCATTATTTCCCACAATCTGTGAAGGTGGAACCAATAGCTTTTGCAAGGTTGATATTAGTACCAGGAGTTCTTCGCAAAATGGCGAGGTAAAGGGAATTGTATCACCTGTCAGAAATAGCCCCAAACACCAAACATCCAACGAGGACACCTGCCATGAAGATGGACTGCGATACCTCGATTAACCCACTTTTGCCACAAACTAGATCAAACTGTAAACAAAAGCAACTGTTGTTACAGAAGAAGACAAAAATGCACCAAGAATTAAAAGGAGGATTGCAAGATTGTAAGAAAATAATGGATTTTTGCTTACTTCTGTGACAAGACTTGAAACTCCTTGTTGAACTTCATAGTCCCAGCCATTGGTGCATTCTGTTGTCTTGTTAAGGCCATATGCTTCAATAGCTTCCAAATCCAGAGCCACGGGGGTGAACATGATGCACTTTTCAAATCTCCCATCCTTGTCCACCGGGATGGTGAGGTTTCTTTGTCTCTCTTTTGTCAAGTTTGGACCTCTCTCCAAGATCCAGTCAGTGTTGCAGTAGTGAGAGAAGCTCAGTCCCACGAACACCTGACTGCTCACATCAAAAGCCGGGAAAATGCTGGGTATGCATAAAGCAACAAGTAAGCTTTTCTGAAACAAATCAAACTCCCCCACCTCCTTCAGGACGTCTCCAAAGCTGCTCATCTTGACATGTGGCATGTTTAACAGAGGCTTCTCATACATGTACAAGTAGAGACAGGTTTAATGTTTAACTAAGCACAAATAAGACAGTCTTTGTAATTGCTTTGATCTTTTGAGGGGAACAACAGTTATTACGACAGCAATAAAATGTAATTGAGTGGGAAACAACACAGATAGTAATCCAAAAGATAAAAACCATGTTATCATAAAACTGTGTTATGAGTGAAGAAAACGGAATCAATAAATTAAAATTAGTTTTACAAACGTACAATAACATGATCAAAATTATATTCACATTATTCAGAAGTTTAAACTTTGCTTCATCATTGGTTGGGCCTACTAGAAAAGGCAGAAGTTGTGATTTCACACCTTCTGCGTATTGCCATCAGATATTCATACAAATTATAGGGTTCTTCTAAAAATTTGGAATTCAAATATTTTATCACTTTTATCTGAATAATGAAGTCAAAAGTAATAATTTATGCAAACTATTGGGTGAACATTATTTATGACTAATCATAATGCATAACAGAACATTATTTTAATCTCTTATTCATCATATCTCTATGTTGTTCAAATAAACAATGGATTAATAATCAGTCATAATAAAATAATTTGGATTCCTTCAAATTCAAATAACAAGACCTCTTTTTCGATGTAATAGCACAATAAATACCAATTTACAAACTATGAATAGAGAGAAATTTTGTGTAGATTTTTCATTAATAGTATATACCTAGTACTAAATAATTTATGCAGAAGATCTTGCAGTACAGATTTAAAATACTTTCAGAATACATTATAGTTTCCAAGAAGTTCACATTTTCTGTTTTGCCTGTATTTGATTTATTTATAGTAAAATATGTATTTTGTCAAGAAAATAATACATTATTTACCATACACAGTGATAAAATTCTGAAAGGTGCAGCAGGATAAAATATGTCATAACCTATATATAGAAATGTATATCTGGTTTTGTGGACTTAACCCAAAACACTTTTTTGTGTGTTCATGCTTCATACTTTGAAGATTTCTGGATTTACTGGCTCTAAATTATTATATTTTGTTTACAAACATGAATGTATGCACCTCTCCTCTAGTAAAGAACCAGACACTCAGCATGCAACTTGTAGTTAATGTCACAGAATGTGCTATTAGTTTGTGACACAGCCGTTGTATAAATGTTTGTGAAAACTTTAGTCACCTGAACCTTTTTAACTCATACAATAGAGACGCACTTGAGTTGCAGCTTTGTGGCATTTTTAGGCCACCAAAAGTCAGTCAGTCCATCCATCCATCCATCCATCCATCCATCCATCCATCCATCCATCCATCCATCCATCCATCCATCCATCCATCCATCCATCCATCCATCCATCCATCCATCCACCATCCATCCATCCATCCATCCATCCATCCATCCATCCATCCATCCACACACTCACACGTAGGGAGAATTTAGAGAGGCCAATTAACCTGACAGTCATGTTTTTGGACTGTGGGAGGAAGCCGGAATACCCGGAGAGAAGCCACGCATGCACAGGGAGAACATGCAAACTCCATGCAGAAAGACCAGGGCTGGGAATCGAACCCAGAACCTTCTTGCTGCAAGGCAACAGCTCTACCAACTGCGCCACTGTGCAGCACCCACCAAAAGTCATGGTGACTAAAACTAGGATAACACTTTTGTGAATGTAAACATGCAAACAGGTAAGCATTGAACAGACCTTGGAAAAACAAATGGGATCGACTCGGCATATTTTCCAATTCAATGACCACAGCAGGTAGAGTCAGCTTTAAAAATCGAAATGAACTTTACACAGAAGAGAAGACTAACTCACCCGTAAACCACCCTGTGGTTTGTTGATCCATTCAGCCCCTGAATGGATCAACAAAATGCTGTGTTTTTTTCCCCCACTAACATTCATTAATAAACCTTACGTTTTTAGTTAATAATTATGTAAATAACGAACAGGATTTCAATACTGTGAGACTCAATAAGATAAGATAATTAGAAGATTGCATGTCTATCTTTTAGAAACTAATGCATTCATATCACTATTTAGCTCCCAGGTTGGGTTTAAGTACCAGGTATCTGTGAGTTCAGGTGAAATCTGAATCACTGTGAAATTATTATGCATGCCTGGGAAGCTATTGATTGTGCTCATGTTTGTTCTTCAAATTTCATTGTAACTTGCAGCAGTTTTGTTTATCTGTCATCTGTTATATTTAGCACCTTCACCCTGGTAGTTCACAATTCATGGAAATGTTTTCCATGGCACACCTACAGTGTAATGATTGAACTTGAGCATTAACTTTTCCCTTTAAAGAACATAATAAGATAAGGAGTAAGGTAAGATGAAAGTCATTATGTTTATGAGCCTTTTTGATGAGGTTAAAGGTGTGTGATATGTTATAAAACAACTATATTGTATAAATAAAAATTGCAGATGATTAAGATGTGAAGATTATCATCATAAAAAAAATCCACAACAAACAAAAGACAGCTCATTACTTTGTTTACTCGACTCTCTAATTAACTGATAAATATAATTTGATTTAGTAGCTAAAATTATCCTTTAACTGAGGATTATGTTATAAAGTGTCACAAAATGTCCCAGCCAGAGTCCATTAATCTCACAACTGTAGTATAACCAAAGGAGGTGTTAGATGATAGAACATTTAATAAGCTCAGGTTTGAATTATAATTAATATTATTTGATTCATTTGCTATACCACCGTAATTTGATTTAATTTCCACTATCTTTTCTTAGCTGCTTGTAACAAGGTGACCTTTTGTAGCTGAATCTACAGTGGAGACGAAGGCTTAAGCAAATTAATAGCAAATCTTCCAACAGGAAGTTTTAAACAATTGGATCTGATTTGACCCCATAGCTAATGTTTGTCTGTGACGTATGTAATGCGCCAACTTGATTGTGAAAAAAGTTATGCTATGAAATTAAGCTAAGAAATCGTGTGCTTCTCCTAGCATTCAGCCTAGCCACCTCCTCTGTTATTAAGAGAGCCAAATGTAAAATTAGACTTTTGCTGAAACCTTTGAGGAATACGACATCTTTGTCCACAATGAAATGCCTTAAACGGTCCTCTTGCTTCAACTTCATTTGTCAAAGCTCAGTATTTACCTGACCAATACGGACTGAATAGGTTCTTTAACTTTGTCTGCTGCCATCGCCAAACTACAACCATAGACTCCAATTCTAAAATGGCGAAGAATCATTCATAACCCTTCCTGTTTGCTCATAGGTCAGTTTTGGTCTGCCATACAGTACATCAGTATTGCAGAGAGCTGCAATAATTAGATAATTATAGTTATAATGAATACATTTGAATTTTCAAAAGTTACTCTGTTTTCTTAACTCAGTTCACTTAGTGACTAATTACACAAAGGCCGACAATTTAAGCCTTTCAAGCCTGTTTCAGGCTAATATTAAACTTGTAGTTAATGAAAACATGACTTAATTTCTTAGCTGATTAGAGTATTATCAGACCAGTTAATATTTTTCAGACAGAAACGTGTGCTTAACGAAAAGCATGTTTAATACATGATTAAAGGTTATTTTCAAAAAGTACTTTTAAAGTGACAAACAAGCCTCACTGTTTGTTCTACTAATAATAACTATATAAGTACCATGCAGTCTAGATCTCTGTGCCAGTAATAAAAGTTAAAAGTTTCATTTAGCAGAAAATTAGCTAGGAAGCATAAAGATTTTCTTGTCATTAAGAAACAGCAACTAAGGTGTTTTTTTGCCAAAACAGCAGATGTAGTCAGAGACAACTGCTTTCAGTACAACCATGTTGCTGAAGTAAGGGACTTGAGCTTAATTGATTCATAATTTCTTCTAAGCACTTATAGTTGAGTAGTTGGAATTGGGTCATTTATTCTGCATTTGTTTGGTCTGCTACTGGATGTGGTGTGAATGTGCAGATTAACCTTGTAATTTTTTGAATTTTCTCTGCCATAAGTTGTCAACTCCATTGCAGACCTAAGTTTTAGGTGGTTCAGTCACAGGAGGTTTGTGGGCTTGTCAGCTGTTGCAAGTAAAGCTTGAGTATTGTTAATATTTTTGTTCATAATTTCTGCAAAGAATGTTTTCATTTCATGTTTTTAGTGTTGAGCGATAACTTCACAGTCTTCCTTTGTAGATCTCATAAACCAGTACGCTTTTGAAATGCTTCCTTTCACCATCCAGCTGCTAAGTTGGTAATATTTCAATTGCAGGTTATAAAGCTTGCAAATCCAACTTTCAATATAAGATTTAGTTATTATAAAATAGGGCACTTCAGAATAATAGTTAAATTAAGTGGTGCAAAAAAAGTTAAACGGCACACAATGACTGCATTCAATCATATGTCTGCCTATAATTATATTGATATAGCTTATTCTGTCATGGAATCAACTTGGAAAAGAAATGTTCAAATAGCAAAATTAACAATCCAAACGGTACTGTTAGTGTTTAGGGCTTACATATATCAGTTACATATGTCACAATCAATCATAATATTTCACGATAACGGGTTTCTTGATAACAATAAGCAACTAAATGATTAGTGTCAAAATAATTGCTCCATCTCTTATACAATACATTTATGTGCTAATAGTAAAACACATATTTAGACCTGTTTAGGACTTAAATATGTCACACAGGCAGACAGAATTTGTTTTATTTTCACTGCTTTTCTGTTATAATACACAAAACTGTCAAAGACGCATATTAACATTTACATATCATTAACAAGAAAAGGGAAAAAAGTACTAAAAGTACTATAATTTACTAGTGATCCATTATATTTGGACCGTCAAAAAATTAAGATTGTAACAACCAATAAAATGTGACACATAATTCAAATTATAAACTCTACAGTTAACTCAATAAAAACATATAACTATTATATCAGACAGTCATAATGTCAGTAACTTCAGAAACAATCACAATTTTGTACTCTTTTCTTCTTTAACTTCTTGAGCACAGGATTCTTTCTCTGTCATTTCATCAGATGACGTCCTGAAATTAGAAACAGAACAGAGTGATTAGTTAGCAACATTAGCCAACTGGTGATGTGGGGGAATATGCAAACTCACTCGTTTTCAGCAAGGTCCTGCAGTTCAGCATTACGAGTTTCAGGCAGCAGCACACAGAGACCTCCAGCCACGATGGGGACAATGCCATAAATCAACATGGGGATGGTATAATGGTAAACATCCAGGAGACGGATCAGGGGAGAAAGGATTCCTGCCACTCGAGCACACATGGAGTTCAGACCCACGCCGTTCTGCCTGTTAGGACAAGATCAAGTGGTGAGCTGTCTCATCACTTCAATAAAGCTAATCTTCTCCCAAATGATAAAGATGAATCCCTAGTTTCCTCTTTGTGTCATTACTTTCTTACCTCAGAATGGTGGGGTATAGCTCTGCTGTATAAACGTAAACTGTGGCAAAACTGGCAGTGGCAGCAAATTTACCCAGAACGGCTATAATTGTGATCACAACGGGAAGATCTGATGAGCAAAAAAATTGCATTTCTGTAATGAAGTCTGGACCATAACCAATAGATGACCTAATAGCAAAAGAAAATTAAGGGTAATTGTGATTTTACTTTAAATAGAACATTTTAAAGCTAAGATTGTGTTACCTTTGGGTATAACAAGGATGCCAAGGCAAGCCGCGCCTCCAAAGAACAGGACTCCTCCTTGGCAAATTCTCCTTCCAAAATACTGTAAGAATGGCAAAATACCTACACGAGCAGGAACCTCCACTATGCCAAAGATGAACTGTGTGAGGTAAATATCCAGACCAAAGTTGCCAACATTGAGGCTTAGCCCATAGTACATCAGACTTGTTGCAAACCTGTTAAGTCGTGACAAAGACATTAAGTGACCCCATAAAGTTAAAGCTACTAAAGTGCCATCTGAATACTTACCAGACAGTGCTCATAACGAGAGCCCGTTTTCTCAAGTATGGTAACCTGAAGATGTCGAGCATGGTTCCCTTTTTGTTCGCACCCTTGCCATCCAGCTGAAAAATTGTGGTGTGATTAGTGAGCATGTGCTGGGTTTGTGGTAAAGGACAGCGTGTGATTGGTGGGACTCACTTTCTCTAGCAGCTCCTCTGGCACTTTTCTCTTGTTCACTTTAGCGGCTCTCCGTACTTCCTTTATGGCCTCCTCCTTCCTGCCCTGTGTAATGAGCCAGCGAGCTGACTCTGGAAGAATCCTGCTTGACAAATAAGTCACATGGTGATATGTCATAAAATCCCATTATTTTTTACTCAAGTTAATACTGTGAAAATCATACCTGTGCCTACTTTTAGAGGCAGTCATTCGAATACTAACCAGTAGAAGATTCCCAGTACTAGGACAAGAGGGCTAAAGAGCACAATCTGCAGGATCCTCCAGTTACGGATGAAAAAAGCAATTCCAGAAAGTATCATCAGTCCAAGAGGAAAAAATGCATGGCAGATGATGGTGCAGAGAGCAAACTTTGAAGAATCGCTCCATTCTCCACCTTTAAAGGAATATAACAAGTGTGAAATCAATTATCTATGTGCCATAATTTCCAGACTATATGTTTCTGCTTTTTCACACGCTTTGAACATTGCAATGTGACTAATATAACACTTTTTTTCCAGGTTTCCAAAAGGCTGCACTGCTGCCTGATGAAGAGGACAGCACAAGCTTAAGAGTGAAACGAAAGTGACATTGAGAGCAACAAAGAAAAAGAGACTGAGGGAGTGTGTGTGAGGCTGTTCAATTCTAATACTGAAGAAGACTACTTTGGTGGTTTTAGTGTGGAGGAGGAAGATGTGATCAGTGGCTTTTTCTGGTCAGATCCTGAAGTTTCTTGCTTTTTAAGCAGCTGTTTTACAGACACTGTTATGGAAAAAGCATGTAGAGTATGTAAAAAAAATATTTCTGTGTAACTATCTCATTTTACAACATTGACATCTGCAGTTTATAGACAAATATAGCCTATATATGTGCACTCTTTTACCTCTTAAAGTTAGTTGGTGAGGTTTATATTTAGGTTTGCTCAATAGTCTGGAAATTACGGTGTTGATTGGTATAGTTCATGCACTTGAAATAAAGTTGCCATTACATTCAGCTGTGGAACCTACCAATGACAAAAGCATTTGCAACAATTCCAGATGTTGAGAAGCCACAAACAAATTTGAGAGCAATGTAAACATAGATGTTGGGTGAGAAACTAAGTCCTACTCCAAACACAAATAAGATGAGGAGCGACAGCAGGACCACAAAACGTCGGCCAAACCTATAGGAAGAAAGGCTGAAATGTTACACATGTCCCTTAAAGTTAATTCGCTAGTTTACTGTTTCCTACTTAATGGTTGGACACAAGTGGTCATCACCTGTCAGCCATCTGTCCCAGAACAAAGGCTCCAACCAGGAGACCGGCCATGTAAATAGACTGAGATGCCTCAATGAAACTGCTTCTGTCGCACACAAGGTTAAACTGACAACAACATTGAAGAGACATAAAGAAAGATTAAGTTATACTTAATTTCTCTGAGCCTTTTATTCTTTTGCTTCAGCTACTTTGATATATTCTATTTATGGGATGTATTAATTTGTTATAAACATGATTATGCAACACTTTTCAAAAGTTATTATACACCTTGAACAACAAGAAATGTGAAAGATGAAACCAAATCAGAAGAAACCAAAACTAATTTTTTCAGCCTTCATGTAAAAAGCTATATGTGGAGGAAACCCAAAACTACATCCCCAGAATCAAACATGGTGTTGGCAGAATCATGCTGCGGGGACTTTTTTTCTTTCTTTGCCAGGGACAAGAAAGTTTAATGCCTGGCAATCCTGAAAGACAACACATTAAGAGGCTGTAAATGAAAATACTATCCACAAAATATTAGCAGGGATCTAGAAAAGCACTCTAGAGATATCAAATCTGAATACCATGTTTAAGAATATGAAACAACTGTAAGCAGAAAAGTAAACACTGCATTTAAAATATTCTCTAATTAAATGTTGGTAGCATTAGCCCTGACCTCTACTGCCCTAATTGGCTCAGTGGACACAGACAATGAATATATAACCTTCCTCCCCATAATGATCGGTTGTAAAACACTTTGTTTAAAATTATTTACTTTTCTTTTTATTTGTTGTCAATTTTTATGCAATCTTATGATGCTGCTTCCACTGTCTTCATCATGTTGCTGCATGTCTCTTTAATGTCCTTAGGCACACCTCATATAATGTGTTTTATGTTTTTCCTTTCTTATATATATACATATTATTTATACATATATTTCAACTATCTAGAGCTCAAAGTAGTGAGATGGATGCAATCTCTAGACTCTGAGCCTCTCTTCAGTATTTAGCATCTTGTTGACTCTCTAATCTGTTCAAAGGTTTTTACATGAATTCTGTCATTTTCTTAATTAATTATATACATTTAATGCCTTAAAGTGCCTTTAATTGTGTATTGTTGTTTCTGAAAGTGTCATTTATAGATCTAGCTCTCACCATTCTGTAAAACTAGTAATCAATATGTGTTACTATATTTTTAGGCATTTATTCTGTGTGTTCTGTTTTACTGTCAGAAGGCAGATAAAAAAAAAATAATTATGCACTTTCAGCAGATCAGTGTTCCAAGGTCAGCACTTATTTAGCGTCAGTCAATCATTCAGTGACAATTATGTGGCATATTGCGGACTCACCAAAGTTACCTCTCTATGTTGAGCTGCTCAAGATTTTCTTACCTGTGTCACAATGCTGGAGGCATGATTGGGCATCTCAAAATCGGATCCATTTATGCATCCAGTTGTTTCATTAAGTCCATATCTTTCAATGGTTTCCAGGTTCAAACTTACAGGTGTGAACATTTTACAGCTGTCAAACTTTCCCTCGCTGTCAGTGGGTATGGTGAGATTTCTTTGTCTTTCATCAGTCAGGTTGGGTCCGTACTCCAAGATCCAGTCGGTGTTACACTGGTGGAGGAAGTTCATACCTGTAAACACCTGGCCGATCACATCGAACGCCAGAAATATGCTGGGGATGCATAATGCAGCCACCAAGCGTTTCTGAAAGAATCCAAATTCCCCGATCTCCTTCAGGATCTGCCCAAAGTTGCTCATAATGGTTTCCTAGAGTCCTCAGCAAGTAATGAAGATAAGGGACAGCTTTGCTTTCAAGACAAGAGAATGAGTCTGATCCTTTAAGTTAATGTTTAAGCAAGCAATCAGTGTGCTTTTATGACTTGTCAAATTACTAACAGACCAGCAAGCAGATATGAGCTATCAGGGTTTCTCCTTTAATTAACAGCACACCTGTTGGTAATAATATTTAACAGACTAATGAAACAACCAACAAATGTTCTTGATTCCATCCATATGGACCTAAACTTAACATGGTGGCAAAAAACGTAACATCAGAGCAGCAGTTATACTTATAAGCTTGAATGAGCGCTCTAAAACCAGCAACTGTCTGAGTACAGACATGTGGGGTCTAACATATAATATTCTTCTCTGGGTTTCATATTCTCTACTGTAGACTATCCACTACAACACTATGCACGAAAGTAATGAGTACAGGTGTACTCATTACACCTGTAAAAAGGTTTACTTTTCTCTAAGTAAACCTTAGAGAAAATTCAAATGTTATTGCTAATTATAGGAGTTCTGGATTTACGCTTCATTCTAATCTGTTATTTCTTTGTGTCTATTTGGTGTTTGTCTTTAAATCTGTTTTGATCTAATTTTCTTGTTTAATTTGAAATAAAAAATGACAAAACTTTCATTTGAGGGCACATGTGGTGCAGAAACACTCAAGAAGAAATTAGTAATGTGGATTTCACACAAATATCACCGTTTTCATATTGTCATGACCTTACTAACAGTAATTTTGATATGGATTACATGGACAGTTTCCCAGAACATCCTTACAGGAGAATGCACAAAATTAAATTTAAAAAAAAAAGCAAAACTATCTTTCATTATATATATTATATAATATTTATTTTATATGTAAAAAAACAGTGCAGTTTTAATACTGTTGGCTGTTTCATTTTGATAAATTTTAATAAAATATTGACACACAGACGTCGCTATGTTGTTTACGCTGCAATACATTTTGGGTAAATGACATCCTTCGTCTGATTGCGCTAGCTCCGTCCAGCCAAAACAGTGAAACTAAGGACAGCAGATACTAAATTTAGCAGTTAAGCATTAGCCATCTATTTGTTCCCGCTGAGTTCACAAAATGCTGCCAAACACATGATATAAACATGTGGTGGGAAGTTTTTTTTAATGCTTTTGTAATCATGTGCTGTTGATCAGCTCAATTAGAAGATCAACTTCCTTTCTTACTTCAAAATAAGAGTATTTTAGCATTAGCTTGCATTTACTTGAAGGGGAAAGTCTTATACTGACGGTAAATGAGTAACCTTTTGCGGGAGAGATTTCACTGTGATGGCAAAAACTTGGGCAAAATATTAATAATATTGCGTTAAGTCTCAACACAAGTTTTCTTGTTATGCCCATATTGAAGATTATGTAACTGTTTTCAACATCTGATTTTACAAAAGTCAGGATATGTTTTTTAAGATTACAGAAGTGATCTGTGAATTCACAGATCTTTACTACACAACACACAACAAACCACAGTGGACTACTTGATTGGACCAAGTGAAAGCTTGTAAAAAGTTGTAAAATATCAGCTGAGTCACTTTAAGATAGAGAGAACAATAAACCTGAACCTGAGAGCAAAGTAACAGTTTTAAACTGTGACAGAACTCACAATACAACTTAACGCACTTAAACTTTGAGGCAACAGTTCATAAAAGTCTCTTTGAACTGAAACACAAGGAAATTCAAATTATATTTTATGTGGTTAATTTCTTCTCTTTGCACAAAGTTGATAGTGATTTACAGTGGTACAAAAATAATCACTTTACAAAACATGTTTTCTTATTCATGAGCATTCTTCAGAAATTTTCAGAATGAAATTAAATATGCAACAAGTACAATGTTATTTTGGAAATCTTCATGATATTTTTATGTTGTTGATTGTCTGGTAATTACAAGCAGTAATTGCTTTCTTTATTATGCTCTTCCTTACTGTAATCTGTTGCTGTATATTTAAACTAAGAAAAGCACAATGAAGCTGAATATAAAATGAATGACAGATTACAGTTACATGTGCCTCAACACAATGCAAGACATTTAAAAAACAATTAGTCGATTTTATGATATGTTGTCTAACATTAATTATCATGCAATTTATATGTATGTGCAATTCTGTTGCACTCCATTGAACAAGCTGCCTCAAACATCTTCATTAGGATTTTCTGTGTTGTCATCGTCACTCATCAGCTGAGAAAACAAAGAGAGCTTGGTTACAAAGATGATTACAGTGATTAACAACAAAAATTCATTAACACAAGCAATTAAGACCATTTTTTTTGTTTTGCCTTTTGTTGTTACTCACTTTCACATTGCAGAGTCACGCCTCAGATTCATCATCCACTGTGCTGGATGAATTCTTGAACAACCATCTGTTCTTGTGCTGCGTGTGTCCAAAGCCCTCATCGTAATTCCCCTTTCTTTTGAACAGTTGTTGGTAGTGAAAAATGCAGTAGAATTCACCATTCAAAGGTGTGTAAGTTTGCATGCTAAAAAGAAGTACAAGTTAGTAGCAAATCTAATTGCTCATGCTATTTAGTTGTTAAAAACGTTAACTGGAAGAGAAAACATTAATGAGGGCAGAGTTCCTGCATTTGAAACATTGGAGTATAGCATAGTGAAGATTGCTTTAAATAGCTTATAATAGATACAATCAATGAAGTAGTCAATGGATAAAAAAAATGTTTTCTGTATATTTTTTGCTAATTTGTATACATTTCATTTTGCCCACTACAGTTTCTTTTGAACCTAAACCTGTTACTTTCAGCATTGAGCATTATGTTTTTGTAGTAGCATAACATTAGGCTCCCTGTGCATAGTCTGATTAATCTGCTTACAGTGTATTTGCTAAATGTAAAGATAGAGTTACCTAGGTCTGTTTTAAAATCATGCAAAATCCAAAATATTTCTATTTCTAATGCAGCTTTAATGAGTGTTTTGTAAACACCCATCACACAGCATACATGTAGGTTATTCAAATAAAATTATGGTAAGTAATTTTTAGCAGTTACTGAAGTATACTCAGTGTAATTATTTGGTTTCATATTCAGCAAAATTGTTACAAAAGAACATTCTTGTAAAGCATTGGGTTGTTTACGATCTACATGACTGTTTTTCTGTTTTACTGTAAGATAGTGACAATATTAGCTCTTTGTAGCCAAAATGTGAACAACAGCACAGGATTTAGGCATATCTGTGTTGTTTTGCCTTTTTTCTATACAATGCTAAAGCTAACAACATTAGTTGCCATTGTACAAAGTATCTGTTGCTTTTGGATACTATTTCCATCAGCCTCCCACTTATCATTGTATTGCTAAATCTGTATACAATTCAGAAGAAAAAAATGTCATACCCCTGGCAGATGTAGTTTTAATCCTTTTGTAAAAAAGTGTCGATTGAGAATTGTATTTTTATTTTATAAATTTTTAATAGACAATATAGCATGTCAAAGAATAACTGCACCGTACTCAATGATGAGTGAAAAACTGTTAGTATCATTACACAAATCAAATGCTTATAATACATGCTGGCCAGCTTTTTGACTGATGATTTATCTCCTTGCCATCACCCTAATCATTTGCTCCCTTCAGAGATTCTCTGTCAGAGTTGAGACATTAGCTACACCAGAATCCTAATACTATTTCCAGTTAGAAGAAACATGTGAGCTAAAATTGCATTAAACTTAAACTGTCAAGGATATGAACAACATTTGGCCTACCTGCAGTTAATGTTGGTAAAACATGGAATCAACAGAGGAAGAAGGCCTGATTAAAACTGAAAGAGATCCTTGTGAAACATATTTTGATATCCCACCTTAGTTTTTTCTTGCACTGTTTGCAGCAGAAGCACATTTTGTGAAAAATATATTTGTCTGCTGTGATTTTTTCCATCTGATAAACTGGCTTCTGACAGGCCGAGCACATCTCTCGAGTAGTTGGTTGAAACTGATAAGAAAAAAATGAGACTAGGTTTACTTCAGGATCAAGTAGGATTTTCACAAAAAGAATTTATTAGAAACTTGCTGATAGAATTGTAAAAAGTGCTAAAATTCAAAGTAGAGCAAAAATAAATTGACATAATGTTGAAGTAGCAACAGTTAGAAACCTAAGAAATACCTTCAGCAATAAACTCATAAATGATCAATTTATTAGCACTCAAATAAGTACTTAATAGATATTGAATATGTTGTGAGAACATGAAAGACAAACACTTATCTGTGCAGATACCCAAATCATTCACCTGTTTTACTAGCTGCTGAATCTCTGGATTACAGTCTGACTTGTTTTGCTTTCTGGCTGAGAAGCAACAAGAACAGGATGTCCTGGACCTGGACCAGAGTTATCTGTCCTCTCATACTTTTCCACTGCTGTCCCTCTGATGCCCTTCGCTGTCAGTTTGTACCTGGAGGACACTAAGCTCTCGATTTTGTTGGCTGCTAGAAGTTTGCTGTTGTCCTCCTTTTTGGAGTTTTACTTTTTTACCTTGAGTGGGGCTATTGCACGTCACTGTCTTTGTGGTTCTGAATTTTCCTGCTGGCCTCTGATTCAACTGACACTTCATACAGATTAAAGTTTCTGGTGGCACAACCTCGGTTTTATCTGTTTTTCTTGCTGCTGACTGAATAGAAATGAATTCAGGTGAAGATGGAGGACTTTGCCGTTGCTTTGTAGAAAACTGATCTGTACAAGGAGCTGCTGCAGTGCCTGTAGAGCTGCTGCTTTGTGGAAAATAACTTTCTTCTGATTGTTGTGGTTTGGTTCTGCTTAAATCAGTTTTGCTCATATTACTAGAATGTGAAGATTCTTGCACGACCCCCAGGGATTCTTTGAGCAGATTTGATAAATTTGCAATATCGGAGTCAGACTTTAGTGTAGAAACAGAAAGAAGTGCTTTCTTAATGGTGTCCTCTATATCCTTAAGTCTAGCTAAAGTCTGCTCTTTAAGATTTATTATTTCCTCACTAGCGCGCTCAAGATCTCCATAAATATGCTCCATTGAGGACTTGCAGTGTTTTTTGTCTGCTGATGATTGCATCACTTTGTCTTTATTTTCTGCTTTGACCTTCTTTCGCCCTGTTTTGTCTGTATTGATGATCCAGTCAGGGACGCTCTCAAATACTCTCCTGAGAGACGTCACATCGACCTCACTCGTGTCGCTTTCAATTTCTTCTACACGACTCAGAATGTTTGCAGTTGCTCTTGCTTTCTCAAGTGTTCAAAGATTTCCATTGCCGCAGTTACGTTTCCTCTCACAATCTCATCCATGTGTATGGACAGTCGCTGTCTGCGTTCATCATCTGTTTCCATTCTTGCTTTCTTTTCCCTCATCTCAACTTTGATGTTTTGCTTTGTGTCCTTACAATGGCTATCTGCACTGTCAGCAGTTATTTCACAGTTGTTGCATGATGGATCAGCTCCAATGTGGACAGTGGCATTTGTAGTGCCTTCTGTAGTGCATTTGTCACTTGACTGAAAATGTTTTACTCGTTTTGGTTTTACAGGGGCCGTCTTTTTTGATGACACAACTTTGCCACTGAATTTTTGCCGGGCCTCAAGGAAATTTATATGGGTTTCATCTGTTTCAGATACTATATCATGTACAGATGTGCTTTGAACATCTCTTTCTTTTCTATGGTTTCAATCTTTTGTTGTCCAGTTATTTTTCTTATATCTGTTTCATTACTCTCTAAGAGCATGGTCAAGCATTGCATGTCAGACTTCCCTTTTATTTGTTGCACCGTCTTTGTACATTTGTTTAAATCATAGTTTTCATGATGATCCACTGACTTATTGGTAGTGTCTTCTTGACCTAAAAACAATGTTGTTCCTGACGGCTGCAGAACCTGACAAAACATTTCTTCAGTTCCCACAGTACTAATTTGGTGTTCCTCTGGATGCCTAGTAACAGGTGGCTGACTTACTTCTTGTTTCTCTTTCAAATGCTCAGGTTTAGGTGGAATTGGTGGTTTGGGGCCAGTGACTCTTTTGCTTTTTGTTGACACAATACCTTGAGTAAGCCTGTTATGGATTTTTATTGGATGTGGGGGCTCTGCATTTACCACATTTATTTCTTGGTTTAGTAATTCTTTAGTTAGCATGGAGGATCTGCATTTGCCACATTCACTTGCAGCTTTCCTGGAACTTCAGTTGGATGTAGAGGCTTCAGATTTGCCATAGTTACTTCTTGGTTGAGTGGCTCTTCAGGTGGGTGTGGAGGCTCTGCATCTGCCACAGCCACTTCTAAGTTTAGTGCTTCTTTAGGTTCTTTAGTCTGGTGTGGAGGCTCTACATTTGACACTCTCACTTCTAGGTTTAGTGGTTCTTCAGGTGAGTGTGAAGGTTCCACATTTGCCACAGTTGCTTCTTGGTTGAGGGTCTCTTCAGTTCGGCATGGAAGCTCTGCATTTGACACAGCCACTTGTGTGTTTATTAGTTCTGCAGTTGGATGTGGAAGGTTCACATTTACCAGAGTTGCTTCTTGTTTTGGTGGTTCTATAGTTTGGTATGGAAGCTCCATATTAATTGGAGCCACAGTAATTTCTTGTTTTAGTGGTTCTTAGGTGGGTGTGGATGTTCTGCAGTCACTACAGTCTCATCTAGATTTAGCGTTTCTTTGGTTGGGTGGGGAAGCTCTTCCTCTGACAAAGTCACTTCTAGGTTTAGTAGTTCCTTAGTTGGGCATGGAGGCTCTGGATTTGACACAGCCACTTGTATGTCTATTAGTCCTTCAGCTGGGTGTGGAGGGTCCAAATTAGTCACAATTACTTTTTGCTTCTGTGGTTTTTGAACTGGGTGTGGAGGTTCTGCATCCAACAAAGCCACTTGTAGGTTTAGTGGTGATTCAGATGGGTGAGAAGGCTTTGCATTTGATGTAGTCACGTGTAGGTGCAGTGGGTCTTCAATTAGTTGTAGAGGCTGAGTATTTGCTTTTGTTTGGTGTGGAAGCTCCACATTTGCCACTGTTACTTCTTGGTTGGGTATTTCTGGGCTTTGTTGTTCTTGATTTGATTTAGGCTCAACCAAAAAGCAAAAGTCTGTAGTACTGTGCTCTTGAACTTTACTTTGTAAGCTTTTCTGATAAGATTTATTGGACTGTCTGTATATCATAGCTGCCCTAAAGTCTCCTCTTGTCACATTGATATTAGACTTCTTCAAGGAGTCCAAAGCTGCTTGTATTGTACCCTGACAACAAACTTCTTCTTGTTGTTCAGGTGTTGCTTCTGAAATTTGTTCAGGAACCACAGAAATTTTAACGTTTTCATTTTGAACTAATTCTCTAAATCCTTCATTAATTTTGTTGCATGTCTCAGAGGTTTGCTCTTTCTTAGAACTGGCCTCTTCACTGACCGTTTCTGTGTTTTTGGCTAGCCAGTCTGATTCAGGTGCTGAGAAAATTCCTTTAACTAAAGGATATTTATGACTTTTTTCTAAGTATGATTCCACTTTTGTGCTTGAGATTTCTTGAGCTTGTTCTGTTTCTGCTCCTGACAGTGTTACAATGGGTATTTCAAACAGTTCTTCTGTGTAGGCTTCTGCCATTTCAGCTTGTTGAACCCTGTTTTGGTTCTGATCTTCAGAATTTGCCAGAACTTCTTTAAGCCCTTGACCAAAGCAACCATTAAAACTATTATTGGACTGTGGAAACAAGAATCCCCCCGTATTGCATTTTATAGGAGATTGACTCTTTCCAGATGACACTGCAGGAGATTTGACACATTTTCTCTGACTAGGACTTGTTCCTTCAGAGAACATGCATTTTAGTTTTTTTACATCCACTTCGATACACTCCTCAGTTGGATTACTTATATGGTGATCATGATATTCATCATCCTGTCTGACAGCTGCTTCACTTTGACTATGTTCAGAATTGTGAATCGTTTGTTCATCATCTTGAAGTGATCTTAAATACTCCAAGTCACCCTTTTCGATGCAACTTTTGAACAATTTTACATTGGCCCTAACTGACCCTGACCTGGATTGGTCTTGACTGGCTTGTTTTGGAACTGAGACTGTTTCTGCCTCAGGTTCATCATGATCTGCACTCTTTGGCAGGTTGTAGCTCTTCACGTCTTCTTCATCAAAGTACTTGTAGAGGGAATAAACAATTACTTCCGCACCTTTTCTTGCGTCTCCTTGAATGATCACCCCTTTTCTCAGGGAGTTGTCCTGATTTAGGATATCCTCAACCAATTGAACTACATTGGCAGTTTTTAACTCGGCGTCTTTGTTTGCACTGAATCTATGTTGGTGAGCCAGTGCATCCACCACTGTGGCCTCCATAAACCCTTTACTAGCTTCCTTAAGGTAAATTATCTGAGGTTTTAGGTTTACCCGCGGTAGCAGCTGGACTATAAAATTTCGTGCACCACCTTCAGCCACCTTATTATATTTTAGCTCAGGTCCCCTGTCTGATATTGTGAACTGTGACTTTTTAGCGATCATTGTCTCGTTAACCTCAATAATTTCCCCATCTGAGTGAATGGCTTTCACATGGTGGAGGAAATTTAATGTTTCTTTGATATTTTCCACCAGCGTCTCAATTTCATCCTGATTCTGATGTCTAATTTCATCAAATGGCATCGATTCAAACAGATGTGTTCTGTTCTTTACGTTGGCAATCAGATAGTCTTCACTTGCTACAATACTTTGATTTCGAGGTTTTGATGCATGGCTTAAAAAATTCTCTCTTTCAATGTTAGAGGAAATAAAGGGGTTATTTTGGAAAAGTGCTGCATTTGTTTTTATTATTTCGCTTGTTCTTTCTGATTCAGCAAAACTTATGAAACTCCCATCCCCAAGTGGGAGATCATTACAGGGAAATGCTTCTTTGTAAAACATGTCATTTTCTGTACTTTCACCAACAGCACTAACACACAGCTTTTGTTCTTCTAAATTCTTGTCCCCACTTTTGTTTTTGCCTTGCATACTGTCAGCAGAAGATATTTCAGGAGGTTTGTTCAAAACCATAGTAACATTCCACTGAATCTCATCTGGCTTTACGGTGCTTGAACACTTATTCTCAAATACCTTTCTGGTAGCCTTAACATCTATTTTTGCCATTTGTTCTTCTACTTCTTTATTATAATTTGATGCTAAGTTATGAGATTTATCACTTGTCATCGTCCCTTCAAAACTCTTAGTGTAAGTTTCATCTTTTAGCCCTCCCAGAACCGTTGGTATTTTCCTGTAATCCTGTCTTTCCACCGCTCCCTCTTCTACATAGACCTTTGGGGTGCCGTTGCTGCTGCCACGGTTTTCAAATATCAAGCATCTTGAAAGAACCTCTCCCTCATATCCAGTTTCCCCACTAGACTCTGATTTAGAGCTCAACACTTCAGCAAACTCCTCATTCACAACATCGTCCAGCATCTTTATCTCTGGGCAGGTATGTTTCAGGAGCCGTCTCAGCTCGTTTTTCTGTCGTTGTTGGAATAACCTTTCCCTGGAAAGTTGGGATGACATCAACTGTTCAGAATGTCCCTCAGCAATATCTTGAAGTCCCTTTTGAGGCTCTTCTGGAGGCTGTGGTGCATGGTCATCTTTTCTTTGTTCAGAGTCTTCATCCATCTTAGAAGAATAAAGTAGGAGTCTTACAAAATCCATCTTTTTTGATAGACTTGACGATTAAATGAAAGCCATGCTCCAGAGGAAGGGTTAGGGTCAAGGCAAACACATCACATAAAATGGTGCTGCGTATTATCACCAAATTCAGGCATGAATGCATACCATTCAACAAGCCGAGTGTCAATGGTTTGGGAAAATTTCGACATGGGGAAAAAACTTGCATTGCAACAACAAATGAAGCAGCAGAAGGAATGAAATATGCCACATGCCAACTGGATTGAGATCTGGAGAATTTGGAGGAAAAAGTCTCCAAACCAAATGTTCAAACTATTATTGAATAATTTTTGCTTTGTGGCAGGATCTTGATGAAAGTGGCCATAGAACATTGTGTACATGAAAGAGTGTATATGTCCTGCAGTCATGCTTAGGTAGGTGGTAAATCAAAATTAAAATCCAGATTAGTGGCATCATTGATTAGACCATGCCATCTTCTTTCATTACTCCATGATCCTGTTCTTGTTGGTGCTTCAATCCAGGACATGCGTCAGAATAGGCAAATTGACTGGTCTACATATAAGCAGCCCCACACTCCAAACACTATGATTCAGAGTGTATTTCAATAAGCATTACTGCTTGTTGGATTGGATGATGGACAGCATTCTCTCCCCATGTGCATCAGTGACCTTTGACTGTCCAGTCTTGCCATCACAATTTGGCCCTGGCCAAATTCCCTGAAACCCTCATACTTTCATATTTTTCTAAATTAATTTCATCTCAGTTATCTTAATGTTATGCATGGCCAGTGAACATGTGTGGAGTGACTTCCAGGTTATTTTTATTCATTAAAAAGTATCTGTGCATTTTTATCACTCAGGTCAAGCAGTCAGTTGTTAGTCTTAGTGGTCTTAGGGAAAAATAACACTAGGGAAAGTAATTATTATTGTGACAATGTAAATTAACCAATTCCACCAACAAAATCATCACACAACAACAAAACATCTGGCGATGGGCAGCTTTACCTTAGTTAGTTTGGTCCACTTTCCCGAATCTCGTGGTTGAGCTTGATCCTGAAAGGAAGCAACAATTATGTGATAAACAAAACGATTCCACTGCCAGACTTACTTTGTCACCATTGTGCCCCAAGAAAACAGTCGGTCATAATTACTTACCAGACACTAACCAACTTAAAAATTATAGTATCAACTGCAAAATATAAGGGCTTTAATGATATTTATTCTATAGAAATAGTTAAGATTCAACCCTACAGAACAAACATACTCATAACATTTTTCAAAAAATTTTCTGACAATCAGATGTTTGCAAAATGCTTCCAGTTATTGTCCTTGGTATATGTTCACATAAAGAGGTAAGACTGGACACAGTTGTGACAATTTCTTGACTAAGGTTTTTTACATATCTTTACCAGGGTAGCCAAATTATTATTATTTTTATTTTGTCATTCAGTATGTCTTTTATTATGACAGTTTTCCATATATTTACTTCACATTTGATATACCATCCAAAGTTTTCAGACATTATGTTTATATGTTTATGTATAAATAATATAAATGTTTTAGGGGAGATGTGCAAAATGAATGGATGACACTATCTTAATTAAACGCATAGGTTGATGTTGATTCAGGTCTATAACTAAAATTAATTTAGTCTGACCTGAATGAAAAAAACAGATAGTTAACAGACTGACCTTTTCCACTTTAGAAGGTGTGTTTGATGATTCCTTATTTGCCACTTTTGACATATACAGAGCAGACATAGCTTTGACAGAGACAGTCAGTATCTCTTTGGTTTGGATGAAAGAGCTGTCTCTGAAGTCAGCAGCTGACCTCCTCTTTTCATCTGCAGAGACATTAGATGTGTAAGCTTGAAATTTTAACACATATTGTACTTTGCATGAGGACAAAAAAGGCCTGGTGAGCAATGCAATTGAGTAAAGAAGGTTTTTAACAGTGAGTCATCCACTAACATAATGCTTAATGTTCACGTAACCACTGTATTTGTTGTCATGTACTAATTTAGGGTCCTGCTCAGGGTTCTTCCTGAGCTGATATTTACCAGCTGTCATGTGGCTGAGTTATAAATGTATACTTGTGGTGGAGCAGGAAAGATACCTGACTCCACTGATACACATACTGACGGTAAAAGCATGAGTGAATCCCCACAGCAAAAGCTAAACAAGGAGTGCAGTCTTATAGTAAATTAACTTTGTTAGGGTGATAGCAATGAGGCCTTCCAAGCTTTCCAATTTCCAACCTCAAAGTCTTGGAGCTGGTTGCCAAAGATACATTTCCAAATAACCAGTAGAAACATGTAAGAGATATAAATGATAAAGAGCTGTAATGCTAATAATTGTTTTCTATTGGCAATTGAGACACATATATAACTACTTTAACATGTTAATTGAAAAAGATCTAATAAAAAATTATGTTTTTTTGGAACTGCTTTACATTATTTTGTCATCTTTGGAGAGAAACCTTTATAATTTCTTATCAGAAACAAACTTCTTGGCTAGAATAGAGAAAAATTATTTTAAATCAAAATTGCCAAGTGGTGCAAAGGGATTTAGCCTAAACTATGCATATCGTGCTACAGTGGACCCGTTCCTATTTGCAGTTCCTTATTCACAAATACACCTGTTTGCAGACTTTTTTGTAGAATGCAACTCCAAATTATTTGCAAAAAATTTGCCTATTTGCATAGTATTTTTGAGGAACAAAAATACTATGCAAAAAAGTAAATGCTGCTTGGAAATACTTAAACAGTGCTACTTCACACGATGGAGCTTGACTCTAGTCCCCAGCCGAGCTTCTGCCCCACAGATCACACTGTCCTCCCCAACTCAGTTCCTTCAGACTAGCGGCAACAGCAATTAGCAAATGCCTGGTGCAACTGTGTCTGCTGAGCTCATCAGACAAACTGCTTCTCAGTGCAACTCTCCTAAGAATGGTGGGAATTGGTGGGGATCACAACAAAGGATTGTTGTGATTATTTGCTGAAGGGGGGATTGTCACTATAGGGGTAGCAAATTGTTAAAGGCACAGAGGCCAATTCCAAGCCATCAGATGCAAAATCTAAGTTCTTAGTTTTTGGTACACACAGCATTTTCATAACAACTGAAGGCAACATAGTTATTTGATTGTGATATAAAATGGTTCTATGTTACTGGAAAATAAATAAAACTCTCAAAGCCCAAACCTTTAAGCAAATGTGAGAAAAAGTTGTTTCTCTGAGATCCTGCTGGTTAAAATTCCATTTAAAACTGGCTATGTTTTCTATATAATCATTACAAGTTGCTACCTTGAATTTGAGAGCAGTTTTTTGTGGTACTTTTTTGCATTTTATCCTGTTGAATCATGCAGGTTATATTCAGGGCTTAGGTGGCAATCCAACATGAATTAGCTTAAAAGTGTCATGTTACAAGGAAATGATACATGGTCTTAAAATCTTTAGGAAAATAAAAAAGGGAGCTGTGTAGCATGCATTTGTCTTCAGTCCTCTCTACTCGGTTTTTCCTCTATAAAACCCAGACCAACCATTTGCCTTCAGAAATCAAATATATGAGTCAGAGTTAAGTGGCCTGACAAACAAAACCAAAGGCAGATAATCTCCAGGGAAATGATAATTAAAAGACTTAGGAATGCATGGAGATCTATTCAATAATAATGCCTCATACTCACAGAATATGAAGACGTTCTGATTCCTTTGATCTTATCTTCTGAGTTTTTCTGGTAGTCTGAATAAAATGTCTTAGATATATTTTTGCTTTGCGTTATCAAAGAAAGTGTCTGCCTAGCTGCATCGCTCCTTCGTTCTGAGTCATCTGTCCTGGAGACAGCTGACCGTTTCACCCTCCTATACTTATTCAGGACTTGTTACTTGGCAGCTATTTCTGTCCCACTCTGAAGTGACCCCGTGTTTTCCACACACGGTTTAGTCAATCACAGCTTTTGCGTATTCACCTTGTGGATATCTCATATCTACATAAATGCATACAGCTTCAAATAATTTTTTTTTGTTTTAAATGTAAGTGGATTACTTCAGTGTCTGTGCATTAAATGGAGATGGAACACACCCACAATGCATGAGCAAACAATGTGAAAACCAAGTTCTTTCTTATCAGCTGGATTTTGACCTGAGTGCGTTAATTATGCATCCACTTGTCAATGGTTTAATTGCAGTCATATGTTGGCTATTGCTGAGTTTTGGTTTTTGTTGTCCGCCTGTCTTTCATTCCTTTATCTTACACCTGATTAGTGAAGAGGTACAAGTTTGACCTTAGCTGCACCATTATGGGTAAAACACTTGGAACATTTGACTGATTTCTGTATTTACTGAACTGGAGGTGGTGGTGTTTCATGGAGAAAACTTTGATAAATCCTAATGAAAAGATGTTATGTGAAACTCACCACCTTCAGATGCTGCAAACTTTTCAAAATCAATGCCCGCTATTGTTTTGTTCCTCTCTGTCTGGGTCTGATTCACCACCTGGAGAGAGAATAAAGAAAGCATCACTGCTAATAAGTGGCCTTACAGTCTGTCTGGTGCAACTGTGGAGGTGTCAAAACCAAAGCACTGCTGACAAACTGGAGGTATTGTTGTATTTTTTTTAAAGTCTAAAGAAATAGTTACAGCCACTGCAGAAAGTAGAGCATTTACTGAAGAGCTTAAATGCATGAGCGTCAAGTAGCAGTGTCTGCATGTCATTTTTGTTTTTCTTTCCACAACATAATGTTAGTTGCTTGGAATAACCTGGTGAGTACTTGCACCACAATTAACTTTATTTGGATAGGTTAAGAACAGGATTCAGGAACAGTAAATGGTTCATCTAGAGATCAGTCAATAATCCCCTGATCAGCTCTGAACAGAAACCAGCAGAACAAGTAATGGAAAATACATGTTTTACTCCTGATATGTTAATTACATCAAAGCGGGGACATTAAAATATTTTCTGTCTACAAATGCTTCAACAAGCAGCTTGAATTTTGATGCTTGTTTTATTATGTTGATGTTAGATAAATATGTGCTACTCTACTTATTACTTTCTTTTCAGTTGAATTCAAAAGACTTTGCATGACATTTTTTTCTTTTATATGTGACAGTTCTTTGAAATCAAAATCGTTTGGTCAGACACTCAAAGTCCAGAAATTATCAGTATCAGAAGAGCTTGACTGGGTCATTTATGGCTTAAGTTTTTATTGCTTTATTCTTGCAAATTCTGCAAGCAAAGATATTGACTGCCAGACAACAATGCAAAATATAACTCAAAATCCGTCAAAAGTACAGTTATGCTCAATCCTTTCATGGGACTAGAACCATCATTTGGTGAACATGTGACATTTGTTGACAGTTTTCAAAAATGTCACCTACTCTTCTGTAACTTCATAAACATATATAACTGTGGGTGCAAGGAAAACAAAGTGAAGAAAAAACAGCTTTTGCTGAAAGATGCATATTTTTTAAACTTCTTAAATGTAGCACACAGATCCATGCGCAAACCTAAATAAGAGGAATTAACCTAATTTAGCTGAATTTCTTATGGTAGTTAAAAACAAGAACAACCACAAAATACTTGGGTTATATAGTTACCTTTTGAGTAAGAAAATCATCCTTTGGCTCCTTTTTATTTTTCTTTTCAGCAGGTTTTTTCTGCTCCTCTGCAGTGCTCTGCACATCCTCAGTCTCTCCATTCATCACTGGCTCATCCACAGCACGACTTAATGCTACGTTTCCAGTTTTAAAACTGCTCTTTGGTTTCATCTTTGCTGTTGCCTTCAACTCAAAAAGAGCTTTCAAGGCCTCTATGGACCCTGTGCTGTTTTGGAGGCTACCCACTGATGTACTGCGGGTCAGGGTGGTTGTGGCCCGAGCTTTCTCCCGCTCTTCATTTCTCTTCAGCAGTGACTCCAGATGAGTCTCCCTACTGTGCAGAGGAGATGGAGTCATCTGAATAAGATATTTATAAAAAACAGTAGTTAGGACATGACTGAAGTAATGATTTTTCTTAGTGGAGAATCTCTAATAAATAGGTTTACCTCTGTTAGTGGTTTCTTTCTATTTCCTTCAACATTATTCTCTGGTGCAGGTTGACTTGATGTGCTTTTTTTCACTGCAGTTTGATACCTACACCATTATCAAATTTAAAAGCCTTTTTTAAACACATCATTGCATTTTCAGAAATCACAGAGAAAGAAAAGAGTTGATATTTTTTATACCTGGCCACTAACTGGGACACAGATATCGTCCTGTCCTGCAGTCCTGCATCTGTCCAGTTCGCCTTATCAGACTGCGAGGGGAGACTCTTCAATGACTGGCTGCGCCTTAGATCCTTTTCCCGTTCCATAGTCGAGTCAAAGCAGGTCAGGTCTCTCCAATTTTATTCAAGCACTTGTCAAACAAAAATGAATGATTTATCACCAAAACACCACATTTCTGCAGTAGTCAGAATGTTTGCAGATAATTTGCTTTCATAGCCTCTCACATTTAATTTGCATTTTAAGTTTATTTTCACATCATTTTATGAAAACATTCTGCCACATTAATAATCTTAATCTCAAGAAAGAACACCACGCCATCTATCATGTTTACCAGAGGATATTTTTAATGAATGGTTACCTTACAGATGTCATGTAGTGCCTGTTCCCCGCGACGGCCTGACAGAGACACTTCCGCAGCATCATAAGACCTGCACATGATAACAGGCGTTTTTGGAGCAAAGTCCTTTTACTTCCTTATTGCCTCTACCTGTTTCGATTGGATCTGTAAATCTGTAAATATATAAGACCTTAACCGCAAACTTCTGCAAACTAGAGATAGCCTAGCTTGTATGAATAAATATGTGCATTTTTTTCTGATCTGCCTACATATATATAATTAACTGTGAACTGCCATAGCTCTGATCAACAAATTACAAAGCAAAAACTGTAAATACATATGTAAACGTGTTTTCTTGGTTTTCTGTTTTTAATATATTTGCAAAAATAGCAAAAAAGATTTTCTACGTTGTCTACAAAAGACAGATTTAAAGGTTTTGTGAAGAGGACCATAGTGGAATAAAATCACCCTGTCTTGGTAGAGGAGTTTGTTACTAGCTTCAGTTGGGATCTTCATGAGGTCTTTTAATTCCTTTTGTCTTTTGGTTTTGGGTTTGATATGTATATTTCCCACAAAAACCCTTTAATATCTGAAGAACCGATCTCCTTCCTGAATGGTGTGATGACTGGACATTCTTATGCTGTTTGTACTTACATAAAATTGTAAGTTTTTTGTGCCACCTTCAAGCATGTGAAAATTGTATCCGGTTGTACCATCCTTCTTGAAGTCTATCCTCCTGTTGCTGCTGTTTTATTAGATTTCATTTGATTTTCATGACAATCAAAATGTTTTAGGTGTTAAAATACATCCATAGGTGTGCTTTTATTTACCCCAAGTGTTGAAAGCTAAGTTGTCTTTGTGTATGTAAACTTCTGATTCTACTGTCAGCCTTTACAACCATTTCTAACATCAAAACAGCTGACACCCTTCTATGTTTCATTGCACCACATGGCCTACAAATTAGTGCTGCTGTATGCAGAAAGTAAATAGGAAAATCTTTTCCTGGAATAAAATCTCTTCTAAGTAACTTCTAAGACACTTTCAATTGCTTCTCAAAGGGTTCCTAGTTCTAAAAGTACAGGACAAATGTCTGAGTGTGTTTCTGCAAGCAGCCAGGAGGAAGTTTGTCTCCACCCT
This sequence comes from Phalloptychus januarius, assembly GCA_902982915.1. Lineage (NCBI taxonomy): Eukaryota > Metazoa > Chordata > Actinopteri > Cyprinodontiformes > Poeciliidae > Phalloptychus > Phalloptychus januarius. The sequence continues at coordinate 5,197,163 of CADWAE010000362.1, forward strand.
TTAATTCCAGGAGCTTGTACCCTGAGGGGTGAAATAAGAACAAGAGGAAGGTCTGCCTCCGCATTTTGCTGACAGCCGACCAGCTAACATTTTACCCATTGGAATCAGATGTGAATTCAGCTGTAGTGGAACATCAGGTAAATTGGGTCAGGACAGGTAAAACCTCATTTCAGCCTTACCTTCAAGACATGATTTTGATTTGCTTCCAAGAGAATTTATTAATGTCCTTTGATTTGCTATCATTTTCAAGGTAAGGAATAATCTTTTATTTTTATCTTGTCCCAAATTAGTTGATGTCCAAGTATACATAATTCACCCCATGCTTTAGAGGAAGCTATATTTATAACCCCTTTCTTTTTCACAGTGCAACATTGAGTTAGACTAAACATTTTCCTCTTGAGGAGTGAATGCTGGAAGTCAGTGACCGGATGCAATCTGCTGGCCTTCCTTCCATAAAAACCTTTTTGACAAATTTCTATAATAAACTGAGCTTTACTGCATTTCTTGATAACCAGAATCAATCTGGAATAAATGTACTTTATTTAAAATCTATCTTGTAATCTACCTTAAAATTACATGTTGAGAATTGGCATTATTTGAATGAACTTGTTTCAGGTTAAGTAGGATTACAAATTATATTGCTAATTTTAGAGATGTCTTAGTTCTCTGTTCAAATTCAAAATGTTGTATTTAGTATATTTAACTACTTGACTAAAACATTCCAGAGATACTTTCTGAAGATTTTCACTGCTGCTGGAATGTGGGAGGATTCCTCCTGACAGAACCGTACCAACAGGTTTGTCAACAGCAATGCTCATAAACAACGTTTCACCTCTGCTTGCAACTTTTCTACAGAACTGAGATGAAGGTCAAAGCAAAACATTGATTTCATTGTCTTTAATTTTTTTAAAGGTTTTGTTGGCTCTAGTGGCCTTTATTTGAGAGTAGTTAGACAGGAAAAAGGGGGAGGACATGCGGCAAATGTCCAAAGGCCAGGAATCGAACCTGCATCCTGTGCGTGGGTCCTGCTTTGCCCCATGCGCCATCACAGCACCCCCATTCTTGTCCTTAATTAAATTGATCACCAATTTAGCATCAGGGTCAATGTCCATTTGAAGACCCTTTTCCATGCAAGCTTCATCTTCCTTGTTGATGTATTGAAATGTTGTTTCAATATTCCCACATATAATTTGTCTCATTGTGTAATCTATTATGTGCACTAGTATCTCCTGCAGCAAAACATCCCCAAATCATGACACTGCCACCACTGTACTTCAAAATTAGGGTGTGAACCACCAATAAATCAAAATGTGAGTCACTTATCCAAAATTATTGTAATACATATATGTAAAAATACAACTTATGGCATTTAATACATATGAATAATTTTGGAAACTGAGCAAAGAGTGGAAAAGTTTAGTCCAATTTAATGTATGGGGGAAAAAGACCTACATGCTTTTTTATACAGTTTACATAAATATCCGGACTGAGATGAGCGCATGAATATGAATCAAATAAGTCAGTAATGGTTTTACATGCAAGTACTGTTTTGTTGATTTCAATGTTACACATTTTGATGAAACAAGACTTTTAATCTGGGATTTCCTTTCCACTTGAGGGCAGTAGCGCAGCCTTGAGATGTATTTATTGTCATAATTTTATTATTTCCTCATGTTGATAAGATTTTAAATTTGCAATCGTTTTGCAGCAGGATATAATTCAATTATGCATGATACGGTTTTTCAAACTTATGATTTAGAGATTTTGTTGTTGAAATTCAACCAACATCCTTCTAAAGCATTACCAGCATTGTAGCACTTAAGGTAAGTCTATGTGCTTTTGTCTTTGGCACACAATATTTATTTTCTCCCCTTTGGTCCTTTTTGCTGTTAATCAGTCTTTAGACAAAGAGAGAGCAACAGTAGCAGCAGCAGCAGCAGCAGCACACACCCCTGGGGCAAAAACCAAGAGAGTCAGCCTGGCTGCTTCCCCTCCTTCCCTCCTCCATCCTCCCTGCTCTTCCTCCTCCTCCTCCATTCTCCTGCCCCTCCTTATGCTTCTCAAACCAGCTCCCGTCTCTGTCTCTAAGGCACTGGTGAGATGAAAGGGAATATGCAATGCGCTCTGTATGACTGTAAACTGGGCACCGTTATTAGGGGGAACTTTACAGGCCATGTCTGCATTTACAACACAAGTCCTATGTTTATGAAGGAGGTTAGTGGGTAGTCAGAGGGCAAGTTAAACAGCACTAGATCTGACTCCAAGATTATAAAGAGTTGCATGAAGAAAAGCACAGTGTTTATGCTTCCTGCATGAGGATCCCTTTCTTGAGTGAATAACAATGAGGATAGAAAGGCCACCTTTTCCCCAGCAGGGGGCGATAGAGACCACTACAACAAGGTTTAGTGTTTTTAACCACACTGGGGTTATGTGGGAACATTATGCTGAGGCTATCCAAGGCCAAATTATGTTCTTTAAAAGTTACCAAAATAACCCAGAACAGAGAGCAGTCAGAACACAGGCAAGATGGTTCAGGATGATATTGTCAAGGTGCTGAGTGCAGTTCAAAACTCCTGAATGCAGGAACATTTTTTAGGACATTGTGTGGAGTAAATATTTAATAGTGCCTAAATGCTGCAGCATAGCAGTTTGTTTTTGACATTTAAAGTAATACAGAAGGTAAAAAAAGGACATCTGTTTTGCTTTTTCAGAACATGTGATGCTGCTTGTTGGATGTGAGCAACAGAAACACACCTCACAAAGCCAGCAGTCATGAGTTGGTCGAAGTTGGATGTATGCATGCTTCGTGACACATGCACGGACAGTGGCTGCGTGACTCAGCAGCACTGTGCATGCTTGTGTGTGTATGATTCACTCTCCTACTAAAAATGATACTGTCCAACATATAATTGAGGTAATCTAGGTGGTGATCGTTCAGATCCTGTCTGAGATCAAATAAAAACAGGCTTGGTGTTGGTGAATGCAGTACAAAAACATGATTCAGTCAATAGGTTAGCACTAGCTGTTAAAGACTTTGTAACACTATTCAGCTCATCTGTAGCTTAGTGGTTTCACATTATTTTTAGCACGTGAAGGAATATGTTATCCATTTATCACACCTTTCTGACCAGCTCACATGGCTGCCAGGAGGAAGCCTCCTTTGTTGAAATGACCCATTAAAGCACATGTAGCTCAGACTAGACATTAACTTGCACAGGTTGCTTTTTAGCCATAACTACTGCTCACTGTCTCTCAATTTCTTTAGGTTTAAGATGATGAGAATGCAAAATCAAATATGTGCCTTTTTATCCAGCATGTTCTCACCTTAATCTTGATACATATTTTTATGTCAGGATTGTCTCAACAACTTACAAAATTCTTCCGAAAATCCCAAAAGGAGTAATGTCCAATATACTTTACTCCTTAGGTTTTGGTTTTAATCGTTAAAGAAGATAAGTTTATATGATGTAACAACGCACCATGTGTGAATCCAAAACCACACAATAGTAGATGCATTCAATTCCTCAAACCTTTTCACATTTGTTCGCACTGATGACAAAGTTTAATGTATTTTAATGAAATATTTATGTGATAGTCCGACAAAGTATTGCCAATTGTGAGGTGGAAGGTAAAAGATACATGGCTTGTCAAATTTTTATGAATATAAAAAATATATAATATGTGTGGTGTACATTTGTATTTAGACCCCTTTACTCTAACAGCTCTAAATAATTGTACTGTAAACCACTCTGTAATTAAATACATCTGTCTTTGCTTCAATTATGAATGTTACAAAGAGATTTGTGGCTACATAAGTACAAAGCACTGCAGAATGGATTTGGGAATTTAGGTTACATTTTTTTTTTCATGACATTCAGTGAACACATTTACATGTGCCGCTGCTTAAGCTTGTGAAAGTTTCAGAGGATGTTGTGGTTGCAGAGTCAGTATCTGACAGCGAGGTTTCAATGTCGCTTTTCACCTGAACATGTAGGATGAAACAGACAATTTGCAAAAAAGTTGGCTGCCACAGTTTTGCTGAATAATCACTGAACATCCAGATGGAAGTGTCAATCAGATAAGGCATATGAAAGGAAAAGAAAATAAAAGGTGCAGATATAAATCATTTGATGCTTGCTACACAGTATATGTTCAAGTTAGCAGTGAGAAATGCTTAAACATATACATTTAAGGAGAATTCTTTATGTCCTTTCTTTCCATCTTCTTTCTCCACATGGCTTGTTGTTTAAACAGAGGAGGGTAAGAGGAACGAGTGGGAGTAGAGTGAAAGGAGTGAGAAAAAGGTGTGTTTATTCTTTAGCTGAATCACAGGAGAACTGGGCAGAAGCCACATTTTGGAAGAAAATCACCAAGCTTAATTTGTACAATAAACATCAACACTAATCATGCGGTCTGCTATAGAAGTATCCCAGCAAATGGTTTCCTTTTGTCACATTATAACACAGACTTCTTTTACATTTTATTAGGATTTTATAGACAAAAAAAATCGAATGGTTGCAGTAGACAAAATCCAATTGCAATTAATTTCCCCCAGAGGTCAACCTTATTCATAAGCAGAGTTTAGCTGTGTGTTCTTTAATCTCAGTATAAAATTGTTCTGCAAATGCCTCTGGAGTTTGTTTGAGAATGTTGGTCTAAAAACTATGTCATGAAGACCAATGAACACAACAAGCAGGTCAGAGATGACGTGAAGACTGGTGGAACAGGATTGTGCTTTAAAAAAATATCTCACACCCTTCGTGTTGACCTGACAACTGGAATCTAAATACATATAATGATATAACTTGAAGAAGAGCAAGGAGCCATAATGTCAGTAACAACAGATTGTATTATGTGTGTGTGTATAAAGAAATGCTTTCTTGTTCTGTAGTCATTTCTACCACATTAAGTTGGTTCCTTTGGTGTTTAAATTGGATGTGGCAGTTCACCCCGGCTACAAACTGTTTTGGAGAACACTGAAGCAAAGTAAACAAAACTAAGAATTTTCTCATTTGATTTGTGCCTGGGATTTGAATGGGAATCTGTGTGTCATAAGGAAAGTGTTCTGTTTCCAGCTCACAAAGTTCAGGAACATGCTGTCAGCTTCTACCAACACATGGCTCTCATTTGCGAAAACACTGGCCCCCACCCTTTCCGAAGGAAAGCATGACGAGCAGAGGAGCAGCGCATTGTGTGTGTCCGACATGCTTTTCTGCAGGTGTGTTTGTGCTCCAGAGAGAAAAAAAAACAAAAAACAAACGTGCTTCCATGCAGCTCAGTGGGAGGGACAGTGACTGGCCCTGTCCTCGTTGCTGTCCGCGAGAGTCTGCACAAGGCACAAGCCCGCCTACCTCAGCGTGAACACGCACGGGACCGGCCTGTGTGTGTCTGCGTGCCAGTCAGAGAGTACGTTTCACACGTGTGAAGCACAGTGGAGGGAGCTGGAGCTCCTAAGCTGCTTTGCAAAGCTTAGGAGGGCAGCCACTCACTGGCTATTCGAAAAAGGGCAGTGCTCTCTACATGCCTGGAGGGGCTGACAGCATAGCTGAGCGCTGGAGCTTGGTGCCCGGGGTTTCACATGACAGTGCTGGGTCAGCTGCAGCCCACAGAGGCCTTGCACTGCACAGTGCATGACCACGAGTACTGCTTTCTTCCTACAGTCGATGAAACCAAATCCTTCCCTGTTTGCTTCCTAATCACAATGCACATCTCATATAAGTGCATCATTTACATACTCTGTTCTGGTGTTTCATTAGCAACTAAAAGGAGCAAGCTCGGCTCTGCGTTGCCACAGTTTAGTCGCAAATGATTAATTGTGGTGCAGGGGAGCACAACAGACGCACACAAATGCATCATATTGTTCTGTGCAGAGTGTGTTCTGCAAGACTTAATGTTCACAGCTGTCGATATCACAAACAGGCACGCACTCTTCCCTCCCTTGCAGGCTCAGCACGAGCCGGGAGCTGGAATATCAGGTTTCCAGTCTGTGTGCACAGTTTGTACTCATCGCCCCAACCTTTGTTCCTTCTCCGTCAGCCGTGGCGGTGCTGCGTCGAGTCACTATCTGCTGCTCTCTAAGGATGCACCAGCCACACCACTGTCACCTTTGGGTTTAGGGAGCTGCTTGGAGATTATAATTGCAGGGAATTTCTGTCTCCTTTTGGATAATTGGTAGCATATGAGCAACAGAGAATCTTAAAATATATTTAATGAGCTTTCCTTTATTGCCGCTACTGTGATTCTGCTGCCCACAGATTTTCATGCCTTTTTTGTTTGAGGTTCATTTATGACTTCACTGTGTAAAAATGTTCAACCCTCATTCAATCCCTGTGTGGCACACATGTAAGAAAGTAAATGAAATAAAAGAGGGAAAGTATTTTCATGTTTAGGCTTATAATAAAACTCAAGAAACAAATTACAAGTGCATTGCTGTAATTTAAATATCAATGCAAAGTTAGTGTACTTAGTTCAAAGCTAAACTGTATTATAAGTCCATTACAGACAAAGAAATATGCTTTGAGCTTCAAATGCACTTAGAATAAATTAAAACATGGAGTGCCTCACCATCCTCTTGAAAATGGAAATTAGATTCATGCATGAATGATGTGTACTTCATCCTACTACATATTTTCCTTCCACTAAACCTTTGATTAATATGCTTGGATACAGCATTCTGCAAACAGCAAGCTACTAATGCAACAACTGTTTTGGCTTCCTCAGTGTCAGTGACTATCTGCTGGATATCTTTCAAGACTTCAGTTTTGATTGTGTAAGCCACTATCAAAACTATGCAACATTTCTGCCATATTCTATTTTCTGAGAAACTGCATTTATATACTGTATAATTCAGTGTAGCCAGAAAGGGAAAAAAAGTTTAGTTTCCATTTTCATTTCTAAAGAAATGAATGACGTCACTGTGCATGTCTTCCTCTATCTTACATATAAGCGAAACAGTTTTAGTGAATGTTTGCAGGTAATTATCTGCAACCAGGAAAAGAGTTAATGTGGTTTGACTGCCTTCTGAAATGTGACACCTGTGCGTGAGACGTCACACTGCGTGGCTCCTGGAATGTCCTGCATAGACAGAACAAACTCAGACAGAGGCCAGGACTTATCTCTTATCATTTACTGTGACACTTTGTTCTGCAACACCGTCAAATTGGCTTATATCTGCAAAACCTATCAGAGAGGAGTCACAATATTTACATTTCGGATGTGTCTTTGTGAATGTTGCATGTTTTATGTTATTTTATTATGTTTAAAATGTTTTGATTTATTCTAGGAATTGCCTTGGAAAAATATTTCATTATGCATTTTTAAGAAGTAAACGAAAAGGGAAAGCTTCAGCCTTTTAGAAAATATTTCTGTTATTTTGTGTCAACAGGAATAATTGTGGAGTCCTGTGAAAAAGCACATGCTGGAAAAAAAAAGAAAAACCTTTGCAAAAGGAAGTTAATTTGATTCTTTATGACAGAGAGAGACTCAAAGGTTTGAAAGCCCATGACCAAAAAAAACTCTTTAAGTCTGGCTTTATTACAACCAAATGGCTGGATGAACTTGAATTAAATGATTTTATACTTGTTTTGTAGCATTAGCAGTTGTTGCAAAAATCCCATTTAAAAACTGGGTGAACTGAAAATAAACTCATGTAATCTTATATAGTTTCCCCTTTAATTCTTTATTGCATTTTAATTTTCAGCCCATTTCCCCGTCCAAGTAACGTGATTACACGTGCTTTCCAAGTTGTTGATCACACCACTCTGCATCATCTGTTTTGGTTATTCCAGCCTCCACCATGAGGGGCGCTACTCTGCAAGCTCTTGAGCAATCCCTGCTAGAGAAAATGATACTACAGAAATATAATACAATTGTGGGGGGTACTGTTGCAGTTCTGCAGTTGATATTGCACTTACATATGCATTCCTGTTAAGACGGTAAACTGAAAAAAAAATTCAAAAGCAGATAAGAAGAGTGATAAAAACAAATCTGTCCTAAAAACCTGTAATAGTCCAAACAAACAAACAAAAAAAACAAACAATATACAGAGGTTAAAAGACTAAACACATTTTGTGCCACTGTATGAATATTGTATGTTTACCTCAGGTTGCTCAGTTGCACATGTAATGCTTTGCAGCTGCACATGCAGAATCCCTCCTACTGGTTGCACAAGGCAATCACTGAATGTGTGTGCGTGTGTTTGTGTGTGTGATAGTGGCGAAGGGTTGGGAAACACATAACCAGGACAGAAATGATTAATTACTGCCTCTTGAACAGCAAACAAAAAGGACATTTTAGTTGCGGAAATAGTGTCTTTCTATTTTTTTAAAGTGGGAATCATATATCTTAGATCTTAGTTTACAGGTTTTATGTTAAATTTTTCTTTTGTGCGACGTTTAATCCACATTGACCGTCCGGTAACCTTTTCAGTTATATTTTGCACACATAAATCTAACACAGCTGAGGGTTTATTTGCACATCTGTACTTTTTCAGGGATGATTCTTATTGTGCACCTGGGACATTAGTTTTTTTTTGCAATGTCACGCCTACAAGTGATATCCCTCCCTGAGGTTAACCGTCAGAGCTTATCGCATCGGATTGCATAATTACCACATTGTTCAGAGAAATAGCATAAAATAATCTGAGTGAAAAAATGGCTTAAATCACATCCGTTTTTGGATCAACTTTGCAACCTTGCACACAATGGAAAGGCGCTCAAGTGTTTGACATAAAGACTTCATTGTTGCAACTTGACTCTGAAGAGGGAATTTGGAGGAGAAATGATGGGCCTGCTGGTTGTGTGCAGTCCTGCTGGGTGTTGACTGTACGCTCCTCTGCCTCCTTCCCCACTCCACACCTCCACACCGTACTCTCTCCCACTGGTGAGGCACGACTCCGGTCACTGTGGATATTAATACACTGCTGTGCCACTGAGTGTGCTCAACACAGAAGTGAAAATATCTGACAGAAGCTATTTATAGAGCCTGCAGGCGGACAGGCAAATCCACAGCAACGCAAGCCAATCTATTCAGAAGTCTTGTTTCACAAAAATTGCCTCAGAAAATAGTCAGCTGTGAGGACCAGAAGCAGGAACCACAACTTGCCCACAGAAGGGATGCTTTTTTTTTTTTTTTTCTGTTTATTAGCTATAGACGGGGAAAACTGTTGTGGATAAAAGCAGATGTAAGCAGAGCCTGTCCAAGAATGTATGGGGCCCTGGGCAGAATTCCTTTCGGGGCCTCAGTTCCAGCTACACTCATCTCTCCCCAACAAAAATATTAATTTTTTTTTCCCCAAGGACAAGCGAACCACACCTAAGTTTGTTTGAAGGCGGACCAAGACCACATTAAAAATACTTTGCTTGTCTGGACCAATGAGGAAAATAAACTCTGGTCCTTTTAATGCAAACCAAAAGTGACAGGTGAGAATACACTCTGTTTGATTTAAAAGTCCCCATCTTTACCAATCAGTCACCACAACAATAATTTTGCCTAATTTTGTTTTGTGCACTTAGCAACTTTAAATTGTAAGGCAATTAACCCCTTAATCCTTACAAAAACTGTATATTAAAAACAATTAAATGGCAGTAAATAAAATCTGAAGACAAGGCTACTTCTTTGACTTAATTCTTCAGTCAGTAGAAATTATAGACAAAATGAACTAGTAGCAAGTCATTATGACCATTTACATTTATTTATTTTTGATCACCTCAAGCATCACTAGGTCATATAAAACCTCAATTATTGTTAATAAAATTCATGTAAATACCAAAACAGTGACCATATTTAAGTACCAAATATTTTCCACAGTTAGTTTTCCAATAGATATGAATAAAAGATCCGCTTCATTCAGTGTCAGATTTAGGTCAGCTGCATCCACTCTCCATCGGTTTTGCCTTAAGGAATCATGTATCATCTTGAGGATTTGGACATGGGCAGAGAGGTGAGGATAAATGAATAATGAAAAGCAACTTGAGTGCTTGTTGGCCTCTATCATCTGCTTGATTATGCAAATCTCAGTCAAAGCTATGAGGATGAACAGGGAAATGTGCAGCATCTCCTTCCCTCTGCAGATCCACAACAGAGACCTGCGCAGGGTTGATTTTACCTCATTCATCACTACTGACATTTTAATAAGAGCTTCTTGATACAGGCCTGCTATTGTGTCCCATCATAACAATTTGATCTGGCTAATTGGGAATCTTCCTATCCTAAAACACGTCTATCTTTATCACCCGAAGCTGCCAGGAAATGCTGGCAAATTTATGGCTTGCAGCTTTTATATCCTGGTGATTCTTTGTGTAGGGGGGTATTTGCCAGAGGCTGATGCTCTGCTGCTCTGTGCAGGGGAGCTGTGAGTGTAAGAGGCCACAGAACAACAGTGATAAACAGCACCAATAATAAGCAGTGTCCTATTCCAGTAACACACATAGTCCAGTGTGCATATCACTACACATTAAATCACTTTGAAATATAATAATTTCAGCATGTAATGAGGACATTTTCTATTACTGCTATTTAGTGGAGGTGTGAAGACGTATGTGGAAGTGGAAAACCTTCCGTTAATTGACACTGAGGCTCAGTGAGGCGACCTAATATTTTTTTGTGATTGTATTACGCCTGTAACTTATAGTGGTGAACAGTATAGCTGCAGTGTAAACATAGCAGGATAAATAACCTGCACACCAATCCATTTGATGTGCAACATTATTCAAACCTGCTGCAGCAGCAATGGCTCCGTGTCACTTATCGGAGTGTAAAGTAAACTTAATTATTAATGATTGGCTCTATAGGGGTATGTTGCTCTGCTGTGGAGAAAGATTAAGTTGTTCCTGTGTGTTTCAGCTTGTGTCCTCCATCTGACATAAAATGATACATAGGATTTGTAGACTGTGAAGTTTATAAAGTAATATAAATATATATAATATAAGATAAAAATTTTGATTAATAATTTTCAAGAATGTTTGACATTACACCATAGTAAAAGACATTTAAAAACTGTTAATGTTTTTTCCTAAGTTTAAAACAGTTTGTAACAGTTTCCATTTCATTAAATAATTGTAAATATACCAATTCTCTATGAAACACTTGGAAGTCTTGATTAGAAATTTGTACATTTCCACACTTGATCTCTCCTCTCGTTTTGTTATTACACAGAACAGCAGAAATTGTTGTTTTATTCCACTCAGGAGAGGCATGTTTGGCATGTCTGTCTCTTTTAATTTAGTATGTATGTCCTGGAGCTTAATTCAATTTATCTAGATGTGACATTTGAACATTAACTGCCAGGAAAACATCGGAAATAGTTGTCAGTCTTCCTTCTTATTCACTATGATGTAACATATTTCAATCACCAAGGTAACTATTGATGAAAAGAGCTTCACAGAAAACCACCTAAAACTCCAAACTATCCCTTTAAGTTCAACATTTTGGCAATTGCTTACAGAATCCAGATGTCATGAACTGAGAGTGGATCTAAAAGGGAACCTGCAGACACTCTGCATTCACTCGCTGCTCATCTTTCAACCACTCCTGCTGCTTTGTCAAGCTCAACTCCTCCTGCTGCTTTATTGTCTCCTTCGCACTTTACAACACAAGCACCGCTGCGCTTGATGTTCACTGATTGTGACACATCTTAGAACCCCACCACTCGCCCCCCCACCCGGCCTCTTGCTCAAGGGCAGCTTTCTCTTCTTCTGACCTCCACAAAAACTGCACGGTTATTTATGTATGCGCGTGTCACAGCACCCTGAGAGGCAGACAGAGAGTGGTAAACAGACCGACTGGCAGACTGGTCATCTGCTTGTCGGCCTCCTAGACTTTCCAAACACAGTTTTTTTTTTGCTTTGCTTTTTGACATTGTGCCGTGTTCTTGCAAGTTTTGAATGGAGAAGGGAGTGTTATAACTGAGCATGTGCTGCCTGAGCATGTGGAGCGAGTCACATGTTCTCCGCCGTGCTTTCCAAGCCACTCACCTGGTGGTTGCCATGCGAACAGCCAGACATTGGCAGACTTTGCACCAGCCTCCTTAGGGGATTGAGAGAACAGAGAGGAGGTTTGAGGGGGAGGAATCTGTCCAAGTCTTTAAAATAAAGCTCCAAACTTGGTGCTTTTTTGGTGTATTTTAAAGACCTTAATAATTTAGCTTGATTGCAAAGGGCTCTGTTCTTTTCTGTTAAGGCACAAAGTTATAAAACACCTCTTGACAACTGCTTTTGCATGAATATTCCTTTGTTTTCCTGCTGCCTTTGTTTTTCCTGAGGGAACCTTAGACAAAGGGAGTTATGTTTGTGCTCAATGATGTGTCAGACCTCTCCAATAGTATTAGTGATACACATCTGAACTTAAAACACACATGCTTTGTTATCACTGAATCTGATCATTTGCATTCCCACAAGAGAAGGGGAAAGAGGGGGGGAGACAGAACAGCACAGTTGTTCTTTTTTTCCTGCTAAAGTCGATGCACAGCTGGGCTGAGGCACCGAGTGCTGCCACAGCACTCAGCGGTTGTTCTTGCGGTTTTGGGGATTTTTTTTTCTCCTCCTCCTAATTGTGCCTCCAGTTTATTATGCTGACGCCTGAATAGCAAGATGTTCCCAGCTTTATCGCACCAGTTGCACACTTCTCTCCTTTGTGTTTTGCCAGCTGCCCTGAGAGAAGAAGGAGAAGAGAGGAGGGGGAGGTTGAGTCAAAGCTGAGCATTTGTGTGTGCGTTTGCTTTATGTCATGCATTTAACGTCTCGTTGGAAATTACATTTGTAAAATATATTTCCAACATTTGTACTAGTTCGTGTCTACTAATAAGTGGCAGTTTATTTTTCCTCACTGGATTATCCTTTGTTGCTACTTTAGTGAAGATTTGCAGCAAGGTTTGAACTTTGCATTTATGTTTGATCTCTGCTGTGTCTAGGGGGAATAAGAGTTGGTGCTTCTGATCTGTCCTGCTCCTTTCCCACCTTTCCTCCTCCTCCTCCCGATCTTTGGTTCCCCGCCACTTTCTCCTCCCCCACTCCCCCATCCCAGCTGCAAGCCCTTACACCCTGGGGTGAAATGGGAAGCAGTGGCATGAATGGAAGAAAAAATGAATGAGTAGATGCTGATAGGAGGAACAGCGAGGCAGACGGCAAACACTCAGAGAGAGAGTGAGAGAGGGAGACAGATGATAAGTGCTCTGAGCCGGTACGGCCTGTGGCCTGGTCTGGCGGAGCCATGTGAGGCTGTCCAGCCGTCCCACAGGATGCTTGGAGACACTTACATAAAGCAGCGCCCGTTTTCCCTCTGCAGACTCTCACATGGGGAAGCATGTGAGACAGGGACTCCAGGTTGCTGTTGCAGCTTTTAGTCTTTCTCACCCTTTAGACTGTCACTTTATCTGGACACCACAGTCAGACAGGACTGCCGGACTAACACCACGCTCTTGCTGTAGATGTTCAATGACCTTAAAAAGTTCTCGGTTCTCCAGCTTGAGTCCCTAGAGGTTTTCTGCAGGGTTCCAGGTGCTGGCCCTTCCCCTCCTGGGCCCCACAGAGGTCAGTCTGTGATGTGCAGCTGTAGGGCAAAGGAGAAGAGGAAAAGGAGGAAAAGGGTGGGGGTAGAAAAAAGTGCTGACTGCACTGAACGGCCACCCACATGACGTCACGTCACAGTTTCAGCTCACAGCATTGGGTCTGTGGCCATCTCCCCTGCTGCCTGTAGTGTGAGCAGAACAGCCAACAAATATGCATTCACACCGACTGCTGAGAAGTGATCAACATTCTATTAAATTTGCGATTTCAGCTATAATTTCTATGATATTTAAAAACAAGAATTTAATTTTTTTCATCCTCAAAGCTCAAAATTCTGAATAATAGATCAAATATATACATTCTTCCTCACTAACTTTTGGCTACATGTCACAAAATATTCCACTTTTTACAACCATTATCAAATCTCTTTGGGAAGAGTAGTTTACTAAATTTGGTTTATATGAAAAATTTGAGATGAGAACATTGTTACTATTGTCAAGTACAGTGGTGGTGTCATGCAAAGAATCTGTTTCACTCTGTATTTGCTCGTGTGTATAATAAGGCAGAAGGAAGAGCATCCCCCCGATTGTTCAATCTGACCTCAAATCAACAGTGAGCCAATTGAAAACTGGACACAGCTGTGTGCCCCAGTGATCCCAAACAAAACACAAACCGACTTGGGAATAGATAAAGCAGGATAGCATTAATCTTTTGAGATGGATTAAAGTTCAACTTCATTAAAAATGACATACTCTTTTCATGGCACATAATTATGACAAGCTTTTTTTCTATCAGTCATAAAATAGTTAGACAGACAGTTTAAAGACAGTCTTCCAAGAGGAGTTGTCTAATATTTAACTAGAATCAGGGGAAAGTTTGCTTAGGACAACAAACATCATGTGGCTCTTTGTTGCTTAAGTAACCTGACAGAATATATGCACAACTACTTTATACAGAAAACAACTAACACATTTACAGAGTGATTATTTGGTAATTCGGGGTAAAAAGTGACATTACCTAATCTTGGAATATTTGAATGTGATAGAATTCATTGTCAAAATAACTTCACATTTTTTTTAAGCAAGAAAAGGAAGTTTTGTTGCCAGTTTTGTTGACAGAAGCCTTTTAGAAAGATTTTATTAGCTGCTTAAGAATTGATGTGTCAATCTTTTGGGTACTTGGCTGAAAATAAATGCTGGCAGAGCAACAGATAAGTTGTAAATGATTTTTAAGCACTTTTAGGATACTAAATAAGTTGCAGCCACTAACAACATCAAAGTTAGCATCTGTTTTGAAGCCTTTAAAAGAAGATGGTTGTTTCGTTTTTTGCGTTTTTACTGCCAGTACTGCATTTGGTTATGTAGTTTAGAAATATTTTACTCTAATTGCAGATTATTTGAAACCATTGTAGAATCTTTACTCTATGAAAACTAAATAAAATGGAGAGGTACTAGTGCTGATCTCCAGCTGTGTGTGCACGGGAGATGGAGTAGACCCTGGACTGAATACAAGTCTATCCCAGGGCAAAACACGGACACACACACTGATACCTATAAGGCCATTTTAGAGGGACCTATTAACCAAACAGCAAAGCTGTTTGCAATGTGCAAGGAAGCTGGAATACCCAGGCAAAGCTCACATATGCTAAACAAAACATATACCCAATATCTTCTTGATGCAAATCAAAAGTGCTAATATTCACTCATGCTGCAATTGTTCCACATGATAGAGTTACACCTTTTTGCTGCATTTATTAGCTCTATAATTGCTCTATAATTCAGTGGTGTCCAGCCTTACCATGATTCGACTGGTGTGGTGGACTTTAGTTTAAACCTTCACTCTCAGATCTATTATGTGCATCCAGCTCAAGATAATCCTCGATTCTGGTTGAAGATAAGCTGTATTGGCTCGCGTCACCTGTAGAGACACCACCTTGTAACCCTCATTCAGTTTGCTGTGCAGGCAGCGGAAAAGATCTCTCAGATTGTTATCTATTTGTACACACACTCTGGGCAGGCTTCCCAGCTGGTGGCTCACCCTTGGCACCGCCACGCTTTGAGAACAGTGATGCCCTGTCCTTTGTCTACTTCGACGTAGCTTTGCCCCAGTGTGCAATCGGCGGCCAGAGGACAGAGGTTCCCAGGCAAACAAGCATAGCACACAGTGAACTGGTACGATTATGTTGGCCACAGGAGGAGATTGAGGCAGATTATCACATAACAGTCTTCACCATCACTATTTCGCTCCCTCTAGGGAACGCTGCAACCAATCTTGATCGCTATCAGAAGAAAACAGAGGTAGCTCATTAGAAAATGGCTTCAACTAAAGGGATTGTTCCAGGCGTGCAATTTTGATGTTGTACACAGAAGATGAGCTGTGTATCTGTCTCTGACAAACTCCAGATTTATCAGACTGATAATCTAATGTCTGGCTGTCAGACAAAAAATGGCTGACTGGTGCAAAGCTTTGAGTAGGTAATGAAAGAGTAAATGAAAGCATCAGCATTTTCTAACTCGCAAAGAACGTCTGATGTTAACGTCATTGGCTTCGCAAATCTTCAACACAGTCAGCATTTTTGTCTTGGTTACTATGCCATTTATCTTAGGAACATATATTTTATTGTGACTTCTATTGATGGCACATATTTATCTTCCAGAATGATATATAGTATCCTTTTTGGTCATTGATTTCAACAGTTTGCTGCCTAATTAATAAAAACGGCTATTTTTTAAAATGTTTTTTATAGTCTGGGGATTGATGATGAAAGAAAAGAATTTATAGGACAATGTAAAAGCTATCATGCTTTCAAACACGTCAGATTTAGGTGTTTATTCTGCAAGTTCAGATTTTCCTTCTTCCGGAGCGATAGGCCAATCAGAGTAAGACGAGAGAAAGGGAAAATAACTTTCTGGTTCTTTTAATCAGACAAATGAGTCTCAACACAATGTGTATTATAATTTACGGAATATGACTATATCACAGAGCATGCTAATGACATAGCTGGTAAGGTGATGTCCTCAAATATTTATATAATAAAGGCTCAAAAGTTCCCCCTAAAAAATCACGTTCGTATGAATTAATTTACTTTTATTATTTCTATTTAAAAGAAATAACCTGTGCATGTGTAATAGGCTACTTTTATTTTTTTTTCACATCAGATAACCCGTTGTTATGTTTCTAAACTCAGGCAGTAATACAGTATACAGGCAATAGTAGGATAATGGTGTCTAGGCCATATGGTTGCTGTTGAAACCATGACATAAATGAAGGCAAAGTCAAGCATGAAAGCTGTAACGGGGTAGGGGGGTCTGGGGTGGGGTATCTGGTTGCTAGGTGACATGGAGTCAAGGAAGTCATAGGGCAGACGGCCAAGTCCTGTGAAGGGGGGGCTTGCTGAAGGATTGGTGGGATTATTTTCCTTCTGATTCTTAATGTGCTGCTCTCTGGCTTTAATCTTTCAGTGATAATGAAAGTCAGGCTGAAACTTGCACTTTCAACATTACATTTAATATGAGTATGCTGGCATTTCATTTCCTTAATGTGAGTAATGCTGTGGTCTTAAGAAAATTCAGACTTAAATATCTGCTCTTAATGCAGAGTAGCAGGGGCATAAGTTTGCAATTGTTGCCATTTTAGTCCAACAAAAGACTCCTTTTGACCTGTAAGTTCATTGTAATGCTTTACCAGATATTAAATGTATCTATTGAGTTTTCAGTTTTTCTATATCATTCCCTATGTATCTCATACTCTCAAGGCCAGGAGGAATAAAGTTATTAGGCGTGATGTAGACAGGCAATAAAGAAGCACAAATCACAGATCGGGTTCTGCTCGGGAATTTTCCTGCTTTCATGCATGGAACCAGGACAAGAAAGAGAATCCTATGCTAAAAAATAAGACAGCTGAATTTGAATGCATTATTAATGAAGCTATATGAAGTCGAAACCAAGTTATTTTATCATATAAAGTCAAATTTTGTGAGGCTTAATGCAGTTTGTGTGCTTCAAATATCCTAATTGTGTTTGGACAACTTTAAGCAATCCTACCTACAACTACAGTGAAATACTTGGCAATAATGATATGTTCTATAGTTTTAACATTTGTTACTGAAAAGGGAAAGGCGACACTAAAAATATGAATCCTAAAATGTAGAAAGTGGCACATTGGCAGGCTTAACTGTTTCTACAAAATAGAAACAGAAACTGAGGCAGTATTTTATTTATTGTTTAAATTTTTGGTTAATCAAAGCATCTATAATTTTAAATATTAATCCATGATTTCCTGCTTCCCTGCGGAGTAATTGGGCACAAAGGCCCGTTTGTTTTAGCCACTATGCTGGACAACAACTCAAATTCATCTTCTCACACAGTGAGGAGGATTGTAAGGGAGTTAAATATTTATTTTCCAAAGTTCACTGTTAGAGAACTGCAGCGCAGTGCCATTTTGGTACCACCCAAGCAACAGCTGTTTGGAAGGGACAAGAAAAATCTATTTCTTGTCCCTTTCACAAACATAAACATGGAGTTTGCTGAACCCTAAGTGAAATGTATTAATTTCTATATAAGGTATTGAGTTTAAATCTGCTTGGTTAGCAGCTATATTTCTGAAGGCTCCACAAATCATAAAACATCACCATTTTAAAATTGGTTTCCAATTGTTGGAACATCTGGATTAACTCAGCCAACAAGTCACCTTTATTTGAGTCTAACTCTTAAAGCAGAATTTGCTAATTTTAGTGGCTTTATTTCATCAACAGAAATTACCAAAGAGAATAGTTTGGGTGCTTTGTTTGGTATTTTAGACCCACATTAAAAACCACAGCTTCAGTACAACCTCAATTTGAAGTGATTTTGAAACCAAATATGTTGCAAAAATGAAAAAAAAAAAAAAAAGCGTTGTCACTATTTAACAAATATAAAACCTTGGATTTATTTAGCATTTTTCTCTGTAAAAAAGGGTTAAAGAAGACAGTGTGGAAAAGCACATATTTTCCCTCTCAATTGTTTTGTTTTACATAATTATCCAGTCCAGGACAACAAAAGAAGTTATTCCATGCTTTTCTGTGCTTTTCAATAATGAATAGGAACCCTGAAAGTTTCCGGTACATTTCTGTCCTGCTAATCTAAATTTAACTTAGTAATGATGATGGTAAACCAGGAAGAAAATAATCACCTTTGAAAATGACTAATGTTGATGGAAAAGGTTCCTGCAGTGGAAATGTGTTTATGGAAAGAACATGGTATGCTCCTGGTATGACCTGCCTTTGTTTGCTGACGTTTGTGTTGCTGTTTGGAAAGACATTTTGTTTTGCAAATGTAGGGGGAAAAAAATTATCTGGAGTAGAAATGCTTTCATTGAGCAATACCAATAAAAATAAATAGGATATTTTTGCCTTGATAAGAACCATAAGTTGCTGTGAATCAACTCTATATAAATAATTAGACTAAACTGAAGAAAATTTAGTCAAGGCTTTGACTCCAACAAAGTTAGAATATTTTCAAATTAAGCACCAGAGCATTTGCCCCAAACTTTTATCTGATTTATGTAAAACTTGGACAAATTGAGAGTTTTTAACTTTTATGTGCTTAAAGCACAGAAAAACAATCTGATTTATCAGCATTTAATCAAGAGAACCAGCTGATTTTGATCCTTGGCGTATTGATTGCTGCATCACTCATCTGATTACTTAAATCCCAGATCCAACTCCCCAGTGAGAAAATCACAACAAGCAGCAAGTGGGATTTAGGAACCTGTAGTTGAGCTCCAACATGTCAAGGCACCAATATTATGACTCAGCATGAGATCAGCTTCACTATAAAAAAAAATAATAATATATGAAAGTCCTCTGCTCTTCCTCTGGTAGAGTACATGAGTCACGCTAAATGAAATGTGTGCCTCTGTGAATGCAGCATGTTCATAAACGTCCACTATTATTGACCTAATTGGAGAAGCAAATCAGGCACACGTTCACAGGGTCTGGTTATGTCTTGACGAAAGCATTAGTCATAACAGCATCAAGAGACGTCTATTCCTGTGTAAGCGAAAGTGATGCATGCAGTTCTTTGCTCATCGATAACTTGACAGAGATCTTCTCTTTTATCACTGGATGCTTCATATTACAGAGTGACATCACTAAAGTTAACATTTAGCTGCATGTGCTATTGCTGTCCCCTCTATTTGTAGTAGGATGAAATCAGCAGCACATGCTTCTCTCACCCATATGTGGTAATAGATAGAGAGAAGTTAAAAGAGGAAACAAGCCACACCACTGAGGTAGATGGAGATACTTATGTCATCTCTATGTCCTCGGAATGAGCCTATTAATAGGATCTGATGCTTTTTATATCAATGCAGAGCAAACTTTTTTTTCTTTAGTCGCAGCCAACACAGCACAGTGTTAGTTACTGCTTGTTGCTGTGGCTGGAACTCAGTGAGTCACTATATGACCACAAAAACATGACTCCTAAATAAATAAGAAACAGTCTGAGTTCCAGTGGATATGCTACAGCCAATGAACATTTACTACAACCATTTCAGAATCCCATGTAAAAGTACTGAATCTTTATACATTTCGTATAGAACTGCAAACGTTAATATATTTTGTTGCTATTTTATGTGATGGACCAACAAAAACTACTGTGTAATTGTGAAGTTCACATGACAGATGGTTTTCAAAATATTTTACAAATAAAAATCTGCCATGGTGTGAACGGTTCAGTCCCTGTGAACCGTTCACCAAACTCTGTGGAGGTTTGTAGTCTATTTTTTTCATGTCAGTCTTTGTGTAAAGTTGCTCAAGATTAGTCAAAGTATCAAAAAACCACAACTTTTAAGTCTGACCACAGTTTCTCAGTTGGATTTAGGTTTAGACTTTGACTGAGCCATTTTTACACATAAACATGTTCTGACTTAAACCATCCCAAGCTTGCAACTTTTAACAGTCTCTTTTTTTCTGTAACTTGTAGCTATCTTAATCCATTTTCCATTCCCTGTGCCTCATGAAGAAAAACATTGCCGTGAAATGCTTCTACTTTTATGTTTCACTGATAGGGATCAGAGTTACTCTTCGCATGTAGTCCAAGCAGGTTTTCGTCTTATTTTTCACCTACATGCCTTTATGGCAAAATTTAGATGCAACTTCTTCTGTTTTTTTTTTCCCCAAAAGTGGCTTCTTTCTTTCCACTCATCCATAAAGACAAGATTTGTGGGGTCTGTGACGAAGAGTTTCTCTTTGGACATATTATTTCACCTGAGCTGTGGATCTGTGTAATTCTTTCAGAGTTGCCATGGGAGACAGTGTTGCTCATCTGATGAATGCTCTTCAGTTCAGTTGGACAGGCATGTCTTGTCTTTATGATACTGCTTGTGCTCTCATTCTCCTTTCAGGAGGACACATGTATTTCTATTTTTTTATGATTTTTATTCCTAAAATAAAAGAAAAAAACTCTTTATCCTTTACTCATGAATACAAATAGACATATTATCATGCTAATTGTTGTTTTCTGCTTGACAACAATACAAACAGGAGGATTTTTATTTATCTTCCCGCAAATATGACAGAATCTAATAATGAGAATCACAATATACTCCACAGAAAAACGAGAAATGGAAACAAACCCTCCAACAACGAAGAAATTTGGAAATGAGAGGTTTATGCGAGGAGAGATTCTATTTGGCTGAGACCTGTTGGATTGTTTTTGCTCTGAAATGTGATAGGCCCTTGGGACGCACCACTCACTCCTCGCCATCTATGGGGACTCCTTGAGAACAGAAGGGCAGCATCTGCAGAACAAACAGCATGTTCCTTTCAGTGCTGAAATACTAACGTCCCTTTTTGCTCATTAGGGAGAAAACTCTTAAAAAAACACTGCTTTAGTTAGAGACACAATAACAGCTTTTCGCAAATTTTCAAGTGACATAAATAAAGTATTAGGTAAGTATTAAGCCACACAGATATAGTTAATAAAAACACTCCTTTTGTTCCCAAAGATGCCAGGTGGAAGCAGAAGGTAAGGGGCTTTAACCTATTATAAGACACAAAAGCCTCAGCTGCTCCTGACTGATTACTGCACCCTTTCTCCCATCACCTACAGAAGCTCCCACCACTGTGAGAGTTGCACAACACCGCCTGGCTAGAGTGTCAATCCCCATGGAGATGCTCCATGCAGTGAGAAATATTGTTCAGGGGATTGCTCAAGGGTTTCTTTCTGCACTCTGCTTGTGGCTCTGAGCAGCCTTGACACAGAATGACCAGGGAGCCTCGGAGTGTTGCCAAATGTAAGACATAGTTTCCACAGTATCTTCTGGTATGTTTTTGGATTAAATCTAGATGTTTGGTGAGAAAAAAGCTCAGAGAATGGAAAGGCAGTGAAACTGTGTCACTCACTGTCTCTGGGTTTATTCTAAGTTCACACTCTGTCTGTCGCTGTGGCCGACTCAGTGGAACTAATGTATGCGTGACCCAAGACTGCCCGTCTTCTGTCTTTGCTTCTGCAGTATTTTGTCTCTTTCTCTCTAACCCCCTTCCTCCCTCCTCTCTCTCTGCCGTGACTAATATGTGCCTCTGTACGCCCAAACACAGACGGATTCATGACTTGATGATTTCTGGCTATTCCGTGACTCAGCCTCGGCACATGCCTCCTCCATGGTGGTGTGGGCTCAGCAAGTGCTGGCCAACTCTTTGCTTTTCTCATGAGTTCTGCATTAGCTTGGTGCAGTGCAAAACAGAATTATCTGTGTGCAGATCTATTATTACTTTTTAAAAAAGGTTATTTTTGATCTCCAGATAAAAACAGCATGCATATTTTATCTATTTAATTTGCATTGTCAGATACAGGATAAATGCCACACCTGTAATTGTAGTTATTCATGATATTTTTATACTGTAATCATGTTTTATTTCTAATAATAATCAGTAAAAGCAACACATTATAGAGGCAAGTTTGTAAATACCAAGAGCTGTTTCAAAATTGTAATTTAATATCAAAAGCTAAAATTATGTTTGTCTATTATTATTCAAATTCATTTTATGAACCATTCCAGACTTGATTACTGCATCACCTGCACAATAAACCCTCCATCCAACTTCAATTTCAGAAGATGTTAGAAATCCAAAATAAGATGAGAAACAAAGTCACTAACATCAACCTGGAAAGTGCTAAAAGTTATTTCTAAAGCTACTGACCTCGCTTGCCTTAGCTGACGTTGATGTTCATGATTCAACAAGAGTGAAGCTGGAAAAAACAATATAAGAGTTTCAAGTTGAAAACCAATGCTGAGCTCAAGTAATAATAATAAAAAAAATAAAATAAAACTCAACATCTCTGCCTCACATTTGCCAAAGGATGAACTCCTGATTCAGGTGAATCAGGAGTTCATCTGAAGAGAAAAAAAGAGGAACTTTTGAGAGATGTGTGTCTCATGATTAAGCAAGACAATGCTCTAAAGCAGAATAAGTACAAGTCTGAATGGCTCAAAAACTACAAAATGAAGATCTTTGAGTGGCCTATTCAAAGTCTGGACTTAAGCTTCAACAGGCCATTCATGCTTGAAAACCCTCTAATGTGGCTGAATTAATTCTTCAGGCAAGAAAAAAAAAAAAACCCAAGAGAGGTCTTTCTGCCAAGAGTGGTGATGAAGTTTACAGAACAATTTCTCTTTCTCACAGGGCCTAGCTGGTTTGGATATATTTGTTTTTGTTTTTTCATGATTTAAGACTTTTTTCTTAGTTTTTTTGTCTTTGATATAAAAATTTGCTTGATGATCAACTACACTTAAATGTCACAGATAAGATAAAACAGAAGAAATGTATACTTTTTCACTGCACTGAACCCTGTTGATAGTCTGCAATAAATAGCCATTTATTTCCTCAGTGCAACTAAGTAAAAGTAGAAAATATGTGTCAAGAAAATATTTGAGAAGAAAACAAATCATTAACATGCACAGTAAGCCTCTGAAAGCAAGCACTGCAGAAGCATTTCCAACCTTTTATTTACTTTTATGAACAATTGTGTTGCATTAACAGTGTGCACATGTATTCACCTCAACATGCTTGATAGTGCATTATTTATATATCTCTTGAAAAGTATTTATTTCACTTCAACACAACTGAGAAAGAAATTGTATGAAAATAGTAATGTATGCTTCTTAAACTCTAGTCTGGAAAGGAATCTGCTCAGATTCTAAATGAGAGATAAGAAAGTGCAGGCACTTAGAATTTGAAAGCCTAAATTGAGTCACCATCATACTTTGTGTGTTTGTGTGAGAACCATGCAAGTCTCTGGCAGGAAAGGCAGATTGTTACAGGGCTGGAGTTCAAAGGTCGTAATTCAGGCTGGCTGTATCAGGCTGCAGCTGGGTGTGACGTGCTTCACGCTTTCATGCACATCAGGAAGCTCACTTGTGCGTGTGTGAACACAGCATTACACTACACTCACACTATGGGGCTAACTAGTTAATAAATGTCAGAAACCGGTTCGTAACAGGCTCCCTCCGGCTTGGCTTAGAAGTGATTTAGGACCTTTTTATTTTGAGTTTATCTTAAATACACAGAATGGATCATCAGTAGCTAGGGCATGTAGTTTGGTCTGAATGTCACCGTTGTCAAGGTCCTTTGACTTTTAGATTGTTTGCAAAAGAGAGCTTTAAAAAGTATTGCTTAACGTTTAAAGCTCTAGAGCTTTAAAACAACAACCTACCATGTCTACAGAAGTCGTCATACACATGTAGGTCTCATATGTAACTTGCATTAAATATTTTGGGCCACAGCTAATATGTGGAAGGAGATTCTCTGCTCAAATGAGACTGAAACAGAACTTTTCAGCAAAACACAATGGCTTTGGTGTAAAGCTTGTTTTCATTCTTATTTCAGAATTTGGAACTTCAGCTGCGTCAAGAATCTTTAACACAAAGTAATTTAAAGTTGCGCAAGACCTATTTTGTAAAGAAGAAGAGACACACCCCAAAGTACCTGGTTCTGTTAGGGCTGCAACAGTTGACTTTGGCCAGTATCTCTTTAGGTGAAAAAATAATGCACACAAACGAGTCTCTTTATTGATAGAATTGAAAATCAGGCATCACTTCTCTCTCGCTTTTTGATGGTTCATCCCATGAATTTGTTCATAAAAGAAAAGAATATTATTTTTGCAATGGCATTTATTTATTTTTCAACATAATCAATGAAATGTGTACCACCTGGAGAAATAACACCGAACAGAAACACAAAACTGGTCAAAATACACAAGTTTAGCAATCCGGCTTTGCAAGCAAAATAAATCAAGTCATTTTCAGAGTGCTCAGGTTTCTGACTTCATAACCATCTTTCAAGCAGCGCGGCGGGAGGCGAAGCAGTGTTGTAACAGCATGAGCTTTTTCCCCGCAATGTTGCAGGAAACCAGGGCTCCCCGAGCTGATGTAAAATATTAGTGCACCATTATCCAAATGGTGCAGTTACCTCACCCGAGTCGGAGAAGTAAAGATCCTAGTTTTATGAACAGGAGCCACTACAGACCAGACTCTGCATTGCAAATAAAATCATTTTATGGTTGCCTTAAGATGGCTCCTAAAATATGGCTAATGTGTATTATTCATAAGATAACTGCTTGTGAAAGGGATTGCAATCTTGCGGTTCATAAATCTGTGCAGACTGCCTGAATACTGATGGCTGATATGTTTAAAGCTCTGCCGACTGGGTGTTTTAATGCAGCCTGTGACGCCACACCTGCATAGATAAATTTCTAAATATGTTTGTTCAGTTTATAGAGCTGCAAAAGAGGAATTATTTCTTCTTATCTTGTCAAGTAGAACTGATCTTTTTCTTGACAGTCATCCTTCTCCGTCGAAGCTTTTAGGCCCCTCTGAGTCTTTCAATTAGCTGATCACAAAGAGACAGGTCAGGTGTTAGAGTCTAGGCCAAAGGTCAGCCGTCTCCACCAACAGTCGGTCTAACTTTTCAATCACCCGTGTCATTGGGTGAAAAGCTCAGTGTCTCATAATAAAGAAAAAAACATTTATAGCATGTAAAGGGGTTTTTTTATTGTCTCTTGATTTTCCAAATTAACTGCCTATTTTACATATTCCGCTACTCATGACAGGGAATGCTCCAGCTGGGATCCATACGCAAAACAAAATAAAAGAAATAAGCTCCATTCTCGAACACTTATTCTGTTTCTGTTCTGTTTTTTTCCTTCTCCTGTTTTCTGAGAAACTGCAACGTGCAGGGTGACAGCATGGACTGTCCAGGCGAGCCCGTTTCATCAGTCTCTCCTTCTCCCTTGAGCATGTCTGGTATGTAAACAAAGAGCTGCCACACCACTGTAGAAATATGCTCATCATGGCCTCTCTTAAAATCTGTGGAATGTGCGAATCAGAAGGAAAGCACACACAGGAATAAGCACCTACACCCCTGGACAGTCAGAAAACAAGGAGATAGGCCACTGGTTTCTTAAAACTGCTGTAAAATTAAATTAACATACTAAGCAGTAAAGGTCTGGACTCATAAGTTTTCTATAACACATTCAAATGAAACTCTGACTCCTTTGGTTGTTTTTTTGCACATTATCAGTGTGAAAATGGAACAGCAACAGCAAATTGTACTTGTTTGCAGCATAATATTTTTCACTTGAAATTGGAGAGGAGTTAAAGTTAATCCAGAAAGTTTTAAGAATTCTGTTCTGTCATTTCGTTCAATTCACAACAATCGAAACAAGGAGGGAAACCAAGAAGGCTTTCTCTTTAGAACCACTTTCCAGTTCCTTATTGAGGATCCAGAATCATTCCCACTGTAGAAGGTATAAATACTTCCAGGTGTAGATCAGGATCTCCCTGCGGCTCGGAAATTGTGAAGTAAAAAATAGGAAAAACCCTGGAAGTGTTATGATCATATGCCTGAGTCCCGATCAACTGACTCCTTTCAACAGCGAGAGTTTAAAACAAGGATGTTTAACATTTCATTGGTTGAGTGTCTGCTGAAACTCAATCCCACAGAGGACTCTCTGTTTACAGATGCAGGAAACCACACTAACTGGTGCTTATAACATGACATCCGAAGAGGAACATTACTGTCATAGTCAACAACCTTAACTCAAAAGTTACATAAGGGAACCACTAGACAGTGTACTGTGTATTTTAGTAACATCTCATTTTCAACATAGTTTTTTTCATATTCTTGTCAGTTAGAGTTTTTGGAGATCAGAAAAATTTAAAAAAAAAAAAAAAAAAAAAAATGCAAGTTAACTCTTTTTGTCTTTACTGTTACACAGTGTGTCCTTAAGATCTCAGTTATTTTATTTTTTTTTTTTTCCAGGATTGGGCATCCAGAGTTGTTAAAAATAAACTAACCGGTCAAATATATAGTCAAAATGCAGAGCGTGAATTCAGGAATTATAGCATCCTAAAAAATATTGCATCGTGGAAATCTTGGCTAAAAGTAGCATTGTTCTAATGCAGATGTATATTGCATACTTTAAAACCTTGATCCTAAAACTCATGCTCTTTACAAAGGAAGGATGCATCCTATATGAAATACTGGTTGCAAAGATGTAACAAATATGCACCATTTTTTACACATTTGAACCCACATTAAATGTATGTTTAGATGAGCCAACAGACATGGCAACATAAGATACAGTGTGACAGAAGCTTTGAGAGAAGTGCATTACAAAGCAATTATAGCAACCCAGTCTTGCAAGCGAACGTGTCACAGCTACTCTGAAGCGTGCAAAACATTAGTTTCACAATAAGCCCTCAATATCTGTACAAAGTTCAAGTTTTCATGAACGAGTTCTCACAAAGCAACATTCTCACACATTTTACAGAAGGACTATATTAGCACTTAATATGTAATCTGATGACTAGCAGCTGCCACTGTTGGATTTATTAATTTAGGATTTGTAAGAGGGTGTTGTATGAATGTCCATTTATGGGAGAATACTATCTTATGACTTATCAGCACAGTTCTTGCTCTTCTCCACTGTTGTCAGTAAAAATATTGGTATTTGAACTCCAATCAGTAAAAAATTGTGATAATGTAATATAACATAGAATGTATTGGTTATTGCTCAACAGCAACTACCTCAATTGTGACTTTTACAGTAAGCTATAGATAAACATACATTCAGAAAGCTCCAGGCATAATCTTCCAGTTAATAACAGATGGATCCTGACATTATATGCTGCTTAAAACACTTGAGAAGCTGTTGCAGTAAATATTGCTTTTACAGTCACGTATGTTGAGCAAAAGACTAAGCACCACCAAAAAATCTGAGATGGCCATTACTGTTTTATATGTTTGGAAATTATAGCCTGGTGAAAATTTGAATTATCTTCCTGTTTGTGTTTTATGCTACACATGAACTGAAGGTTCAGACATTTGCTTTTTAATGGCAGGATGAAAAGAGAATCAACATTACTTCCATGTGAATGCTCAAATGAAACAACACGGAGCTACTTTATGGCTCACGTCAGCAAATGACCATGCAGTGCTAAGTCCATCAAATGGCGCTGGTTAAGACAGCTACTCTCCACACACAGGATTAGGTCTACTGACCCATAGTTCCTGAACCACTTACGTAAACACACCATAACAAGCCTGTTGTATAAAACAATCCTGCAGCATAACCTACATATAAAGACTTGACTGTGCATTCAGCTCCTCAGCTCCCTCCAGTCGCTGTCCCTCCCCTGCTGGGGCAGAGGAATCTTAATTTAGGATATGGATCTCAGTCAGCAGGCGAATTGTGGTCTCATCAGACAACCATATGTTCAAGTATCTCCTGGCTCATTAATGCTTCCTCTCTCCCCTCACTGATAACTCTGTGGATTGAGAAATAACTTCCCTTGAGAAAAATACAAATTGTACGTTTATGTTGGAGAAAAAGAGGTCCCAATTTGTCTGACTCTTACGGCGCAACAGGAAGGGAAGCAGAGGTTAGGTGCTATTCTGGGTAAAGCAGAACTCACTCCATCTATTAGTAGTTTTCAGAAATCTGTTGTCCTCCCACACGGCCCATCTGTGTTGCCGGGTTAGTCAGAGGAACTGCTCCTATTTCAATCTCCTTTTTGGGTCACGGGAGCAACTCCACTCCACGATTAAACAGCAACCTGCCAATCAGTTACAAGATCTCGGTCAAATCGAAGACACATCACACAATCTAATGCTAATACCCCTCCCACACACACGCACGCAGAGAGGCTCACACAAGCACCCACACATATTAACATATCCTGTTTTTGAATTTGTCTCATATGCAGACGTTTCTTTCCTGCTGCGAGTTGACGACTGAAGTGGGTCGTGACCGTTTACCTTGTAATCATGCGATTTTTGTGTCGCTGCAAGCAAATAAACTGTGGCAACGCCTTAATGCAGCCAAAGCCCCCAGTGGAAACCAGCCACCGTGCAGAAAGAGTTCATCCCAATTCAGCAGCTGATGAACATCTGTTCAGCATTAGTGGTTACAGCTTTGTGGTCCGTGGTCCTGTGGGTACAGTGCAGAACTCTAAGTTATTAATCCTCAGGTGTAACTGGATTCTGTAAAAAAAAGTATATATATATATATATAAAAAGCCAAGAACAAATTGTTGAATTCCTCTTGTGTAAACTAACACCAGTAGCTGAAAATATTGTGAAGTATTATTTTTTAATAAATAAGATAAAAAGAAAACATTGCAGTACATCATACAATATGACATTTATTAAAATTTAATTGACCTGTTCATACAGAAAATCTTTAACTTCCTCTCCAGCTGCTTGTCATACTTATACATGCATGAATGCATCTTCACTCTTCACAGGATATCATCTGTTTGATCTGACTTCAAGTTTTATGTTTGATTTTAGGATAATACTGTTATTGCATAGCATGCTTTTAAATTTTACATTAGT
This sequence comes from Phalloptychus januarius, assembly GCA_902982915.1. Classification (NCBI taxonomy): domain Eukaryota; kingdom Metazoa; phylum Chordata; class Actinopteri; order Cyprinodontiformes; family Poeciliidae; genus Phalloptychus; species Phalloptychus januarius. The sequence goes on from CADWAE010000362.1 coordinate 5,226,542, forward strand.
TCTGCAGCTTATAGAGAAAAATACTGCTTCATGAAATACTTTTGAGAATGCTCCTGAACCGTTCCTCAATCCTATTATCCTCATTGGAAAATCACAAGCTATCTACAATGGTGACTATAACTGAATTAAATGTGAATGACAAATACACTGTGTTTGAAGGGTCTAATTCAGTTTGGATAAACATGTTTTTGAGACTGGTGCCATACCACTATGACATGCAATAACCTGCAAAAATACATGAACTTGATTCGTTCTCACCAATTTGTGGTTTTTGTATCATTTTATTTCTCACAGTAGACCAACACAAATGAGTGAGTAGTTGTGTAGTGGAAAGAGAAGGATACGTGACTTTACAATTATTTTACACAAAGATTGACATCACAGTTGTTTTTAGGTCATTACGAGGAGTTGGAGGAACTTGTTGACATTATGCTCCCAAAGGGCTTGGAAAGTCACTGTGAAAAATGAGAGCAGTCTAGCAGGCACTGTGAAGTAGTAATGTGTGCATTTTAGGTAATTATGTGGAGTCAGGATTTTGCCTATAGTAAACAAAGGTCAAAGGTCTCCCACCTGAAAGACAAAAGGAGGGAGCTGACTGACTTTTCAAGATAGCAGCTACTGAAAACACAGGCATCAAAAACAACTTCATGCTCTTTAGCTAAAAGTAGAACAAACAAACAAGCATGTGGATCTGACAGCTTCAGTTTGGCCTCAAAGAACTTTCATTCTCAGGAAGAAATGCATTGATTTTATCGCTTTGCACTGCTGCATTCAGGAGTGGAGAGGAACCCGTTTGAGGCAATGAAGCCAAGTAATAAATCATTTTTATAAAATTTATCTTGATGTTTTTATCTTCGACCTCTTTTATGTAAAAGGTTAGACAAAGTTTTTACAATAATAATTAGTCTAATTGTATTGCTGCTCATGTGAAACATTTATGTCATCTACCCTAATAATAAGATTTTTCAAACCTTTTGCTTTGCATAGTTGCTTAAAGCTTTTTTCTCTGAAAGTTGTTAGTGTTTTTCAACAGCTTATAGAGGTTTTTTTTTCATAGATAAATAAATTCAGTTTGGAGATGCTGAAAGAGTTACAATGCACAGAGGTCCATATAATTTATTTTTTTAAGTAAATTAATAAGTACAAATCAAAATGAACAAAGTTAAATTAAATGTAACAGCCTGCCCAATGACTGGTGAGCGTGCAAGGACAAGGAGATGTAGACAACAGACAAATAAATAGAAATCTAAATAAATTAAATCAATGTGAACTAAATCACACTGATTTAATAAAAAAAAAAACCACATACATTAAATTAAGATAAAATAAAACAAATAAAACAGATGCAAACCTATAGTGGAAAACTAAATTAAAGCAAAAAAAAAAAAAATAAATAAATAAAAACCAAACCAGTTGAAAACAGAAATAGCAGTATATAACATTTAGTAAAAGTTCTTCATAAACCTAACAGCCAGAATTATGATACCGGATCCATTATTTTGCCATTTAAATATGTTTAATCCCAGTTATTTTTATTTAGATGTAGCTTCCTCTTTGTTAGATGTGTGTCTGTTTCTTGTCTCTCTTTTTGCTACAAAGCCTCCTCATGTTCAGTGTTAGATTCCCTTACGAGGACATGCCATCACTACTGATTACACACAGGAGCAAAGGCAGGGGAAAATAAGTAGGCCATGTTAGCATTATCTGTTTTTCAAGTGGGAAGTCAGTTCAGATGAAAGCCAACAAGGACTTAGAGACAGGTGAGGAATCTCAGAGTAGTTAAACTGAGCCAGAATGCTATTGTTAAATTTACACTTCCTTTCAGTTCAGCTGATTCACTAATTCTCTAAGGTTTAAGTTTGTGTGGGCTCCCTGAAATTGAACCTGACATTTCCTGCTCAAGAACGTTCAAATTTTCTTTACGGCTTCTGGTTTTACTTCCCAATCAGAGCAGCTGAGAGAATGCTTTTAGTGTGCCGATGTTATGGTCAGATATGTGGAAAGCTGTCCAAGATAACAATCAGTCAGCAGATGGTCGACTGACCTCCCCATATGTGATGAGACTTTTTAGGACAGCCTCTCTGAAGATATCCTATTCACTGCTTTTCATGACCTTCACAGCTCTGACACAGATTTCACCGGCTGCATGATGCAGAGCACGCATCTGTTCTTCTCTGACGTCTGAGATTCTACAGAGTAACAAAGGAACCTGCAGGCAGTGAATGTTTTTATGTCTCCACTTAGTGCTGTGAGAGTTGTTCATATATCTGTTAACTACTGCGGGTGGCGTTTCTACCAGGGAGGGATACTCTTTTGTCCCTTAATCCTGATAATCTTGGTGAAATCCCTCAGTATGGACTTGGATTAAATATTGAACTGTAGATCCAGCTGGTCGTTATTAAATGTTAAAGGGCTGTAAGCCTAATTAGGCAGAGAAGTCCACTCCTGGGGCAGCTCAACGAGGAACCTTCATGATGTATTCTCGACCACAATGTAGAAACATCACAGCTTCTCTAGGCTATTTTAGACTTCTCCAGGGATTTTTTTTTTGAATACATAAATAATTTACAAAGCATTAGTTCAATTCAGAGATTGAACTGACCTATTCCAGTTCATTGACTTACATTTTTCAGTCTCCCCTTCATTTTATATTCCTCTATAAAATGGCCATTACTACAACAACCTGATTCTAAATTAAGTGTTACAGAGACATTCTACACAGGCAGTACTGATGTGTTCATGATTCATCACTATGTTTTGTAACTCACAATAGTCATCACCATGCAGCAATACTTTTTATGCTTGTTGACTCCATGACCATGTTTTCACACTTATCCTCACTACTTTAGCCCTTAATTCAATTTAGTCTATGGGCTTTATTGGCCTGACTTTTGAAAGTGCCACATGTATCTGTTAACAATTCTGCAAATGTAATGTCCTACCAAGATATAGTTTAGGAAGGAGGTGGGCTCTGTGACCCAAAGATGTTTTTGATGCAAAATATATGAACTTTGTGAAGATGCTACTTTAACAAAACTCACAGAATCAAAATCCCAATTCCAAGATCCTGCTCTTCTTTGACCCTTACCTTTAGGTTTTAAAGATTCATACTGAAGGGTTGGTATGTTTCTCACGCATTTTGCAACCACTGTGATGTCTGTTTTGATCTACTCTCACAGGCCATTGCATTGTGTACACCTGTTGAAGTAATTGTCAACATAAACAATAATTCAGCCAATTACATAGCAGCATTTCAATGTGTTTTGGTATCTAGATGTGGGGAAGATGACTTGATAAACTTCAAAGTCTGTGTCAGAATGGAAAAAAAAGGGAATTACGTTACTTTGAACATAGCTTAGTTGTTGGTTGTCAGATGGGTGATATGGGTATTTGAGATTTGTTGGGATCTGTTGGGACATAGCCATGTCTAACGTCTGCAGAGAATGAAAAAAGAGAAACATCAATTGAGTGGTGTGGTGATGGACTATGTAGCCTGTTTGAAAAGATGGTAAGAGCAGTTCAACAAGCCACTTGCTACAAACCCAGATTTGCAGAATGACATCTCTAAACGCATAAGTGGAGCCTTGAAGCAGATGGGTTACAGCAGCAAAGGATAACACAGGCTGCCTGCTTAAGTCAGCTAAAACAATAAACTGTGGTTACACTACACAGAGGCTCATCAATACTGTGAAATAATAGATTGAAAAAGCCTTTGCCTGGTCCATTTAACACAGTGTACCCATCTTCTGATAGCTACGTCCTGCAAAATAATGTGCCATGAAAAAGTCAGTAATCTCAAACCTGCATGTTGAACCTGACAATAACATCACTGTCACCCAATCTTAAGACAGCAGAGTGCTTGTGGGATGTCATCATAAATTTGCACGTTACAGTGGTTTTGTCTTGTGATAATGTATTTTTAGAGCATTTTTCATATTTTTCCTTTGCTTGACAGCTTTATGCTATCATGTCAAAATAGACAGAAAATCTCTGAAGACAATTCTTGACACCTTGTTGAATGTATGGCATCAAAAGGCTTAAACCTTTCTACTGAATTATCTATGTTTATGTAAATGTCTTCCTTAACATTGAAACTCTCAATTCTGTCAAGCCTTACAATTTGATAAAATATAAAAACTACACATTTCTGTAAAACTCAAAAAGCAATGTTGAAAGACAAGTAGTCACGGAATGCAACTTGCTATTTTCAGAACAAGCAATCAAAAAGAAAGTAGTCATATCCTCATAGTTTCTTAGAAACAAAATAATTTTCTACAATTAAAATGGTCAAGTCGACTTTTTCGGAATGATCCAATAATTTTACAGATTTCTTGTTTCCGGGGAAAGCTCATGAACAAGGGCTTCAGTGATAAAACATGAAGAAGAAAAAAAAAACACCATACAAACTCCCTTTTCCATCATAACATAGATACAATGGGGCATTCATCAAACTACACTCAGTGCTAATTTCCCTGTAGGCAACATGCTCTATTTCACTCCCAGTGTCTGCCTTTAAAAAGCCACCCCACCCCTACACACCCCTAACCACCCCCTTCTCCATCCTCCCCACTTCCTCCTGTTAAGCAAAATGCTGATATGTGCGTATAAGAGTGCTTATTTTTCTCATCCATTACCAGATTAATTAAAGCGCGGCTTTTGCCAATGCCCAGACGGATCCTCAATACTTCAAATGAGCTTAATCACCGTGCACTCCCTAATCTCGGGCTAATTTAAAGAATTGCCTGGAACATACTGATGACTGGACTCTCCCACTTTTCTACCAGAAAGCTTTATCTGGAAAATTCCCAGACTGGCTGACTAGTTCCGCTCCGACACCATCCATGGCTTTGACTGCAATTCATGTCGAGCGGCAGCTATTTGACGAGGGGGGGCTTTAACATTTGGATATGGTGCTTAAAGATTTCACAGTGTTCTGTGACATGTTATGCTCCCCGTGCATGGGGATAGGCTTGTGTTCTGGAGAGATAGTGCACTAAGACGGAGTGTATTTGTGATGTGGGAGGGCGAACAATAAGGCGGGCGTTCTTGTAGCTCTTTGTTGTCCACATGTCATGATGGATTTGGTCACTGCCAGCAGTGAGCGAGACTGACATGAGAGCATGCAGTGTGCCTCCAGGAACAGCCCAAGCTCAGTCCTATATTGCATTTGTTGCACAATTCACTGCAGTCTAATGTGTGGCACTTTCACTCCGAGACAATGCAAATTAGATCAAAATCTCCGCACGTAAATCACAATGCTTCCACTTATTTCCCCCTATTCACTAATTTTAAATTAAATGCTGCTTTATTTCCTCATTAACTGGTTTCTGTTGTGTAACATTGTTGTATTCCCATAGCTAAATAATCTAAATGGGTGCTTATTCAAATTCATATGACGCTTCTGGGTGAATTTGTCAGAAAATCCCACAGGGGCATCAACATGCCTAGGGTAAGTCTTTAAGACGCTTTCTGAGAGAGAACTCAATTTATTATTAGATAGAAGGCTTTGAAAGTAAAGCTTGCATACAATAAGCACAAAAATGTTAAACCACTCATATCTTTAAACTAATAGCTACTTTACATTAGCAATCATAATTCAATCAGTGGTGTCAGCTATCATAGCTTAGAACAGTCTCAATAAATTTAAACTGAAACCTAAATTCATCTGCTTCTTAGGGACTGAAACTATTAGGAATTTAGATGAACATTAGATTTATTTTTTTTTTCAAAAGATTTGACTAAAGTTAGAGTATGAAGTCAAAATTTATACTGTTTTGAAGGCATTTTTTTTACTGTTAGATTTTTTCATTATACTATTATTTATAATAAAAAAAAAACGGGCTGAATATGAATCCACGTCACACTTTGAAGATCTCTTTTTATTTGAAAACTATCTGTCACTTGCCTTATATTTCACTATTATGGGCTTCTTGGTGTTACTTGGTGTGTGAGACCACATTGAATAGTTTGCATCCAGATGCCAGGCTGCTCTATCTTCCCCCCTTACGTTCCTGCCTGCAGTCAGACAGCTGATGCCACCATGCTCAGGGGTATGAAGCCCCCCTTCCCATCCACAGTCCTCTGCTTTTGAGTTAGACTCTCTAGTGAGAGTTTTAAATCCTCTCCATAATCTCAAATTAACTGGCATATATTTACATAAGCTGTGCACTTCCTCTCACCTGTGTCTGCCTTCCTATGTTAGTATGACAGTACCAGGAAATATTTGTTTAATGTAACAAATTGTCTGTTTCATCTGCAAGGCAAAAAAAATAAGAAAACATAATTGATACCATCTATCTTTGATAATTGATCACCCGCAGATAAATCATTCATCCTGCTTCAATGTATGAGCGACATCCACCAACAAGACATCTAATGGATCCTGGGGAATCGACCCATCCCTACAGCCCTTGTGACTGCATGCTTTAGTGTTTGTCAAGCAGAGGAGCACTGGCCTTGTCTTTGATTTCTGTGTGCTGGACACAGAAATCCTCAAGGTGCCTCTGGGCACCTTGAGGAGAGAGAGGGGTCACATTCTGCAGGGTGGAAGCTCCTGCTAGCTGCAAACAACCCCCTCAAGGCCTCGGGCAGAGGGACAGGAGTATTCGTGCTTTGCCCTCCCCTCTCCATCAGCGCCATCTGCTATTCGGCTACTGAGTCACCCAGGATGGAGCCTGAGGAATGGGATGCTTCAGGGTAGGTGGGTGTGTAAGGGGAGCGAAGAGCGGGGTGGGAGTGTTAGCCCCAGCTTTCAAATGTATCCTGTACACAAAATCTTGGGAAGCAGTATCGAACATTAGATCCTGATTAACACAAAGTGGAAAATGAAATGGGCTGTGCAGCCTCCTGCTGAGGTCGGGATAGAATAACTACACGAGGGCCGACACCGTGTAATCCGGCTTTCACAACGCGGTAGGCAGCGCACCGGTCCTTAACAGCAGCCACAGGGGGAGGCATTGATGATTGTTCATTAGCAAACTCAGTAGGAGTTCACAGTCAAGCAATCCACTGAAGATCCTGGACTCTGCTTCTGCCCTGCAGCCTAATCTCCTGCGCAATCAGAGGCAGAGCGACAGACGACACGGTGGTGAAAGGGAAACCTGTCGTTCTTTTGTTTGTAAACAAAGGAATGTTTATTTCATGGGATGTGAATACATTTTTCTTTTGCCTTATTTCACAGTCGCACACATAAGTGTGTCTAAGCACCCAGTGCATATGAGCAGAGCCTAAAGTCATTAATGTTAATGTGTGTGAGCATCCCTTGCTATTCCCCACGCGACTCTATATATAGGGCTGTAATGATAGCCAGCTCGGGGAGACGAAAGTGGTGAATTAATAAGCCCTGGTAGAAGATCTTTGCACTGTCTCTAGACAGTGCTGAGCTCTCTGTGGAAAAGGACTGGAGCAGTAATGTTAGGAATTTCCTTTTTCTGATTTCCTTCTCTAAATTACCCCTGAATAAGAAAAAATAAAGAATCGGTTTACAGTGGGGGTAGAAAGGATTCCCTTTCGGCCAATATTATTTTAGTCTCCGACATAAAATTCTTGTGCAAAATTATGAAAATCATGGACCTCATACAAAATTATTGATGAGGTCTGGGAGTAGAGTAGTGTTAGTTAAATTTGCGGAAAACAGATGAAAAGAAAAGCTGAAATCTTAATCATCAATTTGACAACTTTCCCATTTCAGCTGCATTCAGACTTGTAGCTCCCAATATAGGCTACAGTTTTAAATTTAAAAAGAACATAAAAGAAAAAATAAGTAAGTGCAAGACAGCTAAATAAAATGAAAAGTGATGATGTTACATTTGAATGCTAAATTTGGGCATTAATATTACCAAATTAATCCCGCGATGGTCTTTTGCTATAATGCTTTCTTGATTACATGAAGGAGTGATTTATTTATCTGGAGAGGAGAAGGATGTCAGGAGAACTGTTGTCTGAGAGTAACAAATCAGCACCGCATGGGGATTAAAACCATTCTCTAGACAAGTCTATGTTGTTGAATAACGACTAGTGACAAAAAACTGTAGTCCAAAACACCACAACTGTGACAGTATTCAGATACATGACAATGCTAAATCTGACTAGCATTCTTACTTTGAAAATCACAGCCCTCAAAATCTCCCCAAACACCTGTGTCATTAAAATAGCCTATTTCATATCAGAAAGCCATGCAGTGATCCTGCAAGTTTCACTTTAACTCACATACTGAGTTTAGCTACACTACGGTAATGTAACTCGCAAAACGCTCCACCATCTGTCACACCATTAAAACTTTATAAGTTTGTTGATTGTGAGTTTTTCCTTAACAATTTGATGTTTGTCTCTAAAAAAATCACCAGACATTGCGCTGGAATGGAAGTTAAGTCAAGTCAAGTTTATTTGTATAGCACATTTCAGCAACAAGGCTGTTCAAAAGTGCTTTAAATTATAACAGCATCATACAGTGATGAATTGTGAACAAACAATAAACATTACAGTTAATTTAAACCTCTCCTCATTTGGCTCTGACAGCTTAATATCAATTAAGGAAAGCATTATTCTCAAAATAATAAGTGCAGTTGGCTCAAGGTCTGGCTGTTGACTCTGTTCTTGTTTGGCATAAATTACATTGTGTCCCCTATTTCTTCATTGGGTTGTTGCTTCTCTTAAATCCACGATTTTAATCATTTTATAGCCCTGACAGCAAAAAGTGTTTCCAACAGATAGACTGTAAATTCACTGCCACATATCTCTTTGGCATATTCCTCTTAAAATGTTATTTTTAGTAAAAACAAATAAGCAAGCTGTTATCCATATAGAGATATGATTCAAAGCAGTTTAGGATGAAATGTCATCTATATATGGTAATACCTTCCTCTTTGAGCAGATGTGACTTTAGAGCCTCTTTTTATTCCAGAAAAGGGTGTTAAATTGACTTATCTGCTATAAACAATAAAAAAAACTATCTATATAGATAAATAGCTCTATGCTCGTAATTTAATCCTCTCAAGATCTTATGATAATACATACACGTTTTTATACTCCTTTGTTAAAAACTAATTGGAGACATTTCTGAAATGACAAAGTGGCCATCTGTTCGTAAAGAAGCCTGGTTTCAGGATGGGACCCCCTCCCCACGTTTCCACCCTGTGGTTCTGAGCTCATCCAACCACACAGGGTGATCCGGGGATAAGATGTCCTAGTTGCCAGGAGTGATTGACTGCCTCTCTGTCTCCTGGGAGAATCTCTGTGTGAATGAAGTGAGGACAGCGCAGAGCCCTCTGGTTCCCAAAGCTTTTTGACATCCTGTATTTAACCCCTCAAGCTTCAACAGTTACTGTCCCATTTCATCTAATCTGGTGACCTGGTGGCAAATGTCTAGACTCCCTGTTTGAGACATTATAACTACAATTTGAGTCTATGTGGGTGGTTGTTGGGATTTCCAACAACAACCCAAGGTCAGTGTATAAGCTAACCAAAGTGCCGTACTTGACAAACACAGAGGATTCCTCTTAGTCTCATTAGACAGCATTATCAGCATTTTCAGGAGTTTAATAGAAGCCTTACTGGGGTTTTCCATTAGAATCTGTGGTTGCATTACACAACTACCCTCGATGTGATGATGGGAAACATGCCGGGGTCTCAGGGTAGGTTCTAAAACTAGGAAAGTATGGCTTAATGAAAGGTGAAGAAAAGTGATGTGTCATGGGATAAATCTCAGCTCTGCATTGACATAGTGATCCTATACCTGCCTGTGTTGGGGAGAGAAACATAACTGCATGAGTTACTCCAGAAACTATGATGTCAGAAGCCTTAAAGGGGCAGTATAATGTATTTCCCTGGCTCATAGTGCCATTTTGCCATTTCTGTTACCATCACCTTGAACACCAATTTCAAGGTGTTCATAATTTAAAGCCTTCAAACTGGGTCTCTTTAAAAAAACTCCTGCTCTTTTTGACATTTCACCTTCAGAAAGTCCTCACAACATCGCTTCTCTATTAACCCTTTAACAATGTTTTTACAAGCGTTTCACTAAGAAGTATCTTATATAATAAGCTCAACAGATGCCCAGTTCCACCAGTTGTTTGCTAATTCCTCCTGGCTAGTCTGAAGGAGCTGAATAGGAGATTAGCATCTGAAAGATTGTCAAAGAAAATCAACTAACAGATTTTACTTTCTTAAAAAAATCAACTACAGGTGGTGAAACCTAAAAAAAACAAAGGTAATGAAAATGAAGAACTTCCCAATGAGCATATGTGGAGTTTTTGAAAACGGGATTCATAGCAAAGTGGAACAAATCATTTAGCTTTAAAGAGATTCAAATTGGTAGCACTGACAAAGATATTTCTCAACAACTTTCATCAACTTTAATGCACAGAGTTGTATTTATAGTATAATGTTCACTTCAAGTTAAACTTAAGTACATTTGTGTTTTGATATACATCTGAAATAAAACATTGCATAAATAACACTACACACATTTTTAATTCTGAAAACCAAAACAATAGAGCAAAACTAATATAAACAATCCTTTACATTTTTGTAGAAATACACACATTTCTTGAATTGTGTGTTACAAGTGTGGAGTTACAGGAATAGAGCAAATGGATACATAAACTAATTCGGTGCCAAGGTTTATAGCTTTTACTGTTTCTCAGCAGGTGCTAGCAGATCAACTGATGTTATAATAAATCATTATCATGCACCTAACGCCCAGCCAAAATGTAATGAACGATTTCAAAAACATTCTCAGAAATGGCCAGCCCTTTTATTACGGCTACATAATATCTGTTATGCTCTTTCAGTCTCCTCTCACTAATATTGTCTCTCTTCTAAATTTTATTACCTTGTTATCAGTTTTTATGATGTAGACATTTAATCTCAGCCTTTCTAAGGTTTTTCTTTTGAGGTAAAAGCTCAGTAGACATTTGTTAGCTACCAATAACATTTAACCAAGCAAAGTCACATTCAGACACCAATCAATCAATCAATCAATCAATATTTACTCCTGTGTACCATTTACTGAGCCTCACAATTTATAAAATGCTGACTGCAGTATTTTCTGTGTGTGCACAGCATGTCCTTAAAGGAGGAACAGTAAAAGAAGAAAGAGAGAAGCCTTTTTAATTGGCTTAGAAAGTGCAGCTCAGTGCTGGTTTTCTGCATTAAACGCTCCTACCTAGAAACAGCTTTTCCCTGCTTCATTTACATTGCATTTAAAAGTTTTGATTCTGTAATGTTTTCTATAAAACATTGCATTAATTGATATTAACAGATTACTACTGCAGTATGATTAAAGTTTTGCTTTGTCTGTTCATATGTATGCTAGAGATGCAACATGATTTGGTACAAGGGTTTGTGAAATTTAAATGCCAGATTTTTTGTCAAAATTAAGTCGGAGTTCATGATTAAATGATTAAATACCAAATATATCTTGACTCTTGTGTTTAAAATCCTTTTAATGAAATGTTAGTCTTGTGAATCCAGTACTGGGTAACACAGCTTATCTTGTATATTATGCTACTCATGTTAATCTAAACGAGTCTACAAGAAATAAATTTAGAAATGCTTCTCAGATTAAAAGATTTTTTTCTTAAAATGTGTATTTTTTGTCTTAGGGTTTTTTGTCTTATATATATATAAATATATCAAACCACTAAAAACAGATATGTTTTTAATGTGCAGTATAAATAATTAAACCTAAATACACATTAAACACACATAGACATTAAAAAGAGTGGTCTTCTTCAACATCATGTCCCTATGTATTCCTTTAATATTTTAAAAACATGTTGCACAAGCTGTTAAATTGCAATATTAAATTTGTTTTAAATTTAGAACAAATTTTTGGTTGTCTGCCTGGCCCCGGCCCTGCCTGGTTCCCTGTCTGGCCCCTGCCCTGGTTCACTGTCTGCTTGGCCCCAGCCCTGGTTGTCTGCAACACAGGGCGCTACTCTTAATTCTCCCTGAAATGAAAACTTCATTTCAGGTAGCTAATAAACATTAGTTAGCTAATAACTAATGTTATTAGCTAACTAATAAACAGGTAGCTAATAAACACTAGCTACCTGTTGCTAATGAACATTAAATGCCATAAAACAAATCAGTGGGTGACAAAGTTGCTTTCAAATTCAAAATCCATTTCCCACAAAACAAAGTCCTTGGTGTTGTTTAATATTTCTTATAATATTTTGAGTTAATTAAAGGTTGTTATGGTTTTGAGCATGACAGCTTTGCCTTTACTGTATTTCTGTTTTGCATGGATCTCTGTCCACAAAGAGGAAACATGACAACAGAGGGCACCTGAAAGTGAGCAGAGGCAGCGCCAGGAGAAAATAAGCTCCAAGTACCCTGCTCTCTGGAAGGTATTTAAGCCCCATTATTTTCCTGCCCACCAGAGCCTTTTATTCAAGGCCTCCCACCGACTGGAGCCACACCAGCTCTTAGTTTTCAAATCGACCTTAATCATTTTAATATGAAAGCTACCAAGTACCCCCAATAATCACTTTGATGAAATGGGGGACATTTTCCCCACATTTCAGCTTTCCACCCCAGCCTTTCATCACCCTTTTCATCATACTAGCCTAACTTACTGAAGCTAAATCTTAATAAACAACACAAATTTCAACTTTAGGCTTTTTTGGTCAAATTTCACCTTGATCATCTTTTCCTGTAAATTTCCTCCATGTGAGATTCAGATTCAAACTTCATAAAAAACTGATAAATGATATTTGCTTTGCAAAATAAACACAAACGTGGCTCAGAGTGCTCTTATCATGTTGATATCCACCAAATTGTTCAGAGACAAACTCACTGCAAAGTACAAATTCACCTACTTTTAAAGTCCAGTCTCTGCTAGCTTGCAGAATCTAGGACAAGGTTTGTCTGTGTTTGAAGACCATAACTGGAACAGAAGTGGCAGTGACAGAGCTGGAGTAAAGTCTCGGTTGCACAACGCTCCTGTTCTCCCACTGCTTGTCTAAAGACAGAGAGGCCAGCTCTGTCCTAATACATCCTGAGATGTAAATCTGTCATTTATTGATGAAACAAAACATTTCAACTCCTCGTTGCAAAAGATATGATGCAAACTTTGAATTAATATCGTGGACTTTAGTTGCTCATTGTTCAATTTTGACAACATTATGGACTTTAAAGGTAACAGTTCAAAATTTGGTTTTTGAATTTACAGGAAAATTTCTACGCATGCCTTTTGGAAATAAGTTATCTATTATGAAAGGTGCCGCAAAGAACTTCAAAAATAATTTTTTCCAAGTCCAAGTCAAATCTGAAATGTAATACCTCACATTAAATGCAAGCAATTGAATCTGGCTTCAATAAAATTTCTGCAGATTATAGATTTGATGCTCTTACTTAACTGTGAGGAGTTCTGCATGTACTTGAAGCGGGCTCTAAGTGGACGTCTGCCAGACACGTCCATGCAAAGGTCAAATTTTATGTTTGCATATCCACACTCGGTGTTGCATAATAAGTCAGTTGTTATTTGTGATTATTTCCTATTTTCATTTACAATTTGTTTATCATTTATTATTCTTTTGATTCGTTATTCAATTTCTGATGTTCCATATTTTATAAATGTCTTATTTTAAGAGAAAGTTCTTCAAGAAGACATGAGGAAAACGTTTGATTCAAGACAATTAATTTCCAAATGCAAAGATGTTATTTTTTTTAGTCACAAACTTAAGTTATTTTTTAAATGTTAACCAAAATAATTTTGATTTTTACTATTCCCACGATCAAGTAGCCCAAAACTTGTTGATTGGAACTTTTAGATTATATAATCTAAAACTAATTAAAAATTAAACAGTATTTTTTTCTCTGAAATCTTCAATGGAAATAATTTCTGACTGTTTTGTCATGGTCTGCACTGTAACTCTGCAGGTTTGTGAAACATGATGTCGGTCTGATCTGTGAAACAGCAAAGCCAAAAATGAATAATCAGAGCTCTAATTAGCATAAAACATTAACATAAAAGAGTGAAGTGCTTTAAGTTACATCTAGCAGTTCTGCAGAAGTGAAACACAACTTGGATTTGTTCTGTTCCTTCAGCAATTTAAGCAAGAACACCAACATACTTGCTACATCTCACATCTATTCAAAGCAATACCATAATGACAAAAAAACCAAGTGGAGCAAATGAGTCCTTGTTGACTTATTTATCACCTCTCGTGTGTTACCTTGGTATCTCTCACTGCCTTTTGGCAGGCGCACTGCGTTGTGGTTTATTTATACCACATGTCATCATTTATTAAAATCTCAGTCAGTGGGGCAGGCGAAAGAGCATTAGGGAGTGAAGTCGACAGGCTGCTTGGGAATCATCTTCCCGTCTTGCCAAGTGGGGCTCCTTCTGCCCTCGCGCCTTTCAGCAAGCGCCAAAAACCTGCAGAGGCTCAAAAACAATGGGGGGCGGGAGTAGAGAGAGAGAGTTATTAATCGACGTTCTTCGAAGTGTAAGACTTGAACCCATCCAAATTAGACTCATGGGGAATTTAGAAGTCTGGGGTTTTAGTCTGTTAAGATTGAGAAGAATGCATTTCATTCTTCTTTAGGGGTTTGCGGCCACAGGCATTAGATGAAAAAAAAATGAGCATGTGCCGCAGAACCCCCATATTTTTTCTTTTAACAGAAAAAAAGCCAAATTGAGCTTCTATATGTCTGTCCAGTCATGAAATTGAAGTGTGATGTGTGTGTAGTAGCCTGTGAAGGGTTTTATGGTGGAAGAGGGTGTTTCAGATTGGACATCATTTTGTGATGGCCAATCAAAAACTATGCATTTTCTTGGCGTCTACTGTGCTAAAGCTACACATACCAGTTTATAAATGAGAGGTAGAAGATTTAAGACTTTCTACAATAGAATCTGAAATGTGTGCATTTATCCACCTGAGCTGTGGATATAAATCAGGCATAAAAAGTCATGTAAAAGTGGACAGATGGTACAAAGTTCTTGTTCTCCGTTTTTAAAAAAAATGATGTGGTAAGCTATAAAGCTTTATTTAAAGTAAGTTTTAGTACTTAAGCGCATAATTAAATCACTGTGATGAATGAAAATTGGATGTGAGCCCATTTAATTTAAGCTGGGATTTTAGCACAATTGAGAGAAGCCTTTTTAATTAAGAGCTGATTAAGCTTTTAAATATCTGTCTGCTCATAAACATGGTCAATTTATGACATTTCAATCAGAAAATTTTGAGAAATTCTTTTTTAAAAGTCTTTCTTCGATGATAAAAGTATGTGAAAAATACTTTTTCTTTAATTTGGGTTAAGTCACCCCTAAGTGTGCCATACATTCCTTTGCACGAGTCGCTATTGTTCCAAGGACAGCACAATAAAAATTCTTAAAACCTCCCAACCTGGGGGTAAACTCGATGAGGAATGTCGTGCAAGTGTTGGAGTCTCTGTAATGCAGCTGTGAGAAGGGAAATGTCTGTGCCCACTTAAGCGTAACCTGTGGTTTAGGAACAGTAAATAACACTGGTTCAATGCAAGTACATGCAAATTTGGTTCTGTCTGTAAGAATCAGAAGCACGGTCTGGAGACTCACCATGAGAACATGAAACATTCTATTCATTTTCTTTGGACATCACATAGACCTGTTACAAGCTGCTAACTCACTGCTGAACCCCATGCTTTCCCTGTGTTTTTTCCTCCTTAGCTCAACACATGACTGACAGAGGCACAAAAGAGCCAGATAAATATAGCCTGGAGCAAACACCAAGCAGAATTTGCCGACTTTGAGTCGTTCAACCGAAACCTTGCAATCTTAATCATTTCAAATGTGTATGAAGAAAATAAAACGTTGGTTAATTAGAGTGCAGCGACACAGCACACAACTTCTTTTGACCTGAGTGCGATATTGAAAGCAGACAAAAAGGCGACAGTGCTGAAGTGTTCATTAAAATAACTAACCTGGAGAAGCATTCACTGTGTCTGTGGAGGAGCTTGTTTGCCCCTAATGCATGGATGTTCGTGGGTCTCCTCCCTTTGATCTGCCTGAATAGCGAGGCATCAAAGGAACATGAGGAGGGCTCTGTGTCTGTGTGCGAAATGAATTGGGAACCATTCTCATCATAAAGAAGTTGTTTAACACACCGAAGTTGTGCAGCATGATAGATGCGCCATCCTCTGCATGAATCGCCACGCTAACATTTCAGTAATCACCAGTTCCAATCATTAAGCTACTGATTATGACTTATCTTGAATGTCATGGTATTTTATTGCAGAATGAGCGTTGAAATGGATGGTTTGCTTTGTTTTCTCGGCACAATGGAGCTACGAATAAGCCAAGGCATTCCCCTTCCCTCCTCTGTAATTGAGTGCTTTAGATGTCATGTTTACATTTGTAATAATAGAGTTTCCTTCCCTCTGTGGTGCTTCATAGACATATAGAGACTATGCTTAAGGGCCTTTAGATGGCACACTAAGCATTTTATAATATCAAGATGGTAAATGTCAGCTCGGTGTGCCAACAGGAAAGGAGAAAAATGCAAAAGAGTCACCTTTGATGGTTGACAGCAGGAATATATTAATGCTGTTCAAGGCCAGTGAGGGAACATGATCATTTAATATTTACTGCCTTCCTTTACCACAATGGACCCCAAAAAAGGGGTCAGGATCCCCACTGGGGGTTACAAATCAAGAAGAGTGGGATCCCAGAGAACAAAATATTTTAGTTATATTTTTTATTGTTAGGTTATTTATGCTGTTACTGTTACAAACAGAATAAGACAATCATTTAGATAAAATGGCTGCTGGCCAAGTCTGCTAATAAGCACCAATCACTGCATGATGGAGCAGTGGCCAGTAGCAAAAGCAACCTGAATACATACCTGGTCTGGGGTATTTTTGCACAGTTTGCATGTTTTCCCTGTGCATTTATGGGTTCTCTCTGGGTACTCTGTCTTCCAACCATATTTAGTGTGTGTATGGTTGTTCATCCTGTGTGCCTATGTGTTGCCCTGTGATGGACTACTGACCTTCCTAGGATGTCATCCTTTCCTAACCGACTTGCCCAAAGAATCTATAATTAGATTAAATTATCCATGAGATTTTAGTATTTCAATGTTTTGTGTAAGTATAACTGTGCACACCAGGTATTTGCGACCTAATTCCGATATTTTCACGGACGTCTGAACAGCCCAGTTTGAACGTTTTCTCTTCCTGATAAAAAAAATTCTGTTATATGGAAAACACATCTGCTTTCTCAATAGAAACTGGATAGAAAAATATGTTCATTGACTTATTACAATTTATTGTTGCCATATGACATAATAAATTTGATCTAAAAATGCTTACAATTACACTAAAGCTATTAGACCAACTGCCAGTAGAAACAATCAGGATATACGCTGTTGGGAATGAGGTGTTGCTTCCTGCTCTGCAGACTTCTAGTTTCTTTTCCTTGAAACTTTGCCAAGTTGCCAGGTAGCAGGCAGAGGAAAAACAAAACAAATCCCTTCTGACTCTCTCTCTCTCTCTTTATTTTCTGACTTCCTTGAAGTTTCCATGCCATCAGCAGAATTGGGAACAAAATGAACATGGTAGTGTTTGCCGGGAAAACCCCACCTTGTCATGTTGTTGACTTCTCACTAACTTTGAGGGCTTGGTCTGGCATTTTGCAGTGGATAGATTTGCCCTTCATTTGCACGCTGACATCATACATTCCATTTAGTAAAAATCAGATCCTGAAGCATACGCTCAAGCTTGTGAGTGTGTCAAGATGATGTAAGCCATGCAAGTGGAGTCAATTACATATACTGTAAGAAACACAACTCGAAATCCATATGACATCATTTTGAATTTTAAAGGATTTTTCTCACCTGTTTGCAATTTTGTCATGTTAGTGCCATTATTATGCTTCTGTTGTTTGTTCTGTCAAGCTTCTTCAACCGTTTCTACTGGCCATCGGGCTTTGATGAAAGCTTTGCATGGCTGTGGCATCACAGTTAAAACAACAGCAATAATTTTAATTAAGAGATGGTATTGGAAAAGCCACTAAATGTGTCTTCTTTCTCTTAGGATTACCAAATGCAAATGCAAAGACATAAAAAGGCTACCAAAATAAGATTGTTAACTACTGTAACAACAATAACTTCTCTCTACAATTAAAAATTAAAGGAGAGGTTTTGTTTTATGACTATTGAAGGAACGTTCAAAATGTTCCCTTTTTCTAGGAATAAACTCTAAAATGTAGAGATTATCAATCTAGAAAGGAATTTTGTAGCCTAGTTTTATTACATATTTTAATCCAGGAGCAATTGGGAAAGAGGAAACGGAAACCGGGCTTGTGAAGCAGCTTGATCCATCATCTTTCAACACCCGACACATAGCAACAGAATGGAAAATAGTGACTTATTTGATCTGATGTAGACTCTGTAGCATAAATCTGCGTTTTCACTCTGGCAGTTAGCCAAGCTTTGTCTCTTGTCTTGAGACAAAGTTCGGGGGTCTAAACAAAACCCTGATTGGTCTTTTGGGGTTTCTGGATTTGGATGTCTCCATATTCAAAATGTGTGATGGAAACCAAAACTTTACATAAAAATAGATGAATATGCCTAAAAACCATATTTACACGCAATATCTCAACAGGTTGATGAGTCCTCTTTGACCAAGTCTGCTTTTTTATTGATAAAAAAGTTAGTTTTTCTGGTTGCATCCTGATTTATTTTGTTAATGGTGAAGTTATGCGACCAAACACGTGTTTTATGGAAAATAAATCAAAAAAATTTCTGCCTTTTGTAAACTCAGTTGTGAAGATTTGCAACACAAGTTGGATGGCAGCAGGATCTGAAACTCTGAAAGAGCTGTTTAGTTTCATTTCTGAAACTCTGACTAGGACAGCAACAGCTGAACGGAAACAAAGTTGATCATTAAAACTGAGGGATTTCCCCTGAGCTTGTTTCTGAAAGTACAAATGAAAAAAGAACTCAACTTCAGTATTTGAAAAAAAGTTTTTTATGTTTGGACACTTGCCTCGCAAATTCAGGTGAAGATGAAGCAAATTAAACTCTTCTGTGAAGCTGCATAAATTTGCTAGAAGATATTTACATAAGTAGCTGTGAGTACACCTGCCATGTGCTTAGAGAGATTTACTAGCAGTGTAGATTTCCACCAAACAGGTCCCCTTGCTAAGCTGGGAAAATGCTTGCTTAGGAATGTTTCCACTGATGAGACACCAAAAAGGCCGGCTCCATTCAGCACTGATGTTTTGCTGGAGTAGAAGAAAAACAACTGCTTTTCGTCAAGGGCTAAAGTTAAAATGTTCAAAGCGTTATGTTAAAAATTCCTGTTCTAAGCACAGGAAAATCCTAAATTGCATTGTCCTGCTGACTCCAGTTGAACAGAAACTGCTACTTAGCGAACGCAGTTAAATGTGTAAATGTCAGTTGAAACATTTGAGGAATACCACTTTGATATTGCAAGCTGGCATCTATAGATCTTGTATTTAATGGTTAAGGTAAGCTATGTCATATTTTACCATAATCAAACTAGCTGTAAAAAGGATAAAACTGAGAAACAAAACAGAGGAAACAATTATATTGTTATAATATATAACAATAGAATTGTTTGAGAATTACAGTTTGTAATTCTCAAACTGAGAATTACATATTCAGTTTGAACCTGACATTATTAAATGTGGAAATAACACGGTGAATATTATATTAATATTACATATAATATAATATTATATATTATATTGTTATAATATATAACAATAGAATTGTTAAGTATTCTAACAATTGTTAGAATAGAATAGTGTGACATTAAACTTGTCACACTATTCCTAGCATTTTGAATTAGTCATCCTCTTAAATAATTTGACAGCAGTTCCCTTGTTTAAAATGGCAGTTTGTCTTATTAAAAGGACCCACACTGATGGCATCTTATTCTAAATTCTTTTGTGAATTCCAGAATTTGAAATGAGCCCTCCCATCTGAAACCTCTGGCTGTGAGCGGCTCCCAGGACTGATCCGCCGCAGACCACATGCAGAGCTTGTGTAAGGACGTATTGACTTTACATTCAGACTGCTTACTCTCCCAGGACTTCCCTCAGAAAGACAAAATAGGTTCGCCAGCATTATTTTTGCTTCTTGCAAACTTCACAGTGAGTTTCAGGATGTGAGACGGATTCAAGGATTTGTTTTGATGTGAATCAGGTCTTAGCGGCGGTGACAATATGCAAATACACTAGAGAAATTGTCTGGCGAAAGAGAACAATAGAGCCCACGAAGCAGCACGAGGTATAAATTGACAACTTCGCTTTCATGTCGCTTGTTCCCAAAAGCTCTCTGCCAGCCAGAAGACTGTCTCGGAGCCAGAGCATTAGCATAGAGGCTAGACATGTCCACTTTCAAACTCAATCACCCGAGCTGTCATCTCTCTGCCGCCACTGCTTGTTGCTTTAAGCCCCTGCCAGGGCTCGGCCTCAAAATAACTACAAAATAATATTCAAAAGGAATGGCTTCATTCCATAAATATATATCTCTCCTGCAAAGCTTCTCTCTCTGCCTCTCTGTAATTGGGGTGTGACCTAAATATCTGACTGGAGCTGCACTTGAGCGAGTCTGCAGCCTTATTGACCTACATTTTAAGAGAACATTGATAAGCATTTGGAGGAATCAATATGCTACACTGTCCTTGTTCTTGGCTGTGAAGTTGTTCATTTGGCTGAAATAAATGCCGTCTTTATTATCGGAGGAACATAGTATTTTGAAATAAGTTCAACCCGTTACTTTTAAAGCGCTTTATGTTTACTGTAGATTTGTCTTACTCTAAAATCTCACGGATAAGTGATTGCAACGGTCTTTTTTATGTGTGGTTGTCTCACCTCAAACTTCTTTCCACAACCACCTAAATAAACTTCTCATGTTTTTGATCTGTTTGTTTGAGCTAGCACATGTTTCAGTCATGCCTGTGTTTTGTCACTTTGTATTTCAAGTGGAGGAATGTTTGTGGGATGTGCAGAAAGCCTTGACACAAAAAAAGATAAAGAACAACAAACTGTCAGGTTGTTTTCAGTGCATGATAAATAATTTGCCTTGAAGAGCCCTTTATCAGTACCGCTCCCTATTTATCTGTGAAAGCAGAGCTAAGAGTACATAACAGGCTTCCTACATATTAGTTATGGCAAAACCTGTTATTTTCTATTCTCAAATCTTCACAGTTTTTATTTTTAGTAATGTGGACGGATGGACAGATGGATGGAATTTTGCAATGAAGACTGGAAATCTGATCGTTTCTCCATAAATTTCACTAATTTATTTACAACTTTTTCCTGCACTGGAGCTATGGAGTTAAAGTAACATTGTTAGCAGCATTACATGGGCATGTGTCTTTTATTTATTTATGGAATCATGCATCTTATAGAATATCCATAAACTTTAAGTTTAATAACTTAAAACTTTAAACTTAAGTTTAAGTTTAGTAACTTAAACTTAAAGTTTAAGTTATTCTTATTGTTGAAATAAGAATAAGAATAAGAAAACATTGTTGAAAATGAGAATTTGTTCTTAATCAACAAATACAATTTAAAAAAAAGATGGAAACTAACAGTTTTTTCACCACAAAGAAAACATAGAAAACATAAACCACCCAAATCCAGTAACCAAACTTGTTATTAAGGATTTTTTATTCCCCATCCTATGGATTACTGTACAACCCTCATAATGGGACTAATGTAGAATTTCCTTCATGCTCCGCTTTTTTTTTCTTATCAACCCTGGTAAGAACAGTAAAACTTCGCCCTGTCTAAAGCCGATGTGTTCTTATCCCTTCAGGGGTAACATGGGTCAGCTTGGTTTCCACATGCTCTGTAATTAGGAACATCCTCTGAGCCATGTGATGGTTGTGAATTAGGGAATTGTTTTTGGCAGCCATGGACACCATATAGCTGCACAGGGGACATAAAAATATGTATTAAAAGATGTGCAATCTGTTGTCTGTCATTAATAAATGCTTGGTGCTGTGCATTACATTACATGATTTACACATTGTGGGAAACACTTGCTCTCGACTTCATGTGTAATGAAATGTCACTAACACATTTCTCACAGAAGAATTCACACCATCCCTCCACTGGATTAAGTGGATCACACTTTCTTTCACACTTTGAAAGAAGATTTATATGTTGTTTTCCCTCCTAAATGCAAAAAAAAAGCATTTCACTGCAAAACATAAAAAAACTATTTAAAGAGAAAATTTGCATATGAATCCATGAAGTATGAACCCTGTCTTAAAATACTGTGAAATAATGTTTTTATTTTTCAATAACTGGATATACATCTGCTGGATTTCTGTTAGTAACTCAAAATTATGAACAGCTATGAACATTATGAACAATTAACTATATTTTGAAAATAGTTGACAAAAAAGCTATTTTCAAATGATGCTTTCATGGGTTAATTAATTAAAGTGAATCCAAAGAAACCTGCTTAAGCCCTTTCCTAAGTAATAAAAGTATTGTTATTAATATTATTTAGATATTCTTTTAGGTGAGTGTAACTTTCCTCATCACACCCATGCCCAAAGCCCTTCTGACAAGATGAAGTCTGAAAAAGTAATACAAAGAAAGTGAATTTTGCCAATAGGAAAATCCTAAAGGAGAATATCCAGATTTTAGTTTGTGATATTAAGCTCAAGCAAACTTGGGTTATGCAGCAGCACAATAAACAAGAGCACACCAAAAACTAAGTTCATATCTAGACATAAATCTAATTCCTGTGGCATGACTTTGTACAGAGCATTATTGCTCAAAAACCCTCCAATATGGCTGACTTACAACAATTCTGCAAAGAGTGGAACAAAATTCCCCCAGAGATATAAAAATAATAAAAAATTAAAGCTGCGAGCAGCCTCGAACTGCCCTCGCAGCTAAGCGCCACTCCCGCCTATTGGCCACCGCCTGGGTTCCCGCATCGCGGACGCTCTCGCGAAGTTCCCCCGCGCGATACACGCCTACGAGCGCTCCCCAACGAAGCACCCAAAATCTGGTGCAGATCGACCAATGCAGAGAGGAGATGTAGCTGACTGATTAACCTAGGGGGCGCAGTGGAGTAAAATTGCCACTTAATGCTATTGGGCTCTGCAGAGAGTCACAAACGTCAACTGTAACAAGTTTGGTGCAAATGGGATGATGCATTTGTGATCTAGAGATGATCGTATGCAAACGGCGAGGGATTTAATTTCGCCGTTTGGCCACGCCCATACTGTTAAGTCAGCAGAGAGCATTGACAAAGTTCATCATCATGGAATTTTATGTCAGTTGTCACAGGATTAAACCCATGTGAATCATGGAGTAAAAGCAAGACATCCAGCAGAAAAAAACAGGTAACTTCCTGTTGGAGGGGGGCGGGGCTAAAGTGATGTCATCACTTGACCACGTGAATGTGATCATGGCTGGTCTATAATGAGACATGGAAAGTCTGATGCAGTTCTGACCTTGCCTGTGGAAGTTATTGCACCTTGATGTTTCATGGCGAATAGCCAAAGTTTGACACTTAGCCACGCCCAAATGCTTTGATGTAGAAAAAATTGTACGATAACTTTAGATCTACTATGTCTCAAGTGTGTCCAGAGCGATTTTGAAGTCTGTAGGTCAAACGGTGTAGGAGGAGTTCGATCAGATACGACGTCAATAAAATGGACATTGTGGCCTAAAAATTGTATGCATGACAATTCTCTGTTATACTGACAGACTCCACTGCATGCCAAAAGGCCTTCAAGACAAAAGAATAGACATGAGACTGTTAATTATCTGACTGGAAGCTTTTCGAGAACTTGTATGCTCCTCTTAAGCTGTGTATTTACAGTGAGGTGGTGTAAAGCAGTCCACCACTCAGACCAGTCTGGGAAGCTGCGGCTGCTCCACAAAATGTTGGTCATCAACAGAACTAGAAACTGACAAACTCAACAAACAGAAAGCTTGCAACTGTCACTGACAAGAAGGCTTAATTCTTGGTTATTGTTTTCAAAATGTCATTTTCATTTGTAAATATTCAGTTGTCTGTTTTAAAATAAACACAGATTGGAACATTTTAATTTTCATCGAGTTGCAAATAATTCTGCTGCTTGCACATATTCCTAAAGAAATCATAACATTTGCCTTTTACTTTTTTGACTATTCATGTCTGACGCGTATTAACATTTTGGATTCATTACAGCTCTTTAGCTGTTACACAATAAAATTAATTCTCAAAAACACAACTTTACTAATGATTATGTACACAGTGTTCTCACACTATGGTGAGAACTCCATATTTGACTGTTACTCCAGTCAAATATGGAGTAACAAAAACTTTACATTTCTCCAAAAATGCTGAAAAGACAAGACAGAGATGCAAAGTGCTACTTAAGTCGTCCATGTGACGACAATCTCCTGTAGTCTCCAGAGGTTGCAAAACACACATTTTAACAAAGTAAACTCCCAGGCCTGGGTCTCTTTTTTTCTAAAAGAGAAAGAACACATGTCAGAACATGTGCTATAACTGAAACAAAATTGGTACAGCAAAGGAATCACACATCTCCAAAAGAACACAGAGCATCATGCTCTGGAGGTGAGTTTTTTGTCAAGGTCTTTGAAGAGCAACCTCTCTGATCTTCAAAATTTGAATAAATGTCCAAAACCTTCACATGTTGGCAAGAAAGCTGAAGATGTAGAGGCTTTTACTTTTTAGAATCAGAAGAAAAACAAAGTTCTGGAATGGCTAAACTAGAATCCAGGCCTGATTCTGATTTATTCTGACATAAAATATGTTGTGTACAAGATAGATTTGGAAAATCTTTGAAAGGTAAACTGGATAAATGTTACCAAGCCAAGGTGTATAATTCTTATTGTTTTTAAGTAATAAACAAAAATGATTGAACACAATAAAGGGAAATAGTTTTTAAATGTTTTATTATGTTCTCAGAATCAGAAATTGTGTGCACACGCATTATGTCCATTTGGATTCACTCTATGCTGCAATGGGAGCCTGTGAGCTACTCAGAGAAGATTTATGAAAAAGAATCGACCCTGATTTGTGAAACTTGCAAATTCTCAAACAGAAACGAAAAATCAATTTCATTTCTAAACCACGGGAAATTTTCCCATGTGATCTATGGAGCGTAACATTGTTTGGTTATCTCTGCTGTTAGGAAGTTGCTTTTCTCTGACCAGCAGCCAGAATTACAGGCAGGAAATTGAGAGCAGAATCCGAGCCAGAGGGTGTGTGTTTTGTAGCAAAAGGGTGTTCTGTGGAGACAGCGAGTTGGACTGTGGATCCTGTCCCCCGCTCGGCGCCATGAGGTCCACGCACAGGAAGCTTCTCATGCTAAATAGAGCTGCCCCCCTTTTCCTCCCCTCCTCTCTTCTCTACCATCTACATATCTGCACACAGAGAACAGACAGGGAAAGTTACCTCCCTGTTGTGATAATTTACAGTCCCCTCCCCCCATTTCCCCACAGCTGTGAGATTTAATTAGCTCTCAGCTTTGGACTTTTGTGCAAGTCATTGTTTTGACTTGATGTTCTTCTATCTGAAAACGTCCATGACCGTGATGAAACCCCACCCACACAGACACAGCTCCACCTCTGTATTACAGACTCAGTAAAAAGGGAGACACGGTCTGTGGTGTCAGAAACAGGGTTCTTTATGACCTGCCGCTTTTTGTTTTTCTTCAGAGCAAACACCCTCTCTCTCTCTGCTTCTTCTGGATTCTGAGTTGGTCCTCCTTATCAGCTCTAAACATGCTGAGGAGTTGAAATTAAGTCCTCAGCACATCCCTGGTTGTTAAAGTCCTTTTTTTTCCTAAGAATTGGCAGTTTTTTCTCAAATGGCGAAACATCCTGGGAGAGTTACAGCTATCTCGACAGAGTGCTGTCTAACTGGCTGCATGTCAGCCTCCTGGCTAAATCGAGTAAAATACTGCACATCAGCATTCTGCAACCAAAAAGTAATTTCATGGTATGAAATTTTGTATTAGGCATCATACAAATGGATTTAGTAAAGACTGATGTCAGGCAGTTGAAGGACCTGGACAAGTTACTAATATCTAACATCCATGAAAGTAAAAAACAATAACAACAAATAATTCAGTCAATATTCAAATTACATACATTTCTTTATTTAGATATGTTTGTTCAGAAAATAGGTGGCATGCATGAAACTGCAGGTTCATCCATGCTCTAAATAAAAGAGGTTATTTAGAGCTGGCAGTACAGACCACTGGCATCTTTTTGTTTTGACCATTTCTCCAGCAGTATATTTCAAAGCAGTTGAACATGCTGGTGATGCTGCTAGCTAGCATAGTGTGGTGAATAACTGAGTTAGCCCATTTGCCAGTGAAGCTGTTAGTTACCATAGGTTAGTATAGAGACTGTTAGAAACACGAGTAGCACTAATTGCTAAGGCTAGTTCTCCTGCTGCTTTGACTTTAAAGTTCTTGCCACCATAAACAGCATGAAATATCGACAAGTTTTTGGGCTAAAAAAAGTGAGTTTTATTTCTTCTCTGCACTGCCTGTCCTCTTGCTTTGCCCTGAAACTGATAAAAAACAGAAGCATGCATCCATGTACTTTGTAAACACTCTACACAAGTCACACAATGCACCGAAGAGTTGCTCCAAAGAGTCACCAGTTATAGTTTTATTGCTGAAAATTAAAGTTTTGTGACTTCAGTAAACATTGCTGATGTAAACTACCACTCATTGTGTATGGATGTAATGGCTCAGTTTTTGACTTTTCTGGGTTGTTTATTTTAAGAGCCTCGAGTCACCCAATTAGGCTAACATTGTTGCATTGGTGTAGTAAAATAAAAATAAAGAAACAAACACATAAAGGAATGAATATGCAAAATTCATAAAGGGAGGTGACATCCAATATTCAAACTTTCTGCCTTCTTGCTGTCAGGAAAGTGTACCTAGAGGAAACACATGCAGACTCAGGGAAAACATGCAAAATACACCCGGAAAGAGTCCAGGCCTGGCTGCAAAGCTGTGCTAACCACTGATCCACTGTGCTTTTCAAACTGAGTTTATACAACCAATTAACCTACAATTTATGCTTGGGCTAATGGGATCATTAGAGGGATTTTTTTTTTATTCTCACTGCAGATACATCCAGCCAAATAAGGTTCAGAAGTTCAATACTTTTTCAACTTGTGTTAAAAATAAATGACGTGCATGAAACTGCTCTAAATAAAAGAGCTTGATTGAAGCTCTTTTATTTAGAGAGTAAACTCAATTTGACCAGGGTTGAACTGTCAACACATCATCATTTTGTTTCAGGTGGTCCAGCCTTTTTTACCAAAAAGAACCACATTCTATGCCTGAAAGTGTAGTCAATATATAGGTACAGTCAGATGAAACTACAACAATCTTTGCATGAACCATTTTTTTTTTAATTATCATCCATAGATATAACACTTTCACAGCTTTAAAAAGGTTAAATTGGAATGGGATTGTGTTTGTTGTGTGAAAGTACCACTAAACCTGTGCATAAGCAATGTTATGTTTTGCTCTGTAAATTTGAGTCCAATATTGCATTCCAATCAGCTGCTGATTAAAAGGAGGCTGTGAGATTGCCGATAAGCTCGGCAGGAGGCAACAAATGAAGGAGATACGAAATAAACACATCAGGATTAGATTAGAAAGATGAGGCTAATGCTTAGAGGAACATGGCAAGATGAACGACGGCTTAATGACAGTCTCTAAAGTATTTTTTTTCTTAGAGTACTGGTGAAGTGAATAATAACCGATTCCTTTGAGGATTACCAGAACAGTTGAGTGGAGCGGTATACATCAAAGTGAAACAACATGACAATTACATTGTGTCTTGCCTGAATGAAAGGTCTGATCTGAGATCAGTTTGCAGTTACACTGAACTCAGCAATAAGTGGCTTGCCATTAATGAGATTAGAGCTCTTTGAACCCTCAAAGGCCACAGAAGACCCCACACTTATGTAACCTGCTCCAGGAAGTGTTCCTGTGAAAAGGGCCTATTTAGATAGCTCTCTGATAATGTACCTTTTAAAAAAAATAAAATAAAATAAGTTTTTGGATGTGGAAGCTGTATGCTTGAGATGCATAATAACTACAGTTACTGACAGGCATGCAGGTGTTGGAGGCAGGTTCATGCATGAGTGCTAGACTCAGTGATAAAATAACAGGTCATAATGTATGTTTTGTCTGAGGAAGCTGCAGAAGCTACATGTTGATTAAATGAACCAAACATTATAGTCATTTAGACCCATAATCACATGCTAGCCATGACAAATGATTTTCTATTAAAATAGGAATCACAGAGTTGTGATTTGCCCTCTTTCAGATCTCTTCTGTTTGTGCTTTTTTTTAGCGTACTGTCAAAAATAAATGTTTCAGATAATTAAATAAATTTTAATATTATGGAAAGATAACATCAATTACACAATTTAGCTTTTAAATTATTTCATA
Organism: Phalloptychus januarius; assembly: GCA_902982915.1. Taxonomy (NCBI): domain Eukaryota; kingdom Metazoa; phylum Chordata; class Actinopteri; order Cyprinodontiformes; family Poeciliidae; genus Phalloptychus; species Phalloptychus januarius. The sequence continues at coordinate 5,254,967 of CADWAE010000362.1, forward strand.
CTTTGTCATTCAGGGAAAAATCACTTCATTAAGATATTGTTGGTCAACATGAGATAGACCTCTGTGTCTCTTTCTTGTCTTTGAATCATGCTCATTGTATTTATCCTGATATATTTTAGGTGTTAATATTTATTTGACAAACTTAAACAGTTAAGTGGAATTTTAAAAAAGCTAAGGAAAAAGACATTCCTGGATGAACCAGAACGTTTTTCACCTTCAATCACTGAGATGAAAACTGGCCGTGATGTGACGCAGAGGTACCTCTGATAATGCATTCTGTATAATTTCCACCCTGGATTTCTGCATCCGGTGGTGTACCATCAGATCATTACTAGCTGAAGATGGAGAGACTGGGCTCAGCTGTTTAAGGTACTCATCTATGTGGTTTGTGCGGCTGTATTAATGGGGCTTTGGAGTGCTCCTGAGCTCTGCAGACTCCTTATCCTCATCACTGTTGTGTAAAGAGAAGGAGCCTAATCCTATCTGGTCTGCAAATCCTCCTCTGGGGCCCAGACTGTGTGGAAACAGGCAAACCAATGCACAGGCGCCTGACTGGCCCTCTCTCTGTCTCTCGCAGAAAGATGCAGAAAGACCCACATGTACACACAAGCCTCCACACACCTCTGGACAGCAGCCAATGCCACTGCAGTCACAGGTGAGTGCTGTAGTTTACTGCAAACAAAGAAAGGGATTGTCAGGATTCTTTCCTCGTCACACATACTCTGGTGGAAAGTGTCGCCTCTCATCATAAATGGAAATCTACATCAACACAGTTAAGACTATAAATACGTGTCATCAATGCAAATCTACGATTCCGATCCAAACTTTCCATTCTAGAATCAGCCCTCCAAATATGTGATTTCAACCTTCTGGTGCTTTACAGTCCGACGGTTGATTATTACACTGCGGCCGAGCAGCGCCAGCCAAATGAAAACAGCGACCTCCCCTCGTGTCCTGTTCACGAGCTGGAGAGAACAGCTCCCTAATTGTTGCTTCGCTGCCCTGTTCTTCATTGCCAGTCAGCTATATTATCCCTAAATGACAAACACACTGTGTTATTTTGGGTGATCCGCAAAACTCCAGGACTCTCCATTTAAAAAGCACACAAAGATAGTCTGCCAGGATTGGTACACAAATCATCCACTTGAAAAAACAAAAAAAAAGCAGTGTGTGCTCAAAGCGTCCTTGTGTTTAGAGAAAAATTGCCTTCATTTTAGAAATAAACCCCCTCAAAAAAATCTATGTTTTGACTTCAAATTGCAGGTTATCATGTGTGATGGGCTTTGTTCTGTATATTTTAGCCCTTTTCGTGCTGCTTTCTTCTTCTGAAGACTGCGTGTTTATTTTTAACAAGAGCTTAATCCTGTTTGTCTAAATGTTTGTCACATAATAATTTCTTCCTTTATTAATATAATGAAAGAAGGTAATTTAATGTAAATCTGAGAGTGTTTGATGGAACAAAAGGGAAAAAGGACAGAGTTCCTGCCATAAAGATTTCTTCTGTGCTAGACACGAGATCAGCGTTTCCCCGGTGGCTTCATTTGACTGACAAATGATCACAGCCAAAATATCAGGTTGTTTCTATGACATTTGTGTAGGCTTACTGTTATTGAGTTGCATCCAAAACTCAGCTGCTGAACTGACAATATGTGTGCCAAAAAGGCAGATTTTTTTGAGCTTGCATGCAGGCAATATCTATAAAGTTAGCTGTATGTTTTAGAATTTATCTTATTTTAAACGTATATATTTGTTTGGGAGGGCACAGCAAATGTGTTTAGTATTTTAACACAGCGATACATCAGCACTTTAATTTTTAAGTTTAGAATTAAAAATATAGAATAAAAAAAATAATCCCTGACACATAATATACTGAGGGACAAAGTTTAATTTGTTAAGGTTAACCCTATTTTTTTGCAAGAAGTTGAAGAATCCAACCTGAAAAATGTAATAGAAAGTTTCTAGAAGTAGGAAGTAGGAAAAGGAAACTTTGATGTTTCTGAGTACACGAGTTTAAAATCTAATATATCTGACTTGTATATACAAGGAGAATGAGTACAAGTAACTACGGTTTTGTAAACTAACACTTGGTACAAGTCATGCAGAAGGAATGTGAAAGATGGTTTGCTATAAGACAAAATTTTATCCATTTATATTACCATTTGCAGCTAATCAGCCAGACAAACAGAAAAGACACACTAGGATATTTTGGTTTACAGAGAAATACACATGATTGACTTTCAGTCTGCATCTGAACAGCTTGTTTCAGGCAAAAAAAACATTGTGGATCAGTGTCAAAAGATGTCAGCAGGATCATCACTATAAGAACATTGGTAACAAAACAAAAGCCGTGTGTTTTACTCATTCGGATTTAAGAAACATTTAATCTTCTAATAGATGTTGTTTCATACAGAAAATGAAAAGCTACCTGAGGATAAAGCTTTGATGACACTTTATCATTGGCTTAGTAAAGAATTAGGTCAACACAAATTAGTTTCATAAAACTGTGTATGAATAGGTTCCCTGTAAATACTTGATAGAGGTAGTTTTCCTTTGTTTTAAAGCATAAATGTTGAAACAAAAATATGTTTTTTTGTTCAGTTTGTTAATGTGTGTGTGTGTACATTCTGTGTGTTGTTGGCTTAGGTTCCAACCTTATCCAGGTTTATGGGACCAAATAATCACTCATACAATTTTTTCCCCAAGCAGAATCAACTAAAGCTGTCGGTAATCTTATAAAGGAACAGATGGATCTTAAAAGCCACAAGGGTCAGATCCAGGAAATGACTCTTGACTCTCTGCACTCGCTTCTGAACTTCTCTGTTGATCCCACTGTTTTCCGTTTTAATTCTCCTGGCAATTGTTATGAAATTCCCTCTGCTGGTATCAGTATACAGTGGTATCAATCTTGTCATCTAGCCAGTGAAGTCTACAAAGAGTTATCTAGCCAAGTTACGGTTCTTGAAACCACAATTACGTATCATATGTACATTCCTCAGCCAAAGGGGCCCAGTGTTTCTGTTGCTACAGCGACTAATGTAGGGAACAGATAGGTTATGTAAAAGCTCCTCTTTCATTTAGTTTTCTAGCTTTCATCACAGAACACAAAAAACAACCACTGATCATATTTTCTAAAGCTACTAGACCATATTGGGGTGTCTAATAAGCCAAATTAAATTGCATTTTCAAAATATTAAAAGTCATTTAAAGATGTTTTAACTTATAAAGCTTATTAAAATTGTTTTTAAAAATTGGAAACCGTATGTAATTTTGGTTTTCTAACCATATTTGCTGTTTACATACTGGTTATATAAACTGCATCTCACTCTTCCAAACCCATTAACAGTGTTTGCATATCACTCAATTCAAGATATCTTTGTGTCTTTCCACAGTAGCTATCTTTTAGACCAAATCATGACGAGGTTAATGATTAATGCATGCACTGTAGGTGCTGCAAAATGTACAATCCTTGTTTCAAGAAAACAGATAGACAGATTACGAATTTATATATATATATATAAAAGATCATTCCATCACATTTAGAAAATTTGCATTTCCATTAATCCCACATCACCGCCTCATATTTGAATTATTCTTCACAGATTAGCGCTCTTCTTTATTCCTCAAAGGCTTATACTCGAGCAGTCAATCTATCTCAGCTCTGCAGAGCCCATAAATTGAGGCTAAAGAGGGTAGACAAACACGCTGGGCAGGCGGTGTGAGAATCAGCCGATTAAATCCTTTGTCATTATCTGGCAGGCTCTGCCAGAGACATCTGCTTGTGAATGCAATTTCAGGCAGAACTGGGAAAAGTGGTGTTACTTAGGTTAGAGGGGAAGAGACACACCCTGGTTCCTTTAAATGACTAACATTCACTTCATTAAGGTTTGAGTGTTTGTCTCAACAATGAAGGAAAGAAGTTGAATGGAGGAAAGAGCTTGTCACTGACAGCTTGATCTGATTTGGCAAAAACAGGCATCACCATTAGCCCAAAAGCAGTTTATGCCATGACCACATTCAGCATTAAAAATACAACTTCATGGCTCCTGCTGTGATCTGCTCAGAAAGACTAATGATGCTGGTTGTTTAAGGTGAAATGATGACTCAGCCTCTAAAGCAAGAATCCAGGAACATCCAAACCAGAAGGAAACAAGTCTTTTGTTTTACTTCAAAGCTTGTGTCAGCAAGTTTGTTGTTTCAATTTGTAATCAACAAATGTGGACCAGTGGTCAATTTATGACAGTGAAAAAAATCTTTTAAACTACTGAGCTAAAAAGCAACAAAACCACACAAGAGGAAAAACAAGGAAAGCTGATTCTGTTTGTTTCTTAAAAAGGACCATTGGAAAGGCAACGTGGCGGAGGAAAACTGGCTCTGTGGAAAAGATACTAATCTAGAGGTAATCCCCTCAGCATCTGTCACTGATGCATTAATCAGACAGAAAGGAAACATGTTATTCTGTAATACCCCCTCTTGTCTAAAGCCACTGTTGTTGAATTTAGCAGATTGGACGTGGGTCAGAGGCTTCTTTCTTCTAGAAAACAAATTTTACATCCACTTGATGAAATGTATGCAAATTCTGATCCTTATGCCATATATGAATGCATAACATTTGCAGACTTCCCTAATTGTCTGTCATCAAAGCAGATCTACAGCTTGAATTCATGTAGGTTTGTAACAGGACGTTTGGAAGTAATGCACTTCTCTAATTTTGCCTTTTTATAGGAGTGTAAAAAATAAAGTCGTTGTGGAGAGAAAGCCATGTAAGCCATATAAAGTTTTCCACAAGCCAAGATGAGGACAGACAAAACATGAAATGTAATCAAATGAGGCCATAGCTAACATTTATGGAAAGTACATCACCTTAAATATATATTTCTCACAGTGTAACATGGGGATGGCAGAATTATGCTCTCTGGATTTTCTTTAGCAAAGACAGAAAAGCTGGTCAGAGTTGATTAGAAGATAAACTAAGATAAAAAGAGGGCAATCCCAAAAGAAAATCTGTTAGTGGATGCGAAAGCCTAAGACTGGGGTTAAGGTTCACCGTCCAGCAGGACAATGAGCTACACATACTCCCAGAGCTATACTGAGAGACTTAGTGGGTAGAGAAGTTGTCTTTCAAGCGGAAGATCATAGGTTCAATTTCAGCTTCCTCATGCTGATGTGCCCCTGGGCAAGGTTGCATATAAATGTATTAAAGCCTGTGTTTGAAAGTGTGAATGTCGCTGTAGAGTAAAATGCTTTGAGTTCATCCCATTTACTATATATAACTATTTTTCTTCTTCCTTTTTTCATCCTTTGCTAACATACCATATTGTCCTATAACATAAATCCACAATTCAATAGACTTCTAATTTTGTTTCCACATAGTAACAAAAATGTAAAAAAGAGGTGCAGACCATTTTGCAAGGCACTTTAAAGAGACATTGTTGGGTCAATTGGATTATCAAGGTGCCATTAGTACATTATTACATATCAGTCTACTCTCAGCTTGCTTACAATTACACTCAGTCCTGCTATATAATCTGTCCTCGCAAGAGGAGCTACTGTCATTAAGACCCCACAATGCTGATACCATTACTGACGAATTCACGGCTATGGTTCAGAGCAGCTGTTAACGACAGATAGAAACTCTGTGTTGCTTAGATGATTAACAGTACCTGCAGGTGTGATACATCACACAATGATGAGCTCGTCTCATAGTGCTTAATCATAATGAAACACAGTCGTCATTCAGCATCGTTGAGCCCAATCACTTTCGTTGGGCCAATCCCAGCTGGAGATCTTGTCACCAGGGGATGAATATAGAGAGGACGCAGACTGGAAGGCTCCATATATTACATATGTAGAGTCTGCTGGAGCAGTGTGATGTCACAGAAGGGCTGAGATGATTAAAGTGGCCACAATCCACATCAAATCTCAAACACATCATCGGGATCCGCAGTCCTAATCTCCACAGAAAGCCTCAGCTTTTCCACGAACTAAAAACACTCTCTGACTCCTTCTAAAGACATAAAATTTGTTTACAGACGCAGAGGTCAGCTGCTGAGCACTGATTGGATTCACTTTGTTGCGTGCGGGGGTGTGTGTGTGTGTGTGGTTGCATTCTTTTAATCTAAGTAACCTCACACTCCAGGCAGAAGTATTTATAAGCACTATGGGCAGTCAGCTCAGTGCGTCAACCTTGGTTTGCATTTTTCTTCTTGTTGTGCACATGATTTGAGATAAGAATAATCTGCTTCATCACCTAATATGCATTGATTATGTAGCAACATAATTAGGATAATGATTCTCTCTACTGCTCATGACAGCTAACGGCTGCTTTCAAGAAGAAACAAACAGTCATCCTAGACTTTTTTTTTCCAGTTTCATCTTTGCTTATCTAGATTAGTCTCATTAAGATTCCAGATCCAGATCTGCAGTACAGATCAGACAAACAATTAAAACATTACCTCAATAAATTAAACATAATTAACATGTCAATAAATTGTTTCACTGCATTTGAGCTCCTGGTGAACGGATTCCCTCCCATGCTTGCATGTACTGTACAACTCCCTTGCTATTTCACCCAGATGACCTTCCTCCTGGTACACAAATATTGCTCATTACATGGGGGGTTTATGTGCTCAATACAGCCATTGACCCTCAGCCTGCCTCTGGCTCATGCCTTCTCCTACTTGCTCTTCCCCATCTGATTCCCCGTCCATGGCTAGTTACCGATGGGGCAGTAAATTACAGTGGCTGGGGTTGGGATTAGGTCTGAGAAACGAACAAACACACACATACACACCCCTTTCCACACTGATGATTGTCTCCTCGTATGCCAGACAACTCTGCATTTTACTGCTTCTCTTTTCCCACCCCACAAATTGTGCTATCAATCAATCCAGTTTCTTGTTTTTGTGGAATTTCTTTTTTTTATGCTTGCAGATGCACAGGTGAGAATAAGCATCTATGTAGTTTTAATGCAGCAAATCTTTGCAGCCATTCAAGCTTGAAGCATGCTAGATGATTGAGATGTGGGTGTATTTCTTTATTGCACAGCAACATATTTTGTGGATATGTTTTGTTGCATGTTTCAGCTAAGAGGAGCCTGCAGCCTTAATATAGGAAGTGACCTCAGATGTGTCCTTTCCTCGGCTCCTGCTGTAGATGGACTCTGCACATATGAAGCTCTGGGGCAGCCGATTAAAATAGACATGCTGCAGGAATTTCTCTACCAAATGACCTGGAAAACATCGCCTGTTTGACTTGTGGGAAAATATGTGTATTTTCTTCAAGTCTTTGCACCATGCAATGGCTGGTATGACAGTACCATTCTCCTGGTATGAGAAACTTTTGCAAAGAGTCATAATTTCACCCCTGTGATTTAAAACTAAATTGTTCGACATGATCTAACATTTTAACAATGAAAAGCAACAATAATAAAAAGCAAATTGATAACTACCGCTAAAGTTATCATTGGAGATGGGCACCAGCCCTCCTGCAACCCTGCAGTGACAAGCAGATGTAGGCTATAGATGCCTTGATACCTGACCACTGCCTGTTTTGTATACATTAGTGTGATTCTTATTTTTATCTGATCCATGCCTTTAAAATTCACATCTTCCCAGCATAGTGATATTAGCCCATTTTAAAAACCTTAATATGAGGCACCGACTGTTTTTGAAGAAACTAGTTTCCTCCATGACTAAATGCTAAACCAATTCAAGTCTGCTGTCTTGGTCTGATTCCAAACTGTTTGGCATTCCTTTCTCAGTTCTCTCTACTGAGTGCTGCCAAAGCATTTTAGAGATAATTATGTGTACTTCTGTGACTACATTTAGGAGTCTCCTTCGATTTCTTTTACCCCTGTTGTTCTTTCTCTCGTGTTACCAAAGCAGATATGCGAGCAGTCATTATGCCCGCATGTTTGCATGCGCAAGTGTGTGCAGAGGAGTCGGCGTGTGGGGTCTTTGTGTCCAGGAGTGAGAGACCTGCTCCAGTGATTAATGGGGTTTCTGTGTGAGGCACCGCGAGGCGCCGCACACAATCACTGGGCTAGACCTCAGCCCCGCCAGGCTTGTCCTTCACATGAGAAAGGCGGGAAGGAGGGAGAGGGGGGATTTCCATTGCTGTCCTATACTCTCTTTCCTTTCCTCTGCCCATCCATGCTTCTTTTTTTTCCCCCAAGAAGTATTCAGTCTTACTTACACTCCCACCTATTTTTCACCCTTGGTTTTTTTTGGCCCCTGTCCTCTGCTCAGAACACTCTGTTACCTTCACATGTGGTTCACCCAGACACCATGAGTAAAGCATGTTTTTATGAACACATGGAGGAAAAACAAAGAAAAAAAAGAGTGAGAAAAAGGAAAGCGCTGGAGAAAATGAGGGAGTGGACGATGAGGAGCCGATGAGACCCTCCTGGCCTCTTCTTCCCTGCGGTTTGGGTATGTGGCCCCCTCTTCTCAGTGTTAAACAAGCCTTTTAAATAGGCTTTAACCTGGGCCCACCCTCAATGGGGCCATTGTGGGAACGGATGTGTGGACAGTAGTGCTCAGCAAACACTGCTACTTGTCCCTTTCTCACATTCTCAGGCCATTCAGTACTGGCTAGTCCGGTGGTTGTTCTCAGAGGGGGGAAGTGTGTCTCTAGGCTATGTGTCACCATTAAGGATAAAGAAAAAGAAAATTAAGTTACACAATAAACAATTTAAGCTTCACGGTCTTTACTTTTTTTCTGTAATTGGCTATCATAAAAATCTTAATGCTTTTTTTCATTACTGAAAGTAATGTCTTCCTATAATTCATTAAAACAAACCCACCAACAAACAAACAAGGCACTAAATGTCTCAGAGCTTAGTTTACCCATGTCATTATGCTCCTAATTTTCATTTTCTCCCTTTTCCCAAAGGCTCAAATGGGCCTCTCCCATTGTCATTTGGGCACCTGCAGTTGGCCTGCATGTCCCTGTAGCTGTGGTAACAACAACTCGCTGTGATGCTGATTCCCTGCATCTCAGACCCTCTATGTACCCGCTTCCCCCAACCTGTGCGTCCCCTGCAGTTCCCACATTACCACCAACCCATTGTCCTGCTTCCATGAAAATTACATTTAAGTCCCTCCTCAAAAGCTATGTTATTATTTTTAGATGACAGCAACTACTGCTTCACAAAAAAGATGACATTTTAACAAGTTAGAGCCAAATTGGTTGCCCATGTGAGCACATGGCATGGTTACACTTTATTACACGTGTGTGGGGAAGGTCTGAATTTTATTAAGTAGAGTTGTGTTGAGTCCAAAGCAGCTGACTTTGGATTCAAGGCTGTACATTTGAACCAATAACTCAGGTGTGGCCAGTATTGAATCAGAGTTTTGTAACTCTTCAGAAAGGTTAGTCAGAATGTGGAGATTTAAATTCAGGTGTGAGAACATTGGTAGGACAGCTATATGTTTAAATGCAGTTTTTGGATAAAATCTAGATTTATTTTTACAGATTGCAAATTAATCTGATTAATTCATATCAAATATTTGTTGTAGAATTCAGTCAAAATATGTACATAAATCATTTGTCTCAATGAATCTCATATTCAATATCAGTCTGATGGGTGAATTGTGTGCCATTCTATAGAATGTTTGTTACAACCACAAAATGCACAGATGTATCTTTAATCTATGTATTCTTTAATATGAATATTTATAAAGAATCAATACTTAAATGACTATATTTCTCTTGGAGTAATACGATTAGAAGAAATAAACCTTTGGAACTACCAATTAACCCATTGTTTCTTTTTATTTGTCATAAAAAGAAACAAAAACAAACCTTCAAGAGAAAGTAGCTAATGTCAATCCTACTTTACACAGTATTTACTGGTGAAATAGGGAGTTTCCCAATAGTTACAGGTCTCTTACTACCAACATCATAACAGCCAATAATTAAACTATTGTGAGTCCCAATTTGATCCAAAACCAAATAGATCGAACACAAAAAATTCCTTAGGAAGTACATTTAGGAAAATTGCAGGTCATGTCATTTTGCCATAATAAAATTATTATTATTATTGTTATTTTCAAATGACATTCTTTAGGCTAGAGAGGGATTACATATCAACAATAATCTCTGTGGATAATGTTATCTTATGACACGGCTTGTTTTCGCATCCTGGGTTTCAAACCAAGATGAAACCTGGGTATGAAACCTGGATTTCAAACATATAACTAGACACTTCAGAACTGAATTTAATACTTCAGTCTAAATTTACAACAACCAAATATCTCAAAAGCTTTTTGAATTTCTAAGTGAGTAAAATAAGGACATTTATGTAAGAAAATCATAATTTATTGACAGGCATTCGTAGAAAACTTCTGCACAACATTCTGAGGTTATAAAAACTTTAATATTATGGCGATTTCACCAGCAGTTGAGGGCAAATCTAATCAATTCTTACAGAAACATCTTATTGTATGGCTCAAGGATTAAATGCAGTGTTGACCACAGTGAAACTTTAAATGCTTTTGAGTTTAGTCGTCAACATCATGTTCCCACCACTCTGAGAATTTTTTTAATCTCAAAGGCTAATATCTATATCAAGTGTGGGCGATCAAAATCCATGCAACTGGCCAAATAACTTATTGGCATGCAGAGTGTGAATGCATGGCACTTGAAATGTGACAACCCACTAAATGCTGCAAAAAAAATGTGTCCTTTGCAACTAATATATTGCATGCATTCACATTTTGATTCAACATATTGTGCAAAGCAAATCCAAAAGAATTTCCAGATACTTTTCTGCAAGCAAAACTATTAACAATTTAGTTTATTACATTTTATCTACTGAGGGAGTTCCTGTTGGAAGCTTTATGAAGGGATTAACTGAGAGTGTAAGGCTAAAGTTCCCTCTACATACACACAGGATATCAATTTCTGTAAGTCCAATAAGCTAGCTTTCTTTTTCTCAGCATTGCCGCTGTACACTTTGAAATTTCAACACACACAATGAAAAACTGAAAGACGGAAGTGCCAAGTTTGTAACGGGAAACACTGCAGCGTGTGATTTCCCTCTCTTTGTGACACCGAGAGTGTGACGAAGAGGGGTTTCCACTGCAGTAGGGTAGAATCTCATCTCCAGTTGTTCAGAAATCGGTTTTGTTTTTCCGGCACATAGAAATAAACTGCAATAATGACAAAGCACAAAAAGCTTCATGCTTCTAAAATCCTAAGAAAGATCATTCGAGACTCCATGAGAACTTCATTCTTAATATTTTGGTATCTGTTTCAGAAGAATTTTTTTTCCTCTCTTTCTTTGAAAGCACGTGAGCTGCATGTAAACACAGCAATGAGGAAGTGCTGCAGTCAAAAGGAAAATAGGCCGAGGTAGGGTTTCACTTTTGTTGTCTGACTCTCATCTCACCTAATATCTCAGTGCTCTTTCCTGCACTATGTCTTGTAGAACTGTTGTGCAGTCATAAAGCACAAAGCTGCCATGTATTGATTTCCTGGGCAATGCAGAAAGCCATCTAGAGTAGTAAATTCTGGAAGGCATGTGTTCCAACAATGCTGCTGCTCAAAGCACAGACTGACAGTGGTTTCACAACCATTTAGGAGCGTCTGATGACAGCTTAGAGGTCTACAACGATCACTGCATCTCAGTGATGAAGTGGGTTGTTTGAAGGGTTCATGTGAAAAGGAGGTTTAACTCAGTCCTGTGACTCATCACCCAAGATACTGCTGAGGCAAGTGATTGAAAGGGGCTGTCAGTTATGATTAGACCTTTCAGTAGCAACAGAAACATTATATATCAGACTAAAGTGAGTGTGGAAACTATTGCAAAGAAAAAGGAACAAGTAATCCTTTGTCGGCAAAATTCCTCTGATCTTCTAAACTGGAGTTTCTACAGAATATTTTGAGGTTTTCCATTTACTCACATATACCTGAACTATTTGCACCTTTCTCTCCGTCTCATACCTCCTTCCCAGAAAAAGTGGGTATCACCGGGGCAACTGGGGACACTTCATGTAACCAATGTGGTAATAACGTGACAGGTTTAAAATGATGAAACTCCCAGCTACTTTTCAAAAGAAAAGACACTCTTTTATGGGGAGAGATCAGAAGAGAGATGTAAAGTCTGAATGACATGGAGGAGCGACGATAAAGAGATTTTTTTTTTCCTTTTAGAATAAAGCAAACAAAATCTCTTCAAAAGTCAGTCTCAATAGTGAGTTTTAAACAACTAATTGTTGGACACATGCAATCAACAAGTGTATTAATTTGGACTTTCAAAATAAAGATACATAAAACACTCAGTCTTATACATAGTATGTTAATTTATAACCTGAGCAATAGAATATAAAGAGACTATTTTGGACGCTTTACTATTTAACATGTTTAACATGTTATGAACATCATTGGTGACATTTACTGGTTTTGAACCAATGATCAAAATAGTAACTAATCTGTATTTTGAAAATGAATGATACCGTTACTACAAAGTCTAAATCTATCATAGAATGAATGAAATTAAGTTCAACGTTATATTCATAACAAAACCACTCACAAAGAAGGTAAATGGAAAAACAATTAAAATAGCCTTTCAAAATAAAGCTTTACTATGGGCTTCAAAAAGGGCATTATAGTAGAACTCAGTCAATGGTTCTAGATCAGATTTTCATAATAAAGCTATCCAATAAGTTACAAATTTCACCTTTTCATGGTTTTGTCCTTCCAAAGATATTTTCCAGATTTTGTATTGGGAGCGAAGATGATATACTGGATCTGTGAGTGATCCAGTCAGTTTTTTGTTGTTGTCCTGTCTACCCCCTGATTGTTGATTGCCCTCTGTGTATTGGGCCCTCATCTTGTCACCTCATTGAATCAGTCTGCCGTCTGACATTTCTAGTGAACCAGTTGCTACCGGTCTTGAGCTTTAGCCTTCCACTCAAGAAGTGTTGCCTGGTGTTTGAAACTATTTTTGTGGATTATCTTAATTAAAATCATTATATTCATCTTTCAACCTGGTAGTGGTGAGTGTTTTCCTCACCACCTCTCACCTTCATTTATAACAGGATCTAAACCACAAAAAAAAACAGAAACCTTGAAAAGGTAATGTGTACCATGTAGCAAACACAATCAAAATCTCTTGAGGAATTTTTCCACTCATATTTTGCTTTGGGGTCGCCAGGTCATCTCTGACTGATCATTCTAACAACTTTCTGAAAGCTTCCTAGAGTCTGCCTCTGTTTTTTAATGTGTTTTCAATCCATCCATTGTTCCCTTTTTTCAAAAGTAATTGATTTTTCGATTTGTGAACCCACTCAACAATGATGCATGAATTATTCAAGTGAGAAAAGGGACTTAAACCCAGGGGAGGAATAAGTCTTGTGTTGGCACATAACAGACACCTTAGTAAAGAACCCATTTCAGAGTGTCTTTAGATGCTTCATTACGGCTATACAGACACGTAGCATGTTCCCATTTTGCTTAATCGATCAAACAATAATGTTAAAAATAACATCGTTTTGCATATATTAAAAACCATTCTGGATTCCTAAGAATAATCAGCCGGAAACTTGGCATAAAGTGAATAAATTAACGAAGGAGAAAAATCTGTTCAACCACATCTGTTTGCTTGACTCTTTGAAAACTATCAAATATTGCATTTTGGAAGAAATCAACAAACTTCAGTAGCTATTAGATGGAAACTTGTCACACAGTAGACAGATACGATAGAAAAGGAATCATCTATTTCTTGTATTAGGTGTTTAAAAGGGTTTTTTGTCCTTCTTTCTTAAGTGTATTCTTTCAGATTCTGTACTCATACTCTTCATTTTGTTTCCTATTTTAGACTAGTTGTTCATAATTACCTCCTAAAAATGGGATGAGTAGCTTAAATTGGATAAAACCACTATATTTCTTGTATAGAATGGGCTTCAGGCTTTCTGTAAATGACCTTCAGCTGCAAGTGCGCTCCACTCTCCTTCAGCTTAAATTATAATGATCTCAACAAACACAGAGGCATATTCTTCCAAAATGATCTGCTCGAAAACCATAAAGACTCATAGTAATTTATGTGTTTGTTTGGCTCGAGTAGAATGACAATTTATTTATTCTGCTACATTTTGTAACAACAGAGATTTTTTTCTGCATAAATCAGCATTTTACAACATCTTTTCTGTGTCTGCCTACACAGCTTTGACATTTAGGCTACATGCAGATATTTCTATGCATTTTATGAGCAGAATGAATTCAATTCAGATTACAATTCTAAAACAGCACAGAAACTCAACGTCATCGTTCACAACCCCTCCTACTGTCAATTCTGTTCTGACAGGTTTGACAAAATAAAAATAAAATGTAGCACCTTCTACATTTATTGGGATTTGGGGTGATGATAAAATATTATTTCATATAAGGTCTGCACAGTGGCGCAGTTGGTAGAGCTGTTGCCTTGCAGCAAGAAGGTTATAGGTCCGATTCCCAGCCTGGGGTATTTCTGCATGGAGTTTGCATGTTCTCCCTGTGCATGCGTGGGTTCTCTCCGGGTACTCCGGCTTCCTTCCACAGTCCAAAAACATGACTGTCTGTCTCTGTGTTGTCCTGTGACAGTCTGGCGACCTGTCCAGGGTGAACCCCGCCCGCCTCTCACCCGGAACGTTAGCTGGAGATAGGCACCAGCACCTCCTGACCCCACTGAGGGACAAGGGTGTTAGAAAATGGATGGATGGATGCATGTATAAAAAATCTTCAAAATAAATGTGTTCTTAAATAGAAGATTTTTGAAAACATGTAATCTGTGGGGTACGGAATATTTCAATGTTATAGAATAACTATTTTTAAGTTGTCTAGAAAGTGTCTAGTTGTATTAATAATTTCACTTCCTAAATATTTGGGCTATTCGAATGATATGACATAGAAGCCTATGCTTCTAAGGCGCCTATCAAACTGAGTGCCAAGATAACATGTCATTCACTTTAGAGATCTTCATGAGTTAGGAAGCAAAAGTCAGCAGGTTCTATAAAATTGTCCACATGTATTGTAAGAGAAGAGCTTAAAAAGGCATTAATCTTGACACCTCATACAATAACAAGGATGACAATCAAAATAAAGAACCTTGAAAACTACTCAGTCCTGATAAAAGCAAGTTAATATTAGAACAGCTGCTGTGTAGGTGAAAACAATACAGGGACAAGAAGCAGATTAATAACTACCGAGACCTGCTATTTATTGCTTCCCTATTGTTTCATTTAAACAGTTATGAACCAGATATAAAGGCACTCCAAACTCTCAATGTCCTGAGTATGGCCCTTCTTTTAATTGCCTATCAGAAAATCAATACGATTTTGTCAGGGATAGTCTATAGCACACCACACCAATAAATAAAACATAGAACAAGTATCCTCAGAGACAATCCATAGTGCATTAGTCAGACACTCATGTGATGTTGCCAAGTTGAAAAATAAAAAAAAAACTGGCAGCATTTTTTAGACCCTGGAGCTAAACACACGTAGCCCAGTAGAGAGAAGCCATACAGTATGTGGTGAGCGGAACCCAAACATAGTGCTTGTTTGTCAGTGGATGAATGGAAGCATTCAAGACGGAACATTTCTTGTCACGTTGACAAGACAAAGAGAAGACAGTGGAAGGAAGATGCTTAATATGTGAATCGTGCCTGTCTCAGTGCTGAACAGCAGAGACCCAATGAATGAGGTTTTAACTAAAAGACAATTATTAAAAGTATCATTGGAATATACTCATACAAGAATCCTATATTTGTATTAAGAAATGTATGTAACATGTTTTGGGGTGTCTGCTCATTGTCACAGATGGAGAAAGACGAAGGGAAGGAAAAGTGACCTGTCCTTTTATTGGGCAGCTGATGATGTCATATCACCACACAGATTCTCTGGTCTCTAAGTAAACCAGCTCCTCCACATGCTGATTGGCTGATGGTCTCAGAGAGGGGGGAGGGTGTTTTTTTTTTCTTTTCGTTTTCTCTTGCCTCTGGATTAATCCCTGTTCCTAAGCTAGCTCATCTTTGTGTTTTATTTTCTGCCTTTCTTGTAACTTCTGCAATTACTCCTAAATTCAACCTCATAATTTCAGGCAAAATTGGGGGACTTAGAGGCACAAGTGTGTGATTAGGTGTGTATCTTCTCCTTAGGTTGCAAGTAATCTTGTTAACAAAAGACTGAAGTGATGGGATGCTTTTCCAGTTTGAAATCCAATAAATTAGCCTCTGGCTTGTTTTCCTCTGGCTTGTTTTCATGACTGTGACAAACAGCGGTCTGAACTCCGCATTGCACTGGTTGGCCTCTGCAGTGAAACACAATGCCATGGGCCTCCATCGTGCTCATGTCTGGGGCTACAGGTGACCAGCTGTCTGCCTGCACTCCTCTCCTCTCCTCAGGGACAGCTGGAGCCATCAATCAGCAAGCTGCCCCCCCAAGCCCTGTTGTGACCGTCTGCTCTGCCTGACCACCACCACCACACCACTGAAAACATCGCAGGACTGCCTCATCTGGGCTGGCCGTCCTCTGGGGAACAAATGTATTTACACCCATTGCACTTTTTAAAAGGATTTTGCAATAGCTTCAGCAATCTGCCCTTTTTTTTATATATATATTATTAAATGGCTGAACGTACACATACATGTACAAACTGTTGTTCTTATTTAAACTTCTTCTAAAATTGTTATTATTACATTTGATGTCTGTACAATGTGAATACTTGAAAACTTACATCAAATTCACTGTAATCTATTGTTACCAGGTGTTTAGAAGGTATTGAAAATATTAGTTTTAAACAATTTACTATCCCTTCTGATTACTTGTATTACATTAAACCACTGGCACACGTGGCACTAGTGAACATGTCGCTTCCCGTTCCTAATTCATTTTCGACATGCAACAAGAACACACTTAATTGGGTTGTGATGTTCATTCCCACACTGAACTCTTAACTTTGTTTGACCCAAAATGTGAACAGGTTCAGGAATACTTTCTCTAGGCAGAGCACCTCGGGTGTTCAGTGGTTTTCTCTCTTTTTCTTTCCATGCAGTGGATTTTGTTTATATCAAGTTATGAATTTTAGCTTCTCCATCTAATGTCCACATCTTCAACCGACAATCAGTTTTATGATGCCTCCGATGGCCATAAACAGCTTCGCTGTTGAGGCCACTATGCGCAGCACGTGCAGTCACAGTTCTTTCTCTCTCTGCAGATGGAAAGCATTGAAACCCATTATTGCACTCTTTGAGGGGCGTCTTATGAACTCTTTGGCACACTTTTAAAGAGAGTGGCCCTAATGTATTCAGGCCTGATTTACAGCGGCTTTGGCACTACCATCCCCCCTTCAGGCATGCATACTCGTTTGGATCCTTTTTTTTTCCTCAGAAGAGAGAGGTAAACATGTGTGAAACTCAAAGTTCCCTACAACTTTTCCTTGTTTATTAAAAAGAGCAATTGATGGGCCTGACAAAGGGACTTCAAAGGGGCAACATGAAAGGCAGGAGTTCGATGGTCAAGACATTTCCTGTTTATCTCATGAGAGGTTTATGAAGGATGTTTTATCACGGTCCCAGAAACTCATGAGGAGTTATTTAACGCTGCCCAGATCTGACGGTTACATAATGCAAGCCTGTTGAAACAACATTGTCGAACTTGTGCCGGTGATCCGGTGTTTGCCAACTCTGCTGCTATAATTAGTCGTTGCACTGCAGTGAACCACAGAAGAGGCCGAGTGAGTAAGAATGTCTCCAAGCTCTCCGGGACAGAGGACTAATTGTTAACATTGCTGATTATTAGGGTACTTTTTTTCTTTTTTTTTTGGTGAGGAAAGCAAAATTCCTCAGTGACTGCCGCTGTTCATGTGACTGTCGGCTTCTTCCTTCGGGCTGTGGATGGTTCATTGTTGTGTCTTAAAGGGTTGCTGGGCGACAGGAAAGCGAGGCTGGGGTGGAGTCTGTCTGGACACACAGACTCCGTCACACACCCTCATCTAGTCTCTGTGGCACACCTTGGACACATGAAAATACAAAACAGCCACTCAGACAAGTATCATTATCAGCACGTGGAGTCTGAGCCACGTAAACAAAAATCACATGGAGTATCATTAGATACAATACATGTTTTTAAATGCCCTATGGATTTGAGGTGGTTAAAGCACAGAAAGTCTCCTTCTGTTGGTCTTTCACATAAAATCATAGTAAAATTGTTGAGTGGAAAAAAAAAACTAAAAATGTCCTGAGTGTTTATTTATTTTTTTCGTGGCATTAATTTTAAAGACAATTTCCATTATTCTGACTTTGTTCAACCACATAATAAAGTTAATATTCTACATTTTTAGCATGATATGTCTGTCACTTTTGCACACATTCATTTGTTAACTCCCTAGAGTTAGCCAATAAATTTCCAGACGAGCTGTGATCTCTGTTATCTGACCCATCAATTATCAGAACCCTGTATAAATGCTGATTTATGTTTCCAGTGAAACTACCAAAGAAAGCAGCTGACATCCAGTAAATCATGTTTGCATCCTATTATGTGATAATATTGTGTCACTCATTAATTTGAAAAGGCACTTCACACACTGTCGGTCCTCATTGGGGGCGGTGTCTGCTCCTACTCAGCTTTAGTGCTTATTTTGCCTTCAAGGGTGATGCCCTAAACAAGGAGACCCTCAGGCTCAACAAGTTGTTGAGAAAAAGGCTCCCTTATAGAAGTGAGCAATTAGCAGGAGGCTAAGAACCCAGCTTTGGGAGACATTTCTCCACACATCTGTTGCTAGGTGTTTTTAGGCCCAGCTGACAAAGTAAAGCATGTCCATGGACAGAGTCACTCAAAAATACCTGGGAGGAGCACGTCAAAGGAGGGATGGATGTGTGACGCTGCCATTTCCACAGAAAGTGTTGCAAATGAATCACATCGGTATGTTACAACATTGTGGATTGCCAAATATGCGAGCTGCTGTTGAACTATAGATGTACTTTACAGTCTAGAACACTGTTGTCTGTATGTATTTATTTATTTGTTACAGAGAATGTTTAACAAATAAACCACTATTGTGCATTTATAGTGTTATGTATGCATTAACACTTTTGTCCGAAACAATGGCTTTAGAACTGTAAGTAGAAATAGTAGATTCAGACATACTCAGGATTTGAAATAAAATGTTGCTAAATCACATTCAGGAAAGATTCTTTTCTTTTTTTTTATTGACTCTTTAGCTAAGTTCAATGACCTGAGGCAGCTCTTCCAAGGAAACTCCTCTGAAAATCAACTACTGCTGAGAAACCCAACTAAATAGACTGTGTGGAAATTCTCTCTTTCTCTTTCTGTCTCTCTCTTTTGCTCACTTTATCTATTTATCTAGTTGCAAAACCTGGCTAATAGCACTGTTATTTTGCAGCATAAAGGTCCTGTGTTTGAATCCCGGCCTGGGTCTTTAAACATGGAGTTTTTGCTCGTGTGGTTTCTCTCCGGGTACTCCAGCTTCCCCCCACAGTCCAAAAACATGACTGAACTGAACTGGTTTCTGTAAATTGTCCTTAGTTGTGAGCGTGTTCACTCATTGGTGTTTGTCCTGGTGTGTCCCTGTGTTGTCCTGTGATAAACTTCTGAGTATATCTGTCCTGGGTATACTCCTCTTCTCACTCAAAAATAGGCACTAGCCCCACCCACAACCCTGCAACCCTGCAACCCTGCAAGCAAAGGTAAGTTCAGCAAGTATATGCAAAATAAGGCCAATATAACATAAAACTTTCTAGATCAAGATGATACAGCCTTTACCAAGAATTTGCAGAAACTTCTTTTTAAAATAACACTTTATATGAAATAACATATAACATAATGTTGGGATCCCAAAAGCTTCAACAACTTTGAAGTATTTCACAAAGAAATTCTGCAGTTATTGTTTGACGTACTTGTTCATTCCATATTTTTTTTCTCAATCTGCAAAGTTGCACAGCCTAAAATATGGGGAAGAATAAATATCCTGCTGCAGCACCTATGCACGTGTACATGTCTGGATTACTTGTTAGCACGTTTGACGCCCTACAGAAAAATGAGGAAGGACGAGCAAGACCGAAAGCACTAATACTGGTTTATTGCATCGTCACCACGTTATGACGCTACAGAAGTGTGGCTGCTTGTTTGTCATTTCCTTATATGGTATGGGCATGTTTGTTTCCTGTCTATTGAAACTATTTTTTCCCCAGACTTTGCTTTTATTTGTCACACCTAAATGTTTAGATAATTATAGATATAATTAAAATATAGTTCTTGAGTGACAGTTTCCTTTTGTTAAGCCATGAATTAACTATGATTAACCACCCTTTTTGAAAAGCAGAGTTCAATTTCACTCTCAGGTCTGACTATCGCATAACTTGTGGGACTAAAAAAAAAAATCACTTAACCAATCTGACAACAGGAAATATGCTCAAAGATAAGAAAAAACAAAAAACAAAGGATGATGCAGATTTAACCATATTGGTTATTTATTAGAGTGTGTTTACAGTTTTAATGGTTTTTCTGTTGGTCACTCATGGGAGACATGCAGAGAAAAGCATGAAAATATGGAGAATGCTAACTTCTTTTCTCGTCTTACTTGATTTAAAGAATGGCTTTAAGAAGTAAAGCCAGTGTCACATTACATTCATACTCCAGAAAGCAAAGGAAGTCAGGGGTAGCTAATTAAAAGTCACTACACAGTGATCAATTATAAAGTATATTATAAAGTTAAAAAACTGATTTACTCACATTTCTTAGTTATGTTTAGGGATGTAGGGAGGATAAATGGAACAAAACCATTTTGTCAGCATGTTTTTATGCTCTCAGCTCTAGAATCATAGTGAAACTGTTAGAAGAAAACCTCAGAAATCCAAATATATGACTTTCTAGGAAATAAAACAAAAACGTTCTTGCTTCTAAATTTAAAGTTTTGTTCACATTCACATGCTTTGTCTGATACTTTTCATGAGATATTTAGCAATTAAACAATGAAAGGTGTTGTAAAACTGATCAACATTTTCCCATCAGTAAGAAAACCTTTTTAATTCACGACCTAAAACAAGTAATTGTAAACGATTGATTTGTTTCAAAACAAGTCATTTTAAAAGATTAATTTATTTCAAATGTTCATTTTAACATTTATTGCCTAAATTAAAATTTTATGTTTAAAACGTATGTAAATTTCTTCACTTTTTTCCATTTCAATTCTCGTTAAAGCACTTTGTTTCCCTACAATTTTCACATTAAGCTAATTCCTGTTTGCTATAATAAACGATTGCGTTTCCTCTGAAAAAAAAAAGTCTTCAGTTGTGCGCTCTGTCTAAAAAGAACGTGAGTCATACTGTCAGACAGCTTAGTCAGTGTTTTCCCTGAAATGTAACCATTGGCCACACCAATAAAAATGTAGCAAATCAAGTATAAAGTGGAGTTGATATTATTCTGTTGAGTAATCGCATTAGTCTTTAAAGATAATTTAGCTGTAATCTGTAAATGATTGTACAAACTCACCACTAGAGTTTACGGCTTCATACTCAATGTTCAACTGCAAATCAGCCAAACACTGATGCCTGCCTGTTAAGATACTCTACCCCCACCCCAAACAAAACAAGCCGCTGCTGTGGTTTGTGTGCAGCAAAATGAACCAATATACATGGCTCTTTTATTTTCTCACGCAGGTAATCGGGGTACAGGAACACTGGAGGACAGGCAGCCAGGCAGGCAGGAAGCAGCGTGGGCAGCCTCCCTGTGTCACCGCCTGCGTCAGACCAGACGCCAGGAGGGAGTTTTCCACTGACGAAAAAGGCTGCGCTTCTCGGCAGTCTGCTTCAGACAAGGGAAGCGCTTCGGCTGGTGCGGAGCCCAGGAGACAATAGCAGCGAGAGCTGTCTATACATACACACAAACCTATACATACATATATGCGGGGATTCGCTCACCGTTTTTTTTTCCTCCATTTTTTTAAATTCATATATATTTTATTTCTTGCGTTTATTCGGATTACTCTCCCAGCGATTGATTATCCAGTCCTTCTTTGATTCCCAATGGTGATCGGATACTTAAATTGGTGAGTATCGCTACTCAGCGGCGTAATTTATCTATTTATCCTGTTTGAATGTGTTTGGTTGTTTGAACGGTTTCAAGTGTTTCTACATGGTCTGCGTAAGGGGACCATTGTGACGGGTTAATTTGAAGGGTTTTTGTCTTTGCTGCATTTCTTAAAAGAACGACTATCGCTCAAGTTGGCGATTTATTGTTGTGACGCGCTTGGACACTTAATCTGTTAAAGTGAGTTTTAATTTAGCAACATATTGTTATTGACGCAAAAATGAACAAACAAAGGTAGCGGCAAAGATTTTAAAAATAATAAGTTTACCGAGTCGCGATTCCAGCCAATCGCATTCATTCATTTGCTGCCTTTCTGCTCTTATTCTAGTTCATATAAACTCCCCGGCTCTCATCTAGTGGTTGAACGCAACTATATAGCGTATTTTGTCCTCGTGGCTTCATTTATATGAACTGTTGATGAGGTTGGCTTTGTGTATTTGGTCTCTGTGTGGGGTGTGTGTGTGCTTGTGGAGTTGTTCACCTCGGCGGTGCTGGTGCGCCTCTTGTAACGAGAGCGACTCCTGAAGGCACTACATGTGAGCGCCCAGCTGACGAGGCTGCTGTCATTAGAATTAGCATTAATCATGAGGAATGATCGGGTCAGGGAGGAGGGAAGGGGAGAGGGAGGGGGGGATCTGTTTGCGCATGTGCAGAGTAGATATGATAATTGATTTTTGATTAATTTGATTAGGATTTTTTTTTCTTAAGTGAATGATTTGTGGCAGGTGGACGTTCAATGAGCACTTTTTTGTTTGAATTAACAGTTTTGCATGACAACAAGCAGTTATTTCTGAATGTTGGAGTTAATTTGCAGATGATCAGCTTACATGTGCTGGATGTTTTTTGTTGTCGTTGTTGTTTTTTGTTGTTGTTTTTTTATGTCGTTTATTGTTCTCCCGAATGCTATCTGAGCCATATATATTTCAGAGATAGTTTAAATCGTCTCTAGTGCGACCTCACCCGGATCATTTTTGGAATCATGTTTTTTTGACTTGGTCTGAATGATCCTTTGTTTACAGAAAAGGCTTCTAATCCTTGCTGTTCATCATTGATTGAAACGTGATTTTCATATTAATGCTCTCACGTGTTAAATAACTCGTTGTCTCATCTTGTAGAGCAATAAAATAATTTAAAGCAATTAACAAAAAAAGCATTTCATTGGTGAAACAAAAGCTCTGTGTCTTTGAGGGAAATTATTCTTCCAATATGTGTAGACTACATGGATTTTAACTCAAACTGGATAGGCACTCAGTGGTGCCAGGTTCACAGCGGGATTCTCCTATGTGACCCACTCGGGTTGATTTAACACAACTCCTGCAGGCAACACTAGTTGGCCACCTTCTATGTCTTGGTTCATGCAGCACAACACAATAGATCCACATGGGCCCACTTTTTCAAGCAATTTTTATTCCATATGGGTCTCATTTCTAAATGCTGGCTGACCAGCATTTAGAAATGAGAATTTTACAAAGAGTGTCCAGAAGGGGGCCACTAATAATCTTGGAAAGGTGACCACAACTAAGCCATACCAGAACTTCTGGCATTTCTTTTACTTAGTGTGTTATAGTGGATGCTAGAATTAATACTCTAAGCTAATTTCTTGTTGTTTTACAACATGCTTCACAAAGTTTAGTGTCGATGAGCTTTTATTGCTGTGGTTCTCCTAATAGTTTTATTTTTTTTTATTTTTTTTTTTTTAAATTAGCTGCAAATAAAAACTGAAACCCATTCCAGCAATAATCAAACGTATACAAGACTGGATCTATGATTTGAAGAGCATCAGTTGGCATTATTGTGAAAGTCATAATTGGGTCTCACTGCATCATCAATTTAGCCCCATTAGGAATTCACATATTCTTGTAATAATGTAACATATCAAGACTGACTCTTTTGAAATTCTCAAAAAAAAATCCTTATCAATGGTCATTCATTTTTTTTTCTTCTTGCATGAAAATGATCTACATTGGTGGAAAGAAGTCAACAAATTTATAAAGGTGACTGTTGCTTCCCCGAGACCCCCTTGATGGCATCCTTGAATTTACCTAGGCACATATCATCCACCTTCTAACTGCCTCGTGTCCATCTTATCTTGAATTCAGTTAACCTTGCGGTGCCTGCAGCTGTTAGGCGCATCAGACAATCTGGATGGCTGCTTCCTGTGCACCGCTCTCTGTTTGTTTCACAACCTCAGGAAGCTCTTGCTCACTTTTGGTATCACTCCATGCCAGCTGGGAGAGAGAAGCAGCAGCAGAAGAAAGCTGAGTTCAGGCTGGGCCCCCACGCTTTTGTGCTGGGAGCACAGAGAGGAGAAGGAGGGAAGAGGATGGGATGGGGGTAGGAGCGAGGGGAGTCGGCTGACAGTCTTGAACACAGCAGCAGTGGAGAGAGGGGGAGAGACGGTGAGAGGGGGAGAGACGGAGAGACGGTGAGAGAGAGAGAGAGAGAGAGAGAGAGAGAGAGAGACACACACACACACACGAGAGAGAGAGAGAGAGAGAGAGAGAGAACACACACACACACGGAGAGAGCTCCCATCTGGCTTTGTCCTCTCCCAGCATTCCATACGGCAAGTGTCCCAGACTGGAGCATGACCCCTGAACCCGCAACCTCCTCCTCCCTTCCTCCCTGCATACATACACACCCAGAGTAACAGAAATTTTCTCAAGTCTGCGTGTTCCTTAACAGCTTTGCCTAGATTTTAAAGCTACTAGTCAGACTATTTAAGATCCCTCAAAATTCTTTGAGCATGTTTTTTTTTCCATTCTTCCTCCTTATTTGCATGTTTTAATCAAATTTCTCCTTCAAAGGGGTTTACTTTTATTTTGTATGACTGCAGCAAAGCACTTTTAGCCGCTCTGTGTGAACAAGCCGTGGAACTATTCAATCAGTTTGCAAGAAGTTAATCAAACAGGAAACCAATCAAGTGGAAAACTTCAGAAAACAGATTTGTATCAGTTAAAGTTCTGAAACTAGTCATTGGATGTCTGTTTATATCCGGCACAGGGGCTACCAATTACAGCTATCTGAAGTCCTAATTCTGATGCATTTACATTCAGCTTGTTTATGTCCTTATTAATGGACACTGCCTCTTTTTTTCAATAGATTAATTTTAAATTGAAAGTGCACATCCCTTGGCATCTTTTGGCATAATCTGCCAAAAGTTGTGGACCATTCCTTTTAAATCTGCACCAAACGTGAGGGCATGTGTGAGGAACATTTGCGAGCACACAACCTGACAGGTGTGGCTTTGGAAAAGCAAAAAGCTCATGTTTCTCAGTGAGCAGAACTTTCCATCGTTTAGCAGCAGAAGGCACATCTGGGTTAGATAGAGCCTGTGTTCTTCTCCCACTGTTACAGCTGGAGCTGCGCTGCCAGAGTGGAATTCCTGCGGATTGGAGACATGACATTATTTATTTGTTTTGTACAATCCTTCCCCCTTCTTCCCACCACCTCTTCTTTTTGGAATTGCTGTGCGCACGGGGCGAAGCAGAGGAACAGAATGTTTCTGTGGCACAGTCACACAGCGAGCCCTCAGTGAGAACAACAGGCTCAAAGAGGAGTAAGAGGGGGAAGAAAAAAAAAAGCAGTAGATGTGCTTTTCCTGCTTTGCTCCAACAGGTGGAGCACTTCTGACTGACAGCTTGGGCTTTAAATAATGAGCCAGAATTTACCCAGCTGGGCAGGAACAGGAGTCGGGGCCACCTTCATTTCCGCAGCTCTGATCAGTTACTTGAGAGGTGTTGTACCCTGAAGCCCTGTGGGAGGAGGGGGCTGACCTGCCCAGACACAACTCCCACACACGCAGGAAGACTCCCGGGCTCATCATTATCACATTTTATGAGCACTCAGTCAGTCATTCAGACGCTGCGAGGTTGTCAGTGTGCCATGTAAATGCTCTCAGCAGGCCAAGATTAGCACAAGTTGTCGCTCCCACCCATGTTGTTATCAGCTGCAAAGGGGGCTGGACAGACGGTGCAAGGGGCAAAGTCAACTGTGACTTGTCCTATTGGGCTGCAGGGGGGTGGGGGGACTCAACAGGCTTCTAGTTCTGGAGTTCCTGTGATGAATAGAAATACTGAAAAGGTTTGGAATTTTATTCAGGGGTTTTCTGTCTGCATAAATATGGGAAAAGACATAAGGGATTGGGAAACATTCGTATTTCCAGATTTTATTCAGTGTCTCCTTCCTTTCTCGCTTCCTTCCTTCCTCCCCCCATCCATCCATCCATCCAGATTGAAATATCTGCTGCAAGTACAAAGTTCAGTATACTTTGGACCAAGATTCTGGGTCATTTAAGTCTGGAAAAGTATGGCATTTAAACATGGAGAAATGTGTTTTAGCTCTAAGGTTTTCTTACTCACAAATGCTGAGATTAAGTTCATTGTTTTCAAAGCAGCTTTCCTGAAATTTGGACTAGAATTGGAGTTAAGTGCCACTATCAAATTTGTATGGAATTTGCTTGAATGAACAGCATCGATATGTATTACGCTCAGCATTGGAGCCTTTTGTTTGCATCCAGATGTCATCCACTGAAATACTTAACAAATCCTTTAGGGGGACAATAACTTATGACTCCAGATAAGGTAAAGAGATTCTAAAGTCAAACGAACAGCACACAGCTGTGCGTGTATCGAGATAATCTCATCTCAGTGACATAGTTCTGCGTCTGACTTGAGCTGTGTAGTACTTCTGGTGACAAATCTCCTCGCCAGAGATTTATCTCCCCAACTCTGCGACAACTTGGCTGGGGGAGCACCTAGTCGGATGCGTCCTTTATCTGTCTGCCCGCGTGTGGCTTGATGGAATGACAGCAATGCATAATTTAGTGCTCGCTGAAAACATGCTGCGCTCGCTCTCTCTAGCTCAGCTGTCCGATCACATCCATTCTCCATTTAGAGCGGTAGGCATTCAAAGGCGCTGCCTTTTCTCGATTCCCCTCTTTTTTTTGTATCTTTGTTCTTTTCCTTCCTTGCCCTCCACCCTCTTGCAAAAGCCTAATTACAAGACATCTTTTTTTTCTCTTTTACCCCTCGTCTCCTGCTCCACCCGTGCTCCCTTGGCCTCGCTCTGTGGCTGCAGCGGCTGAGAAGCCCCAGATTGACTACAAGCCGTCCCTTGCTGGGATTAACCTCTCGCCATTGTTTCTGCCCGTTGAACAGGATTAACAAATCAATGTGTCAGGTAGACTGCAGTCAAGAGACAATGACCCAGTTCTGACACCACTGCCCCCCCTTTTCCTCGTCCTCCCACCTCTTTCCCTCTCCTCCCCCCCTTCTGTCTCACTGCAGCTTTTAATTAAAAAGACTTTGCTTAGCTGGTGCTATGTGCTCCCTGGAGGATGCATCACAGCTTTGTTTTCCTTTTCTTTTTTCTTTTTATTCTTTTTGCACAAAATTGGGGGGCGGAACTGATGGTAAAATGTGAGGTGAGCTGATGCCGCGCAACATTTGGAACACACATGTTGTCTGATAAAGTGAACACATAGGCAACAGATGCTGCAACCAGGTGTTTGGAAATTGTTTCAAGGCAAATCCACTCCCTCTCCCCCCCCCCCCCGTTTTGGTAAGGAGTTTGGGATTTTTTTGCTCCAACACATTCCGGGGGGAAATTTGGGTTTTCTACTGTTTGGTAGAAGCCTTTTTTGTAGCTGTTACAAGCCAGCATGACCTATTGCAAGGTGAATCATTCATCATGTATGTTCTTTTGAAAACCACAGCAAAGACAATAATAGCATCCCCCCCTTACTACAACAAAAGTGTATACCTTTTGCCCTTGACTCTAGCGTCTTTATCTTTGTCACCACTGACCACTGATTTTGCATATTCTTCTCTGCAGTATGCTGAAAAAAGGCTCTTTTCTCCTCTACCTGTTTAGTTGTTTTTCTGTCCATTCTGTCGGAGTCTTGTCTCTCGTACAGTGTTCATACAAGATAGGACAGGCACGTGGAGTGGAAGTTCCTGTAAGCCGACTGTCTCTCCTTTCTTTGGCACCTTCAAAGAGCGACAACGACTTACAGTAGTTTGTTGACATGACGGGTCTGTCGTTTGTGTCGCTGAGCCTAAAATAATTGACCTAGTAAGACTTAAATTTGGCTCACTTGCAAATGCAAAGGATCCCTTCTCTATAATTATCACGACCTTACCTTTTAATTGAGTTTTTGTTTCTAAATTATAGGTATTACAGTAAAAACATTTGAGCAAACAGAGCTGAAAATAACCCAAAAATTGAGGCACATCCACAGGTTTAGCTTAAGTTGGAGCAGCTGGAAGAGGATCTGCAGTGATTGCAAAGGCAGAAAAGTAGATACAATTGATGATCATGAAGAAATATTGTTTCTGATAGTTTTGCATATTAGTGTGACAACAGTCAAACCAACATGAAATGGCAGTAGTCATATGAAGTATGGTATAATATTAACAGGTGTTCAGCATTGCAACAGCTTGTTGCAGAAAGCTGTTTTAGTAGTCTTGTACTGTTGCAGTTTTGCTTCTGTTGCCTTCTGACAAAAAAAAGGTGACAGACAGGGTGTGAGGAGTCTCTGATGATGTTTCTGTATCACTTTGAGTCAGATACAGACGTTGGGGCCCGTCAATTACTCTTTCACTCCCCTCACTGTCCTCCACATGGCACTCTTGTAGCTGAGACCTAGTACTTTAACATACTCAATCAGAGTGCTATAATTTGTTTTTTGGGTGATGGTAGGGAAAACAGTTTGATGAAATGATCTCCTTCTCCATCCCACATAGTCGTTGGGAGTGTCCGCACTGGAACAGAGCCCAGTAGTGTCTTCCCACTCCCCTCTTTCCTTCCTCTCTCCTCCCCTCCTAGTTTAGGCTCAGTCCCAGATTCTGAAAATGATGACCTGTACTATACAGCGTCCATCATTGCCTTTTCAGAATTGGCAGAGAACCCCAGGGACATCTTTTTGTCGCATAAATATAAAATGTACAAGTTGTACCCTGCCATCTCAGCAAATAATGCAAGTTTTTAATGTGCTTTGATATTTTCCTACAACTGCTCGAGTTCTGAGATATTTATTAACCGGTTCAAGTTCAGAATTAAACACATCAACCAAGTTTGAATAGTGTGAGGCAATATTATGGAAGATTAGTGGATAAATGGCATTCTTTCTTCTCCTTTTCTTCTCCTCCCTTTTTATTTTTAAAGGATTTATTGTTCTTATCGCTGACCCAGCAGACTCTCGTGGGAGCTGTGAAGAAATACACGAGTTGCATACCAACAATCTGAAAAAAAATAAAATAAATTCCTCTATGCATCATTGTGCATGTAAAAGTTCTACATGAAGACAAACAAGACGAGTGGCAAATTCCTCTTAACCTTGACCTGCTTGAAGAAAATATCGGTGGTTGGATGATTGGGTCACCTTTGTGTGGTCTGTCTGTATAATCAATGCTGAGCTGATGGGATTTGTAAGAGGGTGAAGGGTCCAGTAATTGTTGACTTAGGCAAATAAGGACTGATTGATTGCTTCCTGCACCATGGCTAACTCCCATTATTTGCAGCATGAGACTTGAATCCCCGGACACTCTCAGATGGCAGTACACAGAACTTGGTTTTACTGCTCTAGCTGTGCGAAAGTCTTGTGTGCACACAAAAGCATAAGAGATACTTGAAGTACATCCTGTTCTTAAGATGAAACCCGTGTTGCTTTTTATTAAGTGGTGTGGATAATGTGCTAATAACCCTTGTCTTTCTGCCTATTCATGCAGATTCTTCACACTAGACGCCATGACTGGGCTTCTGAAGAGGAAGTTTGAGGAGGTGCACGAGGACCCATGCTACTCGTCTCCCTCGCCCTCTTCCCTCTCTTCCGCCTGCTCGGGCTGGGACTCGGAGGGCGAGAGCTGTTACTCGGACACCCTGGATTCCAATCCCAGCAACCCGTGCTCCCCAGCAACAAATTTCAACAGTGAGTGTTCTCTCTCAAGCATTCTCTCAGCTTGTCTTCAGCATCCGCTTAAACTCTGATTGCAACCTAAACATTATACAAGATGGCTTTAGCAATTTATGCCACTGGCATCCGATGAAACACTTTGCAGAAATGGGTCCAGACTTTTACAATAAACACCTCTGATGATTTTTATGCCCCAAAGCTGCAAAACAGTTAATCACATTAAGCATGGAGGCAGCTCACCTCCGTTTTATTTCCACCTTCCTCCCAGAACCTTGCAGATAGACCTATTTCTTCATTTTTCCTTTCAAAGATTTAGGTCGAGCAGCTTCAGGGTGTTTACGTCTGTCTGGACCCAGCTGAGTCTTTAGGGGGACTGGTGGTGAGTTTGGAGAGGGGATTGTGTTGTGTATTGGGGAGAAGGTTGCGAGGTTTCCAGGATGGTGGGGCAGGAAGCCAGGAAGAGAAGCATGGCAGGTTGCCAGGGCTGGGAACACACAGCGCCTTGTCTGAAACCTGGGCATGCACCCAACACAGGTGCTGGAAGAAACTGGGTGAAGGGATAGAAGAAAGGTGTGGGGGCGGTGGAGGAAGCAGACATGCAAGCCTACTTAGAAGATCTGATAGTGGACTATTATGATTTGGTGTTTGTGTTGGACAGAAAGTTGTTTGCTAGAGAACACTGTGCAAAGATAGTTCATCTGGAAACTACAGAGTGGGTGCTCTTTATCTCTTGTGGGTTGAATGAATATGAATCTGAACCTGGCACTCTGGTTGATCTGTATTACCCCTGGCAGCAGATCAGACAAATCATGTAAGGCTGTTGTGTTTATTGGTTGTCCATACTGAGGCAAAAGGACAATTTTCACATAAACTTTTCACATTATTGGGATAATTTAATGTGCTTTTAAGTTATCAGTAATATGTCCTTTACCCATTGTAGACAGAATTACTCTCTACAGTGGGAACAAAATCCCCAGAGTGTTAAAGGCTAACATGTAGTCACAAAGTGCAAAAATGTCCATAGGTAATCCACAACTGTGCAACCTATCCAACTAGTTGTTAGTATTATCTTCCACTTTTCTACAAATTCACTTTGATACAGCAACTCTCTACTAGATACAAGAGAACTATAGCAGATTTTAAGAGCATCACTTAAAAAAATATCCAAACTTTCCACTTTAACTGTCACAAAAATAGTAACAGAAAAGCTACTGGTTTTTGTGCATTTCTCTGTTTTTCTGCAGGGACTCTGTATGGAGTTCCCTTCCATAAAACAAAGGTAATGGGGACCAGATGGGCAGGGGATTACCAGACTTTTCTTTAAACACATAGGCTACTCTTATTAAAAATGGCTGCTGGAGCTTAAGCAGTGGGAAAGGATGCTTATCTTTAAAGGAAACTTAAAAGTTGAAAATTCCTTGATGGAGTATATAGAATTTACACTAAAGTTCAGCTCTGCACTCATCTCCCCACTGTGGTTCATTTCTAGGTGTATCTCATTAATGACCTTTAAATGTGTGAATCACAATTCAAGTGAGAAGGTTTCCATCCCACCTGGAAGCCCCAGGGATTTTACTGGTCATGCAGTGATCCTTGGTGCTTCCTCCACCGCGTTCACCACTAACAAAAGGGAAATTCCTGAGCTGGGCGTCCTTTGGTCGCACGCTAGTGTAAAGCTGGAAGGATTCCCAGCAGTTTGGGTTTCAGTTTACAGGATGTACGCATGTCAGACTGCTCTGGGCAGTATCATTTAATTGGGTATATGATAAGGCCAGGTCAAAGAATCACAGAGGTGTCCTTTTACAATTTGTCCAGCAGCATCAGCACAAAGATGTGGAGCAGTATGCCATCTAGTGGTAGGAAATGATGCACGATCACCCTTCATGTGTTCTAATCTTCTTTTTGTCCTTCCGTAGCAACATCCATTCTGAAGAAATCCAAAAGAGCACGCCGGGGCAACGTCACATTTGACCAAGTGACAGTGTTCTTCTTCCCGCGGTGCCAGGGCTTCACCAGTGTTCCCAGTCGAGGAGGTTGCACCCTTGGCATGATGCAGCGCCACAGTGCACGGCATACATACACTCTTGCAGAATTTGCTGTGGAACAACGGCTCCTGCGCAGGAAAAAATTCCTCAATAGGCTTAGGGAAGAGAAGCTGGAAACTATGAAAATGAAGGTGAGAAATGCCTCCACCTAAAATCTACTATCTAGGGCTCAGCCTCCTGTCTGTGGTATCAAATATACATGTTTCCTTTTGTCTGCTACAGCTGACAAAAAACGGAACCCAGGAAAGCGAGGAGGCAGATCAGCTTACATTAGACGACATCCCAGAGCAAGACATAGACATCAGCAGTGCCAACCTGGATGAGGGCTCTTTCCTCCAGCCATTCCCTTCTAAGAAGCGTTATGCACTGCTCAAAGCAGCTGGTGTGAAGAAGATCGACAAGGAGGAGAAGAGACAGCTGCATGAGCTGAGGCTCTCCAGGGAGAACTGCGGTTGTGACTGCCAAGGCTTCTGCGAGCCTGAAACCTGCAGCTGCAGCCTGGCGGGCATCAAATGTCAGGTATAAACAACAACAACAAAAAAAAAAACACTAAAATTTCTTGCTACCAAAGAGAATCCAAACGAAAGTTTTTGTTGCAAATATTTAACAGCTTCTTTCTGCTCCTTGTAGATGGACCACTCTTCTTTCCCATGCGGCTGCACCAAAGACGGCTGCGGCAACACAGAGGGCCGAATTGAGTTCAACTCTAACCGTGTACAAACGCATTACATCCACACTATAATGAAGCTGGAGCTGGAGAAGAGGCTGGAGGAGCAGTCCAGCACAGAGGAAGAGGAGGAGAAAAACACTACAGATGCAAACACCCAGCTACCAGCAGTGCCCTCCTTCCCTTTCAGCTCGGAGCTGATGGCAGGCGGAGAAAACAGCTGCAGCAGTGACATGACAGATTCATCGGACTCATCTGGTCAGAGTGAGGACTCTGAGGCAGGCGAGAGTCAGTGCAAGCATCACAGCCAGCTGGAGGTCGACGAGAAAGGTCTGAGCCGGATATTGAGTTTCAACGATACGAATAGCGGGGATAGCGAGGATAAGGACAGTAAAAACACTTGTTGCCCAAATCAACAGAAGCAACAGCCAACAACAGAGGCGTTCAGTAGCTTTAGCATCGTGGACTTTGCTGATGAAAATGACAACATAGACGCTGCGCTGTTGGAATCCACAGACAGTCACACAGACAATCGAGCAATGGCCATTTCAGAACTCTTGGATGAAAACGCCAACCAGGGAAACGGCATTTTCCATAGCTGTAGCGTGCCGCACACACCTTCTCCCAGCATTGATCGCTCGGCGAGCTACGACATGGACCTGAGCCTCTCCTCGGAGTCAGACCTGGAGTTCTTCGATGGCTTCCCGTGCTTGGGGCCCAGCTCGCTTTACAATTCCCTGAAGGAGTACGAGCACATGGACAACTATTTCCAGTTTCAGCTGCCTAGCTACCCCAGTTTTCCCGCAGCAAGCGACACAGGGACCTGCCTGCTGGAATCTCTGATTGGTCTCTCAGAATCCGTCCCAGAGCCTCCTGCTACATTTACGGACAATCAGCTGATGGAGGAAGCCATGAAACTGTCTGTGATGGAGTCTGTGAAAGTTTGACAAAATATGTGAACTATGTAAGAAAGGAAGAACCCACAAGAGAGTGGTAGGTGTGAGGGGCTTAGAAGAGGACTGAAAAATGCACATAAGATGTCAATGCGTTATGAGGAAGCTGTGATTTCCCTCTTTTTTTTGCCTAATTCATATTCAGATTCCAGACTTGCCTTCAAAATGTTATCAAAGCAGTTTGGGATGATTGCTGTGTGAGGCAGCAGCTAGGGGTTAAAAGTGGACAGAGATCAATTTGACCAGGCCAATAGAAACCAGTGAATCCTAAGAAAGCTCTTTTAACCAAACTAAGACCACCAACCGCTCGCTGAGCAGGAGTCACCCTTAAAACTGTTTCCAGGTTGGGTGTTAATCTCAACACAGCTGAATGTTCACCTCAGGGAATTCAATTATTTTCTAGCTTTCTAGCTTTTGGAGGCAATGTGTGGTGACCATTACTTTGGTTGCCTTCATACGAAACCCGAGTCAGATTGAGATGTACAGTAATTCTGTTTGCATCCCCCCCTTCCTGGAGATGACTTGAGCGAAGAAAAGCAGAGGTCTTCATCCCAAAAGGTCTTTTTAAGGTACAAGAAAAAAAATCCCTCTCAGAGCTCCTCGATCAGCACTTTATCTGTGAAAATAACTATGTATGCATAGGCATTGTTTTGGTTATTTGGGATGGATTCAACAGTTTGATGCTAAATTATGGAGTTTCTTATTTATGGGCTGGGATTATTGCTCATATTCGTAAAAAAAGAAGCTGTATCTGTATTTTATTTTTTTTTTAATTATTTCCTTTATGGTTTTATTTATTTCAGATGAAGCCTCCATTCACAAAGCACTGTGGTTTGTTTACCTTAAAGTGCAATCTTCCTCCTTTTTTTCTTCTTTTCATTATCACATTAAGGTATTGCTATGGGAAATGGAACCCAGTGGCGGTTTTTGATGCTTCATATAGGCAATTGCCCAGGGCGACATTACAAAGGGGAGCACTCAAGAAAATGTTAGAAAATATTTTATAACATTTAATCCTGAACAAGTTTTGTATTACTTTTATGCATGTACAGTCCTAGGAGAGTGCCTCCTTCTTCCTGCTGTCTTTAGGGTGACAAGTTTACGTGCTTTATGAAGAACTGCAGTGCATTTGATCCAACCCCAGCTGGATTTTTGTATTTTGATTGGTTGGCAGAAAGAAGAGCTTGCATAGAACGTCATTCATTCGAGAACCGCCACTGATGGGACCACAAGTCCATCCGAAAGTATTTAATATCTATTCTCTAACACTTTGTTTTAAGTTATTATGTCTTTTATTTCATGAGTTATTTAATTTAAAGACATTTTGGCAATAATGTGGGCTGTCGTGAAGTTTACTGGATGTGCCTGTTTATCAGGGGAGCCATGCCAACCAGTGGTGTGCGCGCAGTGCTTCCGCTTAAGCTTTTGGGACTGAAAACTGTGGAATCTCCCTAATCACTGAAACAAATAAAGAAAATTATGGTTCTATTTGTATTGCTGCCTATAATATAACCATAGAAAAATTACACTAATATTTTCTAATATATGTAGGATGAAAGAATTCTAATCACTGACAAATTGAATATTTTATTAAGAAAGCAAAATCAATAATTTTCAATCTGAGACGACCTTTGTAATATATGAATTATAGAGAAAATGTATGCTTATGAAGGTTAGTGCATTCTGAAGTATTTTTAATAGGCAGCCAAATGGTTGAATATCTTAGAGAAAAGCCACTAAAACATAAATTGCAAAAAATCAATTTGATTGTACTCTGAGTATTTCTGGAAGTCTGTGACTTGGGTTAAAATATGTTAGAAATTACACAAATGCGAAGGTTTTTTTTATTTTGTATTGTAGTGGATTAAAAACTGCATATATTATACAGTTTTTAATCCAGAACCCTGAAATTTGAAGAGTTGCCTCGTTGAGTATCAAACAAGACTTTTTTGAGCTGAGGGACACTAGAGAGCTGATGTACATATCCTCACCCTTTCCACTGTTGTTTCAACAGCCTTTTTCTGGACCCTTTAGAAATTATGCATGCAGGTCCTATTTGTTAAAACTTCTTCTGAATAATTGTATTTTTTTGAAAAGTGCATAATGCACATTGGAAATGTATTATTTGCTTTTTGCCTTTTTTTTTTTTATAATTCCATCCTGTATATGTTCATAGGCCACAAATATTGGCACCATTCTTTGCCAGCAAACATAATTTCTCTTGTAAAAAACATTCAATCTCATGAAGAAATGACATCAGTGAGTGTTTATCAGTGTAATATATTACAGTACAGTTTATTATTATTATTTCAAAAGAATGTGTCTTACTTTTTCTTTGCCTTTTTGTGTTGTGCATATTTCTGCTTGAAAAGGTCCAGCAGAGCAAACAAAGCTGCTTTATTTTTTACATATTCACACATTAATCTGCTGTTCAAAATCATTTTCTTTCATCTAAGCCATTTTGACAGCTTGTCCCTCCAAATGATAATAAAAAAAACATTCTTTTGTAAATGCCTACCTGTTTGTGTGATTTGTCATGTATTGGATACATTTATTTTAGAAGTAGATGCTACAGTGCTTTAAAAAGATATTTAAACTTGCTTGACTTCCTTTACATTTTCACTTTGCAACTACAGCCTTTCATGTCTTTTCTAATGATTTAACGTGAAAGACCAAAAAAAAGTAGTCCATTATAGAAGTGAAAGGAGGATACATGGGGTTTTCAAATGTGCTAGCAAAAAAGTGTGCATTTATAAAACGTCCCCATTACTTTAACAACTCTACATAAATTAATCTCTGTATAAATAAGAACGAAAGAAAACCTCTTAGAGGCTGCAAAAGACTTGTGGCTGGGGAGGAAGTTTACTTTTAAACCGGACAACAATCCCAAACATACAACCAGAGCTCCTTCTGAATGGGCCAGGTTTACATGAAGAGAAATGCTGTGGCAAAAAATAAAATCTGACATTAACAAACACTCTCCACTTGATGAGACTGAGGCCGAGCTATTTTGCAGTAAAGGATGAGCAAAACGTTCCGTCTCTAGATGTCCAAAGCTGAAAAAGACATACCCGAGGGGGGCCGCAAGCAAAAAAAATATATACGCTAAGTTAATATGTAACAGATGTAAAATGTCAAATTTCACTGCGGACGACAACCTGACTTATAAAAGTTAATAATGCAGATAGTTTATGAGGTCAAGAAGCCATTTTGTGCACAAGCCATTTTAAACATATTCAGAATTTATTTCACCTTCCATAAAAAAAATTATTTTTCACACAATACCCTAAAATCTGTTGTTAAAGATCTCCATGTCTAAAGAAAATGGAAAAACACCCAATATGATGTCATGCTGTAGTCTCCCAGAATACCGCAAACATATGGCCAGAAATTCCAGGCTGGGGGAGTATGTGACTGCTTTTAGCTCACATTTGGTCACAATTAGGATAACTTGGATCATAGGTGAAAATTGCACAAATCTTGTAGCTTTCCTTGATCCTGACAACTCAAGAAAAAACTTTTTACCTCTATGCTATTTAAGTAAAAATCGCCGGTTTCTTGTGATCTTTGGTTTAAAAACATCCTTTGGAATTTTCCATCATCTCAGGCTGCAGCTTGGGAGGTCAGGAGATCAGGATCACAATAACCTTGTTGGTCCTGGACCAATGAACATTTATACAGCATTCTGGTTGAGAGCCAAAAAAAGCAACAGGACATGCAATAAGTTCAATAAGGAATGCATTTCCAAGACTGTAGAAGGAGTATAAGGCTCTTGCAGCAAAAACAGAGGAATGTTGTTCTGTGTGGTGAAAACATGACACACTTTGGAGTTTTTCAAGAATTTGAAGTAAACGACTGAAACATAAGAAGATTTTTATTTTACTAATACCACATGCATGTTAGAAGTCCACACACTTCTATCTAAAAAGCTTGATCCATCACCTAAAAAAACAAAAACAAAGAAAAAAAGTCAAATAGATCCAGCATTCATCAATTTGGGTAAATACCATTCAATTCTGGCAGTTTCATGTTGCTTACCGAATACACACAGTGAAGGAAGGAAGGAAGGAAGGAAGGAAGGAAGGAAGGAAGGAAGGAAGAAACTGGAAGTAAGGAAGGAAGGAAGAAACTCTGGTGAAGACGGTTGGTTTGAACTTTTGGTTGCACATGCCGGCCAGACCGTAACTGACCAAACCGTGGACTCTCCAAACGCCATCAGTTAAGCAGTTCAGGGGACCTCCAGAGTCGCCCTGGGAAATGATCATCATTCATGCACTGCATGCAGTAACTCTATACACTTTTAGTTCATAAAGTGCACAACTCTGCACAGATCGGTGACTCCAAAACGTTTCAGCTTCTAACGCCACAGAAACATTTCCAGAAACTTTTAGCCCCAAATACCAATAGTGGACACATATTAGCATTGCTGTTTAGAAAAGGAAATAAATTCATAGTGCTCAGCTAAACATGAGATCCACAATCAATATCAATATTCAATCACATCATGGAAATTAGCTTTGAATATTATTTTAAACTGGCTGCTGTCCTAAAATCCATGTCAAAGTAGTGGGAACAGTTCCACAATAGGTTAATAATAATCTCCATTTAATTCAATTTAAAAGCAAAAGGAATAAAATAAATTAAAATTAAAAAGGAACTAGGTACTCTTTTATGTCATACTGACATCAGTTTGCATTTGCTGTTTGACCCCTAAGGTGTCACAAAATGTTCTTTTGCCTTGGGTTGCGCCGAGCTCCTCATATCATGTTTCACGACCCACAGTGTGGGGCTCCACCTCCAATTTAGAGAACCAAAGTGGCAGATGTTAGACATTATCCCTTACAAAGTTTTTAGTTTTATTGATGATCTTGCTGTTCCCCCCTATAGTAAAACTATTAGGTCATGAGGAAAATCATTTACAAAACCTTTTCTATTTTCTCTTTATATACAAACCATATCTTTGTCTACAAATCTGGCAACCAGATATGATGCCATCAACTCTAGCACACACCATTGTTTTAAGAGCAATGCTGCCCCACCACTTTGGCTGGGAGCAGACTGCATGCTCCACTACATCCAAAAGAGCCACCTGCACTTTGTCAGGGACACTTCTATTATCTGAGTTAGTAAGCATAAAATACAGATTTTTAAAATTATTTTTATGGGCAGTTGGTACATTTGTAATTTGGACATGATTATTCAATCTGTTTACTCACCGTCCATTAATCCCAATCCTGTGATGTAACACGTGAAGCCATGAGGCAGCGTCTGGTCCGGACAGGGAAGGTTGGTGATTTCCACATGACCGTTGTCATAAATAGGATTTACCAGCTTCAACAGAGCAATGTCATTGCTGAGGGAAAGAGAAAAAATAGCTAACCTTACCAATGCAATAATAATAAAAAAAATATTGAAAGAAATAGACCTTCAGCAGCAACTACAGCAAATATAAAATATATTAATTCCTGTTTCATCTTGTTGGATTGTTTGTTTTTTATTTAATTTTGATTTGATAAATTTTATTTCAGCTCAATTCAAAAATATGTTATTAATCCCAGAGTGAAATTAAATGTTGTAAATGAAGGTTTTTCAACAGTTATAGTTTCTGTTGGGTGTTCAAATGTAAAAGTACCTAAAATGTTTCGTATCAAATACATTTAATATTATTTTAATTATATTATATGTTGCACATGTCTATTTTATTAAGTTGCAAAAGTGATTAAGTGTGGAAAAAAGGCCATTATGCCAAAATGCCTTTTGGGATGACAGGAGGCAGGAGTTTTTAAGTTTTTACCAGATAAAAATTTAAAACAGATCAATTTTTAATCAGCTTCGATTGAAAATCGCTATCAAAACAATTTCAAATACCATTATTATTATTATTACTATTATTATTATTATTATTATTATTATTATTATTATTATTATTATTATTATTATTATTACTATAATTAATAATAATAATAATAAATGTATCTATTAATTTTTACGGGAAGAATAATAAACAACATGTAGTTTAAAACATAGTTTGGGTTTTTTATGCACAGTCTACATTTCTAATTTCAGTTACCATTTTAATGAATGAAACTACTGTTGTCTGTTCCTTAGCAACCTTTCAAGACACGGCTAATCGAGTACAGATGCTCCCCTCTCTTTGTACACACTGCAGACGAGCACAGACCAGTTCGATTTATCTGTTATCCTTATTTTTAGCTTTGCCTGACTCTGTGTTGCACCTGCTATTAAACTGCCTCTCATGCTAGTGTTAGCTAGCTGTATCCTGGTGTACTGTATGCCTTCCTATAATGCTCTCTGTCACAACTCTACCTCATTGACAGTCAACACGAACTGTATTGCTGAAGACAATGGGGCTGCCGCAGAGCTCCCTCCTGTCGGACGGTGGAAGTAACAGTGGCTATCATGTTCACGGAGTATGTTGTTGTAACGTGTAGTGCAAGGTTAAAGATGTCATTACGGCAAATTTAGTTGCTAATAGGTTTACCATTACGAACGTTCTGAATATGCTTAATTGGACTAAAAATTATGCGGTGTATATCTTTAAAAGCTGAAAATGTTTATTTAAGTTTGCTGTTGGCACCCGCCGCCCAACACTGTCAGAATGATGAGGTGGCATTTGGCACCAATCCAAACCTGTTATTTTACCCTCATATAATTTCAGTGTTTTCTGTGCCAACTTCCGAAAAATGACCTGGC
Source organism: Phalloptychus januarius (assembly GCA_902982915.1). Lineage (NCBI taxonomy): Eukaryota > Metazoa > Chordata > Actinopteri > Cyprinodontiformes > Poeciliidae > Phalloptychus > Phalloptychus januarius. Next base: position 5,295,349 of record CADWAE010000362.1, read on the forward strand.
ATAAATAATAAAGAAAGCCAAGGCACAAACACCCGAGAAACGCCAGCTATGCATTTGTTACTTTCAGCAAAGACTTTACTTTTTCTGACATATGCAATACCTGAAACAGACACAGGAGGACGACAAAATGTGTTTTACCTTTCAGGTTCAAGAAGACTCGCCTGCTCTAAAGGCTGGGCTGGAGCCATTCTTTGACTTCATTCTCTCCATAGGGAACACCAGACTTGTGAGTAAATGTCATATTGTATCAACAGAAACACTCCATAAAGCCTGGATAATGATGTAATTAGATTGGCACTAGATAAAAATGGGAAAATATTTGAATAATGAGTCTTTATGTACCACCCAACTGTCTTAAAATATCCATTGAACTTCCCATACAGTTAATCAAAAAAACTCCAGTGTATTTTAATACATGTGATAGAGAAAGTATTGCACAATGTGTGATGTGGGAGGAAGATGGTGCATGGTTTTGAAGTAAAAGTGGGGAGATTTTACACAGCCCTTTGGGAGTAAGTTCATTGTGAAACCACAGTGATACATATTTTTTGAGTAGCTTCATCTACCAGTCCTGCACATTAATAGAATAAAATGTTTAAAATGTTACAAAGAATATTTACAACTATTTCTTTGTAAATAGTTGAAAGTCATTGAAATTGGATGGAGATCATCAGTGAACATCATCAACAGGTCTTCTTTGAGAATTGGCCTGTTTTAGGTCCATCCCTTAACTCATTAGTAACTTCATATCTTATTGAGAAATGTAACATCTGTGTTACATATAAATTGGGTCCAGTTTTTCTTTGTACAGTTGTAACATTTTACCTTTAGCACTAACTTAGTTAGTGCCTTTGTTTTCCCCAGAATAAGGAGAGTGACTTGCTGAGAGATCTGCTGAAGGCCAATGTGGAGAAGGCAGTCAGGCTTGAAGTGTACAACTCCAAAACCCAGCGGGTGAGGGAGCTGGAGGTGACACCCAGCAACATGTGGGGTGGTCAGGGGTTGCTGGGCGCCAGCGTTCGCTTCTGCAGCTTTGAAGGAGTCAACGAGAATGTGTGGCATGTGTTGGTAAGTCTGGCCATCCCGTGAACGTTACAAAGACAAAAACATTTTGTTTAAAATGATTTGACCCATTGAATGTCTCTTTCCTTTTAGGACGTGGAGGAGAATTCCCCTGCAGCACTCGCTGGCCTTATTGCACATGACGACTTTATTGTTGGGGCTGACCAAGTGTTACAAGATGTAGGTTTTTATCTGTTCTACTTAAAAAAAAAAACATTAAACATCAGAAAAAAATGAAAAAACTCAAGTTGCATAATTGTTTTTTTTTGTGCCTTTACAGTCTGAAGATTTCTTCTTCTTAATTGAAGCCAATGAGGGGAAGCCTTTGAAGCTGTTGGTTTATAACACCCAGACCGAACAGTGCAGGGAGGTTGTAGTGACCCCTAATGGAGCCTGGGGAGGAGAGGGCAGGTTGGTGATCAGCTTTTTCATTGATATAATAAATGAACCAGGTTTTTGTCAATTAAGAATATTTGTTGACTATTAGAACTCTTCTGTATTAAAACAACCTAAACAAATAGGTTATGCATGTGTGTGTGTGTGTGTGTATATATATATATATATATATATATATATGCAGACCAGAGAGGCACCCCAAGAAATCTTTCTCAGCCTAAGGAGGAATAAATGTTTTTTCATTGCTGTTTGTTCCTAGTTCTTACCTTTTACAGTAAGAATAAATAGTTTTGTTAATATTAAATGCAGTCTAATTGCATATATTTTTAATAGATGTCAATATATTTTGGCTGGGATTTCTTATGTATGTGTAGAAGCACATGCATGACTTGTCTTTCCATTTTTTTTAATGTATTTCAGCTTGGGCTGTGGGATTGGCTACGGCTATCTGCACAGAATCCCGTCTCATCCAGTTCACCCAAATGTCCAGAACAGAAATGTTCCTCAACCAGCAGATACAAGCAGCAGAGAAGTGGAGACTTCATCTGGTCAGAGTGAGGTACAGGTTGTTCTTACCTGTTACAGCTTTGCTTTCCATTTGATGTGACTTTTAATGTCTGTGTTTCTGTCTCCTCAGGTGCCTCTATTGAGTGAAAATAGCCCAAATAATGAAGCAGGTTTAACTGAAAGTGAAGGAGTTGTGCTCGATTTGAGCAAAATCTCACTTCCACAGGAGTCTGCAGACATTGGTAGCTACCTTCCCTAGAAAAAGTATTCAAATCTGTTAAAATGTTTCCAGAGATAAACTCATAGGACAATCTGGGCCAACATTAATATCTGACTGCTGTTTTGGCCGATAACTGATATGTATCAGAAGTTTTTTTTAATGCATTTTTACGAAGAGTAGTCTAAAACATGTGGCATATGTTCATCCCTTCTAATTCAATACTTTAAAAAGTACATTTCTTCTCTATTGCTGGGATTTGTCTCTACCAGCTTTTCATGTATTTCAATGAAAAGTTTACCCAGTGCAGCTCAACAGGTGGAGAGAACGCTGCATGGTGAACTTCATTGTGAGGGAAGTTTGTTGTACTGGATTAATTTTTTTTATTTAAGAGAGTTATGTTGAATACTTACCTCACATTTTAAATTTTACCTTATTTATTTATTATAATAGGTCGTTTTAACACGACAAAATTTAGCTAAGAATTATTTTTCAAACCACGATATGTTTACAATTAAAAATGCTGATCACATCAATATTTTCTGTACTTTCACACCAAATAATTTGTTTTGCTTTCAGATGCCTCCCTCTCTCCTGGGGCCATAATCTCAGATTTATCCGAAGCTGTTTCCACCAACGACAAAAGCCACAGCTCTATGGTTGCTAATTATGGAGATGATACGCGAGACCAACGCAGCTTGGGTAAGCACTTCACTCGCAATTACATTGCGCCACTAGATGGAACAATTACATGTTCATTATGCTGTCTTGGTTGGAAAAAAAAACAAACTATGAACTCAGTTAAAGCAGCTTCCAGCTCTCAAGTCATTAAATCCTTCGGCATAAGTGCATTATTTTATGTAAACATAATAAACATAATATGAAAATAAATAAACATAATATTTACATTAAGTATAAGGATTCCCGATTAGAAATACCTATGCTTTGTCTTTTTCAACAACAGACGGACGAAAATTGATAATTGTTGTTTTATTTCTACAGTTTGACTACATGTATGATTATCCTTTCTAGATTATTCCATGTTTGACCAAAATATTTTATCTCAAGAGAGGGAGGAAGAAGAAGACACTCCTAAAACACTGCAAGAGAGTGTTGCAAATCTTAGCGACAGTCCGAGAGAGGATGCAGAGGATGCTGCTGCCCTCAGCGACACCACAGAGAGCGTGGGGATCATCCTACAGATGCAGAATCCTAACCTGGAAGCTTTCAGCTCAGGCCATCGCTTAGAGCAGGCGATGACTGAGCCTGATACGTCAGGCAGTTAAATAGCAGTAGCAGGAAAGAGAACGGTGCAGAAGGAGGATTAAGAGCACACGGTGATGGAAAAATGCTGCTTTTTTTATTCTAAACTCTTATCATTGGACCTGTTTTTAAGTTGAAAGCCTTTTATTTCTACCAGTGCCACTGTTGCATGCTGCTTTGCACATTAAAGAAAGAGGAAAAGATTGTAATATGAGAGACGATAAAGCATCGTGAATGTATTTAACTTTCTTTACTAAATGAAGCCTCAGTTGAGTTGTTGCAAAAAAGTTGACTTGTTTGCATAAGAAGAAAGTGAAGAATTTTATTTTTGGCATTGTGGAATGCGGGGTTTTTTTTTTTTCATTAGGGAAGAGCAAGTGTGAAAATTAGCTTTTTTTTCTCAGGCATTTACGGTTTGATACTTTCTGCCTTCAAGTGCTTACATCAAAATTTTGATTGGTGTAAATGTGTGAAACGTGGGATGCTGCTCCTGTTTTTCTCAAGGTTTTTATGTCAAATTATGTTCCAAGCTTTATTTATATTAAAAAAATAATAATTTAAAAATTGGAAGTGGTTGCATTATTGTGCAGAAGGTAAAAAATTGTTTTCCAGCTAGGAAACATCAGAACTAATGATCCATGCAAAAACACAATTCTTATTCTGAGAAGATTGGGAGAACTTAGTGAGCAAGCTCTGCAACCCATGCCCAAAAGAACTAAAAACTGTTTTCTGTTATTAGGTGAAGTTGGCAGGATGTCACTGGACACATTCCTTTTAAAAAATCTGACATAATTAAAAGCTACAGTCTGTACTTCCCTGAAATTTGAAGTTTACTTTCTAAAAAGGCCTCACTAATCCAGTAAAATTTGAACATTAATTGATGCCTTTTTGTCACATAGGGAATCAGGTAAGTGACACATCATTCCACGTTTACAGTCTGCAGTATCATCTTTGTTGTTTGCAATGTTTTGAGGAATCCCTTGCAGGTCAGGAACTGGAATTAACATCATAACTTTGATTATGTCAGCATCTGCTTTGTTTCTAATCAAAAACCTGATGTAGATTTATTACGTGCAAATTGATCGTGTCTGCCAGACTTCTTACATTTACATGGACAAAGAGGCTGATTTTTTTTTTTTAATTTCCCTTCAAATTTTAGTTGTAATTTTCACAATTCAGGTTTTGAACAGAGCTTAAGAGTGAGATTATGCTTCCTGACAGCAGGGGTCAGCAAACGCCTCCTGATGGATGCCATATGGACTTTTCCGCCACTGCAGCTTGAAAATGATGACATATCAAGACTCAAGTTCTCAGGTCATGAATGGAGTAGCATTTTGAAAGTGATGTTCAGATATAGATTAGTTAGGTGGAATATTAAATCAAGTTTATTAATTCAAGTGTTTGGATACATAATTTACACACTTGAAAGCTGAAGATTATACTCAAGGCATTTAGTGCTGATTATATTATTTGGTCGGTTCTCGGTTGCAAAAATGAGAGATGTCAAAAACAAAAACCAGCCACATATTTTGCAGAAGTTTGCAACCACACAGCACTATCTTTACCTAAAACCAAATCAGTATGTAACCTTAAAATCAATAATGTCCATTAAAACGTTTTCAAAGTCTCAACAAATAGAGCCAAATTTTGGCTGCACAAGCTGAAAAATTATCAAGTTGAGAAGCTCCACTAAAGCAGAGGGGGTATGTACCTCAATTATTTACCAAGGAGATCCTCAGATGAGATGGAGCTAGAGGGGGATGGGCATCATGGTGAGAAAAGCCTGAAGATGAATTTATCTTTCTCCTCCAGTGATGGAGCGGCATTCTCAGGGAGACGAACCTGTGAGTCTTCCAGAGCTTTAGAAAAGATTATAGTTCTTGTGTGAAGAACTGCCTCTCAATCTGTCTGAAGACACAACTTCAGTGTTGAGATGTTTGAAGCTTTAACTCCTTAAACTTACCAAATCAGCCAGTTTTCAGTCCAGACTTCAGTTGCGTTTTCATACACCTGCATCGGATACGACAACTGTTATAGCAGCTTTGTTTGAAGCAGCTGTTCAAAGCAAAAAGCCGGCATCTGTGTGCCAGGGGAAGCAGCGAGGAGGGAACAACAAAAAAAGAGGCCACAACTGGAGGAGCACGTCTTCCCTCCATTTGCTCTCCTGTTTTTTCTGAGACTGTTTCAGAGGACAGTGTGACGCAGCTGAACTCACACGTCAGCTTGGCTTTATCTCAGCCCTCTGAGAGGCTCAGCTCACAGGCACCAACGTTCAGCCTCGCGCTGCAGCATGACAAATCGTGAAACGGAATATCTACAGGGGGACAAACAGAGTTGGGGGTGGAAACACCGGAAAAATGCAGCTGACGACCTTCATCCAGTGGCTCGATAAACATTCGGTGTTAACCAAATCTCTATTGGCATGTTTGAATGTTTGTCTAGCAATTTATGTGTATGTAGTTTATAAACCTGACAAAACTGTTAAAAATTGTGTTTTTGTCCATATGCGAGGGAACAAGTTCCCCCACACTTCCAGACTTCTTTTGTCGGTTTCTATCACCTCCTCACCCTCATCACAGACACTCTGACAAGATGGAAGCTGTGTTTGGAAGTGCTGAGAGTTAAATTTACATACAGGACTCACATTATGCAGAACAAAGGGAATGATCTGAGTAAGTGCTTGTCTGTGTCAGACCACCAATGTGTAGGCCATAATTAGATTCATTCATGCACAAGGTCTGTCACTGTGAGGGTCCTGAATTCATCTGGAGGTTGTTTGCATATCTTGCAGTTGATTGTTTTTGCTCGTATTGTAGAGAAGCTTTGGATTCACTCCCACTGACACCAGCTCTCCTCAGATTTACCCTTTGGTGACAACTTCACCTAAAGCTTTTTGAATATGAATACATTTTTGAGAAAGGGACTGGCTGTTGAGAATTCATTTTCTGACCTACGAGGATGGTTATCAAAAGTGCAACACAGACTCACATGTGGGTCATTTGTAAAGTCTCACGAGAGTGACTGAGAGTTTTTAGTGGTGGTATAGAGATGCTTGTGAGAAAGGGCCAATGCAATGCTTTCTGTGTAGCAGTGTATTTTTAATATAGCTTACAGCCAATAAACACAGGCACATTGCTGGTGGAACCTTTGTTATGCTAGCAATTAATCATTGATATCAAAACAGCATGCTCAGTGACTCCAGCATAGAAAAGCTCAGAATACAATTCAGTTATGTTGGATCCAAGAAACCAAAAACAGTCATTCAACTTTGGAATCAATAGTAAAATAGGTAAATTTTCATTTACCTATTTTCATTTGATATATGAAATGTCTTTTTTGATGCAAAACAAGTTAGTCTGACAATAATACAGCGACATGGCAGAGATCCTGAAAGGGACATGCTTTTTTACAAGGGACTGCAGTTTGATTGCATATATTTTGGATGGAGAGATAGTGTAACTTAGGTCCAGTAGTGTAACTTAGATTAAATGAAACCTCAAACAATTGCAAAAACCAAAAATAGAAAAATTTTGACATTTCTCTTTTTACAGCTATATACATTTTACAACAGAGCTGTAATCTTGTCTAATTTACAGTATTTTCCTCTAGAGAAGACAGCAAGAGATAAATCAGATAGCTGCTGTCAGTGGGAATGTTCAGTAGAGCGCCCTGCTTTACTGATTGCCATTCAGCTGGGGTGAGGAGTCAGCCCCAGAAGACAGCGGACAGTGTTCTGCTGTCAGGGTGTCCCTGCTGATGTCAAGTCCAGGCCCATCTGCTGCCGTGGCTGCCTGTCAACCTGCAGAAACAATCTTTATTGTATGTGTCATCTCTCGCTGTTGCTCTATGGGTTTGCTTCAGTTCAGATCACTCCAAATCCTGGCAGTCGGAAATTGATTCATTTTTAAATGATCTGGAGGATTTATTTCTTTACTTTACACCAAAAACGTCTCTTTAAGACAACGCGTCAATGTCACAGCAGAATTTACATGATTATGAAAGCAAAATCAGGAAAGCCAATTTGAATACAATCAAACCTCAACCTGTTCCAGTCTAGTAAAGTCTGAACTTGTTTCTTTCCACTGAAGTAGTCTGAGTGTTGAGAAAAAAAATTTACGTTTTGGCTAGAAGAAGCAGAAAATGAGGCAGACACACAAAGGTCTGACTCAACCTCCCACGGTGAACGCGAGTAGATGGAGAGGCACGACTTGGCACCCTTCCTGCTGTTTGTGACATAGTTGGTGTGACATGCCCACCACTACCCAGTCTCGTTTGGGACCCTGTGGGGGCGCTGTCTCTGAGAGTTATCTTTGTTTGACGGTTAACCACAACCCTTAAAGGAAAGGCATGCTCGGTCATGGCTTTCTTCAGTCAAAATATACAGAAAAAGGTAGATGCATGAGTGAGATACAGCATGGCTTTTTCTGACAGACAGCTTAACTAATGCAACTTGTTCTCTCTGGAAAATAAAATACATTAGTTTTCTTTTTTTTGCAATGAACACATTTTCTATTGCTTTTATGCAGATGTCCTTAAGAGGGAGTTGGTGCCCCATCACCTCCCAAAGCCACTTGAACAAACACAGCCACCACTGAAGCTGTGTGCTTAGCGAACAGCCAGGACAGGAGATGAGGCTGGAAGGATGAGGTTTGTTCTGTTACGTCAAAGATTTGGCAATGTGATTTATTTATGAACTCTGCGTCACAGCATTCAGTATGTGGGAGCAAAGTAAGGCAATCGCTCTGACAGATGAAGTTAAAAACAAAGAGAATGATTTGGTAATGTGATTACCTTCAGCACATAGAAAGTACCATGAAAAATGTCTCAGAAATAAATATTTAATCTTTTATTGATTTAAAAGGCCAAATTTAAAGTCTGATTGAGACATTTTGTATAAGTAAAATAAGCTGATTTAAGGGGGTTTAAAAACACTTGCAAGCTGATCAAATATAAACATAAAAGCTAAATTTTACAAGCTTCATGTTCCAGGGAGGGCTGTAAGACGTTCACAAAGTTCTGCCTTCAAGTCACATAAATCTACTTCAGTTTTGTGTGAAAACCTATGGATGATGATGCTGCACAGCCTACATCTGAAACATTTATTCCCGTGTCAACCTCTGCTCTGGAAACAACCTGCCATTTATTTTGTGCTGACATAAAAATCCCTCTGCATCTGTGTGATTGATCGCCTGCTTCCAGAAACAGCTCCAGCATTTTGCTTCCAGTTGCAGCTCTGGTTCTGCCCTGTGTTCGAAAACGGATGACAGCTTCATTCTGACAACGTGGGCACCACACAGCTTCTTACCGTGTCTGTAAATCACTGATCAACGTCATAAGAGTAGAGTGAAGGGGGGTGAAGGGGTGTGTGTGTGTGTATAAGTGTGTTCTGTCTCTGCAGGTTATAGTCGTCGCAGTATGGTGGAGGATAGAGGGTGAAGAACATCGGCTTTTTGGAAGCATGTTTTTAATGCCAGGATGAAAGGGCGATTAAGAGGACACGGCGGTGCATTCGGATAAATAAAATGCAGAATTATGCTATGGTGTTATCGGAGGTGTGCAGATGGGAGAAAAAAACATACCCATCTGTTTCCTCCGTTGAAAATTGTTTAGATTTAAAGATTAGATTTACAGAGTTGTTGATGCAACATGGAGAGTGTAATCAGGTTGATGCAGGGTGGGAATTTGGGTGAAAACAACCAGATTGCACATAAGAGAGACTCTAAAAATCATGAACAAAATAAGTGCAGCTTTATGTTCCTCTTTTATTTAACAGAAATTGCAATGTTGATTAAATCAATGTTGGAGGAAGTTTCAGACTAGCCATTTAAAATAGCAATTCTCTATTAAAAGCATCTGCTGCTTCCCTACATCATGATGTTGCCACTACTACTTGTCACTGCTCTAGTGTTGGTTGTTCTGCATAGTTTATGTGTTCTCCGTTACAGGTCTGTTAGTTTTTGTGAACAGCAAAGTCTTTGTGCTGTTTTGCCATATTCTTTCCATTTTCATGATTTCTTGTATTGAGCAGTGCCTTGTAAAATGTGTCCATGGTCCTCATGTGCCCGTGTGCTTGCTAATGTTCTCTGAGAATCTTTTGAACACTTCATAGATCATTAAATGACACACATGTGGACACTGTCTACTGAGCAAAGCTTTGAAAGGCATTTGGCAGCTGGATTCTATTTAAAGGGTATCAAAGCAAAGTGGGGTAGATATCTACGCATGGCACAGTTTTCAAATAGCTGCTAAACATTTCAAAAGCCGAGCATCAGATTCCTTCCATGTCAAGACTGCATGCTTCTCTGTGTTGATCTAACACTCAAAATCCCCCCTGAATCTATTGGAGTGTGTGACTGTAATGCAAAAAAGGTTCCAGGCACTGCAGTAGACCTCTCTGTTGATCTGGCAGGCCTGAGTCATCCTGCTGGTCGTGCAATGTGACAAAATGGTGGAAATGGGTAAGTGCTACTTTTCCTCTTGTTATATTTGCACTTTGACTCAAGTCCATGCTTGGAAGTACGAGAGTGACACAAGTAGTTTTCATTTCCTAAGAGGAGTGAAGACTCTCAAATTAATTTCCAGTCTATTGCAGCTGAAAGTTAAAAGGACTTATAGTCAACTCTGAAAAATAAATGTTTAAATAAATTTGATGTGTAATGTGATAAGAAAAATTCAATATTTTAGTGCTATTTAACATATAAGGAGGACTGTTAAATACTTAAAATTAAATTTAGAATTATGTAATCAATATAAATCCATGCTAGTCTGAGACTAAAGAGCTGTCACACAGTTAGCTGCTGCTAAGTTGCTTTATGAATAGGAGTGAATAGTTTTTATTTTTCCTAACAAAGCCAGCCAAGCCCACATATTGGTGTTAGGACAAAACAAACACACAATGTGACAACTGTGTTTACCTAGCGACCCGCAAAGAGAGTCTCACAGGTGGGTTTGTCTTCCTGCCTAGACCTGTGTCTCCACTTACAGCGATAGATGGGGATCAGGTGAGTCAGAGAGAGCCGGACTATCACTTGTCTGGTACTGAGTCATCAGCAGATGATCCACTGTCTCTAACAAAAAACATGATTTGAAGAGGAACATTGAGCATCTGCCTGCATCTCAATGTGTGTGTGTGTGTGTTTGAATTTCTGTGTGGGTGGGTGTGTGTTTTTCTTTTTTTCTTCTTTTTTTTTTAAGGCGCTGACGGCAACTTTCCACTGTGATCATCCAGTGTCGTCTGACTGCACAGCTGCGAGTTTTTGCGGCTTTTCATCTCTGTTTGCAGATACACTAGTCACACAGACGTGATGAAGACACTGGAAGGAGCGTCTCACTGATTTAAGCTGCATCCCTCTTGGAGACCTAATGTTCCCTTCATGTTCCATATGGAGAGCTTTGGTAGCAGCAGCAGAAAAGAGGTTAACTAATTCCTCTGCTTCATGTTAATTTTTCCTTGTTATCTAAATTAGCTTTCAAGTATTCAGATGGGAAATGGGGACATGTGTTGAAATATTGGAAGAGTAGCTTTGCCCAGTATTCCACCTTTACCTTCTTGAAAAAAATGGTTGGACACTGAGCTATAATTAATTTCATTGTCTGTGTCCCTATGGCAACTGAAAATTGCCACGCAGGACTTAATTACAGGGTTCTGCTTTGTGTCTAAAAATTCATGAAAAGTTAACCGAATGTTTTTCTGCACATCATCCCCCTTATTTTCCTTTCATGAGCCACAGCTTTAAGGACCATAACATTTCCAAACACTGTCAGAGAAGCAGAGCCGCACCTGTAAGGCGTTCATTTTTAAAACATCTGATTTAATTTGATCTTTTGCTGCAGCTGCAGTGTAATTTAGCTTGTTGGGTGGGTGGAAATTTAACATAGTGCTCAGACGTTAGCCAGCTGCTAGCTGCTGATTGTTGCATTGAGTCACGTCATGACATTTAAAGCAACATGCAATTACAGTTAATGATGTGAGAGCAAATATCATGTTTCCAGCTCAGAAATTATAACCATATGGCATGTGAAGTTTGATAGCATTCAAGGTTAAGTGGCTCGAGTATAAAGGTAGGATCATTCACAATGTGTAATAATAACTATTATTATTATTTTAAAAAGACAGACAACAATATTTTTAGTAGTAGAGGGCACTTGGTGCAAAACACTGTTTAAACACATTATGCCTTTTTATGCTGGTTTAGTCCCAACATTCATTAATTTTAGTCTTTAAAGCATTTTAGGAATCGCTTGTAATAACAGAACTACATGAACAAGTTACACTATTGTTTTAGATCTCTGGATACAATAATGTGATATATGTGATATTTCTTATCACATCTATGTAGACAGCATCTACTCTTGTAAAATGCACCAGCTGCATAGAATATCCACCTTGTGTTTTTCTCGGATCAGTCACTGGCTCTTTTGGTTTTAAACACAAATAACTCAAAGAATTTGCCATAGCTGATAGTCATCTGAATTCTAAACTCAATCAAACTGCTGCCTCTTTTTGCCCAGCAATCAATTCCAATGTAAAAAAAAAGAGTTACATTTGACTCCTCATTCGGTTTTGATGCACACACTTTCTTTCTCAATTTATTCTACAAAGAAGCAATAAGCCCCAAAGAGAAAAATATTATTTTTTTATCATTTTAACACAACAGCTGTCTTGGACCTGCAATATTGATACAAGTTCAAGCTATCTACTATGCAAAATAGGAAAATATAAGGTCTTAAATATAAGATGTTTCATGTTTCCTGACTGGACTCAAATTGAGGTATTACACATCCTATTGTCTTGAGGTTGCAATCTACAAAAAAAGAGCTACCTCTTGTTAATTGCTCCCCAACGGTTTTGTCTTCTGTGATAATGTTGCTCTGAGGCTGCTGCCAGGAGCTGTTATCGTCATCTGCTCCTCAGTACAAGCAGAGGAGGCTTTTATCTTGCCTGTTGATTTAATAACACGATGACTGTGATGTCGACAGACCACGTATGCAAACATGAGCAGCAGAGGAGGGAATCCATAGCTAATAAAAATCTAAACGCAAACATTTAATTTTATAACCCCTCTCTTTATTGTACAATGATAAAATAGCAAAAAAATAAAAACACACTGAAATGGCAAATCTTGTGAGTTTGCAGTCGTAAAACCACACAAGAATGTTGTTACACAAATAGAACTAAATTTTAAAAAAGTCTTTGATTTTGAAAAGAGCATCCAGAATGCAACCTGAGGAACCTGTAGATAAGCTGCTTAAGTGTTAAGCTTCGATTCTCTGCAAGAAAGCGCATGAGTCAACAGCATTATTTTTTTTCCGTTTTAATGCATTTATTTTTCTGTGCTAAATCCCACAAAGATCTGAGTCAGGGATTAAAAAGGAGACGTACTGTCTTGAAGCTGAAGCCAGTATGCTCTTAGATCCACATGCAGCACCTTGCAAAAGAACATCTTGAACTTCTCGCACTTTTATGTATTTTATTAGATTTTTGTTTGAAAGTAACACAAAGTAATACATGCTTGAAAAATGAAGAGAACATGACACATGGTTTTTGAATGAAGCTATAAAAATGGTCATGTACATATATATTCAGCCCTTCTCATACACATTAAGTGGCACTTCATATGTTTCATAAATGGATATCCATTCATTCAGCAGAAATACAGCTGCTTCACCCCTGTGTACCTAGAACACAGCATCACCTTAGTGAAACATGGTAGTGGCAGCATCATGCTGTGAAAAAGCTTTTCTTCAGTAGCTGCAGGGAGCCCAGTAAGATCATCATGTGAAGATAGATGGTTAACCCATTTAATCCCGATTTTTTCCCCACGAATGAGAATATTAAAATCAGATGTCATTTATAGCCCTTTGAAATTATCAAGGAGAAATAATTTAAAAAATTGTGGAAAAAAATATGAAAAAATGTGTTTCAAGATTGCCTAAGTCCTAACAAAGGTTCACTGCAGCATTTTACTGTGCTGTAAATAGTCCTAAATATGACATATAGCAACCACCAACGCTGCTCACCTTTACTTTAGTCTGTATCAGATACTATAAATGACTAAATGTTGTGTTTATTTGATCCTGAGATTGTTAAATCTGTGCTTCTGGCATCTGGTTTTATGATGTTTACTGCCAGTCTCACAGAAAACACTTCATAATCCTGCAATGACGGCCGATGTGAGCAGAGAGGCTGCAGAAAAACAGTAAAGCTTCAGGCTGTAAAACTAAATCAATGATATTTGAGACGGAAAACACAGGACCATAAAGCAGAAAGCAGCAGTTTGACTTCACCAGCAACTACTCTGCAACACTACAGCCTTAATAAGTGCTTCCAAACACTAAGCTTTCAAATATTTTCCATAATTCCCTTAGATTTGCAGCAATTTCTCCAGTTCTGCCCTACATTCAATAGACGATGAAATTATACATTCAAATTGGTGCTGAAATCCTGGGACACATCTGCTGCTTGCCTGCAGCCTCTGGGGTCAGTGATAACAACACATGGGTGCTACCTGACCCATCTAACTACGTCACCATACAACTCATACCTTATTTTGTCGTGACTGTCTGTTCTCCTCTTAAGCCCCTCCTCTCAGTCTCTCCCACATTTGTCCCAAATGCTCTCCTGAACGTACCAGGACACTTTGGCACAAATACACAACTACCTCATTCTGTTCTCTGTCATTGTTTGTCTTTGAGCAAAAAAAAAAAAGAAGGCCAAATGTTTACATTATAATAAGAAAGCTGACATTCTTAGAGGGATATGTTGAGTCTGGGTGAAATCAAGCAGCATGACCCAATTACTTGTGGCAGGGCTCGTTCTGTCCTGGGCTTTAATTTTATATTTTGCAAAAATCCTAGAAATAGCATATTCCACACTTCAGAATGCTGTGCTCTCTGTGCTGTTCTGCTGACAGCTGCTCCGCTCATATAAAACGGCATCCTCCGGGCCAGGCCCTCGTGGAGAAGAGCGAATGTGCGAACAAGAGGAAGAGAGTTGCAGAGCAGAGCAGTTGGTGGGGTGTGGATCTGTCTCGTTTTAACATGTGCTAAAGACTCTGCTTGAAACCAAGAGGAGGAGCTGCAGAAATTAGGGCAGGGAGTTCTTCCAGTAGCTCCTGAAAATGCCTTTTGTGAGAGCAAAGGAAATATCTTCTGCTGTGCAAGAGTCCTCCATAACGATTTTGAAGGGAATTGGCAAATAAATTCATCTAATCTCCTCACAGATGGCAAATACTGCTACAATCGTTCAGTCACTGATTCTTCTAACCAAAGCTTATGCTGGTTCATTGTAGGAAATTTTGTTAACTGTCGTTTGTTTTTCTTAAATTTCATCATACAAAGTCCAGGAGATTCTCTCAATTACAATTATATTTTGTTTATCTTCACAATATTTTTAGGTTAAAATGTTGTAGGCAGAAATAGTTGCCACACATTTCATTTCAGTCTCTGAGGCTTTCATTAGCTCAGAATATCTAAGCACAATATCAAATTCAATCCAATTCAAACATATTTTATCCCAAAGAGAAATGAAACATTGTTGTAACACATACCATCAAAGTATTTTCATAGTCATTGTTGACATTGATGATGTAGGCAGAAGCTACCTTTGGTAGCACTCAGTCTTGCAACAAATCCGAAGATGCCTCTGACTGATGGCCATTGCTAGATGATAGACCTATGTGTACAGTTACATTTCTGTCCAACACAGATGATATTCCATAGCAATATATCCAAATGACACCAAGAATTGAGAGCGAGCACTTCTAATCCACCTTGTTTGCTTTTGCTGCTCCCTTTTAAATCTTTATCTGACCATATGACTAAAGTCGAGCAGAGAGATATTGGAGTTGGCAAAATGTCTCAAACTAAACAATTATTAACACAAGTTTGCTTTTTTGGTTTTTTTAAAGAACAAATCAGAGCTAATGTAACAGAGATACTCCAACATGCTGCCAGCACAAGCGGCGCAATTCTAGAACTAGAATGTGCCATCCCAAAGGTCCCAATAACCCCAGGAAGACACATAAGGAAGTAACTGCAGGTGCCATGCTACAGTAAATGTACCAACTTCATAGGCTTCATTTAATGCAAGTAAAGTTGCAACTCTTGGCGAATGTCCTCACCTACTTGGATATCCAGAGACTGAGTCTCAGGTTCTTTCAGATTGAAGGGAGAGGATTTGCTAAAATAAACTTTTGAAGTTTTTCCACACGTATTGATACAAACTTGGATCTGAACTCTGAGGAAGTTTTTATACCACAAGAAGATCCTTTGACTGATATCACTCTATTGTAAATTCATGTTCCACCTCTGAAAAACCGATTTGCCTTTTTTTTTCAGTTTTTGTCGCCGAGTTTCCTAGTTACACAGAGTCAGCAAGCCTCCCTCTGTAATTTCTACTTCCTTACTCCATATGAGATCACCCATCTCCTCCTGCTCCATCTGTTCACTCGAAGACAGCACAGAGGGTTACTTTGTACACCACTGCTGACTCGCTCCATCTGGTAACGAGCCCGCAAAAGGCTAATGCCTACCTGGAGAGGCAAGGCGGTCATTAAGAGGAGCCGTGGCTGTATTCGGCGAGGTCGATGAGGAATTTTGTCTGGCTCCTGATGCAGAGGCGTCGGAATGATGATGAACTACATCCTGGTGCCTGATGGTTATACAACAGAAGTAACATGGCATAAAATGAACAAGTCTTGTCTGTTGCACATCTATTTTAAAATTAAGCTTTGACATTTTTTGAGAAATGTTCAGTCAGGAGGGAATTTAAACACATGGAGAAGGTGGTGTTGAGACACTTATATTTCTAACCTCATTAAAAGGTGCTGTCAGATGTGCCTGAGATTAGCAAAATGAAACATTCTTGTGGCAGATTTATACAAAATCTTTCTATTGTGGGGGGGGTTTCTTCTTTTTTTAATAAACTAGATTTACGTTCTTGAATTTATATTGTAACATTCATGACTAGACCTTCTGATTAAATTGCATCTATGCTCAGAGCCTAGGAAATCTGACTCAGCAATAGCAACTGCACAAGTTGTGGTTTAGCCTGCTGCTAACCATAGCCTCACAGAGCAGATATTACGAGTTTATCCCCTGCGGGAGTGACATTTGTTTTCTAAAGCGACTGTATTTAGCTCACATTGTCTGCATCCTTCACCTTTTCAGCACATACAACTCAGCTCAGCGGTGGCTTTTATGTCATGGCAACTGTGTTTGTGAAGGTAAAGCCAATAGGCTCGGCCAGGGCTTTTAAATCAATACCCTGTGATACCAGGCAACAAGTGCTGTTTGAAAATAAAATGCTCCTTTCAACTGAACTCAAACTCAAACACATATTTATGCACCAATAAATGATCGGTAGGCAGTTTGGGGTTAAGTGCCTTGCCCAGTGGCACATTGACATGCAGCAGGAGGAATCAAACCTAGAACCTTCCAATCACAAGACGACTGCTCTGCCTACAGAGCCACAGTCACTCTGCATATTGTAAGCTTCACTTCCAATCCAAAAATATTTTATTCTTCCTTTGTTTTAATAAAACGAATATGTAATAACAGCAGGAGTGCATACAATGATAAGTGGGGCAATTTTTCTTAACATGATGTTTCCAGTCAGGCCGTTATCCACCATAATAAATCACCTTCACATCCGACCTTTTTTGCTTCCCCTGTTCCAGACAGCACCGCTTTGCAACAGACGGTGATTAATTCCCTATCAAATAATGTATCATGCTGCTTTAACAATCTAACTTTGGTTTTCACTGTTATTACCGTCTCATGTCTCAGCACCAATACAACAGTTTGGGGAAAGAAGTCATCACAAGGCATCTATTATGCCCTCATTCTGCTGTCAGGCCAGAATGAATGTGGCGTAAGTTATGAAGATGATCAATAACTCAATTCTGAACAGCTTCTATTTTTAAGCACAACTGACTTTGAGGGACACATTGTTAGAAATATTTAGTATATATTGTTTTATGTTTGCTGTGTTTGATGTATGAAGTTATTTTAGTTATGCTTTTTCCTAACTGTTCTGTGAGTTTTTCAGTTCCTGCACTTACAGTGGCAGTTGCAGAAGTGTAAACAGGAGCTGAACTCAACTGTCAGGTCCTAGGTGCGGTGAGTCTGGATTAAAGATAACAGAAGAAATAACTAAAGAAGCAGCAATCTATGTAATTGACTTCAGATAAGCTGTGTAACTAGGGACCGCCCCATGACAATAAAAAGAGAGGATATGGCAGAACTTGTTTCAGAGCAGTAGGAGATTGTAACTGAAACAATTCTGTCTGTTCGCCTTGCAAGTAAATTTAAAATTCTCTTCTGCCAGAAACTGACATGGCCTAGGGATAAAATAGCAGCTGTGGATATAAAATATGAGCAAATAATTGGGGGAATTGGCTAAAAGTCCTCTGTGATATAGCCATATAAAAAGCCATGTTTTACTATGTTTCTCCTCTTTAATAAAGTATTCAGACATTAGCTATTAAATCTGTTCCTAATTATGAGGAAGTACTGAACAGGATGCAGCATGCAGTGTGAAGTGTTCCTGTAAAATGTGCCTGCATATCATTCACATCCTTTTTTCCCCAAGTAGAAACCAAATCAAAGTTAGATTAACATAATAAAAGACAGCAAAACTGATTTAATCATGTCCTAGAGACATAACACACTTTACTGTTTTTAAAACTAAAGATTCATCATCTGATGTTTAAAATATTGGATTAGGTGGCATCAGGTTTATTTTTCTAACTTTTTTGTTTAGCCTATCTCAGGTTTGCATTTCTAATTTGCACCGTCACACCTCAACATTTGCTGGGTCCTAATAAAACACTGTGATCAGTGCTCTGAGTCTCTCCAGCATTGACAGCCTGTGGTAGTCTTCTCACAGCCAGAAGCATCACAGACATACAACTGCTGCTACTGCATCAAGTCGGTCTGTGGCAGAAGTCAGAAAGGGAACAGGAATGGGTCAGTCAGGACCAGAACCGGACATGTCTTGATCTGACTCTAATGTAAGGATATCATCTCCTCACTGTTAATGTAAGGTTAAGTAGAGGATGAGATTAGTGATGAGTACAGATTAACTTCCCCTAATGGAGGTCTTTGACATTCATGCGCCATAAGTACTATCTTTAGATATATATTAGACTAAGTTTTCAAAATGACCACTCTTAAATCTTTTTTATTTTGCCCTCAATCGTGTGCTGAAAGAGTAAACAACTCCGACCTCTTCCTCTCAGCCTTGTCTCATCTAATTTTGAGCTACTTATTACTTTCCATTAAACGGCTACCAAGACTGAGAGGAAACTTCATAACAGTTTTTATCATAGAAAGGCTTAATCAGATTTAAAGGAGCTCCAATTTAGGCATCTTCGATGCATAAATTTTACTCCTACACAAGATGTTTATTGGTTTCACTGCACTGCAGCTTTATTGTTGTGTCTGTTGTCCCCCAGTATAATACATGAATAACCTCTCTTTTGAGCTCAGATGCTGCGATGATTACTCACTCATATGCTTGACTGGACAGACGAATGTCCATCCGTGATGAAATTCGAAAATGTCTCATCCACTTAAGTGTTCTCTTATGATATTTTTACAGCTTCCGGTTTGTTGAGCCCACACACAGCAGCTAATGGCACAGCTGTCATTTCAGTCCTCATAGAAAAGGTTCAATATTTCAGCTCCTGTCTCTCAGAGTAAATAAAAGAGATGAGACTTAGCTCAGTTGATAGACAAATTATACTTTTATCATCTGCTATTGTGTCAGAGTGTACATTGATTCATGTTGCTGGGGATGTACAGTGTCTTCAAGCTTCTTGAAATTTTTCAGCCTCTAAAGAGTTTCATTGGGAATATATATGACAGACAAACATAAGGTAATAAATAAATAGAACTGGAAGGAAAAAAGATACATTTTTAGCTTTTTTTCTAAATACATATTGGAGAAGAATGGTAGGCATCTGTATTTATTCACTTTGTAGAATCACCTTTCATTGCTTTTACAAGTGCAAGTCTTTTAGGGTGTGTTTCTACCAGCTTTGCACTGGCCAAAACTATAATTTTGCAATTACAACTTACCCAAATTGCTCTTTTTTTATAGTGATTTGATAACTGCTGGTCAAAGTAGTTTCCTGACCATGACAGTGAACTCGCTCTTCTCCAACAACATCCATAGTCAGCGACCTCAATCCAGCATAGCGCCATTAGAAGAGTGTGGGAACAAGAAATTCACACCATGAATGTCTAACTGACAAACCTGCAACTTTGTAAAGTTATCATGTCAATATGGACTAGGAATGTTTCTGACACTTTGTTGAGTCCATGTCATGAAGGATTATGGCAGCCCTGATAGAAAGAAGGGAGTCCTGTACGCTGGGCTAGCAGGGTGCACATTATGTTTGTTCTAACACAGCTTGTAATTCAGCATTGAAATCTTAATAAGACTTCTGACACCACAACTAAAGTTAAAAGACAACAATAACCCAAGCTTTAGCATCATTCAGTATTCCACATCTTAGACAGACAGAAGACATCATTTCATTTGTTTTATTCTTAGATAGGGTGAAAGAGAGCATCAAATCTAGAGAGTCTCAAACTTCCCGAGCTCATTCATAATTTAAAATGCTCCATTTAGAACACATCTCTGCTCCGGCCTATTTGGTATTCATATAAGTAAGTATGAAGCACTGTATGATTTTGGGGGCATGGTACATACACGAAAAACAAAAGTGCCAAAAGCTAGCTTTCAGGGATGAGCTATTCTAGGAGCAATATCTGTCAGTACCTTCAAGCAGAAGAAAGTTTGGCTTTGACATAGACAGCTAGTGGAACCTTAACATGGTGTACATACAGACGGAGGAAACTGTGACCCATTTTACTGGAAAGCAACATTATGTAGTAAACTAAAACTGTAATATTTTAACATTAGATCAAGTGATTTGGCAAATCTTTTCTGCTCCACGATGGACAACGGTTATCTTGTTAAAAAATAAATATAGTTTGCAGGTTTCCTCACCCGCATGCTTTAACAAAATAGGAACCATATGCATTCATTTACCACCCACAAACAACTCAGTTTCATTGTTTTCAAAAGCTGAAAAAAATATTCTTTGTTCGCTTCATGTCAGTGACAAGTCTTCACTCACCTTATGAATTTTCTAACTCAGCCTGTCAGTGTACCAGAAGGGAGTGGAGTTTCTCATCCTGCGCTATTGCAACAGAAATACTGTGTAACTACCTGATCGATGACAAATGGCTGAGCCATACAATTGGTGATAAATAAGCACCACATCTGTAACATTTAGGAGGGAGCATACAGACAAACAAATAAAAACCCACATGTAATCAATACAAATGCGCTCGGGGGCTCTCACATTTTCCCAAATAGCCTGCAGGAGTAATCTACAATTCCATTTGTAGCTGAGATCATCTCATTGGAATATATTGAGTGAAACTGCTGCTGCAGGTAAGGAATTACCATCTGTGTTTACTGTGACTGAAGCTGGTCCTTTTAGCATGAGCATTTGAAAGCAAGAAATAAGCTTCAGGGTGCATGAACAGAAATGCTTCAAATTTCAGCCTAGGACAAGGTCTCACTGTTTGTTTCACTGTTAAATCACAGGGATCATAAAAACAGTCACTCTGCTATATTTACCTCTTTCAGTCTGTGAAGTGTTGTTTGTGCTAATTAGTCCAAAAACTCTTAGCCAAGGCAGAAATAGAGGCAACGTTTTTCTGGAAAAGAACATTTGTGTGACTGAAAATGCCAAAGTGGTATTTTCATATTTATTTATCATGTACATCTCATGAGAGGGGTGTGCTACACAAAATAAGAGCAGAATGGCTCAACTGAAATAGACAGAGTAAAACAACATTGAAAAACATCCGTCCATCCGAAAATCTGCTGCAGGTACTTTTCACATAGCTGGTTGTCCTGAGAATTGCCTTAATCCTTTTTAATGTAAATTCAACAAGGTTTTGGAAATATTTTACTCCACATTCCCACAATAGCATCACATAATTCCTGTAAATTTGTTGACTGCCTGTAATGAAGGGGATTTTATGTTGCTCTACATGCCAAAGGTGCTCTGTTGGACAGAGATCTGTGGAAGACATGCTGGTACAACATTGCAACATTGTAATACATTACAATGTTGCATTTGTTGCTTTTTGTCAGCTTCAACTTTGTGTTTTCTCTCAGTTTTTTCTAGAAGCTACATCTGGCATTTTGTTTAGCTGAGATGCCTTTCTGAAGGGTAGCATTGAGAATGAGAACTAAATGTTCTCATTCTACTTATGATATCTTTGGCCCTGCATATCTCATTTTATTTAAAACTATTTCTTTCCTAGACAAAGCTATTGGCTGAGCTTTTAGTGTGACTAACTGTATGTGTTCCCTTTCATTCTATACTTAAAAAGTGTCTCAGAGAATGCCTGTTTAGCTGCGTTTCTCTTCATGTTAAACCCACCAGATCAATCTTTCAGTGTTTTTGCTGTGTCTTCTCAAAGCTCAGTCAGCCGTGACAGATGGATACTGAACCAGGTTCTGCAGGATGTTTCTTCATCATAAAGGGTATTGCTGAAAAGTCAACAATGCAATGGAGCCCACAGTCCACTCAAACTACATGCTTGTCCAGGAAAAGTGAAAACTGAAAGATAATGATTCAATAAGGTCGACTAGGTTTCCTTAGGTATGAAACTTTCTTAACCAATCTGAAATATAAACTGAATTTGACTACATGGTTTGATAACAAATATCAATTATCAAAATAGCAAATGAACACACAAGCACACTACCACCATTAGCATGAACCACCATGTTTTCATGAGGTTTATTACAGTCTAGTGCAGGTCAGTAGGATTCTTTTGGGCTTCATGACTGATTTGTCATTTCGTGTCTAAATAGCAACATCTAAATGTATTCAAATTATTGTACTTCACAGAGTGTAATAAATCAAACATCAGAAATTATGCTTTCTAGTATCTAATGTACAACTTAACTAACACCTCAGCTTAAAGCTAACTCTCCTTATGCAATGTCTGATTATACCATCAAACATAGAAGATGCAAACCTAAACATGCATTTAAAATAAATACATCTAGCTTCACTCTTACACCAACAGAGAATTTTTAGAAATAACAGTATCATTTGGGTGCTTTGTGAGATGGTAAAATACCTCCAGTATTTTACACCCCTGAGCACCTCCTCAATAGTCCGGATCAGCTGAACTAATCACATGCCCTGGATGTTAAAATGAGAAGACAGGGGATGATTGCCTCCCAGTTCTCATCTTAGTTCTGAGCTGTGAGGCCATGCAGAGCTTACAGTGAACATTTTCATGTTTTTTTTTATTTCTCAAACACTAAGTGCTCAAACAGCCTCAGGATGGGTAATTGCTTGTGCTGTTATGGCTTTATACATATTAATATCCAGATGGATGGTTATTTGTAAGAAATATCTGAATTTGTATTCCCTTCATTGGGATGAGGATCCACTAATTCAGTTCAGAGGAATCTGCAGTGGGAATGAAAACATGTGATCAACAGGATTTGCTGCCATGTAAAAAAGAAAGGACACCATCTTAAAGAGGAGCATATTAAATGACAGGGAAACATGGGGGTTTTAATATTTGCCTGGATGAACCAGGATTTATAGAATAAACTTCGCAGGACAGATGAGATAAAAATGGAACTGTCTGGCCAACATGCACACCATACAGCATATCAGCACAAACTCACACCAACTATCCAGCGTAGGAGTGGAGGTTTCTCATCTACCCTCTGAAGGTAAGTGCTTCCCACATAGAAGGTGTTGTATTCATTGAAGAATTGACGAATATAAAATTCTATTTTCATTCCAAATCATAGTACATGCATTATTTATTTGAAGCTCTGGCAGTGTCGGTGATGTGTACCATCAGTTTTACAACAAGAAAAATAAATAAATAAATAAAATACAATAAAATAAAAATTAATTTAAGTATGTCACCTTGAAATATTATTTTAAGGGTTCACTCAACTGTTTTTGTTTTGCAATTTGTAACAGTGTTACCTGTCATGTGCAGAAAACAATTACACAAGTTTTCCGACCACAATTTCCTTCATTAATAAGCAATTACATTACACGCTCATTCCCTACTGGCAGATTTATTGTGATTGCATGGAGCTTTATGCAGATGTTGACACAGAGTTAATTGCCCCAGCATTGCAAGCCACCTTCTGTGGTCCTCCATGATAATTAAAATTGCTGTCATGTTTCAGAGCCAGTGGCATTACAGTCTTATATTACCAGCTGGGAACCTTGGTGCATTATCTGGGGGGTAAACTTCACAACCTAATTTAAGTTCTATAAACCTGCAGCATGAAGAAACGACATTATCACATTATTTTATTGCGGTCCTGCTGTTTTCATTGCTGCAAGCGCTTACCTTTTTTTCCAAAGTATCTGTCTAGTCCAAGGTAGAATGGTTGTATGAGGTACTTCTTAAAAATAAATAAATAAGTCAAACGAGCTGAACTTCCCATGAGGACCATCCTGAAACAAATTGCAGGACTCCTGAAATTCAACTGAGTTTAGATACAAACAGATTCTGAAATTAAAAATGTAGTTCTGTCATATTCATCCCTTAGATATGAATGTATCTAAACTCTGAACAGCATCACTGATACCTGTAGAAAAAACACCCTCCACAATATGATGCTGCCACTACCATGTTTCAATCATGTCTGGCCAAAGCTTTGCTTTGTCTGGCTAAAGCTGGTGTGCAAAGCTCGTTTGCCTCCAGACACTGTCCAGAGTTTTACACAAAAGTGAATTTTATTTCAGATAGATAAAAAGGGGCACATGAAAGCAACTATTTGCAATGTGATTTATTTGGGGATATTTGTTTAAATAGGGCAGAAAATGCAAGCCACACCTTTCATGTCTTTCTTTGTAAAAAATAAAAAAGCTAAAACTATGCATCATTTTAATTCCACCTCACAGGTATCTACTTTCTGATGATTCATTATATAAAAACCTCAAGTTACTACATTATAGTTTGTGATTATCACGTGACAGAGTAGAAAAAAGTTCAAGAATTTCAAACAAAATGTATTTATTATCAGCCTTTTTATTTTTGCTTAAGTGGCTGGAGCAAAAATAAATGAGTGTTGCACACAAAAACAGAACAGCAAGTTATGGTTCTCAGGAGGATTATTAATCTGATTATAACTTCATGAATGGAATATCCAAGTTCATCTTCAACAAATGGTTTTAAAGAGGAAGTAGATCGGCACTCATCTCAGAAATGTAACAACACCCTTTTCTTTTTGAAGGAAACATCTTAAATAAGGAAGCAAATGCTTGTGCATTCTTTTTCGGGCTATATTATGATGATGATGATGATGATGATGAAGATGAATGCCGGCCAACGTACATCCTCTTCCTATTTTTCCACTATTGGAGAAAGACGAATGAGAGCAAATGTAGCTGGGAGGGCGGAAGGGTGGGATTTAGACTGAAAAGAAAAAAACGCTGGCTGTGACAGCGACCGTTGCTTCCTCCCCCCTCCATCATCATCATCATCATCATCATCACCCGCCTCACCAGCAACAGCAGCTTCAGATTTATTCGCTGCAGAAGCAAAGGCAGAGTTTGGAGAGGAAGAAGAAAAAAACAAATAGTCTTGCAGACGTCTTGAAGAGAAGCTCCGCTTCAGGGGGAGGCAACATGGGGGAATGGGAGCTGCAGATGGGCAAGTGCAAGGATGAGGAATTCCGACCAAATCTGCTTTTATGACACAGACCTTTGCTTAATGCAACATCATTAGGAATTCATTAAAGAACACCAGGTAAGATGTTTCTTAAAAATTACATTTTCTAACAAAAAAAAAAAAGGTTTTGATGCAGATGACCGTCAGAAAATATATGGGTTAGCGATCCCTTAAAATAAAATGAATATGGTGCTTCGTTAATTAGAATAATTGCTCTTATTTTTATCCTGCAGTTCGTGAGGAGAAACAATTTTGGCTGCTTTAAATTTAAGGACAATTTAAAAAAAACACTAATTGGAGCGTTTCTTATGCGCCTTAATTTAGACGCCTTTTTATCTTGTCATTTCTCCAACTTCCGTTTTTTATCAATTTGTATTTTAATTTTAATCTTAATGAGAGAAAGCCAACAGTGTAACAGTCAGAAGTATCTTTCTGCCCCCTTGTGGTTTGGACTCATGCTGTTTTTTTAATGTGATTCTAAAATTAGTGCTGGACTGACTGCAAAATATGGGCGGGGGAATAAAAATATGAATATATATAAAATAAATATAATTTAAAATATAAATCACTGACTCGTCTGACTCGAGGATGCAAAATTTGATGAGAAAAAGAATCCAACTAATTTTCCAGGCGACTGTCCCTGTATGCATTTTACGCAGCGTATTCAGATGTAGCTTAATTATTGTGTGCCTCTCCATTCATCTCATACATGGCCCACATTTATGCATCAGCTCCCTCTGTGGATTCCTTGTTATGTAATCTCATTCCCATCAGACTGCATCAGCCTCAGAGTGTTTGCTGTTTGGCTCCTATGAGCACAAATGTCTATCTTATTGAATTTTAATGTGATAGACCAACACAAAGTAGTGCATTTATGTGACTTTGAACGGAAATGATCCATGTCAAAGAAAACAAAATCAAAAATGGGAAAAATATGTCTTGAGTAAGCATTCATCCCTATTTGCTCTGCTACCTCTACATAGAAATTGAGTGTAACCATTTGCCAATATAAATCACCAGGTAACTGATTTATAACCTGGTGAGTTCATGTGAATGAAATAGCCTTATTATAAATCCCGTTCTCGTAAGACCTTTGAAGTTGGTTATAGAACAGTTGTGAGCAAAAAGGATCAAGACCAAAGATTTTAGCAGACAGGTCAGAAAGAAAAGTGTGGGAAAGACAAATGCTTTAAACATCTCTTGAAAAACAGTTCAATTAATCTCATATAAAGATTAAAAGAGTATAGAAGAATTGCAAACCTATATAATGGCCTAAGGGCCTAAATTATAACTGTAGAGGAGTAGCAGAAATCCACCGCAGGTGAGGAAGTCTATTGACAGGGAAACTATTAAATGCTCACTACACCAATTTGTCCTTTATGGCAAAAAGAAAACCAAAAGAAGCCCTATTTGTAATTTTCCACAAGTTATGTTGGGGACACAGCAAATGAGTAAAAATGTGATCAGGTTGTATTGACCAAAATCAAAGACTCATTCCTCTAAATGCACCATGCCTATAGCAAAATGGTAATGGCACCATTTTTGCTTAAAGAATGCTTTTGTTACTTATGGGCTTTAATGGGGGTCAGAGTTGATGAGAAGATGAATGGAGGACATTCTGGACAGGGGTGAAGGTTCATGCCACAAAACATTCTGGACAGGGGTGAAGGTTCATCTTTCAGGAGGACAGCAACCCCAAACTTAAAGCCAGAGTCACAATGGAATGGTTTATATCAAAGCATGTTCATGTGTTAGACCAGTCCAGTGAAAATCTGGATCTAATCACAGACAAGAGTTAAAAATGGATGTTTGCACATGCTCTACCCAATCTGACTCAATATTCAAAGAAGAATGGGCACAACTTTATGCAAATATGGTAGACATATACCCCCAAAGACGTCCTGCTGTAATTAGAGTGAAAGATGGCTCCACAAAGTGTTGACTCTGATAGGTAGAGGATAAGTAAATACAAATACATTCCACACTTTTCCTATTTTTACTGCAAAAAATAATTCAAAACTATGTATTATTTTCCTTGTAATCCTCCTTTAAGCACCACTTTTTGTTGGTGTACTGAGTAAAACCACAACATAATGCTGAACTTAATGGTTATAATTTGAGAAAATGTGAAAAAGTTCCAGTTTATGAGTATTTATGCAAGAGCCTAAATGTGTCTGTGTAATCTTAATGATTTTCACTTCACTGTTTTCCAGATAACACAGTTAAATACCTCACACATCATGGATGCAGCTTCAGCCTCCCTGCAGTTTGGATCAAAGAAGCGGGTCAAAATTCACCCAAACACAGTCACAGTAAAATATGCCACCCACTTCCCCCAGCCTGGTGACGAAGGCTACGACGATGCACCCTCTTTTGAGGATTTCGGTTCTTTTGCAGAGGCAAACGTTGGAAAGAGACTGGTGTCTGATGCCAAAGGCAGCAGGACTTTCTTTGGAACCATGGAGACTCAGCCTAAGCAGTCAAGTGTGCAAAGAGACAAGGGGGTCGAGGGTCAGCTGGCCAGCTTTGGCGAGGCTAATGTGTTGGCCTCCAGAGTGACCTGGATGGCCTTGTTTGGAGCAGCAGCAGCTCACGGATGTGTGGCGCTAATTACCCGATTGGCAGCAGACCGCTCTAAGGTTCCCTCTCTCGAGCTGCTCTTCATCCGTTCTGTGATCCAAGTGTTGTCAATCCTGGTCGTCCTCTACTACCATGAGGCACCCTTCGGCCCCAAGGGTTACCGGCTCCGTCTCTTCTTCTATGGTGTGTGCAACGTAATTTCTATCACTTGCGCCTACACATCCTTTGCCATTGTACCCCCTAGCAACGGTACCATCATGTGGCGAGCATCTACCACTGTCTTCAGTGCCATACTGGCTTTCCTGCTGCTGGATGAGAGGCTGAGCTACACTGATGTGGTCACGGTGGTGGGAAGTGTGTTCGGCCTGTGCTTAGTTATGGTGCCGAATGTAGCAGATGAGGAAAAGTCCAGGCTGGGGTTTTGGAAGGAGGCATTTGGCTATACAATGACAGTTATGGCAGGCTTGACCGCCGCCCTCTCCATGATTGTCTACAGAGCCATCAAGGAGCGTGTCAGCATGTGGACAGCACTCTTTACCTTCGGCTGGACAGGCACTGTCTGGGGCGCCTCCACCATGTTCATAATGCAGGAGCCTATTATTCCCCTGGATGGGGAGACCTGGGGCTATTTAATTGGGATCTGTATCTGCTCCACGGTAGCGTTCCTTGGAGTCTACTATGCTCTAAACAAGTTTCATCCAGCCTTAGTTAGCACAGTGCAGCACCTTGAGATCGTGGTTTCAATGTTCTTGCAGCTGATCGTGCTGAGGATGATCCCCTCAGTGTACGATGTGATCGGAGGCCTTGTCATCATGGTCAGCGTGTTCACTTTGACCGGGGTCAAGCTGTACAGAGTGAGCAGGGCCATTCGGCAGGATTACCAAGAAATCCTAGACTCGCCTATCAAATGAATCTGTCAGTCTATCCGTTTACAGTGTTGCTTGGTTGTGCAATCAAAAGAATGTCTGAATCTTCATCTGATGATTTTGTATTGTTGTGTTGTGAACAGAGTGCCAGTTTGTGTAACTAAAGTCTTAATATTTACGTGTGAAATAAAAGACAAATGTAATATTGTGACCATTTCCCCTTTCATATAGTGATACTTTAATGTCAAATTGTGCCACAAACTAAAAAACAGGCACGAGTGAATTATGATGCCACAAGGTGTTGATATAATCTTCTGTCTTCACACTGCCAAAACTGTATAAATGTCAGCCCTGGAACCATTCATATTGTAACAAGGAATAAAAAAAAGAAAAAAAGAAATGCTTCACTGAAAGACCTGATTTATTGTTAGAGACCAAAACACGATGTCTGCAGAAGCGTAACTGGTGTAAAAGTATCATGCTTTAAATAGTTGGTTTCAAAACAATTACAATTTATAACAATTACAGCTTTTCTAAGTTTTAAACTAATTGAGATGCCAAAGAAATTGTCAAAGTGAGCTGAACAGAGCATAGAAAAGTGCATTACTGCCCCCCACATCCAACATGTTGCTGTGCACTGCTGGTCAGCTGTCTGTCAAAGAGCTAGAGCTTAGCTCTCAATCCCCATAAAGACATATTTAGCTGTTTCAAAATATTCTCAATCACAACTATCACTCCTATTATTGAGCTAAATTTGTTTTGAAAGTAAAGTTAACAAGCAAGAGCAGTGTCTTCTAAAAAACATGTCATATATTCTCTGTTTTTAATTTTTCAGTAAACACAGTGATAATTTGAAACCGTGGTAATTTTGTTAAGTATTTTTCTGAGAATCCCATGTCTATAATATTGTCCTTTAAAAGCCAAACTAACAAAAGAATAGATGGTTCTTACAAACTTTCCATTTCAAAAATCCATATGCTCCAACACTAAATTCTTTACATAACATTCGGAACAAAAGTGCAAAATACTCATATGTCAACAAATCCCAAAGTAACATAAAGCTGAAGATAGTTTTCAATTCACCAGGTTATTAAAGAGCTATTTCACTGTTTTGTTTTCGTATATGGACCAACTTTATCCAGAGCCATTTCAGCCATATGTCAAACTAATGCCCAGAGGCAAGAGGACTGAATTGAATTAAAGTCCTCCTTAAACAATGCCGGTCCATCTGCTGTCTCTTTTTCTGTATCAGTTAAGTCAGCAGCTTACAGGGTACATCTCCTCCTTTTTTTTCTTTTTTTTTAGTCTTTTCAGGAAACCGAGCAAAGATAAACAGTCACTAAGATGCCGCCTTGAGGGTCAAAAGGAACTGCGAGGAATGAAACAGAGACACAATGGTGATGAAAAAGCGCTAGCCATGAACGAGGACACATTGCTGATTCAGAACTGATGTGCTTCATCAACAGCCCAGCAGGTGGCATTCATGACCTACTTACTGTTTCTGACAGACAGGAGTGAAAGAAGCAAGCTGAAGTCAGTGGTGCCACCAAGGCAAGCCGAGTGTATTTACAGGCACTACTTGGCTTGACAGTCTTACTTGCATGACATGTTTTATAACTCAGTTTAATATCCTTAGCATTTTTACTTATCACTTTTGATCATCCAGTTCTACACAACACCATAATAAAATTTCTGAAATCCTCTATAATGGCTTAAGTTTTTGTGTACCCAACAAATATTATGTCAGCTTTTGGAAGTGCCCCTATCTAAATTGTTCTCATACCGAAGGACAAAGCTTGTTAGTGTTACTTCCATTTCCTTTATGCCAGGAAGCGGTAGCATTTTGATCACAACAATTATACAAATTACACATCACACTTCCTCTTTTTATTCATTCAGCAGAAGCAGTCATGTTGTGATGTGTGAACTCTGTATTACAAGGGTGGCTGTTATAACAGACTCAGTTTAATGTTGGCACATCTGCAAAGAATCACTGTCATTGTAAATAAAAAAAGATACGCAAATCCTGTTTGTTTACAATTAAAACTGGAATAATCATTATTAATTTGCTTTTTGCAATAGATTTTATCATGACCCACAGCTTATTAAGCTCAACAAAACTGAGAATCCTGCTTGACAATTCACGTTGAGTAGTTTTGAGATTGTCTTTTGGGTGCAGAATGAAGAAGACACGAAGAGGAGGCCCATCTGTTAGAGCAGGAAACAGATTGCATCCTGCAGCGTGCTGCACAACCTTCCAAATTACTCTGCAACTCTCGCAACCACAGACACATTTATCAGATGCATTATGGCTGAACAGAATTTGATGATGTTATTTCCATATGTATATTTGTATTATTAAGGGAATTTGTAGTGAGCAATACAGATGACTTAGCATTTTTATGAAACATGAATGCCTACATTGAAATACTTCAATTATTGGCACACTTGGTAAAGACCTGTAAAAGCAAAAAAAAAAAAAAAAAAAAAAAGAATGTGTTTTGCAAAATTGCTGGTGGCACAATTACTGGTGCCACCAGAGAAAGCACCAGCAAAAGCTCTGCTTTCTCTGTACAGCATTCTTGGCAGAGCAACAGTATTTACACTTTTGCTATAACATTTCACAAGTTTGGAGCATACAGAGAAAGGATTTTTTGACAGTTCTTCTCATTATCCAACTAGAACAGTTGTGTCCAAACTTTCTGCAAAGGCGCGCCAAACATTGTGAAGTTGGAAGTACTCGCTGGCCACAACTCAAAAACAGGAAAAAAAGATTCTGTAAATGATTGTAGATCTGCAACACATCAGAGTCTTACATGTTTGCCTTTATAAAAAAGGCATACAATTTCCAAGTTTCTGAACAATCCTTACAAGAAAATCATACATGCCAAATTAAAAACTTTGCGTTGTGGCTCTGATCAAGAGTCTTTGTCTTTTTTTATTCCATCTTCTCTTCAGTTCACTCCAAATATTTTATATAGGATTTAGCTCTGAGAACTTACATGACTAGTGCAGAATGTTGGTTTGCTGCTGGTGAATAATTTCTGTGTTCATTTGGTGATAAACCCTCTTTAGCCTTTTGTAAAATATTGTCATTGTCTTGATTCAATGTTTTTAAACACGGAATGCTTAATTTATTTAAGCAGTAAATAAAATAGAAAAAAAATAATTAGGCAGATAATAGTACATAAAAGATAATTTTCAGTCCTTATGAAGTTGACAGAGGATGATCGTATGGTTGTTTTATCCTTGGAAGGCAAAATTAAGGAGGACGTTCTATGGGAATGCACAACATTAACAGCTGCAGTAGCTTTGATTGGCAGCGAGCTTGTCCATTCAGAACCCAGTCTGTCCTCCCACAGCCAATCACAGAGGAGCAGTAGGGAGGTGAACGGGTTCCCAACTGCTGTGTTGCTGTTTCAGCTAGTTAGCTTGCCTAGCTGCTACTGAGCTCTGACACGGTCTGATGCAGAAATGCTTTTCCAACGGGGCGCTGCGTCTAGTCAGCTAGGCTAGCTTCTCGGATTGGGAAAGAAAATATTTGGCCGCTGGCTTGCGAGGACTGTGGACATTCATTGGGAGCATCTTTTTCGAGACGCATCCATCAATACAATCTATTTAAAAGGAGATAAGAAGAGGTGGCCATCAGCAGTCAGGTAAGACGTGGCATGACTGAACAGGGAATGTGCCAGGCTGCCTTCTGCTGCAGCCGCACTCCCCTCCTGCTCCCCCTCTGTTTAACGGTAAAACCCACATAGGCTAACAGCTAAAAGGTAACCGAGGCAAAAACAGAGAAAGCCAATCTTTCTGCTTTGTCGCATAGCAAGCCTGGTCCAATATTCTGCCTGCAAAGGGGTTAACATTAATTTCGACTCTAAAACGGGATGTTAGTGTTTGCTGAATTTTCACAGATAGATTATCCAAGTTGGGTGGCTCCACACTGAAAAGCTTAACTTGACATAGAAGGCAAACATTTGAGTGCAACAAATCCTGGTTATACATTCAATCTGTCTTGTTTCACCATAGTTATGTTCATTGACTGAGATTGAAAAGGCAGAAGATGCTCTGTTTGTGAGCGCAGTGGCTTTTTGTTTGTACCGTTTTTATTATGAAGTAGGTAGGTTTGAAAGATTTTCTAAATATTTTTCATGAAAGGCGGTTTCAGCTTAATCAGATGGGTGTTTTGTTGACTGGAAGAAAGCAAGTTTCCATGATAATTATACATGGCAAATGGAATCATAAAACACATGCATCTTCTGAATCATAAATCACTTCATATTTTATACTATACTATTTTTTAACCATATTTACAGTTGAGTGATGAAGTATAAAGGGATTCTTGGGAAACTATAATACCACAGCCTAAGGCATGAGACTCTTTACATTGGTTACATAGATCACACAATTGATCTTTTCTCAAATTCAAGAAAAATATAATTTTCTTGAATTATCATTTGAGATGTGGAGATTTGATGCTTTTACAAGCTATCTTTCTGACAATGGGGAAACGTATGTTGCAGTAATGAAGTACACTGTGATTCAACCACATTTTTCTTTTTATTTATCACAACTATCCAAATTCATGTTCCATTCATCTGGCCAAATGTATTTCTGTCATAGAAAGTAAATACGTGGTACTTGAGATCCAGTAACCTACTAAATATTAACCTTAACAGTTTTGTGTGATTTGAGATAATGCACACATTAATACTGTGATGATGACAATATTAATGTGATCTGATATATTGTGTAACTCTAATCAATGGGTATATTTATGAAAATTTAATGCACATATCAGTAGATGTATATAAATGTGTCTTCCTATTTCCTTTGGGACAATTTAGTTTGTAAATATATTTGCAAATTTTTTGGGAATTTTTTAAATTTACTTTAACGTATGTAATCCAGATGCTTGGGATAAAACTTTCTGTCAATGAATTGTGTGTTTACATGAATAATATAGACTAGAAGACTGAAATTTGACATGAAAAATTATACAAAATTTCATAATTTAAATTCTTTAAATGCTACTTTATTCACCCAAAAAGTCAAGTTTAGAAAAAAATAGATAATCAGGGGGGAGAAACTAAAGAAACTCAAGCCATGAACAACGTTTTTATTATGTAGCTGACTGCAGGCTGGCTACCTGAGCAGGCAGTCTTGCAAATTAAACAACTAATATTGCCTAATGAAGTATTAGTATTAGAAAATGTCACAATGGTGATAATATTGGAATATATTATGGTGGAATGTAATTTGTATCCACTGTATCTGCTACCCTGAAACTCTAAATATTAAATTAGCATGTAAAATTGAGTACAGTTATTGTGCTCAAACAGTCCTTAGCTATTGGAATATCTCACTCTATGATTATGCAATGACGCTACAGTTGAGAAATATTCTGCAGTCTTACTCCGAATGTTACTTTTATAATGCACAAAATAGAGTAGTACTCTGCACAATTGGCATTATTAATAAGCATAGATGCACTTCTACTGAACTTAGAAAGTGTTTATTCTAGGGATGCACCATTATGAAAATTTTGCCCAATATTAATACTGCTGCTATATTCTTTTATCGCTTTTTTGTGTGACTACTATATTACGGTGAAATGATATTAATAAAAAGCACATCACCTTTTACCTCCTTCCAAAATGTGTTTGTCCCAGTTTAGAGTCAATTAAACAATCATCATGACCTCAAGAAGCCAGTAAATAGTATGTATCATAGTTTTCCTAGAAGCCAAGGTGATTTCCCCAAATTTCATGTTTGGGCTGATCTGAAATGTAGCTCCAACAAAACTGACCTTTTTAAGTCCTTTATGATGAAATTATGCAGATCTAATGGAGTTGCATGCATCGTCACTCAGGAATTGTTTTTACTTCAGACATGACTAAAATTGAAAGCGGATAACTGTACAGCCACATTTACCATGTCAAACCATCAACTGGAGGTCTAGTTTGTATTTTAGAAGCTCTGTGTTTTTCATGCAACATTGTTCCTGCATTTATTAATCTGAGATGGACTAAATGTCATGCCTCAGCTACACAATGGATGAATTGAGTGTGTGTTTCTGGCAAGATGTTGCCGCTTGTGTTTTTATGACCTTTTAAATAAATTGCACAGCAACACAAGCCTTATCAACACGTCATAAGGACTAAGTTACACATTCTCTTTATGTAGTTAGTGGCATTTTGTCAGTGTGCTTAGGCCGTTGTTATGGGACAGTATCTCCCTTCTCTCAGGTGGTATGCTATGAATTGTAAAAATGTAGGGTAGAATAATCTACCCATAGCTTAAGATAAGGCTCAGCCATTTGCACCGCATTATGTCTAATGCATGCAGGATCCCAGCAACTGTGGAACCCCAATAATAAAATGTGCTAAAAGGCCATGGAAAAAATAAACATCTTATTGTAGTATCATAATCTCACACTGAAATTGTATTGAATGTAGAAAAGATACACTTGAACAGAATTACCTTTGCTAAAATGTCTTTCGGTTTGTCTTAGATGTTGGAGCTCAGATCTAGGAATGTGGTTCCATCCAAGTAGAGCATGAATTTCAAGCTGGAAAACCGGTTGAATATGTGGACTCTGAAAAATACAATATTGTGTTTCTATTTTCAATTAAAAAATTAACGGACGTAAAAACGGAAGTAATAAATAGTTCATACTTTTTTATCTTTTGTTAAAGATACATTCTATAAACTCTTGTTTTAAAAGTGGACGAGCCATACTGGATTCTAACTGAGTCAGAATTTCACTTCACGAGTAGTGTTGTTTATATTTCTGACTGAGAACGTGGAAGAATAACTCTACAAATAGAATACACCGTTTTGTGCTACCTTCTCTTTCTAAATCATACACAGTTTTGGGTTGCCCCTTACGCTCTCTTCTCTTCAGCTTGCTCCATAAGCTCTCCATAGTTTAGGTCTAGGGAGTGTGATAGCTACGGAAGAAGGTTTATTTGTTTCTGGGCAAATACTATGAAAATTAGACTGCATGGATATAGTGACATTCTATGTTTAGTTATTTCGGATTGTCCAACAGATCGTCTAAAACCTCTTGGTATTCTAAAGTCTCCACTGTCTCCACTCAAAAAGGTTTGCAGGGATTTTGGAAGAATAACAAACCCCTATTACAGATCCTCCACTGTACTTAGAAGTAGGCCTATTAATCTTTTTCTTATTAGACCAACATATAATGTTTGTTCTTCGGTCTTGTGCTTTCTAATCAAAGTCAAAGTTCCTGAATGTATTTATGTTTACATTTTAGATGCAAGGGCAGAACATGTTTCACTGCAATACAATATTTCTTTGTAAGGCTTCTAGCACAACAATTTTAAAAGGTTAGAGTGTTAATTAACACTTTTCAGTGCTACAGTCCCACAGTTTATGCATTAAATGCCATTATACATTAACTCTCTAACCATAAGTACACTGTTCAGCCAGTAGAAGAAAGCTTGAGTCCTCCAGCCAATGGCTTGCAAATTCACAGGCATGAATACAAACAGCAGAAAATTCTGATGACAGCAGCAGATTCTGATTAATTTATTTTATGAGTTATGACAAGTGACTAAAACCAGTTGTTACTGCAGTAGAACGACCATGGTGCTGACTGCCATCCAAAGCAGCATAAGCTATGTGTTTGAGTGCAATAGTGGATTAGTGCAGGACTGTGATTTGCCTCTACATCAGGAGTGGTGTATGCTTGCTTTTGTTGTCCTCAGCTGCCTTTAGGAGGGCGTACTTGTGATGGATTTGAACTAGTTCCCTTTAGTGTTTTTTTTAGCTTTTATGCCTGAAGGCACTCGTTTTATTTTCATATTTGAAGTCCAAAAATAACCACGGGGCAACTAGTTTGGAAAACCTGCACCTGTCAGCTGTCGGTTTTTGTGCACAATCGAGTTTTCACAGTTAAGCAGCTACAGACATTTGTACTGGCAATGGCGGTGGCATTGTGTAATTAGATGTCCTGTTGAATCACTCGTTTTGTAATTGTTGCCTTTCATGACTGAAAATAACAACAGCATACAGTCATGGATGTTGATGATCTCGGGGGCCTGAAGTGGCCAAGTCTGTCCTTTTTAAAGCTGAGAGGAAAAGTGCTAACTGTGCATTTCAATAAAAGCCAGAAATGTGATGTGGCTCAAAAATTTTCCTCTTTAAATGCTAGCTGAGGAATCGATTCCACGTGGTGAAATGGGGATTTTGTTCATCATGTTGTCTCCACAGTCTAAGTTATTGCAAAAGTTGTTTTCCATTTCCTCTTTCTCTTTTGTGATCTTTTTTCATCTTTTCTAATGACTGCCCATGCATGTTGGCTTTTTGAACACAAACCTTGTTTCTCCAAGTCAATTAAAATGTATTCTTTTATAGATATAAAATCACAAAGTGTTTTCAAGAAAGATCAATTACAAATGCATAGAAATACATTCAAACATAGCGCTTTACCATGAATATGTATAAATATTTTGACTTGAATTGGAATTTAGAAATTGACCTGTAATTCTGAGAAATTGCATCTTTACTAAGGGATAATTCAACTAAAGAGCTACAGTGCTTAAAAAAGTATACATTTCTCAAATGAAAGTGATGCGTTGAAGAGACAATGGACTCGAGTGTTTTTTTGTTTTTTTTTTATAAAGCACAGTGTATGTCAGTAGAGCAAGATGAGGGTCTTATTGTGCTGAGCAAATCAGAGACATCATGTAAGGTCAGAAGGCTGAAAGAGAACCAAGTATGTGAAGGAGACAAGTCACAAGAGGGAACATGAAAAGATGACTGTTGAGTTACTGTTGAGAAAAAATAATACAATTCTTTACCTTTTGCTTTGGACTGAAATAGGTATTGTTGGGCTGCTGATAAAACAATTGAGCGGATAGTGTCAAACAACATTTTGGGGTTTGCCATGCAGATGAAAAGTTCTTAACTCTTGTGCCTTTTCTCCAGAAGAGTTTTGAAACAGTAGTGTTGTAAATGAGGTGTGAAATTAATTTAAAAACATTTGTATCCTTGCTGGCTAATCGTGTAAAAAAAAAAAAAAAAAGTCTTATTTCTCGTCTCCCATGACAAAGCTCCGCCTCTGTATTTGTGAGCTGCAGACTCCTTAGAATGATCTGGGTTGTTGCTTACGTAGCTACTTTCTCACCACTAGTATGAGATATAACATCATGGTGAAGGGACTTGCCAGAGCAGCCCAGTGAGTAGCTCTTGATTTTCCTCCTTACATTTATTGATTCTGAAAGCTTAGTTGTCAGCTGTATAGATGTTCTACATGCAAATACAACTGAAATCAGTTGTTGATAAGTTGCTGAAGTGTTATGTGTGCTGATTGTGTTTTATTGTGTAAGTGACAGCTACTTAATTAGTTGAGAAACACCAAACAATATCAAAAATCTAGAAAATGGGGTGAGCGGCTGAACACCTAACTCAGCCCTTCTGGATTTGGTTCTCTGATGCTCTCTGAGAAATACTTTTGTGTATCTTTAAGTGTATTCCGAGGAAAAGGTATAAAGCACTGTTCACGTTTCTTCTCTCCACTTCTGCAAAATGTCATTGTGTGTAGACTGTGTGCGGTAAGAGATTTGCAATCATTTTACACTTGGAGTGAGTGGTGAGACTTCCTCTTTAGGGTAAAAGAAGTATGCAGTTCCAGCTTTTTGTTTCTGTCTTAGTTCATTAGGGTTAGGGGTTTTCTTTCAGTGGGTTTGGCAGAATCAAAATGAGGATGTGTGCACTTATATAACCACAATGTTATATTATTAACTCTAGTTCGGTATCCATGACAAAAACAAGAAGGCACTACTGTCGTGAAATTCTTATTAGAAATGCAGATTGACTTTCAGATTAAAAACTTTGTTTTTAGGAGTTTGTGTTAAGTTTGCATCTCAGTTACACAGTGCACTGTTGTACACACACCGTCTCGTGGGAAGAACCATTCAGGCCCTGTAGTTGTTATTTTGATTGCTTGGTTTTCTTTATAAATTCTTTGCTATAAAAAGTTAATCCACCTTATAATTAAAAATTTCTGTAGTTTGCTTTTGTGCCAAATTCAGTTGTACATGAGGGTGATCCCAGTAAAGCAAAAATATACTAGTGTGAATAATAACTGTCCAACCTAAATGCAGTCTATTTTTTGGACTGATTTGATCCAATAGTGATACCAATGCTGGCATCATTCTTGGGTCGGCTCTTGGATCGAGACCCCCAATCCAGAGACCATTTTGATGAGTCGTTATTTGTATTTATGCTGTTTTTATATTGAGGTGTAAGCTTGTAGGCATGTAGTTGAGAGGGAGAGATGGACATATGAAATGTGTCTCTGTTTTTGGGATTGCACGGGTTACTTAAAATTTCTACATGCCAGTGGACTGTCTACTTTCTCAGCATGGCCATCTATGGAGATATTTTAGTGTTTAGAAGGAGAAAAAACAAGGTGGGGATTTAAGTGTTTCATGCAAACATTTGAAGAGAGAAATGTTGTGTTGGCTTAGTGCAAATAACTGGGGAGAAAACCTATAAGGTCGTCTGGTTTCTGTGATGCAGAAAACATTAATAGCATTGCAAAATTTAGCAATGCAAATTAAATCCACTCAATAGAGCTAAATATAATTTACTTTGTCTATTTGACTGAATCTGAAGCTCAACCTTTATGTCGATTCTCAGAGTAAAAGTTAGACACTTTTTGCTCCCTGTGTGTTTAATGTGACTCACTCAAACGATAACCACTTTGGAGAGACCTGAAAACAACACTGCAGGCTACTATAAAATCAAACACTCATGAACTCATGAGGCAGGGAAACAGATTTGTAAATGTTTTATTCACACGCAATTTATGGGAACCAGAAAGAAAACAATTTTTTAAAGAGGCAAATTATTAATACAGTCCGACTGTGAAAAGAGACCCTGGAGAACTTAGGTACATTTTTAATAAAACCATTTAAAAGCCAACCCCCCCAAAAAACAACTAAAAACTGAAGCAGGTCCCTGAACAGCGTCATTGAGTTTACTAGAACAGTGAAACTATCCTAAGCACCAACAGGAAGGCGAGCAGGATTATGGTTTTACTTGTCCTTTGAACTTTTAGCCTCCATCTTTGTGTTTCTTGGAAGTGATGGCAATTTTGTATGGATTAATTATTATCTGAAAAATATACAACGAGGCTGATGTTAGTTATGCTAACTGCAGTAGCTGTTGATTATTTAGCATGTCTTTCTGTAAGAAAAGCCAGAGTTGACATCAGAAGTTTTATTTCTTTACTTTTTTTTATTAATGGTAACTTTTGGGAAAGTTCACCTCCTCGCTGTCAGGTTGTCCAGATTTAGCAGCTAGCTAGAAAATGAATAAAGACAGACAGAATCATTGATGCTTGTTCTGTTATTAAGCAATCTTAATATAAATCCATTTCTAAGTGTGGGAAAAATGATGCATGTTTTTAAGACAGTGCCTGAGGTTTATTTGTATTTGCTTATGCAACACCATATTCAAAATAATTTCTAAATGTCTGACATGAAAAAAAAAAATGTAATTAAGTGCTTAGTTCTAGTTTCTAATCTTTTGTTTTTCTTTATGTGGGAAGTGAAAATGCCATACTGCAAGACTGCTGAGCAAAACTGCTGACATACATTACACAAATCATCTCTCGCATAATAAATAATTGTTGGTTCTGGGTGAATCATTTAAAATGTAAGTATTTCTTGCTGTATATAAACTAGTTTAAAAACAGAAATTCAATTTTTCTTGAATGATGTAAAGGAGCCCATTTTTAAGAACAATATTCACTGCTGTTTGGAGTCTGTGTAGGCCGTCCAAGGCATGCACAAATGTTCAAAGTCTTTCTGAGGAAAATGTTTTCTTTCTTCCCCATCTCCTATCAAAGATCTGGTTGATGCTGATTTGCACAGAGCTGAGATTTCTTTGGCAGAGGTCTATAGTGTTAAACTAGTGTTGAAGGTAGTTTAGCAACAATAAAGTTAGATTTTTCAGACTTTAGAGAGCATCTTCAGGGAAAATCTGTTTTTTAGATCAGTTTTCCATACAGATGACCTCCTCCAGTGATTCATTTTGGCAACAGAATTGATGGAGTCATCTGAAATTTCTATTTTTTCTGTGTTTTCTGTGTGACTATGTGAAAGTCTGGCTCATATTTAGGGTTCTTGGGAATTGTTCTGCTGTGCTGCTATTTCTATAGTTTGTCTTGAAAAGTAAAAGACTGCTCAGAAGCAGCCTGAGTAAATGATAAGCTGGCTTTGATCTGCCTGTGTAGTGCTGATATAGATCACTGATTTGGTTCATCTAAGTATTTTTTTTCCAGTGTGTGCACCCACTAGAAGAGACCCTTTGAATGATATTGTCACTTTGTTTTTCTCTCTCTGCTTAGCTGATTTCTATTCTTAAATAGTGAATATTTTCTGACAATGTGATCCACTTTAACCTTTATAAGAGGTCATTTAGAGTGCTTCATTTATCTTTAGGGGAAAAAAATGGCTTTATTTATAGCTCTACTTTTGTACTTTGGATATCACATCAGCTTATCCTGCTTTGGCTCTCTATTTAATCTGATGGCTCTGATCAGAAGTGTGTATTTGTATGTGGAGCGCTTTGATCAGCATTCAGCTTCCAGCAGACATGTTGGAAAATTGGTGTTGATTTGTAAATAATTAAAAAAGACTCATCTTTTGTTTTCACAAGAAAACAGTATGATTATAATTCTGGGCAGTGATTTGCTGAATCTATTTATAGTTGAATCTGAAATTAAAATATAATGCCTCATGATCAAGCTTATAGACTGCAATTGTTATAGCTTAAACAACGATGAAACCATCAACCCATCTACATGTAAAACCATCTTAACAAGTATAACAACTTAAGTATATCAGAGCAAGCACTTCTTACTTCATGAATTAATAGCAAGTTCAAATAGCATCATGAGTTTGTTTAGATTCAAGTCAAAACTCATGTATTTTTGTAATTGTTAGTTTAAATAATCCTCATACAGAAAGAGTAGACTACATAAAACCTTTCCGGGTTACCATCAGATAAACCGTCATTGCATCACCTGATCATCTCTTCTGTCAAATTTCTATTTAAAAAGAAATCTTACTTCACATGTGACGGTGTCTCTGTTGGCCAGACCGTAACAACCAGACTGGGGAATTTGAGCTGGAATGAACATCAAGTGAAACAAGGAAGTGAAAGCATTATGAAGTGGTTGCGTGGCATAATCTTTCTCCAATGTCTCACAATCCGTTACTTCTGACATTAAGCAACATGCATTTTCTGATAATGAAGAGCTAACAGCAAAATATGTTTAGAGGTTGACACCGAGCATCTTCTGAACACCAACGCATATTACATAAAACATAGATCTTTCAATTTGAAATAGATCTTTCAACTTTCTTTCAATCTCTGCACCTTAAGAAATGTATTTGTTATACATTCTATTAGCTATTTCAAATACAGCATGTCTTGGTTAGAAAGGAAGTCCTTGAATTATGTCTGCTCTGGTAGATCTAATTCAGAGTGAAATCAATACCACACATGTGCTTGAACTATGTCTTCACTTCAATTTTTGCTGAACAATCGATGTTTCTCCAACATAGTCTGTGTCATGTGACTGACTGGTTTCAGTGTATAGAAACCCTGACTGTGAGCCAGCCGATGAAGTTTCTCTTTAACTGTAAAGGATTAAAAACATTTTGATAAAAATCTGATTTATTAGACCAAGTAAATGATGTGACCTGTCTAGATTTGGAGGCTACTCATGCAAAGATAGGTTGTGCTTTCTATTATTATTATTATTATTATTATTATTACATTAATTCCGTTAAATGTGTAACTCTCTGGCACAAAATATAGCAGAAATCAGGAGTTCATTTTAGTCAGGAATCAAGATTTTCTGCAATATTAACTTGGGCATCACTGGTGGTGATGCATTCAACTTGCAAGATACAACATTGATTGAACATTTAGACATCTGTCAGTGTAACTTGAAC
Source organism: Phalloptychus januarius (assembly GCA_902982915.1). NCBI lineage: Eukaryota > Metazoa > Chordata > Actinopteri > Cyprinodontiformes > Poeciliidae > Phalloptychus > Phalloptychus januarius. The sequence goes on from CADWAE010000362.1 coordinate 5,337,996, forward strand.
AAAAATATAAATTTTGTAGTAAGTTAGAGCTCATCTGAGGTGTTTCTAATGCAAAAAATCATTTTCTTAAATAGCAATTCTCAATTTATTGTCAAAATAGGTTCAAATCAAGTCTATCTATGTATTTAGATTTTAAACTAGAGCTGTTTGGTTCAATCCAAAGTCCTTTAAAAAAACAGTGAAAAGGATTTTTGCATTAGCTCATTAGTAATGAGCTTTTTGCATTACCTCATTATGCTTGGCCTGCCAAGGTGGCTTATCAGCCTCTTTGTCAGCATTCGACTCTGCTGGGTGTCCATCAGGAGTGTTTCTACAGTCTGAATTGCTTTCTAAGTTGCTCACATTTAAGGCTTTAAACAGACATTTTTGATGTTAGCAGTAGGTTTTCTCTAATTAGATGTTGCTCAGCAGGCTGCAGTTTTTAAAATGTGGTTTTCTTAATTCCAACAAACCAAATTTCCTTCTTAATTATTGTGTTAGAACTCCAGGACTTCCAGCCTGAGCAGTTTTTTGGGAGAATTGCCAGGCAACAGTCTCCAAACAGTGGCTTATCTGTGACATTATACACAGTTCTGTTTGGTGAAAAGAATGGGCCCTTTGATGTGAAGTGGTTCCGACAGAAAACTAAAAACTTTTGGTTTTGGTTGTTGCTGTGAGAGTAAATCTGTCCCAAAGGACAAATTCCCAAAGGACACGAGCCACAGTCTATTTGAGGATATTCTCAACTGCTACTGGGATCGCCAGGGGAGAATAGCCAACTTCTTCTTTCAAACAATCACGACGATCGGTTTCCTCTTATTAAATCTCAGTGTGATCCCAAATCAGGACAGTTTTCCAATGAGGAATTCCTTCTCTCAGCTCCACTGGTGTTTAAGTGAACACTTTCATCTCTTTAACAACTTACATTACGCACTTTGATTCAAAGATAAGCCGTCTTTACTACTCTCTGCCCAGGGGTCGAGTCCACGCTCTGTCAGATAGCATCACTTTCCCATCATCCGGTCACTCTTGTGTCCACACTTCCTGTCTCACAGCTGGCCTGCCAAGTCTCCCATGACCCTTTGCTGCGGTGCTGCTGTTTTGTTTTGAGAGAATCCAGGACAGCTGGGATGAGCTTCAGTCTCATGAGCTTTCACTGATGCACTTCTGGGTGGAAGAAAAAAAAGAAAATCTAAAAGCGAACCCAAGCTTGTGTTTATTGGTCCATTGCTGTCCTCTGCCTGTCGCTTTGTGAAACAGGCTAGTCCCTGTGGCTAAAATGCAACTTTTGGTGTGTGCTGGAGGAAGAGCTGCAGCGCCAGAGGGGGCTGAGTTAGCAGTGAACACATAGAGCACATTCCTGAAGGCAGCAGAGCTCTGTGATTTTAGCGGGCTGTCACAAGGATTAGGTTACCCTGTCTGCTTCTGTGAGCTCATGCCGTTGCTGTCTCAGCGCCACAGCAATCCTCCTGAGCAGCAGCAAGCAGTTTGCTCCCAGTGCGAGGAAAACTAGGAAAGCAATTCATTCTCCTCTACCTGGCGACTAAATTTTATCTGTCTGATGTAAAAAGATTTTTCCTAAAGCCGTCTAAAGCCAGTTTGACATCTCCTCTATGTCTAACAACAGGATTGTGGCTGAAACTGACCACTAGGTGTGCTCTTTGACTGGATCTGTTGTCGGGGATTTCTTTCTCCTCCTTCTGCCGAGACACAGCAGAGGTTATCGCAGCAGCTGTAGCGTACAGGATGTGGTGAATTTATGTCACTGGTGTTTCACCATGAGAAGAGAATTCACAAAGTTGCACCCTGCATCTGCTTTTTCACCACTGACAAGAAGTATTTGTGGATTTTAAAGTCAAATAAACTTTCTAGATTTCATTGCAAATACTTTTTTTATGATAATGTCTTCACAAAATTGTATTTACAGGCTAAAACACAGGGACCAGTATTTATTTAATACTAGTAAATACTTTGTATTATAAATACAATACAATTTGTATTATTTGTATTTATAATACTTTGTATTATAAATACAATATTATTTGTAATAATATTGTATTATTATATATATTGTATGTATGTATTTATAATACAAAGTATTATAAATGCAAATAATTACTACTTTGTATTTATTAATATTTGAATGTCAGACAGTTATTGGTGCTTGAAGTGTGAACATCACTTGTTGAATTGTCATTATTCCTTGTTTCAACTTATCCCCCAGATAAGACACGGCTTGTTTCCTCATAGTTTACAAAACTGTGTCCATTTGCATTGTAGAGACAGGCTCAATTGTTCTATACACTGTGTTCCAAATTATTATGCAAGTGATATTTTCGCAGATTTTCCCTAATGGTCAATGCAAATGATGGTCTACATAATTTTCAAGTCATGAACTATTACAGTATAAATCAATTTTTACTGAATAAACCTTCCAATGAGAGAGTATTTTTTTCAAAAATCAAAACACACTGTTCCAAATTATTATGCACAGCAGATTTTCTAAACATTTTATGGATTTTAAAGAACTGCAAACAGTCATTCTTTGAATGTGCAGCATTAAGTGGTCACATGTACTAAAATCAAAAACTATTTCAATCAAAAGCATCTTAGCAGACCAAGTTACATGTTAACATAGGACCCCTTCTTTATATCACCTGCACTATTCTTGCATCCATTGAACTTGTGAGTTTATGGATAGTTTATGCTTGAAAGTCTCTGCAGGATGTCAGAATACCTTCCCAGTGCTGCTGTTTTGATATAAACTGCATCCCACCCTCAGATCTTCTGCTTGAGGAAAAAAAACTCCAAAGGTTCTCAATAGGGTTGAGGTCAGAGGAGGATGGTGACCACACCATGAGTTTCTTCCCTTTTATGCCCATAGCAGCCAATGACACAGAGGTATGCCTTGCAGCATGAGATGGTGCATTGTCATGCATGAAGATGATTTTGCTACTGAAGGTACGGCTCTTCATTTTGAACCATGAAAGAAAATGATCAGTCAGAAAGTCCTTATGCTTTGCTGAGGTCATTTTCACACCTTCAGGGACTCTGAAAGGAGCCGACCAGCTTCTCTCCCCATGATTTCAGCCCTTCAGCAGCTTCAAATAACTGTTTTCTGCTTTGTAATGGTATTTCAGCAGCTGCTTTCTTCATCTGATGAATTTGTCTAACAGAAACCTTCCTCATTATGGCTTTGTCTGCACAAACCCATCTTTGTTCTGAATCAGTCACAAATCACTTCACAGTACGATGATAACACTTCAGTTTTTGTTAAATATCTAATGTTTTCATATCTTGTCCACTGCACTACACTATCTGATGATTTTCGGCAGCAGAGAGGTCCTTTCTCTTTCCCATATTGCTTGAAAAACCGGTGGCCTGCTTAATAATGTGGAACACCTTTCTTAAGATTTCCTTTAATTGAGCTCACCTGACAAACTAATCAACCCAGGTCTCTGAAATTAATTATAGTGATTCAAAGACACAATACTGTCTATGAATTTAATAGCACAACAAAAAAATGTATCTTTATGACACTTAAATCCAATTTGCATAATAATCGGGAACACGGTGTAGATCTCTTGCAATAAAATCATGACCAAATTTTTTTGCATGTCAACAATTTTGATATCCTATAATAGAAAAAAAAATTATAAATAAAAAGAAATCATTTTGAGGGACAGAATTGATAATGATGGCTAACAAAATTTATTGCAGAGTAAACTAACTCCTTCACTTGCGCGATAGGTCGGAGCAATTTAGAGAGGTAATTTTAATTGCATGTTTTTGGTTTGCGGGAGGAACCTGGATACCCCACGCATGCACAGGGACACAACTCTGTACAGAAAGTCTTTCTTCAAGGTAGCAGGTCTGTTTATAAAGCAAATCAGGGAGTATTACAAGCTAATTTTACTTTGAAAGTTGTTCAGTTTTTCTGCCCCAGTATCCAGAAGTCATCTGCTTAGCAAACTGGCCACTCAGCCTAACAAATGTTGCTTGAAACAATGTTAAAATATTTTGGGTGAAGTTCCTTTAGTTTCCATATCATGAATGATTCTATTTTTAAAGACTTGATTTGTCTAGTTTTGCAAGTGAGGTGGAAAAAGTATTAGTGACTTCTATCAGCCAGTTGGCCAGCAGTGTGCAGCAACAACTGGGAGAACGACTGCGGTGCTTCCTTTATGCTCTATAAAGCTGGAGAAAAATTCTGTCACTCCAACAGTTTCTCTGGCATCTTATCATAACTTGGCATATCTTCATACCAGGAGTTATCCCAACTTGACTGACCAAAGTTAAAATTCAAAGGTTAAAACAGAGCAACTTTGATGTCACACATTCAGTCTCTTCTATCTGCTAACATCTTGCTGTCTCTTAAAGTAGCAGCCTAAATGCATGGCAGACATGTCTTGACATGTTGTGACGTGTTGGGGAAAATGGATTCCTTTCAAGTACTTCTTCAACCTTTTATGCTTTCCTTTACTTTGTTAAAACACCGTACTGATAGAAATACATACAAACTTCCACACCGATGGGTTTTGTCATTTGCATGTGCTGGTAGTGCCTATAGGTTTCATTCATTCAGTGATGAGAAAAAGATTCGATTTTTTTGCTGAAAATTGGCCAACTACGATCACAAACCAATTTCATAGTGCGTTTCACAGAGAAAGTCTTTAGTTAAATCTAGAAAACAAAGGGCATTAAGCACCAATTCAGGTCTGCCACACTCTGAATGAGATGATACATATGCTGCTGGTTGGGATCAGTGTAAATGAATATCCGTAGTGCCACCATATGAGCAGTTTGACCTGTCTGACCTGGTGTTTAGTGCTTCTGCGTGGCGACTGGTCTCTCCTCAGTCTGCAGCTGCGAGATTATCTCAGAGCATCTGTCACCCAGCGTTTCTGATCCTCCCTTATATCTACTCTAAAAGTCACTGAAGAATTAACATGGACTTTTACACTCGGCCTTTTAGATGGATGCTAAAAGAATAGAAGCAAGATGCAAGATTCAGCCTGAAATGCAAGATAGGCAAGAAACGGAGTACGGCTGGTTCTAGTATTACATGGTTTAGAAAAAGTGGAGAAATTAAAGTAACGGAGGGTTATTGTGAAGGCAGACGGAGCGCATACACAGCTACTTCATCCAGCCCAGGGAGTGGTGAGATTGTTGCCTTTTGTCTGAGTGAATGAGGCACTCGAGGAGAGTAAATCAGCTCTTTGTTTTTGTGTGCCGCTCCCGTGCATTTCTTGCAGTGTTCACTAATGTAATTAATGGAAAAGAAGCAGGCAATAACATGCCTTAAGATTCAACCACAGCGTACACCCAAATGCTCCTTGGTACATTAAGTAACCTACCTCCCCCTGATTGTTTATTATTTATTTTCTGTCAGTACGAGCTGATTAAATCCGATCGACATCTTATTCATGTCTTGGTTAACCATGCTGAAAGTCTGCTTCGCTCCCTCCACTCTTGTTTGCCCAAGATCAGGTTATACGCCCATCTCAAGGCCAGCTGTGGCTGAAACCTAGACAGCACTGCTGCTTCAAATAAATTTAAGAGCCTCTCTCATTCAATAAAGTCAGTGTCTGTTCCCTGTAGACAGTTGGGGTGGGGGAGAGGTGAAACTCCATCCGCTCCCATGACATCAGAGCAGCCACTTCAGTCAGGCCTTGCTCCCCACCATAGCTGACCCAAGGATCTGCAATGTTAAACTAAGCGTAGCTTATCTCTCTGCTTGTGGCTGTTCAGGTCATAAGACTGGTTGTTGTGAATGTGCGCATTGTTCAACGTGAACAAACTTTCACAGTGGTTCTCAGTCCTCCAAAATCATAATTTTAGATGTGTTGAGGGAAGCTAAGAAGCACTGTGGATAATAGAGCCCTGCATATTTAATAATTTAGCTCCTACTGGCATTGCGTTTTGCATATGAAAACATATGAAGGCCAGATAGGTTCTGCCCTACATAGGCCGGAACCTATGTAGGCCAGATAGGCCAGAACCTATATAGGCCCCTTCATCATCACGGCTAGGAAAGAGATTCCAGTTGCACCATTACAGTAATTTTTACCATCCTGTTGGCGTAAGCTGACGGCAGGCAAAGAAAGACAATTTTTTGTCAGCTCGTCAAAGGAAATCGTCCCCTGTGTAATTCTGAAGACTCTCTGACAGCTCTTGGCTTTAAAGACTGAGTATCAAAGCAATTTGTCTGTTATTTCAATAATACAATTGGTGGAGGGAAATTCTGCTCGACAAGACTAAACTGTGGAAATGGGTGCTGGAATTTCTGCCCGGTTGTTGTGGTATATTTGGATAACCCTGGTTCACACCTTCTTGGCATAGGTTTACTGCAAGGGGTGCTATTATGTTATCTGAAGCCTGCTTGTATAAGAGTGTAGCACATAATTATGTATTTCAAACAAAAGAGTTTGAGGAGTTAATTTGTAACTTCCTTGTATCTTTTCTGTTCTTGTTCTAGGTCAGCAGAAGTATCAGAACGGCTTGTTCTCAGCTTTGATGCAGAACAGGTATGGCTGTCCAGCTTCTGTCTCCAAACGTACTCCTTTTCATTTGTCTCAAAACGTATCAGCTATGGATATTTTGATCAGGATTTAAAATCTCGGGTACGGATCAGAGAAGTTTAACTACCATTCCTAAAAAGTTAGGAAAAGTCTGGAATTTGAGTTCAGATTTTCCAGGAATGCTGAAGTGTGAAAACAAAAAGGCTTTTCCAGACTCTTTTTCTGATCATTCTTGTCTAAATGTTAGTTTTTTTTTTTTTTTACTTTTGGTCCATCTTTTCTCCATTTTGTCCTCCCTTCCTTTTTCCCTGTCTTAATTCCTGCCTTGTTTCCTACCTCTTTAGTTCCTTGTGTACTTTTTCTCCTTTTCTTCATTCTTCATGTCCTATTTTCTTCCTTCATTGGTCCTTCCTTTTTTCCTTCTCTCTTCCTTTCCTATCTTCTGATGTTCTAACTCCCTTTTTTTCTTCTTTGTTACCTAGTTTCCCTTCTTTCGATTTTTTCTTGACTGCAACAGACTGCAACTGTAATGTATGTATGAAAAACACATAGGAACGAGTTCGAGGTCAATTCTCTATTAAAGTCAGTGCCATTGGGATGCAGAAAAATGACATTAGATCTCTCTAGTGTCATGTCATGATGATGACGTTTAGTATTGTCAACCACTTACTTAGCAATTATTAACAGGATCCTGCTGTCTCCTTATTTTTTCTTAAAGTTTAGAGCAACAGAGATGATGCCCTGTTTGTATTTTTTTCTCTTTTTTTTAAGTTTGTCTCCTGAGCTCCAATACAGGGTTGACCTGGTTAAGAAAGCCAACTATAATGTTAAGGATGTTTAGGTTTTAAGGTGCATAGCTTCCTTTCCAAAGAAATATCTGCTGCAGATGTTTAATGCTTAGTGCAAGGCTAATGTTGTCATATTTATTCTGAAACTGTGATGTACTTTTTTTAGGAACCAAGCTAATACAGTAGAAAACAGTTTGTCATTTCCATACAAAACTTGAGGAAAAATTATTCTTCTGCCCTAGAAATGTAGTACTGTACTTTGAATGTCATCCTTTTTATCAACTGTTTTGTCATTTCTAATCGAGCATCTGTAGTGAAACACATTCTTTAATAAAACCGTGTTATTGAGATGGAAATAACTGTTTTCCGGTTTTCCTACCTGGACTATAACCTATCTGGGTTCTATCTTTGATGTGAATCTAAACACTTAAAGACATTTTAAAGGAAAATTATGACAACCATGTTTTTTAAACAGTTTTGTGATGAATCAGTCTCCCTAGGTCAAGATGACTGAAGAGGTGATTGTCATCGCCAAGTTCGACTACATGGCCCAGCAGGACCAGGAGCTGGACATCAAGAAGAACGAGCGCCTCTGGCTGCTGGACGACTCCAAGTCCTGGTGGAGGGTCCGGAACGCCACAAACAAAACTGGCTTCGTCCCATCAAACTATGTGGAGAGGAAGAACAGCGCTAGAAAAGCTTCAATTGTCAAGAATCTCAAAGACACACTCGGTAAAATAATTTACTTCTTGTTTCTTTGGTTTTGCTCCGGTTTATTTCTACAGTAGGTTGGTTCTCACTTCTCAGTAATCCTGAGAAAGCATGCTGGTTTGAATTCCCTACAAGCTTATTTATTTTTTCGACTAGCTCATAATATTCCACTTAAACTGCATAGATAATACTTTTCTAAATATTTACATATCTTCAGCATCTTGATGGGGTTCCTCTCTCACATGTAGTTTTTCTTTTAATTATTAACTGAGACAGCTTTGCTTCAAAAGCATTATCTAGGCCAACTTTCATATTGTTTTTGACCACAACTGACATATAACCTGTTGCACGTTATTCACCACAGTGAGGATGTTTGTTCAGAGTGCAGGCATATTATTCTCAGGTTATTGTTTGCATGCACCCAGAATTGGACTTCCGTTTTTGATCGTCTTGCCTGACTTTAAAGACTTGAAGTGCAACTGTGAAGCACTGACTGAGGTAAGGGAGCTATAGATATTTTTATCTTTCCGGCTTTGTAACAAGTATAAATTAGTTTTGGTTTTCTTGCACAGCTTTTTTTTCAGAATGCATACTTCCTAGACTTTCTATCCTGGCTGTATTATTTCCTTTAGCAAAAAGAGTGAAATTTGTAGCTAGTGTCAGCTGCTGCAAACCATATAGGACCAAGATGGACATAAATTTCAGTTGTAAAACTGTTGTGAGTTGAGTTTTGTAACCTTGTAAAAAAAATAAAATGGCTGAGAATTTCTGCTTTGTGCATGTGTAGATGTCGTTATTCTGTACAAACATCTTTGCTCATGGATCCACAGAGATGAAATTGTCTATTTGGTTTACAAGGTGACAAAATGTATTTACAACTCCATTCTGATTTACAAGCACAACATTTGTAGAGCATGGATTTCTTTTTGTACCTGCACATTTATCGACACAAAACAAATTCTCAGCCATTTTATTGTACAAGGTTACAAAACAAAACTCACAAATGCTCAGTTTGATTTAAAAGTACAGAATATTAATACGCTGAAGCTAAGCATGAATACCAAAGATATAGTTTGTCTTTACTGAGTTTTTCTTTCCTGCCATCTATTTTGAATCGGTGTCAGTCCTGGCATTAGATTTGCCAAGTATCTTTATTTCCAGTGTATTAATGTGGAATGTAATTTGGTTGGGGATTCTTTACATGCTACCAATTCTGCAGTGATGCTTTATGAAATTATTATTAACTTGTAAACTGACAACAAAGTTGTCTATAAGTCTGTTACTTGTTGAGGTGGCGTGAAGAAGTTATTGCCAGTCAGTGCAAACGGTCATACTGTAGCTCTAAATTAGTTTTTTACATGAACAAATGATGAAAATATTAAAAAACAAAAAAAAAAAACAGTGGTTTTGGGTGCTCCTCGTCATGTGTCATAATTTCACAATTATCATACATTCACCAGTGTGCGCAAAACCCTTATCTGTTGGACTGCAACTTCCCGTTTTCTCTTGTATTTGTGCCTGCACAGCAGTTGTGGGTAGAGAATGATAATGTTTTTGAAAAGTGTGGGTGAAAGTAGAATAGAGATGTTTTAAAATAATTCATCTCGATGACTTGAGCAAAGATTTTCTATGACTGTTGTATGAACTGTCGGCCAAGTCTGTCCCGCATGTGTTACTCAGAGGTATCTAGATTTATATGACATCATTTTTTACGTCTGTGGTGTTTGTGTGTGTAGGAGGTTATGTTGCCATAAACAAAAGCCTCTGGCCTCTTAACAACATCCCAGCTGTCACCGTATTCAATCTTTACATTTTTAAGAGCAGCTGCCTGGCTGGCACAAACACAAGTCATGTCTAACTTTACCGTACACTCGAAGTTAAACACAAAGCTGCAACAATCTTGTTAAAACACTAACATAATCCTATAAAAGGCTTTTGTTTTCTAAAAAGTTTTCACACCCCGTACAATCATAAACTTCAGAGTTTTTCACTGAGATTGTATCCGATAGAGCAACACATTATTGTCACATGAGTTCATAAGTCTGAATGTACGTTCATCTCTGAGTCATTATTTTGTGGAGCCTTTTTCCACCACAATTACAGCTGCCTGTCTGTCGTGGTATTTCTCTACCTGCTTTGCGCATCTAGAGGATGAAAGTTTTGCCCATTCTTCTTTGCAAAATATCTCAAACCCAACAGCAACACCAGAATTTCTCATTAATTTCATTTTGCTGTCATTCTATTAACCCCAGACTTTTGGAGTGCATGACTAAGCCCCAATTTACATGGCAATGCAAGAACAGTAAAAGATAAATGTTTTGTTGTTAACAAAATCGCAAAAGTTTGACAACTGGCTCCAGAATGAAACTTTATATAGATGCAATGCAGATCATGTCCATGCAAAGGGTTATGAAAACACACCTAAATAGTATAGTTACACTGCAGTTTTAATAATACAGAAAGAAAATGCAAAAATACCAGGCATTGTGTAATCTCTGATTAAATATGCGTCTTTCCTAATCTGTGCTGTGGGCGGTTGGGTCACACGTGGGCAAGTAAGAGGAGCAACTCCGGGCTCACACTCTGATATGTTGCGTGGGAGGAAAAGTTGATCTTTTTGTTGCTGGGCGTGAAGTTGTGTCATTGCTTAAGAGGGCATGATGTGTCTGGAGACGGCCCTCTTACCGTTTGGGAGTGTTTCTGTGTTTAACGCCTTCTGTTCCCTGGGTTTGTTGTGAACTTATGATTGTTTCTCAACCAGCTGTTGTCATGTGACACTTCACTGAGTCACTCTGCTGCGGCTTCTCCAGAGATTCCTCTTTTTTTTTCAAAATCATTTTCCTCTAAATCTGCTATATATATGTTTAGAAAATCGCCTTCTTACTTTATAAGTAGCATGGATCTCTGGTGCTCTGTGTCTAAGCTTCACCCCAAACTCCTCCTACTCCCCCATTCTCTCCTATTTCTTGAGGCCTCTTGCAGTCTGCCTTCCAGAGCTGAACTGGAGGCCTATCTAACCTGTGCCCTCATTGGCTAAACCCTAATCACATGGCCTGCAAGTGGGCTGCCCTTGTCTGCAGACCGCCCAGCTCTCAGGGTGTTCACATGGAATAACTCCACAGCTGCAGTGGGAAGAGAACAGGGACTGCGAACGAGGCAGAGAGCGAGCCCAAAATGGACATGGCTAACCTATTCAAACATTTCTTTCGTGAGTTTTAAACTTTTCTAGCCCTTAGTTGCTCCTTAAAGTTGTTTGGACTCGTTTTGTTGTTTCCAGTTATCTGATTTTTATTTGCTTATCCCTCTGAACTCCTCTGAGCAGTTTGGTTTCTTTGAGCAACTCAGGAAACAGATGTGGGGTCTTTTTTTGCTGTTTTTTTAAACTTAAAATATCAGATTTTTGCTTTGTCTGAATGTCTGTTTCAAGCTAAGCGAATAAAAGTGTCGGGATCAGAGCAGGCAGCAACAGATTTTAGTGTGAACCCATTTGGTCTGACAAAGAGAGGCTGTCCCAGTGTGTGTGAGCGGCTGCAGACACTGGGTGGATATGCTTTTGAAAAGCCTGCTGCTGAGCCCAAGCCTGTAATTGCCCTGGCAATCCTTCTTTCTTTGAATTTACGCAGGCACAAAACTCACACACAGGCCGAGATCTTGCTTCATTGTTTTCTTCCAGCGTTTACCTCATAGAGGTGGGCTACATGTTAGTGGATTACACTGTCATTCTCTCCAGCCGGTTCAGGAGTAACTCAGGATATCGCAGACGGCTGTTTTCTTTTATGTTTCCCTCAGGGCGAGCTCCCTGGTTCTGGGAGGGTCCCCCCTGCCACAGTTGAAGGGTTCTCGTGTAGAACACTGTAGTCATTGTGCAAAGAGGAGGAAGGGGGTCCTTGATGATTGATGGGACTCGGGTTCCTATCTTATGCACCACTCATGGTTATCAGAGGAATGTCAATGGTTTACAGCCACGCTGACACACTTTTTTTTTCTTTTAACAAGGCCATAATCTCACCTTGATATATCCTGGTTGTGTCTGCAAGAATCTTATTGACTGCTCTGCTTGTTCTCTAGCGGGAGGTGAAGAAGATAGAGATGAGCTAACAGACATTTTGCTTGTGTAAACTCTGTAAGCTGCTGCCTTTTCCCTCTCTCCCTCCTTCTGTTGCTTTCTGGCTCCCCTCCCTCCTTTTTCCTGTTTCTCAGCCTCCCCAGCAAGCGGAAACTCTAATTTGAGCCACATTTCTCTCTTAGCTCAGTGCGAGCCAAAGAGGAAGTGAGAAGTCAGAGGGAAGTTGAATCATGTCGTTTGGGATTGTCTGTTGGATGGCTTGCTCCTCAATTCCCGCTTCTTTTCTCCACATTGCTCACTCTGGTTTCCTGATTTAAGAGACCAAAGAAAGGCGGGTTAGGGGAAAAGAATAATTCTTATTATAGCTAGGGCAAGATTAGTGTTAGTAGTCCAAGTCATTCATGCCCAAGATGTTTTTCTGCTGTGAAGCTGAATCGCCACACATTGCTTTTCTTGTTTTCTCTTTACATCAGAGAAAGTGAGAAGTGGTCTTCACAAAGCCATAACAGTAAGCTTACTATAGATTGCAGACTTTCTGATTGGTCATAAAGTAATAGTCATATATCACATCTAAAATATGTGTTTTTATTAGGACAATTGTCCAAAATGTAGATTTGTTTCATTGTATCTTATGCTGTTGTTTGTCTTGTTTGCTGTGTTATGAAATCGGTTACAGTCATTACAGGACTGGACACATAGTAACTCCTATTAGTCCAAACCCTGAGCACATCTTACTGCATTTAAATGTTAACATCTTTTTTTGCTTAAATCACACCACAGCTGGTTTTATTTGAAATTTACTAATACAAATTGGAGAAACACAGATCAGTTTTGAATATTAAGTATGTTTCTGTCAACATTACACTGAGAGAGAGCAGTCTCCATTCAACAGGATTTTATTTTTGCTAAACACTGAAGGATGATGAAGACATTTTCAAAGGTTAGTTCAGATTTTCTGTGAACCTATTAGTAACTTCACAGAAAGATCTTTTACCGTCAAGAGCTTGTTGGGAAAATGAGTACACCATTGCAGGAGATGGACAAGTCAGTCAGAGATATGCATATCTTAGAAACCTGAACAAAACACAAACAGACTGTTAATATCCGCTAACAACAGCTTTAATTTTGAGTCATTTTAAAATGACTAAAGGGAATTAAGACAGGTGGTTTACATCTGACCAACATTTCATGGTTATTTAATATCTGAAAAGCTTAAATCTTTCTCCTACAGGTAATGGAACCACTTTGACTGAATTAAACTAAGCCCTTGATGTGTCTTAAAATCTACTAATATCATCTGGTTTGGGTAGTGCTGCTAGCATTATTAAAATAGTAGTTTGTGTGTGTAAATATTTGGATCCTTTCTTTAACTTTTAAGAATTCAAAATGTCTTTTCTAAGTCCAGCTTACTACTTTAAGCTCATAAGAATAAAACATAGGAACTTAATCCAGTTTTTGAAGGGTGTGGAGATACATTCAAACATTCATTTTGTCAAATGTAATCCCAATATTAAAGCTGTGCCGTGCATTAAATGAGTTGTTTTAAGTATCTCTCTTTAAGTGTAAAAATTCTATTGGGGTCTGTCACTTACACAAACGTTTATTTATTAACCTATCACTGATTTTATGTTGTTAGCTGTTGATTATAAAGAAATCTACAGAATTCTAAACATTTATTAGTGAATCCATGCATGTATATTGACAATAACACCAATAATGTTGAATTAACTTTCTCTCCAAAGTCAATCCATAAACTTTGGGTAAAGGTTTGGGTGATTGAGTAGCTTAGGTGCACTGTTCGTAAAGACATCTTGATGACTGTAGAAGATGGGAGAAATGCGGGTTAGTTACTGTCACAAGATTCATTATAATAGATGCAAATGAATGTTTTGCTGAGATCGATCAGCCCTACTTTATTCATGCCTTTTTGATTAACTGAAAGATAATGGGATGAAAACAGCCTCAAAAATGATGTCTCCATCCTGTAATGTAATGATGAAGGTGAGCAGGGATTACCATCAGGTGGAGTATGGAAACTAGTTTTCTAACTGGTTGATTTGATACAACCTGACAGATCGTAACCTCAAACACACTGCAGCTTCTCACAGCAGTTCTGCTCAGCAGCACCTCTCCTTGAACTCTGTCCCATCACAGAGATCGATGGCTGCCTGCATTTGAAGTCGAAAGTTGAAAGAGCTCTGCACGTTTCCTGTGTATCCGTCAGCCATGTTGGCAGACCCGATTGAAGCCACGGCCTGTAAAAGGCAGCCCCGACCGCGAATACGTCGACTCACTCGTGTGCGCTGTCCCTCTCCTTTTGATTGACTCACGCAGCTTCTGGCTCAACATGCTGTCATTAGACTTAATGCGTACGTCTCTGAGCAAACCATATAGCTGAGGACTGCTGTTTTCCACTACATGTCCGAAGACATATTGTTGTCATGAACTTGCAAAGCTCCTCCTGAGTGTCTGCAATCAGACGACAGACATTGCTACACAGTAATTTTAAGCAACTTGACTGGAATTGCAAAGTAGGATGTGACGGCAGCTCGCCACAGAAGAGGTAGCAGGCTGGTATGCTCTGACCTGACTGGATGGAAAAAGCGTCCGAAAAAGCAAAGGGATGTTAAAGGCCTGTCAGACAGGCTGACGCGGGGTGTTGTCGTCCACAGAGGAAGAACCCTGGAATGGAGGGAAGCCGGGAGGTCGAAAGGGCCCTGGCAGACAATGGACAGCCAACCAGTGTAGGCAGGCCAGAGTTTGGACAGAAAAAAACCCCTCATTCCTGTGTGTCACCGGTAGCTGGACAGACTTCCTGGCACTTTCTTCTCTTTGTGTTGTTGTGTTTCATCTGTAAACAAGCTCTTGTTTTTTATTATTTCTTTCTTTTTATTTTTATTTTAGAGGAATCCGACATGTGCGTGTTGTGCCTCTTCGTCATTGTTTGCAGTGATTTACAGCCATCTGATTCTGTGTAATTTCCTTCCCCCACATCCCTCTCTCAGGAAGAGCGCAAAAAAAAAAAGAGGCATGTGATGTCGTACGAGAGAAGTTTCCAGTGCACAGTGTTTTTAATTTCTCTCGTAAGGTTTTCCCAGCTTGCAGCAGAGCCGCAACAAAGTTTGTGGCTTTCAGGGGAAGCTGAACGTCCCACGCCGAATGTGCTCACAAAGTTCAAGTGGTTGTCTTTGTTTAAGATTACTGTCAGGTGTAGAAAATGAGGCAAAATGGGAAAGGGGGTATTTTTAGATCCCTGAGCGGTGTCTGCTGCTTCTTTCAAATGGCACTTTCCAGTCATCACAAATGCATATTTTAAATAACCCAGTGACATATAATGTTTGTATACGGTTTGTGTGACTTACAGAGAAAGAACTGTAAGATGTCACCACGTAGAAAAATAAAATAAAATATTTGCAACATTTTATTATAGGAAATTTTTCTCTTGAACTGGAAATTGGTAAATCTAATTTGGCATCTCCAGTTTCATGACCTTTGAACTTTGGGCTGGCTCTTTATGACAGTAATCACAATAAAATTTAAAGCAGAAATAACAGAGTTGTACTGCAGTTCAAATAATATTGTAAATAACATTAAGTTAATTTTTTGATTTAGATACATGGACTTAGGAAAAAATATACAATGAATGCCTAAATTTTGCAGAAATTTTCAAGTACTTATTGAATTATACCATTCCAATCTGCAGGTAGGTGATTAATAAGTGTAGTTTAACAAAAATGTTAACTCATTGAGTGATGGACTGAAGATTTCTCTTTACAAATAGTGGAATTTGTCCTTCTAGCAAGAGTTAAGTATGATAGCCTCCTTTCATCCAGCTGACCGGCAGCATGCATTAGCAGCACTGTGCTTTCCTAGAGGAAACGCTTGGATCCCCTACACTTGTATTTAATTTTAACAGCATAGGGAACAGCATAGAAGAAAAAATGAAAACACAAGTTTTTAAATCCTCGGTACGCCTCAGTACTGGCAATTGCTACCACCATCTTGATTGTATTTATTAGGATAAGATGTAATAGACAAATAAATACTAATATGTAAATATGAATTTGAGGATTATTAAACATTTTACAATTTTTTTTACATACAATCTGAAACATATGTTTGTATTCAGCCTTGCCTTATTCTAAGACATTTAAATAAGATTGAGTGCAACCAAGCACATTTTGAAGACACCTCATTACAGTAAATACAGTCTACCGTAGTGTAATTTAATCTCATCACTACATTATCGATGTTTGTAGTTGTAACAATGCTTCTCTTGACCAGTGGGTCAGATACTGAAACCCACCCCCTTTCTTTAACTGCATCAAAACCATAATTGGGCTCTGTAGGGTTTCACTCTAGAGCGGTCCCATGGTGGCTATTAGTCCTTAACGCAGACATCTGGGGTTCCACTCCCAACTTTCTGGAGCTTTGCTGCAAAACTCCAGCTTTTCCCTTTCTCTCTCTGCCCAATTCCTGCCATAATGTGAATTATGATGACAAGCACCTCCAAAGGTAAAATACAAAACAATCTTCTCCATTGCGAGTTTACAAGCACATCTACCTTCATAGTACCAAGTATTGACTATGAAGCGCTTTTGTTTACTAAAAATCGGATAGTGCTAACATGGAAAAATCATGCAGGTCCTTCATTTTCTGTTTAATTAGGAATCAGTAAGACTTTTCAATTTTACAATCTTAAGTAAAAATAAGTTTTGCTTTCTTGGCGATCAGAACTCAAAGAAAGCCAGAAATTTGTAATGGTTGGACCCTGATTTTTGCTGTGCTTTAGTTGGATTTTACTAGGATTTTCTGCGATGAACCTACAAAAAGTGTGGATAATTGTGAAGTGCAAGATATGTAGTTCTTGGAATGTTTCACGAATAATCAGAAACTTGTGGTGCGCAATTGTTTCAGCCTCCTTTTATTCTTATTCATCTAAACAAAATCCAGTTCCAAACGAATTGCCTTGAGTCTGTGGTTTTGGAAGGCTCTGCAAGATTCCTTTCTGCATTACTTCTGTGACATTACTGTTGCAGATTTCCAGCAATTTGTACACAAATGTCCAAAACCCAATTGAACACACAAGCCTGGCTGCATATCAAGGAAGCCCTAGCCAGTATCTACTAATGCCACCTGAGCTCAGTGCAGCTGTGCCCTTCTCTGGAAAACCGTTTCCATTTCGTGTGTTTGATGTGAAAAGATATTATCTCTGCTTAACTGTAAAGGAAGCTCTCCCACACAGCCAACAAGTGAATTCTTCTGAGTAACTCCAGAACACCATGATAGCTTTAGGAGAAGCATTGCTCTCAGTAGCAGCCTTGTATCTGTTAGCTGTGCAGGCAAATCCAAACTTCCCATTACTTACCTGGCTGCAGATTGAGCATCTATGCAAATGCTGTGGCTCTGCTTTTTTAATGCAAAGCATTCAGGGACCATAGCAAACAAAAGCAGTAAATTGACACCAGTGACAAGGCCAGTGATAAGCCTTTCCTTAGATAAAATATAAACTTTGTTATCTCTGCTCTCATTTGGAGGTTAAAGTTGTCTCTATCTGTAGTTGATGGCCTCTAACCTGCATTTGGGCTAAATTAGGTCGCTTTCAACCATAAAGGTCCCAACTGCAGTGTCTCTTTAAATTGTGCATGTGAGGAATTTATCTGATATGTGCCTTTTTGTGACGGAAGCTTTCTATCTGTCCTCTGATATCTTTTTGTCTTGTTTGAGTTGGTACAAAGGTGCCTAACTGGCATGTGTGCAGCACGTAACCTCCGCCTCCAGACATCAGCTCTTAACACCCTGTCTGCACTCTGTACTTATGCACAGTGGTGGGACTAATAACAGGCTCTACCTGGAAGCAATTTGACGTTGGACTCTGAGCCCTACTGTGAAATTTGTCTGCTCCCCTTGAGTCAGAGGCACCTTTCAGTAACAATCCATCTGCGGTAAAGGACACTCGCGTTTCCCCAGCGGCTGGGATAACAGACGACGCACGCCGTCCTCCCAGCGCAGTCCTGGAGACTCCACCCTGCTCCACTGTGTAATTTCACCCAGCTGTCTTTTGATTATGCAAGCAATAGCCTTGCAAACGTAATCAGAAATGAGCCTAAATCTGTCACCGTCTGTGATATCAGTGTCTGGTTGGGCTGAGCTGGAGTTGTTTAAACGTTATAAAATGGTCACAGCTCTTCAACAATGAAACTACAGTAACACTGTAGAGGTGGAGAGAAGTAGAAGAGTTTGAAATCAGGATGCAGTGCAGGCCAAGGTGATTATTGCAATGTGATTAGCAGCAATGAGGCTGTAGCTGGCTGAACTGTTTTGTTCCAGTGAATTCAGGGCGACCCGAGTGGGGGTGAGGTGTCTGATTTTAGTATTAGGTGACGGTACACAAAGAAAACAATTTCTACAGGATTTGTTGGCCCATGTCAAAACAAGTTTTCATCTCATTCAGTTTTTATTCCACCATGCCAGCATAGATTTTTATTGTTTCCTCAGCACCTAGACCTAATCCTCAAGAATGTATTTAGATTTAGAGCGTGGGGGGTTTGGGCTCTGATGTGAAAAGCAAAGGATATTTAGAAAGCCTGTAATGCTAATTATTGCTTTATTTTCCTTTTGTTTTCCTTTTCATTTCCTGTTGAGACTTGTCCCACACCATTACAGTTAGGGGAAACAAAAGTTTATTTTGGCACACAGATATGGGAAAATTTATTAAGACCTCTGCTAAAAAAAATTTCAATAGCCTCAGTGCTTTTTTTTTTTTAATGCACTAGAATAAGCTCACTGATTATTCTACTGATATTTAATATGATATGAAAACAAATTACTGTTGCCACAAGTTTCAATACCCCTGGTGTGTACAAGCCTTTTCCTATGACACGTGGACTATTAGGTGTCAATTAAGGTTAAGCAGGGCATAACAATGCCAAAACCCAATATATCTTTTATACCCTTGTTATAGTGTTTTTTTGTTTTCGTTTTTTTGTTATGTGTTCTGACATTAAAATAATTACTGTGCTTTACTGTTTCCAGTTGTATTTGGTTTGATTTCTGAAGAGGATCCTTAATTTTCTCAGATTGTTGACTTGAATGAACACACCACTATATCTGTAAATTCAGCCTGAACTGTAAAATATGAATTTATTTAATTTCTTGAAATGGTATAGGTGAGTAAGGACTTACCAGCAATATCAGGGGCACCAACAAATGTATCTGCATTTGTAGAACTCACTGCTAATCATCTTTTTGTTTTTTTTTTGCTCCTAGGAATTGGGAAGGTAAAGAGCAGGAAGGGAGGGATGAGAGACACCGCTTCCAATGCCGACACGGATCTGAGCACAGATAATGGCGAGAGGCTGTACGACCTCAACTTGCCCGCCTTCGTCAAGTTCAGTTATTCTGCGGAGCGCGAGGACGAGCTCTCTTTGGTGAAGGGCACACGGGTGGTGGTGATGGAGAAGTGCAGCGACGGCTGGTGGCGCGGCAGCTACAACGGGCGGTCTGGCTGGTTCCCCTCCAACTATGTGACAGAGGACGTGGATGGGACGGTGGGGGGAGGTGGAATGGGCAGCCTGGGAGATCCGGCTGCCGGATCGCTGACTGAAAAGCTGGTTGACGTGGTAAGAAGCAGCACGAACGGAAACAGAGTGTTGCACACGGTTCAGGCGCTCTACCCCTTCACCACTGGCAACGACGAGGAACTGAACTTTGACCGGGGCGAGGTGATGGAGGTCATAGAGAAGCCAGAGAACGACCCAGAGTGGTGGAAGTGCCGCAAAGCAGACGGACAGTTGGGCCTGGTGCCTAAGAACTACGTTACTGTTCTTGACTCCAGCTCCCATAAATCCACGGGGGGGCCAGCCGGACCTCCAACGCCTGACTGTGACTACATATCGCCATCAGGCAGCGGGCGCTTTGCCGGGAAGGAGTGGTACTACGGAAAAGTGACGCGCCACCAGGCAGAGGTGGCACTAAATCAAAGAGGCATGGAGGGAGACTTCCTCATCCGAGATAGCGAGTCATCGGTCAGTCACCAAGATCTCTTCATTAAAGGAGTTCAGAATTTCTGAAATTATGTCTTGTTAAAAGTTTATAAGCGGCTACTATCTGACCTCTAGTAGATACAGCAAAAAGGATTAATTATTGAACACACTGACATTTCTCGAACTCTTGAAGGGCTTAATTAGGGTAGAATGTCATGTTAACATCAGTACCAATCCAAGTAATCCACACCTACAAAGAAATCAACTCCAATTAGTCAGTTTATTCAGATGTGTGTTATATAGGAGAATGACGCAAGATTTCTCATTACCAATGAAACACACAAGAGACATGTTAGAAGAATAAAAGCCCAGCCCTCTCCCAAGACAGGCAGAGTGAAAAGAATAATTTGATTTTCAGATCACTTACAGACAGCTTAAAAAAAAGACCTGAATTTTCACAAAAACCACAATTCCTCTTAGAAATATCTACTGCACAATACTCCACCGTTGAAGGAAAAAGATTGTCAACGTCTTTGAAGTTGGCTTAAGAGTATGACAAGTCAGTTCACTACCGGGAGAGTTTCCTGTCATCAGGAGGATGATGCTGTGCTGTGCTGTTTTTGGTAATATAGTATTGGCAGACTTCATGTCAGTGATGGAAGGAAGAATGGAGAACAGTGCCAGAGGCATTCTTGATAAGAGTCTAAACAAGAAATGAGGGTGGATTTTTCAGCAAACAATGTATACAAAAATAAATCTGTTATTTACCCAGTCAGTTACCTGACTTGTGTCCTATTTATAGTTTCTGTTAAATATTTTCCCCTGAACTGTTTAAGGGTACCTGAAAAATACATGTGATTATTTTAGGTCTCTTGTAGGTGTTCTTACCCTGAAAGCTTTTGATAGGTTTTACGCTTTGTTATCTTTGTCTAGTACAAATGCAAATAAGTTGTACCCAGAAGACTACAGCTAAGGGTGAGTCTCTGCAGAGCCAAGACTGAACCAGATTTTCAGCATTTTAAGACTCCGGTCATAATGGTTTCTAAGAACAGCACAGCATTTCATTTGTTATTTGCACAGATTCCAACTAGCATTAACTAGTAAAACAATTCTTGAAAGCAAACCGACTACAGCAGTTCAAGTTAACAATATTTTAGTTATATCCGATTTTTTTTCAAACCTTCTTCGCTTCTCTGTTTAACTTTGACTATGAATGTTTTTTAATGCTCAGTTCTCAGTTTGCATTTCACACAGGAATATTACTGGGGTTGCACGATCTCCCTTCTCTGCCTTTTGTGTAAATAATAATCAGTATTAATAACTGTCCAATGAATGCATTGCAATATACTCATTGCTACGCATTAACATAAACCCTCTGACATTTTTAAGATTAGAGGTACTTTACGGTTTAAGTCCGCTTTTTTTAGGCCCTTTCAATGCAGCCATTAGCTTCAGTCTCCAGAACCATCCAGTCTGAATACGTATTATCTGCTGCTAAACTTTAAACAGACCTTCTCTTAAAAATTCTGGACTTTTCTTTTCCTCCTCTTCCTTCTAATCGTTCCTGTTGTCTGTGGTCGCTAATCCGAGTTTTTCTTCTACTTTTCCAGCCAAATGACTTCTCCATCTCCCTAAAGGCGCAGAGCAAGAACAAGCATTTCAAAGTACAGCTGAAGGAAAACCTTTACTGCATCGGACAGCGCAAATTCAACTCTATGGAAGAGCTTGTCGAACACTACAAAAAGGCTCCCATCTTCACCAGTGAGCAGGGAGACAAACTGTACCTGATCAAAGCCCTGGTCGCATCCTGATCCGATCCTCACACATGCACAGAGATTAATGGCTTCCATATATAAAACAGATCCTTACACCAGAACACACACTAACATTTCTGCTCCAAGCCTGAAGACTTAACACATCATCAGGACTTAAATGGCCACTTTGTGAGCATTCCAAGAGGAGATATGGAAAAAGCATGGGAGAGACATTGATAGAGGGCTGAAGAAAAGGCTTACGGACCCCGAGAGTTGACTACAGGCCTCTTGGTCGCATTTTAAATTATCCACGTTAGGTCATAGGCAACGGCATGTATTTCACCCTTGGTATCTATTAGGGTTTCATTTAGATTTCCTTATGTTGATAATATATAATCTTTTTTTTTAACAATTTCCTTTAAAGATGTGATTTTTATTATTTTTTTTAAACTACACATGACTGAGATATTTTTAGATGACGACTTACTCAGAGCCATGCCTACAGGTCTTACACGTTGACTCACTTTAATGTTTGTCTTAAAGCTTTTTTTTGTTTCTTTCTTTGTGGTTGTGGACACATTAATCCACAACCTCAGCTAATCATTGATAAAAATCAAGTGACCAAACTATATTTATTTAGGTTTGTTAGGATCCGTGTTGTTCAGATTGAAATGTTACAATGCATCTGCTTTTTCTGTTTGTTTTTCTCCATTTCTTGTGCTAAGTAGGCTTTTTTTTGTTGTTGTTTTGTACAATAGAACTGCTTGTGCCACATTTTGCTGTATCCACATCATGTGAATGTTACAAAGAGGAGGCAAATTACACGGCGAATCTCATGATGCAAATAAGTAGAATAGTGTCAAATCAAACTCCCTTTTATCTTCCGTTAAGAAGAGCTGGTAGAAATCAACTTTTTCTGACTAATATCAACTTTTGGGGTTCTCAGAACTGGTCTGTCATTTCTGATTTTGATTGATTTTTTTCCCCCCAAAAAAGGATTATAAAACATGAGAATAAATGTGTTGCAGGTTTGGAATCCAACAGCTTATGAAGGAATTACAAGATTATCCACATTAATGGGCCAAAGTCCATGCCCCTAGCTGTTATCTGATTCCCCCTTTCTAAATTAGAAAATGGCATCAAAATACATTTTACTGTAATCTGTAGAGTTAAAATTGTGGGAGCTATTAGTTTTGTTTGGTTTTAAAGAATTGTAAAGAGGAGAACATATACATCTTTTTATACTGGATCTGCTGATTAAGCAAAACAATTGGCAGATTTTGATCTGAGCTGGTTGATTGGTTCATTTCTGCAAACTTCAGTTATCTGTTGTTTTTTCTTTATGACACATGCTGCTTTTTGATGGGTTTATGGAGGAAGTTTATAGCTTAAGTGTGCTTAATGACAGGAGGAAGATAAATCAGATTTTTCACAAACTAAAGCTGACCAAATTGGTCTATTTTGCTCTCCAGTCAATTGGTTAGTGCTCCTCCAGGTTTTGGGGGTATCTTGGTGTCTAAAGCTCACCATTGGAGTCATGGAGTCCTTTTCTTTTTGTTTTTGTCATCAGGAAAAGAAAATGTATAAATCTAGTTCTCTGGCACAGAGAGGGGAAGTGGAGGACTGGCTCAGGTAGCCAACAGAATGATCTCACCTCTCCTAAATTAGTGATTACTAAAGGGAATAGAGGGTCATCGGGAGGTCAAGTGTGCATACTTGCAAAGCATGGATGTTATACGAAAAAACAACCTATTCCTTGCAGAGGCAGAAAAGATCCAAATTTCTATGTACAGCGAAGGTTTGGAGTGAGCGGTTTTTTTTCACTGAAAGGGGACTAGGTAGAGTCTGAATGTGGAAGGGCAGCAATCAAAGCTGCAGCAGAAGGAGTGCTGGCAGGGAGCAGCTCCAGCAGGGGGATGATGATGATCATCATCATCACAAAGCCTGCAATGATGAGTTCTCCAGCTGCAGCTGGTTGGAGCCGGGCACAAAAAGAAAAGAGGATGAGGGAAGGAAAAATAGACTAAGGAATTGGAGAGCATGTTCCACTGCAACAACCACGCCCAGTTGATCATCTACTAAGCAGCTGATGCTGCACTGGGTGTAAGGTTTTTGATGAAAGCATCTGAGGTGATAGACAGAAGTAGAGATGGACCAATCAGAATGATCAATCTTCTGCCTATCGATATCAATTTTTCACAATTGTTTTCTTTGAGAACCTTTTTACGGAAAGACTTAAACAACATTTACGTCATTCTTTGATGAGTAGTGGTGATGTCACACTGTGTGTGAGAGTCTTAGTTTTTAAAACAAACACCAAACGATTAAAGTACACTTTGAAGTCCAGCATTTTAGCAGAGCTAGCATTGATAAAACACCAGTTTCCGTGTGTGTTTTCTGGAGAATGTAGCTCTGTACCTTAACTCATATTTCCAAAAGTCAAACATTTCATCGTTCGGCATTTTCAAAACAGGTTGATTTAAAAAACTTAGAATAATAAAACAGCAAATTTGCTACACTCTGTTTAACCTTCCTGTTATTTGTGGGAAGTCTTGCTTTCTCTCGCAGAGTACTGAGGTGTAGTGCGTTCACGGGTTTATTTGTTTGAGTCCCGGTCACTGGTCAGATTTCATCAACTTGAATAAAGCCTAATTTTGTTTACCACCCTATTTTGTTTCAGATAAAAGTTTGTAAAGCTGAAAATGTTTTATGAATCGTTAAACCATTCATTCAGATTGATGTGTTTAAAGTTTCTTAATGTGGAGCACACATAAAACAAAACAGGATTATTAAGCTTTCGGAGGTAACTGTTGATTTATAATTAAACTTAGCAATTAATTAGCATTCCCATTTGCAGCTATGTGGATTTAAGCAATCACACTGGTTTTGAACTTTAAGAATTACCCCCCTCAATTCCAGGATTTTGAAAATGCCCAATCTGCAAGATTCATTTGTTGTAAGAAAACCTTTTATGTTCATGCCGATACTTCCTCCCCGTCCCCCAGTTTCTGCAGCATCTGTGATGCCACAAAGCATTAAAGTGAATCCGCCAACACATTCTGCCCCATTTTAAAGGATTTGGGAGAATTTAACGTGCCTTCACAGCTTTCCGGCAACCAAAGCTTTAGCTCCCTGATTTTATAAATTTTTTTTCCTTCCCCTTTTCTCTTTAGAACCTGTACTTCCTATGCTCTTATCACTGCTATCTGCTTAAAGCTTTGCATGTGCATCAGCGGAGCGATTAGCAGATGCGTCGGGACGGCCGGACACATCCTCTTAGGAAAGAGCATTTCCTCCTTTAGTGCTCACCAAATGTCATGGACTAACTCCTCTCTCTTTTCTTGGTCATGCATGATATGCCCTTTTTAGTTGGTGTGTTCCATTTCAAGTGACCTTACCATAGCTGACTTCATCAAGTATTAGATGAACAGTGAATGCCTACATGTCAGTGATAAACACATGTGCGGATGTTGTGATAAACATAACTCCAGGTGTGATGTAATCATGACCTAAATCTGTATGAGCACCTCAAGTAACTTGTTTCAAAAAGTCAACAGTTTAAGATATCATTTTTACATCGTTATCTACAACTAGTGTAAGATTTCACATTTGTTTTTTTTTTTGTTTGTTTGCAGATTAGCCACATAAATATGAACGAACTCAATATTTAAATATTTAGCTTGATATTAAAACAGAACTACAGTATCTCCTTGCTTAGATATTGTTACTGGGATCTTTTTTCATTTTACAATAAAAAGGAGGCTGCATGAGCAGAGCCTTATAGCTGTGCAAAAAAATCTGCTTTAAAGAGACATTAAAAGTCAGTTGTGACAGATATTATCAAGACTGCTTGTCAAACTATTCGTCCTGATGGAGAGAAAACTACCGTGCGTTCTGAACTCGCTAAATTAACCTGAGATATTGTTAAGCTTTCACACAGATGTCTTGATAATATTAAAAACAAGTGGCCCATGTTTGATTTTGGTGCTTTTGTGCTGCTTACATTTCTGTGGTGATCTTTGTCTCACAAAGCTTTTTTTTACTTTTGACTTTCTTTTTTTTATTTCTGTAAGTGAGAGTGAAGAAACAGATTCATGCTGTGGAATGACAAAAAAGGCAGTGCTGTGAAAAAAAATGTAATGTTATGCTCTTAATACTGTTTTTATGGAGGAGAGACTGTCTTCAGGTGTAATAATTTAGAAGATTTAGAGTGTTGAAGATGTAATAAAAAGCAACAAAAACAAGTTTTCTGCTTGTCTTTTAATGCATGTTATATTTTTATGTAGATATAAAAAGGAGCATAGGTGGTCTGAATATATTCGATCATAAAAAAGTTATCCGTTAATCAGCTGAATGCAGATTCACCATTTCAGTTATGTATTGCCGATAATCTCTCAGATAATTTAAATCAAATTTTCTGCTCGTCAGATTTAGACTAACACATATTTTAACACAAACATGTCAGCCCTCTGGGGAATAAAAACTGTCTTTTGGGTGAGATTTGCTTAAGCAGTTCTGTCAATATTGTGGTTATTTCTGTTGCTTGTGGAAAACTTCTGGAGTTTTTCCTTTCACTTAACTTTCCTTCAATATGCTTAGATACAGCGCTCTTAAGCACACAGACTCTTCAGCAGCTTGGTGAAATTTCCTAAACACGGAGGGACGACTTGGTGAGATTTCCGAATTATTCATAACATTTGAGGTAAATATTGTTTTTGTAATTGACCTCATGTAACACTTTAGTTTTAGTGTTTTATTAGCTCTAAACAATAATCATTGAACTTCATAAAAAAATGTCTGTGTGTAATGAATCCTGTATTGTGCTCTAATTCATGGAGAAGTGTCTTTAATTCCATGTTATATCTGTGATGCGCGTCTGCCACCTGGCGGCCATAAGTAAAATTACATCTACAATGATTCAGAACGATTTTAAACAACTTATTTATGACTTTTGGTTTATTTAGTCAGGTTTGGAAAAATGACACTGACTGTAATATTTTTAAATAAATCACTCTGTTCATTTGCATAATTCAATATATTACATAAAATTTCACTTACAAAGACAGGGGGTAGTCCAACAGCATTTCCTCTTCTTCCAAGTACCCTCATTAATCCCTTCAGTGTGAAGTAGTATGCTGGTTTTCATGGCGTATGTGGGACAAAGTGAGTTTGTGTGGCTGTTGCATAACTCTGGGGCAAACATCACAGCGGCCCTCAAAGTCCGGCCCCGGTCTGTTCCGACAACAGAGCAGCAGGAGCCCTTTCAAAGTCGTTTTGTCTTCATGCCATAGCCCCCCTCTTCCCCCTCTACCCCCCTAACGATTTGCATGAGGGAAAACATTGCAAAGTATCAGGGTAAATAAGAGATAAAAAGGAACAAGCTCAAAGTTTTAGATAATATCACAGCAAGCAATAAAAGTGCATTGTTGGTAGCTATAAGAATGCTGCAACTCTGTTGATACCAAACAAAAATAAAAGAATGGAGACTCATCAGAGAATAGATCTGAATACATAGTCTAAGCCAGACATATTAAAAAGTAAACTGCAGCTATTCACTTACAGTTTAAAACATTAAAAAGTATTAAGGCTTAATCATTGAATGATTTCAGGTGCTGAGGAATCAGAAACCCTACATTGGGTGAACTCTGATCTATTGTGAGAGGAAGTTAAAACTTCACTTTTAGAAGTAGAGCAAGTCGGATAACGCGCCAGGCAGGTGGGTCATCACCTGCATCCTGATCCACCAGTGCGGCTCCATGGGGCTGTACCGAGTGTACGGACGCTTTGACCTGATGGCGTCTGTGATGTCATCCAGAACCGGAGTCATGTCCTTCTCGCCGCTGTTGCAGTAAGAGCGCATCAGGGCCATGTACTGTTCAAAGTGGCTTTTCCCGTAGTCCTCCTTCACCTCGGCGGGGGCCTCGTTCCACAGCTTGTTGGCTGTGGTGGCCACAATGTCTCGGGTGAGGATGCCGGTGGCCACGATGTAGTTCCCCGGCTCGATGACGGACACTTTCACTCCCCAGGTCTTCATCTCGTAGCGCAGACAGTCGGAGAAAGCCTCCACGCCGTATTTCGACACGCAGTAAGGAGATCGCAGCCGGTTGCCCATCCTGCCGTACATGCTGGCGATGTTGACAATGCGGCCTGCAAGCGGAAAAACACACCATATTTATATTTATCCGTCAGAGTTTTGTTTTTCAAGTGGGGGTTAGGTGTGAGTTTGCTGAACAGTCGAAAGATCAAAAAGGTTAACTTTTTTCAATCGGTGAATGAACTATGCTATGAGCTAATGAACGGAGCATGAGAACGTTGGCGTTTTATCATTCTGGATTTGGAAAGGATTTCAGATGTTTTGAACTCATACAAATACAATCAAAGGGGAGTGATTACGTTTTTTACATGAGGCTATGTTTGTGTGGACAGCTTTAGTTCCTTAACAAATTAAAAAGTGATTTATTTTTTTTGTTTTTTGTGTTTCCTCAGGTTACCTTTGATATTAAAATTAGGTGCTCTGATTACCCCCCCCCAGTCAAAAACCCAATTAATCAGATCAACCTAAAAACAGATGCCAGAACTTAGACTTTTGCATCATCAGCTGCCATTAAGGTAAGAAAAGAATTTGAATAAACATCTTATGCTTTTTTGAAAAAAGTTTATTTTTTGTGCATTCTTAAATTTTTATTCATTTTTAAATCAAATGTATTATATTTACTACAATATAGTGTTTTTGTTTTTACATTCGGCTGAATTAATTTCTTTTTAGCTGCTAAACTTATGTTGTACTTTATAGTATCTTGTGTTAAAAACCAGTATATAAACGATAAAAATAGTTTTGGTAAAAAAAAATGCATCACATATTTACCCTTTGCTTCTTAAACTCTCTAAAAATGGCTTTGATTGTGTTTTCATTGTACACAAAATTTTATCTTTCAGATATTTGCACTTTGGACGCATCGTTTTTTTGATATGTCACGCTTACACGAAGGTGGGCGTTAATAAGTAACAAACAAAGAAAAACCTCCCATGGGTTGGTTTACCTTTCGCCCTGCGGATTAACGGCAGAACACCTTTGGTGACCCTGATGGTGCCCCATAGGTTGACCTCCGACACCTGCCTGTAGGTGTCCATGGAGGTGAACTCCACCTCTCCGAAGGTCGACACCCCAGCGTTGTTCACCACAGCCCAGAGGCCTGACGGATTTACAGAATCATAATGAATCAGCACACATTTCACTTATCTGGATTCAGGTGTAATAAACTGTTAACATCACCTCTTTGTGAGTCTTCCAGATTGCCTTTGATGTATTCGACCGCCTTTTTCACCTGCTCATCACTGCAGACGTCAAGCTGCACCACCTTCATGCGATCTGAATGAAATCCCTCAAGCTCCTTGGCACCCTCTCCATCTTTGTCCTGCATGATGTAAGGAATATAGCCAGGCTCATAAACAATATTTAGTAAATCCTTCATTTGGTGCCCAACCACAGATTTCACTGGTCAAAATGCTTAAGCTCAACAGATGTGCAGGAGAAATCATGAGGATGGAAAATGAAAACTTGTGAGGAAAGAATAGAAATATATAAATAAGTGTCACAATTGCATGTCTTCATAACTTTATGCAGTCGCATTGAAAATCTAACAAGGAAAACATAGTCGTGCCATCCACAAATCTGGAATTCATGGAAATTCTGAATCAGACTTTACTTTCTGATAAACCTTTATTTACTTTGCAAATATTTTTTTAGTCACTACTACAAAGATATCCAACAACGCTGCAGTGGCAGTAATAAGTGCTTCTGCAAAGTATTGACTCCCCACACTTTAGTTTCCATTTTGAAAAACACCAAAAATTATTTTTCTGCAATTCCCTTGAAAGGGATTTGATTATTACCTTTAGCAGACACCCAGCAAAGACTGTGTAACCGAGCGTGTGCAGATGTTTGGCAAGTGAAAGACCGAACCCTGTGTCGCAACCTGTAATTAGCACAGCTTTTCCTTGAACCTAGAAAACAGAAAGCAGTCATGACTCCACATAATAAAGGCAAAAAACTAAATACTTTCTCTTTCAATAAGACTATCGGGTACAGAGCTGCAGCCGACTTTGCAAGGTTAATCCTCATGCACCGTTCACCGTGCATGAGGTCCTGAAGTTTTCCTCTCAGAAATTTGCTGTGCACATTTTCACATTTCTCAGACAGTCTGGTTAAATGTGTAACTGGACAAGTTTCTGCTCTGTCCACTTACCCCAACCGATCCCCTGGGGAATCGAGGCGTCGCGACATACAGCACAAAAGCGGCGTAGATCACGACGATGCACTCGGTCACGCTCGTTTCCGGCAGTCCCAGCAACCTCATGATGGCGTTGAGGAAAGCGGGGAGCCCGAAGCCCAGCACCACGGTGAGGAGAACCGAGAAGGACACCAGGAGCGCTACTCGGAAAGCGGACTGAGGAGCCATCTTGGAGCAACTGTGTTTTTATTGTCCGGGAAGAGCTGCCTACATCACCCACCAGCGTGTGGTCACGGCACTGTACGACACGACACGCCCCCTTTCTTACGTCTAATAAAGGTAAAGAAATGCTTTAAGCTTCTCGTGTAACAGCTACAAATGTTCCACAATGTTGAAACCATAGACTGTATTAAGATTAACGTTTTTATTTTTATTGTTTTTTTTTTTTTTTACTGAAAATGTATTTGCGTCACTGTGACGTCGACTAACGGGACACAGGAAAAGCGGAAGTAGCTTATCGGGAACTTTCTTACCTTAAAAAAAGAAAAGAAAATCCGGTAAAAAGGTCAACAACTTCACTTTGGGTAAACTTCTGAATATACTTATACACACACACACACAGTTCCCAAGTCAGTTGGGAAAATACTCAAGCGAGACTTTTTATAAGATGTGTATCCTGAACCGCATTTGTGGATTTCATGCTGTGCATTTGTGAATTATGAGACAGTTTTAGCTCCATACTGGTGTGATGGTTTGGAACTCAAAGTCTCTGCTTCAATCCAGTTGAGAATTCCTGTAGCACGACCTTAAAACTTGGCTGAAAACTCTCCACTGTAGCTGAATTAAAACTATGAAAACAGTGGAGGCTTCATATATTCAAATACATTTTAGATTTTTATGCAAAGCTTCATATGAACCTAATAGTTCCTCAAATTTCAATATGTGAAGTTGTCACCAAGAATTCATTTTTCACTTTTGTGGTGGACATTTACTTCATGAAGTGTTGAGGAAAGCATAAAGTGCTCCAAAATGTCTTGGTAGTGTTGAATTTGGACTCAAGTGGATTTTGACCAGTCTTTTCTTCTTCTTGGATCATTTAGCATCATCTCTCCACCAGGAGTGGTTTATGTTCCTAAATAGGCTTGTGTTGCAGATGACAGTCTCCAGCCAGTCAATCTTAATCTCCCCTAAAACCTTCTAGCGTAGTTAACATTCCAGATCTTTTGTGGAACACCCTGGGTTTTTGCTAGCTTATTAAGCAGAAACACTGAACCAGTTTTTTTTTTTTTAAGAGCCATTAATTACCAAACCAAGCCTTTTAAAATCATTGAGCCAAGATACAAAACAGCTTGGCAGAAAAGAAAGCTCATAGAAACAGACCATTGCTTTTATTGTTTGAGGAAATACAGTTACACACCCACTATGCTGGTCAAGTAAAACTTGTTACAGCACAACCCAATCAGCGACAGAAAAGAAGCTAGCTAGCAAGGTGACCAAGTCTGCAGTTGCCTTTAAGCATTGTAAACATCCTAGGAAAAAAAAAATTAAAATAAAAAGAAGCCAAATCTAGCACAGAACTAATGTTGAATTAAAAGTAAAAAAAAAAAGTGCTCTTTAACAGATGTGTTATAAAAACAGCACTGACAAGAATTCTAAGAGTCTACCTTGAGTACATGCCATTGTAAACTTGTGATGTGTTTTCACAGTGTAACAGGGCAAATTGATTTTTAAAGCAGTCGTTTTTCTTAGAGATTCATCTTCTTTGGACATTGGTGACAGTGCTGGTGAAGGGAAAGAAAGTTTGACTGCAACCCATTTACAGAGTTTTAGAGACACGGCGACCATTTCTTCAGACTGCAGGTACTTTTTATTTTCCCATTTCACTTTTCATTTGAGAAAAGTGTCAAGCTTCCTCTTTATGTTATCAAATGAGTCCATTCCCATGTAGTCTGCTTGGCCTTGTTCCCATTGCTCCTTGCGTTCTTCTGAAGTTGGTATGGGTTGGAAAGCCTGTGCATGTGAGGAGCCGCCTTCCCCCTGGGAGAAGAGATCCAAATCAATAACTTTAATTTGACAAAAAAAAAAAAAAAATTGTCGACACCTATTGTGATAACCACACCATGTGAATCTGTATTAATGAGCACAGGCAAACAAACCAAACCTTTCAGTTTAGAACAAGTGAATAAGTAACAGCAATCAGGCAGGTGCCAACAGTTAAACCAAATCCTCTCCATACCTGTACAGTCTCACAAGTGACCAAGTCACTGTGCTTGAACTTTGAGATGGAAAGACAGAAAAGAGGCAGAATTAAAGCATGTACTTGCAATGCAAAAGTAGCCAAAAGCATTTCCAGGGAGTCCCATCAACAATGCCAGTTGCTTATATTCAAGAGCTCAGAGCACAAGAGTCTGCCAAGTTAGAAATTGTAATAGTTTATTACAAACTCTGAGCCAACACAGGAAAAGTAGTGGTACGAGACATTAGCTGGTACAAGATTCTCACTGTAACACCAATGTCCTTCTTGCAACTTGCCAACTGTAAAATTTAAAAGCATTTAAACACTCGAGTTTCATTAGGCTTTTATAGTTTTTGATCAGAAATGTCCTAACTTAAATCGGTCCCTATTGTAGCAACAGTGTCTAAAAGGTCCTTCAGCCAGATAGCCAGCAGGATGAAACCGGTGAGGCAGACAGAACATGCATCACTTCATTTAAACAGCCAGATGCCACTAGGACTTTCAGAAATTTCATTGAAATGTCTTCAAGCCCTTGGAAGCTGAGGAAAACTTGATAAAAAAAATAAATAAATAAAAAAAAATCAGCCAATGTCAGCCTCCTATGTAACGTGAATACAAGGTATTAGCTACATTCAATTAAATTTGTGTAGGAGTATATACAAATTAAAGTTTGATCGTTATCACCTCCACACATCCAGAGTGAAACGGCTTGTCGCCATATTGTTCCTGCAGCATTGGAACCACAGTGCTGGCATACAGAGTCCACCAATTCAGGAGGAAGCTGGGATGTGTTGCAGGCTCCTGCACACCTCCTGAAATCTGTCTGGTTTTGCGGTCAAAAGTATAACTCCATGGTTTGGTCTTTCCAAGAAAGTGGACCACCTTGGCATTTCCCCCATACCTGTAGAGGGCAAAGCAAGATGTGACAAACTGTATGATGCAACATTCCTAGCTTCTATAAGTTTGAACTATATTAGCAAGCAAGACAATGCAACAGTGTTCAGGAACAGTATGAATGAAGTCTACAGCTAAAAATGGATTCAAAACAGTTTGAGCATGGCAAACCCAACTTTGTTTTTGTTCCTTCTGCCAACCTATTAAGCTGTATTGTTGACAACTACCAAACACAAGAGACCAATTTATGGACAAGGAAGTGCCAAACTGAAACCCTTTGGAAGAGGTTTGCTTCTAAATTCAGACTGGTGTTGACATACAGATGCGGTTAGAAAGAGTGGGAGAGCTTAAGATGGTGCACAATGAGCGGTCCAGGAGGCAAACATAAAAAGGCCTTTAAATAATCTGCACTATTTTAGGAGAGGGTGTCAGCTGCTGTGACCTGAGGGTGGATATCCAACCCAGGCTGAAGCCTGCTGGGTGACGCTTCAGCTGAGACAGGAATGTCACTGCTCATCTCCCCAGTAACTTTGAGGTCGTGTCATAATTTTGCAACATGTTCATGTGATCAGGGGTCTACTTACATCTTTGGTCTTCACAAGTTCAAAGTTACATTGACAGACTCGTGTTGTAATAATTGTTTTTATACACAGAAAATGAAAGCAAAAGTTTATTTTAATCATATTTACAGTTTAACTTTTCCTCATCATTGCCACATGAGTTATGTAGATCAACACTTACTGCTTAAATGCTGGGAGGTAAGTGTAGATGGCTATGCTGCTCAGGTTGTAAATGAAGGGGAGATGCTTTGAGATGTCAGCTGTTGCCCAGTCACTGAAGAAACCATTCAAAACACCTTGGTCTCCGCCTGTAGAGACAAGATGGACTTACTGAATTACCCCAGCACCAAACAAGCTCATTTTTTGGAAAAATTCCATGATATACAATCACCTCTTGCTTGGCTGAGAACAGTCTACATAAATAAACCTTATTCCCAAAGTTACCATCGAAAAAGCATAATGCAACCAGAGTTTTCTCATCAAGAAATTGAGCCCAGTGAAAATGTTAGTCTTTGCCAAAACTGACTAACTGCGTGATTACAGCTGACAGGTGGGTGGGGTACTACAACCCATTAACTGAATGAATGTATGGGAACCTTTAGTGCACTAAAGTTATTCAAAAATAGGACAGTTACTTTGGAGACCATTACATGGCAAGATTTTCATTCCAATAAGCAGCTTCAGTTTAAATCCATCTTAATATTGCTCACCTGTTAGTATAGTGCTAACATTTCCCCCTTAGTGAAACTTACATTTCCCATTAAAATTGGCCTAGCCAGAGAACTTTCAAACTTGGGAACATTTAAAAAGAGCTATAAGCAGAAGGTGACCAGTGAAGCAAAGCATACCTTGGAGAATGTGCCTTTCCACTTCCATTCATCAGCACTCAATGCATGTAGTAACAGAAATGTTCCCACAAGTCTGAACTACTTGACTGACTGCTGTGGATATTTGAATTAAAGCCATTTAATTTGCTGCATGCTACACGTAGTTTGCCTTTGTCCCAATTAGGTGGAGTGTGGAAGATTTGAGCTCTTATGCAGTCAAAAAGTTGAATTTAACAAGTTTCCAATCAGAAACCTCAATCTAAAATGCTTAGTAGGGGACTACTACTAGCATGGTGCCATGCAAACTAGAACATGGCACTGGAAATGTGATTTGGTTCCCTTTAAAAATCAATCTTTGTCCATAAACTAAAATTAGGTGCACTAGATTAGAGTGCCAACAATGCCAAGCCCCATTCAAGGCCAGTCAACTTTAAATAATCTGTTTAGACAAATATTTGCACAGGCATTTTCTCCCTTTCAAATGAAGATGCTGGCGTGAACAAACATTTCATGAGTTTGACCACTGAAGCAGACTTAACCTTCAGTAGCAAGTTACTCAACTACAAGTTGTTAGATCCCCTGTAGAGTCCTGACCAATAAACTATTAATCTACAAGTTGCAGTTTAAAGTGAACACAGCAATTTTGTCTGAACCCCATCATCTCAGGATCTCAGAACTCAATATAGAACAGAATCTTCATTTTGAAGGGATGAGCAGAGCACAGAAAGAATGTGCCTCTAAGTTTGCAAGTTTGTCTTGGCAGCAGTTAGCATGAAAGCCACAGATTGAGATATAGCCTCTGGCTTCAACTGCTCATATACTCAGAAATTTCCCCCCACATGTTCTGATGTTCAGAAATGCTGCACAAATAATGTACTAGAAGCAGAATGTTAAAGGTCAAAGTAGCCTCACCACATGCCATAGCACATGTGATCGAAACTCCTATTACTATAAATAAGACCACACCATTGATATAGACACTGGCATGAGTTTAAAAACTGAAATAAACCCAATTAATAAAATTACAGATTTTTTAAATTAATGGGATTAGTGTAGAAAAAGAGGCCTTTTATAAAGTTGTTATGTGCAAACTACTTGCCAGAAAACTCAACCGGAATGAGTCGGTGCTTGAAAGCACTGGCCTACATAAGGCCATCTAATTGGTTTCTCTAAAAAGACAGCCCCTGTTGGAATCTTTCAAAGCATCACAAAAGGAAGAAAAAGCAGCCAGTCATTTCTGCCCACTAACAAGGGTCAGCACTTCCAGTCAATAATTGCATGTTTATTCAACAGTTTTAAAGCCAAGTTTCAGAAGGTTCTTTAAGTTTGAGCAGGATACAATGTTCAAAGGCCCAAGATGCAAGTCATTTGCCATCTACACATTAATCCTTTACACCAAGTTTTGTGCCTCTCAGTTTTGTGCCCATTGGCAGCATTGCTACATATTAAGATTTGACATTGTTGCAGATACCAGCATCATTCAAGCTTAATGAAAGCCCTCAATAGGGTGGAGATATGGGAGCCAGTTAAGTTGAATAGTAAGTATCATGTCAAATTGAGCAACAGCAAATTAATAGCTTAAGACTTAAATGGGACAAATTTTGAATGTGGTATGCTACCACTTCTGAGACAAGTTTTACATTAAATTGGTGCCTTGCTTTACACTGTAAGACTCAGAAAGCTGCACCAAATAGTGGATCCCCTTTTAACATGGCAAGTTGTAGAATGAACAGCATTCCTTTTTTGCATAAATCGTTTACTTCAATACTTTATAAAACAGGGAGATCATTCTTGTCGCATGGTCATCCTTTAGTTTAGGCAACTGGCTTTGAGTAAAGTAGTCATCGTATTATTGGAAGGCTGTAGTTTTGATTTCTGCTTCCTCCCGTTATGCGTAGATGTGCCCCTGGGCAAGGCACTTAACCCCAAGTTGTCTACCGTTCTGTGCATCGGTGGATAAATGTGTGTGTGTGCAAATGGGTGAATGAGTCTTATGTAAAGTGCTTTGAATGGTCAAAATGATTTGTTAGTCCTGAAGTGTTCATATTGGTTAAAGCAGAAATGCTCAGTCCATTTATCACTTAGTATGATCTTAGCATCACTGGGAGTCCTGTTAGACTTTGAGACAAGTTTCGCTTTGGTCAAGTAGAATAAAGCTGCCTTCTCAATATGCCAGAGATGTTAAAGTAAGGCAGTTTTGAATTTCACCCAGGCATGAATAATGGCTCAACAGCTACAGAATGTCATGTTCTTTTTTTTTTTGTTTTTTAAATGATTGAGCAATTTAATAGTCATTTGTCTCTTTATAAAGCCATAGTTAACTCATTGAGAGCTCTTTTCAGCCCATAATCCAGCATCACTGGCTAATCACTTTTTAATGTTTATAGAAGCTTCATTTTAATCTTCATGACATTCCAATGGTTAGCCTAGACACAAGTCTCAGACCTGGAATCCAAGTCAGTTCTTGAGGGCACTAGTCCAATTAGTCTAAAATCTTAGTTTTGCAATTTGTGTACAACTGTCTAATATGCAAATTGCATTCTACATAGAATGCAAGTGCAAATTTAGAGAACATCTCTTGTTGAGGAAGACTGGGATTAACATCTCTGTTTAATCTCTGCAGACTTAGCAATTCAGTACATCAGGCAAAATGGCCCTTTAATGCTACAAGTTTTATTGTGCCTGCTTTTAGAGCCACACTTGACTTGAAATCAAGCTATGCTGTCTGAATACAGCATCATGATTGAGTGTAATCAACTCCAGTGTAAACCCTGTCAAAAATTTTCTGAAAACTCACGACAAACTTGATTTGTTTTTTGCTACCCAACCATGACCAATATTTGAGATCTGGAGCAAACATCCAAAGTTTTGTTGTGCCATGCTGTAATAGTCCAAATGCCAAGTGCCTTTGGGCGAGACAGGGCCTCTCAGATGCAACCTCCACTCCACCTCAAGTGAACACCCGAGAATAGCTCAGTGTTAAAGTCTGACAGGAGGCCTTGTGTCCAGAAACTAGGTGAGATAAAGACTCTACTTAGAGCTAAAGATAAACAAGCTTTACATCATGCACCTCGGAATTTACTTCCCAAATCAGGTTCATGCTAAAGTGTTCAAGATGACTGGGATGAAAAGCAGGCAAATCCGGGACAAAGTCATGTTTCTGTTGCCCTCCATTTAAGATTCAGACTAATGAGATCCTGGAATGCCTGAGAGACATGATTTCAGAAACTATTGCAGGTCTAGAAGAACTTTCAAAACAGCCCTACTGGGTCATTTGCAGTTAAATATAGTCACTTGTCCAGACATCAAGTGTCTGGACATACATGTGCCATGCTTAAAACACCAGCAGGCAAGACTCACATAAGTAGCAAAATCAATAACGCTCCATTTTTGCTTACCATCAAAGCTGCCATGTTCTGTGCAATGTTGAAGCAGTTTGCCATGAGTCTCTACAGAGGGCCGGAAAACAAACACACCAGAGTTGAAGCAGTCAGGCCAGCCAGGATCTGGAGCAGCTGACAATTCCTCTCTTTCAAAGAGCTCATCTATGTTTGACAGCACCTAAGATGCAGAACAACAAGTACAAGGCAAACATGTTTACACAAGTCTCCACAGCTTCTTAAAGCTTCTGGGGATGAGCAAACATTCAAGCTCACCAGAGTGTCCGCATCCATGAAGACACATTTGGAGTAGTGTGTGAGGGTCCAGCAGTGGAGCTTTGTGAATGTGACACCCAGGTCAGGCCTCTTCATCATAGCCAAGTGAGCTCTGTCACCGCTGTCCAACACATCCACAGCCTTCACCTCGTCAAAGATGTTCTTCAGCACGGACCTATTGAGTTAGAACTGAGTAATGTATCAGTCATGCAAGTGGAACCCAAGAGCTGACAGGAATACCAACAGAAGAAAACAGTCACTGGACTGAATTTTCCTTACTGGCAAGGGGCAGACACCTGTGGGCCAACAAGTACAACTAATTTCTTGGATGTGTTGTAGTTGCGAAGAGACTTGCCCAGAACCATGGCACCTCGAGCATAGCTGTCGTTGGTAGCCAATGTCACAAAAGCCTGATCTGTGAGGTTGGAAATAAACAAAAAAGTAATTCACCTTAAAACATACAAAAAGAAAATTGCAAGAATTTCAGTCAATGATATGATATACATTTGAAGATTTTAAAAACCTTTGCAAGATTGACAAAGTAAATCCAGAATGTTCTCTCCATTTCCTATACTTTTAGGGTAAAAATAATAAAGTAAAAAAAAAAAAAACATGTCATTGCCCCCAAGATTAGATTATAGTAGCAACAATTTTATTAAGTTTAATTTAATTTATACTAGTTGATCTTAAATGCACTACATTTAAGACTGAACTCAATTTAAGATGTCAATATGACTATACAAGTTTGACTTCTGTACATTTACAAGTAAACTGATTTGTCACATTTAAAATAATTTTTTGTAAGTCATTTTGCATTTTAAATAATCATATGTTAGAGCTTAAAGAACAAAGAGGGGGGGGAAAAAACCCACTTTCACTTTGGACAAGAATACCTAGTTCAAAAGTAAAAAAGTTTATATAACCAGAGTGGCACCAACATTGGTTTTCTGCATCACATTACAAGTAAGGAAAAGGGGGGCTGAGTACCTGCCAAGCCATGTCCTCATACAAAGACTTGCTTGTTAAGGACATTTATAAAAACTGGAATGATTTAATCACTGGAGCTGGGATGGTTTTGCGGCCCTTGTGCATCATCCAACTGCAATCCCATATGAATTGTATGTTAGTCCCAGGGTGCTATGCAAGGATCACTTTATGTTTAACACCAAGTAGCGCACAGACATGTAGTGTTTAAATCTGGGCCAGTTTGAGAACAATGGTTCCCATTAATTGTGCACGCCATGTCTCAGCACCACGCCTTTCACATCACACCCCCTTTTCAATTGGTGGAGGCAGTGATGCAGCGGTAATGCATCCAAGAAAAAAATGTAAAGTTTTAGTATTCCAGATTGCGTTGTGTCTGACTGCATACGAGTCCTTGAATATTTTCAGCACATGTGGATATGAAATTATTAAAATGTACAAAACCGAATTCAACGGTTAAAAATAAATAAATAAATAAATGCGATTTTGAAAAAGTTTATTTTAAGTTAAACTCAGCGAACTAGTTTATTTCTCCCAGTCAATAGGACCAGCTATAAATGCCTGTTGTGAAAGGCGAACGATTTAAACAATTCACTCCCTACATTAACTCGCAAGTCACTTTATTATTTTACACCAGCATACAGTCATACAAGTAAGTAACCAACTGGAAATTAAACAAACTTAACTTTCCAACAAACATGGCCTTGCGCGTAAAGTGAGTGTCACTTTAACAATTGCAGCGGCTGGTTCGTCAACACCGTTAGAAGTGTTAAATGTTACATACCTGCCATGGCTGAGAGTAGTCGTCGAAGCTACTGCTGGGGTAGCTTAGACTCAAAGACCACTGCTCTGCGTGGAAAGAGAAGGGCTGACTAAACAGACAGAGGTGAATTTATACCATGGAGACAGCCAGGTCACGTGGTGGTGCCTCCGCACACCCACCTGCTGCCAATATGATCCCTCACAGCCTCTACAGTTCAGGGTGTCAACAGATCCAGATTCATATATTCATAACTTAAAAGCACCAGATGCTTTTGAGGATTCTGCACACACATTTTTAAAATATTTAAAATGTTTAGAAATTTCATAGGTGGAAGCATGATTTTTCTCCTTAAGGTAATCCCTAAGCATCTGCGTTATCTTTATTAAATTTACTACATGGATCCAGGCTCCCATAAAAAGAAGATCTTTGTCGCCATCTTGTGATTAAAAAATATATTCCAGCGTAAAGCATTGTCAGTTTAGCGAATTTTTAATGGATTCTACAGGCCTCTTTTTATGTTGACTATTGTAGAGAAACATTTACAGTTTGGCTTAGCTGTCAAACGGCCCATTGTTTGTGCGACATCATGTTGCATGCCAGAATCCTTTCATCTGCAGAAATATTATGATGACTCGACAATTATCGGGTGTAGGAATGAAAAAGAGACTGAACAGCAATGTTGTAGAAAGGACAGAACAGACTTTATTTCTTGAGAAAATGTAGGTACCTCAGTGATTGCAGGAAAATATAGCAGATATGTTTTGCTGGAGAGACAAAAAGCTGATCTGCAGACATCTGTTGCGGCATCAGAGCTGCAACAGTGATAAAAAAAATAGAACAAGCTGACCAGGAAGGCTTTCTCCTTTATAGGGACAGTTCTCAGCCCTTTTTTGAGTGGATTGTCCAGGAAGTTAAAAACATTGTGGATAACTCTGAACATCACATCTCAGTAACTCAGCAAACATAATCTTTTCAGTTGGATGGTTGATTCAATTAGAGGCTGTTTGAGATTTGCTGCAGATCAAACCGCTACAGAGATCCCCTCTGCCAATAGCTATGATTGATGAAACTCAGAGGAAACTTTGGTAATAAGAAGTCCTCTAAGGTCAAATTGTCCTTTGTGGTGAATAAAGAATTACTTGGACCTAAATGAATTATTTGTAGGACTAAATTAGCATTACCCTGAATGAACTATTGTGAGAGACTATGGAATATACATAAAAATGTATCTGCAACCCAAAGTAAAAAGGATCCAACCCAGTGCTAGCAACAAATCCTAAATCATTGACCAGTGTGTGTATATACTGTATCCTAATTACTATTGTAGTTAGAAGGCAAAAAGAGCATTTTAGTCAGACTTTACTTTCATCCATATTACACCATTTCCTTAAACTAACCTCAGATATTCACTGATGTTACCAGGTTATGGTGGAATAAATGTTAATTGGTTGTTTTTTGAATTTGAGAAGATGTAAGAATCACAACTTTATTTTCATACCAAAAAAAACAAAAACAAAATGAGGTTATATAGTCTGTTAAGACTCCTTACATATATCTTTATTTATTTGTAAAGTATACCAATGAAACTTTTTGTACGCATTGTATTATTCTGGCCTGTAGTGTGACTTCTTTAGTGCCTCCAGCTCTTATACTTAATAGGATGAAACCCTTCTCTTGTTCCCTTTTAATGCTGGCTGGTCAATTTCAGAAAACTCTGTTATCTGTTTTCTTCTAGAACAGTGAATGTGTTGCATTTTGTGTTGGTGTTTCTATTCTGTTTTTTTTATATATGCATATATATAAATAAGCATGCTCCAAATCAATTTCCCAATAGGGGTGATAAAATTACCATTGACCATTGGTTATGTTCAGACAGCTGCTTGGCAGAGCAGAGATGCTGCCACGTCAGTAGGTGACAGTAGTTTGTCAGCTACTGTGCTGCTGGACCAAAATCCTCAAGAACAGATAAACATCGTCTATTGGAACAAGGCCATCTGTATAAGACGGTTTGAATCTAAAAAAAACATGATAGTTTTTCTGATGTGCCAATATTACACACACTACAATTTATTGTGTTGTTCTGTTGTTTATATCTTTCAACATTGAAAAGGGCTTAGGATAAATACATAAAAAAATTGATTCAGCATGTTGGGATGGATCATTGATTTTATTGTTTGCACTCATCTCGACATTCTGTCAAATGCAGTGAGAAAACATGGCGGGAGATGGCCGTATCCATGGAAACAGGGGAGAAGATTGGTTAGAGGTTGTAAGGGCTGGTGTAGTGGAGCTGCAGGGGGCAGGGGTCCTGGCTACTGCACTTTTTAATAGAGGTTCTTCTGCACGTGGGCGGCGATGTACTTGACGGCCAGCATGGTCTCCTCACATGTGGGCTTGATCTGAGACTCGGGCAGCAGGAAGCCATAATAACCAGTGTCGCGCAGCTCAAAGGTGTAGGAATATTTTATTCCCAGGTCATAGGCCCAGTCGTCAGACCCTCCTGCAGCGGGGTCTGAGGGCAAAAGAGTGGGAAAGTTACACAGCACAACATATGCTGATGTAAAGAGATAGTCATTTGTTGAAAGTCCCTCCTCTTAGATGATATTTCAGACTTGCAGACCAAATCATCATGCAGACTCAGGTATAAACTATCAGTCATTCATCAAATACTCAATTTCCCTTAAAAGACCAATAAATGTTTGTTGGCTGTGTGTACTCACAGATAGTGGTAGCTCCTGGTCCGCTGGTGTAACGGGTACCATACAGGCTAGTCAGAGCAGCACTGGCTCCCTCAGCAACCTTCAACTATAGAGAAAGGAATAAAAGGGCAAAAATTTACATCTGCAATTACTAAAAATGGGAAAACCCTCTAGATTTTTCTAATCGTGTTTGAACTTATGGATCCATATTATCAATTTTCATAGTGGTAGATTAAAAAGAATATTGCAAAACTCAGCCAGAACACCTTTCAAAATGTAAAAAAAAAAATATATATCTGGTTAATAATAAATCAGGACACCCCCACATTTATTCTCGGCTATAACAAAATCAAACATCACCTTAGACGGAATTGGTTAGAACACCTTTGAGGCTTTCCTTGTTTAAATCTCACACATTTGGTTGGGTGTGCCTGTGGCTGTTGAAGAACATAATGTAAAAGATCTTTCTGAGGCCTTCAGAAAGATTATTGCAGCAGCTTTTGTCTGGTAGCAGATTTAAGGAGCCCCCAAAATTTGTTCATTTAGTTATTTCACCGTCCAGAAAATAGTCAGGACTTTCAAAGTAATTTGCAAGACACCTACGTCTGGCTGCCTGAGCACCTAGTGGATGCTAACAGATGCGCTATTATGACAGTACCTTCAGCAGGCTCTTGCTACTATTGACATAAAAATGTAGATTATGATCTTGATCTTAATATTAATTGTGGGATTACTTGAAATTGGCTTTTCATGCAAGAAACCCCTCAAATGTCTCACTCATCTCATAATGTTTTTCAGAGATAGATTAAAAAAATCATCATAAATATGGAAACATTTTAATGAAAAAACTTGATGTTTTTAATGCAGGTGATTAAATCTTTTTTATGAGTGTGTCTGTTTATAGTGTTATATATCTGCTCATACGGTTTCTTTGCATCTGACAGCATGTGAATGCATTTGAAACGCAGGATTTTCCTTCATTTTGCTGACATTAACCACCATAAGTCACCTCTTACAATTGGGGAGTTTTGTCTTACGTGAACAAGATCCAAAGAGCAATTCCCCTATAAAATATACAGTTTTACCCCCTTGTTGCATCTATACATCCTCTGCACTTGTTTAAACAAAACATTTTTGCAATGTTTCTCTGAAAAACTGCAAAAAGCTTCAGTGAGTTGTTAGACGGAAATGAAACCCCCTCAGAGAAATACATGAGCAGGAAATTATATTTCCAAGGGAACACATGAGTTATGGTGGATCCCTGGAGCTCTTTTGTTCGGTAAAGTGTCAGCGGAGAGCCTAAATCACAAGTGAGCAACAGAGGAGGCAGAGCTGGAGAGCAGTGGTGTGAGCTCTAACTGTGCAGCCCCTGGATGCCCCGGTGAGAGGTGAAAGAGCCATGAGAATGAGGCATGTGAGTGGGGAGTAAATGGTTTTCAGCAGCTAAATGTAGCTCGTAGATAAGAGTCCCACTGTGATGGCACTGGGTTGAGTTCACACTTAAGCTTTCCGAAACACATTAGGAGACATTACAAGAAGTTTTATCCACTCAGGTTTTGCTAGGCCTACTTCTCTCACAAATGTTCTTCATATATGTTTCATGGATTGTTTAATTTATAACAATCGGATTCTTCCAAATAATACACACTGCACACATCATCCCATGATTAAGAGTATAACGTTTAGTCTCCACGGACTCACCAGCTCACTGTGGTCTGCAGCCAAATCATAGGTGTAGGAGTAAGGGAAGAGCAGCAGCTGGGAGTATGAGTGCACGGTCAGGTAGGCCTTGATGGTGGACTTGTTGTTGCGGATAAAGTTGGCGACATTCTTTGCTTCGATCTCTGACTCAGGAGTGCTGCCGCAGAAGGTTTCACTGCAAGGGTTGCTGGAAGCACCAATGGCTGAGAAAAATAGAGGAAAGCCTTCAATAATGACATCAAAAGTGTTTGTTATTTAAAATGTCACATTTTTAAACACTAAAAACTGACCTTTTTTTCTCACTTGCTTCCACTAAACTGAACTATACTGTTCAA
Organism: Phalloptychus januarius; assembly: GCA_902982915.1. Taxonomy (NCBI): domain Eukaryota; kingdom Metazoa; phylum Chordata; class Actinopteri; order Cyprinodontiformes; family Poeciliidae; genus Phalloptychus; species Phalloptychus januarius. The sequence continues at coordinate 5,382,686 of CADWAE010000362.1, forward strand.
GTTTTAGGTTAGGTAGGATTATAATACTTTTGGTCATAACAGACCCACAGCAAAAAATATTTAGCCTAATTGACTGCTCGTAGAAGAAATTTACCTATTTATGCTAGTATGTAAGTATCTAATTTCTGATACTTTCTGTCATGGTTTTGTCTTTTATTTATTCTTTTTGTCATCAACCTAGAGTTTGATTTAGCTTATTGCACAAGATTTAGGTTTGTTCTCTTTTAAAATCAGTCATTAGCTCTGCTTGTGCAGAGATGTGACCACTTTTGTAGCATGCAAATTTATAGAAGTTTGGTGTCTGTTAGATAAGTCAAATAAAACTCTGGAAATTGCAGAATCTGTTGCAAAAATTTTACATTTTCTTCACAAGTTTATTTTTTGTAAGATGTGAAATAAAATTGCTAGATTTTCCATTAAGATTCAACTCCATTTTTGCACTTACTGCACCAGCCAGCATTAAAGTTCCTGTTGGGATCAGTTCCGATGCAAGATGAGCCAGAGTTCTTGGAACGAGTCTTTCTCCACATCCTGTCCTGTTATTCCCAAAAAGATAGAAGCACATTTGAAAACTAACATGAGGTTTAATTTATGTTTGACTGAAACTTAAGGTTTTAATATCCCATAACTTACGCTCGTGTGAGTGTACACATAGCCATCAATGTTAAAGACGGGCAGAACGTAGACATCCATTTGGTCGAGCAGGCTGGTCATGGCAGAATCACTGCCATAGGTAGTGACAGCCTGAGGAAAACGAAAAGAAAGTTTAATCAGACAATGTTCATACAGAAAATAACGTTTGTAACCTACATGTCAGTTTCTTACTTACCTCATTGACAAACCACTGACAGAAAGCAGGAGAAATCCACTCTCTAGCATGGATACCACAGTCCATGAAGATGGCGGGTTTGGGTGAGGCGGATGACTTGCCAACCTGTGGTTGTTTGATTAGATTAAGACAATGAACAATAAAGTAAAATTCATGAACATTTGGGATCATTTGCTATTTCTGGATGGAGCTGACATACCTTGAGGAGAATCATTGAACGTCCTTCATAAGTGTTTCCGATGACCTGCTTGCTCACCAGGGAGGGGTTGGATGAGGCAAAAGTGTTGGTCCATGCCTCGATCTGACACAAACAAGACAAATATCTAAATGAAGTCTGAAGTAAAACTATAGGCTGGTATTATTTTCATGATGGATGTTGTTTTGCTCTCGTACTTCACTCCAGGTGTTGTACTTGGTGTAGCTGTGAGCTCTGGGAGAGGCACCGCTGTCAGCCTGGCCATCAACGGCAGACTGAAAATCATCGATGAGAATCCTGAGCAGTGATGATAGAGCAGTGTAAGTAGAATCATAAAAATTATGTTTTCAAACTATATTTACAGAAATGTGCACGTTTGTAAAAAAGTTATTCGTGACTTACTCATGTACAATGCCATTCTGCTCCAACGTGGTGTACACCATGTCGAGGTACCTGGCAGGCACATGGATGTCCACATCGATGTCGATAGTCACCAGATCCTCACTGTCGGGGCTCCAGAAGTCGAGCTGCAGGTGGCAGTATAGTTCAACATTTGTCAATTGAAACAAATGTTTCAATTTGAACCACAAGCTTCTAAAAAAAGCTTTTAATATTGAGTAAAACAATAATGTCAATGTACATTTTTATTTTAATCAAACAAAAAAATACTTTGAAGTATATCTACTCAGTGTTTAAAAATATTGATCATGTAACACTTTTTTCACTTGTGAGCATCAGCATATCTGAAACCTTGCAATACAACAGCAGAGTAGAGTGAGTGGTTATGGTGGTAGACCTCAATGCTCTTAGCCAGATCCTTAATGAGGGTCACGTGGGCATCCAGGCTCGGCTTCAGTCGGAAGACTTTGTCTCTGAGAAAGAAAAAAGAAAGTGATTTAAATAAGGGAAACATCATGGACAGATTTTGTTAGTTTCTTTTGTGTACTTGTGTAACAAGATGCTAAAATAAAGCTGAGCAATCTTTACTATTTTCAGTGGACCAAGTCAAAGAAATGGAAGCACATTGTGTGCTTGCAACAAGTTTCAATTAATTAAGTGCACAAAGTGCAATCAGGGGCTTTATACACTATGTTTTCTAATTAATTTTGATAGTTGAAAAATTCAATGCTCCATATGAAATTGCAAAACAAATGCCAGATGAGTTTTTTGCTAGGCCTTTCTTATAAAATAAAACTAACACACTCACTACCCAACAAAGCAAATTCTACAAAAACTGATGTTTTTAGTATGAAACTTTAAGAGTTAACTACGTGTACCAATGTGATTGACTTACTGAAATGTTAGACCTACTAAGTAAATTAGGTTAGCAACTTGTATTATTATGGCATTAGTATATCATAGAATAATCCTGTTAAGTTGTAATTAAACCAAGTATCTTAGATTTTAAGCTACAGTGAAATCTATCAGATTCAAAATCAATCTATCAGATTGCACTGCAAACCTGAAATACATTGAAATAGACATTTAACTTACCTTGACTGACTATCCTACATAGTGAGCCATATTTCTATATCAAAATATTTCACTGACAAACACAAACCCGAACACTCTTCAAATAAAAATGACTGAGTATCTTGCAAAAATCAGTAAATAAATGTAAAAAGTATCAGTGCATAAATGGAAAAATATTGTGTAAGACTGAACATTACAGTAACATCTGGCTGCATGAGGAAAATAAATATTAAGAGAAATCTGTTTCAAAACCTTTGTGTGGTGCTGAACTACCAGTTAATGTGAGAATGCAAACAGATTGCAGACTTAGACCTGATTCCCATGACGTCCTTGTTACAACATCGATTTAACTCTACAATGCTTTACTTCAAAGCAATGACAAAAGTGCAAAGGCATAATTAGCACAACGACTTCCGACATTCATCTAAAAGCCACACCAAAGCGTTTGCCTCTGCTTTGATAAAATGAAAACGTTACCCCTCAAAGCGAGTGACTTCAGCCAAGGCAACAGCCACAAATCCGAAAAACAACAGGAGCTTCATGTTGACAATGAAGCTGACGCTGCCTGCAGACAGCACTTATAGCCATCAGCCTTTCACCCATCCACCAATCCAAATCCAAGATGCGTCCCTATCATACATCCTCCCTGAAAGTTCCCATACTGCATGCACCTGTTGACTTATTTGTGCCAATTCCCCTAGTCAATAATTAATAGATGTTTATGGAAACTTCAACCAAGGTCACTTGACATATTCTACTCCAAATAGCAACAGTATCTTAATTTTATGCTATTTATAGTTGCTTCAGTATTGTAAGCACTGAGTAATCAATGATATCTGTTTCCAGGAAATGTAACATTTAAATATAGTACTTAGGTCTTGCAAAATCCATTTCTGAGGATTTAAACAAAAGAAAATATGATGATAAGATGATAAGATGAACAGACCTTTTTATTTTAGAATATGTTACTGACAGAATCTTTAGAAAAAAAAAACTTTTAAGAAGAAGAGCAAGACTTGTCAATATCACATAATACACAGCAGCATATGGTCTTAGTCAGTCACGGATAAAATTACACTAAAAATGCAACAGATCTCCATTTTTTGTTCTGCTGACAGAACATGCAGGAGTGGATCACAGAACTTGGTCCTTGTTGTAAGTTACAGCAAACGAGACATGTGCTTTTGAAATAGTTCTTAACTCTACGATATGTGTGTGTAGGTCTACTCCAGGAGCTCTAGAACATTTGGAGATTGTCCTTCTGTATGTCGATGATTGACTCTCCATTTTTCTCGGTTGGTTCTGTAGTGGATAGGTGACCTACAGGTGGAATGAGACACCGTTTAAAAGACAAAATAAAAAATGAACTTCCACAGCTAAATAACTAACATAGAACAGTAGTCCATTAAAGCTGCAGTATGTAATTTACATATTTGTTAAAACTGTCACTATGTTGTACCAGTACGGTGTGAGACAGATAATTTGTGAAAAATCTGGTTCCTCTGCCTTCTCCGATTGCTCCCAGTGCTGACCAGGAACAATTAACAGAAGCCAGGAGAAGGACAAGTTGCAATGTCAATCATGTTATGTACATGACACTAAAATCTTTATAGAGCAGTAACTTTAGTTGACGTTCCTTTCAACTGAATTTCTGTCACAATTAATCATGACAATATTCTGCTAAGCCCAAAGTTATTCATACTCCTGGCAGATTTAGGTTTAATGTAATATTTTAATTTAGCCAATATGTTTTTCCTAACATGCATTAATATCAAATATTTTGGAGTAGCCCAGCCAGAAATGCAACTTGATCCCGACAGTGTTGGTGGTCATCTATAGAGCTCATTGTGCGAGAGGCTTGGTATAACCTTAACAGGTTGTCACACTCAATATACAGAGATCAATTGACCTGTTGTTTATTTTTGGACTGTGAGAGGAAACTGGAATATCCAGAGAAGAATATGGAAACCTAACACAGAAAGATAACAGGCCAGGATATGAAGCCAGGATATTCAAAGTATGTATTGTATTATGCATACAATACAGTTGTGATGTATGCATAATGTCAAATCTTTGAGTAGTAAATGTACTTTGTTCTTATTTTAAGTCTTTGTAAATCAACAATATATACAATAAAAATAATTATGAAAATAAAATAATTCAAAAACTGAATTAATAAAATAAAATCAATGATTAAATGTCAATATGAATAATTTACAAACCGGCCATAGCTGGAGAAGAAGTCTAAGCTTTAGCTTAGAGCTGAAGAAGGTTTGACTGAAGAAACAAAGAGGAATTTACACCACTGAGACAGTCAGATCTCATGATGCTTTCTGCTTTCTTCCCCTGCTGCCAATATGGTTCCTCAGACCTTCTGCTAATACCAGGAGTAACATTTGATTCTGCAATACAGATTTAATAACCTGTGCACTCATTTTGTTAATTCAAAGGTAATACACAACGAGCAAAGTCAGGATTTATTCCCATTACATCATTCTTAAATGTCACTCAAGTTAACATTTGTAACATGTACCCCATCTGTCTCTCAGTGTTACCTTTGTTAATAGGCTGATGTGACTCTTTTCCAAGTAAATGAAGCCAGGAACAAGATTGCTCGACTAAAATCATTTGTTGCCATCTTGTGGGCAAAAACAAATGCAACAGCATCACATTTTAAATTTATTTATATCTGACACACTTTGATGGACCTTTGACAGATGGCTCTTATTTTTGTCAGCACAGCACTAGCACAGCTGACAAAAATATGAAGACTGGCTAAAAATTAGAATATTTAATTTTGTTCAAATAGATAAACATAGATCACATTAATGCCAGCATGATTTTCAGCAGCGTATCTAAACTCCCTACAGATCATTGGCTCATTTTCCAGACTGAGGCAGATGCTTCACAGGGCAGAGATGCTGCCAAAACGGTGCTTTATGGCTGTCACCTACTGTGCTGCTGGACTAAGAGCCTTAAAGACAAACACCCCCAGGCATCAGACCTCCACCACTGGAATGGCTCCATCTGTGGGCCCACCTCAGGCCTGTTTTGGTAGAAACATTTTCAGTTGGAGGGGTAGGAATACTTTTATCTGGAAGACATCAGGACAGGATGACTGTCACCTTCTGATGCTGAGAAGATCTACTATTTCAGAGCACAGATACTAGTTTACTCTGAGTCAGCAGTTAAGGCGGCAAGGCAGCAATGGAGTATAGCTAATAATATCATGAATGGCTGAACCACCGACAACTGTATTTATGTGGATCACACACACGCCCACACGCACGCATGCATACACATATTAGGACTTTGTATTGTCTTCCATTCATTTTAGTATCTGCATTTATGCTTAACCTAGACATTTTCCCTAACCCTATCTTTAACCAAAGCCTAATTCACACCATACCTATAAACCCTGAGCCTACACAAGGGGGTTCCGCTATATTAGGACCACTTTTTGGTCATCATTTTTTCAGCAAAATTGTGAAACCAAAACAACTAAACCAAAACAGAACAAACCAAAAAAGGAAACAGTAGACTTCCGTGAGTTGCTAGAAGGAAATTAACCTCCCATCCCTCCAGAGAAAGGCATGAGCAGGAAATTATATTTCCCAGGGAACACATGAGTTATGTAGGAACCCTGGAGCTCTTTAGTTTGGTAAGGTATCAGTGGAGAGCGTAAATCACAAGAGAGCAACAGAGGGGGCAGAGCCGTGCAATGAGGTTCAGTCAGTGTGAGAGCTGGAGAGCAGGGGTGTGAGCTCTAACTGTGCACCCCTCGGACGCCCTGGTGAGAGGTGAAAGAGCCATGAGAATGAGGCATGTGAGTGGGGAGTAAATGGTTTGCTGCAGCTAAATGTGGCCTGTAGATAAGATTCACACAGTGATGGGGTGAGTTCATGGTTAAGCTTTCAGAAACACATTAGACGACATTACCAGAAGTTTTTATGCACGCATAACCTGCTAGCACTATCTTTCTCTTGAAAGTTTGACTCACTGATGTTATGTGAATTTTGCTGTTAATAACACTCCTGTCTTGGTAAAAGGAATGGGAAGAATGGCACCCATCTCCAGGGTTTTGCAAATTGTGAATATTAATGATCTGATTTTTGCCTGAAGCGTGGAATCATTTCCACGCTTCAGGCAAAAATATAAATATAAATAACTTGAAGTGGTCTTTTTCTGTATTACTTTATCAATAATTGTTTTTCCATAACACTATTAAATGATAGATGGTAGGAACCAGATTTCCACAGTTATAACAGTTATGCAGACAACTTGCAATTTAACTCTTGAATACTGCTAAATGACTAGTTTCCAAGTCTAGCAAATCATCACCATTCTACGAACATATTTTAAAGTTGCTAGTTCGTTTTCTGCACTCAACGTACCTTAGCTTCATCTGTCTTAAAACCAATGTTCTGATATTTCTTCAGATGCTCATTCACACCTTTGAAAACTACTATTTTTTTAGGAGAGAAAGTGCATTTTCTTTGCAATCCATCCAAAAATGTCATTCTTGTTTTACTATTTTCCAATTATCCTGCTGCAAACTTAAACATTGAAAGATAACTCAGGGTAGAGTACGCATTGGAATTTTATTTTCAAAAACACCCAAAGGCATAATCTGGTCTTTGGGTGATTCTCTGGAAACATCCATTCCTAGTAAGATTGGGAATATTAACACGTGCTAATGACCAGTTAATTTAATCAGTTGTTTTCCAGTTAAATTCTGTGGAAACATCAAGCATATACTTAGATTTTCATTCATGGATTTGTAATTTTGATAATGTTGTTTGGTTTATTTTTGTGCATTAGAGGTTAGACATAAACAGTTGAAAAACTCACCCTCTGAATCATGCCTTGACACACAAAAAATATTAGTAAGTCTAGTGAACTAACAATTCCTTATATTATGACTTCATAAGTGTTCTTTTAAATGTACATAAAGTTACACTCTGACTCATACATGTTTATTTGAATGGTAAATCTCTTGCCTCCGGCTCTCTGGAGTAACCTCAAAGGTTGGGGGAAGAGCAGCAGCTGAGTGTGGAGAAGAAGACTTTAATGACAGTTAGTGTGGAAAAAAATCCACACCATTCTTTCCCTCAATCTCCAATATGCTTTATTGTTCAGAGAAGTTTTCTTTGCAAGAGTAATGAAGGTGTGATGCCTTTGAATCATTTGCTGATAAGATTGGGGTTAGAAAAGGGAATGGAATTAGCTCATTCTTCTATCTGAAAAAAAAAAGATCTATAAAGGAATAAATATTATAAGGTATCTACACTTAATGTACACTTTCACTTACAAACACTGTTCTTCTGCCGTGAGCTGTATGAGTTACGGTCAGCTGTATGCAACTGTATGTATATTCACTGAAGAGTGAATGGTTTTAAATATTCATCGCAGCTTTACAACGCTTTCTGCTGCAGTTGAAATGTTCAATTTGAAAATAACGCTTTAAGTTTGAATTTTGCATTGACTACTTATTGATGCTCAACCCAAATATTGTTTACACAACGTACATCGCTGGTACACGTTGATGGTGATGATCATCCAACCCTCACTATTTGGCATCCAAAAATCGACCTGTAGAGGGCACCAAAGTTCAATAATTCAAACTTTTGATCAACACCAAATCTTTAATGTTTTACAGTCAGACTCTGTTGAAATTTAAAAAGAAAGAATAATTTATAGGAATCTTTATTAGACCTCAGCATCATCTGCGTTTATTCCTCAATAAAAAGTTTGATGATTATGATTGTCTTTTCAATATTAGTAAATATTTAAATCTGAGAGATGGTAGAAATCTACTTGAAGGGTTTTAGTCAGATTCCTAATGAGATTTGTCTATTCAACTTCAGTCCAAAACCCTTCTCCCTGAAAAGTCTTAAAAAAAGATTAAAATTTTTGGTGTCCAAATATTATGCCAACATTGTCTAATTAAAAATTATCATGGGCCAGAAAAAAATAAAAGCAAAAAATCAAACATAGTGTAGTTTAATAAAGTATGTCGATTTTTGTAGTAATGGAAACGTTGATCAAAATTAATGAAATATCACCATCACTGAAGATAAACATGTCTGGCCTCTAAAAGTATATGTATTTGTTAAATTAAATTATCCTTAGTGTTATTTATCAATACCTGTTTATTTTTTGTGCAAAGCAAAGAATTAGCTGCCTTCATGAGACTGTCGTAATTAATAAGTATTTTTGGAGACTCCTCATTTACTCCCAAAAACATAATTTATGTTATTCATGTATGATTTGAATAACTTCGTAGAAAATCTAAAAAGCAAGAAAACAACAACAACTCATGGATATGTTTTAATTTTATTTCTGCTCTCATATTTAGTCACAAAATTTACACTTACGGAGTAAAAAACCCAATCATATATATTTACCACAAAGACAAATATCACCCAACATGGAACTTTAGCATACACATATACATTTTTACATAAGTTGTCAGCATCACAAAGCAATACCACATTATCCCAGCCTAATATATTACATATTAAAATGTACATGACAACATGCAGAACATTTTGAGGCAGAGCATGCAGGGTTGGATCAGAACACTTGATCACTGATGAAAGCATTTGGAAAACCTGCTGAGCACAGAGAATGCACACCGAAGTTTGCGCAATACATAACTATGCTGTTTCATTAGGACACAGCGCTGACAAAATCCTGCAGAACATGCACATCTTTTATAAATAATGGGTTAAGTGAGCTTTAATTAGTCACAAACCTTTCTAGCAGAGCAATGCTATCTTATGCAGATACAGTAGTTTCAGGAGTTTGTCTGAGGTGGTACAAATTCCCAAATATAAATTTAAATTTATATTTGGGAATGTAATGTTGGTGAATGATTACAATAACCTGCAAAAAAGTAATAACATTCCTTAAATTTTCTTTTGACATTTTATCACAGTACAGGCACAGACTTCAATGTAACATATTTAGATTTTATGTGACGGACCAAAACAAAGTAAGGCGCACTTGTAAAACGGAACATAAAAACAAACAAAATCTAGAACGTATGGAATAAAAATGTTATCAGCTTTCTTTACTCTGATGCCCCTAATAAAATCCAGTGCGAACAACTTCTTTGAAAAGCCATCTTAAATGGAGTCCACCAGTGGGTAATTTCACATCGACATAATTCTAGGTTGGTTAGAGAATATTGGTGAATAAACAGCATCATGAAGACCAAGGAATGACGGCATAAGTGTTCAATTGTTGAAAGAAAGCAGTAAGAAATCCAATGTGTAATATGCCCCATGCCCTGTTGGAGGCAGATCATGTGGAAAATACCACTCTAATAAAATGAGACCAAGATGAAACATTTTGGTCAACATGTAAAAGGCTACTTGTGGAACATGACATACTAGACACATCATGCTCCATGCTTAAACACTGTGGTGGCAGCATCATGCTGTGTTTTCAGCAAAAGCTAGTTCTACTGAAAATTCAATTAGGGAAAATTGAATACAAAATTCATTCCCTTAATTTTAGATTTTCATTCATCAAAAAAAAAATTTCCTTCCACTTCACAATAAAGGGCTCCTTTGTGTCACGCTACTAAAACGTATTAATTTGTGGGTTACAAAATATGAGTAGGACAATAGGTAATGCCAAATTTTCAATGTAATAAGGTAGTGATTGTTTTTTGTTTTTTTTCTTTTAAATGCTTCACTGCTCATATTTTACAGCTGAGGTTTTAAAGCTTTGGATGTCCCAGTTTTCAGTCTCTTTACCACAGACCAAGAAGGAGGACAGCTCATCTGTTCACAGTTTCTGTCTTTGGTCATTGTCATTTGGCATCGCAGGAAACGCTGGACTTGACTGTGAGGCTCAGTGCTTCAGAGGCACGAAAAGAGAGAGCGCTCATCTTAGAGCTAATGCTAGGATGAGGCCTGGCAACACCACCTGGAGAGCATTGCAGCAGTCTCAATAAGTTCTTGCGAAAGTTGCGCCCTACAAAGCTGTACACGATGGGGTTGACGCAGCTGTTGAAGTAGGCAATGCAAATGGTGAATGGCATGGCAGTGTCAATGATTTCCAGGATGGTGCAATTGTTAGCCAAAATAAGCTGAGTGAGCATCTGCATGAAGTGAAATACTTGGTGGGGTGCCCAGCATAGGAAGAAGGCCAGAACAGCTGCCGCGAGCATGTGCAGCACCTCGTCATCCCGGGAGCAGGAGCTTTTCTGGATATGCTTCACCCTTAGCAGGGCCCGCCCTATAAGACAGTAGCAAGTGATGATGATGACAAAAGGTATCAGAAAACCCAGCAGGCTTTTCATGAGGCTGATACACAGCAGGAGATTGTTTAGCCTTTTGACATCTTTGTCGTTTGGGTGGAGAATGCCACAAACTATGGTTTTAGAGTTTTTAATGTAGTGGACATCCCTGGTCAAGGCTATGGGAACGCTAAGCAAAAAGGCAAACAGCCAGATCATCACACAAGTGATGTGTGCATACACCACGGTGCGGAACCGCCGGGACCGCACCGGGTGCACAATGGCCAGGTAACGGTCAATGCTGAGAGCCGTGAGGAAAAAGATGCTTGTGTAGAGGTTGAACATAACCAGTCCAGCGGCAGTCTTGCAGAGAAACCCTCCAAAAGGCCAGTGGTAACCCATGGCTGCGAAGGTTGCCCACATGGGCAGAGTGATGACGAAGGTGAGATCAGACACGGCGAGGTTGAGGACAAAAATATTGGCCACTGTTTTGAGCTTCATGTAGCAGTAGATGACCGCTACCACCATGCTGTTTCCAATGATGCCGATAACAAAGTTGAAAGCGTAGACGATGGGCACCAGGGTGAAGATGAAGTCGTGGCTTCCAGACATGCCACATGTCAGGTTTATCCCTGCTGGCTCGTCTCTCGTTTGGTTTGGCATTTCCCCCACCCCTTTTTTTTGCAGTGCCAGATCCTTTAGAGCAGGGAACCGTATCAGTGGGGGGTGCGTCTGTGGCGACTGATACAGGCCTTGGGCGAGGGCCTCGGCACGTCCTATAAAAGAAAATACAACAGAAATGTCACAGACAGTCTGGGAGAGGAGCCGTCATTACTGCTGGCATGGTCCATAAACGCTAATCCACACGAGCACCCATGAAAGTGCCCGCCCTGCACTAGCTCATTAAAGACCTGAACATTAAAGCCATCCTGAAGCTTTATGTTATTTCTGTAAATGAAGAAGCCACGAGAAACAGATGTCACATGTTTTTCAATATTCCAAAAATGTCCTTTGAAAGATCATTATTCAGACGATCTGTTTTCCGTTCCCTCCTCTAATTTCTCTCTCAGCTAATGAAGGGCAAAAGGGGTGGGGGACCAAGGGGTGTTTATCAGACTTGTGGACTGTCAGCGCCCAGATGAACATTTACACCCGGCATTATGGCCTGTGCTAATTGAAGGCTTTCATGGTAAAACTCTGAGCTCTGATGACAATGGCATTAAAGGCAGAGGTGCGAGAGGGAGCAGCGAGGAGAGAGTTAAAGAGCTCCGAGGCTCCGGTCGCCGCAAAAAGACCTGTCATGTTTGAAACCCTTGGCGTGCGGAGATACATCGCACCCAGCGTGAGAACTTCTAATCAGCACACACCTAAACAAACAGGACAGCAGGGATTCGGCTCTGTGGAAACTTCACTCTGTGAGAAAATCAAACCTGCGTGCCACAGAAAATTTGCCCCAGGGCTAGTTTTTTTTTTTTTTTTTTTTTTGCTTCATTTGTATGAGCAGAATGAGAGATGGTTGTAAAAATAAAAATCTTCCCATTTGCTGATAGTCTTTATGTTTAGTAGAATAGCTTAGTGGTGTCATTAGTGGAACTGATGCAATAATATTAGCATAAGGCGTGTGTATGTAACATTTAGGCTATAAAGACAGTTTCTGTTACTAATTATGAGCAAACAAGATGTTTGTGGATTCATTAAACCAGGCAGACACACAGAGAGACATGTGCTGAGCTTTGAGCTCAAGAACAGGTAAATAGCTTGAAGATGCTATAAAAATTAAATGGGCTGATTTAGGAAAATTAAGTTGACTGTTTTGTGAGATAATGACAAAAGGCAGAAATTAAGTCCTTCAAGTACCAGTTTGGTGAAACTGTGTGTCTTGCCACAAGATGGCACTCTAGCAATACGATTGCACTCAAATGTTCTTTTTGTCTTAGTAGAGAGCAAAAAATTTTTGCATTGAAAGATTTAGGCAAAAATAACAGGATAGTGTTTGTTAAATAAAAATTTCATTTTGTTCTTTGAGAAACTGGTTTATGCTGTCGTCGGAGTGAGGTTAAAGCTGGCTGAGCAGGGAAGTGGAACGCTTTTATCTTAGATTCGAGGATCTCTTCATTTTCCACCAGGTTTTAGCGGAAGAATTCTCCGAGTGCTAAAGCAACAGTGATATCGGTTGCAGATGTGGGTACCGCGTCTTGAGTGTGGAAGGTGCACGGGTGCCAAGGGCAACATTGTACTGAAAAGTTTTCAGAGTTTCCTGCACAGGCCTTCCTCTGTAATGGTTACAGAGCAAAGCGAGGCCAGAGATGTCATGGCTGGGATTTCCTAGACATATTCTTTTCTGTGTTTGTGTCTGTGAATCAAAATATTTTTTAAAGAAGAATCACATCATTATTTGTTAAGATTACAATGACTTGCAAATGCATACAAAATCACTGAACACTTCCATAGTTTAGTAAACTTTAATGCAACTTAGATAACTTAATAACACAAAGCATCACCTAATTGTGAATTGGAAGGAAAATGATTAATAGTTTTAAGCATTTTATACAAATTCATGCAATTTATTTTTCTTCAGTGTTTTTGGTCTCCTACCTCAAAACTGAATGAATCCATCAAAAGTTATCTAACTGGTAGAAGGAGTCTTCCTATGTGTAATTTAGTGGCAATATAAATCCAGCTGTTTTATACAGGCCTCAGAGGTCTGTGAGAGAGCGTCAGTGAAGACCAAGAAACACAGCAGACAGGTCAAGGATAAGACTGTGGAGAAGTTTAAAGCTGGGTCGGGGTACAAAGTAATATCCAGAACTTTGAACATCTCTCAGACCAGTGTTCAATCCATCAACTGGAAACAGAAAGACTGTAAAACTAGAAAGACATGGCTGTCCTCCTAATCTGACAGGACAGACAATGGGACCATCATGGTAATGTTCATGGTAACTCTGGAGGATCTGTAGAGATCCATAACTCAAGCCCAAGTCATGCACGGTTCACAGCAAACATGTGCAAGAAGATTTTCTCACCACTCAAACATGGTTGTGACAACAACATGATTGTGAAGATGCTTTTTTTCAGCAGGGACAGAGAAACTGCACCGTTGCTGTATAAAGCTATATTGGAAGAAAACCTGTCAGAGGCTGCTTATGCCTAGACTAGAGTAAAGGTTCCCCTTCCAGCAGAACAATGGGCCTAAATTTACAACCATGGTTAGAATGGAATGATTTAGATGATTTAGTAAATGTCGAGTAAAACTATGGCTGATGTTAGTCTGTCACATAATCCAATGAAATACATAGAATTTGGGGACATACGGTAAAAACTATTTCAGGCTATAGAGTTACAGTGAATCTCTTGGTGGTCAAAACATTTCTGATGACCACAAGTGGAAATAATTTGACAACACATGGACTGTACAGGTTATATACCAGTATGTGATTAGTTGACCACTGGTATTTTTCCATGAGGGGGATAGTGATTGCTAGAGCAGTGTTATTTAAGCAAAGCTGAAAGTCATGCACACGTATGAGAATCCTGTAAAAATTTGGAGGTGGTTCAGACAGAAGGTTGGCAACAGGTTAATAAGTGCCGCTATGTCCAATGAGCTTCAGCTCTGAGTGAGATGGCACATTACTAAACGGTAGCCATAAACCCTGGGCGACTACACTCAGGAAGGTAAACATCTACTGCACAAGCTCCATGAGCAAGCTGCATCCTCTAAGACAAGACAAAAGTCTGTGTGTCACTGTGCCTGTCTACAAACACAAAATTGCTTACAATGAAAGATAAAATCAAAGTTTTGAGGAAGTTTGTGGACTTTTCCGACCCAAAGCGTACTGACTGAGTTCTGAGTGACACTGCAGTTGCAACATTCCACATCTAATCCTATTTTAGGGGTGTTCAAATGTGCCTCTTCCTGCGTGAACTCATGGGAATCCTGCTGGAGAAAATAACCCGGGCTAAACAGAAATGAGGTTCCCATCAACTGAGTTATTCGAAGCTGCCCACAGCTGTAGCACCAATCTGCTCTGACATGAGCACCACCATCTGGTTAGCCATAGCGAGAAGCAACTACAGTCTCTGGCTGATGGAGTTAATGATTTATATAAAGCCCATTAGGAAGCAAGGTTCACCATCCTTCCTAATGCATGGTTCACCGTGCCATTAGGAGGCATGCATTAGCCATCTCCTGATCGTCCTCTCATTTCAGCCTTGTTTGGTCAACAGGAAGTTCCTTCAACAATAGGTGCTTTCAACTCTTCACATCCTGCACATCTTAACAAGTTAGAAGAGCACACATTCAACTCCATTTGTCATAACTAACTCATGCCTTTATTAAAATTGCAAGACGGTATAACTTATCAGTTTCTTCTTGAAGATTAACATTAATTATATCTAACCATACCCTCTTACCACTTTCCTCAATATTATTAAGCTGAGACTTCAAATGAAGTGCAGAGTTTCTCATACTGTTTGTATTTTTCATATAAAGTATTTTGCATCTTTAGGTGCAGAAAAATGATGTAAATAAGTGACAGCATAATTACCGCCGTGAACATTTTATCCATGTGCCCCTGATCAAATTTCAACAAAAACTTGAAAACCACTAAAGATCTACTTTAGAAGACAAACAAAAACAATCAGACTGGAAAGAGGGAAAATATAAAAGCTCATGTACAGTAACTGACTGTTACGAAGTTGTACAACTAAAATCGCATAAAAAAAGTTTTAAATATCTAAGAAATGTTGCATAAGTATGCCCAACTGTAATTGGGAACAGTTTTAGAAAAAATTATTATGCATGCTGAAGAAAACTTGAAGCAGTGATTTCTACTAAATTCCAGGTGCTGTCTGTCTTTGTGAATGTGCTAAAAGAGCTTTTCATAGTAAATTTGTGTTTTGAAACTATTTTTAAAAAAATCTTTATGTATTAATTCATATCCCATAAAGCAGGGGTGGGCAATCCAGGTCCTCAAGGGCCGGTGTCCTGCAACTTTTAGATGTGTCTCTACTTCAACACACCTGAATCAGATAATGAGGTCTTTAGCAGGACTCTGGAGAACCTGACTGCACTTAGGAGGTGATTCAGCTGTTTGATTGAAGTGTGTTGGACCAGGGAGACACCTAAGAGTTGCAGGACACCGGCCCTCGAGGACCTGGATTGCCCACCCCTGCCATAAAGACTAGTGGCAGCATTGTGATGTGAGTATACATTTTTCTTCAAGAAAAGTAGGAAAAGATAATTAAAGGTGGGTTTAGCTGAACATGATCTGTTTGTATATTATTGGACTGCCAATAAAGATAGCACAAATTTCTTACTATTTCAGATACACCAGTTTCATTTCCACTGAAAACAAGTTTTATATTTAAATGGAAATAACTTCTAATCTATATGTGCTAGAGATATGAATAACTGCAAGATTTAAGAAAAAAAATGTATTGCAACATTGTTGATTATTGCATTGTCTACAGAGTGAATAATCCATATTTTCTTCATTACGCTTTTTCTTTCTCTACATTGTTCTCCCTACATCTATATCGGTTTTAAGCATAAAGAACAATGACAGACTTTCCAAGTATCCAGTATATATTATTTGAAATTATATAACCAACAAATGTTGGTTATATTATGTTTTTTTTTTACAATTGCGATATTGCACAGATAAATTTTGCTTTAATATAATTATAAAATAATTGTGCAATTTAAAATAAACATATAGATAAGTTAGAAAGTTGCAGCTGGACTTTATTTGTATTGAGATCTTGTTCCCTCATTGGGCTTCTTGTTTAGCAGCGCCCCTGGTGTCCATAAGCAAACTGGGTCATGTCTTATGGTTTGCTGCAGAGCAGCTAATGGAAACTGTATACTTCAGATGTCAGGTCCACAGTTGTTTGTTTACAGAACTGAGTTCACATGTGACCTTCACAATTAAACAGAACAAGGTTCTGCCCATGGAGTTCCATTCATTTCCTGTACTGTACTCACATGTCTATTTACATCACAACAGATAAGAAGTTGTTTTCTCACCTACTTATTTTTAGTCCATTAGAGGATTACTTTGCTGCAGACCTTTGACACAGCCTTGGTTATAAATATGAAAATATCAAAGGCTTACGAATCGTCTAGAAAAGTTAGACCTATAAATATATCTCACATTCTAAGCAAGAATAAAGTCTTTCCAAAACAAGTTCATACTTCATTAATAGTCTCCCGTATTCACACAGGCCCACATGATTTTATTCCCCAAACAATGTCTGCTTACCTTTAGATAACATTCTTCATAAATTGGGAATTTCAGCAGGAATGCAACTTTTGTTTTGTCAGGAAGCAGATCTAATCCAATGGGTCTATGAACACGCTACTTTGCATAGGTTGTGAAATATATTGCAGAATTCCCTTCATGCCATTTCAAAAGTTCAAGTCGACACTTTGCAGGTCTTTCACATGAATAACCTAAACAAACAGCAACAATGGGCCTCACCAGTCAAAGCAGTGGTTACAAATAACACGTGGAGTTGTCATTACATAAATATTATGATAACTGCCAGCATTCTGCCCAGGAAAGGGAGCCACTAGCTGATTGTCTGAAAAATACAATTTAATTACTAAAAGCAACAGAAACCCAGACATTTATGACATAAAAACTTTTGTTAGAGTGTGAGCTCTTACCTTCGCTGTGGAATCAGGAGACTGTGTGATGCTTTCAGAGCTGGATGAACAGACAGACAAAGAGAGACCACTATGGAGTGCCAGTGCCTGCCTGCCTGTGATTTAACTTAACTCATGGAGCGAGATGAGCAGGACTCCTGCCTGACACACAGACAGACCCCCTCCCCACTCTTCCAAATTCTCTCTCTCTCTTTTTTCCTCACAAACAAGACAAACACACACACACACACCCACACACACACACACCCGCACGTACAATGATAAATGGAGTTTATTGGAGCCAGTTAAGTTTTGTCCTGGCCCAGCTATATTTACCCAACAGGCCATAGTCACACTCTCACACAAACAGTGTCACTAAAGTTCTTGTTCTTCTGTTTTGACTGTATCCTGTATGTTTTCAGTCACTCTTTGTTTTGTACAAACTGATTTAGTTTGAATATTGCTGCCATGCAAAGGATATTCTTGATGTTCTTGCCATTTCTCGAGCTATGGCCATGAAGTGATCTCATCATATCAGCACACCTGATTTTACTTGAAAATTGCTGCCATGCATAGAATATTCTTGATCTTCTTGCCATTTCTCGAGCTATGGCCATGAAGTGATCTCATCATATCAGCACACTGTCCGTCGTCCTTGACTCATCCTGAAGGGAGCAACCAGGCTCTGATTATGATAGACCCTGTCATCATGCGTTATTAATAGCTGCTAAATGCTGTCTCTCAGTTTGAATCAAGCAGTATTGTTAAAGGCTCGGTGGGGAGGGTATCTCGTAAGTTGGGGCTGGCAGGGAGGAGCTGGGTTTTCAAGTCATTGCTGGTGTTTCTCCAAACATTTCCTGTTTAACAGCGTGAGATTCAGCTGTTCTTATTTTCCTTCTTTATTTTATTTTATTTTTTTACACACTCTCTGGGATTCTGTTCTATGCCTCCAAACTTCACCACTGTTGCAAAGTCTGCAGCATGTAAACTGGCTATTATTGGTTCTAAGTGGATAGAAAATGTCCGCTGTGTGGATATAAATTGATGCATGTTGGTACAAAGTGTCCTGTGGCAGACGGCCCTGTTTTGTACCAAGTACCAAACAACCAAAAGTGCGAAAGCATAAAATAAATAAGTTAAATAATGAAGTTATTGCAGACTTGTCCAATGTCTCTCTTTCAGCTCTCTTCTGACTGAAGTTTATAATACAAATAATAATTTAATTAGATCTTAATAGATCTTTAGCACTAAAGGAAGGAATCTGAATCCTGAACACTTTGAGAACGTTTAATCCAGCAACATTACAAAGGAATGTCCATTTTTAGGGACCACACATAACTTCAGGCACAGACCGGTACTAAAGGTATTTGTCTCTCATTATTTTCTCTTTCAGGATCCTGACAGAAGTTGAGAAGTTCCCTCCCTACTTAAATCATGTTGAGAGGTAGCAAGGCCTTGGCTGTGGTGCAATAAGTGCACAGAGTTTTAGCAAACAAAGCATTGCAGATGAACAAAGTCAGGAACTTAAAATAAAGAAAGGAAACACAAACAAATGAAGAGCTGCAGCTAGCTCGATTGGTGACTCTTTCTCACTCTGTAGGTGTCCATTTGTAAGTGTCCAAGTTACAGGGAACCTCGACAGGTGAAAATACCCAGAAGGTCAAAAGGGAGCAGACAAAGGTCTAGAGAGAGTTTTGGAAATACAATGACATGAAGGTATATATCTCTTCAGTTTTATACCTGTTGTATTTCAAAGAGGGCAGGTTGTGACAGAGTTTATCTCACTTTGCACAGCAACAGAGCCATTTACACCTCTACTGGGATTACAGTTCAGCTCCATTATATCTTAGTTCCTTTCATTCAGTTACTGCGAATGATAAGAACTATCCATTATGTTAGGTGTATTCTATGAAAGCAGCAAGAGACTGTGGCAGCAAATTCTCGCTCTTTGCTGCCGCAGGAACAATCAATGGCCTGCATCTGACCCCATGAGACCTCTCAGGAAGCGAAGACGAAGAGTTATGCATCAGGCCCTGAATCTCTAGCTGTATATTTCACAAAACAAACATTTTTTTTTTTTTGGTGGGGACAGGATGTTGTTGCAACACCCAGCACTATAACAGCGATTTACACTCTTGGACTGCAAGCAGAAACAGATGTTGATGATTTAAAAACGGAGATTTGTGAGAATATGATGTGGGAAATATTGTCTCTTCAGGGATGGTACTATTATAGGAAGGAAAAATGGTGTTTGTCTGAATTTGTGGACGGTACAGCAAACCAAAAGAGAATTCCCTTTCAGTGGTCGATCCAAGATTATGTCTAAAACAATGTTTTGCAACATAGTGCAACAAAGGTAAAATGCTGGCTTATTTATTTGATTTATTGATTGCATGTTGCATCATTTCTGAGTGAGTAAGGCCAGAAATTGGACAAGGCTTCGCCTCTTACAATCATTGCCCTGAGGTGTGGTAGTGCTTGATGTTCTTGCTAATCAAATCATTCTAACAAGATTAGCTTGGTTAGCGCTTAAGCTGTTGTAGAATGAATTGTCGTAATTACTGGTAGCACAGGGAGCACTGCGGGGAAGGACAGACCTTGTACAGCACAGCAACACAGTCGGTGAAATGCCAAACCAAATGCAGAGCCACCTACTAGAGAAACACAATACTGTGCAATATGTGAAGATTGAGTTCAGACCATAAAATGCTTATCGTGATTGAGGAAGGAGCTGTTTAATCTCCTTACGGAAAACAAATCTCTCCCTCCGTATTTATTAGCACACCTTTTCAAAATCTATAAAGTCATTCTAATGGAAATGGAAATGTCATTTTTATATAATTAAGTTATTTGCACCAGCTCTTCAAGATTTTATTTTTACTATTTAAACATTTCTACATACTGATCAGGTTTAAAAAGTAAAGTGTAAAAAATACTCAGGGGCACCATAAGTTATAGTACTGATGATTTGCTAAAAAAATTATAATAACAATATTGGCGATTGTCTCCGCATTGAATAAAAGTAAGCAAATTCCAAAACGTAGATTTTTAAAAAAATCAATGTAATTAGAGATATGCTTATTTGACAATAATTTATAAAGCTTTATGTGCCATTATTGTACATAACATCGACAGGTTTATACTGTATGGCTTCTATGAAAGTCACGTTGTGTGAACAGATTGCATTTTTAATTAGCATTAACAAGCCATCTTGGATTTCAGCATAATGAATAAATACAGAACAAGAATAAATTTTTTTTCTTTGGACATATGGCATTCATTAGTTTAAAATATTCCAAACTCTTTTGTGTATTGCGACATTACTCTGAGCGCACAACAGGCAACATATATCAGAGTTGAATGGAATGCAGTTTTAATGATCATCATGAGTTTTTAATAGAAAACTGTCCCCCTTGTACAGTCTTTCAGTTTCTAGTTACTATGCATGTCTTCCTCATCATTCCTGTGCTGTGGGAGCTGAACACATTTTATCTTGGCAGGACTGACACAAAGAGCGGGTGGAAATGATCAAATATTTCCATGAAACCTCAGTTCAACTTTTACTACTTTTTAAGGTATTGTAAGATCTTTGGCTGTTCCAAGGGGATTTACAGTATCCCTTAGAGAACGGAACAGACGATTCGTTCGAGGATTCACAGAAAATAAAAAACAGAAGTTTTAAAATCAAGAAGAAAATATGTCCTTTAGCTCTCTGCTGCTCTACAGCTCCTCCACCACAGCAGAGCAGGCGTGAATGTGCAGGCTAGTTAGCATTACCACCAATGACAGCAGACAAACAGTTTTCCTGTAGTATTAGGTTGTTTCTTCGCTTTTAAAGCTGCAAAAAATCAACAATCTTGATCTTGAATGCGCTGAATGGGGTTAAAAGGAAACTAGGTTGGTCTCATCAGTCCAGGTCTTCATCTTCCAAATGCTTGTTAAAGTGTTTGTAGCAAACAGCAAATTAGAGTTTTTATGATTTTGTTCTTGCCATTAAGACCAGATATTTTGTGTGCACAAACAATGGTCATTCTGTCAATGGACTCTTCCACAGGAGCTCTGGCTCTCTGCAACTCCTCTAGAGATACCAGGGGCATTTTGATGGCCTCCCTGATTCAGGCTTTTCTAGCTTGCACGTTTTTATGCTAGATTTTGCATAGGAGTATCAGAATAAAGTTGACTTTATTTCAATCTATGCCAAATATTTAAGAATTAAATTTTTACAAAAAAGCTGAAAGCCGCATATTTTTCTTCATCTTTTCATGCTCTACTAAGTCGTGGTCTATCAGATAGCCAATAATATACATAGAGGCAGCATAAATCTTCCTCAGATAACCCAAACATGTTAAATGTGACGTTAAGTGGTCTTTTATTTTCCCGGTGTTACGTGAAGCTGTCAAGGACAGCCCTGTTACCATCCTTCTTCCGTAGTCAAGGTTTAGAAAATATTTACTGCACCTCTCACTGGACCTGGAATGGACCTGCCTTGTTACTGCCATGACTAACATATGTCAAAACTATGACTCAGAACCAGCGGTTGACAGTAACATGGCCAAAGCATTAAAAACATAATGTCCTCTATCACATCAGCTGGGTAGCCTTTTTCTTTAGGGTTATGATTAGGGTTAGGGTTGGACCCAGGAATAAACACGTTTTTTTTGTAATTTTTTTTAGCAACTACATCTTAACAACGTGGAAATCAATGACCCAAAGGTTGATTCTTGGCATGTAAAACTATGTAGCCGAACTCCTTTAGTTTGGAGAAAATGAACAGATACAGTATGTACAGACAACTAATCTTTTTCACAAACAGGAAGTGTCTAAGACACTGGAGGAAGGCCTGTAACTGTTGCTGAATTAGTTTGGTTCTGAGCTGCTGAAGGTTTTTTCTTTTTTCTTTTATACATCCACACATTTTTTAAGGGAGGGATGGGAAAATGCTGAGGGGGGATGCTGAGGGAGGCTTGCTACTTCTAATTCTGCATAACCTCTCCCATGAATGTTTTGGGTTCTTTATAAGATCTTTAGTGGATAAAACCATTTTCATACTTCCTTCATGTCTAGTGAAGTTTCTCACTCGGTGATGTTTAAATTAAAAAAAGGCAGTGAGATGTCATGCTGCTACAGGAATCTTATAAACTATTATAGACTATCTCAAAGGAAAAGATAGGGTCGCCTTCAAGGTGAAATTATTTCTCTGAAGATTAATTTATGTATATATATATATATATGTATAAGACATCTTTTAAAACATTTAGAGATATCTGGATCTAACAGAATCAACCCAGACAAATAATAAATATGCCACTTTGCTTTCTAACGTATCTATTTTTTCAACTTATATTTTGCTATTGAAATGTTAAATTGGACCCAATTTGTAATAAAATCTGGCTATAGACTAGGTTTCACTGGTTTCACGGTAACCAGTGAAACCTATGAGTGGGTGTTCAATGTTGTAAATGTGTCTGAATTTTACTGTGCAAAGAAAATGTTTTTAACACACACAAATGTTTTCTGGAAGCGTCTCCAGGATCCTGCCAGACTTTCCCTTATGTAAACATGTGAGCATCAGTGATCTGCCTCTCCACTGGCCCATTTCTCAAAAGAGCAAAAACATCCTTATGAAATTAAAAAGTAAAACGTAAAAGCCAGTATTAATAATAATCATCCAATAAAACAGGCCAAACCTCTGAATTTCTCTTTTGAGCTTTCACAGCCCATGTACACTCTTCCCATTCTGACCCCTTTGGTCCTGTAACTTTGTGAGGGAGTTTGGGCTCAGCTGAGTCACTGGCCCTGGGCCTCCTCTGGATCATATAACGAGCTCCAACATCCAGTATGAGCCATGGAAGAGATGTTGTGTCATCTCCTCATCCTTCTCGAAACAAATAAGATTAGTCTTTGAGTGTGTTCAAGGGAATTGGCTCAGCATCTGATTATCTTGTTTTACCACACATAAACAAACTTTTCTTCCGATATGGCGTGGCTTTTAATTTTAACATCTTAAAACAAATAATAGTTGCCTCAGCTACTTATTCCAAACGGAGCTTACTGCTAAAAGCCGTTGGGAATTCAAGGCTCTAAATGTTTGTTTTTTTTTCACAGAGAAAAATCTGGGTTTTAAGCTGAAACCCTAACAAAACAACATGTATGCACGTATGTCCTGAAAGTTCTGGGAAAACATTTGTTTTCTTGCGAATGCTGTATATTCCTACAGCAGTTGGTAGGTTCAGATTCAGACGTATTCATGTCCCAAATGGGAAATTAATGTCACATCAAGTACAGTAAGAGCTTTCACTGTTTGTTTTTTTTTTACTACTTTTATGATACACACACCCACTCACCAAAGAATGCATCAGAGGCAAAGTGCAGTTCAGGGTCTCTCTAAAGGACACTCGAACAATAAAGAATATGAGAATGTGCCATGGGGATTGATCCATCGACCTTCTCCATGTTGGACAATAGGAAATGTATTAATAAAGCAATGCCACTGCCTGGTTTCCTTCTAATTCAAAGGAAATGGGCGTTGGACACAAGGTTTTGACAATTTCACTCATAAGTTAATAAATGTTTCTTACGCTTTGCTCAGGTGCCATTGTGGAGCCTTTCATCACACTCCCAGTGTACAGTCATGTCATTTATAGAGAAGAATGGCTTCCATATGACACCTCAGCTACAAAAACACAATTGGCAAAGAGACTGTCCTTCAGCAAGATCTCTTCATTCTTAAAAACTCATTTATAGTAACCATTTTTGTTAACCTTCCAGCCGTCACCTTCATACTCAATGGGGATGGGCCATGATATCTGCAAATTCCTGAACTGATGACAGCTATTCATTTCCCCCCCCCTGCACATTTAACCTTTTTTCACTTATTTTATGATCCCACTTCAGAAGTCTACAAACAATGGCTTATTTTTACTGTCTTTCTTCCTAGACAAATTTCCATAAATGTTCTGTTTTCTTAATAATCTGAGATCCTATCACCGCCCAAAAAACAAAACTAAACAAAACAAAACCTGTTTCAGATTGACACAACATTCATTATTTTGTGAAATTGTGTCTATCAGTTATCGGTAAGAAAAGTTTTTTTGTGTCATAAAGCAGTCCTTTATTTATGAAATAAAAGTGACTCAGATACTAACCTACAATTCACACCACAGCGGTCTTATTTGACCTAAATCAATGTTTTATTTTCTTACTCTGACTCACTGATGACATTCAGGATGCTACAATCTCTCCTTACTGTTTTTCTGGACATGTCAGGTGTTTTGTCCTCGCAGTATCTCCTGTACAACTCTCCTCTCTGGTCCAATTTGGCGTTGACATGATTAGGAAAGCTGCTCTAATGGTCTGACGTAACTTCACCCCAACATATATTTTTTTATCACTTATTGCTAATGAACCGTATGCAAGTGACATGATTTAGAAAGCTGGTTGTAACCGAAAGAAAATTAAATAGAGGACAATCATAAATAAATTTAAAAAATGTTATAGGCTGTAGTGTGATATTAAATAAATCAGTCTGAGTGGAATTTATTTATATGCAAGTCATTTACTGAATTGGGGTAATAAAATAAATTAATTCTTCCAATTTACATTTTCAAAATTGCACATTTTTACAAAGAATTGAGTGTAAAATATTTAGACAGAGGTTTAAGCAGGATAGCAACCATAATCATGAATCCCAAGCTTCATTTAAGATGTTTCAGATCAAATTATATTATGTTACTGTAAAATGACCTGAAAATAGTAATAGTATGTCTGAAAATACTTCCAAGGCAATATTGCAAACCTTTGACTCTGGTGTAATAGAAGCAACAATTAATTTGGCAATCTGCTCCTAATACCAGAAATTAAAGTCATAAAACTTAATCTGAGGATGCAAAAAATATATATTCAGCAGTACATGAGTTACAACAACAGCATCCCACATTTATATCCTTCACACTGAGCTAAAGTGGAGAACTCAGTGTTTCAACAATTATCTGTAGCTGTATTACAGATACAGGCAAGGTTGAAGGTAACAACAATTATATCAGGAAAAATATGCTCACTAATGGCCTATTTAACCAAGAGTACTGCAATAGAGTACTCTTGGTACTCATATAAGGAGCACATTTATTTAATATCCACCTTGAGCCAGTTAAGCTGCTTGTGGTGGTATAATAGTGCAGAACATGTTTTCTTAGCTTACTTTGAACCTTCAAATGTCAATGAATCATGAGTCATGAAGAATGACAGATTCTTCAGTTCATCCAGCTTGAAAAGCACATTTAGGCATCATGAAAAAAATAAAATAAAAAATAAAATCATGCCAAATACCAAATCTAATGACATAATCTAGGTACATGCTGCAGACTAGGTATCCAGAATTGGAAACAAAATGATAATTAGGAATTATTAGGGATCCTAAAGACACTGTCATAACCCTGTTGAGTTCTCTTTGCCAGTAATCCTGTATAGATCTTAATCCCCCGTGTGCTGTAAAAGACATGACCTTTAACTAGAACATTCTGTATTGCTCCGTCATAGCTCTTCTGTAGACATCAAATGGAAACATTAACTTGAAGTCTGAAAACTAGACCTAAAATGGCCTTTACCAGCATTTTTTAGTTATCCTTTTTCGTCACCAGGTTCCTGAAGGTTGGCTCCGTGACGCTGAGTTTATTTGACCTAAATAAGTAACAGGTCAAGACTGATCTTCCAGTAAACTGTAATTCCCTCAAGTCTTGTTTGTGATACATATTTAAACAGCACATTTAGAAACCAGTAATATATTTTTAGGTCATGCAGAACTGTATGATTTCTTTCAGTCTCTGGTGAATCTTCCTTATTTTTTCTGTTTCCGTTTACCACTACCCTGTTCCTATTTTTCATTTTTTTTGAAGTTGTGGCCTTTCCGTAGGAGCTTATCAAGTCTTTGTTTCAGATGAGTGCCAGTTTATAGACGCGCCAGGGTCTTATAAAGCAGCCAGCTATGCTGCAGTGTCCCTGAAGAAGAGGAGTTTACTGTATATTGGTTTCCAGTTTGGGTTTATGTTCTAATTTTATTGCATTTACAGCCAGAAACGAAGTCATAATTGAACAGCAGCTTCTGATTCTATAAAGCATTTTAATTATAAAAGTGGTATAAATAACATGGATTATTCTTGTGAGTATTCTGGTGTGTTTGTTGAATTAATTAAAACAGAAAATTAGTTGTTCATGTCATTTTTTAAAAAACATGCTAACTGCTCTTAAGCCTACAGATGAAAACAACAGTCTTTGAACACATCATCTTGATTGTCATGCTTCACATTGGTAGGGATTCCCAGAACTGTTTTAAAGTGCTTCAAATTTTACCTTCCCAACAGAAGCTTCAGCGTCTGTTTAAAAGCAAATCATATCACATTCTAGTGATCTATGTGCAGTACCATAACACACTATTTTGGGATAACTTCATTTTTACACTTCTTTGGACATTTCAAAAAACTACGGAGCCCCTAAGGGGACATGGAGAAAAAAAAAAAAGGAAAGAAAAGAAATCCCGACTTACTTTCTCGAGATCCCGAGTTATTATCTCGAGATCCCGACTTATTATCTCGAGATCTCGACTTTTTTTTTTCTTTTCGTGGGATCTCGAGAAGGGCTGCCCGGTGGCGCAGCTGGTAGAGCTGTTGCCTTGCAGCAAGAAGGTTCTGGGTTCGATTCCCGGCCCCGGTCTTTCTGCATGGAGTTTGCATGTTCTCCCTGTGCATGCGTGGGTTCTCTCCGGGTACTCTGGCTTCCTCCCACAGTCCAAAAACATGACTGTCAGGTTAATTGGCCTCTCTAAATTGTCCCTAGGTGTGAGTGTGTGTGTGTGCATGTTTGTTTGTCCTGTCTGTCTCTGTGTTGCCCTGCAACAGACTGGCGACCTGTCCAGGGTGTACCCCGCCTCTCGCCCGAAACGACAGCTGGAGATAGGCACCAGCAACCCTCCCGACCCCAGTAAGGGACAAGGGTGTAGGAAAATGGATGGATGGATGGATGGATCTCGAGAAACTAAGCCGGGATCTCGAGATAAAAAGTCGGGATCTCGAGATAATAAGCCGAGTTCTCGAGATAATAACTCGGGATCTCGAGATCTCGACTTAGTTTCTCGGGATCTCAAAAAAGTAAGTCGGGATCTCTTTCCTTTTTTTTTTTTTCTCCATGTCCCCTTAGGGGCTCCGTAAAAAACAAATGTAAGTTTTTTCTATACATTTTATATAACTGGAACATATCTTCAAGTATCCTCAGTTCTCTAAACCTGAGTGGTTACTCTTCAACTGAACTCTAAGGGTATCTGGTAAAGTTAATTTGATATTCTGCTGTCAAGCAAATTTAAGGAATTTAGGTTTCTGACTATATTCTATTTAAGGTCAGCCAATTTAAAGGAATTTTTTTTTTAGGATTTGAGAAATATTCCCAATATTAACAATGTTGGTGTCAAAGAAATTGAACTTGAGAGTATTTACACATTTTCTGAAAAGCCCCAGAGGCTGCAACACTACACTTCTAACCAAACACCAAACAAGTCAGAGACAAAGTTGCTCAGACGTATTAATCATGGTTGTGTTATAAAAAAAAAAACAAAAAAAAACTAATATATATTTTTTTATGAACCCCTAGAGCACCATCAAATGGAAAGAACATCATACCACAACAAACCTGCCAAGAGAAACTCTCTGACTGGGTAAAGTGGCATTAATCAAAGAAGCAGCGCTGAGACCAAAGGCAGCCCTGAAGTAGCTGCAGAGTTCCCAAGCAAAGACTGGAATATCCCAGTGGCAAGATGTGGCAAACTCATAAAGACTTATACAAATTGACTTACAGCAGTAATTTCTGAAAAAGGTGGCTCTGCAAAATACAGAAATTATAGGGTTGAAAATTTATGCACATTGAAGTTTTCTGTTATTTTGTCCTATTTGTTGTTTGCTTCACAGTGAAAAGACAATGAAATGTTCAAAGTTGACTCATTAAAAAAAGCCACTGGACACTTTCTAATCTAAAGGTGCTTTCATATCTAGGAAGTATTATTTTACATATATTTTTAATTACTTGTGTCAATATTTTGCAACCACAATGCCATCTTTGCTAGATCTGTTTGCTCTGTACATTGAAGGAGGGAGGGATCGATGGCATGAAATGACTCTGAACTCAACACACTTCATCAGCACTAGAAAGAGCCACCAGACAGTAGTTATTTAGACCAGTTGGACACCCCAGCTGGTTCTTTCAAGTCAATCGTGCAGTTGATAGATGGCATTATCAGGCCACAATGTGATTGTTCTTGTGGCAGTACAAGCATGTTTACATAGCGGAGTGTATGCAGGAATCATCAGCAGTGATGGTCAGACTGAACTGAGTGTGGGACCAAAGTAGCTTTTAGTTGCACACTTTACGAGCCATTGAAGTTTTCGGTGCGCTGCTTTTAAATCCACATATTTGAAATGCTCTGCTATTAGGAATCCTGATTAGGGTAGGGGCTCAGCTAGGAGCTAATGTTGTAATGAAGAGACACTCTAGCATATGCTAGTGTGGAATGCAAACAGAAGCTATCATTGCTACAGATTGCTAAATAGATGGGTCTGTATTTCACAACCATGTATTTCAGGTCAGGGGAGCAAAGGCTGCCCAGAGTCAATGTCCCTGACCCAGTTAATGTCTACAATGGCCAACCTCCCACTATTAGCTCCAACTGGAGTCCATTATCCCAGCAAAGCAGAGAGTCTTATCACTGGTTGTCTTTAAAGTAAAGTCTGGTACACATGAATGGAGCCAGGTTTCTGTCATCAAAACTAAACACCTGTTCTTGGTGAAACAACTTACTATTTATGTCTTTGTAGAAATGCATTACCTTCTCTGCAAAAAAGTGAGACACATTTTGTCAATGATTGTTGTAATCCACAAATAAATTGAGGAAAACATGTGCAGAAAATCTGGGCTGTGTTTTTATAGAAAATACAACCCAGAGTATATTATTTAAATAGTGTCTTGGAGTCTTCTTGAATTTTGCACACGGTTGCTACCTTTTATCTTCAAATTGGATAGAATAATAATTTTTATGTTTTAAAATGTGTAGCTGTTGTAAAATAACATCACTGTTGGACCGTGTTCAAGTAGCACATTTTAAATACATCAAGTATTACCAAGACAAAATAAGTGAAAAGGTTTTTTTTTTTTTAAATTGAAATATTTTGGTGTCCTTGTAAAATTCAAATTTGTCCTCCTTTATTAACTATCAGCTCGAAAGAATGTTTTCTCTGATTCATAATTCATTGAGATACACAAGTCCAAGCACAATAAAAAAGACTGATTGGTGTCTTAGACCAGCAAATTGCTCAAGAGATGTGTATTTATATCCCCCAGATAAAATGAGGCACTCTGTTCCCTTATGAGTCCTTGTGTTGGAAGTTTCTGAGGTCAGTCAGCCCAAGCTGAGAATGCTGGGATGAATAGACAAAGAAAAATTGCTGGAGGAAATAACACCCCAGCAGGGAGTCTTATGTGCCAATCACTGCACAGCAAAGTGAGAAACAAACATTAGCCAAAAGACTGATGTTAACCAATTTCCCAGGATTGTGTGTGCATTGTTTTACCCTTGAACGGACAAAATGGTTAATGTGCCTGCTGTAGCTTTTATTTATTCAGACTTTTTCAGGCTATACTTTAGTGTAGCATAAAGTCATGGCACAAAGACACATATTAATGTTAAGAGATGGAATTTTTTTCTGTTAACAAAGGAGAAAGTCATTGTTGTCTCATTTTGTCACTGTTACAATAAGATTTAACAGTTGCCACAGTTCGAAAGCCAACTTTAAGAGACTTCTTTGGCATAAACATAGAGGAGGCAGCCCAACAAGAGATGACTACTAATGAAATCCCTTCATGGGAGCTCTGTAAATATTTTCATCCTCTCCCTGAGGCTGCTGATGGACCAGTCCAACCAAATTTTCCTAATTAATCACAGTGGAGTGGTCAGATGCATGAAGATGGGAGTGACTGGACAAATGGACACAAGGCTGTTTTTGGACAACATCCACATTAAGACATTGCATGCATTCTTATTATATCCCCTATTCAGACACACATTTTTGAACCAGTGTTCAGAGTGTGAAAAAATGGTTTGCTAAACTACTAGCTATAATTCATAGTGATAGTGCCAGTACTCAAACTGCACGGATTTAAATAATATATTTATATTACTTAAGAAGAAGACCAAATACTTATCTCTGAAATGAAGCCTTATTTATAATGTCAGACAAATACCCTCATAAATATTATTTATTGAAGTTATTAAGAGGTAGAGGTCTATAAATCTTCAACCAGACATAGTGACAGAACTCTGCAACTTGACCTGTAAAAATAAATATTTCCTTTGACTTGGTTTGAACTCAAGACTCGAGAGTTGGCCTTTATGACTAGTCTTTACCTGATGTTACTGAAGTAAAAGTAAACCAGTAACTATAAAGTATCTACACTAACTACATGCTGAGTTAGAGTAGCATGCATAAATGACTGTTTACTTTGGTAGCTTAATTGACTTCTATCTAATGTTTCTTGAGAAGTAATGGAACTTAGCAGTAGACTCCAATGTCCTGTATTTTTCTTTATTGCTAATTTAGAGCAATTATTCATATTCATTAGATCACTGACCACAGCTGTGACAGAGATACATAAATATAATAAGTTATGCATGTTTCTCATGGAACTTTATAAACTTTTATTTTCTTCATTTTTAAAATGATAACACTATAATTACATGGTGCTCTGGTTTGGTTGTTTTGGTAGGATGTTAGACAAATCACTTAATTTTTTTCTCAGCACTATCACTTTGATCTTAACATTTCAGCAGTTTTGGTTAAATGTAAAAAAAAAAAATCTCTCTTTATTTTCTTTCTTCTTAAATTTTCCCTAATGTTATGTTGGAGTTCAGACAAAAGACTAAACTGCAAAGGAGATTGGGAAACTTTTGTTTACTGAAGCCAGCTTTAGGTTTTATTTTATTCATACAATATAAAATGTTACACTTTTGACCAAAGTCATATGCGTCATTTTGTTTTTGGATACAAAGTTAATAACTATGGAATATATGGTCATCGATCTTGGACAGGGGACTTAAACCTGTCTAGTTTCTTGGCTCTTACATAGTCTAACTCTGAATCATTCATGTAATTTTAAAATCCCTGTCTTTCAATGGCAGTGATACTGATTGATGATGCTGCTTATTCACATGAGTCTTCAGTTATTTACCCAAGTCAAGCCGCAGACGGATAATGTGGCTTTTTCATCATACTTAATGGAAAACAGGCATTTTATTTCCATTCCAGTCTCTGCTCTGTTTTATGTTGTATCACTTGGGATCATTTTGTTTGTAAACATGATCTATGCATAATATTTAGAGGATCCGCTCTTTTAAAAAAAAAAGTATTATGTATTTTGAAGCGCAAAGTGTCAAATATGATCAAATGAACGTGTATATCTGAGCATATGCTAACCAGATGTCACGGTTAGTAGGTCCTCAGAAAATTGTCCATCATGTTTATTTAATCACTCCTGATGGGCTTCGGCAGATACAGGCAGATAGTGGTCTCATAGCTGGCACACCACAAATCAGGTTAGCCCTTAGACCGAATGTGGAGGAGGCCTGCAAATCTGCCCCGTGTTCCATTTCCCCTGGCTGCATTACGCACTCCTAACAAAGTTACTGCACACTTCTCGTTTTTCATTGGATTAAAAGGGCCATATAGATTTGGACATGCGACACTGTTGTACATCAATTCCCAAGTGCATCTGCTCCGATTATTGAACACACACCATTCCCCCCTCCCCTGCTATCTTGGTTTCATGCACAACATCTCACGTTTTCTGAATATCTGTGGCCGACAACCTTCGTCACAACAGCCTCTGCTCATTACCCTTTAGTTTCTATTGCCTGTTTAATTACATTTAAAAGAGCTCATAAATGTTAACAACGTTCATTTGATGTTTTCATCCCATTTGAAGCTTTAGAGGAAAGTTAGGTCAACAATAATTGCACCAATAATTTTTATTTTGCATTGGCTTTGTGCATGCAATTCGGTCTGAGAGAATTGATTAGACTCTCAAGCATTTTCAGCAGAATGAGCATGTGTTACATGTTGTACTATGCTTGATATAATGATTTACTTCTTATTCATTTCATTAGTCTCACTCTGAGAAGAACTGGAAGCCAACTATGTTTTTCTTTGGCATGCTTTTGATTTTTCTTTGGCAGCTGGATCCAATCTGCCTTTTTTTTTAACTTTTCCAAAGGTCTGGCTTCAAAACTGCTTAACATCATCATTTGAGAGGCCAAGTTTTTGTGATTTTTTTTCCATAACTAGCAATTTCTTTTATGCTTCACAGTGTTGCGTTGGATATTTGTTGGGAAACTACTGTGCTCCAAGGCACCCACAGCTCCAAACATGCACAGTGCTACTTCTTAACATGGTCGCAGTTTCCATTGCAGGAGAATAATTTGGTTCTTTCCATTTGTTGGCTGAACATGGTGTTCTTCTTTTTATGGGTCATCTCCATTACTGTACATCTGTTGTACATTTTATAAGCTCACCTCTCCTCAAGGCAGATTGTTTTTGAGGAAGCCCTTACTGACTGAGTTCCAGTCACATTGTAAAAGACGTCTTCCTATTGTTGTCTCCAACTAAACATACATTTAGTCACATATGTTTCCCATCATGAGAACTTGGGCTCTTGGTTGTTTGTTTCAAGCATTTCTGTTTGTTAAGCAGGTTGTGCAATTTGCACCAAAGGCTTGTAAGGGGTTGGACTTGCCTTTTCTGTGCTTTAAATAAATTTCAACAATGTGTTTACTTGTCAAAGATGGGGTCAGCTTGAGGCTTGTTGTTCTTTTCCAGGCAGAAATATATGCTTCGACTAAAATCTGTCTAACCTTTTTTTTTGTTGTTGGATATACAGAAGATACTCACAACTGCCTCTGAACATCTGAATTCTGTGAATACCTGAGAAACTCCTCTACATATGCTTTATTTTAATAATACCGGTATATGCATTATGTACGCACTGTGCATTGGATCTCAAAATCCAACTGAAAATATCTGGCAAGACATGAAACTTCCTGATTATAGGGACTTTTTGGCTAAGCTTGAGGTATTTTACAAAAGACAAAAATGTCTCCAAAAACAGTTTTGAGTTTCCTTGTGATCATAGTTGGTAGAGATTTACAGCTTTGACAGCAAAAGGTAATTTTACAAAGTATTGACTTAGGTGGGCTGAGTACAAATGCTTGTCATGCATCTTTTGATAAAAAAAACCCCCAAACAAATAAACATCACATAGAATCACAATAAAATCAATTGATATTTGTGGTTGTAAATTAATTACTGTGGGAGATGTAACAGAATAGCTCTACAAGGCACTGTGTGTTACCGAATGATATTAGCTCTATGGAAGGAAATTAAGGAGGAAAGAAAAATCAGGAAGGCTCAGGATAACAGAAACTGGAGAATTCTGACTCAGTTCCTGATCTTTGTTAAATCACCGACTGCTTTAACATACATATTATGTCAATACTAGCTCATGCTCCTTCTTATGATGTGAAATTACTCTTTGACCTATTAAACTAAATAGTCTCAACAGATTTTTGTCACGTGTAGATGACAAAAATTTATTATCATGTATTATCATCAAAGTTTATTATCATGTATTGAAAAATTAAAAAATAATGTGCTTTTTTAAATGTAAAATATACACCAAAGAGTGGTATGATAGCTTCCATTAAACCTGAATACCAGACTGACTTACAGAGCAATAAACGCATCCTCAATTTGTTAAATGAGCTCAGCTATCACTCTGATGTCAACACAGACTGTATGTTCTTCGGCTCTTCAAAACAAACATTTGTGCCACAGGAAGCAGTAGCAGCTTATGTACTGTCGGACACAGACGCAGTGGGCCACAGGATCACTTCCAGGCACAGTTGCTGCTCCATTGTGCTTGTTTCCAGAGATAAGACTTGTAATTTTCCACACTCTCCGTAAGCGGGCTAGTTTTATGAGGGAGATTCAAGCTTTTGTGGCTCCAAAGGATGGCATACATTGGAAAGGAAGGAGTTTTTGACACGAATAAGCTAAGAATTTTAGCTAAAAAAATTATCCAATGGTTTTGTATCTAATAAATATATATATTTTTATATAATAAAGATAATAAAGATATTAGATATTAGACAATAATTTATCTAATAAAAATTATTTTATTATAATAAAATTAAAATGACATGAATTTTAATGTTATAAACATTCCACATAGAGTAGTAAGTTCATTTCTGTTTATTTTGGCTTTAAAACTGGAAGTTTGATAAAGAAATGTCAGCTTTATAAACAGATGTCCATATAGTGTACGTACATTACATGAGTTCAGAACTTTGCTGGGACTCTTTTATTGATTACAATATCAGTACAGCGTGGCATAGGAGCAATCAGCTTATGGCACTCCATAGATTCTGTAGCCTAGTTTGCTGGCTAACCAAGCCCAGAAATGCATTATTCTTAAATCAGATATTGATACTTTTAGCAGTGAGACTAGCCAGGCACCAGGTTTTACTGAAAAACAATTTAGCAACACCATGAAACTTGTCAGTAGAAGCATACATTAAGAACTCTAAACGTCCCTGATGGATGGGTTCGTGCTGACTTTGGAACTGAGAAAATACAGCGGACCAACTCCAGCAGAGGACACTGCTCCCAAAGTTGTTTGATACTGGACCTCAACTTGGAAAGTGTGCCTGCCCACTCTTCCTCCAGACTCACATTATATAATTGCAAGTCCTAGGGCAAACAACCAAAGGAAATTGGTCCTGGGACTACATTACATGCAAGTTTATTTAAAACTAATAAGAGCAGGAGCGGTTTAGTGCAAAAAATTTCCACAGTTTGTTCCATGTGCTGGATGCATGTGGTTTCTTACTGCCTGTTAAAGCTCTGAACTTAGTGACTTGCACATCTTTTTTTAACAACTGTTTCAAACATTTTCAGAGACCAGCTTCCTTATTTCTGGCCTTTTTGCAGTTTACCTTCATTGATCAGATTTAAAAATATATTAAAATGTGGGCATTTCTAAATGAAACACACAACAAGACATCAGTAAATGTCCCTTAAACAACAGACGAGTCATTTTCCATGATTTATAAAACAAAAGTTGTTGCAAAGGACAAAATGAAGAGACATCAAAACAGACTTTTCATCATGGACTGAAAGTAGGTTTAGATTTGTGAATTGTGTGGGTGCCATCTTGTGGTTTCCACTCTCTATTGCACAAGAATCTTAAAACCTTGCTTCCTGGATAAAGGGAAATTGGAACTATATAGACATAGCTGTTTTGAAAATATAATGGTTTCTATTTTAGCATAAAAATACAAGAAATGTTGTGTAAAATGTATAGCGGGCATTCTTTTATGTTAATGAATCAGGGATTTCTAGAAATTAGAAATCTCTGATGACTTTTTCAGTAATTGTAGCTCCAAGCTCTTTTAATGTAGACAAACTTTCTAATTTCTAGACGTTTTTATGAACAGCAATCATGTCTCCTCATGAGTAAAGTCATATCAGTGCCTGATGGTTCCACACACGGTTTTCTATTTAGTAGAATTTCTCTCAACATAAAAATCACTCAATTTGTACATGTTGGTAACCATTAAGTTTGACCACTCCACTGGAGCTGAAATGAGGTGATGCAGCAAGCAATTTCTTCCTAGAGGTTGTGAAGTCCCACAGAGAGAAGTTTGGGATGCTAACACCGTGCCTGACTGCCAAGCACATCCACCAGCTAGCCTTGGGCAAAGGAAACAAACATGCTTGAGCGTTCAAGTCAGTCTGCATCCCTAATGTCAGAGGAAAATGGTAGCCCCGCCGGTAACGTTCAACGCTTTACTTGTTTATTTATTTCTGTATTTTTGCCCCCTTCTAATCTCCTGTTCCCGAATTAATTACTCAATTAGCATAGTAAATTAGCGAAACAATTATGATGCATGGAAAACTTCCAGCGCACACCATCACAGCCTGTCTGGATGTGTTTAGTGCAGTGCGGAGGGGGTAGAGGAAGTAAAAAAAAAAAGGAAAAACGAGGAACGAAAGCAAGCGGGGAGGCTTAGAAGTAGAGCCAGAGAGTTGCACTGAAATAAAACATTTGAACAAATAGTCCTTCCCAATGAAAAGTGATACCCTTGCCTCAGTGTGGG
The DNA here is from genome assembly GCA_902982915.1 of Phalloptychus januarius. Taxonomy (NCBI): domain Eukaryota; kingdom Metazoa; phylum Chordata; class Actinopteri; order Cyprinodontiformes; family Poeciliidae; genus Phalloptychus; species Phalloptychus januarius. The sequence goes on from CADWAE010000362.1 coordinate 5,419,321, forward strand.
ATGTAATAAACATAGCAGCGCAAATTTATTAGCAAAGTATAAAAACAGCAACGTATTAATTCTTCATGCCTATTAGATGGCTGCATGGAGAGCAAAGAGAATTAAATGCTTTCCTTTTTTTGAACTGCGATTATGCACACATGCCCACGGTAATGGTAATGGTAGAGGTAGTGAAAAACAGGGTCGCAAAAAAGTTGTAGTCATCAAGAATTTCCTGTTCCAGAAGAGAAAAGTTTTGGGAAAAAATCCAACAAACATTTGCTCTTATTTAATTTTTATCTGTTTTGCACAGTGTTTTTGTTGGTTAACTCTCAAATTACAGACAGGAGCGTACACTAAGCTGCCATTAGGCGTGTGTAATAGGGAAAGTTTGCTTTGTTTGTTCCTGCGTTGGCCCTGTGATGTATAAATGGATACAAACACTTCAGTGTTTAGCTGTTTTGTAACTTCCCTTCCATGCATGGACTCTCATTTAACCCATATGACTTAAATGGGAGTCCATGCAAATTCAGGGGTATTTGGTGAAACAACATAAAACATTTGTGTTTTCATTGGTGGTTTTGAGCATAGAATATAGGCCTTAACTGGGATATTTGAAGAAATTCTCAAACTGTGACCATAAGACGAACTCAAACTTACAAAACACAACTGTTTGAATATTTTACATTTCCATTGCACCGAACAGCTTAAATGCACTTACTTCCATTTAAGCTGTACCATCTACTCTTTCCCCAATGGAGACATGGCCTTTTGCAGAAGAAGGAAGTGATGTGAGATTGAGATTTTAGTACAGGTAAGTCTTTAATTCTGTTTTTTTTTTATTGCAAAGCATTTGATTCACCAATCCCGAGTAAGATCGACACCAAAAAAAAAGAGAAACTTTTATAGGATTAGAAGGATGACTCTCATGATACTTGTAACTGTAATAAGAAACTCCATGTGGTAACTCACTTGCGAAGAGGGCATCTCCCTAATCGCACCCTCTTCAAACCTACAGGCTTGTTTGCTTCATGGTGGAGCAACTTCGCGCTTCATAAAGTCTTGTCGGGTAGATTGAGGCAAAATACACTAGAATTTATATTCCTGTATGTCTGCTCAGAAGCCTATCTGTTAAAGTGAGGAAAAAGGCTTTATTTTTGCTTTTCATGTGAAATATGCAAAAAACAAAACAAAAAAAAAAACACATATAAACCAAATAAATAAAACTCCTATTGATTAATCTTGAGCTCATGCAAAAGTCACATTTTGCATATCCCATCATGTTAGATGCAACATTTTTCTCCTTTCTCTTTCCAAATCTCCAACGAAATTTTCAGGGGACCATTTGGTTGGTCTTTGGGAACATTTACCAGTTCAACTTTTAAAGTGGTCACTTTTTATCATATTTTATTTATGTTCTTAAATTATAGATATCAATCAGAGTTTATTTTATTGACTAAAATTTGTGTTGCTTTTCATGTCAAGCTATTTATAAGTAAAGACCACTAATGTCATTGAACAACTAAAATAAATAAATAAATAAAATGACTAGACCGTAACTGAAAGTCACACAGCAATCAATCAAACAATCTGCATTGTTGCTCAATTCAGATGTTTTACTGAAATCAGATTTTTGTCGCTGTGGCCATTCATACTACTAATTAAATGCAATCACAATCAAACTTGTCGGTATAACACTGGCAAACAGTTTCAATTAATAGGAAATTACATTTCTGAAATGTATTTGTTTGATGAACAAAACATTGGGTTAAACTTTGTAGTTCTACAGTGTGTGGCAGTGTCTTTTTTGGTGCTTTTAGAATTGGCTCATCCTTTCATGACACGTCTGTTCTATGAATTACATGTGAAAAGGTTTTCTGCATTATTTGTAAATGAATAGGAAATGGAAGTAGAAAACGAAGAATACAGCAGATCACCCATGTTTGAAATGTGAAACGGTTCAGGGTTGCTCTGACCCTGAACACTGTATCATTTGACATCATTTGATCCCAGTCCTATAAAGTTATCATGACACAAAATAAATTTTGTTTTGGCTCAAACGCTGGAAAAATCTTTTAAATTCAGAATAGCATCCCGTTTTCCCCTCTACTGCTCTTTACAACAGCATGACCATTTATTCAAATAGTTTTAAAAGACCCATCATGCTTTCTCTGGGTGTGAGTTTCAAGCAGGTGTGGAATGGTGGTGTCATAAATTTGCGCTGGCATGTTCCCAGCGGCATAAGTTTCTCGTGAATATCACATAGCCCATTACGCTCCTCTCAGTTTAGGTTCAATGTGTAATTAGTTTAATGAGTGCTGTCCACGGAGAGCACTGTGGAGGAAGCCATCTCCTGAGCTAATGTATTTGCATGACAATATGAGAGGCGAGCAGATTGCACATCATAGTCGAACAGTGGGCTACTCTCCAACGTGTAATAAAAGATCAGAAAGTCACTGGTGGCTGAAGGGAGTGGACTCGACAGCTCTCTCGATTTTAATTGCATTACATTATTTGGCAAATGTCTTCTTTGATTTTTCTGAGTTGTTTTTGTTTTCATCTTTGATTCATATTTTTGTGTGTGCGTGTGTAAGGCTAGTGCAATCTGTTCAGTCCTGTCATCTAAATAAGAGATGCTTCTTGAAAAGCTAAATAAAATCCAAAGTGTCCCACTGACTGCATGGCAGCTACATCAAATGACTGAAAAGAGAAGCTCCTGTGACTTTTACTGTGTCTGTTGATGTTTTTTGGTTCAGACCTTAAAGCTGCTCCACAGATGAAAGACACAGCAGAAGTCAGGAGCTGCACTGAAGGACAGGAGATGCGACTGATGTTAATGAATGTTGATTTTTTTTTATTGTTTATGTGCTAAGTTTATTAAAATCTGTAAATGTTTGCATAATAACTATAATAAACACATGCAAAGTTCTTATGTAGTAAAATAAAGCATGAAATTAATGTAAGAGTATGCAAAAACATTTGTTTTCTGTTTTTTTTTTCATCCTTTCATCCTGTGATTTTTGCAGGGTGGATTTTATTCGAGTCCTATGCACATTTCATAAATTTTATTCAGGTTTATTTGTATAGCACTTTTCAGGAACAAGGACATTCAGTGCTTTACATGAAGAAAACAGTACACAGATGATGAGCAACAAACATTACATTTTGTGAAATGCCATCATCACAACCATCAACAACAACAATAATAATAATAAAAATAAAATATATGTGAAATATATTAATTAATAATGTATGCGGTTTTCTGGAAGTGTGTTGCTTCTTCAGCAGAGCAGATTTAATCTAGGAGACCTGAGTCCTTTCAGATCTCCTAGTTAGAAACAAAATGTGGACTTCAGAACTGGGCTGATGTGCCATTAGTTTTAATGAAAACACAATCAGCAGAGTTGTGAATCAGCTGCAAGCTGTCTGATTGATTTTATAGGCAAACCTGTTTCAGAAATCAATGTTTCTCCAGATCTTGCTAAGACATTAGTCTTTTAATCCTAGAAATATTCTTCAGGCGATAGAAGTCCAACTTTGGAATTGTCTCTATGTGTTTCTGAAGGTTCAGATCTGAGTCTTTTACTAACTGATCTCTAGTTTCTAGCTATAATAACTGGAGCCACATGCCATCTTTTGATTGCGCCTTTTTAGGTCCAAAGACAGTAACATCTGTTTTGTTTCTGCACAGTTGAAGAAAGTTATGGGACATCTTTGGTTCTAAGAATATGTACATAAACAGAAGGAGGCGCAGAATTGAAAGTTGAAGTAACCCGCATGTGAGTTCCATCAGCTCCGATAAACTGTTACCTATTTGCACAAAGAATTCCCTGTTCTTCAGGCAAGATTGGAACCCTTCAGGTGTCAGATTCCTATTCAGAGCTGCAGTCGTTTAATTAAGTCATAGTCAACAGTGTCAAATGCGGCACTGAGATCCAACATAACCAACACTGTGGCTCTTCCGCAGTTGGTATTTACGTGGATGGTATTTAACACCTTGAAAAGGGAACTCTCAGTACTGAGGTGAGCATGGAAACCGGACTCAACGACGTCAAAGCGGTTGGTCATCGTTAAGGAGTTATTATTGTACCTGACTTTATGTACCCTGTGACAATTTTTGTCATTTACCTGTTCTGTCCTGAGGGTATTAGAGGTGATTCCATGCAGATAAAATCGAGAAGTTTAAATATTTGTTTATTCAAAATGCAGAAAGTTTTTATCTCCTCGCAAATATTTTCCAAGACTAAAAATGTCAGTAGCGGAAACCCAACTGGTAGCTCAATAAAAAGTTTACGCCAAATTTTTTTTATTGGTTTAAGCTTTTATTAAATGTCTTCTTTATGTATCTTTGCAATCTCATTAAGACACTGGGTCTCATTCTCAATACAGATCTATTTTAATCAAACTTTTAGGTTCAAATCAGACATATTGTAGTATAGTGGAAAAACAAAGATTATACTACTTTCTTATCATGTAGCTGTTTCTACTACTACTACTTGATACTTAATCTGTGAGAAAATGTAATTGATTTTTCAGACTTTAAGAAACCTTTTTTGGTCATTTTTTGATGCATGTGATGAATCTGACCAATGTAATCATGACACCAAAATTTCATACAAAATGTATATTGTTTGCCCTACTGCAAACTGAAGACTCTAGGACTGCTGAGCTCCTCACTCATGTATTTTGGAGGTTGAGGAGATCGTCAGAACATCACCACTCTTCGCCTGTCAGGGCTGCCACAGTAGGGCTCCGCTTGTGAGTTGATTAAAATAGGAGAGTCCATAGCTAATTAAAAAGCTCTTCCCTTTTAATGCGCGAGTGTTAAATAAAGGAGTGGGAGAGGCGATATAAACAGCCTCCTGACAGATCGTTCATTTTCAGACGCTCCAGGCTCCCCGTTGGCTCGGGCGTGAGAGGAGAGTGTTGATATGCATGAGGAAACTCGTCATCTGGGTTCACCTTTATGAAAACACCTTTGTTTTATCGTCCGTCGTCCGCCTCATCTCCAGAGATTCAGATTTTGTGATTTTTGCATCATTTTGTCATTTGTTCATACCTACACTTATTGGAGGTTAAAAACTGTTCTCCTGCCTGTTGTTTTTCTCTAAATGATATTGCAGTTAAATTGTTCGGTCCCAATTTTATGTCCATTTTATAAACAACCACTAGAGACCACCACAACACACAGAGGTTTAGAGAGAAGTGTTTTCCCACTGGCTACAGTTTCACCATTTATAGTTTGGCCTCTGCCTTCAAATTATTTTTCATAGTTTTGTTACAGTTCAGCATTACTGCTGTGGTGCAAATGTTTTAATATCTCCCACAACCCTTATTAAAATTCAACTTGTGAAAAAGGGCTCTCAACATTAGAAAAAGGTAGTCAGTAAATGTGTTTTATAAGGTATTTTTTTCCTGATAATTTCCACAAATAAAATAAACTATATGTGTACAGGGACCTTCGTGGTGAAGAAAGACACAGAGTAAAATCAAGCATCAGTTATAAAACTAAAAGAGGAAGGCCTTAATATATTTCAGTTAAAAAATATTTTAAATTACCTTCATCTCCACAATTAAATTTAGCTGATATTTATTTTTGATTTGATTAACTCCATTGGATCGTTAATTAAACTTCATTAAACTAAACAAATGTATAGATGTTGAAAGTTATCACATAGGAGTTTTCTGGTGTTTTGGTTTTCTACTACACTCCAAAGATGTGCAAGATGAGCTAAGAAAGGATTCTAAAATGCTATATTGGCCCTTTGATGGATGATTGATGGTAACGTCTTCAGGGATTTCCCTACCACTCAAGTGCAGACTGCAAAAGGTATTCCAAGTATTATTATAAGTAATATGGCCTTCTGAAAAAGTTGTGTCCTTCAAAATTACATACAAAAAGTGGATGGTTTATAACCTCTTAATCTTTTGATTTCATTCATCATCATTCATCACTGTTAGCTTGTTAAACTGATCTAAAAAAATATACCGAAATGTCAAACTATAAAGAAGATTTATAGAACAAAAATATGTATTAGATTTTTCTAATTACTGACATTTTGTTTTTGTTTGTTTCATACACTGATGTTTTCAATTCCACATTTACTTGCATTCAGTCTTCATGATTTAATGCCTTGCACTGTTGTCTAAATACAAAGGATAGTTTTGAGAGGATGTCTCTTTGAGCCTGTCTAGACTCTGACCAGACCATTGCAGTATATCAATATGGTTTCATTACAGCTCTGACTATGTGTTTGGGGTCAGTGTCCAGCTGGAGGTGGACCCTCTGCCCTCAAGCTCTGCTGCCTCTTAAGAAGTTTTCTTCTAGGATTGATTTGTATGTACCTTGATTCGTCTTTCCACCACATCTGACCAGCTTTCCTGTTCCTGCTGGTGAAAAAGCATCCCCACAGCATGACCCACAATGTTTCACAGTGGGCATGGTGTGTTCAGCATGATATGCAGTGTTAGAGTTCTGCAACATAGCGTGTTGCAAGAAGGCCAAACACTATGTGTGGCAAAACACCTTCTCATTTGCTGTGTCCCCTACAAGGCTTATGAAAAACTGCAAACTTTCTTACTTTCTTCTTGCCATTCTTCTCAAGAGTCCAGAACTGCTCAGTGCAAGACTAATAGTTGATTCTCCATCCTGGGCTGCAGATCACTTGACTTTCTAATAATTCAAAGCAAATATTTTACAAATTTTTTAGATTGTTACCTAATATAGATATGTGATACCAGAAAATAGGAAAAAAAAAGAACAATTTATTCTATGAACTTTGTGATAAGAAGGGGTGGAGCACATGAGGCAGAGATCAAAATGACATCATTTTTCATCATACAGCTGCAAAAATTAGAAGTGATTTATACAGTTCAGCTTGGAATTAATACGAAACAATTGGGGTACTAAAACTGATATAAAACCAGAAAAGTTTTATAAATGTTAGTAAAAATAAAAAAGTTCTATAAGTTTTTAGAAAGTGTGTGTAGCTATCTGGTTTCAACCATGGATACAAAGCAAATAACATTTAAAAAGCTAGATAGAAACAATTTTTGTTCTCTGGGAAAAACTATTTGGCTTTAAGCTGAAATATAGCAACATGTAAAAAAAATGGAAAAGTTGCACTTTCCTTAAACTGACTGATTACCAACTTTTCAAAGTCACAGGTTCTCAGAATATATATCATCAAAGCTATGGTGGCTAAGATGCAGAAGAGCACAACAACAACGAAAAAAAATAAATAAAAAGAAAACTTGACGGTATCATCATAACCCTTTGGCAATAACACGGTGGTGGGTGATTCAGAAACATGTGCTGCCATTTTATCATGCCGAGGGCCAAGTTTTGGAGCCTTAAACACCCCGCCAAGGCTTGATAAATCTGGCTTGAAAAATCTCATTTGTGGAGAGTTAGGCATCTGCAACAATATTTATCTTCTTCCCTGTCCAAGGGTAATGGGTTAGGCAGGATGGATGAGGGCGCAGTCCTCTTGCCTTCAGGTGCAGCGATCTCACAGAGGACCCGTAGACAGGCCGCCTTATGACGAAGCAAAAGGAAACACATCAACTCACTCAGTAAACACATCACCACGGCTGAACAATTGGCTATTAGCATAATTAGTCGGCCTGATTTTAGACTTTTTATGTATGAGAGTGCTTGTGTGTGCATATTAAGGGGAGGCTTTTTTTTTTTTGCTGCTGTGCCACAGCAATTAAACCCATCTAATTTCAAGAAGAGCAAACATTCTTTAGCGGCTGCGGGAAGGCTTCGGGGCGCAGAAACTTCAGGAAACATAATGTCCTCGGTGGCACCACGTTTTGTCTGATGATGTTTGGTAATTATGCAGCCTGGTACTTTATGGGGAAAAAACAACAAAAGAAACAGGCAAGGATCTGTGCCTGAAGCTTATCAATAAACAAGCAGCCAACTCTATCTAGATGTTGCCTTTTTGCCTTTTGTGCAAAACAGTACTAGAAAGACAGAAACAGGGGTAAAAGAAGAAGAGTCCAAAAGGTCAGTTTTTAGCGAAGGACTTCGTCTCAGATGTAATTAACCTTTTGATTTAGGACACGCTGTCTCGTGAGTAATCTGGCAATTAGTTTATTTGGCTATCATGTGATGGTAATGACTCTAATTAGCATGACGTGACCTCTTCTAATCTGCTGCCACCCAGACACGCTACTAGATTTCTTGTCTGGCCTGTGTGAACGAGACTCTGATGATGGCAGATCTGCTCTCATTGATATAAAACTTTTTTCTCCCCCTGCCCCCTTGTTCTGTGTTTATCTGCAGAACAAGAAATGTCTTACTACAGAACATGATTTGTTTTTCATATGCTAGTGAACAATCAAAGGCCTCATAATTGCTTCCCATAATATCTCCGATAATGTGTTATTTGTTTCTGTTTGTTTAGTAAGTATTCCTGTTAAGGGAAATGGATGCCTGAAACCACTTAAATTTGGTAACTTTTGCTCTGTGAAACCAAGTTGGAGAAGGAAGCGTATGAAAAGACATTTTCAGTGTGTTTCAGTATCTATCGTGGAGCAAGAGTTAACGAGGTAGAACACACAGGGAAAACTTGAACCCGAATGCTGTAAACCAGGACACCACTGAGATATAAGATGTGTGAAATGGTCTTCGCTGTGCAGTTTCACTCAACAAGGATCACAGATGTGTAAAAAAATTGCCTGTTTTTTACAGCGAACTAAATTTCTGTGAATTTTAGTCAGCCGTTGCCTTCTGAAGATCTCTGTTTTAGATTATAACAAGCTTGGTCGAAGAGTGCACAAATTTAAACAATATTTTTATATCTCAATATGTATTTAATATGACAAATAATTTTTTGGAAATGTAAAGATGCTAAGTTGCAAAACTTTTTTGAAAGTTACATTTTTAATGGACCTGACCCAGAACTTTGTCAACATCATCTGATAAAAATAAATATACAATTGTTTTTTAATGACCCTATTAGTGATATTTTTACTCAGTTTTACAGACAAATGCTTCTCAAGAAACAAAAGAAATATTATTTAAAACAAAAAAACAACAGAAAGTCCATCTGACGGAGTTGACACAGAACTGAAGGTGGTGACAAACTAGTGAGAAAAGAAATACTTGATACATATGAAGTAATGCCATTTATGTAAAATACATTAAAATGAATTAACTGCACACTTAAGTGAGATTTGTCAATACTATCACTGAAAGAGTCACATTTATCAGTTAAAAATTAGCAAAATGCCAAACTACCTAAATTTATATGTTGTTATTCTGAAGGAGGCCATATTCTAGCTCATCAGGTCCATGAAATCTTGACAGTAAACCAAAATTAAGCATTTATTTCACAAAATGTCATCAAACATTTGTAAATTGTCAGTTTGACACATGGTGTTGACACATCATGGTTGTGATGAGCAACTTAGGAATAAAACAGAAGAAAAAACTAAAGAATACCATAAGCTAGCCATAAGCTAGCTAGAGCTGCTAAGCCCTCTTAGCAAAGGAAGAGAAAGGAAGAGGTCATGGGGTCCTCAGAAGTTCTGATGTCCCCCAATAATGCCTGATTTTTTTTACATTCTTTTTATGTCTGATGGTATTGACAAAAACTTGGGACAAATTTCAAATGAGTTGGAAAATACATAAAAATGATTTTTAATAAAATTTATTTATACTTTTATAATTATTTATTTGAATACTTAATTGTCATAACATATTATTTTAGTATTTCTTTAATTGTTTTAAACTGCTATAATGTATTGAGTTCTGCTGCAGGACAAGGGCTTTTACAGACACCATCGAACTGCTACCAAGTTTAATATAAAAAATATTCAGCAAACACCAGAAAAACATACATTGTCGTGCTGACATGGCCGAGGTTAGTTTAGGCAGTTACCTGAAAAAATTATAATTTTTGTATATTTTATGAAAATGTTGTGCTTGATCCATAGGACCTGTGATGTGCCTCATCTCAAGAATAACTATTTGTTATTATTAGGATTCTACATTATACATATTATACACAACTAAGACGCGATGTAAAAGTCATTAAAAAAAGTATGGTTCTGTGTGTGTCAATGAATGCTTTAGGGTGACAAGCTGCAACTGTTCATGGAGTCAGGAGACATTTATATACTTTTCATATCTCATTAAATATATGTATTTATTTGACAAGAAAAGGGAAAGTTCAATAAAATTCTTAGACTGCTGTTTTTCAAAGTTTTGAATGATTAGACAGTTCCAAATAAAAAAGGCCAGAAACCTCAAAATTTTTTTTATGAGATTCAATGTTGGAGGAGGAAATGCCAATGCTACAATGCTCCATTCCAATAAACAGCACCATGTAGAATAAAACAACAGCTGTAGTAAAAACATCTGGATAAAATGGGAACTCTGTGTCCTTACATAAAGACTGAAGCCCAGAATCTGAAGTACCAGCACATCTCTAATAAAATTACCTTCCCAACAAGTCTCAAAAAGGATTTCGAAAGTTGTTTCCTCTAAAATACAACCCTAAGTCTGCTGATAAGAGATGCAAGACATCATGGATGTGCTAATACAATGGCTCTTAAAGTCCCACAGTTTTATTTATTTGCCTTTGAACAATAAAGACAGTTATTAATAATAAAAGATAATCTGGGACAATGGTAAAAAAAAAACTGTCAGTTTCTGGAAAAAGAATAAAGATTAGAAAGAAATCAGACAGGGAGGCCATGAGGCCAAAGAAACACTGACACAGCTACAGGAGTCTTTGATTTTTGTTCAGCTACAAAACAAAAAGCAATCCTCTATATGTCCAGCCTAAGGAATAGGAGTAGCTGAAACGTTTATTTAACACAAAAGTAAAACCTCCCAGTGAAGTACCGTGGTGACTGTATTCAATTCTGGAGTGTCTTATTTTCAGATTAAACCAATCTTTTTAATTTAGGAACAGTTATGAATGATGGTGCCTGAAAATGAAAAAGGGTGAAACCCAGAATAAACTAAATTATTGATAGAAATAACTTAATGAGTGGAAGGTTAAAACATTTAGATTGCATAGCTGAGGTCGACCCAAAAGTGAAAAACAAATGCAGTTCACGGTGGAAAAGTCTTAGTTTAAAGGTGGGGCACTCTCGCAGCTAAATTAATATAAACTTTCAAAAAATATGCTTTCCCTAAATAGAATCGTTTTCAATTCAGTACAGAATGTTCATCCGGTTTATAGGAGGATAAAAAATATTTTAGAAAGGATTTAATTTGGCCCCGTTTTTATTGCATCACTAAAATTTTAACAGGGATGTGTATAGATTTACGAGCCACTGTACACAAGCAGAATAATTCAACATGGTAGTTTGTGTTAAGATATTTAGGAGTTGGATTTTAGTGAGCAAACAGCAATGGTTTGTTTATACTGTGTATACACATTTGAGCCATACAACTTTTAGGCATGTCAATGTTGGTGTTAATGTGAGTTAATTCCTCAGTCAAATCATGAGGGACAATTGTATTCTCACTATGGCTGAAAATTCCTCTGTCATTATTGTGACAATTGTAGAAAACCACAAATTATAACCAGCATATTAGCTAACATTTTCCAGTTTTTCTTTTTAAGTAAGCTCTGGATATATTTGTATTCTTGGCAAAGTTTCATACTGACTCATGCGGTCAAATGCACTCAGCCTGTGAGGTCACCACCAGCTGACTATATTCCACAACAATACCATATGTGTCGTTTTAGTCCATGCACAAAGAAAGTTAATCTACATGAAGCCATCAATGTTCAAAAGGAAAGAGTGTTCCCGCTTTTACCACTGAGCAAAAACAGAAGAAAAAGACCTAATAAAGAGCTGATTGGAAACAATTGATCCCATAAAGAAAAAACGTTTCTCTGTGTGTGGTTTCAGAATATACAGCATGGGCATGTTTTAACTGGCTTCGGCCCGTTGTTCACAAAACCGTCGTAGGACTTCAAAGTCATCCAGCAACAGCTGAGACATTTATGTCTGCCTCCAAGTCTCGAAACAAACCCGGCCAAGAAGAACAATTGTGTTTTCTCACCATCTCGGCGACCTGCTCTCCCTTACACGACTGGTTTCCAAGAGTTCATAGCTGGTGCAGCCATTAAATATCTCTGCTTTGACGAAGAGAGCCATATCTGCGGTGCTGGAAAAGCGTCCCTTTCCAAAAGGCCTCAGAGTTCGTAGAAAAAGAAAACTTCCTCATGTCTGACTCCCAACTATGTTTCCAGATGTGCCAGAGGTCAGGGGTTAAAGATAAAAGTACCAGGATGTGGCATAACGCCTTGTAGAAACTGGTGGCTGTGTGTGCATTCCTCACTGGAGGGGGCCGATGAGCAGAGTGCCTCACGTTTCTGCTCTCCACCACTCCCAGTAAGAGGCCTCATTTCGTGGTGGTGAGTTATGGCACCCTAGGTTTTGTGTTCTCCACTTTGGCAGTGTTTACCAGTGGCACTAAGGCAAAACAGTGTTAAATACGGCAACTGGACAACAAATAAGGAGGCTTTCTTCTATCATGGCCAGAAAATCAGCCTTCAAGTTGCTTTTTACCATCATGACAGTAAAGCATTTCATGTCTCCTTTTATCACTCACATAATTTAGGACTACATCCTTTAAAGAAATTAAAAGTCAAGTTCAGGTTCTTTAGAAAAAGTTAAGGTGTGCTGTAAAGAATCCCAAGCAGGGAGCAGGATTTGACTTACAGCTATGGCTCCTGCTTTCTGCTGGGCGCCAATAGAGATATCACCAGTTACTTACCAAGGTCTGTTACATTGATTCATGAATCTCTGGCAGAAATTGGGTTAATTTCCCCCCCGAAAAAGCTAATATGATTATTTGAAGTGTGTCAGAAGGCTTAATAAGTGTGGAAATTGGCCTGTCATACAAGTCGAGAGATTGGTTGTAAATTGTGTGATTACAGTCGCAAAGCCTCGGCCTTCTTTATTGTTTCTTTACATGCAGTAATCTGCTAAATGAAAACGGACCGAACAACTTCATTAGAATTCAAAGGAAAAAAAAAAGAGTGGGCAATATTAATATGACAGAGACAACTTTATTGTGGAATTATGGTAATAATGAGCTTTGGAGGATGTGCAAAGATTACATATCCCCTGAGATGGTTTATTTTATTCTTAGGCTCTGCGTATTCAGCTTCGAAATTTGTTTTATTGCCCATCAGCCTCTGCCAGAGCGGTCCTTCAGAAACACGGCCAAAGCAGATCCGGTTACCAAAAGAAAAAAGAGAGATAGATAGAAAAAAAAAAGCAAAAGTATGCCATCTGATTTGGAATGCATTTTTAAAATAGTTTGATTCCAATATCGTGCAAACAGCTGCAAGTTTACTTTGAAGCTGTGCACACGCTGAAGAACGCTTGCATAGCCACTAGATGGAGCTAGATCCTTCAGAAGAGCTTTGGGGATTTTGGCAGAAACAAGACAATAATGGAGCAAGTGGAGCAGAGGACTCAGAGCTCTTTCATGTGCTTGGATCTTGGGAGGAAGCAAGAATGAAGCTCCATCTTGAAGTGGCCCAGTCTTACTTAGCATTCAGCGAGTGTGTGTGATCCATAAAAATAGACTTTACACATATATTCCATGGGAGCAGCAAACTTTATTAAAATGAAAATGATTATCACCTTGAGTGCAGTCCCCAGCTTTTTAACCTGTCTCATACAGTGAGCCAATTACCTGCACGACTGTTGGGACTATCCAGACAGCCGTGTGTTGACAGGGTCTGTTTGAAGGAGCAGGAATTAGTGTTTATGCATATTTGATTTTCTGAAAATAGCATTTTTTCTGTGACTCATACTCAATATGCCTAAACTTTTTTTTTTCTTTTTCAAATCAAACCTGTAAAAAGTCCACAGAGGCTTCTCTTTGGGTCTGTAGGAAACATATTATTTTTAGTCAGGGGGGGGAAAGGAAGTTTAAAGGGAAGGACAAGAGTCTATCTGGAATTACACACTAAAAATAATGCTGCCAAAGAATCATTTCTTTTTTTTTTTTGCTTTAAAGGAATGCCAAATAAATGGAAAAGTTAAATTCTGTATTAAATCTCCACTATCTATGCTTTAGAGCTTTCATTAAAAGAGGGGGGAAAATCTGGTCATTGGAGGGTACTAACACATTCATTCTTAGACTGGATCTACCTCTAACTAAAAGTAGTTATTATTTGCATTTATGAATCAGTTTCTATGAACAAAAATTTACTCTTAAGGAAAGTAAATTTCCTTAAGTAAATTTCTGTAATCAGCTCATACAGAATTGAGCTGATTCCAAAACAACTCACTTTTTTCCACAGTTATGTGGCAAATGTAGTCATAGGAAAAAGTCTTGAGTGGTCCCTTACTCCTTTAGGTCTTTCATCTAATCTTTCTCAATTATTACTTCTTCAGGCTTTCTGTAGATCTTTAAAATGACTACATGTAATTTCCCTCTTCATCATTCCGAAGCCCAAGTTCACACATACCTACTTAAATTTCTACTCTGAATCTCTTTGTTTCTCTTGGCAGTCAAGTGTTCATTTGAATCCTTGAGATACCTCTCCTCAACAGTGTTCAAATTTCATAAATATTGTGATTTATTGGTAAGTTATTTTAGAAATTATACATTATTTGCTTTGTAAATTAATTGCGGTGCGATCCAGTTGTTGACTTTTCCTATGAAAAATGACAGATTTTAATTTCAGATTGAGCCAAAACACATGGATGATTTGATGAATTTATTCAGATTAAGTAAAAGAGCCATTTGAGCACAAACACTTTGCGCACCACATCTGGGTCTCCATATGTGACTGTTGTGCCACCAACTCGTATTTTAGTGTTTTGACTCGTGCAACTGAGGGAAAACAAATTTCAGAGCTGGTGCCGGAGGAGTGAATGTGAACTCTGTCAACAGATGTTTAACGCCCTGAAAAGAAGCAACAACAAAAGAAAAAAAAAGTGACACAAATTCTCCTGATGTCTTGTGTGAATCGCACCATTTAAAACGGAGCAGTTGTGACAGGTAATTGACTTCAAAAATCCAAGCAGTAGTACTTATGTCGCAGTAAAATAAATGCACTGTTTCTGCACCTTTATAAATATTCATAGTTCATGTTGATGGAGTGACATTAAACAAATTATTCCATAAATACATCTGATTTGTTTTTTATTTCACAAATACACGGTTTAAAGTGCCTGTTTCACCCGTTCAGCTGGCATCTCCGGCAGCTGATGCATTGGAAATGGCGCCATGAATTAACCATTGTTGTTGGATGATTTCATTTACGCTCCTCCTTTCAGCTCAAACTTCTAATTGTCTTTATACACTGAAATATTAAAAGCCTAATATGTCATCTGTCACGGCTGTCATTTATCATTCCAAGTCCTGTGGGCCTTTGAAGATTTTCCCTCAAATTACCTTTTATTAAATTTCTAGCATTTGTTCCCATTACAAGCCTGTCAGTCCATTTCATTTCCAATCTGCACGTTGCGTTTTGTCCCTTTTTCATCGCCGTCATTCCCAGAATGATCCTGCTTCTGTCTGGCCTCAGACAGCTGAGCTGATTAAGAAGTTGACTCAATTTATTCTTTTTTTTTGTTACATGTCTATTGTTTGATTTTAAGTTTGCCCTGATTCCTCTTAGACAGAAGTCACGCTAATTTTGATTCCTCTTTAGAAAAGCTGTTTAGTCTTACAACATGTGATGGATCTGATTAGTCATTCAGGCCAGCCTCTGCTTTTATGCTTACATTAACTAACACAAAGAGCCCCCCTACAGGTTAAAGTTTAAATGTGGATTAGCAGATAAAGCAACTCCTGATTAGGTTACCGTGGGGCTTAGTGTAGAAGGAAAAAGAAATGGATTTTCCCCGCACGATTTTCCACAAACATCTTCGCTCTGCCTCTTCTCTGTTCTCCTCTCGGCATCATCCTCTCACACTCTCTCCCAGCATGGATATCTATTTTGGCGCAAAATCTTTGAACAATTATGCAAATGCATGTAAGGCAATGCACAATACAGTATGGAAATGGCTCAGAGAGAAAATGGACTCATTAAGGACAGATGGCATGAGTGCTGAAAGCCATTTATTATGGATGCAGGAAGACATTTCAGACAATGTCAGAACCTGGGAGACATCAGATTATGATTTTTAACAGCAAACACTGTTTGTTGTAGTGATGTAGTTCTTGATTATTTCAGAGTGTTGATGATTATAAATGAGCAGCAGAAGAACGCGCGGTAAAGATGTCTCTCACTGCGTTTGATTTCATTTTTTTTGAGTTGATGTTTCATCTCTTTGACAGGAACCACTTTCATGCTATGTTAAATTAGATCCTCGAATACTGCAAAACCTTTAAGGAAATTCTGCATGTTGATCAAAAGTGTTAAGTGTAGAAACTTGCATCGTGAGGAGAGAGCTGAATAAAAAAGCTGTTGTTAAAATTACATTTGGCAGTCATGCTACATACATTTTTAAACTCCTATGAGATTAGTTTCTATAGACTTAAATGTGCTTTACAATTGCAATGCATTTAAGACAGTCAAAGTGAACAGTGGGGTTTTTCACAATTAGGGAAATGCAAGAGTTTACTCTCTTTTTCATTATGATCAGACGCTTTGTTATCACCCAGGCTGGTGTTAACCCTCTGGGTGGCAGAAAATTATTTGCAGCACAGATAAAGCTTTATTCATGGCGATGGCACCATAAACACGAGATCACGGTGGCAGGAAGACCTACAACTTCAACAGGAGCGCGACTGAAGGGGGAGTTCTCGGCGGAGAAATGTGGGCTTCTGCATTCTTTATTTTTGTATTTTGGCCCCTCTGTGGGCTTCCTCAGCACCACTGTCTTGGCCTTTGATGTCACTGAGGTTATTGTTGACTATTCTCTCCTGTCGGCCTCAATATTCATCCAAGCTACTCATGGGATGCAGGAGAGGGAGAGGCATGGGCTGCTGTTTATTTCTACACTAATTCTTGTTTTCATGGCTTCCTCATCATTCCTCGCAGCAGAAAATTTGGTGTCTTCAAAAGTTATGAAACTAAATCACCAAAATTCCTTGTAAAACAAAAATGATGTAAATTTAAAAGAAAGTATATTTTTATGCTAAATTGCAGTCACAATTTTTGGTGTTGCAAAATAATAAATATATCTCAATTTCTGCAGGATGACAAATTTTATCAAGACGCTTTTCTGCTAAAATGATGTATGCCATAATAGCTGCTGATAGATTATGTAATATTATTTGTATTTAAGTGGTGAAAGTCCATTTGGGTGTTTTTAATCAGATAAATGGAAGGATTTTGATTGCTTATCATTCTCAAGGTTTATTTTTTATTTTTTTGAGTTAGCAATGACTTCAAAACTTCAAAAAACTTCCATCGCACCATTTCTGCCACTCCAGAGAATGTGCCAAAACCACCTGGAGTTTTCTTGGGCTACATGGAGCACTGAGTAACACAGAAGGCCCCACTTGCTGAGCCTTGCCAATCTGCTCAGCTAGGTGAAAGTAGGAACTGACAATTTCCCCTATTTTATAGAAAAAACAAATTCTGATATATCAGACACCAACAATGCAGTCAATGTGTGGAAGTTAAGCAGCGCCATCTATTGGTCAGCTGTAACAGGCAAGGTTTCTTTGAGCTACATGCCTGTCAAGCAACTGACTGCAGGTTCAGTCCCTTCTGATGATCGGACTTATTATCCAGCACATTTCCACTTCTCATACTTAAAAGTTTCATAAAAGTAGAAGAAAAACAAAGTATCATACTTTGCAAATAAGCAAACTACTGGTACTTTGAGTATTTTCTTTTCCATAGTTTTGTTTACTATTTGCTATACAATAATAATAAATAAGTATTATATAAAACTATATTGATAAATGTCCTTATTTTAACAACAGTACAAAATATATAACTTTTTTAATGAAAGCAATTAGATATTTATATAAAGTTTTGTACTAACTGAGGCTTATTTCTGATTATGTAAAACATTTTTTAAAAAGAAGCAACAAAAAAAAATCCAGATGCCTAAAGTTTTAGTTTTTTCGATCATTTTGACAATATGGTCTGTAAAAGTCACCAAACAAACAAATGAAAACTATCAAAGGCTTTCACATTCAACACTCCCTTTGTTAGGGCCAGGCTGTTCTTTTGTGCCTCCTGCGACTATTGTGACAGGACACAAGAGACTTCTAAAGGGCAAAGTTTCTTATTAAATTATTTCTGGGTGAGATGGAACAGAGGCCTGAATAGAATCATTAAAGTTCGCCCGATTATAGGAATGCATGCGCTCGCGCTGCCGTCTGCTGTGAGATGAAAAGCTGTGCGTTTTCATGCCCCCCTTCTCCTCCCCTTCAGAACCTTTAACTCGGCGTGAAAAGATATGACATCAGTCCTGGCAAAAACACAAGGGCGAGAAATGAACGATACCATTGTGGCTCCCCGAACATCAATCATGCCCAATACTTTTGGGAAAAAACAATGCAGTTTTGTTTGCGTTTCAGAGGTGACAAACAGCACTTGTGACTGGCTTAACACTGTCGATTCCCATTACTCAAAACCCGAAGCAAATCACAGTTAAACTGTGGCCCTGTTGCTAGGCAGCTGAGTTCTCTTGACATGGTGGTTAGTTTTTCTTTCATTGCTTGACAAGAGCGGAGTGAAAGGAGTTTTGAAAAACTTGCTTAAGGCGCTCAGAGGAAAGGGATAATTGGAGTCTGCGGATTGTATAGCGGCCCTTGTGTGGAAACTTCCCGAGCGGGAGACAGAGAGAGTTGGATGCAACAAAATTTTAACTCTTGTACACAAACTTGACCCCGGGTCTGCCAAAAGGGGGCTTTTCCACACTTCATTTGCAGAGTGTTTGCCCCAGTGTGGCCCAAAGGTCCGGTGTCAACTCTACAGACACAATTGAAAAAACGCAATGCTGCTGCACAACAAGCTCATATACTTCCAATTGGATTTTAAACTGCAGCTAATGTCTTATAAAGTTAAAAATAAAAATAAAAAGAGGACCTGGAAATGGTAAGAAATGCACAGGTCATAGCTAAGATTTTGCACTTTGTCATTTGAACAAAACATTATCAAGTGAGGTCATCGAGACTGTGGCTGCAGTCAATTTCATCAGCACGTCTCTTGAAATATAGAACAAACTCGTTAAGCAAACAATGAGGAGGGGTTTATGCCTTTAATGACCCACGGAGGAGCCCAGCCGGTGAAAATGCACACCCATTTTGAGAGGGAACCAATTAATGCTGGATTAACATTCATGGTTATTTACAGTTGCCTTTGTGCTTGTTTCTGCTCTCCGATTTGAGCAAGAGAGAGAGGGACAGAGAGTGGGGAAGCGGGAAGGTGGGGGGTGAGGCGGGAGGTGGGGTTTACGGAGGGGACTTGGAGAATGGGGGGTTGTTTGGACGCGAGAGGTGCAGTGAGGTGGTTGGGTCCATTGTGAGGACACCACCTCTCTCATTATGCCCTCTCAATCAGCACTCCTGCTCACAGGAAGCCCCTGTAAAGCCCATCTGCCATAGCTAATCTACAGGCAGCCTCTCGCTTGCGTCTGGGCCCGCTACCCTCAGTTGCATTATTCCCAGATCCAAGGCTTCGCCAGGGATCAACCAAAGCCCATTAAAGTAAATAATAGCCAGAAATGACAGGCTTAGCACGGATTGGGGAGGAAGTTGAAGACCAGTTTGAGCTCTGAGCTCTGATTAATAGAGAAAAGCATTTTTGGGGGGGAGTAAGGGTTAGATGGTGAAAGCAGGAGGGAGAAAGAATGAAGGGAAAAATGACCTTAGTGTGATGAAAAGAATTTTTCAACCAGTATAGTTTTTTTCAACGAGAGTAGTTGTAGTTCACAATCTAAAACATTATTGAGTTATTATTGCTTTGACGAAGCTCCAGCACAATAGGGTGAAATGAGGGAGATATGTGGGAATGATGAGGCATGCCTAAGAAGAGACTGGCAAAAATCATCCTTAGTATTAATAACCAAAGTTAGCTTTTGGAACCAAATACAACAGAGTACTTTTTTTGAGAGAGTACTGGTCAAAGATAACATTTATCTTCATAATTTGCATGAGTTCTGGTAAAATAAGAAGCCCAGTGCAGGTTTGCCACAGGAGCAGCTAACCATGCTTAATTAAATTGAAAACATCACTCTGTCAGAAAACTAATCTCAGTTCGCAAGAAGCAAAACTGCAGAAAAGACATTAACTTTGAAATGTTATTTAAGACTGAAACTTCAACATATTTAGATTTGAATATATTCAAATATTCAAATCTATTTGAAAGTCCAAACTTGTTGGCAGTAAGTCCAAAAATTTTGCTGTGGGCACGACCCCACTTCTGTTTAACCTCTTAACTTTTTATTTTCTGAAGACCTCTTTATATAGCCTCATACAAAACATCTGTTTGTGTTTGTGTTTTTGTATTATTGTCTTCACAATTTTCTCTACAACATTGTTATTTGTAGTGGAAGTAAGCCTGTTGGCCACTTTCAAAAGGTTGTTTCGTCATGGTCAGCTTGAGGTTAAACAATTAAACTGCTCCATGGAGTCGAGTTAGTGTCAAGTTAGGAATGAAGACCAATGGTTAAGTTAGTTAAAACGGACAAAAAGGGGTGTGCAGTCAAATCTGGTTATTACCTAACTGACCTGTTGACACCCTCAGACTTCTCAGCGAACATGAACACTAACTAGATGCTATTTTACCTCCAATTCACTCTTCAGAACATTTCATCAGAAAGTTTCACTTTCATTTTAGAAGTGTTTTAGTTAATTAGAGGATCATGTCTGGCTTTACGTGTTTATTGCTTGGAGAAAAGCTTCCTCCACTGTGTGCATGAGTTCAGGCTAGAATTTAACTCGATTTGTCACTGGGCCGACAAGTGGAGACGGCCCGAGTGAGATTATGTGGAGCAGTTCCACCTCTGCTTACCTACTGTAAAAATTGCTTATATGCCTGTGAAGGAATTGGAATGTGTTTAGGACGCGACTGATCGGGCTTGGGCTGCTTCTTCCAGGTTCCTCTGATTGGATGGGAAGCCCTCAGCAGAGCTGGGAGCTGCAGGAAAAAACAAGTTAGTGCCGCATGAAAGGTGAGCTTGCGCTTCTCTCTGAGTGTCGCCTATTGATCTATCAGTTACCTGGATCTTCAAAAAAAAATGAAGTGGGAGGGGGAAGGAATACAAAGCTGAGACGTCTACTTCAGAGGCGTAATGAAGAATTTAAGATCCTGCGAATTTATTATTGACAAGCCTGTAAAAAGATATGATACATCGAAACCGACAAGGCCTCTGGGGAAACACTTAAGGTTTCTTAAAGAAGTGTTTAATGGTATTGATTTTTATTGTTCAGTGAGCAGCATGGAGCCTTTGACTGTTTTATTGAACGGATTTAGGCACATGCTTTTAAACACAGAAAGGAAGAAGACTTTTCAGTTCGCAGATTAAATCCATCAAACAATACGTGCATTGAATTTTAATAAGCTTGCTGACTATACCATGTCACAAACAGCTGCGCTCGCATTCAGCTGCTTGTTTTACAGTGGCAGCTTCCCCTGAATTGCCTCTTATGTCATAGTCCCCCATGTAGGATGGGGTTTGTGTGCCACTGATGCGACAGATGTGTTAGGACCTCAGCAGCCAGCAGAGGCCTCTCATGTCTTGTTCAACCCCAGAGACAATAAAATGGAGATTTTTTTTTTTTTTTGGTGTGATACAATGCAAGATATTTTACAATTTCCAGCCAAATATCTTTCAAAGACACAGTGCTTTAGTGGGCTGGTGTAATGTTGTGTTGTTTCAGGAATAAATGTAATTGTCACCCTCTTCTTTTGGTTTAATGTTTGTAGCCACATCGCAGCTCTTCACTCGGTCTGATCTTTGTTCTTCCGCAGACTGAATGCTCATCTTAAATGAACTCTGCTCTCCTGTTGTTGCCACAAAAGTGCCACTGTGTGGTGTCAACCCAGGCTTTCTTCCCAGGAGACAGCGTGATTTCTATATCCGTTGTCATGGAGATGTGGCGAGGAGGGAGGAAAATGGAGCTCTAACCTCTGGCTTTAGCTGCGGCTCCCAGGCCAGACGGTTCACTTGAGGATAGCAGGAAACTGCTCTGCCTGTTTGTTCGTGTGATGCCCATGGCAGTACTTGAAAACGTGAAAAAGAGACATTGTGGGAGTTATACTCAACTGATCATCCCTCATAAGTATATGTATAAAGCCATAAAGTGAAATCATATTTTACCGCAGTAGCCTGGTATTGTACTAAATTTATTCTACAAAATTAATTTATTTGTCATGAGTAAAATACCATTTTGCCTGTAATTGAATGGCAAAGCAGACTTCTTGTTGTATCTTTTTGTGTCACAAAATAAAGATTTTTAACCAAAAATGTTTAGAGTCTGCTAGAATGATGTTACAACAAAACAAATGCAGATCTAACTGCATGTACCACACATATCGGTTATTTTCTTTATTTGATTTTTTTGTTAAACCCTATGGCATATTTAGCTAACAACTAACTTAAATGATTAATTTAAGTTGTCGTAAAAAATGGTAAATGTACCAGAAAAGTGAACATCCATTCCTACAGGCTCTATGAAGTATTAAGAGTATGGAATTTTTATTTAATATTTTAAAAGTTACGAAAAAACTAATCATAGAGAGAGAGAGACTTTAGCTGTGTCTTTCCTTTTCTAACTGCTTTCCTCCCTCATCAAGAATAAGATTTTTTTTCTCCTTCTCATATTTTAAACTTATTTCAGGTACTCAACAATTCAAGCCATTGCTGCCCCCTTGGATAAACAGGTCTACACATACTAATGTGGTGTGGTAATGCATTGTGTCTCCACAAGTCAGATTTTATGAGTTCCATTGTCTTACCCAGTACCCTGGGGTAAGGCAAACGTAGACACAACCAGAATTTATTGCTTTAAAAGACATATTTTTAATTTCGGAAATATTTTTTATTGAAATGAAGTATCCTGAAATATTGGCAAATGTTCTGTTTTTTTCTCTTTGTTAGTGTTTCTTCCCTAGACAGAATATAAACTCCGCTCTCCCCCAATGTATATTACTTAAAGCAGAAAAGCAGCTCCCATCCCTTCCCCTGTCAACTGAAGGGACAACCTTTTAAAACCTTGCCACACCTTGCCACTGGCAATCACCCCAGGCTCAGGTATTGGTCACTTTGCTGGACAAGGACTGGTATTTATCTTGCCATCAGAAACAATAAGCAGGACGGTAAGGAAGGTTAAATAAAACCCCAAAGCTCACTGCTTGACAACTGCACAACAGCAGCAAATAATGGTATCTTAGGGTTTCCATCACAACCATTAAATGCTATCTACATTACACCCACTTATTAGAGTGTGATGCTAGGGTCACCTAAACTAAGGGGGAATTTAACTGGAATACAGTATTCTGGTCTTCTCAAGTCGTCTTCTCAAGGGAACCTAAGATCTTCCTTTTTAACAACAACCTGCAGTTGAGTTTTGCAAAAAAAGAAGAATACATGGAAAAGCAGTTTATGCCCTTTGTCAAGTGCAGTGAATCTGTTGTGGGTATATTTGTCTTCCATCAGCCCTACAAAGCCTGGAAGGCATATGACATCATAAGCTCTGAAAAACCAGGATATTTCAAATAAAAATGTGGTGACCTCTACAAAACAAGAAATTAACAAATAAAAATGGACCATAACTAAGTTGTTCAACTTGTTAGTGATCCAAAAAATAAGGGCAAATCAACAAATTGGTCACCAGATACAAAATCAAAACCCCAAGTCATTTCAATCCCCAACCTAAATGGAATAGAAAACTTGTAAAGTAAATTGAAGAGAGGAGAGACTTAAAGATAAAACATGTCTGTGGATGATCTACAGAGATAGTAGAAAGAGGAATACACCAGATTCCCTCTGTCTGTAAGACTCAGCCTTGTAAAATGTTTTTTTAAGTGGTGTTATCAAGTGGTACTAATGGTAAAGATATTGACAGCAGAGGTACCAATATTTGTTTTCCTTACACAATGAATGTACTCAAATGTTGGATGATTTATAATTTAAAAAATGTTATAAAAGCTAAAAGATTTGTCTCAGCAACAATAAGACAAAGGCAAAAAAAGTATAGAACACTTCCCCATTAATATAAGATAACACAGGTCTTACATTGTAAAAGATCATCCTCAAACGCTCTTTCAAACGCACCTGAAACTCCTTGAACTGAAAGTCAAAGAATCTGCAATGTTTTTATCTTAAACAGGGAAAGGAGGAACTGAATCAAAAAGTCCAGTGCTTAGGGAGAATGGGAGGTAACAACAACACCAAAAAACACAAAGATACTAGCATTAATAAAATCAAGTCTGAAATGGCTCACGTTGCACTTGCCTCCTAATGACGAGGGAGTGCCATGACCAGTGGAGGGGAAGAGAACACCATTTTCTATTCATCTGGCAGCGTGCCCAGATCTCATTCAACCAAAAAGTCTTCTCAATCCAAACTTAATCCCAGTCGATTAAAAGGTGGCATTGCTTTTCCGCCTCCGTTGTTACGCTGATGAAGAGGCAGTTTATCACCAGGAAGGCAAAGGCTTAGAAGGCAAAGGCTTAGAGTTTTTTTTGGTGAGGGTCAAAACAAATTAGATGAATTTACATGGTTTGAATCTCTTTCCGAGTTCCAATTGTAATGAACTTAACACAAAAAATGGATAGATCTGGAAGAAAAATGACTATTTCTTGATGAAAAAAAGTATGCTTTGTGTTATTTTCCCCCCTGACTCCTAGGGGGAAGGTGTGAAATCTAATAAAGCCATTCTCAGGAGGGGTGTCTTTGATCAGAGATTCTCTAAACAAGCAGCAAGTCCCACGAGAACACACGATCTATATGCTTCAACATGTGCTATCCTTACATCTCGACTTCTGCTCCCACTAAAACAGAGCTGTCGTATTGGAAACAGCTGAAGCATTTCAATTTCAGCCTGGGGCAATGTTCCGTCTTCAAAGAAGCATTGAGATGCTCCGTATGTCGAGTTATTTTCTGTAAATCGTGTCTGTTTTCCAGTCTGCCTTGGAAAGGTGCAAATGCATTGTTTGGCAGAAAGCATGATGGGAGAATAAATATGTACATTATGATCATGTCGAAAAGAGAAGCCGCGGTTGGCAGACTCCTAAGTTTAATACGTGTCTTGGTTAGGGAAGTAAAACAAAAGAAAACCAAACACAAAAAAACTTGTGGGGTATTGTGCATATGACACACTGTGCTTTGAAAAAGTGTTTGCTTTCTTACAAGAGCAATGTTGATATTTCGATTAAACCAGTTTGCTTCCTGTGTCTGGCTTTTGAATTCATTTGCGACATGAATACTTTTGAGGAGTGTTTATCAGATAAAGGGTACATTTGTACAGTTCTTCACAAAATCCCTACAAAGATGATCAAACAAGTAAAAATGTATGCTGAAGCAGGAGGTTGTTCCCTACATGGTCTCCTCCATTTATGAAAGGTGTGTACAAATATAAACAATCTGCTCTGACTGTGCATTAACTGTTTGACTTTGGACGAAGTATAAGAAAACTTTAAAAGATGAATTGTCTTGAATTAAAAATAATATTCCAGAAAATTACACTGAGAGCCATTGTCCACAAATAGTAAAAATAAAGAACTTCCCAAGAACAATAAAAACGCCAAAATTACTACAAGAGCACATCAACAACCTCTCCAGAAGGTCACAAAGAAACCAAAATAACACATGAAGCACTGCAGGCCTTACTTGTCTCATCTATGGTCAAAGTCCACACAGAAAGAGACCAGGTGAAAATGGTATTCATGGGAGAGTTTTAAGATGAAAAACACTCCTTAGCAGAAAGACCATAAGCCCTTTCTAATAATTACCAGAAAATGTCTAGATAGTTACTAAAACTTTTCAGAAACTCTTTAGATACAAAAGATAAGCTAAAATGTCAGTCTCACACCAAAACATGGTGGTTTACATAGACCACATATTTGTAGATTTTATTTTGTATGTTTATTGACAATGAAAATACCATTAAAATTTATTTGATGTTTTCAGCATAGATACCTTTAAATATATTAAATTCTTTGCATTTAAAGTAAGATCTAAAAGATCTAAAATAATTAGCAAGTTTATTTGGTAGAAGTGTGAAGAACAATCCTCACTCTGTTGAGATCAGTTTGTTCACAAAAGCATATCAGCAAATATGAACCAATTATTCATAATAGCTTTTAAACTCAGACAATTTAAACTCTGCACTTTCTCCACAAAGTCTGTATTGAAAGGCAACATTGGGAGATGACAGGAGGGGAGCCTAGAAATAAAAATTACAACTAAGTATGAATAGAACTTTGGGCCCACTATTATGGCAACAGATCCAATATCTGTGTCATTCCCTAGACACTTGAAGTAAAGGATGCGTGCGAACCATGAATTTAACAAAAAAGTCTTTATCTATAAAAAAAATACAAATACAAAAATTACGATAAATCAGTTTTACAATTCCTTTTTCTTTCTTTCCAAAAAATACACAGTATATACTATCTACACGATCTACACGGTCAAAAACTGTTTTTGCTCCGTGTCTAGGTAATCCAACTGTGTCCAATCGATCCCTCAATGGTTTGTTCTAAGGCAATATACAGCCTGACAGGAAGTAAACCTTTCAAAATAAAACAAAATTTCACAATAAAAATGCCTAAACAAATGTCAATCGTCTTAACTCAATTTTACAAAATAAAAAACAAACCACAATACAATTAACTTAAACATTTCCTACTTATGGCTCTAACACCCACCTTGACATTTTCAATGATTCAATATAAAGCTGACTATAATGCTTAAACAGGGCAATGCCCAAACTGGGATCACCAATTATCATGTTTAAGAGAGGGAAGGTAATTCTGTATTCACATAGTGCCATGTTTGATTCGGATGGCTTCTTTTCTCTAAAAAAATATCATCACCTTTTGAAAACTAGTTTATGTATTTAATCAATTATGCTTGTCTAATATTTAGAACTGAAACATTTCAGTATGATAAGAAAGCAATAATAGGAGAAATCTCTAAAGGAACTGCTTTACACAGCCCTAAAAGCATGATGTGTGATGCAGCAGAAGCTATATGCTGATCCAGTGATGTAGAGTGGGGAGTGCTGGTTTTGCTGCTTCATGCAGAGAAAGTGTGTGTGTCACACTGTGGCTGCTCTCACACTCCAGAAGGTCACACAGGATGTGGCTCTCACACATGCATACACACATAAACTTTGGGCCAACCTCCTAAAATAGCTGTAAAGGTCTTCTGCTAGTGGTCAGTGCAGGTTCCGTTTGAATAAATACTGACAGCATGGAAAAACCAGTACAGATCCTTATGAAATGTTCAAACAAATATTATATGGGGTTTTAGGACTTTTTCTTTGGTATATGTATTGATTTATTTTGATACATTGCTCCCTTTGGTGCACAAAAATATCACATCAAAAGTCAGTCAAAGATACAGTAGAATGATCAGCTGAGGCTGCTGAGCTCCTTTGGGAATTCAGGACAACTTCCTCCATTACTGAAAGCATAAATTCTGCAGAAAATGCTGAAGGAGAATGTCCATCAATGAATTCCTAACCATAACTTCAGGCACAAGGGGTTTGCAGCAGGAAAGCAAAGTCAATTTAATCATCTAAATGTTTATAACAAACAAAATAAAGGCATATGAGTGGGCAAAGTCTGGGCTTGAATCTTGATAGCATAGTGTGGTTCAACTTTAAAGAGGCTGTTCCTGTTTAAAAATGCTCACATGTAACTGATATGTAAAAAATAGAAAATTCATGGCAGTGCTTCATGGCAGTCATTGCAGTCAAGTGGATCACAACCAGTTAAGGTTTAGGGGCAATTACATTGTCACATAGGGCCGGTTGGGATCTTGTATTTCCTCAAGTTAATATTTGTAAAAGTTGTGCGATGATCCCTCACTGAACTCTAACAAAATAAAGAAATGTTTGTGCACTTACATACATATATATAGAAAGAGAGAGAGAGAGGTTCTCTATAAAACAGTATGAATCACTGACACAAACCATAGCAGCCACAGAAACCTGTGCCTGTGACACAGTCATGCAGGCGTGTGACAGGGCAAGCACACTTAACTAACAACTTCCTTCACATTGGATGCCCTTTGACAAACAGCCCTGCTTCTCAGCGCTTACGGCATGTGCCTCAGCATTAACGCTAACGCCCTGTGGTATGGTCGGCTGGACAGGCACTTGACTGATGGCTCTATTAGAGCCTCCCACAACGGCAACTACTCCTATCATAGGTCCTTCCACCAACTGGATGTGTTGCTGACAACGCACCGATGGGGTAAGGGGAAGACTAAACGGAGGGTCTAAACACACCGGCAAACACATTCAGACCTTTACACGTAAAAAATGTGAAGGACAAATCATAGACATGGCTGTGTGCACAAACACACAAGACATGCACAAGAGAGCAGGAAGGACTTAGCCATGCTTCACCTTTTTTGTTTGAGGCTTGAACAAGATTTTACACAAATACAACACACTCCCCTGTAGTTCATCTTTGGTGGCTTGTTCCTGAGACCACCATGAAACACGGAGGCCGCTGAAAGGCCGGCTCCCAATAATCAGCTCTGAAGGGGGTGAAAAATACAATTCATATCTTCACTCTTCTCAGTAAAGCAACCACTGGAGCAGGAAATGACAGTGGATGTTTTAATCTTCAAACGGTGAGCACCATGCTCCCTCAGGCTAGATGGAAGAAGCTGTTCATATGTGACAGAGCAGCCAGACCAGCGGAGCAGCTTGTTCAGTACATCAGTTCAGGTCCCACTTTTTTGGTTTAACCACATAATTGATTAACTTTTTTTTATAAGACCATAAACTATTATCATGACATTTTTACTCAAGTTTTTACATTGCCTAACCTCACATTTCAAGGTACATACAAGTTAATTTGAACAGAATATAAATGTGTAGATTCTCATTTACCTCTGCTCCTCTAGGATATTGGTCTTGTTCTCTTTCACTCTTTCACTCCTTGATCTTATTTAACCACAGTTGAGTTACATTGTTAAAAGCTTTTTATGTCTTGCACAGACTCCATTTATAAACACCTTACTGATGGTTGATATACATAGCAATATTCCTTGCAATCATCTAAAGTGAAGCCTCTTGTCAGCCCAATTCCTGAGACATGGTGGGTTCACTGACAGAAAACCAAAAAACAGTTTCTGGTCGGCCAGTCAAATTAAAAATAGGCCTGTGCATCATGCATTCCTGCAACAGTAGGCATCTTGCAGTTTTCAGAAATTTCAAAATAATATGGTTCCAAATACCTTTCCTTAAAGAAAGAACAGAAAGACAGGTGACATTCAACCAAATTGAGTGCCTCTGGTCCAAACTCAGTTTGAAATTGGCTCAATTCATCAATGTCATTAAAGGCAACAATCCCAAGATAGAGACATGAATATTAATTGAAAATAATCAGATTAAGCTACAAGTATCTGACATTTTGAGATGGGTACTTTATCTTCAGGGAAGGCAAGAGAAAAGATTGCCTGCGTACAAATCAGAGAACACTGCTTAATTGCATGTTATCACCCTATGATTGCCTTGGCATTATATAAAACAGTATGGTAATTACTTCACAGATAGTGATGTAAATAGCCGTGGGCTGCCACTTCCATATGAGGCACTGAAGAGAGAGGGCGCGAGGCTGAACATCTGGTTGCAGTGGTAGCACATTTAGATGTGTATAGTTAGTTGATTATTAGAAAGACATTAGCAGAAACATATAGTTGACAGCATCATTCACACATCACCCTGAAAGTTTGATTGTGCAGCCCGTAGGGCATCAAGTATTAAGACATTTAGGGGAAGACAAATAAAAAAAATTGAATCTTTAGTAGAATGTAAGTGGCCCTCATGGTGTCACTGCTGGCCAGCCTAGTGAACACATGCATTGTATGCATTACTGGCCAGATGGAGTTTCCCTCCCTCTTCCTTTCTACCACTCTACAGACCCTTTCCTCCCACCCCTTACCTCCCTGTAGCCCTAGAGGAAACACGACTCTGAGGGCTGCCGTCATATGTTTTCATCGTTTGTACAACAGCTGATAAATGTAATGTAAAAGGGGCTTTGTGTGTGGGGGGCAGTGGGGGTTGACTGTGATTGCTGGTAATAACTGACTAATAGAATAAAGCAATAACGTGCCGCCTCGGGGCGAGCCCGCCATTCTGACAATTCCATACTGCAGATTTATCACTGTGCCAAAATTAGTATTTCAGTCTGTTAGCTTTCATGTCCAATAGAGCTCCGTCTCGAGGTTCTAAAGAAGTCTTTTTACTTCAGGTTTCCTCCGTCAAACCGCTCTATAAGTCTGGAAGCACCCCACGGAGAGAGGCATCTCTAAGTTGACAGGGAACAATAAGGATAGTGATTTGCAGCAGGGCTTTTGTAGACACTTCAGAAACAACAGACTATTAAAATACCATTCGACACCAATGTAATGATGAAATTCAGTTTGGTAGATGAGTATGTATTAGTATGGATTATTATTAGCAATCTGCAAATATCTTGATTGTAGATGGCTCTTACAATTGGATGTTTATAAAAGGTATAACATTTTCAAAGCATTGCTTTCTTTTGATTTTGTAATAACACAAATAGGATAGTTTAGGATTCTACAGTACAATTTAAGGTTGCACAGTGTAACCATTTAACAGTTCAAAGCAGGCGGTATCTTACTTGATAACTTTCATCTTAGTTTATCATAAATCCAAATAAATTAGTCCGAGAGACTGAAGTTAATCCAATCAGACTTTTACTTTTTCAAAGGTACTCTATTATAGACCCTTGATCCTTATAACTGGTGACATTTGCATTGGACGGTTGAAGCTAGAGATTATTTACAGAATAAATGGAAGTAGGAAGTGGTTGTGCAACAATTAATCTTCCTGAGTGAAAATGTCTGAGAATAGGACATATAAAGCAATTCTAGTCAGGAACTATCTGATATAAATATAGTTTGCCTTATACTTATAAAGTTTGGCAAGAACAGCCAAAGTGACCTGTAGGAAAACTGTCAAATGTACAACTGTTCATTCACATTACATTTATTTCAGTGATCATAGTTTAAAGATTCAAATAACAAAGTTGGATACTTCTTTAAAATTTGAGTTCTTTTAGGATCATAGAAGTCCTCTTTGGTCTAGGGCCCTATTAAAATTAAATGTGATCTTCAGCCTCGAGGAGCATCTGGATTTATACTAAGGAGAGGCACCAACTGAGTTAAAGAGGTAAAATATGAACTGCTTACTAGCAGTTAAAACAACAGCAATGAACACATTTAAAACAAGCTCATTTAAAAACTTGATTTAAACCTAATTTATCATTATGAACTTCCAGATGCCAAAGTATTTCTATGGGAAGGTAAATGTGCTCTTTTTCCCTTTGGCTGACTTATTATTAAGTTTCCAAAGCTTCCAAATCATACCTACATCTTGTCAAGCTGAAAATAAAACAAGAACAAATAAGTTTTCATTGCACATTTGTAGTAATATTTTCCATTTTACCATATTTTATGTCATGTAAATATTTTTGACTGTAAGTTAGTCTTTACTCAGTCAGTTTTTTTTAAATCCCAGTATTTCATCAGCAGAGTCAATGAGTGAAAGAATAAGCAAATGGTAGTCAGTGGATAATTTTGCCTATGTTCCAGAGGCCTATGATTAGAATATTAATTAGGCCCATTTATGACGGTCAGATAATAACAGTGTCAGTGGGTTGAATGGAGTCTGTGACCTGTAAAAGGCCTATTCACAATCTGCAGTCTGCTATAGTTCATTCTCTTGGCCACCGGCAGCAGACTTTTTCACACCCTTTCTAAATGCTTCAATTGTCCTGCTCCTAAACACTGAGCAGGAAGTGCATTAAGAAATACAAAATATGCTTAAAAAAAAAAAGGGATCTTTTACTGTGAAACACACTTGAAACTCACAGTTCACTTGAAATGTATCGTGTGAACTGATTTCATTAATTTTTTTTGTCAACATTGTGGCCGGTTAATCTGTTCTCCTTACTAAAAAGCTAACTTGCTTTGTTTAGGCTTTAATTGCATGACACGGATCAAAAACATCATAGAGCAGGAAGGAAGTTAGCACAACCCCTGAATATGTTCATTTGTTACTCTAGATGAATTAGTGATGCATTCTGTAAAATTCTTCAAACCAATAAAACCGTGACAAAGATTAAATGCACTTGTTTATTTGTCCCAGTAGCCTCCCTTATTCTAGTTTTATTTTACATCCAAAGACAAGATGATTCAATTTAACCGCTTTAAATTGCCCAGTTTTCTCTCGTAAATATGAGAACAGTACTCAATTTGTGTCTCCTGGGGGACAAATAAACTACGTCTCAAGTGGGATGTTTTCCTTAAACATTTTGTTGTACATACATATTATTTTGTTTACTTGCAGCAATGTTAGCACTTAGCAAACAAAGCTAATAAAAACATGACAAGGTCACAGTGACTAAAGGAGAAGGTTTGAGGTTCAGTGGGTTTATTGTGTGTATTATTCTTAAGTCTCTTGAGAAAAGACAGGATAAGCTTATTTGCTTTTTTCCAGGGACTCAGTAGAAACTTCCCGTGAAACACGATGGCCCAGCTATCTTAATGCTTCCGAAACAACAAATCAATCCCTAAAGTCTTTAAAGTCACTTGTGCTTGTGGTCTCAAATCGCTGTTTGAACATTCACCTTCAGGAATTTTCTAGTTTTTACAAGAGTGCAGAACTTTTGATTCTGTCAGCAGCACCAAGTTTCTAGTTTTCTTTAGGAAGAAGAAATAGAAATATTTCATTTCATTTTGGGATCACTTAGCTTATGTTATCTTATTATACATGTTCTATTTCAGTGATTTCTCAATTGTCACATCTTACTAATTAGATCTAGGTGCAGCCAGTGAGACTGAAATTTGGTTTGCAAAAAAAAGGGCTGATTTTATCTAATTGATGATCAAAGAAAGTGACAGATAACTTTTTGTGACATGGACATAGTTTGGTTAGTTTATTCTTTAATCCTAATGACTCCAGTTGTCATTAGATTTTATATACACACACCCACATGCACACATACATGAATATATTTTTATGTATAAATATATTTTTATGTATAACAGATAAAAATATTTGCTATTTCTTAAAAGATGTAGGGATAAAAAACAAAATCTCACAGAGCCTCATCTTTACAATTACCTCCCTCTGGAGTGCTCAGACCAAATCTACTCATCAAACGCCTCCCCAAAAAATGTTATCCTTCTGACCTGAGTCAAAGAGGCATTTTGTCTCTTCATTTCAGAGGCACTTAGTGTTTTGTTAAAATCATTGGACTGGCAGACATGTGGCTAGTGGCAGAGCACCGTGGTGAATGAGTTAAATCAGCCCCACGTAAACTCAATCCTGTGTCGTCACAAAGGGGAAGAGGCCAAAGATGCACGCTATGAGAGTAATCCAGCAGAGAACCGCAGTGGCAGTGTTAATGCTTGGTGGTTCCATAAAGGCTGGAGAAACACCCATGTGCAGCCAATGAGAGTAAAGGACAGGAATACATCAGGGTGGAGAAGATGGGGCTTGAATGAATGGGGATTTATCCTGTAGAGATGTTTCAATTGCTGCCTCCAACAAGCTGCTTTACTGTCATCAATTCTGCCAATAGTGATGCCATTTACTGAGGAGGTGATGGGTCTGTTTACTTCTCCACTGTCAGAAAGAGTACTGGGATTCTACAGTATGTGTGGTCAGCTCCCATTACACTGCAGAATACTTATGATACATAGAAACTAATCCTGTTTTTGTTCCACTATTTTTATGTATTTTAAAAATATTTATGTTTAATATTTTTTCTTCTTCAAATAAAATATACCTCTTTAATCTAAAACCTACAAAAGAGATACATAATACAGAATTATGTATTATGGTAATAATAAAAATCACTTCAACCTCTGATAGTTTTTTTTTTCCACCTTTGAAAGTTAATTTGTCTGTCAGTAAGAATTACTAATGCCTTTGGGTTCACAGGAAAAAATAATCTATCAGGGGTCAGAAATTAAAATCTCCCATTTTGGAGAAAAAGTTAAAATCTTTCATAAAATTTTTTATTAAATGAGGCACTTGCGTGGTTAATTATTTAAAGAGTTTAACTGTGTGTCTCAGGTGTATTTTGCATCATAAAAATTAAGCTTTGCAGACAAAACTGCTTGATATTACTGCAGTCTTTATCCATATCCATTTATCCATCCCTCACTAAGCTAAGTGAGGGTTGGGTTTAGGTTTCAACTATGAAATTACTTTCTGATTAGATGAGAAACTGTTGGGATACTCAGACTGAGACAAAGTTAAAGTATCTTTAACATCCACTTTTACCAAATTTGAATTCATATGAAGGCATAAAGAAATTTTTGGCACAGGATCCTGCATTAAATTGCAACAATACTGCATGACCTGCCAAATGTAAACATGAGTGACTTTTACAATCCTTGAACAAAATGGTGTTTGTTTAAGCTGAGCAGTCTGCTGTGTTAAAAGTCAAAAGTTAAAAGTTTGTTATTTGAAAGTAAGAGAGAAGGTAGTTTCCTCTTGATATTGACAGTCAGCTAAGAAAGAGTGCCTATCAGGTCAGCCAACAACACTTTTTATCAAAACAATTAAGAAGCATTGTTTGTATGGCATTGTAGGTATTTATTTGAATATTTTACAAATTGACTAAAAATAGAAAACAAAGAAATATTCACAGCCGTTGTGGATCCAGGTGAGTCAGCATTTACAGCTTCAAGTCTTTGTGAATGTGAATTAGAATATCTTTAAGTCATTCGTGTTTCAAGTTCCTTTGAAGCTCCATCAGGTTGGATGGTCAGTTGAATTCAAGTCTGGACTTTAGCTTGTCTACTCCATTCACAGAGTGGTTCTGGAGCCACTTCTTTCAGTCATTGTCGTGCTGAAAAATGAACGGTCAAGAGGTCAAGAGCACTCTAGAACACTCTAGATCAAGGTCTCATCCAATATGTCTCTTTACATTGTTGCATTCAACTTTTCCTCTGGCAGTTCCTGCTTCTGCAAAACATCCCCAGAACATGATGCTGCCACTACCATGGGATGCCATCTTTGTAGGGATGGTGGGGCTTCCTCCAAATATGGCGGCTGGTATTCACACCCAAGAGTTCAAGTTTGTCTTATCCGAGAAAGGAGAATTTTGTTTCTTTTGGTCAGAGACCAAGGCATCTTGGTTAGATGCCTTGGGGCAAAGTCCAAATGAGCGGCTTTGTTTCTGATTAAAAGCATGAACGCTTTAAAGCGTGAACAAATATTATTATTCATCATTATTATAATTACTATTATTAAATTGCAACTGACCATCTAATTCATGAAGATAAAATTTGTTGTTGTTAAGATGAAAAATAAAAAAATCTTAGAAATTGAAGAAATTGTTCATATAATTTTACGTTTTTCACAAAATACCCATTTATTTCTTATATCAGGCTAAAAACTTGATTGATAGCTTCATTTCTTGTAACTGGTGGCTCAAAGTTAATGAGCGGCCCAATCAAAATTGTGGTTCTCTAATTTGTTAGATTAGATTTATTGTCTACAACCAGGAGGCCATGCTGTGTTAGCTAATTCTTTTGAAGTTATGATTCCTTCAAGCTGCCTGCCTGAATCTAATGAGTCTAGTGCGAGTCAGACCAGGAGTCATGTTGTTGTCCTGCATTAAAAAAAGCAGTTCCAACGGTCTGTCTGGGGTGTGACAGGGGCTGGACATGTGATTGCTCCAACCAGCAGCCACCACCTGCTTTTCTTGTTCATGCTGTTTTTGGTGCCCTTTTTTAGGGCACATGCAGAGTCTTAAAGAGTTTAGCTATGCCTTTGATCCTCTCTTTGATTTTTTTTAGAATATGCAAGAGATCAATAAAGATCACAGACTTCAAAGATCTGGCACCCTTTCACCTTCTGCTGGTCACCATTTCTGAAGTGTTTCCAATCACATAGAGAGACTAGACAAACCAGGATTGAGTGGAGGCTGACATCATGATCAGTAAAAAGTTGGACAATCTGTACAGAAACTTGGTTGCATTTTTTCTGCCTATTTAATGTAAATTAGCTGTTTTTCTGCCCATAAAAACAAAACATTGAGAAAAATCACTAAGTTGGATCATGCATTGCTTTGTTATGTATGCTTTACGGCATTTAAATTATTTTATAAGCCAATCTGAGAGTTCATAATTCCAGACTTGAGACACATACACAAGAACATACTTCAAAGTGCTGAGATTAATGCATAATAATCTCCAAGAGCCACAGCGGTTTAATAACTCACTCAGATGTCTCTAACATGCCACTCAAGTCTCCAATACTAAACATTTGATAATGCTTTTTTTCGTCCTCGTTTTCCTCCTTCAAATCTAACCTAAGTGGCAGCAAAGTTCAAAGAAGCAGACTGTAATGCATGTTATGGAAATAAACCCGGGGCTGATTAGCCTTTAAATCTCTGACTGCCCCAACCCCCTCGAAAAATGGCTGTCACGATAAAATGACTATCCTTTACTTCTATTCTTCTCTCTTAATCCTCCTCAATTTATTAGAGGGGGGAGTGCCTCGGCACAACAATGCCAAAACTCATTTCCATGGGAGCCCACACGGCATGATGTCCGCAAAGAGAGAGAACTGATTTCCTATGCAAAGGGTCCTTTTGAAAAAAACAGGGGGGGAAGAGACAACTGATTCTTTTATTGCAAATGACTGCAGTGTTTTGTTTAGGAGGGCTAAGGGTAGTGTAGTCAGCAGGACTTCTACTCACACTTTAATGCAGCTGATGCAGGTGCAGCGCTAATTGCAGGTGTGCTATAGTGGCCAATGTACACCTCTCTAAATCTTCATCACACATCGAGAAACATACACTTAGCCACTTGGCTCTCTGCAAAACTATACACCAGATACAATTAGAGAAATGGGAACTAGCGCCTTCTTGCTATTGCGCCATTCTAGGTTTGCAAAAAAATCTAACAAAGTAAAGATTCCGATGCAGAAATATTAATAGTGTAAAAGCTAAGCACAGGAAATGTACTTTAAAGCTGTTTGCGAGGCACCGAGTGCATTACCATGGAGATGATATCTCTCAAACAAACATAATTCCATATCCCCACCTCTGTCCCTTACCAATTGCCTCCTTGAAATCAAACACTGACTCACCCTAAACTTTTTTATATTAAATTAAAATAAAACAAAACTCTCTTTAACAGGCTCTAAATTAATACTAAGTCAATTTCTCTATAAAGGTCAATAACTCCTCGGTCTCTGAAAAGTGTGAGTGCATCCTCAATAGCACACTCTCCTTCGTCTCCCATGTCAACAATATTTTTCGCTCTGCCTACTTCCATCTCCATGATGTTAATTATCTCCATCTTTCTCTCTCTTCTCACTCTTGTTCACAGTCTGGTAACCTCAACCTGGTCAAGGAATTACTGTAATTCCCTTCCTTTTAGTTTTTCAGAGAAAACCTTCCAGAAATAAAAAAAAAAAACTTATCTAAAATTCAGCACACGGACTCCTTCAATCAATAGCATCACATCTGCTATACAGCAGCTGCATTGACATCCTATTACACATTTTATCATCTACAAAATGCTCCTTTTGACCTTCAAAGCTATCCACAACCTCACCCCTCTGTATCTTTCTGACCTCCTTCACATTGCTACACCAGCCTTGATCCTCAGATCTTCTTCTTCCATTCATCTCATTGCCCCCATCCTCATCTTGTTACCATGGGGAGCAGAGCATTCGGTCGCTGTGCTTTCCAGTCCTGGAACTCACTCGCACCTGATCTCTGTGACTCCTTGCTACTTTTCAAATCCAAACTCAAAACTTACCTGTTTAAAATAGCCTACAGCCTCTAATCACAACTCTCTTTGGAATTCACTTTGGTACTTATGTTTATTTTGTTTTTTTAATACTCCTTTCATGTGATCTTGAGTCAAAAGAAAGTTGCCCATAAATAAAGTATATTATTTCTATTTGCAGTTTGTGACAAGATATGTTGGGAACATTACAAACATAAATAATAATAAGGTGAAGAAAACTTAACTTTTTTGAGCTTATGTACAAAACTGAGCAAATCATCTCCACTTTGAATCATGGTTGTGGCAGAGTCATGATCTGGGTGATGTTTCTCACTAAAAACAGAGAATCTGGGAAAAATATGGAAAAATGGCTGGAGTTAACTGGAAGATGAATGAAGTTGAAATTATAATATAAAATGGAATCTGTTAAATCTGGGCAAACATTTCATAACCCAAATTACTTGAAATTATAACTTGATCAAAGAGATAATTCTGTCAACTATTGATTCATAAAGGCTGAATGAAATTGCACAATACATTTTTTTTTAGATTTTTCTGTGTTAAAAATAATAGAAAACCACGAATCATCTTCCTTCCATGTCACAATTCTGATGGTTTATCATAGAAAATGTTATCAAGGTGTAAGGCTGTAATCTATCTTACATGTAGACATAATTCAAGGGGCCTGCATACTTTTGCTAAACACTAAATCTAGTAAAAAAAATAAAAAAAAATCTATTTTTTCCCAGAAAGCTTTCATTCCATTATGTCTCCTAAACAAGATTTTAACCACTCAGTTTTCAGTTTTACTCTTTTCAACCTTTAATTTTCCCCCCTTCTCTTAAACCCTTTCTCCTTGTTTAATTATGCTCTTAAGAAAATGTGATGTGAGAAATACCAGAAAAATGAGAGCAAGAGGGGGAAAAAGAACTTCTTAAATGAAACCTCGCTCTCCATCTCTCTCCAAATCCCAAATGAGAGGAAATTACTCATCAAGTGATTATGAAACTGTTGGCATTATAGAAATCAGAGTGAAAGAATAGAGTCAGGAGGAAAGATGGGAGGGGACTGGCAATTTGTTCTCAATGGACAGCGGATGAAGAGGTGGCAAGTTAAAGTCTCCAATCTGAAGGGTCTCCTTGTAAAGCTAATTCCAGTTAATGGCAAAGGAGCAAGCCTCCACCACCCCACAGTATCAGACGTCCTGACTTCCAGGTAATCAGACTGACATTAATGCAGGCTCCAAAAGAGACACCTCGTCATCAGGAATTTTCCTCATTGGCACCGAAAATGCCAGGCTACACACCTCTGACTGCGTGGCCCCCACATCTATTAACCTTATTGATTTGGAGCCCCGCTGAGCCCCTCCAGAGCTCCTGCCCCCCTGCTGCTGGACTGAAGTGGATCAATCCTGCGCCGGGGGCCACAACTCGATAACAACCCAGTGCTCAGACTACTGTTTACAACCTGAAATGAATACAGAGGTTCTTCTTTGTATATTCTCTACTCATCTACTAAGTAGTAATGTTGATGATAAAAAGTTTGCATGAGTGAAAAGTATGTCTATTTCTAGAAAATCACAGAAACAAACTTCAGTGTACTTTTCAACATTTTTTTTTGGCAAATATTAATCTAAATATTGTGGCATTAATTAGAGAAGCAGGCAACGGGCTCATGATAACTCTGGAGGAGCTGCAGAGACCGATTTCTCAGGTGGCAGAATCGAGCAAATGGACACTAATTATTCAAGGATTACTCAATACTGACCCATATGAATCAATAGTGAAAAAAAGTTGAAAAAAGTTCCTTTAAAGTTTACAAGTTTTATACAAGATCATTCTTGATGAAAACCTATTTGTGCTAAAGTCTCAAATTCCAGTCTTCAAGGGCAGAAGCTCAGCAACTTTTCAAATGCCAATTCAAATGCCCTGTAAGATGGTTATACAAAGTAATATGGGTTACATAGCAATGTCAGTCTTAATTTTAAGATTTTAATCAAACACAAATTAGAAACCTTGTAAGTTATGCCTAAATTTAAAAGAACATTGCATTTTTGTATTAAAAAAAAATCCCAATAAATGATATTGAAGTCTGTGGGTTTAGCTTGTCAGAATGGAGGAAAAAGTTTAAGGAGTACAAGTACTTATAGTCAAAACTGCTGGGTTCAGTGATTTTATTTGAAAGCTGTTAATTTTATTGTCAAGGTGCCCTTGAAAGTAAATATTCCACATAAAACACTTGAGGCAATCAGCGTACTCTGCCCCACAGTCATACATTGAAAGCTTAATCAATGCAAATTACATGCAACAAACTACTTAATATTTTTCTTAGCACATTCGAAACAACAGCTAGGGATGCTGATCAGCCAGTGACATACTATACACTGCACCTAGTGTTCCATAGGATCCTCTGTCACGTTTCTTCGGCTTCCACAAACAGCATATGTACAAATCTGTGCTTCCATAATCAGCCAGCAGCACAGTGAGAATCTGCATGTCTCTGTTTAGCTTTCAGCGATTCACATGCGTTAGACCCAAGCCGTGCTCTGAAATGAGCCAAAGTCCTCTTTTTTGAAGTGGAACTTCAAGGGGAAAAAAGGCATCTGTAAAAACAATCCAGTGTGTCTTTAAACTTTGAGCACATTCTTGCTGACCAGCTGTAACAACTCCTGCAGCACAATAACACAAAGATACCACTGATACCCATTGTAGCGGCAAAGGACTATTTAAGTTCGACTTTACAGCCAACATCAAGACTGATGATGTTTAATTTTCTCAGCAGCGCTTCATCTTCTGCCCCCATCCATGCAGCTCTGGCAGACAGTGCAGCGTGACAGACAAGGCAGCAGCTTTCACACATTCGCCGCAAATGTAAATAGCTGCTAATGCTGCGCCATTTACCATGCCGAAGAGGAGAGAGGAGAACACTGCGTGGCAAGTGGTGCCGCTGAAACACTTGGTAAGCCACCGCGAGCTCCGCGTGATGGAGGCATAAGCATCAGTGTCGAGAAGGCTTGGTCTCATCTGCGACTCATCATCAGCCAGTGGATCCCAGCAGGAGGAAAAATGTACACCCAGGGCAAATCTGTAAACACCAATTTAATCTGCATGGAGAAAGTTGCTGTCATCAGCTGTGACAGCAGAAAGCTTCTAGGCCACATCAGCGCGCAAAGAGTCACTCTTCTTCCCCCAAATATCTCTGTCAAACACTGACATTAAGCCATTATGGACGTCAAAAGCTGCCATTGAGAAGTTATTTTTCCTCTCTGCCAGTCAAAGCTGCAGAGTGGATTTTGCAGGGTCACAGTGGAAACGACGTAGATGCCCTGTGGTTCCTTCTTTACACTGATTGCTGACAAATTGCTTTTGGCCTTTCAAGTTTGAATCAGAACATTTAACTTTAATCACCATAAAATTATTCATCTCTCACAAGAGTTTAATTTGAGCTTTTTCATAAAAAAAAAATTGGTCAGATTTTGTTGTAATTAATTTAGGGTCACACTGGAGTTTAACAAGATTTTCCTCGGATCTCTGGCTTTAAAACTGAGTGTAGCTGCATTGGCCATGTTCTTTCTTGGCAGGAGCAGAGCCAGACTAAAGCAAAGTCAACACCACAGACGATGAACAGTTAACAATAATGAGAATTACTAGCGGTCCCGCCCACATTTTTTATACCCTAACATCCTGATTTCATGGGTGACACTTAGGGACCCCCCAGGCTCTCTAATGGGCACTTGGGGATCCACATAGTAGTCATAGCCAACGCATTTATTTCCACTCAGACAGTGTAGTAGATCAGTAGTAGATCAGAGGAAGTTACAGAGCTTTATTGCTTTAGGACTTGGATCAGTTGCCATAGGTGATAGAACCATGAATTTTGCTACATGAAAGTAAATCCTGAAGAATGACAGTCATGAGTTTGGGATCTTAAGTTAAGACACACTTGGAGTGGAAAAAATATTACTTGATGACAATTGTTTACAACCAATTATTAGGTGTAGGGTGTAATTATTTTCTCACATAGTGTCAGTTTGGATTGATTTTTTTTTTTACCGTTGTATGTGAAATCATTATTTTAACTTTTATTGTACATTTACTTGGGTTATGTGAGTGCTTCAAAAACTTGGTTAACAATCTGAAACATTTGGATGTTTCAGATTGTTAAAAGAAGAGACCTTTAATAGGGACAAATTAGTTTTTTTCATAAACAGGAAATCAGTTGTGCAAATAATTGAAGGTATTCCCAGTGAAACAGATATTTACATTCAAGCACTGAACACTTTGATAATAATTTCCTTCATCTCCTTTCAGAGATGAATTCTTGGTCTTACTGTCATCGGCCCTCCGAAGAATTTCACTGTTCACATTATACTGGCACCAGTGGAAACTGATGTCAACGGACTGGTGGCCTAGCATCCACGGTCTGTGATGTGTCAATCCCATTCGGGGTCACCGTGTTTGCAATGGAAGAGGGCTTACACGGTTCAGCTGGCTTGGGCCACAGAGACAGGAAGGGGACAGACCGAGCAGGCTATCACACCGCCCCCCTGGGGCGGCTTCTGACAGACTAGAAACATCAGGACAGATTCGGGAAGGCAATGCCGACAGGGGGGAGCGAGGGTGGGGCCGGCAAGTGAGGGAGCAACCCTGTAGCAGGACGGCTTCACAGAATTCATTACTCACAGCTAATTTACAAATGGGGAGAAAGACCTGGCTGCAGATCTCCTGCTGTTGTTCTCATGACCCCGCAATGCAAATGTTTCATCCAAACTCAAGCAAAGCTTTTGAAAATTTAACACAAGTTAATGGACTTGAATGGGGATTTCTTACAGTTACTTTTATTTTAGTTATTTTATTGGGAATTTATGTTATTGACCTATGCTAGTGCACAATTTAGAGCTGAAAAAAAAATATATAAAGTTTTCTATTTTTATTTTATTTTTACTGAGAAAAGTCTGGAAAGGGTGTTATGACCGTTTTCAGACCCAATGGGTCACAATGAATTACTTAGCACATATTACTTGTTGGCTAACAAC
Organism: Phalloptychus januarius; assembly: GCA_902982915.1. Lineage (NCBI taxonomy): Eukaryota > Metazoa > Chordata > Actinopteri > Cyprinodontiformes > Poeciliidae > Phalloptychus > Phalloptychus januarius. The sequence goes on from CADWAE010000362.1 coordinate 5,462,222, forward strand.
AAGTAATAAGCTGTATTCAAGCATAAATACAGCTGATCTTGAAGAGAACAACAATGAATAAAAAGCATCTTGAAAACCAACTATGGTTATATATCAGTACTGAAATAGCAGGGGTCTCCCATGCTATTCTGTGGCATGTGTGAAAGGTGTGTACAGATACAAATGTGATGCAACCACGTGACCATGCATTGACTGATGCAAACCAGAGTTACACAGTTTTTCTCACTTCTTCATTGCATGCCTGTTCCTGAGAGACATGCCTCTTACAAGGAGGCTGCTAAACTATTCCAAAATTTGACACATGCTCTTGCCGCTGCTCAAGATTAAATTCACAATTACACTCCTCCATTCTGTTAGCAGACATTATATCCACTGTGGTGGTTAAAATTTTGTTGGGAGTTACTTAATTCACGGGCCAATCAAGGAATGCTGTCTGCTGTCAATCAAATCATTTGCGTGCAATTTATGGATTGGCACCGCTTGCACTACTTTTGAAGTTGGTAAGAAATACGAAGAAGAATCTGCTAAAGGACATGAATCTGGCCTGACTGTGGTTGAAGCAGTTTAGTGGAGAAGCAGCTTAAATATATAGAGGCAAAACTACAATGGAAAGGTTTAGATCAAAGCTCATTCATTGGTTAGAACAGTCCTATCAAAGTAAAAGACATAAAACCAATTGAAATCTGCAGTTCACTGGGTCTCTCCATCACATTCTAGTATTTTTTTCATAAAAGAATGGGTAAACAGTTTAGTCTCTTGTTGTGCAAATCTGATAAAGATATGTCCTAAAAGACTTGCAGCCATAACTATAGTGGAAGATAGTGAATCAAAAGGATCAATGCAGATGTTTAGATCTTTATTGTGCCCGTTTCTTTCCACCTCACAATTATGCTCTACTTTGGGTTGATTTATCACATAAAATCCCAATAAAACACAATGACCCGTCTTTGTACTCTGGTTCAGGGGTTATGAATACTTTAGCAAGGTGCTGCATCTGCAGACCTGTATGCACTGGAATGGATATGTGAATAGACTGCCTTTATAGGGCCTGGTCTTATCATAAATGTTCATTTAGAGTAGGTGATTTGATTTACTTTGCAGTGCATATATTTTCTATCCAATGAAATTTTATTCCTGCAGGTCCTTGATTCACTTTAAGGATGCTCGATGTTAGAGAATGTCTCCAGGAGAGCCACACATTTTATCACCCCCGCTGCGTTTAACCCATTTACTTCACATCATCAAGCCATGTCCAGGGACTGCGGCATGGGAGAGGTTTGTACGTAGTGCTGGGATAAAATAATTAGATGACTCCTTCAATTGTCTTGTCACCTTCTTTAACCGAGACATTCGCAGTCACTAATTGAATGAACTGAATTCAGGCGAATTCTGGTGACTCGTAAATCTTCCATAAACGTTATTTGCTGCAAGGGGAGATAGGGGGGCTGAATTGCATGCTGTTAAATTCCTTAGGCCTGCTGCTGTCGATTAAAAGGACAGTCAGCTGGACACCCCTGTCCTACTGTGTAATGGTCAGTGGCCAAAGCAGCAACCCTGCTGCTTTGAGTAAATTAACACTGGCCAGCGCATTGTCATGTTTTTAAATCACTATACAAATATATGGACAACAACCTCAGGAGGCCGAATGTCAAGAAAAAGACCTTGTTTGTCAACTCATCACGTATCCAAACAATAGCTATGATGCTTTGTTTATATTCAAGATTTTGCTGAGCAGTGGCTCGTGAATGCTAAAGTGAAGATTTGACAACATGGAGGGTGAGCAGTATTAAGTATTTGCTTCAGTTCCTTTGTTTCAAGAGCATAAAAGCATGTATTTACAGAGCCTATATTCAGTAGAAACTTAAAATTAAACTAAGATGACCTTAATGGACTTAGCATGTGCTGTAACTTACAAAGAAATTGAATTACATGGGGATAAAGCATAATTAGATACCATTTAAGAAAAAAAAAGGAGATAGTCTAATTATTGGTGAAGCAGCTTAAGATGCTTTACTCCTTAATTGAAGTACATCACAAATGCAGTGTGAATCTGTTCTGGCATGTTCAAACCAAATCTAAATCTTAATTAAATTTTGCGCAAAAAAGAACGGAAGAAAGTGTTAGAAAGGAGCCTTAATCCATTTAAAGGAGGACAGCAAAGGGCTATTAGTGGGTGTTAATTCGTTAATCAGAACTTTCTGAGGGTATCCTTTTCTATATTGAAGGCTGCTCTATATTTGAACCACACAGCAGGAGGTTTATACAAACAGCCTCCAGCCATTGTTGGTGAAGGTGATGGGCCAAATTAGAAAAGGCTTCAAGAGAAGTCAGGACAGGGTGTAATATTATCTTTTTATTCATGTGTTTCACTCCATTTTCCATCATGTTGTCCTATTATGCCACTCTGTTGATATTTCCTATTGAAATGGGATCATCCTCAACAAGTACCCCAGACAGGTAAGAAATGAGTGGGCATAATAATAAAGGCACCGTAGGGGTCAGATTCCCACGTAAAGCCTTGTTAATGTCAACATAATGGGCAGAGGACAACGCTGTAACCACTAACTACAACTTCAAAGAAGGCGCAAGTTGGAAGATGAAAAGAAGCTCAGAAGATGAGGCCATCCCCTAATGGAAACATCATCCATCTTCATGACGCAGCGTGGGTCTCTCTCTGTCTCAAAGCTTCAAACTGCAGCACAAATACATGCAGAAAAATGTACAACAAAGCCAATTGCTTTTAAGCCAGTCATTGACTTGTCGAGTCCTAATACAGCTGCTGGAGAAGCAGTGTGCCATTCATGGTGCTTCGGTGCCGAAAGAGAAAACTTGAGGACACATCCTTGACAAAATCCTCTTTTCAGACATAATCCACCTAGCGCCATTTTACTTGAGGACTGGAGTGTGTAACATGTGATCTTATCCCAAAAAGCTATTCAGATCTATGTAGTGCCGGCTTGATTATGCTCCTGGTACACAGAGGAACCTTTCACTCCCTTAGTGGCTTCCCATCACACCTGGGATAATAAAGAGGATTTAAACAGGTCTGAATAGGTTAACCAGGTGTTGAAACAAATAATGGTTTAAAATTGTAATTAACATGGCTTGAATAGAGCATTGCTCTTGGTAAAGGTCTCCTCTGTTGAATGACTTTGGTATGCAAGGAAACACAAGACTGAAAGGGCCCAGTCTTTGTCACTGAAGAGAATAAGGAACTAATGGGGAATTAAGACCTTTAGAGCCTGTGTGCTTCTGTTATTTGGTTTCTCCCCCTTTTCTTCAAGGATGTAATGCCACAGTTCATAGGCCTGCCCACTTTTCCTAAATGTTTAACTTATGTCAGTGTGCTATGGTAAAATGTAACCACAATGAAACCCAGAAAATTACTAGAAAGCTGATTGTTTGTTTTTTTATCGATCAGCAAGCAGATCAATAAATGTTTATGTCGCTTTTACTTAAGGTACTTGAAAGTATTATTGTCTCATCACTCACAGGACACCAGTAATAGTTATTTTTCTAAGCTGAACACCGCCTATGCTGAAACAAATAACTAAAACAATACAAAGTTTTAATGATTATCCTTTGCTAATTCTGAAATGTAAAAAAAAAATTCTATGTAACTTTTAAATGTGATTACAAATGTGTCATTTTTAAGCATGTTTGTGACATGCTTAAAAATGGCACTATTGGCGCTATTTTTTTAATGCTTGCGCTAAAGAAGATCAGTGCAGCTTTTTGGAAGATATGCAGTGTCATTCATTAGCCTGATGCTGATGTAACTTTATAAAGGTTGACGACATAGCGGGTTATTCTTCACCCACCAAGTAAAAATCCAGGCATTGATACTTGGAGTTTTACTACTGAACTAGGTGCACCAGTTCCTCATGTCAGAAAACAATTATTCAAGGAAACACTTTTGTGGAAATCAATGTTTCTCACACTGCTGCGATGTCTGTGAACCATAACAGAAAACGCTTGATAGGCGCATGTAGAGCTGACTCGTCTTGCTTTCCTGTCACTATGGAAACACTATTTTGTTGATTGTGTAACCCCAACATTAGAATCATACCTAAGTCCCACTGCCAAATAAATAAATGTAGCATTTCAGAAAAGGTGTTGCTTTCCTCATCTCTTGACACCCCCGAGCAGATGAACTCATACTATTAGAATTGCTGCTATATGCATGAAAAATATGGTCCCACCCTGCTAATATAACTATTATGTGTAAAATTGTATTTTAGACTTCTAAAGCATTAGCATTTAAATGCCTCTTTCCTCCTAATTTAGCATTTTGCTTAGAAGCCTCAGCGGTTGTAACATGTTTGTGTAGCTGATGGGGACACTGAAGCGGTTCAAAACAAGTGAAATATGTAGAGTCATTCTTTTTTTAGAAGGTTATTTGCAGCTACGTCTAAAAAAGAAGTTGTTGTATGTGTGCATGTCCTTTTGGTATTAATCTGGGCCAGTGGCCTCTTTGTCAAAGTCAAATGTTCTGCCACTCTCAGTGGCAAGTAAGCCACAGTCCCAGGGTCACATTCTGCAAAGTTTCCAAACATCAGCCACAGAACTTCCACATGGTTCTTCAATTCCTCTGAGTGTTTTGAAGCCCCCCACAGAGAGGGTCCCAATCTCGACGCATCAAGCAATGAACAGAGAAAAAAGGCTGATTGCAAGTGATTGACAGGCCATGCGGTTACCACAGTAACTCCTTTTTGGCTTTCCTTGGAAGTCCAATTCATCATCAGAATTAGATGACTCTAAAAGGGCCTATTATCATAAGGGTGCACATGTGAGTGGCGCAATCGACTACCTGTGAATCGATCAAACCGTCTGACTCAGGCACTCTTTGTGTGTAAAAATAAGGCCAAAGTGTGAAGAGACCAGTGAATTTTCAGAGGTCACATATTTTACTAAGGTTTGCATTATATAGCATTTTCACTGATGCATCTTAATGTTGTTTTCTTTGGTTATTTTTAATGTGATGGTTTTCTCTATGTCTATGATGCGTTTCTCACAGCACTGTCCTGAAGACAAACCTCAAAATGTTGCCTCTTTAAGTTCTGTGGAAAAGCCAACATTTCTAAAAGTTTCCCCCTTTAACAGCTACAGGGAAATAAAAAACAAAGACATTGGAACTAGAGATAATCTAAAACCAGACAACATGTGTGCAAAAGGATTGAAATTACATAATGCACATGTAATGCACATCTTCCGAGGATGTTTTAGAGCTGTAATGTCACTGTCAGAGAAACAGTACTCATGCATATCGCCTATGGCATTTACTACATTAATAATAAAAAACAAACAAACAAAAAAAAAGAAAATTGTGATAGTTCAAGAACAAAACTTTTGATCATTTTCTTTAGCACACACTCTTAGATTTGTAATTTTGCAGACATTTTGGCTTGAAAAGCTGCATGACACACTAAACAGATACACACACACGAAAGATATGCCTTCATTAATGGCAAACACTCTTCCAAAACAAAATCTGTTTTATTACCAAAGTGGAAGTTTTCATCCTGCAAGAGGAAAAAACAGCTATTTCACCCCTGCAGAGGAATGAAGGATGGGCAAATATACCCCAAACAACAATCATTTCACCATCTTGCTCACTGTCTTTTTTTCACAAACACAAATATACATACATGCACACTCAAACACACACACGCAAACAGGATACCAAATGGTGTTTTTGCAAAGTGCTGATACTCTGTATAAAAAAGGTCATCAAGGCTATGATGAGGGAATGTCGTCCTCATCTATTCCTGGGTGGCCCAATTTAAACTGTTGGCATAAACTTGTGGTTGCACAGAAACACTTTCTTTAGACTTTAGTGTGGCACATGTGAGTGTTGATGAATATATTTATAGAGACCTGGTAATTAATAATAGCTTACACGACAAAACCGTAGAGCTTTTCTTTGGATATTTGTGTGTGTGTGTGAGTGTGTTTTCATGGTCAGGATGGCGGCCAAAGCAAGCGTCAGCATTAACATGAGCGTCAGAGCTGTGCAGCGTCAGTGTGTCACAGTCAGCGGGGGCCGCGGCACCCACGCAGGCTTCCCATCAGCACACGAATGGAGCTGAGTTGGCCAGACAGCGCCGTGGCACACTCCAAACTTAGTGTAATTAAAGTTGAGAAAGGTTAAATTTTGACACTGAGAGGAGGCGAAAGGTTCTTTCTCTCAGGCAAGAGGATATATAGGGTACCTCGTCAAAGCAGTTAACCGGTGAAGCCCAAGACCCTCTTGGAGAGCAAGGGAGACACGGTGGATATGAAGACGCACATCCACTATCATGATTAGGTGTTAGGTCTTGAGAGGAGGGGACAATTGCATGAGCATGTAATTAAATTGGCCAACCTTTTGTGGCACTACGTCTATTCAGGCCCATGCAGGAACATCCATCCGGAAGAGGGAGTCTGTAATAGTCTGTGATGCATGTCCAGTAGAAATTTGTAGATATGCTGAGGATTTAATCTTCAGAATAAACACAACTAGATGTAATGTCAACTCTAGACTTGCACAGAACATAATGGTCTGGGAATGTCACAGAGTGATTCGTCAGCATTTCTAAGGAGTGGAGCTTTGCTGCTGAACACAAAATATTGGAGCTAGTCTTTTCTGCTTGGTTGTTGATGAAAAGTTGGGTTACTTATGAAACTGTGCTTCCTCCGATGACTATCTGAAAAAAAGTTTGAGTTTTGTCACTAAAAACAAATAAGTTGGTTTTATAGCCCAACTAATAAAATATCACTTGAAATAGAAAGAAAACAGATTTGGTTGCAGCCAGGCCATGCAGAGCACTATACCTCATTACACCTACAATAATTTAATTTTTATTTTTCTATTCATGAAGTATTTCTATTTTGAATTCAAATGGTAATTGTAGAATTGTTTTCACTTTGGTACTAGTTTTGCATAGACTTTTTTTTCTTTTACTTATGAGGTGTAATTACATTAAAAAACAACTCAGTAACACAGAAGCAATAAGCTCAAGGTCAGGCAATGTCAGCTTTTCCATTGAACATTATTTACAACAGGAATCACTCCAACTATAATAGTTCAGCAGTTTAAACAAAATTGGTGCACATTTTATCTGCCAAGAGTCAAATAAAACTCAAACTTCAGTGTCATTACCAATTACAGATGGCTGAAGTAAATAACATAAGATTAGCAAGCACAACCAATCAATAACATGAGCACAGACTAAAATTTGTTTCTACTTTTAAAGAAAACATTTTTTTTTTTCTGTTTTAATGTAAAGCCTCTGTGGTTTTTGTCCCACAGTGCATCTAGACAGTATTCACAAAGCATTGCTATGTTACAGCCTTGATTCAAATTGTTTTCAATTTGGCCACAACTAATGATAATGTGAAAAAAGTCAAACTGGAACACACAACCCTACACATTTGAGTTTTTCTCTTGTCACATATTTAGGTATACATAGCTCATGTTTGTTATTTCATGGTTGTTCACACTCAGATGCAGATGTAAGAGAAACAATTGGCACTTAACAGATAGGGGTCCACTTGCTTTCAGCTTGAAGAGACGGAACACATGTCCCAGCCTTTGTGGATGTCAGGAGCCCATACAGGAAGCCCACTGTGTTTTGTGGATGTGTCATTTGCACCCTTTCCCCTCTTACTTCGGTGAAAACCGCTCTCTGTAAATGATAGTCCCCTTTGTCTGTCATCAAAAGGACTCCTTTTACTCTCCGCCTTTCTCCAGTGGGTCTTGGCAGCTGTCATGCAAAACCACTGAATATCATTAGAAAATTAATTCAAGCAATCTATAAGTAATTACATTTTTTTTCCCCTGAATTTCCTTTTTGCTGACCCCCTCTTTGATGATAATTATCGCTCCTAGCAACAATCTACTGTATGCCCCTCTGAAAAACAAAATAAAACAGCAGACACGTTGAACCATTTGTAGAGGAAGCAGGGATGCTTAATAGAAACATCATTAAAATCACACATTGATTATGCAAACGCTGATGGAGTTAGTTATGTCTGTCCAAACGTCTGCATTACAAATGCTTCACTTGATTAGGTGTCAAATTTGATTACAGATGGATTATATATTTAACAGCTGTAGGTAGACCACATCCCTGTGCTTCCCTTTTATGTTTTCTGGTCAGTCATTAGCATATGATTTGCACGCATTTAGTGTGTGAGTACAAATTGTGCATGTGCATAGCAGAACGCTAGATTACTAAATAGAATAAGGTATGTTTTGTTACCACTAGCATGCTTTTTATTTAAATGTAAAATGACAGAGGATCCCGTGGGGTTTACACAACATCAGAGCTATAAAAAAAAAACTAAATTTCCGACAACTTTTAGCTGATATGTGATTTTTTTTTCTTTAAAAGCCTCTCTCTTCGGAAAGAGGAAATCCAGCACACAACACACATGCACACGCATGCCCACCAACCCACACGCACACCCTGAGCTCCAGCAGATATGAACCTGGAATATGCTAACTCACACCTTTAAAAGCCAAGAGGTAATGGGGGCTTCTTTTTGATGTCCTATCCGTTAACTTTTCAGTCTGCCATTTTTAATCCAGCAAGATTTAAAAGAGAAAGAAAGTCCTCTGTTCAGACATTTGCACTTTTGCAATATAAAGCTCCTAATCTCTGATTCCTGACTGCAGAAAATCCTATTAAGATCACCTTCAGTTTAACACAGACATTGTTATGAAATGCAAATATGCTGCTTCACTGGTACACTTTTAATTGAGGGTAAAGTGCACTGTATGCAAAACCATTAGAGTAATTTTGAGAATGTCTGTCAAGAGGAACCTCCAAACCACAGATTCTCACTTGGGGGCTCCCTCAGGGCTGAGCCATGGGTGGGGGGCACAGGCGTTCAGTGGGGTATCATCGGGTGTCTCGCAAAAGGTGTCAGCTTGGGAGGATTTGACTGATTAGGTAATATTCCTGCGTGTTCCCATGTAAGCAACATTCTAAGAGCTCTTTTCTTGGCGCCTATCTCCCTGTAATTCCTGTCCTCGCCGTCAGACTCTCTTGGCAACTTTCATCCCTTAACATGGCGACTCGGTGCTTTAAGGGAGCCTGTCTGTGACAACAACCTTGACAGCGGTGGCAGGCGTCAGCTTCTTGTCGCAAAGCCACTTACCCAAGAGGGCGCCCCCCTGGTGTATATGGTGATGCTTAAATTGCCCTGCCGTCCACCACGGCAACGTGAGGAAAGAGTGTTTGGGCAGAGGTCTGCCTCCATTCATCATCATAACCTCCCATCCCCCCTGAAATGACCTTGTAAATGCATCCAACTCATGGACTAATGAGAGGTTGCTAACCTGTTGTTTAGCAACTGCAGTGCCAATCTCCAGGAGTTAAAAGGAAAAATAAGTTGTTTCTGAAGTGACTTGGTAATATTTCAATGAATGCTCAAATTAAGAATCTATTAGAATAAGATAGACTAATTTGGAAGTTGTTCAATAAAATGCAAAAAATCAATTTAATCTGTCCCACTGCTACAGATTCTAGTGTCTTACATTAGTATTTAAACATCTTGATAATTTCAGATTTTGTCTCATTTAATCACAAACATTAATGTCATAAACCAACACAAAGTACGGCTTGATTGCGAAGACCACGGAGCTTGATACACAGTTTGCGAACTATTTTGCAAAAAAAAATTGAAAAGTGTGATGTGCTTTGTATCGAGCACCCCATTGTCTTGAGGTATGTCTCAATAAGCCCTTCAATTAATATCTTAGCTCCCCAAATGCAATGCTAGCAGCTCAATAAATCTGATTAACACGCTACTAATAGTTGTCCTTTCAACAGATTCCTCCACCTAAACTGTGCATCTCTACAGCTCTTCCAGATTTTCCATGGGCATCTTAGCTACTTGTTTGAATGATGTACCATTTTCCTACCAGCTCACAAAGGTGCTCTCTCTGGTATTGGTTTGTGAAAAACCTCACTCACAGTTTCACTGTTATGAATACTTTTGCATGGTACCGTATAAGCTTTGGCCGTTGAAAGCAACTAGAGATCATACCGGAACAGAGTCAAGAACTAACAAAACCTAATGTAACATTGAAAATATACATGACATCAGAACATGAAAGAGCATGTCAGTTCACTTTGAAAGCCTCAGAGGACATCTGACAGCCTTCTGATCCACAGAAGCCTCCAAGCAAAGCGTTCTCTGCTTTTCAGGATAAATGTGAACTAAAAGATCAAATGTGTCGCTTACTTGAATCCTTCACATTTAACTTTGCAGGACATGTTGCATCTTATAATCATGATCACAAAAGAAAATCTTTAAGAACATGCACCCTGTGAATTACTGTCAAGGCCTGCCAGTGTGTACATTGCACAATTCTATGATTCATATAACTGTAATTGAGCATTAATTAGATTGGTAGATTATCTTTTGTTCGGTCTGTAAACTGGCTTGAGCTGACAAGTAAAACTCTTAACTGCTGGCAATGATACTATGGGAAATGGGAGACTTTTTTGTAAAAATACATTAGCGCCTTAATGAGAATAGATGAGTCATTATTTCTCCCATTTCAGATTAATCGATTCAAGAGACACTAGACCCTATTTTCTTTTCAGAACACTTTCAAATAATTGTGTCCTGAGAGCAACAGGAAGGTGGTCAGTCATCTGTTTTAAAGATAAACGCGTGATCAAAGGGCATAACAAAACATGTAAGGGGTTCCTCCCCCCCTTCTTATCTTCTTCCTCGTCCTCTTCCATTTCTTCGTCTTTTTCCTTTTTTTCTTACAGGAGAGTTTAAGGAATGTGGAGCGGTTTCCAGGGGATACAAATGAAAAGGTTTCGGAAATGTGGGGAGGAATTGAGCTGAGGGGGCAGCTTCTGAGAGAAATTCCCCTGTAACTCTAGGAGACATGTGAAGAATTACCAGGCCTCTCCTTTCAGACAAAGGAAGTCAAATATTAGCAATATTCATTTAAAATGCTACTTTGTCATTCTTTTAATAAATTGTGTTTATTAATGTTAAAGAAAGCAACATACTGACCCCTCTATCTAACCTCTAACCCGGGTTGGTTGGAGGTTCCTTAATACTTTTGCTGGTATTTTCCATTTTAATTGATACCTTCTTAACCATAGACTCAAGAAAATAATGCTTTAAAATCTCATGCAAAATGTCTATTTCCAACTTAGCTAATAGGAGACTGCAGAGAAAAGGAAATAAGTACTTTATAGAGATAAATACTGTACTTTTAATATGCATTATAAATGCTAATTGCAAAGTTTATGTTAATAAATATGCAGTAATTTTACATTAGCTTCTCTGTGTCTTTTAATGGTTTAAATTCGACAAATGCTTCATGTGGCTGTTAAACGTCTGCATTTTATGACTAAATCAGGAAGCTCTTTATTAAAAAGGATTGCTTGTATTTAAGCCTAACCTTTCTTGTCCATAAATGAAAATTAAACCAAGGAACTCTTAAACCCAGAACATTAACACACTTTAAACAGCCTTAAATGCTTCAAGCTGGAAGATTTGCATGTTGTAAGAGACCAGTTTCCCTTCTGAGGTTAGAGTTCTCGTTACAACCTTTTCAAAGCAAGATTCTGTCTTAAAGCTCTTATACATCCAACTGATGTCAAGAACATGCAGCAACAAAAGGACCCCTACTGGGTCTACTCTCGTCACCACCATCTAGGGAAAAAATGCACTTTAAAATACATCAGGGTCACATTCAGCATACACCTTTACTGCACAATCTATACTTGTACAAAACGACACAATGCTGCATTGTACATTACAGAAAAAAACCCCCCAAAAAACAACTGCTCAGTTCTTTAAAATCCAGTATAACTGCTTAAGATGTTTTTTAAGATTTTAGATCAGCTTGTTAAATTAAAAGTGTCACTCTTTTCTAGGCATAATTCTTGCTTTTCTGTGATAGAGTAATGACATTAATCAATACATTTTAGTTTTACATTTGTGTGTAACTTCAACAATATTCTGGTTATCATATAATGAGAACCTCGATAAGCATAGGCTCTGGAAGAATCCGAAAGCCAATTATTGGCTCAGTGTGTGAGGCCTGTCAGAGACATCCAACTAAAGTAGGAGTGATGGAAGATCTCTTGTATGAAGAGTTTCACTCACGCTTCTTCAGACTGCTTACCTCTTGACCCGCTTCCACACAAAGGATTAAAGAGGGCAGAGACGCTTGCAAAACGCATGCCAGCCACACTTTGCCTCGGCTAGGGAATTTTTTACAGTCACGCACCAACACTCACACTCACACACATACAGTACCCAGAGAGCTTTTGATAAAGCTCCCTTGATAAAGCATTGATAAAGTCTGAATGTTACAAAACAGTTGACTGCCGTTTGTTTGGCAGTGCATATGGTAGTCATGTTAGAAAACACAAAGCTTAATTTCTGTCATTTTGATACCAGGTTATATTTGGTATGTACAGTATATGAACAGATAGTAACTGTCAGAATACAAGGTTCTTCTTACTGGTGTGTTGATCATTCTTCCCCGACTGCCCTCATTAAATCTGACAAGTCATGCAGTGATTAAAAATTGGAATGCTGCAACAACAGTGCAAGCATTAGGATCAGTGACTGCCTTAACTTCCAATGACAAGGAAAGCCTGGCCAACGACTCCTCTCCAGTCAGTAGGAAATCTTCAGCCTGGCTGCCTTTCGCCAATTCAAAGCGACAGCGCCTGAAAGTGTAAGAGAGACTGCGATCAAGCAAGGGCTCCGAAGGGTGGGGGTTGGATTTTCCACCTATTGCTTCTATTATTATCTTGGCTTAATCAGCTACAACACAAAGGTGAAGAGGTTGTGCACAAACACAAATGTTGCAAAGCTACAATTTTAAGCATTTGTAATACTTTAGAGTTATAAATACAGTACAAATGGCTACTCCAGATGCTGTTTTTGCAGTATGCACTGCAACGAATATTCAGAGAGACAGTTGTGAGGATGCTGAGCCAGGTTCAGTGTTTAGTTGCTTCCTTGCGGCACGCGTGAGAAAACATGGCATCGAGGGAATGGAAAGATATGTTTGAATAATCACTGTCCAAAAATAAAAAGAGGATTTAATTAATCATTCCCGAGGTCAAATTCATGATTTATATGTGCTGACAAACGTGCACTTTAGATTTGAAGAATATCAAATAGCCAAATGCAAATGACAAGAAAACTTTACACACATGGAACAAATAAATAAGTATTATATTGAGTGCTGATATAAACCACTTTAATCTGATGTTTAGACAAAACATTGACAGACAAACATTTCAGAATCATCTGTTCTGTTGTGTTTGTGGGTAAAGGTGATGGATTGTTGGGTAAGAGCCAGAGGATCACACTGTCCCCACCCATATGCTCATGATGGCAGGAATAGACGGGGTGAAAACACAACTCTAGCCAGCCAGGCTTTGGCCTTAAACCAGACCCTGTCATCATCATCACCTGCTGGGAGAAGGCAGCTTTTAGAGGAAATGGCAGTGTTTGTGTAGGTGCTTTGGAACAACACAGGTTAAAAACTTTGCATATCAGCAAATGTACTTAGAAATATTAAGCCTGACAAAATCCAGAAATACCATTCTGTTTGTGATAAATCCTGGACACCACATTTATTAAAGGTTTTATTCATGATAACACACTGGAATAAAAGTAGAAATTAATAAACATTTGAGATGTAATAGTGATAGAACTGATGCTAGTAAATAATGTAGTGTACTTGGTTCACTTTCCCAAAGATTAGGCCTTTTCCAAATACTTCCTTTCTACACAGGCTGGTAGCTGGAAATTTACTGCACAGTCCTGGGAGACATTTTTACGTTCTTATTCCTCTCTGTCAATGTTTTTAATTATACTTTGGCATGGCTTAAGATCTCATTAAATTTGAGAGTATCATTTGGATGCTTGAAAGACAGCTTAGTGTCAATCAATGCTATGATGATGGAAATATTTAATCCCATGCTTTCTAATCCTGCAATGGTAAATTCATTTTTCAAACATGAAAATAAATGACAGAAGAAATGCGTAATAGCAGATGTCACAGGACTTACAGACAAGTCAGAATATAGTCTTTCACAAGTGTCAGATCATGACCGAATGGTTAAAAAAAAGAGGAAGTGGGAGGAAATCGATTGTGTCCCACCAAAATGAAACCTCACTTGCTTCTTAGTATTTCATCTTTTGTTAGTTGTATGCCATTGATTGAGGTGAAGGAACGGAGGTTTATCTAATCAGTGCTTTGCCTCTGTGTATTGATCACATCATTTACACATCTACAAAGAGCTATTAATACAGAACATGCTGACTAGAAATACATTTTCCGCCATTGCTATGGCACAACATTCCTATGTGTAACATACAGTATAGTTCTGCATATTTTTTGCAGACCCTTAAATCATCAATCCACTTCCATCCATCACCTTCAGGAGCCACACAGATATTTCATTCATTGCAATCTTGATTGGATTTAAATATTTTTTACTATAATATCACCTAGAGAAAGTGGGGCAGCTTAGATAGTCGACTCTACTGAATGAACTTACATTTAATTTGAATGCTCAAAGAGACTTCTGGGCAAAAAAAATATATTTATTTTTATAAGTATTATTTTTAAGGATGTATAATTCAGACAATCTGGGGAGGGCAAGGCTCTACAGCAGGGGGACTGTGGTCCCCTGCTGCCTGTAGATCTGCCTCTGACTACATCATCTGGAGGAAGCATGGAGCAGAGCTGCTGCCTCAGTTGTAGCGATTTTGGTATCTGATCAGAGAGGCTTCTGGTGCCTCCCATTGGGAGGTTTTCCATGCCCATCCAACTGAGAGGAGACCCCAGAGAAGATACAGAATTTATCGAAGGGACTCAAACCCACTCTGGCCCAAAAACGGCTTCAGATCCTCCAGAATAAATATTTAGGAGATACACATCTAGATTTATAAGTAGAAAATGATGGACAGAAGGAAGTTACTGTTACAGTTGCTATATGGATAGAGATTGTGTTGGAACATGAGTGGTTTTGCCTTTTTTAGACACTAGTGCATCACTTTAAATGAAAACTATACCATTAATCACCTTGCTATGCTTATCACTCAGGGGAAGGCAGTGTGGCCATTTAATCAAGTATTGCAAATAGGTAAAATAAAACAAAAGGTTAAAAATACTCCAAATAAGCTGAAATGACAGATAATTCCATTAAATTTAATTGTTATCATCTGGTAATGTAATGGGACTTTAATATATATATCTTTTAAACCTTTAAACAGTTTGAGCAATATGTACAGATGTGACATTTTAGCAAATTGTAACATTATTCGTCCTGCAGTATGCACAATAACGGTAAAAAGAACCAAGAAATAATAGAAACATTTTAAAAGTCGATGGAGTCTTTAAGTGTACGCTGACTGTAAATATTCAGCTTTACTGCACTGCTTTAAAAATAACCACACTCAGCTAAATAGGTTTGGGTGCCGTTTTTGTGCCTGATTGCTGCTTGGTCAACCTTACAGCAATTCTCCTCAATTGCTGTTATTTTTCTAAGAAAACAATGAACTGCACCACCTTCTGACTTGAATATTTGAAAAGAAATTTCTGCATTTTACATTTTGTTAAATTGAATGAAAGAAGCACCAGCCGCGCCGGAAAAGAACAAAGCAATTAAAAGAATCAAAGCTGATTCCCAACATCTGTCCAGTCGCATTAGAATGTTTTGGGGTTTCTCAATCAGTGAACAGAATACGATTAAAGGATTGTACTCAGTGAGCCAAACTCAGAGTTCACTCTGACATGAATGAGGACTCAACAGGTAATTACTCCACCTGGTATTGACAATGGACATTGATGTTTTTTCCCCCTCTTACTAGATTAAAAGACAAGATTGTCCCCTGATTGTTGTTTGTGAACATGAGCCACTGGGTACTGCATTATGCAAAGAAAAAGGACTCATTCTGCTGTGAAAAAGCAATCAATGTTTAAAATGAATATTAATATGAAAGCAGACTTGTGGAAAAATGATAATGAATTTTTACTGTATATGAGGAGAGCTTTTTCCCAACAGGTCCTCATGTAGCAGGGGGTAGTGTAATTCCACAGTGACATTGACATGTTAATTAAAATGTCATGGAATTACTGTAGTTATACTCAGCTGTTACCAGTGACTTCATTTTTCACCACACTAATAGCTTCATTTTTCTGCAGGTTTAAAGTGAATATATGTTATTCTTTAACAATTCAAACAAAACAATAATTATCCAAAACATCTATACAAGACATCTGTCCATGCAGTCAAAGATCGCTGAATAAATTAATTTCATTCATATTAAATACTGAACTAAGGCATCAACTACCACACAAGACCATTTTGGGATTATAACATCTTAATTTACAATTTTTACCATTTGTCCAGTTATTAGCTCAAATCTTATTTCAAAAGGTAAAAATATTCAGGGTGACCTGTACATTGAGAAAGAGAAGATGAGGAAAAATTGTGTCTGAGAGGTAACATATTGAGACCGAAAAGAACATCCTATGGATTTAAAACTAGCTCTGTTGTGAGGCCAGCTCTTGTGATAAAAGTTGCAAATCAAAAATCTATAACATTCAGACATACATAATAATTAGTGCTCCCTTTCTGACCAGCATGGCGGCAGAAATGTCTACTATTCTCACCTGTATATGCCCCGAGCTCTCATTTCGTCAAGTTATAGGCTTGAATTATTGGCTCAAAATTTCTTTATTGCACAGAGAGATAAAGTACAAAAAGTTTGCTTAAAATGTTTGTTAATTCATCTTTTAAAAATCGTTGGTATTCACAACATTTACTCAAGGTGCTGTTGGATTACTTGTGGCGGCAATTATCTTCTTCTGTGTGTTTCTACAAGCAGGTGCCTGTCTTGTGCTATTTTCTACCATTATTCCAGGTGGTCTCAAGCTTATTCAGTTTGGATTAGCAATACAGGTAAATAACTGTGCTTAGATTTTTACACAGACGTTCAACTGGAGTTTAGTTCAGACTGGACATTTTAAGACTGGATACACCTCAGGTCAATTTTGAGAGTCATTTATTTTGTCTGTGATTTTTTTTTTTCTAATTAATAATTAGAAAAAGAATCTGTGTATTTCATTTTGTTAATATTGTTTATTGTGTTAGAATT
This sequence comes from Phalloptychus januarius, assembly GCA_902982915.1. Taxonomy (NCBI): domain Eukaryota; kingdom Metazoa; phylum Chordata; class Actinopteri; order Cyprinodontiformes; family Poeciliidae; genus Phalloptychus; species Phalloptychus januarius. Next base: position 5,479,376 of record CADWAE010000362.1, read on the forward strand.
GGGAGATTTTTTATTCACTCAATTTCTGAATGAGAATGCAGTAGTAATGTAGAAAAAGGGAGCACTGCAAATACTTTTTCAAATTTTGATATTTTTGATGTATGTTTTTGTATTATTTCAGACATCTGTTTTCTTTGGTCCTTGTTCATTATGTCAGTGAAAAACTATTTACCACATTTGATTACACCTACTGTAACCAAGGAAATGAAGAAAACAGCTCCTTGTTATATAATATTGATGCTGATCTGACACTAAATGTGTGAGAATTACAACAGATAAGGCGTCATCTTGCTAGGAATGGTGAACCTCATCAATTCGTCTCTCAATGAGGCCTTGGTCGAGTATCAAAATGGGATGATGATCCCCTGCTGTTTGTTTGTATTTTAGAGCAGCCCCATACACCTAAGAAGGTCTGCTCTCTCTCAATCTTGAGAATTAGATCAAAACAATATAAAACACGCAATTCCCAGAGCAACTGATCCAGAAATGCAATAACATGTTGTTTCTCATTCCAACATTAATGAAGTTCATTCCTAACAATTCAGTCTAATTCGTACAAATTGAAAGATAGTCTCTGCATTACCAGCATTGAACAACTACTATGACAACTTCATTACCATAAGTAGGTCCATGCGTCGTAAAAATCATATTAAAAATTGTTCCCCAAATTGCCATATTACATTCTTTATGGGGTAATTTCAGTATTACACACGGTAATAGAATATTTTCTTTACCCTCCAGTGCATATTAAACTCACTTATCTTCCCCTATAAACTCTATGCATTGTGGGTTTAATGACAAGACAGAGGAAGTTTTCTTCTTCGTCAAATTTATTCACCATACAAAGATGTCACTGGCAAATGCTGCTGAAAGAGAACATCTATTTGAAATATTGTCACAACATTTTGCTTGTTATTAGAGAGAGCTTTGACAATAATTAGAGAAAGATAGTTTCCTCAGAGCAGCAGTCAATAAAAGATGATGGGGATGTTTTTCATAAAGCTAGCTTGGGTTTGGATGGATGAGGCTTATCGTCGGAGAAAGCCAATAACTGAGAGATAAATGATGTAGCTGGTTGGAAATATTGGTATTTTTCAGCATTGTCAATAGAATAAAGCACATTAGCACAATGGACTACTTACTGCCTCTTTCATAATTGAGACTAGACCTTTAGCTGTGCCCCACAGCTTATCATTAATCAAGCTGAATGAAGCAGAGGAAACGTGACAGCTTTGGACAGCATTAGGCCGAGAAGGTGCTTTGTCAAGGTAGGTAGGTAGCGAGGCAAACCTTGGAGTCATTCATCTGACATTTCAGCTCTTTGGCTGTCTTCTAACAGTAGTTGTTTTTTTCCTTTCTCTTATTGGGCCAGATTACATTGTCCGATGCCGTTCATTGCCATCAGGCATTAAATCCCTGCTGCTATCAACTAAAGACTCCTGGCAACTCAGAAACTTTTATGTTTCAGCTCAACATCTTTTGCTGAGTTCAACATTGGTAGTTTTCTTATGGAAAATTATTGTTCTACATTGAAAAGTTAGAAATACACTTTAAAACTACTCGGTTATTCGGGTTGTTGATCACCTATGGGTTCAGTTTACATCAAAACATACAGGTTAAAATGAATACCTCGTAATATTTAGGTAAAAAAACGTGTTTTAGTTCATACATATGCATTGACAATGATCAAAACAAAAAAATAAAGATAACCTAATAACATAGAATACAACTTTTTGTAACATTTGAGTTTGGTAATAAAATTCAGACATCGCATATAACAGTTTTAAATGAATATGTTGGTGAATATATTATCTTACAATATATTTGCCTTTTTAGTAACAAATGCAAAACAAATGAATTATTAAATAGCTAAAATGAGCTAAACACATGTTGAATCAAAATTGCTAGAAAAATTAACTAAAATTAAATTCTCTGTTTGACTGGGCACATGCCCCTCATACTCAACAGCTAAATATTGCTTCCATTTTGAAATCACTAAGTTAGATTGCATTATCGTGTGATGCAGTATTAAAGGTTGTTTGTTGTTTTTTTTTATAAAAAAACAACAGTAAAGTTCTTGTAAAGTTCAAAATGGTAGTTAAGATTGGTGAAGCTTGGTTTTGAACTCCTCAAATGGGAAGAAAGTTTGTTTCAATCTTGTATTGCAAATATTGTTTTAGACTACAACAATTTTCAAAACCAATTGATATTCCGTTTTGCAACAAGAAAAAGCTATTGATCTTCTGTGCTAAAGCAAAGGGAGCATAATACAACCCACTACCATTAACACAACTACAGCATATTAACAGCATCTTACCATTCATTAGGCCATTACTGTAATAAATGTAATAAATCATTCCTCACAAATGTAATTTGTGAGGAATGATTCACCAATTTCTTGTCTCTTCTATAACCCAACAATCTAGGTTACCTATATCAAACCAATAGTTGGTTGAAACGACCCAACTTTTGTCTTCACACCATAAAAGTAGCATTTGAGTGAAAGAAATAACCCTGAATTTTCTTTTGTGTGCATTTTGGATGTGTGTTCAGGACATATACTGAAAACTAAACTAATCACAGTCACAGGCTAAGTTGAGTGGTTTCTCATTCCACAATCAATGGGCTCTCAAACTAGAAAAGCCCATTATTGTTGAAAAAGATGTCCATTAATTATGTAATTTAATTGAATTTAGGCAGGTGCACAATGCACACCTCAGTCAGGGTGGTCAATGGTGGGAAAGGCCTGAGCGTCACTTCTCTCCTTTCCTATTAGGAACCAGCACGTCCCCTGTCTCCCAGAATTGCTTTGCTCTTTATTGATTAATGACCGTAATTTATAACCAAGAAGAAGGCTGTAAGTTGTAATAAATGATCAATTAATCAACTTTTCAGCATCAAGTTATGAGGATTTGTATTGAAAATGCCACCAGGAACATAGGAGACCGAGTGGCTGTTTTCCCTCGGCTCCTGCTGCAAGAGAAGTGTGCAGCTGATTTTTTAACAGCAGTTAAGAGTGTTTCATTGCTGTAATACCTCTTGTCCCACATGACAAATGTCTTTATGAGAAGCTGAACATAATTCCCTTTGATGGAGGGACTGCCACATTCTTGCCACAATTCACAGTCAAGTCAACTGGAATAATGAAACATCCGTTCACGACCGTAAAGACAGTCTATTCATTCCTGAATAGGTGCAGAAAAATGCCTGCAGCTTCAAATATATCACAGATAAATCAACAGTATTACATTAAGCTGGGAACAGATGAGAGGTTAAAGAACTTAAGGCAAGACTACAATAAATTTCACCTCTCACAAGCACAGACCAAGGCTATTATTTCTCATTGAATAGAGACTTTTATGACACATTAAATCCAGGAGTATAAAAACTGCAATTGATCATAATTTCTGAATGCCCTACCTAAATCCCCACAGCAGGTGCTTACACCTTTGGAGCATTTCAAATGTATGAATAATTGTTTTTTGCTGAATTTTGTCAAAGAATAATTTCCCATACTCTACATGTCTTACAAGGTGTCAGCACTGTTTTTCAAGGTTTAACAGATTTATTGGAAAACATTTTAATAATGCGCAACCTAAAACGTGCCGATATATAATATATATAATTATTAAAATAGCTATCATTCTTAAAATATTGTCCTTGTGCGGTGGTCTCTGTTAGGTATTTTAAAATTACTTTACATCTTGCATTACAAAATGCCACACTTAACTTTCTGCCTTCATGAGGTACAGTAATAACGGCATTCACTCTAAGGACCCAGACATATCTTTGGGGGAAAAAAATCCATTTGACTGTCGGAACGCGCTACTCGTGGGAGTGTGAAATCAGTTACTCTCCATTTTAACTTTTACATTTGCTGTTGCCCTGAGAGTTGTTCACTTGCATAAATATTCATTGAACTTTCCAGGACTCTTGAAGTAAAAATACATGAATTCTTTATGAGTAACCATTTATATTTTGAGCCAAGACTAATATTAGTCATAAGAAGTGCTGTTGTGATGAGGTACAGAGAGCAGCTTGGCTGATTTTGCACTGTGCAGAAAACATTCAATGTTCTGGCGCTCAGTGGTTTGTTTTTGTCTGATGGATGTTTGCATAGTGGTACTTGCTTTTTTCTGCCCATAATTATTTTGTTGTAGGATATATTATTTACATTTGATTTTGACTAAAAATGTGTTACTAACACATTGAAGAATTTCTTCCCTGTTATTATTAAAGCTACAGAATTTAATTGCAGGCCAAATCTCGGAGTTGCAGTAGCTCTTCATTCTTTTTCTGCTTTTTTTTTTCATTGGACAGGACTGTAAGACATGTAAATGCTTTATAGATTTATCACACAGAAATAGGATTATCTTGCAATTCTTTATGACCAAATTGACTATTAGGTCAAAAATGGAATTGTAATTGGGAATATATCCTTTAAAACACATTCTTGACTGAAGATCTTGCCTATGAGACATAATTATAGACTTTTAGGAAAATATGACAAGCAAGTTGTGACTTTTAGCCCCTGGAGGAAAGATTCCCAAAATCTGACAATTTAAATAATAGGTTTTCTGTGACAGAGGGGTTTGAGTAGTAATATAATCCTTGGAGTTTTTGAAGGGATAAGGCTTACAGTGGTTTGATGAAGGAGGACAACATCTGAACCTTGGTAGACTCAGCCTTAAATGCAAAATGAGCACAACCCCATGGTGGCCTTCTTCTGGCCAGGCAAAATATTGAAATCCCGTGCCATATTGCATTGTGATCAATAGGATCATGGCTAGAAAGGGTTCTATCCATGGGCCATGGATATAAAAAACCTCAGTCCATCGAGTGACTGAGGTTAGGGTAGAAAGAGAGTAAAGTGCTCCGGAAGCTAGGATGGCTGCAAGATGCCTCTCTTTGAAGGTTTTTCAATCATGTTAAAATAATGAGCAGCACTGCTCTTCGGGGACGTCAATGCCAATTGGTTACCTCATTGCCTAAAGGTGTATAATCTGGAAGAATTGCCTCGCTGATCTTCAGTTGAGCTGTGTAAAGAGCTCAAGTTGTGAAATACATTACATGTCATTGGACTTGATGTCCATGACAAAATAATGCACCATCTTTTGAACAAGGTGCTTTAAAAGTGTGCTTGGTGCTAGGCCACTTTGGGCAAAAGGTCAACGATCAATTTTGTAATTGTTTTATTAGTCTTTAGCTCTGCAATGTTACATTGTAGGGATGGAAAGCATGGGAGGAATGTGGAAAAGGCTATTGAAAGAGAATTTAGTTGGCAAAAACAAAGTTCTAGAAAACAAGTGGAAACAGGAATAATCTCTCAGAGAAATCTTAAATTGGCTTTAGTATGTAATTTAATACAATTCGATGCAGTGCCAATTCACAACAAATGTCATCTTGAAACATTTTTTAAAAATAAGTTAATTTGATCAAAAATACATTGCAGTTAATATTCTTATTTCATAGACTTTAATTGTTTTTATTTGAAGCAATGAGATATTTTGTAGGCTGGTCAAACAAAAAAAACAGTTTGACTCTAATTGTTTATGTCTCCAGGGGTAAACGTTTGAAGTTAAAGGTAAATGTATCTATCTGGTTGAGGTTAGGCTGTGTTTTCCCATCGGGAGAGCCCTGGAGTCACACACAGAAGTGAGGTCAGATGGAGCACGATAGCAGACTCAAATCACATGGGCAACATGAAGTGGATTTCAAGAAATGTCTTGTCAGTTCAATATGACATAAAATAAGCCTTTGTATCCTTTGAATGATGTAGAATTATCACATTTTTTCAGGGACGTTGACTTTGATACTCATGTTGAATTCCCTCTGCAGCAGCTCTCTGTCTCTGAGCCGCCAGCTGCATGCATGGCTGAGCTGCGAAAAAAAAGGCAATGTCCCATGATGATCGGACGACAATCCACCGGTTTGTCAAAACCTGGCAGAATCTCTGGCTCTGGCAATAGCACCTTGTTAGATTGAGGTGCTCAATCAGGGGAGTGCTGGAGTGCCCGGCCAGGTTTGAGAGTGGTGATTACCGGGGCACGGCTGTCCAAAGCTAGTGAAATGCTCCACCTCTCCACAGGAGGCCCTCTGACATTCAAGCCTGCATTTTCTGAATCAGTCTTGAGTGATTAGGGCAGCGACAGGCAAAAGGACAGATCAAACAATTATTCCTCCTCACCCTCCTCTCTATCCTTTTGACATGTGACAGAGCAGAAAGAGTGCAGCTCAGAATATCTACAGTGTTCAGTCAGGCTTAATATAAAAACACATTCAGGTGCCTTGTTTTATTTTTTCATAAATATATGATTTATTTCTACATTTTACGCAAATGTAAACAAAACTTTTTTTGTGTCGCGTCAAATTTCAACTCCAAACTCCAATCTACTTGTATTGGGATGTGACAGATCAACATAAAATAGCACCTCATTGTTAAGCGGAAGGAACTATATGTGATATAATTATTTTGTACAAATTAAAAACCAAAAAACAGTGTGCTCATTGAGCGAGATAAAAAAAAATACATACCGTTTTATCTATATATAAAATACTTTGCATGGTAAAACAAGGTGGCGAAAGCAATGCTATGTTAAATTGTAAATTTGTAAAGTGTCTTAAAAATGAAATGCTTTCCGTCCAATCTGAGCTTGAACTAGTCCATCTTCACATGTGCGAAACTGGTAGAGGCTAAATTAGATTCTACAAAGTGAAAAGTGAAGGTAAATACAAATGCATGACATTTTTCTTAAGTTTGTGCTTGTATTGAGACGTGTAAAACTATTTTTGAGTAATAGTGCTTTGTATATTGTAAATTTGAAAGAAAAAAAAGGAAAACCATGCTTTCTGAGTCATAATTTGAAAGTAGTTTCACAGAAAATTTAACTGCACTGCTCTTTGTTCCTCCTGTCCTTACAGCACTAGGGACACAGCAAAAATGAGTCAGAATGAACAGTAGAGAGGGGGAACAGTATGTTTCAGAGCACAAGAGGGCAGTGTAAAAGCTCTCTGACACTCATCCATCCATTCCTCCCAACTAACTCACCTCCCACCTGAAACAACAGCCTTAAAACCTGTTGTAGGCTGCCAATCTCCAGTGGCTGTTTTCTCCCAAAAAGCACAAGGTCTGAGATCTGATTACACAGACAATACTGGATGACAGTCAGGAGGCAAGAGGCTGGTTGGGGGTGACAGTCTTCTGTTAACGTTCAGTGGGTGAGGGGAGCTTCACAGGGCAAAGGATTGCCCATCTGAACAAATGTGCTAATAACTATCAGCATTAGAACATCTTGTATGGGGCTGTTCTGTGGGTGTTTTGCTGCAGGAGGAACTGGTGCACTTAATGCTAAGATGACATCACCAGAAAAGAGCATTATATGGCAATACTGAAGAACATCTGTAGAAATCAGTCAGGAAGTGAAAACTTGGGCACAAATGAGTCTTTAAAATTGATCTAATCATGCTGCCAAAGTAGGTACCATGCTGCAGTAGGTAACTTTGATAATAATTAAAAAAAATAAAACATTACACTATATTATGAGACATAATCTGTGGGGGAAAAAAAACGGAGCTCCTCTGCCACCTCCTTGTGGTCCTACTGCCATCTGTAGAAATACACCACTATATTAGAAACACCAGTCAGAGTCAGAGGGTGGGTCCCATAATGTATGCTCTCTGCAAAACTACAGCTCTTTTCCAACAATGGAGCTTGCCATGAATGTACAGGCTAGTTAGCATTAATGGCACTAATGACAGCAAACTGTTTTTCTGTAAAGTTAAATTGTTTCTCTATTAGCACAACTGCATTGCATACACAAACATGATTGACAGTGCTAAAACCTTTCCTCCTGGCTCTGACTGGTTATTTCTGACTGGGAGTGGTGTGTTTCTGCACATGGCGGTAGGACCACACGGAGGAGGAACTACATTTTTTCACGGATTACCTGTCTCATAATTTTGTCACAAAATTATGATAGTTTTAATAGATATGTTAAAAAAAACATTTTTTATTAAAGTTACACACCTCATATTTAATGATAATGGCTGCATGTGACAAATTTGGCAGAGCTAAAATGGTGTGACTGTAAGCAGCATGTGAAAAGATACCCAAAGCATTAGACCCAACTCAAATGCTAAGGAAACTAAATGAAGCAATGTTGGACACACACTTACTCTACACTTTGACTGTGTCTTTGCAGTTTTGTTCAAAAAGTGTAGACTTTAGAAATATTCCAGCTAAATAAAAGCCGAGGGATTAAATCTTGCTTTTTCTTCTCATTTCATTTTTATCCTTTAATTAATATGACAAAAGGGAGGGTGACAGCACCTGAAAAGTGGACACAGCCGCCAGTACCCTGCTGCGGCCAGAGAGCACGCCACTACCCACAATGCACCACAGGCCAATTCCATCAAAGCCACAATGCCACACTCACCCCATGTTCCTACTCAATAGGCTTAAGGCTATCTTCCCGTCTCTTTGTTTGCTTCACAATTAATTCTTCTATCTGGTTTTGAGAACCAAAACTAACAAATGCAGCAGACGTATGTTTGTCCAAAGTAAAAAAGAAAGGATTTACTGTCTTGTTGTGCTTTTCAAATAAAATTAGGGGAAAATTGTTGATGTGTTTTGTGGCCTTTCGACTCTTACGCATTCATTTTCACTTCCTACCAAGTGGCAAATGATGGTCCTTTTGAAGCCTGCTCAGCTGTTATTGTCCTTTCCTCAAGTGAATTCCAGTGTCTGGACTGAACTTTTTCCTTTTTTTTGTTTTTACTACATACAACTTGTATTTCTCCAAACCATTTGCTACAAACATAAGTGAATGTATTTAGATTCCAAATTGAACAAATAATCTCCCTGCTTCTTGACACATGCTGTTTCAAATTGGACATTTTCTTCTCCAGTTATCTCATGCCAGATACAGGTGGAAGGTTACGCCGCCAACAGCCGGAATGCTGATTTGAAACTGCCAGCAGTTGTTCTGGAGTATTCCCTGGTTTGCTTTGAAGTCTACACCCCACAGAGCGTCCTTACGTCTACACAGAGAGCAATGGCTGTATTTACATCCTATGGGAGAATAGGTCTCACTAATGTGTTTTTTTTGTTTAGGAGGGTGTCTCAAAACGTGATTATAGGGGCTCTTTTTTTTTTATTGGTTATAAATCACATGTGCATCCTCAGATATTCATACAGCAAAAGCACCTGGATCACAGTCACAGAATCCAAACCAATGCAGCTCTCACAATTCTCAGTCTATTGATTCTCTCTCCGAAATTTATGTTGCTTTCCAGGGGAGACCCCCTGCTGTGGCCCTGGCTGCTCCCCCCCGACAGGAAGGTCACTGCGACACAAGAGCGTTGGGCCAGATGCCGAGTGATCCCAACTGATACACCTTTCGCTTCCAAGAGTCACATTCATCGCAACTGCTGGACAATCAGAGAGGACCTCAATGAAATAGCACACACCGAACCTGAATTACCAGCAGAGCTCACTCTGCTGCTTGATTTTTTTTTTCTTCTTCTTTTTTCTATCAACTGCAAGTGTAAATCTCCGGAGCAAATGCTTTGAAAAAACGATTGAGGATGATGAAGAGGTGGGAAAACTGAAAGAAAGAAAGGAAAAAAAAAACATAAGATGAGAACAAAACAACCCAGTTGGTGCACCTTTGCCACTGCAAGTGAGTGAAGTCACCCTGTGTTTTTGTGAGGGTGCGTGTGAACAAAATGTGCTTTGAAGTGCGGGTACAGCACTGTACTGTGGCATCACTACGGTCACTACTAAGCCCCCGCAAAAATGTACCGGGTGATTATAGAAAATGCTATAGAATCCAGTCATAAATCAACTAAACCTTCATGCAAATAGGTCTTTCTATGAAGGATTTATGTACTGTTTGTATAGTGGCATCAATAGTGTGTAAAAGGAACATTTTGCATCTTAAAAAGAGAAATCACCGAGACTTCACAGAACAGACACACACTGAACCTTCAAGGTCAAAGACTGCGAAATAATAAAACACTAAGTCGAAGAAAGAGACACACAAACACACAATTGGGAGGTAAGACAAAACTAGAGAGTCGTTAAGGCTTTTATCTTCTGGTTTGAAGGAGAAAAATCCACCTGACATCCCAGAGGGCGCTGATCAATCACGGCCTGACTGGTTCAAACTGTTTGTGCTGGATTCCACATTTATCACCATCCGATGGAGCTCCGTGTCCGTCTACAACGCCTGCAAAAAGAGGGAGCACTTTCAATTAGGGCACGGTAAAATAGATTCACTTCTTGATTTATAGTGCACGACTAATTACACAACGCCTTTTTTTCTTCAAAATGCAGATGAAGCTAAGACTTACCCTCGTACCTAAGGATCTTATTGTGCTATGGTAAAAAAGAGAGAAAAGGTTTTTTATGTTACGACAAATGTAAGAGACGCTTTGATAAAACAAAACATACTTTTAACCGATGATGAAAAAACATGTTTTATTTGAGACGTCACAGAAACCAACAGAATGGCATGTCAAAAAAAAATCATGAAAAAAAAACAGAATAGTTTATCTTCAATGATGATTTCATGCAAAATTGTAGATAACATTTGCATTATTAATATGGTAGTGTGCTTAAACTATGCTAAATTACATTAGGGCTAGAAAACTAATCGGTCCCTTGATCATGAAAGTGTAAGTTATTTCCTGCTCTGTTATGGAATCTATATTTAGACTTTATTTACAATCAAAAATAAAGTCTAAATATAGACTTTCAAATAAGATTATAAGAACAATCAGAGCTAGTGACCAAAAATTACATCTAATAATTATTGAACTAATATAGGTTTTAAATGATGAACTGAAGGAAAGAAACACAAACACAAAAGCTAATTTTGATTCTAATCTCTGATCTAAAGAGGGGAGGGAAAGGAAAATGACCAATGCCTTTAACTGAGAGCCATGAGCCCTCATTTATTTATATATTATTTCATGAGGGAAATAAAAAGTTGCAAATCTTTAAACCCAATTGTTTCATGGAGCATTTACAGATTCTTGTAAATGTTGCACAGCTTGATGTAGGGAGTCCCCCAGTGAATGAGTAACTGTGTCTTCAAACATGTAGAGGGATTTTGGCTACAGGTAGCCTGGTCATTGACTTCCTGTGCAATTCCTCTTGAAAAAGAAATCTCCCTCCCAGCACAGATTGGGCTTTCTCTCCTCAGCTGTCTCCAGTTGATTTTTGACCGCTCCAATGAGTGATCAAAGGAGACAATAGTTTATTTTCTGCACTGTTTTAGAATTGTAATCTGCCTGTAGTTTCAGCAATGGCAGCTGAGCAAGTGAACAAAGTCATTGTTGGCCATTCTTCCAAAAGTTTAATTAATAAAAACAGCCACCTTGTTTACATCGGCACTTCTCTCTTCGGAGGATGATTGCTTATAGCGCAGGCAATTTCCAGTAAGCTTCTTATTATTATACTTCCACATTACATTACGTATGTAATGCAAAAGTTAGCAATAGGCAAAATTTTAAACCTCAGCACAGTCCACACTTCCAGGAAGGCAGCAATCATTTCTCATCCACCGAGAGCCCAGACTCTCGGTGTAGTATAAAGGGCTGGTTTTTACCAGGCTACTGGTAATCACTGCCAAAAATTAATATTGAGTTATGTTATCTAAAACAACTGACAACTGTGCACTTAGTTGCATTGAATCACATATTTTCAGTAGATGTTTGTGATCTCTTGAATCTTTGACTACATCAAAAAATAGCATAGCACTGTCAAATGAGCTAATTTTAGCATTTGTAACCAGTGCTGCTACTGTAACTGTGCTATAGCCTGATATAAAGACTGACTGAGCAAAAATATTATTTATCAGAAACTGTATGATTATGTCATTTCTTTAAGTGGAGGCGCTAGCACTCCCCTTCAGAGGAACATAAGAATAGGTACAATTTAAAGGCAGATCACCAGGGCACATTGCAGTTCATGAATATCATTAAATGGGATCTGTTTTTATATTACACAGGGATTACATCTAACCCTGGAATGTAAAAAATGTAAGAGCACAACTAAGTAATCAAGTTAAACCATCCCAGTTGGTCTTTTATGTAGAAAAGATATTGATGGGATGGTGATAAAGATTGAGCCTCTCTCTCTCTCTGTATATAACACAGTCAGTTCATTCTGGCAACTGCAGGATCTAAAGCATTGCAGGCCTCTCTTCCCATAGGTAAAGAGAGAAAATATTCTGTGGCTTGATGATGCAAAAGTCTAATCTTTTAGAAGGTGTGCATTCCTTTCCATTTGATATAAAAAGCATGTCAGAAAAATAACTTTATATATTCAAAGTAGCAGTAGAATGAATTCTGCTCTGATGAAAATCATCAAGGAGAATATCAGGTTATTATTTCGAAACCTTATTTTGAAACACACTTGAATTATGTAGCAAGAGAACAAATCAAAGATCATTAGCAAGAACATGCATGTACATTGATTTTCTTAATAAATAAAGAAAAGTAAAACTAAATGTTTTGTAATAGTTAAGTAAAATTCTTCTTAAATTTGACATTTTGGTGACAATCAGGTTTTAGACTTGGGAGTACTTACTTTCTTATGTAAGCTTGAGTTGGTTTGGATTGCTTTTCTCATAAACTAAATACCAAGATTACCTCCCACCTAGCAGAAGTAGCCGGCTGATACAAACCATTTCAGTAAGATAAAAATAAAAAAGCCGACAGAAATAAAACCTCATGGCACCGAATGCTATTATTGTCTGTATAAAACAGTTTGAAGCAACATCCTGTTATTAGTTTTTATTGCTATTTTATCATGAAACAAAGTGATTAAATGGATCTAATGGCAAAAAATAGAGTACTGAATGGATAGTGACACATTCTTTCTTGCTAGATTTGTCTTGTATAATGTGGAAGGGTTCTCTCATTACAGACACTTTTATTTTATGTTCCAATCTATAAAATGAAGAGGGGACACAGAAACCTATCTAGCAAAAGTATTAAAAGCAGTACCTAATGTGTTGCCATAGTATCACCTAATGATAGCATCTCTTTTTTAATTCACAACCGATTTGAGTGTTTGAAGTTGCAAAATGTTTTTGAGTTAAATATGTACACCAACAAAACTGTGCTAAGATAATAGACAGTTGTAGTTTCACAAAAACTGAGGATATTTTTTGAGTGAAACATTTGTACAGTGCCAGTTTTGCAAGTTCACCACAGCTTTTGTGTCAACAAATTGCAAAGTGATGCAGACATTGTTTAAAGTTAAACAGTCAGAGTTTACCTGCCTTTTTATTTTCAGATTAGCAAAAACAGCAATGAGAAATGGTGTCAACACCAAACTACATGTGTCGACTGATCAATATTGGGTGCCCAAAAAAGGTATAGTGACACCTCTTGATATTTTCTTTCACTCTGACAGAATGATTTATTAATCTAAATTAAGTGCTATAATCAAAGAATACATACAAAATACAAAATTAAGTACAATACTCAATATATTACCTTAATAAGAATCATTTTCCTTGTTAATTATTTTCTTCTTCCCAATAAAGTTTTGTCACAAATAAAAGCACCTACATTTCTAAAAACTTTCCTCAATTTGAGTTTTACATGATTATGAATGCAACCCCACCCTCCAAGTTATTCATGTATTTTCAGTCTAGTTTCATTCAATAAAAGCAAGATTGGTGCCCCAGCATATATAAAGTCAGTTATTTCAAGCCACTGGATCTGTGCTATGGGAAGGTGCCAGAAGCTCGGTGTAAAGTTGGAAATTTAGACACGTTTTTCTCTGGTAAACCTAAAAGGATTTCACACTCTCACTTAAAACAGTCGACACCCCCCATCAGGTGTCAGATCTCACATGAGAGGGGAGAATATGATGTTGGTTTGAAGAGAAGACTGTCCCCTGGGCAAACGATGAGACGTTTTGCAACCACATTGTGCCAGACGTAAGTCACCACAAAAATGATTATGATAAATAATAATAATGTACAAAAGCCAACATGAGACTTTTGGAAAAGATTTATATGTATAATTTTAAAGTAGTTTTATCAACTACATTCAGCCAAATTATGCTGGAGCTTATCATTCTAAATACTTTAAACATAGTCCCTCTGATTTCTAAAAGAGGTTTTCTTTGAGTTTTCTACAACAATTTTTCATAACTGAAATGTCTCATTTTCATTACACAGATTTATTTCTTTAGTGTTCAGGCTACTTATGTTTGAATTTTTTTTCAAGGAAGGATTTGAAGTTGCAATAAAAAGAGCTTAAACTTAAAAAAAAAAAAACTGCTTTGACACTGACAAGAGGTTCCACTCTGATTAAATTTGAGAGCTGCTGATCAACCTCCAGTTAAGGCCAACCGATCAAGACTGAGGTGTCAGCAAAGAGCTTAGCTGGAGGCATGAATGCCACCCTCTTTTTTTAAACGAGATGAAAGAATGTTCCGCTTGATATCTACACCTCCTAAACACTTTGACGGAGGCGATCGACCAATCCCTCCCCACAGACAAGCGGTGACAACAGATGATCTACTCAGGTAAGCACCATCTTGCTTTTCAAAGTGCTTTACACTGCAACTCATCATAAGAGGTTGATTTCAAAGTCATTGCAAGTCTGCAGCGCGACAGATTTCCTGCCCATGTGGATATGTGACGAAGTCACGGATGTCTTGGAGGCACAGGTGATAATAGGGCCTTAATCGCCCTGCTGGTTCTGCTTGTCCCTCTCAATGTCACATATCCGGATGAATGCAGTAAAAATCAGTCCTTAGCTGGAATAATGCCACTTTATCTGCCTTTGTCAGACCAAGGTCTTGGTCACAAGAAGTGGGTGAAAGATGAAAGGTGTGCATGATTTGTGGAATTTTTAAAGCCAGTGTGCTGTATAATCACTGGGTTAATACTATTTGGATGGTACAAGTTTGAAACTCAAGGATTAAAAATAAAGCTGAAATGCATATTTTTGCATGCGAGATGTAAAGGCTTTTTGAAATAGAGGCGGCTCCTTAGCATTTGACACATGCAGGTGATCAGAGCTTAGGAGCGTGATGATTTCCCCTCTTGGTCAATGAGTTTTGTTGAGCAATAACACTGCTGGAAAGAGGACATTAAAAAAGCTGATAAGTTGCTGATGTTTAACTATTAAATGCACTGATTTTAAATCTACTACTTTACATTTAATGACATTACAAAAGGCATCAGGTAACCTCTTGTGGCTTGTAGTTTTTGCTTGCATTTGGATATCTTTGGTCAAATCCCCCCTTCAAATGTGTTTCCTGTATTCTGCATGGTTTGAAGGAACACTGATGGCTATCATACACACTCTTTGTGAAGAGAATGGCAGTCTGAAATATTCAAATTCAAAGATCTTCAGTGATATTTTAAAGCAAAGTTTAAAAGAACACGACCTGGTCAGTTTGTTGAATTTTAAATTTTCATGTTTTGTGCTGCACGTGTCATATGTGTTTACAAGTTCAAGCCTATTGACTGGATATAACATTTTTACAGCAAATATATACAATCAAGTTTACCTAAAACCAAGGTATTGTCCCAGGTTATCAATTCAGCTCATTATCCTTTAACTTATTTTACAGAGGAACATCTCTATTTATTGTGAACATACTTCATACTTTTTGCACCACAATTTTAAAGGCAAACAACAGAAAACACAACTCTTCCAGCAGGATTGTCTGACAAAGAAAGCTCTTGGCTACTCTACCTCCTCTTACCCCTGACTCCACTCCCCGTACCTCATTGAGCTTTGCTGAACCGGCCCCCCTGCTGCGCGATACCATCTCATTTGTCATGTATCAAATGCAAACTTCAATGTATTGCCCTCACATATGCTGTGGAAGCAAAGAATATGATGGCCTGGCTGCTGTCCAATCCTCAGCTGAATAAACACAAGGGCCATTTGCAGGTTGGCAGACGCCAAGATGTTTGTCTTTCAAGGCAATCTTCCACCATCTCTCCCCTCCACTGTCAATTCAAAAACAAAAGTGGATAGTCGATGAAAACTAAGCGCTGAACAAGTCACTGTGCTGCTCATAGGCTGACAAATTGTTGTGATAGGCGGAGAAACATGAAATAATGTGAAAGATAATAAATCAAATAGAACAAAAGGCCAACTGTGCAGAGGTGCTGCATTGTGCTTGACACAATGGCACCACTGATGTTGGGAAAGTCATGTACCAAACCTGTAGGGTCTGGACTTTGCTGGGGTTGAAGTTTATTTGCTGGAGGGTAGTGTTGTTAAGCTGCAAGACCAAAAGTGATTTAAATGTAACACACACGCTCTCAAATTCAAAAATAATATTAGTTGTGGAGTTATTTAACCAATTACAAAGGACCCCTGCCAATCTGCAGTTCAGTGTTTGCCAATTCACCTATTCACAGATTTTCCTATGAAACTTAACTCCAAATTGGTCGCACAAGGTTGAGATATTCAAACTTTTTTTCAAAGAGTATATGTAAAATATTGTAAAGAAAATGCATATTTGAAGTTTGAAAAAAAGAGGCATAATGGAACAGGGCATGCCATTTGCTGGCATTTGCAAAGGGACCAATCCAGTAGCGACATTCACTTTCCTCACTGCTGATTGACTGAACCCTCAAGAGTGGAGATAAGGAAGGCCAGAGATGTTAGATACTGTTGTAGTGCCAAGACAGTTTTCCACCACATACTAAAGAATACTAAGATATTCAAATAATTAAAATGGGCAGAAATAAGAGTTTTTAGGAGAGTATTTGCAGATTTCAGCTGATCGCAGTCCCTATCCTCCACTGACACCAGAGGCTCACAATATACAGCTGTGAAAAATTCAATAACAAAAAATTAAAAACTGTGGAAACTCCAAGTGTGTTCCATTAAATGAACAGCCATAAGTTGCTGTGATAGATTTATGTTTTTGGTCAGTATGAGATACAGAGAGAGATGAATGAAGTAAAGGCCAGGTGCAAAACATATGATTTTGTCTTTCAGAGCATTTGGATCTTTACAGTGTTGACTCTGACATTAATTGTGGCCCAAACTTCTTTGCAGATAAGTAAAGATATGACAGACATAATTTCCATACAGAAAGTTCAAATATATTTAACATTTTCATTATGTTTTTAAAAATAATTTGTACGGGTTAATATTAGCTTCTGTAAGTACAAGTTTTTTAAAAATTTGAAATTGGAATGCAAAATTTCTGAATTTCTATTCTCAAGGCAGAAGGATAACTTCCATGCAAAAGTGTTCATTTCTAATAATTAGCAACAGTTTTTCAATATATATATTTTTTGACAGAACTTTATTAGTACGGTTATTTTAGACATTCAGCCATTCAGAAAATGTAATTATTTTTAAAAAATATTATATGTAACATTTTGTCACCTTCCTAAAATAATGGCCTTAGTAATTTTCTTTTCAATTTTTTATTTTTTTTTTTTTACCTTTGGCAAAAAAATTACTTGGGTTATTATTTTAGGAAGGTGATGATATAGGAAGACAGCTTTTTTATTTTCAAAATATAAAATAAATATATATACAATAATTTCATAAAAACTGTATATGTCATTCGGTATTATACTCTACTTGAAAAATAAACCCTCTTCTATGAACTCAAAAAAGCAAAGAGTTGAGGGAAAAATCTACCAACTGGAAAACTGATCAGAAGAAACAACAGAATAAAACAAAACAAAAAGCTACTACTTCATGCATTCATGACCAGGCTCTTGTTTGGAGGTGGCCCTTTTTTACAAAACACAAAAGCAAGCAGGTTCTGCTGTTTCTGTCAATTTGAACAAATAATGATGCAACAAAAGTGCTTCCAGTGAATGGGAAATACACTGCTGAATTACCAGTGGAGCTCCACAATAGTTAGCCATGCATCACAACAGCCAGGACAGGCTCAATATTAACATTTCCTTTGACAAGTGGCGAAAAGGCTTTTTTTTTTTAACCCACCGAGGTTGAATAGGAATCAGTGAATAATAAGAAATTAAAAGCTACAGAGGACACAGGGGAAGAGTGAGGGAGAAAGCCAAATCCTTGCCCCGGGGCTTAATGTTAGAACACAATGGCCGCTGAAGCAGCAAAGGAGTTGACTTTCTTATTCGCCCCCTCCTCCTAGAGCCACCTGCATTACAATTAACCTCATGGCAACCTTGAGGTCTCTGATTAGTGATGGCCTATTGTCTCGAACCCATTAATGCTCGGCCCCCAGTCTGCCCTCAGCACACTTGCATCAACAAATCAAACCTGGTTTCCGGCATGGGCTCTTACTGCAGGGAGCTGGCCTCTAATGCGGGACAACAAGCTAAGAGATGGGAGCCGAGGAGGCCTGCAGAGAACAGCTGTACGCACCTGTGACCTCAGGTAAAAATTGCAAGAAGAAATGTGCAAAGTATACTTAAAAGTAAATCAGCATAACAAGATTTAGCCCCATACAGATTTCTATTGTTTGGGTCCCACTTTAATGTTCTGTATTATATTTTTGTTCTTATTAAGCACTTTTTGAATTATGTTTTCCTTTATTAAAGGGCAACAGCTATCCAACCCAATGTACCATTGTGAAAGAAAATAATATATCCCATTGTTAACTCATGTATTAACTGAGACTGGCCAAAACTTATAGAGAGCCAAGTTGATTCTATGAACTATATGCAGACCTGATTACTGCCAGCCCTGTAGGACAACAAAATTCCTTTTGACAACAAGAAGTAGACTAGAAAGTTCAAGAACAAGTGATTAAACATTCACTGACAGATTTTGATCTATAAAGGGCTGCAAAAGTTGTTATAAGGTTTTGGGACAGCAGCAACTTCAGTTACAGCCATTGTCTATGAATTTACAATTAAAAAAAATTTTTAAAAAAACTGTGGCCAGGCTAGAAAAACTGCATTAAGACTTTTGAGAAAGTTTTTGTGGTCTGATAAAACATAAATTGACTTATTTTGTAGAACTGTGTGCCCCGTTAAATATGTTCTAAAACCAGCACACCGTTTTAGAAAAAGCACTTCATATTATGAGTAAAGCATAGTGATGGAAGTCTGTAAGTTTAGGACAGCTTCTCTGCTTCAGGATCTGGACAGGTTACCTTTCGCTCAATTGCCCTTAGCTAATGCAGCAAGATAATGATACAAAGCACAGCAACAAAGCCCCTCTGCTTGACTGAAAACAAACCAAAACAAACAGTATGGTCCTATATCTGACTGAGATGCTGAGGCATGATGTTAAAATAGGCTTTCACGCAGCTAGTTATTGCAAACGTTTGATCGTTGTTGTTGTCACCAAGGGTCCAGAAATATTTGCTAGGTTTGGGGAGCATTTGCTTTTCATACAGGCTCAAATTTGTTTTGGATTTATTTTCCCTTAATAAATACCAATATCATTAGAAAATTAAACTTTAATTTTCCTCAGGTTATTTTGGAACGTTTGTTCAATTGTCTGAAGCAAAACCTGAAGAAATCAGCAAGGAGGCAAATATTTTCCCTCTGCACTGTACACCACTGTATATTTAATAGAATACTGAGAAATGACCTATTCAGCCTAAGGAATGCATCGGTGACTCTCGGGAGAAGTGAAAGACTTAGAAGAAGGAGCATTCGAGGAATTAAAATTGTGCCAGATGTTGGGAGCCCCTCAAGGACTAAAGCGACACATTAAACATAATATCACCTTGTGCACTGGAGTGCAATCACTAGTTCTCTCCAGGGAGCTGTTACACTATGTGTTGCTGCCACAGTTTAAATCTCAAGAAGTAAAAAGTAATGCAGCACAGACGGGGGTTGGCCCACTCAAAGAGGACGCTTGGGAGCTGCAGCGGGGTCTGCCACTGTGGTGCAGACTCTGTTTCTATTTGTATTGGGTTCAAAAAGAATCAACAATTCAAAGAATTCAGATTGGAATAATTTACAAAATATTTATGTGCATAATTTTGTAACAGAAATGATAAAAAAATTGTGTAAAGTTAAAACACTTTATTCACAATAAAATAAAAAAACTGGAAAATCTATTAATATAGCATAATATGAAACAACACTAGGGTAGATATTTATGAATTATGGAATTATGAAAGCTTTTCAAGTTTTTTGATCAGTGTTAAAATTTGAGATGTGTGATAAAAGTGTTGGGTTAAAATTGAAGACTAAATTACAGCAATGTCATTTCTGTAATGAAATGGCTGCAATTATTACACTCTAATTATTGTAAATACAAGATGTTTAATTTGAGTTTGATAATTAGCTGTGCTCTGAAGTAATACATTAATCTCATATCATAGGGTCTGAAATTGTGTGTTGGCATTAGGAGTTTAGCAGAGGTAATTCACAGAGTGAAAGATGCCACACTCACTTTGTGTGTTTGTGTGTGTGTTGTAATCTGAGCAACTGAGTAATCTGTCCAGCCTTAGAAAGTATAGTACATAGCCTGTAAAGTAAGAAAAAAAACTTTTTACAGGATTTAGGCTAATAAAAACACAGTACAATCAGGAATACAAATAATTTAAACATGCTCAAATAAAATTAATCAGAAAGTAGAAACTAGTAAAACTGGTTCAAAAAATTTTAAATGAGGAAATGCGTCTTTTTTCTTCATAGTTTGTAAATTTAGTGTCTTGTTTTCTCTTTTCTGATGTCTTTCTACGCAATTAAAATCTCGTGCATTTGCACAATGTGACAAGGATATTAGACATGGTGTAGCCCTCCTCTCACTAAGGAGTGCTGTCTGTTTTTAAAAAATAAATAGCACAACGTTTCGTTGATTTTGCTTAAATGTCTCCTTGTTACAGAGAGCTTATCTCTTATTTTATCATTGTAAACTTTCATCATCCGTTCATGGCTCTTCCACTGCACAAATTTGCTTTCATTACAGTGCTACAGGGCATTTGAGATTCGCAGCCAGCTTGCTCCAGATAAAGATTTTAATTAAGTAGATTATGAAACCTCTTGGGTTTTTTTCTCCATTCTTATTCCCAGTAAGTAATTTCAACTTAGAAAAAGAAAATAGTTAGAAAATTTAATTTTCTAACTCATCAGTCATCAAAAGTGAAGCTTTGTTACACATTTACTCTCCACCACTCACATCTTCTTTTGCCAATGATTGCAGATGCTATTGAGTTTATTTCTGCAGGTAAAAGGTCAACAAGAAGATAAATGGGTTTAATTTAGAGCAATCCTTTTTGCAATTTCATATTCATCGAGGTCCATTGAGACTCAAAATTGTAAACAAGAGATTCCCTCCTCCACAAGGTAGGCAAGCCATTAAGCATTTAATTCAACCAAGCCCAGGTGTACCTCTCTGTCTAGCTAAGCAATAAAACAGTTCAGACCACTTATGCAGTGTCCAGTGTGCAGGTGGCAGAGAAGCTTCTGGGGCACACCTGCCAGCTGATTCACCCATTAGAGGACGAGCCACACCGTCTACAGGCCCTGTCCCATGAGGGAGTCCCTGACCATGCAGGTGCAGATAAACCTGTGATGGATTACACCAAATTTAGCACTAGTTTCCTCAAAAACCTCTTTTGTGAGTTCATGATGGAACTGAATGTTTAGTTTCACTTGGTTTCAATTTACTTGGCATTGGAGAAGATTTTGTTTACATGGTGGAGTAAATATCTTAGAATGTTAGTCATCTTAATATTCTTATCAGTAATATATGTTACATTAAGTAAAAAATGAAATTAGATCAGTAATGTTCTAAGTTTGACTGCTGGAGGGAGTGGCAATTTGTAAAAACAGACAGCAAAATAGTGCAAAATTAGTGAAACGTATCGAATGATATTTACCATATTTAAATAAATAATTTAAATAATTCATGAAATCAAAGATGTTTTTTTCTCCTTTATCTAAGGCAATATTTCAGCTCCTTGATGGAGGTGAGAGGAATGATGACAAAGGATCCAACTCAGTTTGGTTCAGTCCAGAGTTAAGATGAAAGTGTGGCTGTGGCTTGAACGCCTCCTACCAGATTGGAAGGAGTTGACATGATGTGACGTTTCTCTTGGTTCGATGTATGATTTAGCTCACCAGTTTGGTCCACTTGGCAACAGACAAGAATCCAGGATCTGGATCAGGGTCGGGAACGGGACCTGGAATGGGATCTGAAAACAGGAACCTGGCCAGTGTAAAACAGGCCTGATAATCAACTCTAGGTTTTTCAATATCAAAAATCATACATGTACATGTTTTTCTTCTCATCATATTGTGATTGAGTTTATATTATAACGATAATTAAACTAATGTGAGTACTCGATATTCATTTAATTTTAGCATACACAGTGTTTTACCATTCAAAGTATTTTCAGTTTAAATGCTTCATCAAGGTGACAGAACATACTCAAATCAAGTTAGTTTACACTGACCGAGCCCAAACAATAACCAAGTGGCTAGCGCTAGCATGCTAGCTTACATTTGACAGCGCTTGCATGCTAGCGCTAGCAAAAACAACAAAACGTAAACTCACCAGTTCCCACTTGTCAAACCGTGTGATCAGTTGAAAGTTTTAATACACAATGATACATCAAAAGGTGAGAGACAGCACTATGAACATTTGCTAGAGGCTTACAAATGCCAGAATCCTACCTGTGGCAGCGATGGTGAGCGTCTCCCACCTAGCGCGGTGTGGAGAAGCCATGAAAGTAACATCTGTCTCTTAGGACGCTGACGTACGGCTGGTCATGTGACCCTAAAATCACGCGAGAACAGACTCACTTAATGGTGTTTGGTTTATTTTTGTGCTTAAAGGGGTGTGAATAAATTTCCAAGTCTCTTTGTGAAAGAAATCCAAATTTAACATGAAATTGATTTACACTCAGTCTCTGTCATCTAAATTTAGATTCTTATTTTTTTTAACTGTCTGCAAGCTGTGAAACATCTAATTCTTTGAAAAATTCAGAGGCCACAAAACTGTCAACTGCTTTTATGGTTTTCTGTGCCAACTACAACCAAACCATGACCACATCAATAAAAGAGACAAAATGGAGCTTCATTAGGGATTTAAGTAAAAGCGTTTTATTATCACAGCTGAGCTCAACAGAATTTATAGGTTTGCAGTTATTTATACACTTATGGGCTTTTGACAGAGATGGGATTATAATCTTGGGAATTTGCTAGATAAATATCTAAAACTTCAATTGTGCAATTTTTAAAGCACTTTGTTATTACTTTGCTTTTCTTTAAACATATGTTACTCTGAAAAATACAAAGATCATCACCAGTCTGGGAAGAAGTTGTCTGAAAAATATATTTTCAGCTTACATTTGACAGATTTCATGGACAGAGTTAAAAATAAGTGAAATGAAAACTTTACTAAGTCAAACTTTTTTGATGCAAAACAAAATAGTAATTTGTCAACAGCTGGTAATGAATAACACAAAAACTCATAAGCACCTGGGATGTTTATCCAGGAATATTAATAGTAGGTGCTCTATTAATATTTTTAAGGGAATGCTTAGGCATGGCATTATGTTCAACAAGATTTATCAGTGTGAGGAATTATTTCCCCGACCCCCCACGATTGCAGTTCTTTATTTTTGCCACTGTCTAAACTGAATAATTTAATTAAAAAGGAATATATATTATTTGCCCTTACACACAAAGTGTAAGATCACAGAAAGTAACTGCAGGCGAGTGAGTATATACATTCTTGTTATACTTCAGACACAAGTGATATAAATTTAGGGCAAGAATAAAAGAGTTTGATTACCATGAGTCCATGCAGAACTCTTCAGTCAGAAGTGGGCTATTTCTTCTGTGCTAGAAAAACTCCCGGAGTATTTTGTCATACTGCTGTATTTAGCACAGCTAAATGCACACTTAATTTTAATGTAATATTAATCTATTAGCTTCTGGTCATCATACAAAATATAAACATATATACCAATATTATTGATGTCTTGGTGATTATGGTTATTTATCACTAACTAGTTTATATTAATTTGTGCTTTCAATAATTTAACATAGTGGTCAGTCAAATACATGGATGTTTGCAGTTGCATTTATTTCAGTACGACTGAGCCAGGTACTCTGAACTATTTGCTAAAGACTTGTGTACAAAAATTTAAGAGTGAAGATGTTTAAAGAAGTAATCAAATAAGTTTTATAACTGCAACAGAAGCGAAAAGTGGTTCCAAAAACTATTGACTCAAAACCTAAACTACAATGCAATTTTCTAGTTTTATTCAGAAAAAATATTGATAATCATGTCTCCAGAATTGTGCGTCATGTTTTGATCTGTCACATAAAATAAAATAAATAAGTCAACACAATGCAGAAAAGTTAATCTGGTGTTAATAATTTTGCAAGGATATCCAGATACATGTAAGCATCAAACCCATTGGGGTGTTTGGTGTTTTCCAACTTGATTTTGGAAGAAATTCTGGCAAACACAGTTATCCAGTCAAACAATCAAAACAACTGTTATCCTGCAACGCAAGCCAACAGTTCTGCCTTGGTAAAATATGATACCAGGTGAAGCCACAAGCCTTGACAGGTCACCATTTTGGGGCCACTAATTTGGTCCCATTCTGGCAGTAGCAACTCCCAGCACAGCAGCAAGACAATTACATCCAGGTGCAAGGATTTGATTCAACAAATTCTAGGTGGATTATTTCTACATGCGCCAAGCCCCATCTCCCTCAGCCCTTCGCTTTCATCACTCCCGCCCCTCCGCTGTGTTGTCTGTCTTCTGGGCCAGCTTTGAACAGATGCCCTTGAAAAATCCACAGCCCTCATGTGTGACTGAGGACCTTGACAAAAAATCTGAAGCACTTCCAGAAACTTGAATGTCATGAACCGCATTGTATATTATAATAATTGGAGTGGCAGCGAGTGGAAACATTCCCCTGAATATTCCAGGAGATAATGGGACATGCTAATGAGCATGGAATCAAGCCAATCCAAGAAATGAGAGAGGAGGGGAAAAGGTGAAAGGTGCCCAAAAGAAAAGAAAAAGGATAAATTAAAGACAGTGATACGTTTGGGTGCATGGGCTGTGAACTATGTGTTTTTGGAGAGCACAATAGCAGTGTACAGTTCCTCCTGTCAAACTGTCAATGCACATTTGGGGGAAGTATAATTTAGGAACTCGCACCTGGCAGACTCTGGGATTTCATGTCATGCTGCTATGCCAGGGTGCTAGAGTAATGCTGGGCTAAACCCACAGCATTTCCCTGCTTGCTACATGCAAAACGTGACAAAGTGGACATAAATATCAATGTTTTTCCAGGTGAGACTTCTATCAAACTGATTTACTTTCCAGAGGACTTTGACAGAAACAAAATAAAAAAAATTGAGTGGTGTCTTACTTTTGACCAAATTGGATATAAAAGAAAATCTGTCAACGTGAAAGTCACTGAGAGCCTATGACCCAGTGCTGGGAAAAATATATATACACATATAACTAAGCAGTAACTTTACACACATTTTATATAATAGTAAGAAAGCACATGAAGCATACAAATATCTGGATCTGCTTGGTGAAGCTTCCTTCTAAATCAACCACGGAAGAGCTACTTGTTGCTTCTGTGTGTTTTTCTTTGTTTTCCTGTCAGTGCACTTTTTGGAAAAAATTAGTCAGCAGGCCACTCCTTAGAAAGTCCACCATAGTTACATGTTTTCTCCGTTCATATATATTTGCTCACACTGTGGTTTCCTGGAGTCACAATATCCTGGACTTTGCTTCACATTTGTCTAACCCAATAGACAAATGCGTTTGCGTTGTCAGGTTTCAGAACCTGAAAAAAGACAGGTTCCTTTTTCAGTGATTTCTTTGTATTACAGGCAGAAATTCTCTCTCTGTGAAAATCAGGCTGAAGAATAACAATTGGACAGTTATATTTTTTTTATATTTTGGATCACCGTTGTTTACCTTCATCATTTGAAAACTGGAGTTTGTATTCACTTGTCTGATATTCTTATTTGTTTATTAATCAGGAACAACTATATGTGGCAAAAAATGCAAGAGCAGCAGAAGTCTGTTGTGTATTACATTTTCCCACCCCTTTGTCCGGAGCATGTGCAGTCAATCCAATAGCTTATAAAGAAGCTTATAAACACTTCATATTTGTTTGATGATCTATATTAGCGTAATATTTCCAATACATCATATATAAGTATATTAAGTGGGTCTATAGGGAAGCATCTTATTAAAAATGCTGCATTGCATCTTTGCCTTATAACAAACTCTGTCATCAGTGACACACTACATCTCAATCCTGCGGACAGTTGATTGGATTTACTCAAAACTTGGGGCTGGAGAAAGTCTCATGCTGTGAGTAAAATTGACTTAGGCCCTGTATTCAGAGAGAAAGATGAAGGGCATCCAGTCTTATCATTCTCCATCCCATGTCTCCCTGCAGCCTCTTGCATACTTTCCATGTGAGAATCTTCCTCATATGATATCAATATCAAGTCGGGACGCAAAGTTAAGGGACTGTGAATCAGGAGTGATAAAGCATTTTATGCCTTTGGGAGCTGAGATCATCGGGCAAAGATGTGAGCAGGAAAGCCTTGTGAATAAGAAGAATCTTCAGGTTTGCTGATGATTTGGGAAAAATTTTTAAGTTATTTCTGCTTGCTTAGTTAAAATAATCAATTCATTAATTTCAGGGGCTCAACTAATATTTCCGATTGATAAATGTGTTCATGGCATTAACATTTTATTGTATCCTGCATTTATTTGATAAACCTCTGCAGCCTCTCTAGAACAGTAATATATAAAAATGCAGATGGTGTAACTAGGGGAGCTGTGTATAATTTCATTCCCAATGCATCCTCACTGGGGTGCTGCTTCTTAGGCTTTAGCCAGAACACAAGCCTTTATTTGATTTAGGGAACTCTCCCTCCCTCTTCCATGTGTCTCCTCCGCTCATGAAGTGTCCCAGTATGGAATGTCTGCATTATTGCGCCGCTGACAGAGATTGATGCTTCACCAAAACCATCTGCACATGCAGCAATCATCAACTTGAATGAACGTAATTGCAGACAAAAGAGAGGGGATTAAGAAAGAGGCTGTTTAGCAGAAGAAAATATGATGATTTAATTTTAAAAGTTGCGAAACACATGTTTGGGGGAGCAAAAAGAGATTTCTTAGTGGATATTTAGGATTAGAACAGGTCCATTTGTGAGTGATGGCTCTGATGAAATGCATAAAGGCGTAATTTGTTTGATCTACAAGTAGTTAAAGGAAGGTTGATAACAACAACCTCCAACACCAACCAAATGCTCCAAGTGGTTTAAACTTTGTATTTGTCACCAACAGTAAATCAGAAACACCTTGAGGTTTTCACAGGGACAGCTAGATGGGGGCTGCTAATTATCTGGGGATGGCAGACCATAAACCAGATACCATGAGAGAATTGCTGTTTTATAATTTAGGTAGGTGAGAGGTGGGAGGTGGTGTGACAGTAATATAAGAATAATATAAGAATGAAAAATATGAAAAATAAATTACTATCCATCCATCCATCCATCCATCCATCCATCGTCTACCGCTTATCCAGGGTCGGGTCGCGACTAAATTACTAAATAAACAAAAATGTTGCATCAAATTGAAGCATACCTTTTCCACTCCTGAGTTCAAACTCATGAAAAAGAATTTCTTTCTCCAGCTCTCCAAAAAGCATCTTTATAATTTTCTAACTCAGTACTATTCTACTTTTATTTCATGGCTTGTTCCTTTGTCTTTTCCACTTTCTGGTCTGGTTAAATTGGAAACAGGGAAATAGGAAGTTATTGAGAAATAATTAGAATTTACTAAGCACTTTAAAAAAAAAGCAAAAGTGATTATAGAAATAAGCAAGTTCAAACAAGTATGAGTTTTATGTATGACTATTTCTTGATTTATGAAGTTCAGCCGGTATCAAACTTACTTAAGTGGCATGTTCTCTTGCCTTTCTCATTTTGAAGAGTGCCTGAGAGAAGCACCAACAATGTGGCACATAACATAACATAACATAACATAACATAACATAACATAACATAACATAACATAACATAACATAACATAACATAACATAACAGTTATGATTCACATCAGCATAACAGAAACTACAGAGAATATCCCAGTAGGATAAACTGTTCAAACTCTTTGCATTGTGTCACCTTTTTATCTAACAGGCCTCAGGTTCAGAACACTAATCCTTCACACTCTCCTTGGTTATAATTAGCTTTCAGTGCCAGATGCGAACACTATTTTAAACAGTGTTCTATGGGCTCTAATCCTGTTTCAATCTGTCTTCCTATGGGAAGTACTAAGTAGAGGGTTGAGGAAAAAAGGCAGGGAAACCGACTACCTGTTTTGGTTCACTCTCATGGTGCCTCATACTTTGTCTTGTCAGCGAAGCATTATGAGTATGTTTGCATAAATAGGCTGTTATTTCTTTCTGTTTTTGATTCAGCATGAAAGAAAATATTTAGATTTGCCAGATTGGAAAGTGTGACTAAAACTTGAAAATTGTTTAATTTATTCAACAAAAGAAAGCAGATAAACACTAAACCATTTGGATTAAACATCAGACTCATTTATTTTCAACTTTTATAAAACTCATCACTTGCATAATTAAAAGCATAAACAACTCCCGCAGAGCAGTGACAGTTTAAACAGTAAGACTCAATTACAGATTGAGACTTTAAGGATAAACAAGATCATTTCTAAAGATTTTCCACATACACAGACAAATTACGGGGGGATTTAAACACGAAAGTGCTGAAATAATTTGTAAAAATGGGTGCTTTCAAAACAATCCCCCTATCCTCACCATTAGGTAAGCAACATGCAGCCATTTATGTGCGTGATGATGACAGAGCAGCAGTTCTCTGTGAAGCAATGACAGATGAACAGTAACATCACATAAGATTGGGACCAACGTTTAACTGGGGGTCCTGCTCTTTTCAGAGACATCCTATCACTTGTCCATATAACCTGGTCTACTGCTGCGTGTGGCATTATGTATCTAATGACAAAGTGTGGGTGCAAGGCAGGGGGTTGTCATATACGAAAGAAACATACTAAATAAAGTCAAGTCATGTGACAACTAAACATTAGTTCTGGTATTTACTGCACTGAGAGTAAACAGGTGTTCACATCAACTGAAGCCATGATTTGAGATTAGGACCAAAACAAATGTTATTATATCCTTTGAACTTTGTTAGATTTCACGTTGCAAATTGAAGGTATGTGTCTTATTGAGATTTTGTGTGATAAACAAATACACAAAGTAGTGAAGAATTGTAAGGTGGAATGGAAAAGTTTATAATTTTTTTCTTTTTGGATTTTACATTTTAAAAAATATATATTTCATTCTTTTTCGTAAATAAAAAAAATCAAAGACCCACAACTAAATGGATCTAAAATGTAACTTTCCACTGGAGCATTCAAGCATATGAGGATGTGCGTCTCTGAACCATTTTGTTTTAATTCTGCCTGCAAGCTCAGTCATGGTGCCACAATAAGGTGAATCTCTGCCCAAGTTTTAAGACCTTTGCAGCCTTCAACATATTTTTACCAGGGTTGCCATGTATTTGGCACACACCTTCTCCCAGTAACTTTTGTCTGCTTCCCTGTTCCTGTTGAAGAAACGCATGCCTGCTACATATATTCATGCACTACATGTTTCACCTTGTGGATGGTATGTTATGTGTGATGCAGAGTATTATTTTCATTTCACGCATAATGTTTTTATGCAGGCAAAAAGTTTATATATGGTCTTCTCTGACCTGAACCCCTTTGTCCACATGCTTGCTTTGTCTGTTTTATGACTTGCTCTACAAACAACATTTATGGTTTTCTTGAATCAAATGCTTTTTTTCTTAGTCATGGTTAAATTTCTGTAGTGTGCATCTCTTAGGTGTCCTTCCTGACAGATTTCACCTCCTGAGCTGTGGATCTCTGCATCTCCCCAGACGTTACAATCAAAACCTTTGGCTGCATCTCTGATTGGGTAGGCCATGTCTTGCACTTGCGATCGGAGTACAAGTGCAAGACATGGCACTTGTCTTGCCATGTCTTGCAAGACAAGTGCCATGTCACCTAATAAACATTCATGCTTATTAGGTGAGTTCTGAGTTTAAGTTGCTGTACTTTATTTTTTTATTTTTTGGGAGGGGTATCAAAGTACAGAGGTGTACTTAATACAAAAGCAGACCAATCTATTCAGATTTTTTTTAATGTCAAATGGAAAACAGTGAATAGGTTTCATATATTCTTCAGAACTGAAAAGTCTTACCTGCCTTTCACTAAAATTGAAGGTTAGAATGTGACAAAATATAAAAATGTTTAATGGGCACAAATACTTTTGCTAGGTAATTCAATATAATAACTAAAAGCTTTAAAATTGAATCTGCAACATACATTTTTGAGATGCCACAGCTGCTGCGAAGCTCTCAGCAAAGCCATAAACAACAGTACTCGTGAGGCAATATGTTGACTATTGTTCTGATGTGGAATCGCACATTGCTCTAACATAAACTTTCATTCAGGGTGGGGCTGCAGCGCTCCCATTTTTTAGCAGGTTCAGACCTTGTTAGACGCTTAAAGCTTTGCTGTTTTTCAGAACTTGATCTTGTGAAAGGATCTGACCTTTCAGGAGCGTTAACATTTTATTTGCCCTTTTGCTGGAGTGCTTTCATTATACTTCAGCAAAGCTGATCTGCAGCACACAGGCATTCAAGTAACCTCACACACACAAAAAGAGGGAACATCTTCAAATGAGTTGGAGTAATGAAAGAAGCTCAATGTTTTCGTGTTTTCCGTGTGGAGGTGACACATTTTATTGTAAAGGTCTTTATTATTACAGCGCTTATTCAAACACATTCCAGTCTGGCAGTGAAGTGCTTCCATATGTCGACATAAAAATTCATCACACTGAACTTACCTCGGCCAAGAGAGAGACTCTAGAACTGCAATGACCCAATCAGAGCGGGTTATTTTTTGCTCTTTATGTCACGCAGATGCTTCATAGCTTTTTTTTTTTCCTCTATTACAAACACAAACACTTGTCAATAAGCATTTTGATATTTATCCTTCCTAGGAAGTATATTGCTGTGAGGATTTTGCCAGAAGTGAGGAAATAATAATTTCCATCGCAGGTGGAAAACACCAATTAGTGATTAATTGGAGAAGGAGGGAAAATAATAAACAGCAAACACCTGGACCCAGCAGATTTGGGCCAATTGTTATCAATCAAGCCGTGAGTGAGCAACGGGCAGCTGGAAAGAAGCAGAAAAAAATAAATAAAAAAAATAGAAAAAACAACACACACAATTCTTGCAATCCGGAAAATGTTTTCTTCATAAATTAATATTAGCAGACAAATTTAACGATCACAGTTGCAACTGTCAAGCGGTTGGTTACTCGGTTAGAACAGATAAATCTTTTTTGTGAAAACATAAAATGGTGCACTAATGAAAGACTGGATTTGTCGATAATACACACTACAACAAGAAAATAAAAGAAAGTAGTGCTTGATTCATTTATGCATTTTCATCAAAATTAGATCTTGAATTGTATGTGCTTTGAATCCTTAACCCTTACATGTCTCCTGGTTAACATCAATATCACTTTGTTGTATGATAATAAGAATTTGGAATTGCGTTAAACCTCCTGGATGTGTTTCTTGTAGCCATGTGAGGAGATCATGGAGGTCATTGCAGCTTCTGGGACCAAAGTGACACTGTTACATCACCGATTTTTATCTATTCTCACCGAAGCCTTGCACGGTATCACTCACTTAACTGTGGGATCAAAGAAGGTCAGAGTCAGAGATGTAAAAATGGAGCCGGAGTCAGCTGGTGCAAACAGGTCGGGGCTATGTGCTACACATTGGGGGCTTGCTGAGAAATATTTGGTACATCTCACTTACTTTGGGGTTATTGGCAACTTCCTTAAACCAAAGCATTTTTTATTGGTTTTATTGTCTTGTTAAAAACCGTTAGAGCCACTGTTTTGTTTAATTTCTTTTGGTTTTGAAGTTTTCTTTGCATTCCTCTTCTCTTGGAATCAGTTTGGGCTTGGATGTCCAAATTCCTTCCTCTGACAGCATCATGTAATATATCCTAGCTGTGTTAGATTGGTGCAGAGTCCTGCAAACACTCCCACAGACAGACACGTTCAGGGTCCAAGTCTTTCCTGGCTCTCACAGTCGCTCGCCTTGCATTTCCACCTGTGTCCCGCTGATGCAGCTGGCAAAAAAATGCTTTGTGCCAAATCCTCCTTTACGCTGATGATACCTTGATTTCCGCATTCTGTTGCCAAATTTTACCTTTAATTGCCCTCTTTCTGCAATGCTTGTATAATTGTAAATGGATGCACACACACTCTACAGAGATGGCCTGGGATTGAGGCATCGGCATTAGCTGGCTGCTGTTGATTTGTTGCTTAGCGATGTTGTGATCCTACAGATAAGATGTCAGAATGACTGAAAGGTCAGTGCAAATGTGGAATGAAAATATGTTTCTAGCTTAGCTGCACGCTTCCAGCAAGTAATAAAATTTTACTGTGGGGTTTAGGGGTAGGGGGAACTGGAGTTGAGTTCTGGATTGAGAACAATGTAACAGTTTTATTCCATTCTTAACCGTCTCTGGGTCAGAAGAGCTTTCATAATAAAAATAATGGAAAGTGTCCAAATGTGCACATGACAAACACAAGGCAAGTAAAGCTTTCTTGAATTGCTATACCTGTTCATCAGGTGCAAATACACAGTACCAAAAAAAAGATAGTATTTGTTGACTTTACCATAGAGAATAGAAGCAGTTGGGTTGCACAAACTGAGTTACCAGGGGAATTATGAATCCAGTTTATTTCTTTGCACTTGTTTTTCTTTCCTGGAATGATTCAGCCACTAGGGAGCGAGAAAATGCAACTTGTTTTATTTAAAATATCTTCACTCAAAACACAAGGCAGGCAAAACAACTTATATTTATTGCTAGCTGTCTTTGAAAAATATTTGGAAGGCTTTGGGCCGCAGCCCAAAGAAAGAAAAAAAAGACAAAATAAAATAGAAAGGGAAAAAAAACATAAGGATATGTAACCCTGAGACTCTGTGCATGTGCAGAGGATAGAGAGATTGTTTGACTTGATGACATGTTGTTCATACTGAATTAGGGAAGAAATACTGCCAGATAAAAGGTGCTTTTTATTACGACTTTCATATACCAACCTAGAGGTCTGATTTTGTCCGTTTTTTTTTTCTTTTCTTTTTAAGTTAGAGAAATAGTTGATACCCCTTATAAGATATTTAGAACAAAAGTGAATCAGGTAATAATTTGAAATCATTGCTTAAAAACAAAAAGTTTACAACAAAAGGAGAAGTATAAGGTTTGGCATATCACATTTAGGCTGTTGTAAAATACAATTATATCCTGCCATGTTTTGGTTCCAGCTATAATTTCACCCAAAATCACCTTCAGTCTAATAATACAAAGAATGGTGATGCAGAAAGGATCAGTTCAAAGCTGTTCCTGATTATCTTTGGCTGGTCGTCCTCACTGCAGAATAAGGTGTCATTTTCAGACTTATCATACAAACAGATGTGGACAAGCAGCTCCGAAAGCGAGAAGACCCTCTCTCCATTGAACAGCATTAAGGCACCATATGTACATTAATTCAAAGAATATGGGCAAATGATTAATTCATTAAAAGCAATACTGCCAGGATTTGATCTTTCCATTTCCACAACTAACATGTGGTGGAAATGAATATGTGGATGTTGGTTTAGCTCTTAAATGAAGCTTAATGTTTGGAAAACACATTCTTTTGATTTCAAAAAACAAAACAAAAAACAAATGTTTCTTTGATTTTCTCTTTTCAAGTGGCATATGTCCCATGATATCTTTAGCCAGTGATCCCACTTTTCCTGTTTATAATTGTTCTAAACAAAGACATTGAACATTATCCTCAGTTAACACCATCTCACCAACTCAAACAACTTTTATTACAAATTTAAAAAGCAACAGCCTTCTTGTAACATTCCACGTTTTGAACCACAACCTTGGCTAAACCTACTAATATTTTTTGTTTAGAAATATACTAAATGTCCAAACATTAAATAGACGTCTGGATTCAAATTGATATTTGGTCAACATTTAAAACAGCTGAAGACGTCTAAAAGAAAGATGTAAGTTTATTGGCAATTTAGATATGAGCCAGGATCTGACAATAGAGCGGCATAGCACAGGCTTATCCTCCACGTTGAAGTCTGTTCCGACGGTTTTCCTTTTTCTATGTTTATCTATGTTTATCCAGAGCAAGCAAAGTATGAACATGCGTGTTTGTTTTCCGTGAGACTTCAGAGGTGCGCAGCGGTCTCACGCTGCAGCAGAGCGCTAATTGGAGTGGCCTCATTTAGCAACGAGTCAATAAAAAAAATGGAGACGCGTCACGAGGACAGCGTGTCAGTGCCTCCACAAATCTCCCGCGCACTCTCAACTTTAATGGCGTGTCAGACTTCACAACTGATGCGAAGGGGGTCACCGTGAGCCGATGCTTCACTCTAACGAACCTCCTCTCTTCCCCAAATCCGTGGTATCCCGGTAGCAAAGCGGAGATTAATGTCCCAAGCTGTGACATGGCTAAATAATAAAAAATAATAATAATAATAATTAAGGATAAAAACAATAAGAATAAAGAAACAAATCCCAGATACAATACAAGACACCTCCCCATCCCTATATATATATATATATATATATGTTTTTTTTCCCTTGATTAGTGGATTCATTCTACAATACACAGAGCACAGAGAAAATAAATGTTCTCATATTTAGATGAGATTTCATCTATAGGTATGATTACATCTTCATTTACACCTTCAGTACACGCTGAAAATATGACAGTCGACATTGCTTATTACAGTCTTCCCACTGTAATAAGCAATGTTTCTGATAAGTTTCATTGTAAGCCTGTATGTTTAATACATTTTTTACACATTCCACCATTTGAAGCGTCATAGCAATTCAACTATATAATGTTGTACCCTCTCCGCCCCCCCATCAAATTAGACAAAACTTCTGTTTCTCAACTATTGATTCAAATCATCTCTTATGCCTTTGCTCTGCTCTAGAAATTACGATCTGCACGCATGAAGATGAGGTGGTGAACGTTTTTATATACAACACATGGAAACAAATGCTTAGAATGACTAATGAAATTATTTAAAATAAATTTGAAGTACAGTCCTTTAATTAAGGGTTAATACCAGTTACTTATGAAATGATAACCCTTGCTTAAAAAAATATTCCAATTTAATTATTTTAATTATCTTTCGGTATGCGAATAGTTAAATAAAAGGAAATTATAGAATAATAATATGAAATATAGACGAGATAAACGTTTATCGAATATTAATTCCTGACACCATCTGGATTTTTGTTGTAAGTAAATTTGTATTTTTTTTTCCGATTGATTCTGACATATGGAATCGTTTCATGGCTGCAACTGTATAAAAAAAGTTGTGGTTTTATAAATGCCTGCACGCTAATAAAATGCACTTAAGTGCCCTTGAATTGAATTGTACCTTTTCTGTATGGATTTCCAAGCGGAGCAGGTACAGTATATGGAGAGCAACGTTTTTCACTCTCTAAAAATTGCATTTTTTGCAATAACTAACAAACAAAACAAGCAAACAAAAAAAACATTAAAGTTAAATTCAAATGCAAATGTCGAATTTATTGATTTGGTTCTGCTCTCTAATCAGGGTGTAGTAATTATAGTTAGCCCTCTATCCCCCCCAAAAAATTGTTAGTCTAAAAGCTGCAATTATCTGCAAAATGTTATTGCATGCGTGTAAAAAGAGGAAAAAGTACTTCCCTCTGAAATAAGAACCTAATTCAGCCCGAGAAACAAATCTCCTCATGTTTCATTTTCTTTTTCTAACGTGCCACGTTAGCCTGCACCCATGCACCGACTGTTGTTTGTTGTCAAACAGACAATTCCGCCTGTAAATGTGTGAGCAGCAGCATTCTGATGCG
The DNA here is from genome assembly GCA_902982915.1 of Phalloptychus januarius. Lineage (NCBI taxonomy): Eukaryota > Metazoa > Chordata > Actinopteri > Cyprinodontiformes > Poeciliidae > Phalloptychus > Phalloptychus januarius. The sequence goes on from CADWAE010000362.1 coordinate 5,515,339, forward strand.
CAGGAAAGCTGTAGACTGCGCCTGTACCTTTGCTAACACACACACACACTTCAGGCTCGGTTTGCTGGCCACAAGTGAAGTGCTGCTGATAAATATTCATGACGGTGGCACTTGCGCCTTCTCCGATATCTGGAGCGGTTGTCATTTTCAGACTTGCGCGTAAATATATCTGAAGTAGATGTTTTGGATGCCTCGTGTCCCCCCTACCCGTCCCCCACCCCGCCATAGTATGTGAGCAACTTGTCGTCAACACATTTTTTACGAGCTTTTTATTTTTTATTTATTTATTTTTTATGTATGTGATTGCTTGGTGTGTATAGGTTCACAGTGTAAAAACTGTTTGAAATTAAATAGCATGTTCAAAGACCGGATTTCTTCTGTAAGTCGAACTGGCAGGCAAGACCAGGGGCGTTGCCAAGCAATTTTTTACTGGGGTTCGTGCACTTAATAAAAATCCTCGATCCGATATCCAAGAACAATTTGTGAATATATAAAAAAGCCTAAATATCCACGCTAACTAATGACCAACACGTTCAAGTGCTTGGGGGAAAAAATAGCAATAATAAAAAGCAAACTAAATTGTTTCCAGTGCTGTTTGTGCAGAAGAGAGTGAATCGTGAAACTACAAATAATAATTGAAAATAATTCACTGTAAAAGTTTCGGAAAATCATCGAAATGTTGCTTGTCCATGTTTGAACACGGGAGCAGCAAGTTACACTGTAAAACGTTTCTGTTGATTGAACAAGAAAATTATAGTTTTTAATTTACTGTTGGAACAGTGGCAATAATTAATGGTTTTCACAATAAGCCCACTGATATTGTCTTACTGTAGATTTGAAACGCCCTATGAAAACAATGTAGTTCACTGGAATAACATTGACCAACCAGGAAAAACAGGACGACTGCTCTGTGAAGAGAGACGGGATACTATTCTTGAAAAAAGTGGAATATTTTCCACTAATCAGCATTTTTCTTATTATTATTTTTACATTTGCTAAGAAAAAAACAAAAACAAAAAAAAAACATTCTTAATGTATCAAATTCAGGAAGGTGTACAACAAACCTGCACCATAACATCCATTAATTGTTTGTGGCATTTAATATTGTGCGCTGTTCAAAGGTAAGTATAAATTATTGTTGCTTCATTTTATGGTAAAACCATTTTGTAGTTCTATAATGATTTACTTATTCCACACCGGACTTACTGGATGGTTGTTGACAGTTAGCAACACAGAGTTTACAATTTAACAAACATGTTTCAACTCTAATGTGGCTCTAGAAAAAGATCATGTTATGCTGAAGAAGACTTGAAGCTTGTTATTTAGACCATATATTTCAGTCAGAAATAAACGCGTTTCTTCTGCCATAGAAGTTGTTCCCTTCTGCCTATTTTTATTCCAAATTGAAAACAAACTATTGGAGTACACATTAGTACTTTTTACTAGTTCATTTTAAATAAAAAATGTCAAATTTGAAATATTTATATTCCGACATTATGGCCCCAGTGGCGTCTAGCATTTCCCTTGCAGATCTTTTGCTGTTGACTGTAAAGTTCTGCACACAATTAAAGAAGAACAATCGCCTCAAATTTGCAGCAATGAGTGAGCAGGAATTCATACAAAACTCCTAACATCTTGGGAAGTCTTTAACGCTCCAGCGCTTCCCTTTTGTAAATGATTGCAACGGAGCTGGCTTTAAATGACAAACAAAAACATTTTATCTGAATGTCGGTCATAGTTTTAAACGAAATGCACGCGTCCACTGTATTTATTTATTTATTTTATTATTATTATTTTTTTTTTTTTATCTATAAAGCTGCTAAGTGACTTCCTCGGCATGAAAAGTGCGAATTTTCCCCCTGTCGCGGTGCGTCATTGGTGCATCTGCACTGAGACCAGATAGATAGATAGTGTTAAATAGAGTCGAAAAAAAGTCATTTTATTGCTATCCTTCATTTATCTTCACGTGTAATAGTCCGTGAAAAGAAAATATGAATACATTTCAATACATTTCCAGCATAATCATCTCATATGAAGCTTGCTCTGCTGCTATGTGTTGCAGCGTTTTGAGTTTTTCTTTTCTTTTCTCGTCTTTTTTTAAGGGTTTAAATTTTTATTTCGGCTGCATGTGTCTGCAAACTGACAGATCGCGGCGGATCCGTGCGCCCTGGCAGTGTTAACCATGATCAGTGGCGGCTGCTGATGTGATCTCTGCCTAATGGGGCGGTCAAGCAAGCTGCAGCCAGGAACAATGAAGTGTGTGTGGAAAAAGGAGGGATGAGTGGAGAAGGGGAGGAGGGGTCCCATGTTGACTCCCAGGCTCTCCCTCTTTCCCTCTCTCTTACTCTCTCTTTCTCCTTTTCTTAGTTTCTATCTGCCTCTCTGCCTCTCTCTCTCTCTTTATCTTAATCTAGGATAGAAAATCCGGGCAAAAAAACGCAAGAAGAAGAATGAAAAAGAAAATAAATTAGATTTGAAAATTAGATTCCCGAACAATTAAGTAACGCAAAATAGCTTACTCCGGTTTTATCCACCGAGGAACAACAGCCGTGATTAATCGATTTAATTTGCGCATTACTGGAGGGCAGAGCGGTGGATGTTAATTTTGGATAAACAGAAGATCCAGAAGCAGCAGAAAGAGAGAAAGAGGGGGGAAGTGAATTTAGTAGTTATTATCGAGTGTCAGGAAAGTTCTAACACACACACACGCACGCACACACCACACCTCACACACAGCCTCATCTCTCTATTACTCTCTCTCTGTGTCTCCCTCGGTCTCTCTCTCTCTCTCTCACACACACACACACACACCCACGCATACGCACACACACGTCATTATAATGAAGACTTTAACTTATTTGCTTTGTAATTATTCACGTAAATAAATTACTTTACATAGAAAAAGATCTAATTTGGTACTTATTCTCAGTATAATTTAAAAATCAACCCCCAATAACCTCCAATGAAATGCATGTTCTGTATTTTTTACAGTCCTTTAATATAGTACGAAATGTATCCAAACATTTTTTTTTCCATTATTATTATTAATATTATTATTGTAAACTAAAATTTGACATACTGTACGAGCGCATTTCTCCATAAATACCGAGCATATTCTAACATGTTACCGGCCCTTTTACATGCGGATAAATGTGGAAAAATCCAGGTACTTTACATGGAATAATACTTCCTCTCAGACAGAGCAATTGACAGATTTTTATATATATATTTAGCACGTACATAAACAGATTGACACGGATTTTTTTTTCTTTTTCACTAGACGATTCATCGACATGACATTAAATAACAACAATGATACTTTGTGCTATTCAAACTGGACCTTAATTGGACGAAAATTAAGAAAAAATAAAAAAATAAAAATATGCTGCACTGGATAGGCTACAAAAAGCACATTAATACTAAGAGTCGGTTAGGTCGACGTGTAGACTGTAGTAATACTGAATAATTCACATTTTGGTACACAACTAAACATTCTTGTACCCCCACAGTAACCTTAGAGGCCATCCTCATATATCTAAGGGACCATTACATTTTTCACAAATTCCCCCCTTAAACCTGTGATATTTACAAAATAAAATATTACATTTCCTTTTTTTTTTCTTTCTTGCTGTGGGTTCCAGTTTGTTGAAATCCATATTTACAAAAATGCAAAAAGAAAAAGGAAAAAAAAAATCAGGCCTCTACTCGGAGATAGCATGCTTTTTCTTTTGAGATCTGTTTCTGTGCAGTCTCTCAGTAACAGGAGGAACTGACCGTGTTTCTGTCCATGCATGATGACAGTCTTTAACTTCACATCCCCTGCTTTTTTTCTCAGTCCATCTTTCTGACTTAGAAAGGTCGAAAAAGTTTGTTTTTTTTTCCTCCTGTCTTCATACATTTTCCATTGTCTTTTGTGCGTTTTTCAAAAATATTTACACGTACCATTCATTGAAATTTGACGACAGCGTGCTGTGGCTGGTTGTGTGGTGGACTGCTGAAGCTGCTGGTGATATGGAGCTGCTGCTCTGGTTCTCTGTGGACGGTGACACGATGGTGGGAGGCGTGGAGGACTCGTACCCTGAACTGGCAGCTGGGGAAGGCTGCGACCCGGGGTTGGTGGATTCGTGGACCTGGGGTAGTGAAAAGGAGGGAAAGGGGTGTGGAGGGAATGTAGTACAACAGAGAAGATATGCTATTTTACTTCTGACATGACTGCTTTGGACATGCTCACAAATCGAAAACAAAGTAAAGCCCAATTATTCTAATTTAAATCCTAATCTCATTTTGCGCTTGAGAAAAGAAAGGATTAACTTTCTTTATCTTGCTAAAAAACAAACAAAGAAACAAAATAAAAACACAGCAACAAAAAAATAATAATTTTAAAAACTAAATACACATAGAAAGAGAAGTAATCGCCATTATAATGTAACAATTATAAAATGAGTTTCTTATGTTATTTTGCAAAAAAGAAAGAGAAATACACAAGTACATATAATTCATAAGATTAGTATCTTTTTTCTTTTACCTTCATGTGTTTTCGGAGGGAGCTGGGATGCGTGTACGACTTGTCGCACATTTTGCACAGATATGGCTTGTCCGACGTGTGGACGTGCATGTGTTTCTTGCGGTCACTGCTGTTTGCGAACCTCCTGTCGCAGCCGTCGAACTCGCACTTAAAAGGCTTCTCACCTAAACAATGCAAGGAATGAAATATGTTTTTGTTTTTTGTTGTTGTTTTTTTTTTTTTAAAGAGGCACTTTCATAAAATGCTTATTTTTCTTTTCAGAAGTTATGATCAAACATTGTGCAGTACGCATGCACAGCATGTAATTCATTAATGTTAAAATTTACATTTAAAAAATATTTTTGCAGTGAAGTATTTTCTGTCGACAGCTGCAAAGCATAGCATGTCAGTTTGCAGACTCCAACTACCCTACTGTAGTAAATAACCACCCGGATCGCATGCATGTTTCGGATGGGATTTTGTCAGCACCGATTTGGCAGAATGTTTTTGCCATTTCTTACCAGTATGAGTCCTTTTGTGAATTTTTAGATTTTCCGATCGGGCAAACACTTTGCCGCAGCCGGGAAACGGACACGGAAAGGGCTTTTCTCCGGTGTGCACTCTGATGTGATTTACAAGTTTGTATTTGGCTTTGAAGGGCTTCCCTTCTCTGGAGCAGTCCTCCCAAAAGCAGACATGGTTCGTCTGCTCAGGCCCCCCCACGTGCTCCACTGTCAGGTGGGTCACCAGCTCGTGCATGGTGCTGAAAGTTTTGTTACACGACTTTTTGGGGTTTGTCAACTGCTCGGGCTCGATCCACTTGCAGATGAGCTCCTGCTTGATGGGCTGCCTCATGTAGCGGAAAAAGGCCCCTGCTCCGTGGTGCGCAGCCATATTCATGTTCATGGGGCCATAGCCGTGTAGCTGTGTGGACGCGTAGTGATCGGAACGCGGGCTCGTGACATGCCCATACTGATCAGCCCGGCCGTACACGTCCCCCGAGAAGCCCAGTCGCATCTGGCTGTTCACCACGTTGGAGGACGCGTGGCTCGCCGCCTGCTCGTGGAGCCCTGGGAAGAGCAGGTGCCCCGCCGCGTCCGAATGTCCGTGAGGCCCCCCGAAGCTGCCGGAGGCAAACAGGCTGTGTTGCGCCCCCGCCGCGTCCCCGAAACCCCGATTTCTGAAGAGAAAGTCCCTGGTGGAGTTGAACGCCGCGGTGGAGTAGGAACCAACGTGGGTCGGGTGATGGTGGTGTCCCAGGGCGGCCGCCGCTGCATAGCCGGGAGCCTGGGAGAGAACGCTGTCTGTCCGGAGCTGATGTCGTGGGAGCTGTGGTTGATCTTGAAGGCGCCCATGCCGTCCGCGAAAGGGTTGATCCCCAGTGCCACTTCCCGCTCCGCCACCTCTCCTGTTGAGTGATGCCGAGAGGAGCCGAAAGTAGTGACTCCTATGGTGGGATACTGCGGTCCTGCGTCCAAGAGCATCTTCAGTCTTGACTCTTCGAGACGACTGAGCGCAGAACTCAAAGAAAACACGCGCAGATATTCTTCCTCCTCCTCTCTCTCTGCAGCTTATCTCTTCTGAACTCGAATCCAACGAATTCTCTGTTTACTTTTTTTTCGTTCACGACGGAAGGAATTCCCCTGCACCGCTCATCCGATGCGTACGCAAAAACCATGTATTTACTACATGCAATATTGTCTTTTTGCGGTTTATCTTCCTGTGGCGCAACTTTCACCTCCTCAGTCAGACGGTGAGCTCTAGACTGATAGTCGCAATCATTCCTGCAGATAAATGAATTGAAAAGACAACACAGTCCAGCCCTGATGAATGGGAGAGGAGAGGGGGCGGTCACGTGGGAGCTGCAGCTGCTCGTTCATTGGTGCTCCCCAATAACATGCACTCACCAAATAACAATCCACCATGCTGTGGCCCGCACGTCCATGTCTCTTGACATCATCAGTCGCAGATATTTTCAGATTGCTGACTGGGAATTTAGTTAAACGGTTAAATAGTGGGGGAGGAGGGCGGGTGAAATATTACCTCAGAACATAAAGAAAATATGTGATAACCATAAAATATTACATTTTCTTTGTCAACCACATTAAATTGGGAAGAGCAGCCTTTTGATGCGTAATTGGAAACATTTAGTTCAATTAAGCCCTTTGATGAATGGACTTTAGATTGTCAAGACTATCCGTATGTTTCATAAAAGAAAAAAAAATCATTTTTGGACAGTATGGGCTTCTAGTAGTCAGGACAAGTTTTGTTCTCAGGTAGAAGCTCTTTAATTTTTCAGGAAAATTTGAGACTTTTCATTTCAAGTGTGTTTCTCTGAAGACCAACAGGGAGTCTCGTCTAACTACAGACACGACCTTCTGAATTTTGTTTTATTATGAAATTATCACTTTATCTCAGAGGATATCAAAATCTGAATACACTGTTTGCCTGTCTAAATTGTGGAACATCTGTGATTTCGGTTTCCACGTTAGTGTTTAACTTGGACCTACACCACGATCCCTAATGCGTCCATCGCGATTCGCCTGCTTGCGGTAGAGCAACATGGCCCCTTCTTTGCAGGCCACTGGTGCATATTGTCCATGGGGTTGTCGAAGTTATCAAGTGGGATTTGCGGTGTTCTCTCTGCAGGAGCCTCCGGGTGCTGGTGTTCAAAGCCAAAAGAAACAACACAGACCACGCCATTATGGGTCACTCGAATTGGGTCGTAGAATCTAAGCGCTGCTTTTCCAAATCAGTGTTGGAAACCCAAGAGGAGAAGGTTTGGTATGAATATGCAAAATAAGGAAAAATGCTTTAAGAAAACGTAAAAGTTCAGGAGTAGAGATTTTAGGTTTTGGGGGCTCTCTTAAGGCATGCACTTAATATGCATTGCAAAATTCAAAGGGATCTCCTCTGATATCAAATTTGTAGCAGATAATGAGCAACAAGTGAGAATAAACATAAATCTGGGTGACAAAGACAATGTTGAGTAAAAGTTATTCAAATGAATAAGATACCTAATTTGAAGGTGCAAAGAATGTTGCATAATTAAAAGAGCAATTCTTGTTTAGTGCAGTAACTAGAATGCGCAGAATTTAAATGTCACCACCATGTTTATTGTCACGGATTTACAGCAGATTTAAAGCCAACACCACTTTATGAGATGTCGCTGCAATATGTGGCGTTTATGTTTATGATCCTGTGCAGCTTTCCTGCCTACATGTCGCCAAGAGCTACTCGGTGACTCATTGAGTGAGTGCATACTCAACTTGGATCAGAAATAGCCCCTTGCCGACCAAGTTTTGCATTACACTGCTCACTGTTGCTGTGAAGCCCCTCTTTGAATTCTGCAGCTGTGAGTCGGTCGCGCGTAAAGGCCTTTTAATAAACGTCTTCGGGATCCACCACGTCTCCAAATATTGACTTATGATTTAACGTGATGCTGTCAGCGAAGACGCTGACAGATCAATTCGTGGCTAATGTAAAATAACAGTGCAGTTTTGTCTTTCATTTGAAGTACTAAGAAATGATAATCAACCAGGCAAGTGCATTGAATTAATTTTATATCATTACTTTGTTTCAGTTATCCGAAAATGAAAGTCACCAAAACGCTCCTGTCCTCATTTGCACCTCTTTTTTAGCACAAACATAAAAGAAAACCAATTAGATTAAATTAACGATCTCTAGTCTTAAAGTATAACTTTCAGCTTAAACTCAAAACACATATGAAAGCTTAAAGTTCACAAAGCGACCTGTTCTGTATATAAAAACGTTTAAAACCGCACTACTTCTTAATATCTGAGTTCTGATCATAAATATTATAGTCCAAACGTTGAAAAACGTGAGGTGTTCAAACAGTTTTATTTTATTTTTTAAATAAGCAGGTTAAAAACTTATAAAGCAGAGAAGTCATGGAAGTTTTGGTCTAGATAACAAGAAGAAAAATACACATTTCATCGCCCAGGGAATTGTTATTGATTCTGCAACTTTATTTCACAAATGTCTAACCGTGCAATATTAGCTAATTGTTATATTAACTTTTTTAAACTATCATATTTGTCAGATTAAAATAGAACGTCCGCAAAGGTTGCTAAAAACACAATCCCAAGCATTTTTTTTCTTTCAGTATTCAGATCAAGCCAGAAATTATTATATAAGAGAATGTTATTCTCTGTGGTACTCACAGCACACACTCTTTTTATTTGGGAATTAAAGTCTTCGACGGAACCACCTCCTGTGACTCTCATCTGCTGCCGTCCTTAGGTCTAACGCAAAGGGAAAAAAATCGCTCCGAATCGTAACAACAGGTCCGGTCCATTACATTTTTCATCCTCTCCCGGAGCATGGCCGCGGGTCGCCCGAATGGTTCAACCGCTGGACACACACAAACACGGATCCGGATCTCCCTGGGGCTATAGCGGCAAGCCAACTCGGCTGCAGACGCTGCAGAGCAGGGGCGGCTGCATATTTTAATACGAAGCTTCCTCCAAAGCGCTTATTGACTATTTTTTTTGCTTCGGTCTATTTTAAAACTCGACACGCGGTGCGATTCTTTGCCCAACTTTCCCCCCCACCTCCATTATTATCAACGAGCATTTTACGTGCGTAAGATTGTGCGTAATTTGCGCGTATAGTTGGGGCTGCGCGCGTTGCGGTTCAAAATTAAGATATCACTGCATTATTTATGATCTACATAACTTTATAAATATATACGTCAATATGCATGCTCTTTCATGTAGCGGCGGAAAGAAATAAGAGGGGTGAGGATGCATCCTTTAACTTCAGCCTTTGTTTGCTGCCTCAACATAAAAGGACACCGTATATCCGGATAAACTTTTTAATAGTTATATTCTGTAATAACCTTTGCATAACTATTTTTCGCAAGCGCTGCCTCCAGCATAGCGCATGCGTACTGGCTGCTGGCTGTCACTAGGACATTTTTCATCACGTTGGGAACTGTCACTGGTGACGTCAATCACAGAGCTCTGACCAATTAGAGCGCGGGGTGATTGTTTGGCTCCACGGGCTGCAGCGCCTACCATGAATCTCTATTCAGTATCAAAGCGTCCTGCTGCTGCCTCTCAACCGAATGGGATTCCATGTTGTCTGCAGATAGACTTAACTTTATAAAGTTTTTTTTTTTTTCCTTTAATTTTTTTTCATTGCGATTAAAATATATTTGCCATCATCATTATTATTTTGCCTGCTGTCAAGTTATTCTAAAATTAGGAAGTAATGAGCGTGGATGCTTTGGGAAGCCCCGTGATGGACCCTGCGTTTTCCAAACGGAACACGGCGCTGAGATTAGTTGACTTGGCAGGGGCTCACCACCATCACCATCATCACCACCATACCCCTCAGAGCGTGACAGGCTTCCCGGGGTTCGGCAGCCATCCACACTCAATGGCTCACTCGCACCCTGGGGAGATTACTGCGGAACCCCGCCTGGGGCCGAGTCCATTCGGGCCAGAACACATGGGGCACTCCGCGGCCCTCAAAATCAGCCCAGCCCATCATTATCCCCACCACCATCACCACCACCACAATCATCATATGGCAGGCCACAGTGAAGTGGTCTCCAGTCAAACGGGAGCTTTTGGCCCGGTTCAGCCGACGTCGGTCCCTTATTCTATGCCCCATACTGCCCAGGCTCTATCCGCAGGTAGGGATTTCCTCATCCGAAGAGATCTGACGACTCAAGCCATGCCGGTACTGACCGACCAGACTGCTGGTCCAGCTTCTCACCACGGAATGTTTGTCTCAACAACAGGTAGCTATCCCGGACACTATGGTCACCACCCTGACGCAGGGAACCACACCACCCTCTTCTCCGGACTCCACCACGAGCAGCCTTCCAGCGGATCACCGGGTGGCCAGTCGCTGAATGGACAAATAAGGTTAGGACTACCTGGAGAAATGTACGTTCGGTCTGATCACTTGAGTCAAGTAGCAAGCTCCAGGGCTGATCCCTTCTCCGCCTCGCCTCTGCACGGCTACGGCGGTCTGAATCTAAACATGAATCTCGGCGCTCACCACCACCACCACCCGCACCATCCCCACCACCACCACGGAGGACCCGGAGCTTTTTTCCGCTACATGAGGCAGCCGATAAAGCAAGAGCTGATTTGCAAATGGCTGGAACCGGAGCACTCACCCAAGAAACTCTGCTCTAAAACTTACAGCACCATGCACGAACTCGTCACGCATGTGACGGTGGAGCACGTCGGAGGACCGGAGCAGGCGAACCACATATGCTTTTGGGAAGAGTGTCCGAGGGAAGGCAAGCCGTTTAAGGCGAAATACAAACTGGTGAATCACATTCGAGTACACACCGGTGAGAAACCGTTTCCCTGCCCCTTCCCTGGCTGCGGTAAAGTGTTTGCAAGATCCGAGAATCTAAAAATCCATAAAAGGACACACACAGGTGAGTGGTAAAAATGCATACACGTAAAATGCTTCGGAGGTTTTTAAAATGCATGGAGTAAAATCATCAAGTTGCATGAACGTCTAAAACAATTTTTGCAATATTTTCAAATTTGCCCCGATTTTAAAAGCTCGAAAATGCTGCAATAACCCGCACGCAACAGGCACCTGTTATAAGAGTGTATTGCAAGTTTCTCAAAGGATGGATTTGGAGGGGGTGGGGGGATTATGTTACAGCTCACTCAGGCGTTTGACGGTTCAAACCTCTTGTTTACACCGCGGTACAAAAGCTGGAGGCCCACGTCACGTCTTGCGTGAACAGCTTACTGTGTGCCAAACCATGACTGGATAGCAAAAGTTGGAGAGAGTTGCATCTTTCACAATAACTGACACGGTTAAAATGTTTTGTTCTTTTTATTTTTACTTGTTTTGACGACTGCATTGTAATTAGATGGTGGACTTGGATTGCTTTGCATTCAGTCACTAGAGCAGTTTTTTTTTCTGCCTTAATCTGCTGCACTGCCTGTGTGCGTGATGAAGGAGCTGTTTTAAATAGTGGTTTGCAAGTCAAATGCAACAAGTTAACTTGTGCAGATAAGATCAGAGTATTCTAGTATATAAGGAGTTTGGTTACTGACTTGTGTGTGTGCCGCACAGATGTAGCATTTAAAAAAAAATGTAATGGGTCAATATGGCTGCCTGCCTCTGTGAGCCAGAAGGAAAATAAAGGCCTCAAAATGTCGAGTCAGACTTGTAAATGATTACAGTGACTACAGCAATCCCCCCAGCCCCCTCCACACATACACATACACACCCACGCACACGCACACACCACCCCTCCTTCTTCTGCTCCATTCCTGTACCCCCCCAATGTATTATTCATATCATTTGCTCACATTACCTAAGTACAAATCTGTTGAATTATTTCTGTGTGTTGACTCCCGAGGGGCCTGGTCTTTTTGGTATCATGTTTAAAACCCAAGCTGAAAGTGTGGTTATGACTAGGGTCTGCCCCTGGGGTCTGTTTCCTCGAACGGTTTCTTGTACTACACTAATATCCTTGATTGGCTCTCTCAACCCAACAGCTGAAGGTCAAATTGATATTCAACCCGCAAGTGTAATTAGACAGAGGCAATTACATATTCTCAAAAGCTTTAATCGGAGGAGGAGAAGAAGAAAAAACTCAGTGGTGGATGATTTCCTTCTAATTTATTCAGATTGTCTTTTTTTTTTTTACCTCTTTCTCCCTCACTTTTCACTCATATTTAATCTGAAATAATAAAAAGCCTATTTAGATTCTGTCCATATTTGAGGGGCTGGAAAAGAATCAGGTAGCCCGTGCTATCAATCAATAACCTGGGGACATTGTGTTGTTCTTACTATGTATCAGCGTTTTTAGTCAGGTGTAAGTCGACAGTGGCCAGGTAAAAACACAGGACAGCAGGAGCTGTGTTCCAAAAGACTCACATCTCCAGAAAACTTTAGACAATGCAGCTATGGACAAGATTAATAGAAGTAAATGTTAGACAATTCTGAATTGCAAAGAAAACTTTACAATAAATAAATAAATAAATGAATAAATAAATGAATAAATGAATAAATAAATGAATAAAAGAATGGCTAAATGAATAAATGAAATAAAAGTTCCCCACGCATTCATATTGCTTTTTTCAAATTTAATAGTAATTGGCTGTTATTTTTTTTTTATTATTTTACCTCAATGCAAGCAAAAACTAAGTCATCAGAAAATATTTCACTTGATCATCTTATGTGTATTAGAACTAATAAATGCAACCTTAAAATTAATCCAGTTTTATAATTTACATATAGAGCTACAACAGTCCATTCAAAACATGTACTCTTTTTTTGCTATTTAAGCAGGTTTAATTCCTGTCCAGGTATATAGAAAAATGTACTTATTCTTGAAGCATGATGTCCACAAAATGCATTCGATAAAAAAAGATGAAACTAAAAATGTCGACAACCTACTTAACTATTCATAGTTTATAATGGTATTACTTTTGACTGATTATGCAGTTCATTTCATATCAACGCAAACCGATCAAATGGTCAGATTCGGTTGTAATTATAACACAGTGCAGTCAAACGCAGTTAATGCCAACGTTACCTATCGCTCAGCAGATACTTAGTGATGTTGTCCCTCGCTATGAGCAAACAGATGAGTGCTTGTATTTAGCAACATGAATCAATACGGTTAATGAACAACATCAAGTATTTAATGCATTTTATGTCTTATTGTGTCTCCACGCTGCAAACAGGCGAGAAACCCTTTAAGTGTGAATTCGACGGCTGCGATCGACGCTTCGCCAACAGCAGCGACAGGAAGAAGCATTCCCACGTCCACACAAGCGACAAGCCCTACAACTGCAAAGTTCGGGGCTGCGACAAGTCCTACACGCACCCCAGCTCCCTGCGGAAGCACATGAAGGTGCACTGCAAGTCCCCCCCGCCCAGCTCGGGCTATGAATCGTCCACTCCCTCTCTGGTGTCCCCGTCTTCGGACTTGGGTCGGGAGCCAGCCGGGGGACCGTCGGTGGTGTCAGAGCCGCCGGTGGGGGCATCTCAGCAGCAGCAGCCAGCCAATTTAAGCGAGTGGTACGTGTGCCACAGCTCAGGTGCTAGCGGGGGTCAGACACCACCCAGCGGCCACTCCACGCCCGACCCTTCGGAGGAACCTGCTTACAGGAACCCCCAACCAAGGGACGCGTTTTGAGTTCCACGCCAGCACTCATTTCCAAACACTGAACTCCTAAAATGGTTTGGCTTTAGTGCCTATATACCTGTGAGGGCCCACTGGTCCACCCCTCCTCCCCCCACACCCCCAACTCCTTGTTTTGTTTTGGATAAGTCACCAAAACTGGTACTCAGAGCCAAGAGACGCACTTAACTGCACTGGATGGAAAATGCGCAATCCTTCCAGACTTGCTTTCAAGTAACAGGAGCATATATTATTATTATTATTATTATTATTATTATTATTATTATTATTATTATTATTATTATTATTATTATTTTGAAGTTTATCCAAAACTGATGGATGGGTGCTTCTCCTGCGAACTGTTCCACTTGTGGAGAGAGTCGTGTAAATCTCATTAGGCTATGTCGTACATTATTGTAGGATGTAAGGCATGATGGTGTGCTACTTTTTTTGGAAAAAAAAAAATCTCTTCTGCCTTCAGTATGTTTTTTTAATTTATTTTTCAATCGGATATGGAGGTATTTTGTACGATCGAACCAAAGTGCATGTTTTCAAAACCGGAGCAGAATTGTACATTTGTAAATTTTGTACAAGTTTCAATGTGTTTGGATGTTGACTAGATTTGTAAGGAGCGGTTTACATCTTTTTGTATTATTTTATTTTATTTGCAATGGATTTGTGCAAAAAAAAAAAAAAAAAAAGACAAAAAAGGGAGAAACAAACCCCCAGCTGTTTCATAAGCTTACAGTATTTCGTATATGACGTCAATTATAAATGTTCTATCAAAGTAAAAAAAAAAAAAAAAAGAATCTGGTGATTTTTGTATCATTGTCTGTTTTAAAATTTATTTTGTTTTATCTAAAAATTGAGCACTAAATGCGTACCGAACTGCCTTGTATTTTGTGAGTATTTGGAATAAATCTTGTATGAAAGTGAAACGATTTTGAGCAACGCAGATCTGTGGGAAATAGATTTTTATGCAACATAAGAACAAAAAAAGTCAACATTTTTGCTGTCCAAATTCTTCGATTGAACAGATTTTTTTACGTGTGTATTAATATAGATATATATTTTTCCAAATTATTATTCCAGCACAGATCTTTCCTCAAGTCTTTGAACCCACAGAACACCAGCAATTACTATTGCAGTTTTAATTTTTATTTACCAGCGGAAGAGGGAAAGTATTGTGCATTATGTTCTCCTCGTGTTAAATCTTACTTACTCAGCTCAGCTTTGCTTTGACCCAGACTCTGGGCTGCGAGTTTAATGAAAGGCTACAATATTCGGATCCAGACTTCAAAGAGCCATTTTGCACAAAGAAACCATTTTTTTCCCCTTTTTTGCACAACGGTGAATCCTCATGGTGAATTAAGATTTCTATAGCAATAGCCAAGTCAAACTCAAATGATATGGGGCCAAGTCCCAAGGACTCAAAAGCTGGCTCCAAAGAATGTAATATTTGCTACCCATGGGGTAGGAAACGGTAATCTACGTCCTTTATGCTGCAGACCAGAGCGGCAAAAAGAAAGGGGGGGAAATATATTCTTTTGCTTAAGGCCTACTTTAGGAAAATCAAAGGAGTGGCCGCTGAAGCGCAGTTGTTTGTCACTGTAATGGACTTCTTTTGCAAAAAGAGGCTCAAAGAAGACACTCATATTTCTGCGTCTATACATTAGTAATAACCACGCGTTTTAACTTGAAGGAGGGAAAAATTAATTATCATCTACAAAAGAAGTGCCAAAGGAATATTTTAGTTTTCTTTAAGTAGTGAAAGTCGTTGGAAGAAGAATTCCGCTGTGCAGGGGGAAAACTTCTGGCGGCGCATAGAGTTTCACTCTGGCCTTGACTTAACCAGAAGAGGGACGGGGGGAACGAGAGGAACCGCAATACTGATACTTTTACAGAGTTTGGTTAAGTTCATGACGGAAAGCAGTTCAAAAGAAGAGCAGGAGGAGGAGGAGGAAGATGCCTCTCTCCCCGCACCAGCTCCTGTCGCTTGCGCAAAAAGAAAGAAAGAGAGAGAGAGAGAGAGAGAGAGAGAGAGAGAGAGAGAGAGAAAAGAGTTGGATCTCAATTGAAAGCGATTCTTTGAAGTGTGGAGTTAGTATCAGAGGGATTCTTTCTGGGTCGTCTGAACGACGTTGATGACACGGAAAGCCTTTTGACGCCGATTTGCTGGGATCCTCTCTCTCTATTTCAACTCTGAGAATCAAAATAGAAAAGAATGTGCGACGTTTAAAAAAAAAAAGGTTGTTTGGTTAGAAAATAAGTAAGAGGGCGAGCTCGGATAAAACAGTGAGCGACTGACAATTAGATATGGAAAAGTTTTGTTTCCAGACTCGGTTTTGAAGTTTGAATAAAATTATTTTACTTTGACAACGCAAACAGAGCATCATTCTTGCGCGTTTGTTAGTGTCTGTACTGTAGTCGCTTGGTGACCTTTTCGCTGATCAACCCTACATCACCAGTCGAGAGTTGCTTTGACAAAGTTGCTACTGTCCCTTGAAGTCTGCAGTATGGAATGGATGGACGCAGCTTCTATAGATATGGCTGTGTTGCCAAACTAACGGCAATATTTTTTTTTGTTGAAAAGGCGATAGAAATGAACTGATATAATCGATCAGAGTAGTCTATTAGCTATCTTTGGTTTTGTGCATTTCCGCCATATGGCTGCGGGAAATGGGACAATTACGTCACCATTATTGGCGAAGGCGTTCATTTTGATGCTAAATAGAGAAATTCTGCATTATTGAAATACCATTTTATTTTGTGCATCCAATTAATATTTACGGTTTTTTTCCATGTGTAATCTAAATACCTAAATGCCTCAATATGGTACTGATGCAAGAGAAACCCCAGCGCGGCTGTTAAAAATCTCTCTCTTTTCTCTCTCTCTTTCTCTCTTTTTTATAACAAGCCAGTTAAGTTTTCGAACTGCATTATTTGAATAACCTATGATAGTGAAAGTGTAAGATATCCAGTTTTCTAACATAAAAAATAATAATCAAAGGAGTCATATGCAAACGGTTTTTGAAATTAGGTGTGGTAAATAAATATATCACCATAAATGCCTTCACTATTCATTATAGTGAAAAACTGATATAAAACAGCTCAGTTTTTTTATTTATTATTTGAACACATTTCCAAACATACCTTACTAATCATAATTAATGAATCCGGGTGATATTTAAAAGCAAATTAGCGGATTAAAGTTATATTCCTTGAAGGTTTTCTGGATCATTTGTGATCAATGTGTTTTTGAGTGAGTACATTAATAGTGTGCAAATCTTCGTGAATGCATCTGATGGTCTGAATTGAGTTGCCATGTAAGGTAAATATGTTCATCTTTACGCACTTATTCTGTTGAGGACCTTTGATCTGAGAACAAGCAAAGGGTGAAGAATCAAGAACAGGTGTGCGCGTGAGTGTGTGAGCACGAGACCATCAACAGTCCCTGGAAACCTGTGGCTGAAGGGCAGTTCCACCGGAAATACATATCCACGTTAATTATCGTTGTTCGAAGATCTGAAAAGAAATAGGAGGTTCTCAACTTCCAAAGCGTTACAAAAGCAAAAGAAAATGAATCTATTTCATTTCTTGCTGGAGAATGTCACCGCCACGGCTGCGTCCAACACAAGGTCTCATTTGAGTGTGAAATATCATTTCTTTGTAAAATAATGGAGGCGGTAATCCGACTTCCGGAAACTGTCCGGCGTTATTGAACAAAGCCCCTTTAACAGGGGGATTAGCAGTCTTGGAGTAAAAAGGAGCCCCCCTCACTATCCCCGTTACACACACACACACACTCACACCCCCACACCCCTTTCCACCTCCGTCTTGAACTCCACGCCTAAACCCAACTCCAACTCTAAACCATCAGCACTTCTAGCACCAACTAGGTCACAATTATCGGGAATGAAGTGGCCGGAATTGGCATGGTAATGGGAAAGAAAAGGCAGGGCTGAGGGCAGGTGCAACAGTAATCTGAGAAAGGAAGAAGAAGAAAGGATGGCTTCACTTGATCGACGAGATTAATTACAATTATTACATAAATAGCCACGACTATGTTTTCGTAATTTCGCGTCACTTTTTAATTACAGGACCTCGACGGAATACGCAGAGGTGAGGTCAAAAGCCAAACCGCGCAGCGCGCATAAGTCAAACACAACCATAAAGGCTGTCACGAATATTAAATATTTCACCCTGATACCATCCAAGGTTAAGTTTCCAAAGGGGATGCCGGGCGATCACACTGACTGTGATATATTGGCCAGCAAGGGCTTCCGTGATAAAGATTTATGACTGCCTTTAAAGTCGAATTAACTGTATTTGGTGTGCATAAAAGAAAAAATAAATAAATAATAAAAACAGTGAGCAGGCTGGAATCGCCTTTGTAAGGAGAAGTCCAAACACACACGTCACTGTA
Organism: Phalloptychus januarius; assembly: GCA_902982915.1. NCBI lineage: Eukaryota > Metazoa > Chordata > Actinopteri > Cyprinodontiformes > Poeciliidae > Phalloptychus > Phalloptychus januarius. The sequence continues at coordinate 5,533,411 of CADWAE010000362.1, forward strand.
TATATAATTTACAGCTTCTACTTTTCTACATTCTTGTGCAAATTTTAGGAACTCCATCAGTGTGAATCACCCTCTTTGCTATCCAGCACCCCGTATATATAAGGCTCGAACACGGATTTCTAACAACCCTCCACATTATATGGCAGAATGTGCCACATACTTCACACCTGCACCCTGAATAGCGGCTCCCTTTCAGACCGTGATACGCCTGTTGGCCCTGCTCTCAATGCAGCTGCGTGAGTGAATCGGGCGACCCGCTTATTTGCTCTCTTTTGATCTGAGATCTCTCATTTGGTGCGGCAGTTCTGAGTTTGAGAACTATCTAGTTAGCAGGAGCCGTGTGATGACTTGCATTATCCTCCCCCCTCCACACCCCAACAAGCAGATTTTACACATGCATGAGGAGGAGAACTTGTTGCCTCTGGATGGAAATTTAGTTGAAATGTGGTTGGAGTCTGTTCAGTCAGAATGCGTGAGTTAGGTAGGAGAAATATGAAGAGTAATGCGTTAAAAAATACAGTTGACGTCTATGGATGTATTTTTTCAGGCTGTTTTCAGGTCTCTCAGCCCCTGTATTTATCGAGGTCAGAGAAGAGTTGAGAATGTCATATTAAACCAAAGCTGTCTACTTTTTTTTTTTTTTTTTAGCCAATGTGATCAACCTCAGCAACCTTTCAGGCACAGTTAAAGATTAATAGACGTCTTTAAGTGTTCTTTGAACTTTCACTTTTTTTAAACTATCAATCTAGAAGGAAACCTTTTAACGTAATGGGGAAAATACCTAGTTTTGATTGCAATATAATAGAACATGTATTACGATCAAATGTAAATTATTTTTCATCGTTCACTTCTCCAGCACATTTCCATTTGGCGTAAATAGATATTTTGTTGTAATTTAGTGCTTTATAGACAATAATAAAATAATTAAAACTGATACGCTTTACAGTCACATTACCACAGATATTTGTTTGTTTTTTTTTGCATTAAAAAATGAAATGACAGCAACTTTCTCATTTCACTTTTTGCCACATGTTTTATGCATTTTTAGATTGCTGACAATAATTGTAAATTGGTCCTGGAAAATTAATCAAACTGAATTAAACCGAATCTATGTTTTTGACTTCATCCTTTGTTTTTCTTTTCTCTGTGTGTTCAGTTTTTTGTTTTTAAGAAAATAGAGCATTTGCTGTAAACAGTTTCCATATAAAATGAACTGAGTTAAACAGAACTTGACAGACTCGTTTAAATATCTCTTTAACCACATTTGTTCTTGTTTATGCGTAAACAAGTAACAGTGTTCATTGCTATATAAATACGTTTACATTTCTTTTGACACATTTCCTTATCAAAACCGTTTTGAATTTATTTAGATAAAAGGCGAGGTTCCCTTTTCTCCTTTCAGACACATTTTATTCCGGGTTATGTCGATTACGAATTGGATTTCTTCGCAAACTGTTTTGCAGCTTCATTACAGAAGCTGTGAAAACTTTTTACTCAAAACACAATTCTACATTTTCAAGTCTATAAATAACAGAAAAGGTCCTGGCCGATGTTTGACCAAGTCTTACGGTTATAAAATGCACATGCTTAGTGAAGTGAAGTCGTGTTTTGGTGTTCCTCATAATCTGATCTACGAGGATTTTGTTTTTTCTCTTGAGCTTTTTTTTTTTTTTTTTTTTCTCATGCAAACGTTTGGTTTCATTATATCCAGCATATTACAAATAAGACTTTAGACTTAGTTCGGTTTATGTCTTCAAAAAGCAATATAAAAAAATAGTAAAACCAGGCTCTGAAAGCAGATTCACTCAGTCAATACATGCGTCATATTCCATATTTTCCATGTTCAGGACGCACAAATCCAACTTAGGAAATTGCTGAAAGCCAGAGCGCAGCTAAAATAAAAACAAGAATACAACATTTCCTCGCTTCATACTGGAAGTGCTTCACAAACAGGGAAATGGGCCGTTTTAAGGACAAAAAAAAAGGGGGGGAAAAAGATCCCTCCTACTGATTTAGTCAGTCATAATGGCCAAAGTGCGTTCACACACTCGATGAAAGAGACAGTACATCATCATATATCAAAATAACACGCAGTATTAGGAGATGCAAATGCTGCCAGCATTATGAATCATTGCTTTATCTGCACTATTTCACACGTCGGATGGGGAAACTGCGCACAAACAGACGCACAAACGCACAGTTTGAGTAGCAGTATAATGCTCGTGATCAGTCTAGCAGCATCAAAAGAGTTTGGGTCATTTCGCCATCTCCCGCAGGAAAGACATTACGCCTCTCTCGTATTTACATACTCTTTAATATTTGTCAAACATTCATAAATTACACACTAATGAAATGTTCGACGGTCCTTGGAGATGCAGCTAATGAAGACATTGACTTTTTTCCCTCTTCTTTTGCTTTGTGACATGTCTTTGTTGAGTTTTTAATACCACTTCCTACATCACGCTCTATTAACTATTATTATAGTTATGTCAGGCCACCGCTGACACGTTGCGACATGAGGATCACCTGCTGTAGGTGGGCCCGCCGTGGGAAACCAAATGACCTCCATCTATAATACCAATAGCCTATAAAAGTGCTAAACGTTTGTAGGACATTATTTTTCGAACAATATTCCCAGAAAGGATCGAGATACACATTATTGCAAGTGGCAAAAAAATTAAATTATTCTTTTTATTCGTTCAGGGATTTTTTTATTTCATTTCTTACGCAGCCATTGCGGCACTCTCAGTCCAAACTGGGCGCAAAATGTTATTAAAATAAATGCTCTCACGCTCGGCTTGGGTGACCAGTACAGCAGCGTCAAGAGGCACTTCTTGAACTGAGGAAGAAAAGAGCAGAAGAGGAAGAGGAGGTGTAAAGGAGTGAAGGGGGAAGACACCAATTATGGAGGATTGTCACCAACGTGGAGTTAATTTCCTCTCTGGCCATGTTTTCGTTTTATTTCTCTATTGAGTCGTTTTATTATGATTACAAAACAGTTTAAAAGTTGCAAACGAAAATTTAAAATGAACCCGAAAAAGCAAAACAAAAACGCACAAAAATAAAATAATAAAAGTAACTTACAACAAAATAATAATAATAATAATAATAATAATAATAAAATAAAATAAATAAATAAATCCAGAATGTTGACTTCATTGTCACTGCGACAAATATGGATCCTTGGAGACGTGTTTATTTGACAGAGCAAATCCCCAGCGTGTCAAGGTTGTCATATCCCCCTCCCCTTTCAATGTCCAATGCAAATGTCTCGGCAGCAGCATGACGCGTTTATTACCTTGTCAATCATTTGGAGACGCGCAATATTGAAACAAACGACTCCACGTCTGGTAATGGAATCAATGTCAATTAAGTAATATTTAATCTTTCTTTTAAGCTATTTTTGTGACTTTAATACGCTATAATAATATATGTAGATTATCATTCTTAATATTAATTGTTATTATCATTATTATTATTACAACTTGTTCTTGGACAATCTTTTGAACTACAGAACACTTGATCCTGACACAAAGGAGAACTTCCCTCTAATTTTATTCGCGCTCTGTAAGGCTTATCCTCCTTGTCCATGAGTCAGTTGAACAAAAGAAAAAAAGTTTCAATAAGATACGTTTTTTTTCCTATTCCCTCCCTCTCCCCTTCCCACTTGCTTTCAATAATAAACCCACCACTGAGACATTCTTTGAGCTTACGCGCTATCTTCATACACTGATTTGTGTGGTCAAAGAAACTGTTCAGACCAGAACCAAAGCTTGAAGGATTCTTTCTTTTAGCCATTTTTTTTCCATAAAATTAATCTTTAGTTTTATATATATATATGCGCGCAGGAGGAAATCCAAAACACACAGATCAGGCGCGCAGAGAGAGTAAGGTAAGTATTGCTGTATGATCCCTGTCTCTCTCTTATTTCCTTTTTTCTCTCTGTCCCTACCCAGACGCTAGAGCTGTCTAATTTCCAGGCATAATTAACTTTATGCTCAAAATCAATTGTTTCCTGTACGCAGCCAGGGTCCAGGACTCCAAGCAGCGAGAGGCCTATTTGAGCATGTGAGAAAGCAGGAAGCAGCCCTACCTGCCACTCATTAAGCCCACAAAAACTCAATAGAAAGAGGGGGGAGAAAGAGGGATTAGACCTGCTCGTTATACCTGCCGCGCAATTAACACTGCTTATTCTTCTAATCCCTCTGTTCTGGAAATAATTCAATGCCGCAATAAGGACGCGAGAGACAATTCAGATCAAATGTCTAAATTGTAGAACAATGGATCTTTTTTTTAATTTTCGTTTTACCATTAATGAGTGTAAAGATAATTACAAGAAGTTTCCTATTGGATGAGGAAGTCGGGTTGCCATGTCGTTTACGCCGCATTTAGTACGGATGTTTCCTCCTCCAATTTTCATCTGAATTAGGTGTAGAGATGCGTCCTCCTCCTCTTCCTCCTCCTCGTCCTCCTCCTCGTCCTCCTCCTCTTCCTCCTCCTCTTCCTCCTCCTTCTTCTGCGTCAGGCGGGTGTAATCACACCGCCCTTTTGGAAACGGAGGTAAAGCAGCAACTCTTTGTGCCCGTTGTGTTGTAGGTGAATCGCAGCACACTTGAACTGAAAGAGGACTTGACCTTTGCCTTTATGCTTCCCACCCCAATGTTTGTCTAAATCACAATCGTCCTTTGTGCTTGGGGACATGCGCGGCCCGCGACACGTCCCATTTAAGGCGGATGGATGTTCTCCCCATCACACAAAAGCCCAGAGCAGGTCTACGGTTCATGTAGGTGTTTAGTAACTAAAAATAAATTAAAATCTAATATAGGCCTACGGGATTTTTTAAAATAGTATACAGAATAAATATATGCATAAACAGTTGAGACTGCAAATTGAGAACTTATTTTCCTGTTTTAGCGGTTACGCACCAACTTTTTTTGGTGCTCCTGTCATCAGTTTTGTGGGTCAGCGTAGCTCTAAGATGTGCGATTTCTTCTGTTTTTCCACAAACAAACAAACAAACAAACACCACTTCACAGCTTGAGTCTTTAAAACTGATGGTAGATGTTCCCCACTCAGCAAAAACGCAGCTTGAACTCTGAACATCACAATCTGGTTCATGTTTAGGTTTGTCACACAGAACAGGAACAGAAATCACATCAGTGTTAGAGTTCAATACCCAATGACGTGAAATGACAGAGAAAACGTAGTCAAAATAAAAAACCTTCATAGAGATCACGTATTTTGACGAGATTTTTTTAATACTTTGTATTAGAAATAGCCGAATGTAGTCTTTTTCTTGGCTATTTTAAATTCATATTTATCCACGTTTATAAATCCCTGCATGAATAATAAACATATCTGAATATATTTTTATTTCTTTTTTCAAATACCAAAAATCTAAAAAAAGAAAGATAAAGAAATAAGTGTCAATTATAACTCATTATCAAAAATAATTTAGTTGTATTTCCTTTATTTTTCAGGTCATGGCATTATTATTAATTAGGTTTGTCTGTTAATTCATTGTTTTTAGGCTTTGGTCACCAATCACCACATATATATGTGGTGTGCATATATATGCACATATAATGTGCATAATATATATATGCACATTGTCTATATACCCCCCCACCAACCCCTCTGCACAACACGATCACAAAAAAACATCTTCCTAACTTTTCAGTTTTTACAGTATCTTTATTCTATGCAGTTGCAACCTTGTTGCAACTCTTCTCTTCTCTTCTCTTTTCTTCTCTTCTCTTCTCTTCTCTTCTCTTCTCTTCTCTTCTCTTCTCTTCTCAAAAAGCTGTGGGATGGCTGCATTGGGAGCGATAGAAAAACATTATAAGGGAGGCCGTAAAAGCACCGCTGTTTATGACAGAAGGGGACATGATGGCGCAGCTCTCAGCCTATAGGGGAGCAAGAGTGCGTTCATTTAATATGACTGCATGGCAGCGTGTGAGATGACAGAGAATCCAGATCAACCCCCCCTGTCCCCTACTTTTCCCTCCTTTATCATGAAGCGACATTAGATGCCTATATGATGATGACGATGATAACAGCTGCCCTGCTCTTTTTTTCAGCCTGTATGGTTTTTCACATATCGATGACATTTTGTCAAAACACGTGAGTGACATGTTCCTCCAAAAGATTGAAGCTCAGTCAGCTTTTGGTTGGAACTGAAAACACCAACTCATTCCCACCTTTTCCTTTGACACCATGCAACAATGAGCTGTCCTTAACATCTATCTTACACTTTTAAAACTTGAAAACAACTTGTTTGCCCTGCAAGTTTGCCTGCCTAATCACATAATCTAACATTCACCTTTGATGGCATCTTTCAGGGATAGGAGTGTGACCCCTAAAGAGCTACTTTTGTTGAACTGTTTTTAGTTTTTTTCCTCACAGGTTATGATCTGTTAACAGATACTTTTACCCACTTAATTGACTTCAGTATTGAAGATCACAAGGGTTTCTGAACATCATAATTAATGTGCAAGGCAGATTTGGAGATGGGAAGACTTTTGCTTGGCCTTGAGGGATCGAGGAAGAATGTGTGGAATTTCATGAGCCCAGCACTTAGCCTGCAGAAAGATCTGCAAATTGAGTTGCTGCAATCACTCTAAGACATTTTGTCAGACTTTTTTTCCACTCTTTACACAGTAATTAAAATGCTATAATCAGCAACTCTTTTAGAAGTTTAAAATGTGCACTCAGCAATGAGCTTAAATTATGTGTAATTCATTACTGGTCTTTGGAATATTTTTTTTTCTCACAAAAGGAGTTTTGATTGTGGGACTGATGTTAGATGACTTACAAAATATGAGTAGGAAACCATCACTAGTTATAAACAGATCTTCAGAGTGTTGGACAGAGAAGTAGCTTGTACAATAAACTCAGCAGAACTGCTGATTCTGCTATAATCTGCTGAGAAGAGAAGGTTCGGAACATGGGAGTTGTGTGAGGTGGAACCTCGGCTGGGAACTAGAAGTCCAAGAAGGAGCTACAAAAAAATAAGCGGTGTTTGTGAGAGCAAGCATTTAAGGACTCCTCAAATGACCAAATAGGTTTCAAAATTGTATCACAATTTCAGTCATATTGTATATCTTAGGTGCATAAATGTTCTTATTTCTTGTTTCTAACTTGACAGACTGTGAAAAAAATGACAAATAATCAGGGAGCATTTCACAAATTACACTGACTGTATTTAAAGTTTTATACTTTCATGATTCAAAAATATGTGAGAAAATATATTTAGAGAAAATGTTTGCATGTGTTATTGATTTAAATTCTAACAGCTGATGTTAATGCTGGATTTGAGGTCATTTAAGAGCCATTACTTTTATTTAGAAATGTCTTCTCATAATTACAAATATTTGTCTTGATATCTTCCAAATCAAAATGTGCGCACTTTGAAAAAAACAAAAAACAAAAAGAAAGACTTTAATGTCAAGTCAAATTTTGACTCACTCACATCTATCGGCACCCTGCTGTGGCCACGTCTCGAAACGATTTCCCACCAGACATGGACCACAGATGCTCCCTGGAAGAATCCTGAGGAGGAGAAAGCAACTTGGCCGCAGCTAAAAAGCTCCGGATTCCTAGAGTCAGGAGCATTAAATCGACACCCGGGACCCTTTCTCAGCCTCTCCTCCCTCTCCTTTCTGCGGACTGACATGTCTGATAGACCACACTTTCTTGCCGCATTGTGGCCCCTGTCATCCTAACAATGTACATCTTTGGGACACCAATTTTCGAGGCCTTTGATCTGTGGAGCGAGAAGAAACAGAGTTATGGAGAGGAGAGGGTGACAGACTTCTTTTTCTCCTCTCTTAAGGTTCCACTTTAACAAAGCTAAAAGAATAAATGTGGCCTTTGCAGAACCCTTCCCTCTGTCAGCGCTCACATAAATGTCATATATTTTTGCGAAGCTTGTAAGATATTAAGTGCAATAGAATCAAAGACTGGTTCCAGGGCATTCAGGCCTTTGGGCTGGAACAAGTTGTGGTGCCCTGCCCACACAAGTTTCTTCTAACTACTCTAAGCATGCAAATAGATTAACAGCACACATCATCTTGACTTTGATGTTAAAACCCAACAATTTTAAATGAATAAATAAACACATGGATTTGATTTTAATAATCCAGAAAGATCCAGCAAAGACTAACAAAACATCAGCAATGACTGCAGATCGAATATTTTCCTAAATATTTTTATTGCTGTATTAATTTGAGGAATGACTATTTGAGCAAGAGGACGGACAAGACCCTGAGAAAAAGACACAACCCTGCAGCCCCTCAAACATGAATGCAAGTATTGTTCCGGGCTTTCAAATTCTGATTCACCATATCATAACCCCTGCGAGGAAAAAAACATCAATATTCGTGGGTGGATAGGATGGGTTTCTATGGAAAAACCTAAGGAGTTGTTACTTTGCACAAAACAGATCTAGCACAGAAAAATTCAGAGGCATCAACTGTGCGACTCAGAGGGGCTTTTTGCAATGAAAACTAAGCTTTCAATTACACATTTGAAAAATAAAAACACAAAATGAAGCTCTTTCATTTGAAAATTGAAAAACAAAATTTGTGACAGTTTTCTTATTCTGTAAAAAAAATGCAATCACACCTGACGTTAAATTAAATTAACATTGTACTTCCTATGTTTTATTCTTCTTATAAACCCGACAGCAGAGAGGGAAGCTGGTAGCTGAAATGTCTCAATTTCTACATCTGTGCACATTTGATCTCTCCTCCCTGTCTCACGGCACAGAAAAGAAAAAAAGAAAAAAAAAAGAAAAACCAACACTAAAATACACAGAACTAACCGGAGACTAGTCCCTTTGTTGTGCCAAAGGCAGCTGCCCGGCCCTCTATTATCGGGGAGCAGACTGACCGCATCCTTCCCCACTGCCCCCTCACCAACCCATTGCACAAAAAGAGAGGGATGTTCTGCTTGCATGGGCAACACTGTCGTTCCAGCCCTTAGCAGTCTTCTTACACCCCATTGAAAGGAGTGGGAGTAGTGGACACAGCCTGATCTACGAAGCACAAAGGGCCCTCCATAGAGTCCCATTGGAGTGAAAGGAATGAAGGGGATGGAAATTCATGAAAGAGGGTCGCAAGGCTTAGAAAAAGAACGGAAGTTTTTTTGTTGTGCTTGATTTCCCTTCTGAACTAAAGGATGAAGTGGCTGGATAAACCACTTGTAGGCAGTTTACTCACCTCTTATAGCAAGAAATATATTGTCTTTTAAAATATGTCTTTTGTTGGCTGAAACATAGCTTGTCACAAATAAAATGGTCTATATTTTATAGCCAAAGTTATTAAATCTATATTAACTTTATAACCCCTCTATAATAACTTTATAACCCATAATATGTAAAGTATTGATACTTTACATATTAAATATATTTGATATTTATTATGTTTTGAATCATAACCGCTCTTGCATGAATTGGGTCACGTGTGACTTCCTCCATCTGCCCCTTCAAATTCATTTTTAGTTTTGAAAACCGATTAAGATGTTTAAATATTTTAATTATGGTTTGGAGTATTTACAGTCATGGCAGAGAAATCCACTCCGGCTTTGAGCCTTTTATACATTTAGGGTTTTTTGCTTATCTCATCAACAGGTGACACCCGCAAATTGTATGAGGGTTCACCAAATGACATCCTCTCCCCCATGCTGGCACTATTTCTAGAGTGGACAATAATATTCAACCTTTTCTTTTTTGTTTCTTAAATATTAGACTGGATCTCAAGGACTATTCATTTCAGGTCTGATCAGTTCCGTACATTTGACCAAGCAATGCTCAAAAGTACAGCAGATTCTTTTGAAGATAACAGAAATAGCAAATTGAAATAGCGGGTGATGGGAATCTGTAATTCAAGTACCAACTTCAGCAACCTTATTCAAGTGGTGTGCAGCTGTCTTTTCTTGCAGTGCTTATACTGTAGCAGTAAAAGGCCAAGTCTTCTAGGCCTCTGCTTTGAGCATACCTGCAAAAGAAACACCATTTTTGAGGTGAAACTGATTTTTTGCCAATCCCCAGATTTATTGGCATCCTGCATGCATAGGAAAATGTCATGGATCATAACTCTCGAAAGTTAACAAACATACGATTAGAAAGTTTGACATTGAATATGTTGCCTGTCAGAGGAAGGACGGGGAGGCCCATGTGTCCCGTTGGGAATCCCATGCTGGCAGGGTTTATGTGGACACACACACAATTTAAACAAGGATCCAACATGAGCCTGTTGTTTCAAAATGGCCTCCTGATTTATACCCATCTAAGTTTTAAGGGGCTTGTCATTTCTGCTGAAATAGAGGTGTTGACAGCCGCACTTGACAGCTTCTGGCTCATACTGTTTTTATGTTGGCACGGCATTGCTGTTTCATGTGCTGAATTGAATACTCACCATATAGGCACGCTGTACTAAGAAACACATGCATACGTTTGTTTTGCTTTGGTTACATGCTTCAAATTCAAACAATCTTGAGGGTCTTAATGGTCTCAAGTTTCATGATCAAGCAGTAAAAGAACAAAAAAGCAAGATATACAAGTAATTGTCTCTTGTGCAAATACAGGTAAGCAATGTGAGAGTTCAGTTGAAGGTGGTAAAAACCCACAAATAAATGGTTCAACGCAGAGGTGGGCTATTAGTATCCCTTTGAGAAAGTCATGCAGTCTGAGAATCATTTTTAAAGGCAAATTCCACAGGTCACAGTGCAAACATGGCACAGTCCGGCTGCTCCATCCATATCAACATTTGTGTGGACTGCACAGCAGCCCCCAGGCCAAAAGGAAACATGCATGGGAGTTCTCTGTCTATAGTTAGCAAAAGCCTAGCTCTTTGTGGGTCCACTGATCGGGGCAAACAACTGAGCACAGGCAGCTCTCAGAGGAACTCTGTCCAATGAGGCTGATAAGGCTGAAACTGTTCGCTGTGGTTAACTTGTAACGGAGATCCGTTGGTGGTTACCACACACAGCAGGTCTCACACATCTTGCATAAATAAAGGAGACCCTGTGCTTTGCTACTAGGTTATTCCAGACTCGAGTGAGTGCTATTTTAACTCTGTGACACCGCACGGCCCCCCTTGCAATATAATTACATCATCTTGAGCCATGTCATTCAGACAGTAGCATGTGAAGCATGTAAACCCTACACTCAGTCATATATCACCCTGCTTTGTTTGACGTTTATGCACAGCAATGGTCTTATGTAACTATGAGCATGTACGGTTCAGTCAAACATTTAATGCCTTGTAAAACAGTCAACAATGTGTAATGTACAGTGAATGGAGCGGCTCCTGTCTGAGAGAGGACGTTAATAAGATTGCAGAAGTAATATGCCATCATGCACCACTAATAAGTCATCACACTCAGTTTAGACTAAGAAAGAAAAATATGCAAGTGTGTCAAAATGCATTTGTCTCACGGCAGATTAATTTTCATGTTATTTTTTGTCAAACTTTACTGCTTCAGATCATCAAATGCACATTTTACCATCACACAAATGTAACCATATAACAAAATAAATGTGTGTTTTTTTTTTAAAGAACTCGAGGGAAGGTTCACCACGGGTCTATATTGTCTTTAAATGGTGCTTTCTATGTAAAAGCAAAAGTATGGCATCAATGGCAACAGTAGCTATTTTAGTGATTTTATAGGAGAAAAAACATAGTTAAACATGAGCAATACTGAAAGCTCTGCCTCCAAAACACAGTAATAGCTCCTACAATTGCAGTGCCTATGAGAAAGGCAAGGTTAAACACTGAGAGGAGAGCAATTTTTTTTACTTGTAGAGAAGGAGAACATATTCCTTAACAGACACCCTCAAAATGCTTACATGTTAAACAATGGGTTCATGAGAGGGTTCTCATGACAGTTAAGGGATTAAGGTTTTGGTAGCAGTAGTCCACCCAACAACTCCCTTCAGGAAGGTGTCACGGTTAAACACAAGTTTCTATGAAGAGAAAAACTGAGAGAAATAAAGTTAACACAGAATAGAAAGTACCCTATTTTCCGCACTATAATGCACACCACATTATAAGGCACACCTTCAATGAGGCTCACAGTGCTGTGGAGGATCTGCAGAGATCCATTGATCAGATGGGAGTATCTGTTGACAGGACAGGTTAATTCCACACATCTAACATTATGGAAGAATGGCAAAAAGAAAGACTTTGTTGAAAGCCATAACAAATCCCTTCTGCAGCTCCTCATGAGTAATGTGGGAGACAGCAAATGTGGAAAAATGTGTTCTAGTTAAGTAAAACTAAATCTGAATATTAGGTCCCACATGCAAGTTCTATACACAGCAAAAAAAACTAACCAAACTAACTACCTAACTAGACCTTGAAATCACCATTTCCTTGTTGAAACGTGGAGTTGGCAGCATCAATTTATTGTTATGCTTTTCTTCAGCAGTAACAGGGGATCTGATCAGAGTTGTAGGAAGATGAAAACCGATAAATACAGAGTCATCCTGGAAGAAAACACCCTGCAGGCTGCAAAAGACAAATCGACTCTTTCTCTCTGCAGACAGCAACATCTGTGGGGTTTTATATTTTCATATGTTTCTGAGTCCAGGAAAAGAATTCCACTGTGATTCTTCTCAGAGCATATCTTAGACACTATTGTCAACATCTGCAAACCATGGTTTCACACCCTGCTGTATAAATAGAAATTGAACTCCTTGGCTATTTTGTGCAAAACACAGTTCAAGGCGTTTTCTGCAACTGAGTTTTCTAACTCTGTTTATGTTATTTTAGTTTTGGAAAAATCCGAGGAGAGCAGAAAAGCAAGAAGCCGGTGACACATTCAATTTCACATGAGAAGATATTTATACATTTCAGAAAGTCAGCTCTATCATTCTAAGAAGACATGACATGCATTAAAAGGATAGAATAGCAGATATAGAATAGCAGACTCTCAGCTGAGACATGCAGATATTAACAGTCATTCTGTTTATTTACACTTTCAACATGGCCCCAATTTTTTGACATATATTGCCAATGCCACTAATTTCCACTCCGAACAAGCAATATGATGTCAAAGGGAAGCAGCACATATCCAACTTAAAAAGATCACGGCCTAATGAATGCACAAAAGGCAGAGAGAGTGCTTTGAAATAAGGCTGAACACATGGTCCTTGAATGTGTTAACTCAAAGCAAGTTGTCTGTTTCTCCCCACGGGGAACTTGATGTGTGGGAATAGAGGCTCCATGCATGGTTGCCATGCATTGGCCCTTACGTTTTGCACATGTAGGTAAACAATCCCGCCTTGTCTACTGAGAGGCCTGCGTTTATACATGGGTGCAAAACATGTGTTGCAGCCAAAGTCGCATCAAAGGTCACTAAGCTATGCTTTGAACACTTCAAAGCTGGGGGATGAGACTGTAGCTTTTAAGTTTTATGGCAGGTGTAAGCAGGGGTTGCTGACCAGCTCAGGGTGGTCTGCTCCCCTGTCCGCACAAGGCTGCTGGTGGTTAGCCCAGTAGATGTGGTGTTTGGAGGTCTGGGCCTGACTCGGCCAAGGCGTCCTCATGCAGCAAGTCACATTTGGACTCCTTGCATCTGAAAGGGTTTCTGGGAGCAGACTGGACACAGGCAGACGTCCACTTCAAGGGTCTCCGGTTTCAGAGGACCTCAGCAGGGTACATCTAAAATCCTGCCTCAGTCCCGTTTTGAAACAGATACAGTGGCAGAGAGCAGCTAGGGGGCCAAAGCCTGATGACCATACCACAGAGTGACCACACCACTGCAACCCCTCCCCTGACAGACTAGAAACAGACCCTGTAGCAAGTTCAAAGGACCCTGAAGGGGTCTTGCCAAAGTTCATTTGCTGGGCTTCATTCATCTCAGCACCTGATGGGGTTAACTAAAATGTGGGACTTCAAAGGTGGTGAGAATATTAAGAGTTCTCATTCCTACTGATTATTTTAGCTGCAGAACTTTACTAAAAGCTACTTGTTTTTTTTTTTTGGAGTTTGCATTCTGTCAAATAGAAAATAATTTTTCATTAATAAAAATAAAAAAAAAAAACAGCAGCAAACATATTTTCTTTTAATCAAGCCCAAAAACATCTACTACTTTTCCTTGGCCTTAGGACTTAATTTTTTATGAAAATGAAATGGATCTTATTAGAGTTCTAAAAAGTGAGAACTATTCTCACCTCAAGCTGTACAAAGTCCATAATCTCTAAAAGAGCTCTAAGTTCTCGCAGTCAGGAGCTCTTTTATATGCCACATTGCGAATATTGAGATCAACACAAAGTGGCTTAATAACTCCTCTGGTGACATAGTCTGGTAAATTGATCATTTGAACGCTTTACAATATTCATAATTATGCGAGCGGAATACAAGGTGGTGCTGTGCGTCTGCTTGATGATCCCACTATGACAGGCCTATAACAGCCCTCTCTCCTTGAGCTAGTCGGAGAGCCACATGCACATTGAGAAAAGCCATTACAGGCCCGGGGTGAAGCAGGTGTGTTTGCGGCACTTCACAGATGGCTGGGAGTGCTGTTAATGGGAGAATAGTAAACAGCAGAAAACTTCTTATCTTTGATGTGTGATTGTTTGGACAAGTGTGCCCACTCTAACGTATCTGAGAGCTGGAATGTGAGGTCAGCTCCTACATATGATTTGACTGACCTCTGCTAACAAGGTCTCTCACAATCATGGCACTTATTATTATACATTTCACTGGATATTTGTTATATTTTGCTTTAGGCAAAGATTTTGACATTTGGAGCTTTCTGAATAGAAACACCATGGTTCACCAGTATTTGTATGAATGTGTATTGCAAGATCTAACTGCATTTATTCAAAACAGAATAGAAGTCAAATATCCGTACTAATTCTGCTCAAATAATATAACTAATTGGTTATTACAATTCTAATCACAATGTTAAAACTATTTATTTGACTTTTAGCCAGAGACAGTTTTGCTTTTTGGGTATTACTAGACGTTTGTAGAGAAGAAAAGAAATCCTCAGAGTGCCACAGCTCTGACTGAAAATGTTTCCAACCTGTCTGATCCAATGCTGTGTTATTACATTTTCTACACTTTCAAAAGCAGAGCATTGTTGAGGTTTCATTTTATTTTTTTCCTAGCTACTCAAATATCCTGTATCTCCTAGACATTGTATTGGTTGAGACTGCTGGTGTAATATTATCAAGCGAATAAGTTTCCAAACAAATAGGAGAGCTAGGAAAATACCTGAGTAATTTATATTTGATCCCCTTAGACAAATGACAGGCTGTTGCAAAATCTTTATTGATCTTGCCTGACCAGGTGGAATGACCTCCAAGCCAGCCCAAAGCATAAGAAAACTACTACTCCTACTCCTGCTAAGGGCCCCTAAGCCATCAGGGGCCTCCCATAAGTGCTTGAATTTTAACAGTTATCACACATTTAAAATGTATATTTTTTTTAAATGAAAATTAGAGTAATAGTAAATATTATTTGATGATTTTATGCTATAAGAATATAAGAACAACACTCAACTAAACTTGGCCCGTTCTGGTATACAAGGGAAACGTTTAGTAGCATTCTTGCAATCTTCTGACTAGTAGTGTGCAGTAACAGGTGTGGATGGAGAATAACATCCACTGTGTGCTTTAAATAGCCAGAGAAAAACTTTGGTCATTCCCACATTTTCTGGAGCATTCTCTTATAAAAGGACTTTAATTCTCAAAAGAATTGGACAAAAACATAACATATAGTTGTTTTTTTAACCATAACTTAAAAAAGAAAAGCTGCATCTTTGATACTAGTCTTGTCTCTTATTGACATCTAAGCATTTCTGTAGTAATGAAAAAGAGAAACAAATTTATTTTGGAACAGAAACATCTAAAACTTTAGCATACATTAATAACGAGAATGGGACAATCCCCAGATGGCCAACGCACAAAGCTTTTTTTTTCCCCTGTAACATGCCTTACAACTTCTATTTTTCCAGAGCAGCCAAAAAAGATGAAGAACTTCTTACAGCCAATTTATTAATTGTTTCCTATTAAAAAGGAACACTTTGCAACACCCAGAGACACATCATCTTCACAGAATGTGGGACTTCTTTCTGCTTTATTGTTGCACTGAGATCTTGAAGTGAGATGATTAAAAAGTGCATTACCTGGCGCTTCATTGAATGAGCCATGCTAAATTGGCCATTTTCCATCTTGTGATAGATTGAGCTTCTATACACGCGCTTTGTTTTTCTGTCGCCCAGTCATCACCTATTATCAAAGACAAATTTTCAATATCACACTGGGAGTCCAATTAAGGATTTACATTGTGACAGTATTTTTCACTTTAATTACCGTGCGCGGCGCAAAGGTTTGACGCATTTCCTTATTTATCAAGCAACACAGTAGAATGGAATTCATCAAGGAAATGGATAGTTACTGGAAACTGTAATTGTGGCTTTTTTGCAGGTGAGAGAAAAACAAAAATAAAATGTTGCTACACAGCATTTCCATATTTTAGTTCAAAAGATCTATGGCGACCTGGGGATTAAAAACAAATGGAAAGAGAAGGATTAAAATATTAAACTTCTCAAATGAAGTAACACAATTCCTGCCTGCTACGCCACAGGTATCCCAAACACAATAGGTTGTGGGATTTGGGAGAACATGTAAGGTCAGTGATATAAATTTAATTCTGCCTCATGTTGGGCAAACAGTGGGAATCCCTTTTTAACCGGCGGCAGTGGAAGCCGCAACTGGATGGCCACCAAATTCGACTGGTACGCTGAGGCGTTTGACACAGGCATTCAGGGACTCACTCGTAACACTTAAAACCTAAACGCCTCATTGCTAGAGATGGCTGCAGAAGTGATGAAGTTAAATGACTTCACATTGAAATTTCCTGTGGGTTTCCAGACTTCACATACGGAGACACTATGAGTCCAATGGCCCCGGATAAACGTTAATTTTCTTCTTGTGGGTCTGCAGGGTAAGAGGAATGCTGACAGTTCATCTATGCGGACGTACTTTGAATAATCATCTCATTTTTATGGGAAGAAAATGCAATAAATAAAAAATACTGTGGCGATCCTCACTAAGTGATGGTTCCCTGGAAGCACGGCCTGCAGTAGATTGAAGCAACCCATGGCACCCTGCTTAATACCCAATTTCCATAGAGTATCTCTATCAGCTCCTTTGTGTGACCCTGCAAATATCCTCTGGGCCTCTTCATTAGTCTGTCAGGCCTGTGTGCAAAGGCTCTCCAGTTAATTTGCCCTGGCGAGACTGTTTTCCTGACTGGAGATTGGCCTGGAAGGAAAAAATAAATAAAAAATTGCTGCTTGAAGATTCATAGAGGCATGCTTATTGCAAATATATATATAGCTGGTTTCTGTTTCTTTGTTTTTTAGCATGTCCCTCCTCATCCATTTTAAGTGCTCCAGCAAATCTCTCACACCACTCATTGGCTTGTTTATTGCCAGCTTTCTGGGGCCGATCTTGTCATGCACTGGTGATATGAGCACGGTGGTGGTTCTTCGTTTTTCTGCATTGTTTGGCCGACCACTTGCTGCTACAATTGACCTGCAAGTGGAGCTGATGACCAAGATGACTAACCCCTGGGGAGCCCAAGTCAGGGAAATCATGCGAGAGATGGAGAAAGACAGCCAGGCAAACCAACTCACACAACACAACACAACACAACATACACACACGCTCTCTGTACCATATTTCCACAGTGCTCTCAGTGGCTGTGCTTGCTGTTTGGAGCATTTGCGGCAAGGAGAGATGCCACATTTATGCAGCACAAGGCCGTCATTTCTTTCTGGGGTTTAGGAGCTCCTAGTGTGATGCTGGCGTGATGCGCCCAGCTCTGACAGGTGCTGCCATCCCAGCAGCTCAGCCAGGCCCGCCGACCAGACATGAGATGTCTGCTCAAGCCGCGGAAGATCCAGAACCTTGCTGGGAGCATGATCCCAAACTTGGCACAGAGCGCAGAAACAATCACTGGAGCCAATTTAATTGTGTTACACTTGGGAATAAAGAAGTCAGAGGAAAATAGAAGTAAAAGGGTCGGAATCGCCACCACATTTTACCTCAGAATACAAATGCTATTATGTTTCTTTTATTGAAAGAGTCTTGCCAAGACACCTTTTGTTTTTTGTTTTTTTTTTTTTTTCCATTTCTTCTAGGACTTTGGGGGTAACTCTATCTTTTTACTTCTAAGAAATTTTGCAATGTAGCTCAAGTTCAATCAGGTGAAATCTGACATCTGTCTCTCAATCTGTTAATAGTTTTATTCCATGAAAGTGGGCAATGTGACTTTTATTTAAAAAAGTTTTTTCATATATATTTGTTAAAATTGTCACCGTGTTATGATAGTATAAAATGAGACAGATAATCGTTGAAAAAATCAAGGTCCTCCACCTCCTCAATGCTGATATTGCCCTCTGAAGAAACACATCACTCCCAGTCAAAAACAACCATTCATAGTGACTATGAGAGTCTTTGCGCCATCAATCAAACTTGTGCATGCTATGCTAAATGTGCTAGTGGTGGAGAAAAAAACTTATTGTTTCATGAAAGTTGCTTACCCCTTCATCGGTGGCTGTGCTAAGTAGACTGAGCACTCATAACAGCTTCTGCAGACGGCGAGAAGCTGTAGTGTAGCATAGAGAAAGAGGGAAGCTGTGCGCAGCATGTACATGGGCATGATTGACATCGCTAAAACCTGCCTCCTGACTGACTGATTGTTTCTGATCAGACTGTGTATTTCTGTAGTTAACACTGGGAACACTAGGAGAAGGCAGAAAAGGTCATTTTTCCCACTGATTATGTAAAACATAGTTCTTTATAAAAGTACTTAATAATATTCAGACACATATTATTAGGTAGGTTTTTTGTGTAGAACAGACTTCTAGTGTATTGTGGAGTAGCAGTGATTAGCACTATTGCCTTGCAGCAAGAGAATCTCTGATCCGAATTCCTGCCTGGGGATGGATGGACTGATGGATGAATGGACGGACGGATGAATGGACGGACGGATGGATTTTGCTATTAAAGTAATTTTTTTTGTTGTGTCGGTATCAAGAACCACTACTGAATCCACTTGAGCATAAATACATCCCGCACTTTTCAGATATTTTTGTGTAAAATAAAATTACAAGCCTCCAATCATTAACCTCCATTTCAGCATAACGCACTCTACCACATAAAACCCTGTTAAAGTACCTCAAGACATGCAACTGGAACTTGAAAAAGTTGGAGGGGGATGACTGCTCTCATCGCAACGCACTATGTATGTAGCCCTAACAGCTCCCTCCTCGGGCTTCAGATGAAGCATTTTCGTTTTTTAAATTGCCAAGGCAGGGTGCATCCTCCAATAGCTGTGCTGTGTGTGATCTGAGGGGAAACAGAAGGAGACAAACTCTCACCACGAAACATGTCTTTTTCCCCTCCAGGATTGTGTAGCTGCAGATGGAAAACATTAAGCAATTTATAGATCGAACAGGGACGGGCTAATAAATGTCAGGCATTTTCAATAAGCAGAACCAAACCAAACTGGGTGTGACTCCATCAGTAGCCTCCCGAGATGGTGCTACGTTCAATAAGAATAAAAAATCCTGACCTGGTCATGTCCTACTCTGTAATTAACTCGCGTGAAGGTATCAATATTTATGATCTAAGGAATGAGGAAGGGACAGTAAATTGATTATAAATTGAATGAAAGCTTAGAGAAATATGAATGAGGTAGGAATTCTTAGTATAAAGTGTAATGAAGTGTCCCCAGTTCCTTTTAAATATTTTCTGCACAGCTGCTATTCACGCTGAACAGAGAACGATGCTGTTGAAAGGAAGAAAACCTTTAAAAGTGATGAGATTAGCACTGTGGTCCTGTAAAAAAGATCAAATTCTAAGTTGACGAGATTGAATCTGTCAGGTGTAATTTGGGACTTTTGGCTTGGCTCAGTGTGCAGATGATCTGGTCTGCACTTTTTATTGGACAGTGTCCAAACATGCCTATGTGGAAGAGTTACTGGGGCATGGGTCTTTGTCCACACACCCCTAGGAGAGCTAAGATGGGCCCCATTTTCATTGGTTGCAGTGGGTAAAAGCACAGTGGGGTTTTATGACTGGATGTTAAATATCTACATGAAACTTGTCTTTGATCATCAGATGCAAAAGTTGTCCTGATCAGACAGCTTTGCCTTTTTTTGAAAATTTTTTTTCTTTTTATTATTTGTCCTGTTTGGATAGAAAACAGCCACTGTTTGTGAGAGGGGATGCCAAAATATTCATGCATTTAAAAAAGTTCCATCAACTGCCTCATGTCTTATTTACTCGTCCTCAGTGCCAACACGTACTCACATTTTTTACTTTTATCCCTGAACTTAGAAGAAGTTTGGATAATGAAGCTGTACTCATGAAGTGACCATTTTTCCTGCTCATCCCTCAGCTCTGAGATTTACAGGGGGTAGAGCCGTCAGAGTAAAATCATAGGTCTACAGATGTTTTCAAGATGTTTTTTTCCTGTCAGTTGCAGATTATCCCCTGTAGCAAAATCTCATTAAAGTGCAATTTACAGAGCTGCACTGATGTTGCCATCAACCAAAATTAAAGGCATTAATTTTTCAAAGGAAGTTCACTGAAGTCCTTGCAATAAATGATGTAGCACTTTGTAAGAATGATTAGCCAGTGCATTATTTTGGGGGAAGAAATTAACTCACATTAACATTGCGAGGGGATTGGACATGGACAGCGAATAAAAAATAAAAAAAAAGGAGATGTGCAAATGTGGCCATTTAGTTAGAGCGTGTCGGTATGGAGACATGCATATTAACGCTATCATGCTGGCACAGATGAGGGAAGAGGGAAATATGAAAGCCTGATGGAGGTTATGACATAGAGAAATGTGTACACTGGAGGGCTAAAGAGCTACTCCTTCTCCTCTATTCACCAGTGATGAATGCGGAGATATGTGAAAAATGTACAAGCTTTTTGGTTTCAAGTACTCTCCAATAAAAAATTAACAGTATTAAGATGTACAATAAAATTGTTCAATTGCTTTCATGTTGGAAATAATGGTTTTGCCTTATTACAGTCTTTACTTGTGTATTACTTCCTCACACATGCACACACTCAAAAATTAAAATAAAAAATATATTTTTTGCTTCAGTAGTTTTTCCATATTAACACATATGGTAGACCTTTAAAAATATCTACTTTCTCTACATTTTTTTTCATTTTAGTTTTTATGTTGTAATTATGTAAAAAAATGCAGAAAAATAAACAATTACACCCACAAACCTAAAACCTAAGACCCTCAATATGGATCGCCCACTACCACTGACTTGAAAACAGAAAATATTAAACGTATATATGCTTAAATATATGCTTATTATAAAAAAGGCTATTTGAATCCTTGAAAGCATAACAGACAAAAATATAAAATTGTAAAATTATTATTCAGAATTTCAAAGTAGTCCCAATACTGATCATATTATTATTATTATTATTATTAATAATAATAATAATATTATTATTATTATTATTATTATTATTATTATTATAATAATAATAATAATAATAATAATAATAATAATAATAATAATACAATTATTCTGCTGTTCTAATGTACCTATTCTCGTTTATTTCATTAAGATATCACAGAAATTACACCCAGGGCTGATTTTAATATCGCGTTATTCACATTATGGAATTACAAGTGATTAGAAAATGGACAATGGGGATGGGAAGTGGGAGTCCATCTTTTATCTGCATTAAAATGAATTCCATAAAACGGTCCGTGCGCGTGTGAAGAGCGCGCGGCCTCAGTCCTGCAGGCTGCAGGGCTGTGATTTATAATAATGGGGATGTTCTCCAGTAGACCAGGCAGGGGACATTAAAAAACTCGGAGCATAATGTTCTACTGTCCGGTGATGAATGTTTGTATTTATGATTCGGAAACGGCGCAATTAACTTTCCGTGACTTGTGGTCCGAATAAGCGCGGTTATTCGGTGCACTTCATCAAAGTTAGTTAGAAGCATTTTTCTTTCACAGCTTCATTATCTTCGTTTCTTTGAAAAGTTAAACTTTTGTTCGTCTTTTCAAAGTCGCTGGCCGTGACATGTCTTTGTTTTTAGAAGTTGAAGGTCTGTCTGGGCGAAACAATGTAAAGGCGGATATAGGTTTAATTAAGTTAACTGGTGAAAAAAGATGTCACAGCATGCAGCCGGCACATTATGGAGGCTGAAGTGCAAAAAAAAAAAAAAACCCGGCTGTCTTACAGCTGATGTTTTCTGAGACATTTGTTTTTATCCTCTGCTTTCGAGGTTGTGCACGCCAAAGCCCATCAGCTAAATATCAAAGATGGAAAGTATCGGGATCTTTCCGCTTTGCATTTTTACCTTATTTCCTTCCATCCCACCTGCTGTCGCTGGTTCAGTTATTTAAATGCAGCTTCTATTGGGGACGCCGCCGCACCGTCAAAGTGCCATTGTCTTTTCTTTCTCTCTTTTTTTATTCATTTCATCTTCAAATGGAGAATTATTTGCAAAGAAATGATGGGCCTCGCGAGGGCACGTCTTTTCCATATTAATTTTGTTAGACTTACCTCCTGTGGTCAACGTGCGATGTGACCATTAGCGGGGGCATAATGTTTTGGCTCCTTTGAGAGAAAAAAAAAGAAAGAAATAGTCTTTGTACTATAGCGACAATGTATTATTTATACTATACGCTTAATATACATTTTAGAGCACGCTATAGATGGCCTTCAAACGATACGCACAAGCAGGGCCGGATTTATAACGATGTGGGCCCTGGGGCAGAAAAGCCACTTTTGGTGCCTTAGTCTCACAAACAGCAGCAGTTGTTGCAACTATGCCAGCATGGCCCAGAATCCACCCATAATGTGGCTCAATATCCACAATTCCAAATTCACAAAAAATGAGACAAGAAGAAATTTTAACTATATTTCTGAGAAAAATAAAAATGCATTTTTTGTGACATTTTCTTAAAAAAGTGCAATAACAGTAAATTAATATATAGCTACATTCATAAGCAGCATCATGCATAGTGTTTTTTAGGGAGAGCAAAGAAACAAGGATTAAATAAAAAACATTCAACCATTAAAAAGACTGGCAAAAGTTCACATAAAACCATAAAAACAGATGACAGTCATTTAAAAGTAAGAAAGGTTAAGTCTAGATTTTACACTTTTTTACATATATTGGTATTTTTAAATTTGTTTCAATCCAAGGATCCAATAAATACATTCAAATTGTTGCTTTTTATGACTGGCACATAAATAACTTCTGCAGACAAATTTAAGTTTAATCAATCTGGCCCTTTGGTCTCCAAGCTAGGAGTTATTAAATATTTTTTGAAAAACAGAGAAATAGACCTTTAATTCAGCACCAAACTTTACCTAAATACGTAGAAAATATGTAAGTAAAGTGTCGGTTACACTAGATAAATCAAATTCCTATTGACTGAAGATGCAAATGAGAAATGAAAAGAAAACTTTGCGCAACTAGGAGAACCTTCAACAGGCTGTGCTGTACCCTGATGGAGTGGTACCCTGCTCATTTATTAACATTGTCCATATCAAAAACTGCTGTTGCACAGAACTTTATTTGATGCATACAAAGTGCAAGAAAATGACAGGTAAACATGAGTGTCAATGTTTTTAGGCTTCACCCACACAAACACTTCTGTGACAATATTTGAAACTGGGGTAAAATGTTATAATATCGATGCCAAACCAGTATGACAAACGGTTACAATTTAAACAAAGAGTTCAATAAATACACATTCATTTTTTCTGGTAAGGATTCTGCAAATTTAAAAGTTAAAACACATCAACCTGTCAAATGTCAGCAGATTTTTAAAATGTAGCTTCTCAACTAAGTAAAATAAATTGCTCATTTGGTTTGTCCTAAATGTCAAGAAGAAGCAATAATTAAGAACTGGTTTGTAAACATACAATCAAAATTCCTCTCCAAATCAAGCTGTCATGTAAAAGTTTTCTTTAACAGCCACAGCTATAATGAACCATTTAATGGCAACACTTGCCTCAAGGTTAAGAAACTTAGTTTGCAAGTTTGAGTTTAGCATTACTGCTGTTGCTGAACAAGCCAAATTGTGTTTAGGACCCCAACATTTAGGCTTAACTTATTTTCTTTCCTTTAACACTGAGACCTTCTCAGCCACATCTTTTAATGACAGCTGTTAACATTTACTAAGTTAATATATGAATTACTTAATACAATATAGAACTGCTATCTGTTGGACAGAGCACACACCAAATGGGAAATGACCGACTGAACAAACATTTTCAGTTTAGTTCTAATTCAGATTTCTAGGTGAGATTAGTGAGAGTAACTTATATTCCTCATATTTAATCATTATGGAAAATTACATTTGATATTAATTTGCTTAATTTGGTAGAATTAAATGAGGTCATTTAAATCTACCCCATTTAAATGCTTGTGATGGCTAATGTTTTACGCTCTTGAGAATTCTCTTTTATGGTGTAGCACACAGGCTGGTGGTTTTAGGCACATGTGGCAATCGCACTAATATCACACCTGCATGTGTTTTAAGGAGTTATTAACCTTGCATGGCCAAACTTGGAATTCCTAATCATGTTTACCATTTTCCAAACCACTGACTTTTATTCTTATTCAGCCTTCTGTGCTAGATAGAGTTACACAACCCCACAATTCTGCTTTTATTAACCACTCATAACAAAAAAAAAGGTTTTAAAAATGTGAAAGGAAATATTTTATACAGCCTTGAAAAATAAACACTTTCCCTGTCCATAGATTTGTTAAAAAGTGAAGCAGAGGCGACAGAGATTTTTACTGTTGGCTACTCCTCATGGGGGAGGTTGGTGAGTTTGAATGGCAGAGGGGAGGGAGCGAGAGGGCTTCAAAAGCTGCTTACCAGCAGGTGGCGGCAGCATAACGTTTGAGGAGCCCCACCCCTCCAGCTTCTGGGGTTGTGGACTTTTCTCTTGATATTGACAGGTGTTTTATCCTTCAGCTCTGGAGAAATTAAAACCGTCAAGATGTCTGCAAAAATGATTCTATTGATCACTGATGAGGAAAAATTCAAAGCTTCAGTCAGATGGTGTCTGGAAAAGACTTGAGTTGAGTTAAAAACACCATGTTTGGTCAGTAATGACCATATTTCCATGGTGGACTCCTGCAGGCATGTGTCTGATTTGAAGAAAAAATTTTTTACTCAAAGCTTTTCTGTGTAACTCAAGCAAAATTAACAGAATTTTGTACAAGCAGGATATTTATTGTGGTGTTTTGTGACTTGTCCTTAGTGGTCAAATTCCCTTTATGCTACAGGAGACATTCAGAAGATGAATCACACTATGCATTTTTAATTTCCCAGCCGTGGCTCTTGTCCAGGACTCAGTGGGTCTGATGGAAATTAGCTCTGGACAGGCCAGCGACATCAGTCGAAGAGGGCTGCAGCACTTAAGGCATGATGTACGACGGTCATTACCGGAGGCTGGTCAGAAGGGAGTCCAGGTCATCCTTGACAGCAAAGAGAAACAGCAGATGAGACATAATGCATCTAGCCAGCTTAAAAAATACCAGCATCTCTTTGGTCCCTCTCTGGGAATGCACACAGGGCCCCTGATAGGCGAAAGGTCCCCAAAGACAGCGAGAGATTATTACCCATCCTCACCTCTTGCTCTTTGTTCTTGTACAGTAGTGCAGCTTGAAGCAAAGGGCGCTCTCATTCGCTCTCATTGGCATCACAAATAATGGTCTGACATATGTGCCACTTATCAACACGTCTGCAGACAAGTTGGCAAGTCACACGTCTATTTTAGTTTGAGGTCGACTGATTAGCGGCACTGATACGGGATGAAGCACATGTGTCACTTGCACTCCTTGTGTTGGTGTAACTCCAGCACAGTGGAGGTTTGGGCTAATTACCATCGTCTGACGGCCTTTTCCTTTCCCTACCTTTGATGGAGGGTTTGACTTTAGTCTTCTCGGTCATGTCATTTAATGGCTGTTCTTTGTTAATGCTCTTCTGGGTGGCAAGTCGAGCAACTGGTCGCAATACGGGGCCCTCTGTGTTGTGTCTGGTGTCACAATATTTGGGCTCTCAGATAGGGCAAATAGATTAGAGCAAAGCAAGGTGTGAATGTCATTGACTATCACCACATGCATGTCAACTGTACGATTTCTCTTAGCTTCGCTGCCGAGAGAGGAAGGGGCATTCAAAATTAAACAAAAGTGTCTGACAAGTGGAAAGTTAATTGCATTCAAAGCCAGTTCAAACCTGGCATCTCTAACATGAGGAGAGGACAGCATGTCAAGGAGATTAAGAAGTGAATCAAGGAAGGAGAGAAAAGGGGAGGGGTAAAAAAAGGAAATAACTAAAATGAAATAATGTGCCGGACCACCTCTTGAGCATGTACAAGCGTGGCATCTGTGTCAGATGTTGTTAATTAACGTCAGTATGTTCTTCGCTGGCCCTCAGCTTCTTGTCCTTCGTGCAGGGCAGATACTGAAGGAGAAGTGCTTATGGGGAACAAATTTGCGTGCGTGTGTGTGTGTGGCTGGTTCTAAGTGGGGGAGGAAGAAGAGTACAACCAGTGTCGGTAGGGGGTGTTAATCCCAGTCATTATAATTCCAGTTTGTGGCCTTTCTTGGAAAGGGGACCACAGGGGCCCTACGCTTTATCTTATCAGTATGTATTTCTGTTTTTTCACCTTTCCAATTGGCCCGCGAGAGCACTCTGGCATACATATCCTCTCTTCTTCTTTTACCTGTTTGTAAAAGTACAATGTAATATGTCATTGATATATAGTGAGATTTAGCCCTTTACATTTGGTGTTGTAAGCTAGAATAGCACCACAAACAGCATCATATAAAAAAAGCAAGCTATGTACTTTTTATTTGTGTATGCAGGGCCAGTTTAGTTAATACTGAGTTAAAACATACTTTAATGAGAAATGCTATCTTGTTATCATTTTTATTTTCATGTACATATGAACTAAATAATCTTCAGTTAAAAAAAAGCAGTTTGCAAGGGAGACATAAACTACAACGGTACCAACAAAGGCATAATGTACCTAAACTTAGTTATGTTATCAACCCTACTTTTAAAATGTAGTAGTAGAAAAAAAAATCTAATAATAAGGTTTTATTTTAAGAGGTTGATAAGAATTTGGAATATGAAGGAATATGAAGCAGAGGATCATCAACATATGGTGATGATCACCTGCTTTGATATTGCTTCAGATATTTAGTTAATATTCATTCAAATTTTGCATACGTACATTATCAAAAAATACTTTTGCTTTGCTTCAATAGCACAGATACAATCACCATGTAACAAAATTCAACTTCATTTAGAAGCACTTTTAAAACAGCAAAACTGACCATAAAGCTGAACAGACATCATATAAAAACATCAAAATAAAACAATCACAATCATATAATCAATCAAGACATAATACAAAACTTGACAAATAAAATGACCTCTCTCATGCTGAGTCAAAAGGCAATGAAAGGAAATGGGTTTTCAAAGCTGTTTTAAAAATAGACAGTGAAGAAGACTGCCTAATGTGTAGAAGCAGTGAATTTCAAAACTTTGGCGCTGCCACAGAAAAAGCTTTCGCTCTACTGAGCTTATTTTTTGTCTTCGGCACAACCAAGAGAAGCTGGTTTGGTGACCTAAATGAATGGGAAGGGCGATGTAAAAGAAACTGTGTGCTATTTTTGTTATTTTACAGGTACCATATAATATTTATTTAACCTGTTTTTCAAATGCAGTGTGTCAACATTTTGTTTCACAAGATTGTTATGAATAGTGTTAAGTAATTTATCATTGGCATAAAATGTAGTAATGTTGTAAACTGCAACAGCACTGGTAAAAAAAAACATGTAACAAAATCAAACTATGCACTATTTTAGTTGTTGTGCAAGTGTTCATCTGCTATCCAATTAAAATATACCACCACATTAAATGTAACCAAGTTTTCATTTCATGAGCTTGATATCAGTGTTTTCTTTATTTCACTTTGCACAGAATCTTATATCAAGTAGTTGTGCATTTTGCCCCGTCTTTGGGGAAATCAAGAAGGTAAATTATTTTTAATGCTTGCACAAAAAATAATAGACCATTTCCTAAATGATGTGCCATGCTGGTGCCTGGCATCATCAGAATGTCAGTTTTGCCTCCCTGTTGATCAGCTAATTTGAGAATGAGCGCACCTGGTGTGTCATATTGCACTGCAAAAATACAAAAATGGCACTCAATCTAAAGCGTTTGGTTATTTCCAGGTAAAACTGCGCTACTGACAATGCCAACATTATCAGACAGCAATAAAATGCAGATATATGAAGTCGCTGCTGCAAGAACAAAAAGAAAAGTTATTGCATATTTGCTGAAAAAAGAAATCAAAAAGGGATGAAGGTGAAAAAGAAGGTGGGTTTTCAAAATGGCCACTATACCAAGTGGTTTGGTTTTGATACATCCTCCACTGTGCAGGGTCTCAGATTATTGCAGACAGAAGTGTGACAGAAAACGTCAAAATAGACTGCTGTCGTAGTGATCCTACTGGGTCGTGTTTCAAATAGTGCATGCCAGATTATAAAATTGAAATGGCTGTGCAGAGGTTAGAAATATCTGGAGCCAACACATACCCAAGAAAAGCTTTAAAACCTTTAAAAACACTGCAGAGGGTGCTGCTTAAGGTTCTGAGTATTGAGGTCCATGGGGCCGTTTATCGCCTTCACATGCCCTGGTTGCTCGACTGGGATGCCTGAGTGGAGACCGCTTTCACAGGAGCTTATCTTTTCAACAGGTTTTGCATTGCTGTGGACAGCAAAATCAGGGTCTAGGCTCAGTGAAGGAGTGGAGCACAGTTTGGGGTGGCGCCACACCTCGGTACTAATTTCAGGGTTAGCAGAACGCCCAACAGGAGGACGGCATTGCCATGGCAACTGCCAACAGCTACAGTCTGATAGGGGCCCCCAAATAATCAGTCATCATGACACACAGCCGATTACTGCAGTCTTTTTCTATCATGAAAAATTTCAGCAACAGCCTGTTTCACATTTCTATGTTGCAGAAGGATCTAATTTTTTCTGTTAAAGATTAGGCTTGTTTTCATTTTTAGGTTTTCTACAAAAGCCTTTTACTTAGCATTAACACGCTACTACAGAGTAATACAATAGGACAATAGCTTAACCCATTTGTCTCTCATTTACTACTTTGTTGATGTTCTACAATAAAAAACACCATTACAGCTGTTTTCCAAAACAAGCAGGCAAATTTACTCTCTACGTGTTCTGTGCATGGTGCTGAAATTAGATTTTTTTTTCCTCCATGCATACAAGTGAGAAAAAAAAGTGAACTGAGATTGTAGGAGTTGATGGCAAATCGGAGCGAGGGAGTGGTAGTCAGTCAGGGGCAGCCACAATGTACTTTCCATCAGGATCTAGTCAATTTATCAGTGCAGAGATGTTATTAGCTTCCAGATAGCTGCTGCAAGAGCATGTAGGTATTTTCCTCCCCATCAGTCTCCTTTTATATTTTTAGATGTTCTTTATGTGAGTACAATGGCCTCAATATCAAACATTTTAAATGATGCTTGAAATACTAGTCACTTGACTTTGATGTCACAGGCAATTAAATCCAACCTAACCTCTTTCCACCGTTAATAACAGCAATCTTGCCCGACCTAGTGCCTAATTAATATGTGCTATTTGTCACTTTGCCTTGACACATGTATATCAAAGCGGGGGTTGGGGAGATCGGCTGGAGGGGTAAAGAGGTGGTTTCGTAAGGGGGAGTAGGAGGTGGTTGGAGTGGTATTCTGTGCTTTCATTAGGTTGCAAAGTAGCACTCCTCTTTTCCTCCCTCGCCTCACTGCTGGGTTAACGGCAGGTGTAGTATTGTTTGATCTTTAGTTTCAGGCGTAAAACAATGCACGGAAAGGACTTTAAAGCCTTTAAAACCAGTCCATAATGAACCCTTAAATATAAGTGCAACCCAGATTTATTTTTTGACTGACATGTAATGTCCTGGAACCTCCTATTATGCACAAACAGCATCGTTCAGAAAACCTCACGATGGTCTGGTGTGTTTTTACCTTAAGTTCTATGATCAGCTGATCAGAGATGCTGTCTATAATTCCTAAATCACATTCTCAAAAAAGGGACAGCTCACCCCTATCTAAGTCCTCTGAAACAGGGTTGAAACTTTCTTGCATGTAACCTCCAACCCCTGTCTCGTTTGGTTCTTTACAGAAAACATAGAGGGACACCAAGAAGCCATTTCAGCCCTTGCTTTAAATCAGATTTGGGAAAGAGGCTGATGTCCACTGTTCCTCTGACAAAGTGTGGTTATGGTGCTTGAAATGGCAAGTAAAAAAAGGTTTTTCTTAATGCTGATGTATATGCATGAAGTGACACGTTTTTACAGCTTAATTTTACCAGAACAATCTTCATTTCATTTGCTTTGTCTGTAATTTTGTGCCTTTTAGGGATATCATCATCCTTCAGTGGAGTTTGAATGTGGCAAACCAGTGCCTATAATTAGGCGTGTATTTGTTTGTTTGTTTGTGTGCCTGCCTGCCTGCTTGTGCATTATGCATTGTGCATGAGCGCATGGCCCATCACTGCCAGTTTCAGCATGGTCTCGGTGGGTGGGAGGGCCTTACTGAAACGTTGCAATGAAATCAATGATCCATGCTTCTTTAGATGTGACCAACAAACTACGTCGTCATCTCATTCCAAAACAAAAGGGCTGACTGTGGGGGAAAAAGTTGAAAGTGGCCGTGTGCCAAAGCCATTAAGAATTACATTGCAAATGTGTTGGCTTTCTTGGAGAGTTGTATTTCTAAGTGAGGTCAGTAGAGAAATATTCATACTTTATATCAATCTAATATTCTGTCCTTCTTTTTTCGTGCCTGAAATCTTTTTGCCGAGTGCTGCCAGGAGCTCACATCTGTGCCGAAAATGAATTGTATCCCAGAGCCCTCTGAGTCAAGGATTCACTTGTAAAGAATGCAGTTTTATTGGATGAACAGACTAATGTACCATGCAATGTAGTTGCACTAGCATTTTATGCCACATTGAAAGAGTCAATTAATTTGCATAATTCAAACGAGTGTACTGCCGCTTTGAAGGCATGGCTGGGCATCTTGGCTAGTCAAGTCAGCTCCTCCGTTTCTGATAGATTAATCATTCCTGCCATACAATTAATTACATTTTATGACAATTTGAACCCTTTTTTGTCCCACCCACTGGTACGGCAATTTTACAGCCAGGCGGCGATATCAGCGCATCCTGATGAAGCCCTTGTGATTTAGTGAACACCTTAACACAGAGCCTGTGCCTAGGGCTGCCAAAAAATTAATATTTTGTTTCCCATCTGGTGGAATCAGTAGAATTAATGAGGGAAAGAGGCCTGTAGCAAAGCAGGATCCAGGGATCAATCTGCCTTTCTCTGCTGGTTACTATATTCGGTGCTGGAGGTGTGCGTGCATGTGTGTGTGTAAAGCCGGGGGGCTAGAGGGGGATGCAGGATGAGATGGGGAAGATATTGGTTTATGCACTTCCGTAGCATGGGCATCTACAATAGGGTGATCACTACTGTAAATGAGTGATTACTGCAGCTCCAGTGCCCTGCCACCTCCCCACCCTGACAGACAGCACCGCTCCTTACCCACCACTACCCCACTGATTAATTTTCAGCCTTTGCTGCCCGTCTGTCTTTTTCTTTGTCACTTGTTTACAGCCTTTAATTGAATTGCACTGGGGCAAATGTTGTTGAACTCGTCGGCACAGACTGGCGGTGGTAAAGTGATGAGACAGAGTGGGGCTAGTTTTGTGCAAATAGCTCAGCAGCAGCTAATCCACTTGTGGTTCTTGACACCATGAGGAAGGATGAGGGTCAGATAGATTCTGAATCAAATCAAAAGTAAGAACTGCATAAACAATTTTGTTGAACTCAACACACACTTAAACACAAATATAAACAACCTGGTCCGCCTTTGACCACTACTCAAAGCCTTTTGCACTACATCTCAAAAATGTTGTGCTGGCATTATATATGGATACATCACTTCATCTGCCTCTCTTCTCACCCTGACACACTTATCACTCTGGAAGAGGGCAAATCTGGACTCATCAGATCACATGATCTTCTTAGATTGCTCTAGAGTCCAATCTTCATTCTTCTTTGCAAATTGTAGCCTTTTTCTCCGGTTAGCCTCACTAATGACTGGTTTTCTTATGACTACACAGGTGTTCAGTCCCAGTCCCAGGAGTTCCCTTCACCATATGAATGCAAAAATACAGCATTTAGGTTACTTCTAATCGAACTTTCTATGGAAAAATTTAATCTAATTCAACAACCTAATAAGAAGGCCGTAATACTTCAGACTGCCATTTTGAGAGCATCTTGATCAGACCTCAAAAAACATTTTCCAAACGTTCAGTGAAAAAATGACTATGACAAAATTATGGTGTATATTCATCTTTTTTTATTATTAATCCTGTTGTGGTCTTAAGTCAATTTCCAAAACCACACACACACACACGCGCACCCCCACACACCCACACAACCCCCCCACACACAAAAATTACCTTGTAAAACCACACAGGGGATCATTTAGACCCCACAAGTTTCTACTTGCTTTTCTCTTTTCTCTACCCTGCTTTTACAAGGTCTTTTTGTGTGGTTTTGAAAATTGACATTCTGCTGGGAAAACCCTCCTTTGCCCCATTGCTGTGACCATAAAATTTTTTGACCACAGGAGGGTTAAAAAATAAGTTTTGTTGACTTCCCATAGAATTAGTTTTTGCCTTTTAAGTAGGCCAGCTACCAAAAGCTACATTAACTCTTTCACCAAAAAACTGATCATTCAGTTTGAAGACTGTTTCTCTTTTTTTTTTGTTTTAGCCAAAACCATTTACATTAATTAACTTTTTTTCACCAAGAATGAGCACAACAAACGTGAATAATATGTATGCAAACCAGTCTATCCTCTTGTGTATCTGCAGCTTGTAGAGGACGCCCATGCAACTCAGGGTTGTGTTCTTAGTCCAGGCGGAATGTGTTGTACTTGAATTAGACCAGAGGATACCTATCTAGCAACCTGGAAGAGGAGCACCTGCCTTAAATACTTTAGATAAACATTAGATTTGTTTTCTTCTTTTGCTCTTTCCTTTAGTTCATTGTTTTGTTTGTATTTCCTTTTCCTTTCTATAAAGCACTTTGTATTGCTTTCTTGCTGAAAATGCTCTTTATAAATCAAATTACCTTGTTGGGAGACAGGGGGGCCAGACACAGGGTTCTGCAATGTGTTAAGATCTTTGAGCATTTTTTTTTTCCAACAACACTTCTTCTCACATATCTCATGCACTATCAGTAAACTGTAAAACAAATATGGCACTTGGAATGTAAAAAACCTCATGGCTACAATGTCCTGCTGGGAGAAGGATCTCAGAAATTCGGTTTTCCGGTTTTTGATCCGTACTGCCAGATCGATAGCCTTCAACTTAAAAGCAGCATCATATGAACTTCGTGTGTTTTCTATGATGAGGGAGGATGAGTTTGAAAACATTTCTCCGTCGTGCCTGCTGCTAGCATATGCTAAATGAAAGTTAGCGCTTTCTTTTTTGATTTACAATTTTGACTTCTAATCATTCACTTCCTGCTAAAGAGCCCCATGGTGGTTGAAGAAAAATCCGCAGAAAAGCCGCACCAGGCCATAAGCAGCATGGTTCAAAGAGCAGAAAAAACGTAGCGGCTTTTAGTCCGAAAAATACAGTGTATTTTGTAATTTGAACCATCTTGCTACACAAAAAGCAGTCAACAGGTGAGAGACGGGGTATAGATGAGGGGTTCTGAAACATGTTCAGAAGTCTAAGTCTTATTTTCAAAAGGCTTCTGAAATTATGTTTCTGTTTTAGTTAGATTTTTCCAAGTATTTTCATAGTAGAAAAAAGCCGCAAACATGTGAAAGTAAATCCTTTGTGTAAAATAAAATCTCTACATATTAACTTGACATGGGGCCAGATCATTAAAGAAAAACGTAGCAACAGATATTGCACATATACGCTCACAGCTAAGGGGAAATCTGGAGAAGCAATTATACTTTGCATGTATGTGTTTTGAGCGTGGCAGTACATATAGAACTGTCACATGCATGTAGTGAACATTCAAACTCTACTAAGACAGGCATGACCAGGATCTGAAAATCAGTCTGATAGCACACACAAGTCTGAGATTATATGCAAAAAAATTGTTTTTTTGTTTTAGATTTTTAATAAAACATTTATTGTACAATAATTTAACAATAAACTGTTACATAAACAGGTCAAAATACTAAAACAAAAAATTATATTTACATTAGCAGCTTGTTATATTTTAGTTCTTCCTGATTAGAAATGGTGCATAAAACACTCTTAAAACCCCACAGTTGTAAAAAACCCTGCAAATCCCTGGTGGCTCTGTGGAAGCAAAATTCCAACCTCAACCTGGCCTTGATGTTACACATCCACAGAGCCACGGCATCAAGTTGAGGTCCAGCCTGCATTTTGACCCTTTGAGTTAAATAAATAGCCATTTTTGCTTCCGCAATTAAATAAGTTGCGGAATGCAAACTTATATTAATGCAAACTTATTCCAAAAAATGTACATGTCTGAGAATGCAGCTGGCCACATCCCTCCACATTGGAGATTCTGTCAGGAACTTTTGAAGAAACTGTACACGAAATGTAGTTGTTC
This sequence comes from Phalloptychus januarius, assembly GCA_902982915.1. Lineage (NCBI taxonomy): Eukaryota > Metazoa > Chordata > Actinopteri > Cyprinodontiformes > Poeciliidae > Phalloptychus > Phalloptychus januarius. Next base: position 5,568,162 of record CADWAE010000362.1, read on the forward strand.
TGTTGGACAGGTGGACAAGGCCCTGCCCTCCTCTCTTGGTAAAAACAAGACAGACTGTGGCACCCAGTCTAGACCGTTCCAGAAAAAGTTGACCATTTCTGATTGTATTTTTACAAGCACACCAGATGGTGGGTCTAGAAGTGAGTGCTTGTGGCACAGCTGTGTTCAATAAGATTTTTTAAAACCAGCACCCTGCCCCGATAAGACATCTGGGAAGAGGAAGCCGTGTTCAACGCGGTCAAATACCTTTTCTTTTCTTGATCTAGTGAAATCAAGCCAGTTTGTAAACACAATGAACCAGAGACGTCCAAAATGTACCGCATTAGGTAGATGTTATCTACCATGGACCTGCTGGGGACGCAATAGGTCTGATTCCAGTGGATGACCTGCTCCATAGATTTTCCCAGCCTAGTGGCCACGGCCTTGGAGAGGATTTTGTAGTAGGTGCAGAGGAGGTACACACTACACTCACCCTCCTCTCACACGAAGAAGAAGAAGAAAAAGGAAAACATCCAGACACAACTGACTATAAAAAATGTTTCCTCAGGTGCAGCATTAATATCTTTTGATTTTTAATAAAAATAAAAATAAAATAGAATAGAATATGTGCTTTTCAAGCAATAAACTCAAACAGCTTCCGCATAAAACAAACAAAACACATAAAAAACACATAAAAGTCACATTGCGCCTTCCAGAACAATGTTGTATTGTCTCTAAGCTATGCCCAAACCTCATGCAAAACTTAATTTAGGCATTTCAGACTATTTTCAAAAGCATGGGATTAACTAATTTATGAAACCTTTATGAAAAGCATTTGAAATGTACTCTTTTGGAAATTTGCTCCAAAATTGTAAAGATGCCACATGTTCATTCAGCATATAGTGTCTTAGCTTGGACACAGTTTACTTCTGTAGCTGTCAATTTATCACTTGGATTGGAGTAGAAGAAGAGTCAAGGAAAGCACTTGTATGACAGAAACCACAATCTCACTGTGTCATCCATTCTGGGCACCTCATTAACTCCTTCTCTTTCTCTGTTTGTCTCTTGACGGTGAGCTTCTGTTTGTGTCTTTGCTGTTTGAGCTGCCACCCCTCACCACCTCCCGCTTGTCTGCCTTGCCTGCTCAGGGTGACATTTTGTCTCTCATAGAAGGTGCTAGTGGTCCCTTTGAAGTATCACTTCAATTACAGGGTTTAACCCCACAGGTCAGCCCTTGATTATTTACACAAAGCTGGTGTAATTCTGTTGGAAAGCCTCGCCTTTTGCCATGAATACAAAGCCAGGCTTCAGTCTAATAGACTGAGTTTCACGTCAACACTCATTCTGTTTTGACCTGCATATGATAGTGTGAGCGTGGGGGTGTGGTTCATCTTTAATGTTTGAACTCACTGGCTGCTCACAGGCAGCAATGTGATTCAAACGAAGCACTCAAAAAGTAGGAAGTCATATTGTCTTAGTTTTTGTAATGTAATATTGGTCAGCCAAGGGGCGTTAGATAATTTTAGTCATATTGACATTAAAATCTACCATATATAGCTCATTCCTTTGATATCAAACTGGTAATTTTCAGTTTCTTATGATTTCAGTTGGCATGACTCTTTCACAGGTGCCTCAATATTTACAAAGTGAATTTTATTATCTGGTTGGCTTACTTGTTAAATAAGGACCTTGTAAAAATGACCTTGACAGAAATGGAATTAAATAATAGATAGTTTTGTTGACCAGGTTTCTATTTACCTGCCCACCTTTTCAAATTCCCCATTCTCTCTCCTCGCAGCTGGCAGCCTTCAATAGTCTTGTTATTTTTTCATGAAGCGAACTGAGGACGACATCGAGTGCCGCACTCCTTCTTAAATAATATAAACAAGAGAACAACAAAAGGAGGTAAAGTCTAAGTCATCTTCCCTGTTAGTTCATTTCAGCTCAGATGGCCCTCGTTCGCTGGAGCATGATGCATGCAATGAAAATACGAGCGTCCTCCTCTCTCCGAGGGACGTGTGCGCCACACAGCCCGTCCCCCCCATAAAAGTTGCAACTGCCAGCTCAGGTGGAAAAATGTTGCAGGGTAAAAGATGTATTCAATAAATAGAGAAGGACAGCATGGGGCCTGGGGAAAGTGTGCATGAGACGGAGGTTTGGAGAGTGGAATAATGGAAGAGAAGGTAGATGGGGCATGAGTGTACATTAAACAGCGGTGCTTGACGCCTGCGAGAAAAAGCATACCGCTGGGAATATAACTCTTAACTAGTATTGTCTTCTTTCAATTTGAAGGTAGAATGAGGGCTGTCATCTATGTATTTCCTTTTTTAAGGCGAATAGCATTTTTCACTAAAGTAGATTTTATCACTAATCAGAGTTCTTTGTACTTCTTTGTACTGGCCCACTGCTTCATATAGAACTTCCCCTTATTGTCAAAATCTCACTGATTTTGATTGCATCTAAAAAGAAGTGCTTTTCTGCAGACTTAGTAGAGGCACAACAAGCAGTCTGCTCATACTGTATATTTACTGCTCAGAAATGCATTTTGTTTGTCTTAGTTGGTCAAAATAAAGTCTCGGTCATACCCATTTTAAATTTGGTATGTAGGCAACACTCTCCACACTAACTAGTGAGAGTCATCTTCTCTAGACATGTTTTCAATTTCAAACCCCTTTGGTTTTGGCTTTTGATTGAGTAAACCATTTTATTATTTTTTTTTAATCTTATTGTTTTTCTGATGTCTTGAAAAAAATCAGATTTTTTCTGATGCGTTTTCTTGCATTTATTCTATGTCTGTTATGAGGGTAAAATTTGAGGTAGGACTGAAATGCAAACTTAGATCAATGTGTTTTTTACCAGCAGTCACAAAATGTCTGGAGGTCATTGGATTTACACTGCAAGGGGAATGAAAAATAATTTAAAAATTATTTCAAGAAATTTAGGAAGCTCTAGCAATATTTTCATCAAACTGCACCTTTCCTAACTTATATAGTATGCTAGAGATAACTATGTTATATTAAAAGTAAGAAATTCACGCTAAAATGTTATTTTGAGTGTGTTATTTTGTGTTTTGTGCTAATTTTAAAGGGGCAGTAGTATGTGTTTTCCAAGAACACAGGTCCATTTTCTGTCACAATAAATTAACGTTATAAAAATGCTGTCAAACATGACAAGAGAAATGTGACTTCACAATTTAACAACTTGAAATTTGCCTCTGTCTCTTTAAGCAGTTCCAGCTCATTACAACAACATTTCTCCATTAAGTCATTAAAGGGCTAGTATTATGTAAAGTTGACTTTTTTGATGTTATAATTTTTTTTACATTATAAGATTATGTAAACATCATATAATATTATTCCCTCATCAGAAACACACTTGAAGTTGTGCTTTGATTCTGTCGTGCCTATCTGAGAAATATTTGAGGGCGAAGCTCCTCCTCAGTGCTGAGTTTACTTTACAGAGCACCCCTCCCTAGCGACTCCCCCACTTCTCCTTCAGATTAGGCAACAGCAACTAGAAAAAACCTGGTGGAACTTTGCATCTGCTGAGCTCATTATATGAGCAACTTCTTACTGCAACACGTTTAAAATGTTATTAAAGGGTTAACAAAAGCATGCTATTGCGATGACTTCCTGAAGGCAGAGTGTCAGAAAAGTCATGATTTTCTTAAAGAGACAGAGGTCCAATCTCAAGGAATTAAATATTGATTAAAGGATTTCTCAAACATGCATGAAAGAAACACCTAATGATGAGGAAATAAAACTATGACATGATGTACAGCCCAGAAAAGTTGATTTTGTATAGTGCACTCTTTAAATAGTGTGGTTACATAGTATAAAGCAGTACTTATCAGACATTTTACCACAAAAAATACTGTGTGCTAACTTTCTAAGAATCTTATCAAATATATATTCTCACACCCCTTGAAAGACTCATTCAGTCTGAAATTTCCTCATGCTGTTGGATATGCATAACAATGAGTTCTTGGAAATCCTGAAATGCATGCCTTTCACTGAATAAATATAATACATAACTTCTGGAGTAAAGGCTTTCTCCTCAAGAGCCAACTACCAATAAGAAGACATGTATAGGGCTTTATTTTTCACAGTGAGGGTAATTAAAGAGGAGGATTTTCAATAATCAATCAAGCCAATCTTAAACTGTCAAAAGTGAGCACAGAAAAGTGTCATTGTCATGGCGATGATTGGTGACGGTGATGTGGCTTTGAGGTTCACCTGTAAGATCAGCACTCTTCTGACCTCCAGTGCCTCTGTTTGTCAGTTGCACAGCAAGAATAATGCGAAACACTTTGCATTCAGTACATTTTAGACTTCAAGCATTGAGACAACAGCATGAATTCTTAGAATAGTCTTATAAGTTGTTGCAGCATTATTACTCCTTACCGCAGTGCTTGTTGATGGATACAAAATTTTCTTAGTTTGGCTCTTTTAAACTGTCAGCCCTCTGTGCTTTCAAAAGCAAGTCAGTCAGAATGCTCCACAATGTCCCGGTTGACTGTTTTTGTGTCGCTGGGGCTCTCTTCATTCATTATACCTCCTTCTGTCAATTTTAGACAACACATCAATTTGAAGATGAGAGGTACCACGGAGTGGGAAACTGACACATTTTCTTTGTCAACAGTGGCTATATTTTTCTTCCCATGGCCTGGATGAAAGGAATGGCCTCGCCATGCATCTCTGCCATCTTTCCATTCCCCACAGAGATGTTTGACTGTGAGATGACGCTCCCTGTGTGCCATATACACACACAAGAAAACAAAATGAATGCATACATAGTTCATTTTGGGGTTACACAAACCAATAAAAGCAGTTTTGAAGTACTTTCTGTTAAAACAAGCTGAAGTACTTGGGCTTTCAGATTCTGGCCCATAACTACAAACTTCATAAACTTATGGTATTTTGTTCTGGACTTTGTGTGATTGATGAACATAAAATAACACATATTTTGACATAGAAAGGAAATTATACCAGGTTACAAACATTCTTTACAAATAAATAACTAAAAAGAGTAGGATGCATTTCTTTCGACCACCACTAAATAAAACCTAGTGAAACAAATGGCCTTTAGAAGTCACCTTAATAGTAAATGGAGTCCAAGTTTATAGCTTTGACCATTATGCAAATATCTGGAAATTGTTAGAGAACATCATGAAGATCAAGGAGCACAGAAGGCCAGTCAGGGAGAATATTGTGGAGAGGTTTAAAGCAGATTTAAGTTACAAAGCATTTGGGTGCTGTGCTGGCGCAGGGGCAAAGCGCAACCCACATATGGAGGCCTTAGTCCTCATGCCAGCAGTCGCAGGTTTGATTCCCAGCCTGGTGACATTTGCCACATGTCTTCCTCCTCTCTCATTTCCCCATTTCCTGTCTAGCTACTTTCAAATAAAGGTCACTAGAGCCAAAAAAATCCTTTAAAAAAAAAAAAAAAGAAAACTTACAAAGTATTTCACAGGATCTCACCTAAAAGTCATCATATGAAAACACAGAGAGCAAAGCACATCTGCAAACCGACTAAGACAAACTAGGACAGGCATTGAGACCATTAGACAGAAATGAGCCAAGAGGCCTGTGGTAAAATTGAAGGAGTTGCATAGATGTCTGGTGAAGGACACTACACTACAAAAATCTGAAAGCATCGCAAGAAGGTGTGGGGGGGCATATAAAGGCAGAGTGACGTAACACCTGTTACAACAGTGAATAAAATTCCAGCACACATTGTAAGCTAGAAAAAAAGGAGTAAAATTTAAAAGTGATGGTGCATACTGATCCATTAGTGTGATGGTATCATTCTGTAGGGATGCTTTTTTTTTTTTTACAACAAACGTTGTAAAGTTGGTCAAAGATGGACAGTCTCGGAATAAAACCTGCAATAGAACCTCGGAATAGAACCAGTAAACACTTAAGCTGCAAAGGGTGGAAAAGTTCAAAGGGCAAACGTGTTTATAAACTGTAGTGTAAAACCTACTTTAGAAATTCACCAAATGTATTTTTTTTCTGTTAGCGATGAAGTGCCGTTGTTGTAGAGAACGTGTGGTTCTACTAAAAGAACAATCCGCTTGCTAAAAACACTTTTCTGGCCCCTTCCTTTGTTGACCATTCATCTAAAATGCTAATGAGAACTCATCAGCCTTGGATGATTTACCTTCAGACTCTACGTTTAGAGTTGAAGTATTTGAGCTTTGCTAAAGCTAAATTATGCCAATACCACAGCACATTATAACTGTGGTCATTAAAGTCTGAAGACAATAGCCTAACAGGATCAACAATGAGGCGACAGTTATTTCAGCTATGCAGCCTGGCTTTATTAGCACGGCTTTATCTCTGATATCATCAAAACACTATCATCAACTAAAAGTTAACAGCATAAACCCTGAGCTCCTCTATCTCCTGAATGCGACGCACCATCATTTGGTGGGGTTTTTTCCCCCTGCCCCTGTGACTGATTATCATTACCTTTTCTTGCAAATACCATGCTCATTATGTTAGTGTACAGCCAAAACATTAGTAGAGGAAGCCTATCTCTCTCCCACAAAGGGGAGAGGAGAGGAGAAGAGCTATGGAGGCAGATTTTCCCCTAGCCTCAGCAGCCAGCACTGGCATGCTCGGCTATTAACCACAATGAACATGGGCTTTGTTATTAACATCTGTTCATCAGGGATCGGGCCCAGGCCTAATCACCCCTCACACCTTCTGTTTCTGCACAAGAAGAGAGGCAATCAAGGGCATCATTTGGCAGCTGGCTGGAACTACTAATGCTTTTCTCCTGCGTCTACTCCAGCACTCCCTCCCTACCCCCCATTGCATTTTCTCTCCTCACTGCAATCATTTTTTTTCCTGTTTTCTCTCCTTATCCTCAAAAAAATGCCCTCTTATGGGATTATGAAAACACACAGTGGAACAAACAAACACGCTCACACAAACACAGGCAGAGCGAGAGTAAAACCTCCGACAACGACGAGATGGTAGATTTACAGACGGCCGAAACGAGTCCAGCGCTGCGGGTGGTTCACGCGAACTCAACCTCATCTCAACCTTTCTGGCCTGCTCCTCCCGCTGTACCGCAGGCAGATGTTCACAGGTTCACATGAACCCTCTGAAACGAGAAAAAAAAACCTTATGGGGTGTGAAAGAAAAGACAGACACAGGAAGAAATAGAAAGAGAGATGTGAGAACCAACAATAGTGAGAAACCAAGAGATAATAGCATATTAGCATTAGGGGAAATAAGCCAATGGGAAAAAAACATATAAATATATAAGGATTATTCTTTGGAGATATTTTTGTCTGTAAAATATGTAAGATGTACTAATACAAGCCATAAGCTACATCTCATTTTAATTTTGGAAGTTTTTATGGTTTTCTTTGAAATGGCTGCTGGTTTGTGGCAGAGTTGTTGTGAACATATGATATGTATTTCTCTGCTGTGACTCATGCCAGAGATTGCACCATTTGTTGTCATCGGATTAATCCCTTTGTCAGCTCTGGCCTCTTGAGCACATTGTGTCTCCTTCTGTTGCCCACAGGAAGGAAGGACCGGGCATCTGTGTTTGGGTTGGCTATGTCTAAATCAGCATTCCTTGTCCTACTGCACACGCACACACGCACCCACGCACGCACCCACACACTTTCGCTTTTCCAGTCTGCTTTTAAGTAGGAACAACATGTACTTTTCTGTCTCAGTAGAGATGGTATGCTATAATCTTTTCTTTTTTATGTGTGGGTGTGGGTCCAGGATTTTTGTCACACACATTGGATGAGTTATCCGGGGCTGTCAGGTTGAGGTGATGATTAGGAGGATGCTGCTGTCAGTCATAAAATTCAGTGTTGTTGACAGAGTTTTGCTGTCAGTTTTGGCCAGTAAAGCTTTACCAAACTTCAATCCATCATATGAAAAAATATATATTGAAAACCTTCATACCAGTTATTTTAGCTTAGCTTTAGTTTTTAGTTTTGTTTGGAGTTGGCTGGTTAGTAAGTTGTTTTTTTTGTCTCAAAATCAAATCTTAAGTATTTAAGGACAAGTTAGGTCCCCATTATGTAGTATTGCTCCCATCATAAATACACTCAAAGTAGCATTTGCTCTACTTTGAGTAGAGGCCTCAAAGTCGTAAAGACTGTACAAATTCAAATTCTGTCATACTTTGGTGATGTAAAAGTTGGATGAAAAATGACATGACCACTCAAACCAAATTTTGATTTTGATTTTTTTTAAATAAAGCAGTCATCTATGTAGACTAGACATGAAAGAGCTCTGGATCTGATGTAAAAAGAAATTGATTTACTGCAATTTACACTGTCTTTAAAAAAAGAAAAGACCACATATGTTCAGAAAAGTACAACTGGTGCCACTGTTTCCGTATAGCCATAGAAACACCAACGAAAAGATAGTCTTTTAAAAGCTCTCAAAGTTTATACCCACTGGATGCTGTCTTATTAGAAGATGTTAAGCTTACAATACAGAACATTTTCAAGTTTGTCACATTTTTTCTCAATAAAAACAGCTTGTAACAGTGGGAAATAATAATTCATCATTATTAACTGATAGGGTTGATACACTGATGAAACTCTTTTTTAATATCCTACATGCAAACACAATATGAAACCTTTCAACCCCATGCTATGTTTACTACCCCTAATTGTGAGCAAGATCTGTATAATACGCCTTTTTCACAGGCTTCAAACATCACTTTTAATGAGGTAACAGGTCCTCCAGGTCATTTCCTTTATTCCAGCTTGTGTGTCCCAATTTCCAGGCAAGTGTGTGTGTGTTTCTCTTCCCGTCTGTTTGATTGTATCCTCCTTTTAATTGAAAATGTTGACTCAGGTTGTCTCCATCTGTTAAGTGAAGAGCAGCATGACTGCAAATAATTATGACCTTTGTTGTGTGCCTCTTCTCATCCTGCTGTACGTTCATGAAAAAGCGTAGCTTATAAAAGTAAAAATAGAATATATCCACTGCTGGATTTTTTCTTACATGATTATACAGTGGTATGAAAAACCTGATTTCCTGATTTTGTTGTAAGCTTGTCACACTTTAGTGTTTCGGAAAGTCAGACCAATGTCAATATTAGTCAAAGGCAATACAAAAAGCACAAAATGCACTGTTTAAATAAAGGTGTTTATTAATAAGGAAGAAAAAACTTTAAATCTACATGGTCAACTGGTGTGTGAAAAAGGGATAGCCTCTGGTCAGCCAGACACTCCTAGGAAGGGTTACCATTGTTTCATGTTCTCATCATTTGTGAATAATGGCTCTCACTGTGGTGCAGAAATTGCTCTGCAACCCTTTCCAGACTGATAGATCTCAGTTACTCTCTTTATTTGCTCCTGAATTTCCTCTGATCTCAGAATAATGACTAACTTTTGAAGATCTTTTTGTGTACTTCATTTTGTTAGACTAGTTTATAATTAAGGGATGTCTTGATTGAGAGCAGGTGAGAAAGGCTGGGGCAATCATGTTTTTTCACAGGGTCACTTAGTTTTATTTTTTTTTTCCTCTCTTAATTATCAACATTTTTCTTTAAAACTGCACTTTGCATTTATTTGTGTTGGCTTTAACCAATGTTTAAATTAGTTTGACGTTCTGAAACACTGAAGTGTGACAAACATGCAAAACACAAGAAACCAGGGAGGGGGCAAACACTTTTTCACACCACTGCATATTACCTGATTATACTTTAACAGTGCTATGTTTAGACAATTGTCTCAATATGAGTCTTTTCTCTTCAATGTCACACAACCACTGCTTGTCTGTTATTCTTATTTGCTTCCTCCATTTTCCTTCTTTTTCTCCATTTCTAGCCACAGGGGTCAAAGATAATGCAAACGGTTGACGTTAGTCAACAATAGCTTTTTGGTCATGGCTCACAGCATCCACACTTTGCCTCTAAAGACAAGGGTCGTCAATTTTATTGTTTAAAAGTCATTCTGCCTAACCTCTACGACTCCATTTTCTTTCATTTCTTGACCTAACTACCCATACCGTTCTCGTCTCCCTCTCACCTGATGGTTTCAGAGTGTATGTATTCACCACGCAAGAGCTCTCTCATTTCCAGAGTTCTTTCCATTGTCATCTCATTCCTCACGGACAGCTCGATTTCTGTAATGGTGCATGGTCAACCATTATCTCTCTATCATACATTTTTTTGTAAGGTATTTACCCATATATAGATTGAGATTGTCACCTTTGTGTCACCTAGGGTTGTGATGTTACAGCTATTTGCATCTGTCTGAAACTAGTTTCCAGAACCAGGCTATACAACCCCAGCCCTGTTGGGTGAGATTTGTTGCCATCCGCATCAGAAATTGATGTATTAAGAGGAGGACGTGTGCCCACAGTGGAAAAGATAACCGAAGAGCTGGTGTGGGTCCACATAGCCAGGGGAAAGCTGTGGTCCCTTCTCTGTCAAAGTAAAAACGGTGAGGTGCTAAACACCTTCCATACCAGCATTGGCAGGGGGCCTCACAATGCCATTAGAAAAAGTGGTGAAACACTGTGCGTGTCAATTCCTCAGGCTGGTTTTACTGCAAGACTCTGCATGTCCAGGGATGCTACATCTTCACCAATAAGACAGAGCATAAGAGAGGAAGGTGCTCTGAAAAATATAAACACAACTTAGATGGAACCAGAGGAGGAGGAGGGTATGTTTGCCCTTTTGGATTTTGTAGAGCACAATAATGACAGAACCTACATAAAGAGAGAAATGCATGCAATTGCAGAGATACACTGCATTAGAAAGACACAGTTGAATGTTATTGGAAAGAAAAGTCGACCAGGACTTGATGGGTTAAATGGCCGTGTCCCCCCCGTGTAGAGGGGGAATGTGCTCCTGTGCTGTGAGCGATTGCTTCCTCTCTCAGGGGCTCCAGCATGGGGCCAGACTGGTGGCTGTTAGCTGGAGATGGATGACTCCTCATCATGCTTCTTCCGACAAGCAGAGTCTGTAGACAGAAAACAACACGGATGTCCTGTAAAAGCCACCGCACTAACTACTGTGTGAACACAACTGCCTTGGATCTACCTGGATGAGTTTAGTGGAAAGGGGAAAAGGATAAAATGTAAAAGTGTAACAGCACGATGCAACATTTGGGATAAGACACAGTGTGTAGCAAGTGATCACAGGAAGTCAGTATGTGGCCTCATGATCTCACTTAAGTATAGGATTTCAGATTGTACCTAAAAAAATCGACCACTTCAGTGCCAGTATTTTTTTTTACAAATAAAATACCAGCCAACATTTTTGCCAAATATGTGTTGTGTCGTTCATTTACCTTGGACATTGATACCTTTATTTGGGAATGTCATCATGCCTAACTTTGCTGTGTTGGGGTTTTAAGATGTAAAACACACAATTCTCTATATGGGTCAGCTTCTGATCCTGAAAATGAGTAATATTATCAAAATATGTAAAAATATGTATATAATGAAAATAGAACTAAACTTCATACAACTTCTGTACAAACTTTTATCAGACACTCTTGGGGGCAGAGAGGGATTTTCAAGTGTGATACTTTAAATTTGAATGTACAATTAAGTAATTATGTATTATTGGAAGCCATCCTTCACTATACTTAAACATCAATTATAGTGTTTTTTATTCTAATTTTTTCTCGTCAGTTAAATCCTAATTAACCCCTGTAATCTGTTTGGATCTGTGGGACCCGTTTTCACTTTTTATTATAGCAAAGTGAATAGAAGTAATTATTTTTTCAAACTGAGACTCGTTGGCCTTGGGTGTCTTTCTGTGAAGAACATTACTCAGAATAATTCACCCTCCATACACCCCCTTACATATTTACAATACACCCAGGATGTTTGGGTCTACCAGCCCCAGACCTGATAAAACTGGGAACCTTCATGCTGTGCTTCTTTCCAGGCCTTTTGTTTGCATGTGCGAGTGTGTTTGATCATTATAGCCATTTCCACAAAGAGAGGTCATTTGTGGAAACTGAAAACATTTTCCTGGTTTGCATTTCTTTCAGATGCACTGAGCTCCACTATTTCAACATTTCCTATCAATTTAAAAATTTTTAATATGAAAAAACACAGTAGCCTACTGGTGGACCACCCTGGGACCCCGACTACCATGCTTAGCAAGGTTTTTGTGGCAAACCCTGCTCAAAACTCTGGAAGGATACATAATAGAATCAGATTCTATTTATAATAAGGTATGAATTCTAATGGATGGATGAAAATAGAGATAGAATTACTTAACGTTTCAACACATTGTATCGACAAGCCAGTCATGTTTGATTGTGAAGATGAAACTAGTTAAACTCCCCTGACTTTTACATTTTTAGCAGCAACACAAACATACACTTTTCATGCAAAACATGAAAACTTTGCATGAAAACTTTTCATGTAACAGCAACACGTACTTAATCTCCATGGCATGAGTTGACGTCATATTATGTGCTTCATTAGTTCATCTTTAAAAGCATGTGGAACAAAACATATGTGCCTTCAAATTAAAAAGTTTGACAGCAGCTTTAAAATGAGCAACCTCCAGAAATGAGGTTGAACTTTCTAATCTCAGTAGAGCTACAAAAATCCCAAAGCTAACAATGAAATACCTATAGAGATCACGCAACTTAAAAACCATGCATTAACATGTTCTACCACAGAATAACACTGGGAAAGGCTGCTAAATGTACTATAATTTAAAAAAGATAATTTAGCACTAATGGGCGAAAACTTTAACCAAAATGATATCAAGTACATTCACAAAATTGGGAGCTTAATGTTATTTGTAACAAGAGTATCATAGGTTGGAGTGTCTTTGATAATTCTCTTCCTGGACTTTTAATACAAAGTAATAATCAATCAGTCCGTCCGTTTGTCCATTCATATTCGATCACCTTCTGAAGATAGATGTACGTTTTCCATATCAGGATTGACAAGGTGATGAGGTCTTATTTAACAGTTTATTCAAGGAGTTTAGCTCAAAATAGTTCACAAGGACTTTATTTAAAAAATGACTAAAATGACACATAATATGCTATCATGTCAAAAAACAGCAGAAATGACACACAGTGTGCTGTAATGTTAAAAGAAGGAAAGACATTCTCCTTCCTCCATATGTTTTGACCATATGAGCTTAGAGCACTTCATCTTTCATCTATATGGTCCAAAAATCGGAGGTCACCCTCAAAGCCCAGCACAAAGAGTGGACTGATCCTGTGGTGTTGACTTTAACATAATGTCCTCCCTCCCCTCCATGGCGTTCCGAGGGGCCTGGGCAATGTATCTGAACTGAAGTTCGCTCAGCAGGTGGAGGTTCAAATGGGTCTCAGACCAGAGGCACATAGGGAAGGATCAAATGGCTGCTGCCTGAAGGCCTGACCAAAGTTTGACCCAAACCAATAACAAAACAAAGAAAAACTAACAAAAAAAACAACAGGCTTGTTCCAGACCATTGGTGCTCAACCCCCTCTTGCTAAAACAACCCATACTCATTTTAAGTATGGGTTCTGTTTTAAATAGTGTGTATGTGAGTCTATAAAGGGCTTAAGGTGTATACACACCTCAAAATACTGACCCAAACCTAACTAACCACACAGTTGTCCTTCTTATGGTTTTCCTTTTGTGCCCCTGAATGTGTCAGTGCATGAACATAAGGCCTAATGTATGAGAGGCATACTTAAGGTGATGTTAAAAATGTATACATTTTTGTGTCCAAACCAGAGTACAAAGTTGAAGCTGTTTTTTCTGTTTCGCAGAACAATTTTGCACACTTTTTTTGGTTTTGTCTTCTAGTTCTAAAATCATGTAGCACCAAATGTTATAGATGTAGATCGAATTTGCTGAAAACATATCTAAAACATGGAGTTTTAGTCATATCATACAGCTGAGATCTCTCAACATGTTAAGAGCCACTGATGACCGCCAGCTGCTAGGCCCCACCCTTTGCTGAGTGAGCAACTGGCCAAACTTGACCTTCTCTCTGAGAGGCACGATCTTTGGAGCTGGGGGAGATTGAAAGTATCCTCTGAGTGATAGCTGCTTTAGAGTCTTGAGGCACAGGAAACACAACCGGTGAGTCACTCTCTGTTGTACCAGAAAAAGCAAACAGTGAATAGACTGTCCAAGAGAAGTCATCCATATTCTTATGGTGAGTACCTTCATCTAAACACAGAAAAGTTATGTTCTTAAATTGATTATATGCAGATGGAGTAGTTTTTGTATAAATTCTGAATCAGAACCTCGGATTAAATAACTGCAGATATGTTGTGCATAATATCATCATTCACTGCAGTGAAAACTTTTTTTCCCCCCTTAAAGATTTCTTCTGCTTTTGCATTTTTGACATGATGAAATGTTTCAGATTATCAAACAAGTTTTAATATAAGAAAAAAGATAAATCAATATATGAAATGTAATTTTGAACTGACATTTCATATTTACCTGATTGTATTTTAATAATAAATACCTTATTTTCTTTTGGTAAAATTTAACGAGGCACATTCAAGCCTGATTTTCAACAGATGGCATGATTTGGCATTGTTAGGGATCCAAATGCAGAGATGAGGACCTTTGAAAAAGCAAAGATCATGACACCAGGCTTGGAGATTCACATTATCACTCAAACAGAATCTTTATTTCAGGAGTTTTTAAAGAGAAAATGCCCCAATTTCAGGGTGTTAAATTATGAAGGAAATTTTATTTTAAGTCATATGTGTTGGATATAGCATTTTTATAACAACAGAAGTTGATATAGTCACTAGTTTGTGCTATAAAATGACAGTGTGCATAGAAAGCACATAATATTGCCCCTTTAAGACATTTTAAAAGAAACCATTTCTGAGTTTCCACTCAGAGGAACCAAGTAACCTGACATCCCTGTGCATGTCAGGTGGTAGCTGAAGGAATCCAGATCCTTGCATGCATAGGCGTGCAGAGGTAGAACATGTAGAAGTTACCTCCCTGTAAAATTGTGAGGAAATCTGAATTTACCACACATGTGCATGTGGACAAAAATAAAATAGAATTTGCAAATATTAGATGAATTGCCTCATTTGTTGAGGGATGAAAAGATAACTAAGTTAATCAAGTTTAGGTAATATTCATATACAATTAGAGGGTTCATTCAGCATTAGTGTTATAATTTACTGGAGAGCATGGTCACAAAACAAAACATCTTTGGCATAAAGTAGTAAAATTTGCTTTAAATCTTTATTGCCTGTCCGTATTAGCCTTTGCTTTAATTTTGAACTCATATTTTTGATGTCTGGACGTTTAGCTGGTTGACTTCTAATTACATAATGCTATGAACACTCTGTAGACATTTTGCCTACAGAATTCTTTTAAAATCCCTCTAACCTCTATTCATTGAATAACAAAAAACAAAGAAAAACACATAAATCACATTTCACTTAAAAAAACATGCAGTTAAACAGTGGAATCAATCAAATTCCATAAAAGAAAAATAACTACACACGAACAACAAAAAACAGGATGAGTTGATTAACCAGGGGAGTTATAGTACATGCTCAAACTCATGAGACAAAACCCGGTATTGGGATCATGAGAACAAGATGATAAAGTATTTATCTTTTTTTTCAGATGGGAGGTTAAGAGCATACATTTCCTTCTCTACATAAATAAAGATCTCCCAAATCACAAACTACGTTTTATACAATCTAATCAAACTGGAACATGCAGTTCTAGTTCGACTAGTCCCTATGGTAGATTTTATGTTTCAGAACAGATGACAACATTAGCGTTATTATCTACTAATGCAGAGACTGTTGTATTACTCCAACCAGGGCCGGCCCAAGCCTCCATGGGGCTCTAAGCAAAATTTGGTTTTGGGGCCCTCTAGTCCTGCTAACAATGTGGACTGGCTGCAATCAGCAGTCTGATCATTAGATCATTCACACGCCTGCTATAAACTTATTGCTTCTCTGGCAGTGCTGTTTACATTATAATATAGGATGCATTTATTGGCCAACTGATTTATCGACCAGTTGATTTCTGCATGCCGATTTCCTTAATTTTGGGGGATCGTAATCGTAATCTTATCTTTGTCAGCAAAGGTTTAAAAATCAGATTCTGTCCTCATCTGCTCTGCAGTGAGAAGTTTGACTGACAGACCGGCCCATCAGGTCAGGTCTGCACGTTTGCAGTTAACAATATTCACCCCTCTGTTGCCAACTTTGATTAAATTAATTTCTCTTAAGCGAAACTCCAATAGCTAAAAATTATATTTACATCAGGTGAGTTTTTCTCCCCTGAGAATGTGGACTGATACCGGTACTGGACTGATTCTGTGCCTTCAAATGATTTAACAGAAGTTTCACATAATTTAGAAGTTGATGTAAAAATAATGTTTGTTTTAGCCACAAAGTGATTATGATCAGCAGCAAACAACATATCCTCAGCTACAGCATAGAGTAGCTCATCGATGTAGCAGCTATGTCGCCTGACATAAAAACATTTTGGTAGACAATGTCAAACATTGAGAAGTTTTAATTATTGTTGTCAAACAATATCAAACAGAAGCTAAAATACCTCAGAAATATATGGAGCCAAGCAGGAGAATCAACTCATTAAAAGTTTAAACTCAGTTTCACACAAACACAAAGACCCTAGCATAAACATTTGGCTGCTGAACTGGACTGTTCAAGCTAATTTCCTATTAGCAGCTTTACAAATATTTTACATTACATTACATTACCAAGGCACATTAAAACAAACCTTTATCTTGTTGTTTTTTTTATATTCTTCCTCTTTCTTTTCTCTCTCCCTGAAGGATTAGTCCTTTGGACGTTTGGATGCGCTGCACGGCAGCTCCTGGAACCAGCGAAGCGTGCGGTACCTACCGCGGCCACCAGGGGGCCCCAAGGGCAATTTTTTTTTCTTTTTATCAATAAAATAATAATTTCTACATACATTATCAAATGTATATTATTGTAAAAACAATTCACTTCATAGTAAAATTGTGTGTTTTTGATATTATAATGACATAGAAATTATTACTAAAAAATAAATAAAATCAGCTCCACTGTGGGGAGCAAACTCCCCACAGTGCTTTGGGTCGGCCTGACTCCAACAGAGCTTACAGGTAATCTGAATCTTGCCTCACTCTCTAGCATCATTTATTTTCTTACACTGGGTAACCAGTTTACTACCACATGAATAGGCTAGTTGTAAGCTAGCTCTAAAATAACTCTTTATTTGTCATCAAAAACTCTCAAATCAATAAGTACTTCCTTTCTTGAATGACATTTTTTGTGGTTTTGACTTGGACTAAAACAATGGAGTGGAGAATAAACATGATGGATTTTAATACAAACAACGAAAAACTGGGCAGATTGTAACAGAAGAAACTAGCAAAGTATGGAAACTAGAGAATCTATACACAGAGATGTGATCACTGACACGGGAACCTGATAATTATAATTGTAATTAATAATTGTTTTTTTCATTTGATATTATTATCTCCCAACATTACTTTGCTCACAAAACTGACCCCGGCATTTATGAAATCATAATAGAGCTGGAAATGTTACACGCACATTCACAACACGCTATTCTCTGATTGTAGGTACTATGGGAAAAAGATAAAAAAGAGAATGACAGTGGGTGCTTTTTGATTATAATTGACAAAAAGACAGTTTTAAGAATCCTGGGGTGGGTAATACATGATGGTGGAAATGCTTGATTTGCTGCTGATTTGCAGTCTTTCAATTTAAATCAGCAACATGAACTCAAAAAGGCATCAAGAGGAGATTCAGCTTTTTTCTTTACTGATAGGACAGGATGGCATTTTAATAATTCCTCTCATATGTAGATGAAATTAATTATATCAAATTAAATGAATTTGAATTCAAATTCAAAACTTCAGTGGTAACTGAAGTTTTCCTCCCCTATTTGTTAGATAATAATATATATATTTTGTGATGTGGTACTATTTACAACATTCTACATAATTATGGGTATCTCACATAATTATGTAAACAAGTTACAGATCATGATGCTAATAAATATAACTACAACATAAACTTTGACCAGCTATTACTGTTTTTGTGCCAATTAATTTTTTTGTGTCAAATAAAAATAAATAAACAGCTGTGAACTATTTCCATTAAACATTAATGTATGGACTAAAATTAATTGCTTATATAAAAAAAATCCTGTGAGGAGTAGATCATAATATGTTTTTAGCGTAGTTTTGCAGACTGTATGCAGATGAGGAAACAAACATTAAATAAAATAACATTTTGTTCCTGTTCGGTTTTGTTGCTTAGTATTGATGAATTAGCATTGGCATTATCAACATAATCATAATTTTCTTACATATTACTATTATTATTTCTAGTAGTAATAGTAGTAAATATGTTGATTTTTATTGCCAAATTTATTGTATTTTATTTTAACAACTTAGAAATAAATCATTTGCGAAAGCAGCAAGAGACAAGCAGTCCAGATGCATGAAGAACACTGTATGTGCTGGGTTGAAGCAGCCAGATACAACATTAAAGGGAACATCTCTCGATAGTCATGCTTGAGAGATGGCATGAGGAAAATGACAGGCACCCAGGTGGTCAAATGTTCTTTTTTTCGTGCTTCCCTCAACAGACAAACAGTGCTGCTTTTGTTGTTGTTCATCACTTTGAAGGACCCATGGAGGGTGTTTACGGTTTCTCGCTTTCCCTCCGTCCTGCATGCTTCCATGCTCCTCTGGTCAGGGTAAGCAGGAGCTTTTGTTGTGGGAGGACGAGAGAAAACTTATATGAGCTTATGGTATGTAGTGTGAAGGTGTAAGATGTATGGTTCAACTGAGTCCCTCCACAACTAGAATCTCTCATAATATATATATATATACATATATATATATATAATGAAAGTGGTGCAATATGGTGTTGTCAGTCATTAAGCCTAGATAAATACATCTGTATAAAAAGGAACAAAATGATATTGCTCAAGGCTGGGATCCATAAATTGCAAAGATATAGTGTCACCAGATAGAAGGCATATGGCCATGGTAGGACACTGCTCCTTGTAATTGAGCAGCAGAGCAAGCAGTCCATAAAGATGCCAAGACATAGTTAAATATTTATGTAGATGAATGGAGTAATAAATAAATGGTTCAATGAATAATGGCTCGATTAAAGCGATTGCAATAGATAAGTCATGTTTTATTCAGGACCTCTAACGCGTTTAGGATTTTTTTTCTTTAAAAAGGAAGATGTTACTCTAATGAGTGGCTTGTTTAATTTGGTGGAGTTATTTTGACAGATCTGCATTTTTAATGCATGCTTTTATAATCTCAATAAATTCACACACTTACTAAAAAAATATATAGCATCATACTGGTATTCTCTTGCATTATATCAATAGTTGTTTCAGTCACTGCAAAATGTTGTAAAATCAGCAAAGAAATGTTGCAACAATTTTGTTGTGCATCTCTCTCAGCCAAAAAAAATCTCTTCCCTTTGTAGACAGATGAAAGTCGCACTGTGTTTCCTCCTGCTGAGGATATTGTATGTCTATGGACTCACACTGAGCTTGACCAAGATTACTGCTTTGGCATGCCCTCTACAGGTTAACTGTGGAACTATGATCACAGGGAGTTTTTAAAAATATTAATACAATTTTCTAACATGAGTTGAGGTTGCAATAAATAGAAAAAAAACAACAACAATTAGCTACTTTATTTCTAAATTTCTATATATGTGGAGAGTAAATGTTTATCATCTAAAATTGAACCAGTGTCACCATTATAACTGAACATTTAGGTGTTCTGCTTTCCTTCTATAACACTTGTGCAGCTTGTCTGGATCACCTCAGGCCTTCTCCACAGGCCACAAGATTCCCCCTTTTGTCTTCCAGATTCTTCTCTTGTGACACTTTTAGTGAATAAAAATGCTGCATACTGACAAATGCAGAACAATATACTAGTCTGTTTTACAGAGTAAGGGCAAAAGAAAAGGTTTCAAAAAATATATAAAAGGGGAGGCAACAAAAAATTAAATGTCAATAGCAAGGCGAGAGGCAAAAAAAACATGGAAAAATAAATATTTACAGAAATGAACTTAACGTTTGGTTTAGTTTGAAGGACGGGAAAGAGATGTGTTGATGATGACGATGATGAAGAGACAGCAGAGGTACTCAAAAATTATAGATTCCAAAATTCCTAAATTAAAACTGAAATTATAAATAGTAAAGAGGATAAATGTTAAATAACTTACTGTACTACATACGATTATATTTGTTGATAGTAAACAGAGTTAGCTCAAAGTTTAATTCAAACAACCCGTTAAATATAAAACTAGAGAAAGTTCTATAGTGGTCAGGTTTTTTTGGGTGTGAGGAGTACAAAATAGCATAGTACTGCCCCTCCCCCACCTGTTGCTGCCAACAATTCTAGATTTTCCATTTCATGTAAGTTTTTCTGTTTTTGCCTTTTTTTACATAACATAGTGATGTGAAGCCATATCACTTCTATTCAAAGACATATTGTCAGAATCTCATATTGACCCATCACTGCTATTCCATCCATCCATCCATCCATCCATCCATCCATCCATCCATCCATCCATCCATCCATCCATCCATCCATCCATCCATCCATCCATCCATCCATCCATCCATCCATCCATCCATCCATCCATCCATCTCTGCACACTGTTCTGCACACCATTGCCCCTACTTGCATTGGGAGGGCTGCTGCCTATTTCCATTTCATTTCGGGCGAGAGGCGGGGTACAGCCTGGACAGGTCTTAAAGACATTTATACATTTTTTAAGTAGAACTGGGGTTGTTGTTTTTTTTGTATTTGTTTGTTTCTTTGTTGTTTTGTTTTACCTGAAGAGTGAGTGGAATTAATTAGTGAGCCTTTTGCCAAAAACTACACTTACATGTCCCTTTACTTTTTGATCCACACTAGGAGACACTTTCAGAAGAGCTTTTCAGAAGAGCTCCTGCAGAATATTAAAAATACGTGTGCTATATTTGCACAGAAGCCACCAAAACTGTCACAAAAACACATAAGCAAAGATGTAGTGACACATTCAGAGTTGCTCAAAGACCCATTATAGGAGAAATTAGGCAAACAGGAGATGAAGAAAGGAGAGAAACGCAGCAGGATTTCATGATTTGTCTGCAGAAGCTGCATGATACTATGGTGCAAAAAAACACTATTGCAAGAACATTGCTTTTTGGGTTTCTTTTTCGGGGGGTTGGGGGGTGTCTTTGTTTGCTTGTGTGTATTTGACTGGGCTTTGAAGACACTCCCTTCCCCTGTGCATCTTTATTACGAAGCAGCTGAATCCCTTCCTCAAGCTCTGTCCAGCAGACACCAGCTGCATTCACCGTCACAGACCTCAGTTGGCCTTTGATGTCTGCTCCACTGCCCGGCCTCTGACCACGAAGACTCTGTGTATCACCGACCATCTCCACAAACAACAGAAACAATAAAGGACAAAACGACCTTATTACTATTTACATGGTTCTTTTATCTAACAGAAAAGGAGAAGTTGTTTGATATTGTGAACAACAACAACAACAAAAAAAATCAAGTGATTTTGGGGTATGATCGCTCTGGGGTGTCGGGCTGATTGACTGCATGGGCAAAGTTCCCAGGGTCTGCCTTTGTGTCCAACTGCTTTTCAAACAGCCCCAGGCTTGAGAGATTTTCGCCTCAGGCAGAAAAAAAATGATAAATTACAATTACATTTTGCCAAATCAGAGTCTGGAAGGTTGGCCGAATATTCTAGAAAGGTGCAGAAGAGTAAAATGAAATAGCCTTTTATCACGTGCAATCAAAGGACAATGGCGTTGGCGACAATGTAGATGTCCCATGAATATGCAAAATGAGAGCGAGGGATTCCCCGCTGATGGCATTTGATAGGACACTTTTTTATTTGGTTTTTGGATTTTTATGTTTTGCATATTAGCATTGAGACCCGCAATGTGAAGAGCTGGATTAAGATTTCTTTGATGCTCCCTGAAATGCTCATGCTTAATAACAATGTTCTGCATGACCATGTCTCCCAATAGGAATTGTGAAATGTATTGACTCACAATGCTGTGCAATGTATTTATACTCACTGAATGTTTTCACATTTTGTCATAATACAGCCTTAAACTGTAAAATGTGTTTTTTTGAGGGGGGTTTTAAGTTGATCATTTAAAAACAATATATATATGTGAAATGGAAGGGGAATGAGAAATGGTGTTCTATTTTTAATTCTCACCCTCTTAAGAGTTTTTCGTAGGCTACCATATTTTCACTGTAATTGAAGCTGGAAAATGTGTCCAGCACCTTTGGATATGAATCTTCACCCTAGTTTCTAGTTTTTAAAGCCTCTAATAGAATATCTTCCAGGATATTTAGATTAACCATATTCCCTTAAATTCTAACAAGTTCCACTGCCCTTGTTGATGAAAAGCATTCTCACACCATAATGCAGCCAAGTTAAACAAATGGGAAGATGTCAGGTTGATGTTGGTTTTCTTGTATGTATGTAGTAACGATCTAGTCTCCTCTGACCAGAGCAACTTTCTTTCCTAATTTTGCAATATGATCTACATTACTTGAGATAAACTGCAAATTGGATTTATGATCATTTTCTGTCAACCACAATTTTTTCTCTTACACTTTTCTAGAAAGGTATGAGTTTGCAGAGTCCATGATTAACAACTGTTTTGCCAATAAATGTCTCCCATTGCAGCTCCTTCAGAGTTTGGCTGTTTTTCTGCTTAATGCTATCTTTGTCCATCTTGTTGTCTTATGTGGACGGTGAAGTCTTGGTAGTTTGCAGTCCTGCCATGCTCTTCCCATTTTCAGTTGGGAAGAGCAACTGAAAATGCTCAGTTGCTCTTCCCAACTGAGCATTTTGGGACATGTGTAGGACATGACAACGTCATGCCTGACCCGAAAAAACTGACAGAAGGAAAAGGAGTCCAGCTCCTGCAGGACAATATTTTAGTTGCATTCACTGCATATTTATTTATTTTTTTTAATTTCAGAACATATTTATGTTGTCATGAAGGTTTGTGGTTTTTCACAATTTGTTCCAAGTTTCTGAAGTCAGTCAGTGTTGTTGACTGACTGACTTCAGAATTGCTGCACTGGATTTCAGTGAGGAATATCAGAATAAACAGAGTTTATCTGGAGCTGCTTGCCACATTTTTCTGATTATTTTTTTGAACAACTGAAGCTTGTTTATCTTTATGCTTAATTTCAAAATGAACTTCATCATTTCTTAATGATGTTGCAGTTTGAATTGTCTATTAAAATTCCATTAAAATACATGAAAGTGCTTCAAAGTGTAGAATTAAAAAAAAAGCAGCTTGGCAACAAATAGTCAGATCGGTTTGCAGTTTAAGAGTGCTATTCTATTCCCACTAAGGTTGAACTAGTCCTCAAGTGCCGACAACGCCACTCCAGAGCTAATTCAACTCCATAGCTCAAAATATCCTCTTCTAGCATGGGCCATCTTTTGGAACTCATCTTTTGGAACTGGACTGTGAATACAGAAGTGTCCAGTCAGCTTGAAGCCCCTGAATGAGTGCAGCACAGAATGTGAAAGAGAAAACAACATGCCTTGCTCTTCTTACCCACCTGTGCTTCCACAGCAGCAGGTTTTTCAGACAGCGTTTGCATCATCACCTCTTAGAAATTCCCCAGGTAACGTCGCCTCCATCAGAGGCTCTGCTGCATCCCAGACAGATGACACTGGCGGCCATGTAAACCCCTGGATGGCGCCTTGCTTCACGAGCGTTGTTAGCCTTAAAGCCCTTGCGCAAGCAACTCACAAATGCCTAATGGTCTTTATCATAAATATCAGTACTGCAAAGGTTATAGTTGGATGGATATGTCCCTCCGCTCCATTTAGCTGCATCGCAGACAGCTCTGACTGATGCTGCTTTCAAATGCGTGGATGCACATTGATAGAGGAGGCTTAGAGCAAAATAACAAGTGGATTGCTCTTGGGGTAATCTTAATGCAGGTGAAATATCTTCTCTTGTTTAAAGGTTATCTCAATATAACTTCTACATTGTTTTCTCAAATCTCAGCAACCTCCTCAGTTAAACTAATGGAGGACCTTGCCATTTTACAAGAGAGCAAAAGCAGCAGAGTGGGAAAAAGGCTCTCCATCAAAATATAACTGTAACAACAGAGAAACGAAAATGCAGCTTTCCCTAAGAAAGGCCATTTAAGTTTTGATTAACGGTTTACTTGACTGAATTATAATCACATCATGATATCTATTGACCGTCATTGATTTCCTATTAGAGGAGTAGTTTAACCTTGATTTATAGCAGTAGACTTGTCGAGTTCAAGGCCATAAAGGAATCATTGACAAGCAACAATGGGGTTTCCTAACATGCCCCTGAGGTCCCCTTCAGCAGCAGATCAATAACTGACCTCCATGGCTATTATTTACAAGCAAATGCATTTCAGCTTTTCTTGAAAATGATGTACAGTATCTGTCTGAGAACAAAATGAACACATTGCTCTTTACATTGGGCAAGTAGAGTTTTGCAGATCCTGATGATCCACTCCAAGGAATATATAATTCATTGTCAGAGAGTGAAACTGCATAACCTCTTAAAGGTTAATACAAGTAACAAGAGAAGAAAACCCAGAAAGAACCTCAGAAATGCCTCATGAAAACCAGGCAACTGATATACAGAATCTTATTACAGCATATTAATTTATATTTTAACTTTTTATTCTTTTTTTTTTCCTGTAACCATTTTAACTCTACTCATTCGAAAGCTAGCTTGGACTTAGAGACAACATATATAGTATTTGAGAAATCATTTTTCAAGGTTAAAAGTATTACATAATACACAAAATTACCCAAAAATATATTTTGGGTAATTTCTCCCATCTACATACTGGTTCAAATATAAACACATTAACATTATTTATTTCCATACAAGATAAATTGAGAACAGATTCACATTTGGAAAACACAAAGATTTAGCTTTTTGGCTCCAATGAAAATAAGCATTGGGCGACGTCATCGAGTGGCCATTCTTCTGCTAGAGGCACTGGAGAATTTCACAACATTTATGGAAGAATAAGGGAATGATTCCAATAAATCCAACATGACTCCATTGAATCCAAACAACAAAAAAAAGATGATTAAAACTTTATGCACAATAAACCCTTTAAACCTTAAAAATATGCTTCAGAGAATGTGCAGCTTCTCAATAAAGGGAAACTTCACCAAATACTGGTGAGGGGTGTATAGGGGTGTGCGTGTGTGTGTGTATGTGTTTATATTTGTGCCTGTATGTATGACTTGTATATTGTCTAATCAATTATAAAGTGCTCAAATTAATAATTAAAAGACCCATAATACTATGATTAAGGCTGATAAGGATTATATGAAAACCTCCCACTGGACTGTGTTTAAATCATGGTTGATTGCAGTAGAGAAAACCTCTACATCCATAATTGCCACTTGGTTTATTGAATTTTATTTGCATGTACGTCCTTTTTAAATATCTGGTTAAGTTGCCTTCCCTGAATGCAAATTAAACTTCTTGTCTGACAAAAAATAGCTATAAAAATAGCAAATAAAATAGCTTTCCATTAAAGAAAAAAAAATGGGGGTGATTTGCTTTTTTTATATCATTTGTTGTACAGACAAAAAAATATATAATTTTTACCAAAGTTGTCCTTTGATAGCAGCTGATATGTGTGCATAATGAGCTCATGCTGTATTATCAGTCAGCAGAGTGCACTTGCTTCGAAAAGCTACAGTGGCTCCACATTAAGAAGGACCTGAAGGGACAGAGAATCTCTCATCCAGTGACCTTTATTATGAACACAGTCCATGGGTCATTGGATGTGACACATATGTATTACGCTGATTAGGGGTGCAGCCCTGACCAGTGTCTGCAGGTGTCCAGCAGCATGAAACCGGCAGCCTCTCTCCATCCGAATTAAAAGTAAATGACAGAGGCTTGTGACCTTTTTAGTTAGGGAATAAAGTGGCGTTACTAAGACATCCGGTGAAGGAAACAACACCTTTTCAACAAGGTGTTTCTTCCAAGCTAATGGTTAAAAAATAAATGAAAATGCTGCTTATATTGTTCTACTTGACATATTATATATCTTTAAAACTTTAGGCTTTAGCAACAGTGCCTTGCAAAGATCCCTGTCCTTACACTATTTTGCAAATTTTGAAACTTTAAAATCACTTTCTTCAATGTGTTTTATTGGGATTTAAATTAAACACAAGGCAGTGTGTAATTGTAAAGAGCAAGGGAAATTATGCATGGTTTTAAAACTTGCTTTTTTCTACAATTGTCAATTTAAAGAGTGTGGCTTGTGTTTGAGTAGAGCCCCTCTACTTTGAAAATATCAATTAATACTTTTGCAAGACACTGTAACTCAATATGTCATTTACTAGTCATAGAAGTGGAGAAAAATTCCAATTAACATTTCAGTCAGCATCAAACAAACTCTTCACATGTGTAGAAGATCCTGGCTGAGATTGCATGATTTCCTTGTACATGGATGTTTGAGTGTGCCGGTCAACAGAATCCATTTGGACAGGTGATGTGAGTGAGTAATTCATTATAAGGCTACAGAATCCCTTCCTCAGCAGTGCACAGTTTGAGTGCACTCTGTGAGACCCTGACGGGCCCCAGAGCCAAGGTCTGTCAAGCCAGTAGAAACAGTGATGGAGAGGCCACACCACGGTGCACTGGAGACCTCCTTTCACCCACGCATGTCACTTATGCTGCACATCCAGCAGCCTGTTCGGTCACTGCAACCCAATCCAGATGTACTGGTTATACATGTATGCAGGCATGCGTGAGTTGGTTGGTACATTCACATATTCTTGTCATAAGAGCATAGGCATCTGTGCCAAAAGAGAGTCAGTGGAGATTAAGACATTTCCTGCTACTCTCCTTGTCTGAATGTCTGTCTGTCTCTGGGGTTTATAATATTCCCATTACTGAAGGGAAATTTACTCAAATCCTTCATCCTTGACAGCCATTGACATGCAGTCACAGGGGACGCTGGGTTTTCCCTCAATGGGACGTTAATGAAAAGGCTGCCAGATCCCTGAAGAAATACTACACTGCATAGTGCCGCACCAGATAATGGCCAAGGGAAACTAAAAAGTTAACTCAAATTTTCCATGAAGTCATTTCTACATATCTCCTAATACAAAGATATTTCCTGTATTTCAAGATAACTTAAGATTATAAAGTCTGAAAAACCTTTGGCCAGAGCAAGTGCTCTCATTAACTCTGTTCCCTTTTTTATTTCCTGTCATTACAGAGACAACTGGAGCTGGAGGTCTCTTCCTGCAGAAAGTGAGTTTTCCTCTCCACTGTAACCAAATGCTGGCTCAGGATGCGGGATTACTGGTAAGTCATAAACTTGATGCGATTGGTTTCTCTTCCTTTTAGAGAATGTTTTGCCAGCCCCGAAAGCAAACTGAAACTCTGTATCATGTGGAATCAAATATGCATCTATCATTAAATTAATATTGGTCGATGTCATTGTATTGTATTGGACTGATTCAGTTACACAGCAGTTTTATAGACATGAATTGTAGCTGTGTTTTGATATGGCATTTGTGTAAATTGGCGCTACAAACGTACGCTGTACTTTAGTGAAATAACAACCCATTATATAAAAGCTCAAAAATCATACTTCATAAATATTTTTAATATTTTAAATACTAATAAAAACAATGTAAACAAGCAGATGATTCCAGATAATTTTGAATGAGTTTTCTTGTTGTACAAGAATATACGCATCCATATCCACTTTATGTTATTGATAAACACCTTCAAAATTGAAATATACATACTATACTATGCAAACAAGTTAAACACAATTCAATTTTATTATAAATCACTGTGCTGATTGAACCAAAAGCAGAAGCCTACAATTAACTTACTGGCACAGTGATGTTCCCATTTTCTCACGGAGAAGTGTGTGTGTGAGAGAGAGAAAAATAAAGTTTTTTTCCAACCACCCTCAGTGAATAAAGATACACTGGATTATTATAAAACTAAATCAATAGTGTGTGGCACTGCTGCGTCTTTATTGCTTGTCTGGGGAGCATTCAGTCTTAAAAAACTCACCATATTACAGCATGGGATTTGTTAGCTTCACAATTTGGGTTATTAGATTAAAAAAACAAAATCAAGTCTTTGGATAACAATTCTGTTTATTTAGAGATACATAACTCTACAATAGTGATCCATGAAATAATGAGATTGTAAATGTAGATGCCTTATTGGTTTCCTTAATATTTGGTTTTGCATGGAAAACCTCAGATGTTATGTATGTTCTGTAGCTCCACAGATAAGCAAAAACAAAAACAAACAAAAAAAAGGTGTAACAATTTAGATTAAACAGACCTTTATGAATGACTAGAGCATGATGCCTTGATGCGTGTTTGTGTGTGTGGTTATGGAGGGAAATATCGTAATGTGCACATTCATGAGCGCTGTCAGCCTGAAAATCAGTTTGGGACTCGGTTTGGGATCAGGTATTTCGATCTGGTTGGAAAAGCTTCCACATCATGAAATTTTATTGCACTGGAAAGGTCACATTGTCTCACTGAGAAAGTTCTGCTCATTTCTCTTGCTTCCTCTGTACAGAACACTGTGTTCCACAAACACTTTCTCCAAATGAAACTAAGTGCCTGTCAAACCTTATTAAATCTTTTTGAGATTATTCAAGACATCTGTCTTTTTGAAGAAAGCGACTTGACATTCTGGATAATTCAAATATTTAGTTGTTTTCCATTGCTTATGATTTAAGGTGTGAAAAAAAAACTTGCTTAGTAAAAGTTGACATCAAACAAAAGATGCTAAGGTTTAGAGAGACAAATTTTGAATTAAAAATCCTAGGTTTTTTTAAAATGAAAACAGAAGTACTGCCGTGTGAAAAAGTTAGGACACCCCACATTAACACCTTGTGTTACCCCGTTTTGCTGAAATAACTTAAGTAGAATGCTTCTTCTACCTACTAACCTCTGACATCAGTCTGAGGAAGGTTTGGTAGGTGATAAAGATTATCTGAAATGAGTTTGAAGGATTTTACAGAAATGTCCTGCTAGTAACTTTGAAATTTTCTTCTCTCTGTGATAAAGTTATCCACTTTCCCCACCTGATAGTTTTTAAACATACTTTCTGCTTCTGCTCTGAGACTGCCAACATTCCCAGAGTACTATCTTTGAACCCTTTATATTTCACCATGGTGAATATTGCTCCAGATATTTGTACAGCTACATACTGATGTAGTTTCATAAGTTAACCGTCTATCATCAAAATATCATTAGCCGTAATTGAAACTCCGTGCAGATCTCTGCCCTCTAGGTGTTAGAGCCGTCAAAGCTAGTTATGTAAAGGACGAGATGACAGCGGATGATGTTTGTGTGTGTCTTTCTTTGTCTATGTGTGAAAGGTGAGTGTTGCTGCTAGCTTGGACAGTTCGCAGCCCAGCGGGGACATCGACACTCCGGCTGGGTAGGTAATGACATCAGATGCCGCGCTTGACAACAACAGGTGCCTTGGCACTGCCACCTTCTTCTGCCATGCTGTGTCAATGACATCAACACCGACCCACTGGTTAATTATAGATCAGCAATCCTCCTTCATCTTTGCTGCCCGGCAATGACAAGCGCATGCCTGGATGGGGCCATGTTCTGTGGAAGTGGGATGACAGATTTGGTAAGGAACATTAACAAACAAGATTAAGATTTTTTATTTATTTATTTATTTTATTCTTTTCCAACATCCTGCATGCATAGAAATTAACTATGCATGTGTGTGGACTGAATGAAGACTTTGTCCCTGCTTTATCAGAACAGACCAAAACGTGATTGCATAATCTTACTTTTTGCACCTTGTGAATAAAAGTATATTTCCCTCATGGGAGACATAGAAATGTTGTTGTCAGTTGCCTCACATGTTTTTGAAACCCCTGTCACTAATTCAGTGGAATCGCTCAGCTCCGGGGTGGAGATTGGGAGCAGATTTAGGTGCAGCATTTGGATGACCATATGGAACTCTTTGTGGCGCCAAGAGACCATGCAGCTTGGAAACCTGATCACCATCTCCCCGGTGACAGCTGGAGCCTTTACACCATCAGAGCATTTGTAGACTTCTAATTTGTCATAAGCACCTCCTGTGGCAAGGAAATATGCTGCAAAATTAGGTAGGCAAAGTTTGGAATTTGTAGAATCGCGGGGAAAAGATTTCATAAGCGGGGCCAAGGCGAAAGGACGAATGAGGAAGTGGCAGGGAATGCCTGTTAGTCTGTGCTTGAGAGTATGCGAGAATATTGCTTTAAGCTTCTATAATTTAGTCCGCCTTGTTCACAGAAACAGACGTTCTGGCGTAAAGTTGGAGGGTTTTATTCCAAAGTTTTTTGCAATATTTCTTTAGTCTGTAGAATATTTTCATAGTTCTTTTATAAGTTCTGCATTTCATGAAGGTATGGGAGGTGAACAAGCAATTGCTTGAACTGGATTTTAATTGGAAGCATAAGACTAAAAGGGGCTGGATATAAATCCACACACCATTTTTCAGATTTTAATTTTCTAAAATCTTTGAGAACCATGTATTCTTTCCAATTTACTTAAAGACAATGCACTACATACTACATACAAAAGGTTAGTAATTTTTGTGTAACAAAATCTGAAACGGTTCTTTGAGGTATATAAGCTTTTATAACTCAGTGAGAACATTTCAGTTCATGTGTATCTTCACCCAGTGCTTGTCAGTCAAACAAGCACTACATCTCTTCCTGTATCCCCTAAAGATACCTGCTTGTTGTGGCTGCTTTTCAGTAAATATACCCCCATAAATATTTCATGAAATTGTAGTTTTGTTTTAGTTTTTCTTTTTTTTTCTCATCTTACCTTCTTGTCTTTAAGCCATTTGTCTGAACCAACCGTGTACCTTATGCTCATTGAGCGGAAAATACTCCCCTCTGCCCACTCCCCTATCTCTGGTGTATTAAGTGTTTTCTGCCTGAAGGCACAATGTTCTTGTCATTGTTGTATACTCTGGGCCTTGTTGTGCTGTGATGTAATTGTTTTCTTTGGAGACCCTTAACAGCAGCAAACTGAAAACAAAGAGTGGTTTCATGATCTGCTCGGCTCCGAACCTTTTAGGCTCACAGTGAGAATTTGTAAATTGTGACTGCTCAGCTAACAAATAAAGGTGTGCAAGCAAATACGAGATGCAATAATTGCTTGAATACAACTCCGTTATCAGAAATCAACTGGGTGCTGTGGGTTTGTATTGCCGGCAGCAAACCGAGAGACCTGAATGCTCGTTGCACTTAAAGGAGCTTTGGGAAAGGCTTGTAATGCAGCATTTTCTAGTGGGAAATAGACCTTAGTGTATATTTGTTGCTTGGTGGTAATGCGCTCTAATGCTGATGGTTGACTCACTGCATGCAGTCTCAACAATTCTCTGATGGGCCTTCCCTAAAGCACAGACTGAATTAAGTGGATATGGCTGCTGGATTTTTAAAGTGTGTCACAGGGCAAAGACTGCTGGTCCGCCGTGGCATTAGGTGGTTGTTAACTGTTCTTTAGTGGATTTCAGCAGACACTGGCATGTGTCTGAATGGGCATATAAAATCCAGTTTGCCTGACAGTGAACACAGAAGAGACCGATTCTATTTCCCAGGGAGCAGCAGAGAGAAATAGCAAACATAAACATTAGTTTTGGAGACAATCAAAAGGAATCCAATGCTTCAAGAATAAAATAAAATCCAGTGGTTCCAATTTGATTTGGCATGTGTGAGATAGAAACTGCAATGCAACCACTGCACAGCTGCAAAGTATTTTTTCCAACATGAGGCAGCTGTTTTTGTAGCAGCACAATCAATTTTTTTCTTCCACAACAAATCTAACAAAGATACAAAGATTGTATGATACCGTTGAGTATAAAATGAAAATAAAACACTCTACAAAAGGTGAAAATGTGTTGTGATCAAGGTGGAATACAAACATGAATCAGTTAGGCAAGTTTTGTCAAGAAGAATGGTCCAAAATTCCAGTAAACCATAGTGAAAAGCTTGAGGAAGGACACCCAGAAGCAGAGAAAAAGATTCTCTTCTTATGGGGGGAGAAGAAAAAAAATACCCTAGAGAAAGTAAATGGCAACAATAGAAAGATAGCTTCATTGAGGAATGAGACACATATTTACCTTAATAACTGTCCTTAAATTTGGCGTCATTATTTTTTCGCCACTAGAAATGTCAATAAACAGCCAAATGTATATTTATTTTATGCAAAGACAGACTCTCGTTTTCTATAAGCCAGCTCACCTGCAGTGTACTGCAGCAGTTGGGGTAAGGGCATTACTGCAACACCCCAGTTATTCCAGGACTTTTGCTGACATCACTTAAAGCTGTAGGGATGGTATGATGGTTTTGTAACCATCTGTAAAATGGTTACTAAAGAAATAACAAAATCATTACATGACAAATGGTGAGCAAATGTTGAAAAGCGATGTTTAAAGTCTGATTAGGGATTTTTCTACAAAAAAAGAATTATTGAAACACCTCTAAGTCTAAATGAAACTGGGTGCTTTCCCTGTAACTGTTGTGGTGACCAGTTTTTATTTTTTTTCCTTGTTCCATCTGAGTACAGAAATAGAATTGAAAAGGGCTAACCTTAGAAATGCTCAGGCAAAGTGGACTGTAATGTGGATATGTAGTTTTGCAGAGTGAGAGAGAAGGCTATGGATTTTAATCCATCAGTCGATAAAGGTCAGTGTTCAAAAAGGCTTTATTCCTCAGCTCCACATCAAAGTGTAAATCCGCTGATTGCAGGCCCTCAATGGGGAGACAACAAGGCTCCATTTGTGGTCTGTTTCTATGGCTCAGTGTGTGTAAGGCTCCGCGTGCGCAGACCCATAATACAGGGGGTTTCTATCAGGGGCCCCCTAGATCAATGGGCCGCGTGACCTTTGCATTGTGCTGCCGGCTTGGCCCGTGATGTCATGCCATCTATCCGGTGGCTCCACTTAAAGGGGTGAAAGAAAAGCAAAGCAAAGTCCCACACCTTCCACCCACTGAGTTGCAGAAAAGATAGCATGAAAGGCATCATCTGCAAATGTATCCACCTGAAACCGGATTTATTCCCCTTAAGCCACCTCGACAGATTTCAGTGCCTCTCTGAGAACTCGGTAGATGCTCAGACTGAGTCTGACTGCGACACTGATGGCTCCGGGTTATGGCTCGGTCACTGCTTGAATGCATGTTTGTTAATGTTAACAAAAGTCCTGCGTGTCGATTCAGATAGTCCCATCACTTCTGGAGTGTTGTTCAGGTTTGATCTATGGCTACTGAAATTAAACATGGTGGAGCAGAGACTCTGTGCCAAGAGAAAAGAGAAGCCCTCTCATTGTTCCCGAGTGAAAGGTCCTCTTTGTAGCGAGGAGAGACGATGGCAGCTGGTAGGTTCTTCCCTCTATAGAAGATAGAGCACTTTCACAGAGTTGTGGAGTGCATTTGAATGGAAATCTAAAGAGGTAGGCGTGACCCATTTGTTTTGCCGTGTTTGTGTTTGCTGTCAACATGTCTGTCTCTGTTGTGGGGCGTCCCCTTTTTACTACACAAAGTGACTAAACCCCCACAATCTCCGCATCCCTCGCCCCCCTCCCCAAAAGCAAGACACATTCAAGGGGTAGGAAGAGTTACCCCCAAAAGAGAGTGGAGGAGCCATCTTTGTCATGATGACAGATGTTGTAATTGCCAACTGATGGATCTCTTGTCAAGGGTGTCATTAGGACTTTGGTGGCCAACCGCAATGGAAGAAGAAAAGGGGTTAAAAAGAACAAGTGGGAAAAGACAGAGCTGGCTCAGGCGGGAATGGATGGCAGATCAGGTCACATATATTAGCCCGTTGACTAATAATGTGATTGGCCACGCATTAGAGGAGACACCATCAAGAATAAAAGGGATTCTGCTGCTGCCTCCTTGTGATGGCATGAAAAGTCTAAAAGACGGGGCGTCTTAACAAAACAAACCCTCTGTGGTGTCCCTTAAAGCCCCATCTCACATTCTGGCATTGTGTTTCAAGAGATGGACTTTGTGTGACAAATGTTGTCCACATGTAGATTCTCCCACAAGTGCTTTTCCCCCCCCTAATTCTGCAATTGGATTCAGAAAAATATTTAAAAATGTACCCCATAAAGGGGAAAAAGCCAACAGGATCTCTAAGGAGACTGTCATGAGGCACATTCAGTGTCATTTACCAAAGTGAAGTGTTACTCAGGACCAAAGTGAATTGTCAGTTTGTTTATTCTTGCCATTTGATTGTGCAAGCCACCCTCCACCACCACACATGCACACCCACACACACACACCCCTGCACACACCAAAAGCTCCCCAGAGGTCAATTAGGACAGACAAGGGGCTTTCAAACAAAGGGTGCTAGTGGCCCAGAGCAGCCAAGGGAGTGACATAATTAACAGTTATAAAGTACTTTGCTCTGTTAATTTAATTAGTTAATCCTTTTATCAGTGATGCTTTGTTGAAGTGACTCATTACGGGGCTCCTCTTCCGCTGTCGGGGCTGAACGCTTGGTAATGGAGCTTTGCAAGTGATCAGATCTGCGAATGGCCTCGGTGGCACACACAGAGGGCCCAGAGCTGTGGATTTTATTTGGAACGTCCTATGTTGATTTTCTACACCAGCCTGCAGTCATGGTGGGGTGTGCAGTGGTTTGTAGCATTCATGGCAGCTGGATGTTTTTCACATTTAGTCACGTTGCAACCAAAAACTTTGATATATTTTAATGGAGTTTTTTTATTGGGTTTGTACAAAGTAGCAGAGCACTATGAAATGGAATTATAATGAGATACATTTAAAACATTTTTTGACAAATTTTCTGAAAGCTCCAGCACATGTTAATATAAGAGACGGCCTGGGTGTGATTTAATGTAAGTGTATTTACACTGTTCTGTGATAGAGAATGTCAGGTTCATGCAACGCATTAGATTAGATTGATGAGGTATAAAGTTGAGGAAAGGTTGAACCAAGTTATGTTCTAAAATAAAATTGAAAGCTTTGAATATTTCACGCAGCACTTTTAAATCCATCTTCCAAAAATTAAAAGTACACAGAAGATCTGCAACAACCTACGAAGACGTGCTCATCCATCTAAACTGACAATTCAGGAATTTAGAGGCTCAAAGGGAAAAGAAACCAAGAGGCCAATGGTAACTCCAGAGCAGCTGAGATCCATAGCTCAGGTTGGAAAATCTGAGGACAAGACAACTATTATTGGTCCACTCCACAAATCGGATCTTTTTGACAAAAAGAATAACCATTGATAGAAAGCAAACCTATGTAGCTTTGACACAAGCAACATAGGAGAACATCTGGAAAAGATTTGGTTATATGAGACAAAGATAAAGGCTTTTGCCTACAAGTTAAAGCCTACATGTGGTGAAAATATGTCAAATCCCCCAAAAGAACTACGGTGATGGCAGTGCTGTACTGAGATGCCTTTCTTTAGCAGGCACAGGCTATCTGGTCAGAGTTGATGGGAAGATGGATGGAGCTGAAAAGATAAACATGGAAAAAATTGTTAGTGGAAGCAACACCCTTGAGACAGTGGTAGAGGTTTATTCGTCATACTGCCAGATCT
Organism: Phalloptychus januarius; assembly: GCA_902982915.1. NCBI lineage: Eukaryota > Metazoa > Chordata > Actinopteri > Cyprinodontiformes > Poeciliidae > Phalloptychus > Phalloptychus januarius. Next base: position 5,603,776 of record CADWAE010000362.1, read on the forward strand.
ATACTGGAATTGTTTAGATTAAAGGACATGCAAGTTTTGGTATTTCCTATTTAGAGTTCAAACCACAAAGCTGGTGGAGACATAAAAACACTTACCAGACATTTAAGATTTTTGGTTGTAAAACATTCTTAAATTGGAGCTTTTTTCTTCCTTTCCAAATGGATAGTACTTTCTCTCTATCGCATAAAATCCCAACAATTTTGCACTTGAAATGAGGTGAGATTCCTGTGCATTATTAGATATTAGATACTTGAAATCAAACGAATGTTACACCTTCATGTCCTTCTTTGAACACTCCCCAAAAAATCATATCTGTATTTGCACTCTTGAAATTATTCAAATGAGCAGAACTTGTTGCTACGTGTATTTTACACTGCCACTTGAAGTGTTAACAATAATGTGCATGCAATCCTGTGTGATGTCACCTCCTTTCAGGTGCAGCACCTTTGAACATCAAATCTTTTTTTTTTTTTTGAAAATGTCTAACTAATCAGCTCTGCTGCCCCCTGTCAGGCGGTTGAACCTGCCATCCGTGGATCAGGTAAAGCTACAAGACACCCTCCTGCCCTTCCCCTGGCAGCACTTTACACAGCCACTTAACTCACGCCCAGGGATAACACTGCAAGGCAACTTTAAAATTTACCTCCAAATATTCACAGAGGAAAGAAAAAAAAATCCTCATCCAGCTCTGTGTGTGCCGTCACCCCCCATTCTGTATTAAAGTGGAACACAATGTCCCGCTGATTGCTGCAAGACTCACAGTCACAGCATAAAACCATTACTAATGCATGTTGTGGGTTGCAGGTAGAATTTTGTGCCACTGTATGTAAATATTCTGCCACACAGTTTGTGTAGCACCTTCACATTTGCAATGGTGCATTTGTTGATAAAACATGAGCAGCGAATGCGGTGTGTCTGTGCTGCAAGACGGAACATTAAGCAGCGATTCTTTCTTCCTGAAGCACATTTGTCACACCTTGGGTAATCATAAGACAACATAGTTGTAATAACTCACGAACATTGCGGTTGTCAAGTTTGCCTAACCAAGACAGTGACTGACAAATGACAGAAGAACAGAACCCAAAACGATAGCCCTCATCCAACCAGATGGCTGATTGTTTACTTGTGAGAAGAAAAATGCATGTCACTGATTGCAATCATCCTCAACCATCACGGCCTCATTAGGCAGCATTTGGAAATCATGACAATGTGGGCACAGAGCCCTTGTTAGTTACCATCCTAATGTGACTCCGGCCTGACACGTCTTCCAAATATGTCAAGAGGAAGTCCGAAGTCATGTTATACCGACATCAAATTAGCCTCCAGTTAATTAGGTGCACCTGCTTGAGCTTGCTCTGCAGGTCTTCTTCTGCTTAACAAAACTGATCAACATACTGATCATCAGTGTTGGTGTGTACATACAAAAAAGAAATACTTGGATCACAAGCCTGTCAAATGTTCCATAAAAGCTTTGGTGTCTAAATGTTTCAAGTTGTTTTTACCTATTAAACATACAAAAGAAAAGTTTTCAAATTATTAAATGTAAAAATTTCAAATGATGCTATTTCATTATTCAAGCTCTTAATGAGGAGGAGACCCTTGATGCATTTAATCAAATGCTATAATCAAGTGTTTGATTTTGATATTGTCATTCTCTACTCTAGTGGTTACTTTTGTATTTGGCAATATTCTCAATTGCATAGTGCTGTTAAGGAAAATGTGAAGTGTTAATTCAATATATTTAATAGGAGGAAGTTATACACTAACACACAGAGCTCTGAAAAAGTATTTGCTCTCTTACAGATTTGTTCCATTTTTGTTGTATTTTTAAATCATTATTTCATTTATTAAGGGTAGTAACCCATACAAACAATTCAGGCCCTTTGTGTAAAAGTAATTGCCCCTTTAACTGAATCACTGGTCTTTTATACCAGCAACTATATATTGAATATTTGTGACCATTTTTATTGAGCCTTTAACATTTCTGTGGTTTATCTCAGCCACAGATCTTGTCTCGGCCACTTCAAAACCAAAAATAAAAAAAACAAAGCAACTCAAAACAATCATCAATGGGATTGTGTCCTTTTTGTGAAATTATATCCTAGTTTTACACCTGACGTAACAGAAAGCACAGCTTCTGAAAAAGTCTGCATTTATCACAGTTATCTTATGACTATTTGCTCAAAAATTTGTTTTTGCACATTTTGTGTTGGGAATTTGCATTTTTTTGGTCAGCAGTGGTTTTCACTTTTGATAGCTGTTTGTCTAATTCTTGAGTCATAAACCTTAACCGTGACCAAGTCAAGTTAAAACTTCAGTGTTTTAGATGTTGTCCTGATTGACCTCCTGGAACAGTCGTCAATACACATTTTATTTATGTTGGTAGGTCAAACACTTTTGGGAAAGTTTACCATAGCTTCATGTCTTATGCTGCTTTCACTTGTTCTCATTAGAGTCGCTAAGCCTTAAAATGGCTACGTAAGCCTATCCATGTTGACAAATGTCAATGACATCTTGAAAATCTGTTGTTTAAAGTTTTAAACAGGGTCATAATTTGTTGGTTTTTGAGCTACTTAGCTTATTCCATTTTTTTGACAGTTTTTTTAATGAAACTTTTATAATGTGAAAAGTAAACAAAATGTGAATTTGTTTTTTGAAAAAAAAAAGATTTTTTTTCAAGAATCTTGTCTCGCCTCATTCTTTATAAGTCAATGTTGACTATTAGGTTGTCTGCAATTTGTAGATGATCAGATGCAAACTTCATAAAGCAATCTCAGTCTACTTGCTTTTTTTACCAATGTGTTCCTACTTACATCTTATTTTTGCCAACAAAATATTTGTTGCTCATGTACTTATGCCATCGCATATCAGTTTCCAATTTGTTGAAACTAAAAAAGTACAACACAGAAAATGAGTAAAAGAACTACTCTACCAAAAACCTATATAATTAATATCCATCTATAAACCTTGACATAAACGACTTTTAAACATTTCAATCATATCATTAACATTAAAATATACTAAAGAAATCCAGCACACGGACAAACTGACTTCATTGTATATTTAATCTACTGCATGCATAGATAATAAATACTAATGCAGTGATATAACCAACTCAACTATAGGCTATAGCATCAAGTTTATGACTCCCCCATCAATGAGAAAATGCCTTCTTTATGATTTCTGGCAGTCTTTGATTGGGGATTTGTGCCCAAATGAAAATGCATTTGAAATGAGCAGCCCTCTGTGGTTCCCACAGTGTGCAAAGATGGCATACAGCAATAATCTTAAAAAAATGTAATTAAACACAGATAAGATTAATACAATCAGGGAGAGATGATTGAAAGATGCTGTTGTTGTGTAGGAGGGTGGTCAGGCCCCGGGGCCCCGAGGCCCCCCAAAAAAACGGGTAAAAACGAGGCGACTAGCTGCGGGGAGGGAGGGGGAGGCTTTCGCGCTGGGATTAGCTCGGCCAGGTGGGGGAGCTTCGTGGTTGGAGCATTTAAATTAGCGGTGAGATGACAACCCCCATTAGGAGGGATTAAAGGCCTGCTGGCAGGCAGAAATGCACTGGCACTGGCAGGGGCATCCGTCACAGAAAACCCAAGGCAATGTGGCACAAGTCAGTCACTCGACAGCTGCTGTGGCCCTCATTACAATCACACTTGACAATGTAAAGTAATCTAGTTGTATTTAAATTGCTTTTTGATCAAAGCACAGGAGGGTTTTTTTTTTTTTTTGCAATTACAAATGTAGCATCACGTCATAGTTTCATCCTGATCCTAGAGGATCTTAAGTTTAGGTCTGGCTGTCTATTGATTTGTTTAAAACTCTAGACGCCAAGCTATGCGGCGTCCCTTCATGTTAACTCAAAAGAACAAGACCCAAGATCAAAGGTGAGATAGTAGACAAGTTCAATCACTGTGGAAATCCCTGCAGAAAACCTGTCTGTTGGTGAAAATATGCTGCAAGAGTAATCATTGGCTTACTGCCACCTTACAATGCTGCCCTTTGTTTCAGACGCATTCTCCAGTTATGAAGGCAAAAATGAAAACAAAGCCATAACCAACAATCCGATTAAACAGATCTCTTTTTGCGTCTTGATTAACATACATTTACATGAGAATAGCCCACCATGATCAAACGGTGGTAGGTGAGTGTGGCAACCTATGCAGTGTTACGGCCCCACACCACAATCGCAGCAACGAGCGGCATATTCCTCTGCTCGCCTGCATCTGTGCAGACTGTTTGGCCTGCAACCGTCATCGTAAATGTGTCATTTCTCCCGCGGCAGCTTACAAACATGAAGTTTTAAAGCTCACCACCCGCTGCCCTTGGAGCTGGGATCAGGGCACGATGAGAGAATCGTATCTCTATTCAAACTAACGATGGCAACTTCCAGCTAGACATGAAAACAGCTGAGGGGAAAAAAATTAAATATCATGCAGACGGGATCTCATATTTGGAACCATACTGAAAGGAAACTCAAAAAAATATAGATTTTGTAGTTTTTTTAATTGGAAACAGTTTGTTCTTACCTTGCAGGTAAGGCTGAGAAATCATGTCAAATTATCAACTGCAGCTTCAGATGGCATGGTGGGAACTGGATGCTAAAAAAAAAAACAGGAAATGGAGACAGACAGTGTCAGATGTCACAATTTGGTATTTCTACAAAGCTCCAGAGAGAAAGGCTAGCCTAAAGCCATCACAGCATTATAGACAAATAAAGGGAGGACGAGCTGTGCCCACCTGGTCTTTTTTCCCCCTCTGCAGAGTATCAAAACTCTCTGGTGAGCACGGAAAATCAAACAATTAACAAGACGGTAGCAGTTTTTGCCCTCCGAGCCTTGTGGAATATGGTAGCATTATTTAGAAAATGCTGCTATCTTTTCCAAATACTTTAAAATATACCATTAAAAAAACAAACATTGTTTTATTTTTTAAGCAAACACACAAAAAAAGTTATAATGTCTTTCTGAAAATTATATATGAGGTCATCATATAAACATTCACTCTGATTTTATTTATGAATCCAAACAGAAATAAAGTGATCTGGTAAAATTAAGTACAATATTAAATGTGGAAAACAGACCAGCCATATGTTTAAGCATCATGCACATTTTTCTCTCACATATATTGATTTGTATAGATTCAGTAGGGAATACAATGTTAGAAAATCTCCAATAAAAAAAACTAACAAAAAACAAATGCAAGTTTATGACTCATCCAAAACTGTTTTCATGTAGTTCTGCTCAGCCAGATGAGCATTGAAGCTCCATTTAAAAGGCTAACCGAAGCAGTTTCAGAAGAGAGCGAGTGAGAACATGAATCTACCCCCGTACCGTGTCCGAGTGCAGCAAGCTCTCTAAGTGGAAATCTTAACTATGGGACCTCTTCACAGCGAGGAGTTCTCTGCTTACATAAAAGAGCCGGCCGGCGTCTGGGACATTGCACTCGGGACTGGGTCATCCTGGTCCTCTTGTCTGAGTGGAAAAGAGAAAAACACGGACATTAATGTAAAAGCAGAAAAAGGGTACATGTTTTTTTATTTACAGATGGGGTTGAAAGTTTCCAGCTTGAGTTGTTTCATGTGAACTTAAATGTAGGACAACATGCAGGAACTAATAGTTTCTGTACTGTATATTTATTATTTGTAGAGATATGTTTTACCATCCTGTACATCTAAAGTACTACTTTTTTTCCTTTTGACAATGATATATTTATTAATGTAAATTCAGGATTTAGACAGTATAAGATATAAAAAGCATAAATAGCAAAGAAAAATGGCATAGTTTTTTTCTTAGATTTTTTTGTCGGATGAAACTCATGGACGAGCCGATATGTTTTATTTTAGGGTGTTCGCTTTGGTTACGAAATGCACTATAAATGTAAAGTTATTTTCTTGCTCTGAAAACATATTGATTGTTCATAAAATATATTTTCTGTATTTTTCATTAACTTTGCAGTAAGTTTTGCAGTAAGAATTTGTCTCGGCTACAATAATGTGACATTTATTTATTTATTTTTTTATAAATACAACATACGTAAATATCGGCACAAATTAAATTGGAATGATTGATACTAAACATAAATCACATATATGGTGTAAATAGAGCAGAAAATATACTGGATTTTGGCTCTAAATTGCTACAATACTAAATCATAGCGAATGAAAATAAAAAACGTTAGATTGTGTGTGTCTAAGTGAAAGTAGTTAAACTGACTTCCTTTGTTTGGATGAAACAAAGTGCAAAGAGTGTTTTTGTTCAAATAAAAAAAAACATAAATTAAATGCTTAACCAATATTTGTGACAGCTTGTTAAAACTATCTAATTCATTGTTATTTTTCAGGTTTTTCAATCGGTTATTTAACTGAGTATATAATGTCATATGCAACCTTTTCTTGCTAAATGTTAAAACTGAATAATCAACTTTTTTTCTTATTTCTTTGCAACATTGATTGTACCCAATTTTTTTTCTTTTTGGCAATTGTTTTTTCCGATTCCCTTTGCTCGTTTCATCCTGTCTCTTCACATGAAGCCGAGAACACACACTGTTCAGAGTCCATAGAGCCACTGGAGTCCAGTGTTGGTCTGACCTGTCCACATTTTCTCCAGCCTGTCTCCATGCTCCCAACATACCCTTGTAAAGCGTAGTGCTTCACACTTAGGCACCCTGTTTCAGGCTTACGGGGAGCAAAGGGTGTTTGCATTGGTAAAAATGGATGCACTGGTCCTACACTGCCCTCAAATGGCAGCAGCCACACTCGCACTAGTCATCTTTTCTGCCAGTTAAGAGAGGAGTGATGGAGGCTGAGGCCACAGTGAGGCCAAAGACAAGAGGCACCCAATCTGGAAAACCAGCTCGAGCAGATGCATCTGTAAAGATGAGGCATGTAGCTGGAAGGTTACAGGCAAGTGTAAAGAAATTTGCTTCCAAAGGAATTAATTGTTATTTGGTTTAGTCATTACATCCTTCGAGAGTTAAACATTTTACATTTTAAAATGTGAAATGTTTTTTATTATTATTATTTCATTTGTTTCATAATCATATTAGATAAATGTCATAATCTTATGATAATATATTTGTTGTAATTTACCCAACCAAGACGATACCCACACATATATATTTATGGACCCCTTCATAAACAAGGGGTCCATGAAATATACTTGATGTGTGTTGCACTTGATGCACACATTTTCACCACAGTTTTCCTATCAAGCATAAGTTGAATTTATTAGTGTTCATTGTATTGCTAATTTAAAAATACTTTCTTAAATAATAACATGTATCTTATATTCTGATTCCATTAAAAGTAACTTTCACACTCCATAAAAATTATGCTTCTTAGAAAATAAACGTTGCTGTATTAGCCTTAGTTCCCCCACCATGTAGTAGAAGTACAGGATTTGACATGTTTTTTCTTTGAGAAATCTGACAACTTTGTTAAGTATAATAAGTATAAAGATCTCAGAAAAATGAGTAACACAAATTATTAATTTTACCTCGTTAGGTTAAGAAGTACAAAGTTCAACTATGTGGATTTAATATCTTCAGCTTTGTCTCTTCGTTAAAATGCACATATATTTCCAAATTCTTATATGTAAATATGTAATTGAGCAGTCATAAAAACTGTTCAATGGTTTTGGCAAAATAGTTTTTAAAATAATTTTGCCACAATTTCTCTTGTTTGCATAAGAATTAATACAATAGGTACAATCAACATTTCATAAATCCCCTCACCAACAGAATGGATGTGTATTGTATACCTTAACCACAGAAACTAGAAATTACATTATAAAAACAGCAAATATACATCAAAATACCCAAATTGGCACCTTTTATACCAACATTATCTTTTAATACAAATTTTATTTCCTCCGTCTATTAAAAAATGAAATTATCCTCCATAACAACTCTGCTTCTTAGAACGTGTGTGCAGCATCTTAATCTTTGAACTTCCACAAGAGGGCAGGAGACAGGTATCAAATTTGATACAGCAGGTTTATGAGGAAAGTACAAACGTTTTTTTAAAGTAGTAATTTGAAAAATTTTTAAAAAATACATTTGGTGTCATCTGCTTAACTTAATGGTTAGTAATGCAATGGGTTTTTTTGTTTTGTTTTTTTACCATTAAAGCAGCTTTTCTCTTTTTAGTGTCATGACTGATAAATTGGGATTTGTGGTCATTTGACAGGCCTTATTGTTTTTCTCCAACCAAAGAACCCCAAAATTATTACCAAATGCCTAAGTGTAAAACCAGGTGTACACATTTAGATTTATTTTTTTATAAAAAAAATATATATGTCTTTTAATTTTGCTTTTTAAAATGTGCTGGTAGCTTTTATAGGCTGTGCTTGTCCAAGATGGCTATCTGCCCCTATGATGATGCAGTTTTTTGAAGATAGCAAGAAATGTATTTAAGATCAAGAGTTTGCTGGAAAATGTGTATTAAAAATCATGAATTTGGGATCGTAGCAGTAAGATTTCCAAACCACAACAATGTCAATCTGTTGACCGCTACTGTTTTTCTCTACTTCTATATCTAAAAAAGTACACACACTGCAATAATTCCATTGCAAAGAGACACCAATAAGTAAACTAGCGCACAGTGCTGCATAAAGTTCATAAAGATAAATCTAGACAGTGAGCTGAGGCCCAGATGGCTTAGTCACAATGGCGGTGCAGGGCCGCCTTTGATGGGTGTGAGTGATTGATTTCAGGCTTGACTGGTTCTGATAGAGTCACCTCAGGAGGCGCCTGGCAACCGCAGGCCCACGCCAGAGCCTTTCTGCAAGGAACAAGATGGAGCTCAAATTTGTAGGATGCCCAGCAGCTTCATTCCCTGTCCCCATAGAAGTCCAATACATTCTGGGTACTTAGAAACCACTGGAATTGGATAGATTTTGTCACTAGCTTCAACTTTCAGTGGCGAAAAGCAGTTTACAGTGGAGTAATTGGTCACTCAATACGTCCCAGCATGTTATCTTCAACACAAAACACGTCTATTTTCAAGTATTTCTTCTTCGTTATTTTTTTTTTACATCTCATCCTTCAAAAAGCCCAGAAACAACAGCGAGGCCGTGATTTACAACAAAACTCAAAGATAAGCACAATTGGTATGGTACAGACGGCTCACTCAAATAATTCTGGTTGATTTTACATCCATATGGTTTTTCCTTTGTTGCTTTATGCTCTGATGAAAACGCTGTAATTTGCCCGGCGTGAAGATATTGAGCGATAGCTGTAATGGAATATGACTGTCATCTTGGGGTGACATTTTCAGCACTGCCACTGTGCTGCGACCGACTCCGCTGAGCTTGCTGGGCAGGAGGGCACTGTGTTCTCCAGTAACATATTTGCCCCGGAGTCATCTCAGTTACCCGCTACAGTGTGACATGATTTGACAATCAATTAACCGTCCCCTCGATGAACGAGACCCCTCGATTAGAGCCAGTCCATGACGTAGTGGAAGGTTTTCCTCAAATAGAAGATCTGTCATTCCAAAAACAAAAGTTTTGTCTTAAAAATGAGTCTGAATTAATGTTTAGTTTGTTCGCAACAAGCATTTTTCTGAAGGAATATACAAGCATGGATCATAAAGAGAAAATAATGAAAGGAACTGTTAAAAACTACACTCACAAAATGAAAATAGCCTGTAAAAATGAAAAATTGACTTAAATCTGCAATTATATTTTATTTCTAATCACACTGCCTAATTGCTTTAACTAAGAAACCACACTCTGATTTGCCATGGCAGTAGAATTTCCATGGCAATAATTACTACTGCAATGACATTGACATCAGGCAGGTACACTTGGCCTCATTTGAATAATTAACATCTTAAGACGAACTGCTCTTTCTCCGTTTCCCCTCTTTCTTCAATCATCCTCCATTTCTGCTTCTAATTGTGAGTTGTTGTTTTTTTAAGGATGGGATTGATGAGGCCTGTGCATAATTTACCAATTAGTTCTACACATGTATGAAACTGCAGCATATAATAACATTGTCACATTTATTTAAGATTAAAGTTTAATGTGTCTTGCTGCCGATGACTTGAGAAATTAATTTATCTAAGAGTATCCCCGAAGCTATTTTTTCTGGAATATGAATTATATGTTAGAATACATGGAAGACTGAAAGAGCAAAAATATTGTCAGCCAAAGTCTTAATTAATATCTATTTTAAATTATACTGCTGATAGTAAACAAGCTGTCGAAGAAGCTGTTTGAAATCCAAATCTTTTTTTTTTTCAAATGTAAAAACCTATCAGAGGGGTGTAGCTGCCACTCACATAGGTCTGGCTCCAAACAGACATATATCTCACTGGAGACGGAGGGGCGGGCAGCGACGTGACAGAGAGGGCAGGACAGCGTTGCCCGCCTGGGGAGTTTGGCATGTGCCCTCCCTGGGCCTCCTGCAGACCTGAGGTCAAAGTAAATAAAGGGGCGATCGCGAACCGCCTCCAGCAACCCCCTTACAAGCCTCTTCTCCTGCACTCCAGTAGCAGGAATTGGGCTCTTTATGCAGTGGCCACGCCCTCTCTGCGCTATCCATACCCCTACTATCCATGCCGCCTTTTTTTGCATTCTCCACGTTGAGGCCCAGGCCCTTTATCTCCACCATCTAACATGGCAACACAGTTGCACTATGCTAATGTGGAATATAGTGAAACACATGCATTTAAAAGGTACAGCTGTACTTGAATCATATGTAAACATATACACAATAAACAGTGCCTAGCAGAAATAGTAAAATATTTATCCATCCCGTAACTTTCTTGTATTTTGTCACGTTATAACCACAAACTCCATTGTATCATGGTATGCCAGAACAACGCAAAGTGGGATATATTTGTAAACCAAATGTGCTTTGCACAGCCACATTTAGTGAAATTAAGCACAACATATTTTGACCATTATCTGTAAATAAGCAAAAGCTCAAAAAGAAAAAAATTGAGCGAGTCTGTAAGCAACAATTTTCAAGTCTTGTCACAAGTTCTTGATGTGGTCTAAACTTGAACAGGGCCATTCTGACACATAAATACTTTGATCTAAGCCATTCAGTGACACTACTGACTATATATTCAAGGTTTTTCTGCTGGAAAGTGATAATCCTCTCCAGATTAACCCTAACCCTCTACAGCAATAGGAAGCTGTGGAGCTTTTACATCTCAATATTTGTCAACACCAATAAGATTTCATATTGCCCTCTTATGATATCTGAGGCAGAATTGAAAAAGTTTTCTTGCATTATTGTGTTGTATTTACTTCTACACATTTTTTTCCATAAACTCTAAACAGATTCCCAGACTCTAGGTTAATGTTTCCCAACCCTGGTCCTCAAGGCACACTGGCCTGCATGTTTTAGATATTTCCTTGCTTCAGCCCAGCTGATTTCAATCGATGACCGATTAACAAGCGTTAGTTAGAACAGTGTGCCTTGAGGACCAGGGTTGGGAAACACTGCTCTATGTAATCAAATAAACCCCACATCATGATGCTGCCACCACCATGTTTCACCATTGGAAGGAATAACACAGAAAACATGTAGCCAATCAGCCCCGTTTTTGTCTCACATGACCCAAAAACCTTCTTCCATGACTTTGGGTTGGTCAATCATTTCAAGTCCCAATAAAATTGTTTTAGCAAAACAGAAGTCAGGGGATACAGATACTAAATCTAGCTGTAGGATTGTGACACATCACATCACACATACGCACACATTTACAGACTTACATACCTATAAGTTAGTTTGGTCTGCTCTCCATCTTACAGAAATTACAGGCAAGCCACATGCATAAACACAAGCATGTGTCCATGAAGACACGCACACCTTCTCCGGTAATGAAATCCAAACCTCCATTTCATTCAAACAGATGAATAAGGCCTACACACTGATTTCAACTAGACACGGTGTTGGGGAAAGAGTGTTCCCCCTATAAGTTTAAAAAGTGGAAAATGGTTCACAGATAATAATAAAAACAATAGGAAGCTGTGGAGCTTGCTGAGCTCATAGCAGGAACCACAGGATTTGCAGTATGAGATGAGAGCTTAGGAGACTTGTAAACTCGTGTTAAATGTCTGCTCATAGTGGGCTACACTCACGTTATTCTCATGAAAAGGTTTTATAATGAAGCAAACTTTCATTCTTGTTTCACATTTTGACACCCAGTCACCTCTGAATGCATGGCGCTGAAGCATCTGGAGCTTTACCACATCTGAAATCATTTACAACAATCCACAAAAGAACATTATGCCTACATCCTCTAAGTTAATGTCAGGGCAAAGACGACACATGGAGAACAACTCCCTCTCTCCTCCTTCTCCACCACCTTTTCCCATCCCTCCATCCTCCCGTCCCTCCCGCTGGAGGAATTCCCAACCCTCTCTGCAGGTAGCCAGCCAGCCAAGACCAGCAGAACATGTGTTTTCCTGCCCTGTTTGGGTCAAAGCGGGGTCATTCATTCATTCCCAGTGATATAGCGACCCAAATCGCCTGCTTATACGCTTTGTATCGTATGCCGGGGCCCTCACAACAGTTGATGAATTCCACTCATACAAGTATAGATAGATAGGCCGATGGAGGACATAAGGAGGATAGCAATGAAAGACTCCGTCGAGAAAGTAAGAGACCCCCCTCTGCTGCCTCCAGACGCATCTCGTCTCAGCCAGTTTGCAACTCAATCAGAGACATGTGCAATGTTTGGAGAGGATTTGTATGTTATGCCGTTTCTTCCCACTTTTCAGATGTTCAAGCCGGGGATGGTTTTGAACTTTGACCACAAAGTTATGAATTTTCTTTTAAGGCTCAAAGGAACTTAAGGAAAACATTTCCAGGAGAAAGTACACAGGATATTCGACTTTCAAAGCCAGATCGTATTATATAGGGTTGTCGTGCGTTTAATCATGCTGTTTCATCAAGTTGGTTTAGTTCAGTCTTTGGAACATCCATAATATTTCTTTAAGAAGCTCAGTCTACAAAAACACAACACAGTTAAAAATATTATGATACTTGAATTTATTTTGTTAAGATGTAAGGCTCTAGATACAGGTTTAAAAAATGTCAAATTCCACACTTTAATGTGTTCAGTTAAAAAATAGCTGATTTCAGCTAAATTCCTTTGTTTTTCCATTCTAAAATAAACAGAGGGAAGGATCTCAGTGGTCGACATCAAAGCAACTAGAGGGACAGATTTTAAAAAATGACATGACTTGGTTGTAGATTGCTTTTTTTTCTCTTTTTTTTTTTAAAAAAGAAGATATACCCAGACAAATGCTTACACTGATTTTCTTTCCTATTGAAAATCCTCTTGGCTCACTGCTATTGTGTTTAGCTGTTTCGTTTTTGGACAAAGTCATTGAGATGACATTTGTTGGGAATTGGTGCATTATTAATGAACTAAATTAAATTAAAAAGAGTACTTCAATGCACTTAAAGTAGTCACTTGGGAAAATATTTAAATGATATAAATCGATTCTGCTTTCATCTGCAATCCCAAAGAAAGAGTCATTTTTTTTCACTCTTCGAAAAAATATATAATCCTTTGTGCAACATTAGCATATGGTTATGCATGCAAGCCGCTGTAACAACAGCTGTAGACAAGCTGAGATGGCTGCAGCACTAATGAGACATAAAATGAATAAACAACAATAATAACACTTAGGTATCGCAGGCTGTACTTAATGTTTATCAGGTGTCGTGGCGCCCATGACACAGTGCTGAGTAAGACTCGCAACAGGAGGCATCCCCTTGGCCCCGCAACCAGCATGTGGGCACCGACTGGAGCTGAAAAGGCGAGACAAGAGATTAAGGAAGCAAAGAGCTTTGTCTGTGCACCCTCTTTGCCTCAAACCCAAGCCTGCTCCTCCGCTACAACACACACGCACACACGAACATACATCGTGGTCCCATTTTTTCTTATTACCGTAAGCACAAAGAGAAAGGAAAGAGTGAAATAGTACTTACTAATGGACCAAAAATGTACCTAACTCCCTTGCTTTTCACTTTCCAAAAGCGCTGAAGAACCATGCACTCACCAAATCTGTTCTCTGTCCCACTGTTAAGGACTACATTTAGTCAATCATACAGAGCCCTGTAAGGACTGGATTTCGGAACATTTTGCAAGACTGGATGAAATTCGAGTTAATGGGTAGAGAGTTGGTGGCTGAGTGAAGAAGCCAGGGAGAGTAGGTAGTTAAAGAGCAGAACAGTGCCTTAGGGGTACTCAGTGTATCCAGACTCACACTGGGAAAAGTGTATTTATCAACTTAATAGCAGGTGTCTGATTGAACATGACTATGATTACAGTAAGTTGTTCCTTCTTTTGGCTCCTCTTCTTCCTCATCACGCGGTCCCCCTTTCTCCGCTTCCTCCTGCTTTCAACCTCACCATCAGCCACCTTCTTTCAACAAACATTGTACAGCAGCTGCTATTGTCAACAGAAACTGATTTTTTTTCCCCCCCAAGGGCATATTACAAATTAAAGGTATGCTTATTTAAATGCAGAGTACAAGTAATGCCAACAGCCTCAATTGGCAGTGCCGTATCAAACTTGGCAGTTATTTCCTTAATTTTTACGACAAAATTTTGCTAAACAGTGTGAGCTAAAATGAAGGGTTGCCACGCAACAGCAGTCATGGCAGTGTAAAATTATTGGAACTTTCTGAAAGATTTTTAACAAGTCACCTTTAAACAAATTATATATAATTTAATAAAAGATAATTAAGCAGAAAAAATAAATAAATGTCCTTGAATATTTAAATTTTTCAGAAATCTCCATTTTGATGTGTTTCTTCGCTGACGACTTTCTTTTTTATTGCCTTTTTCTGTTTAGATGTGTATCAGACAGTCGTTTAGGGATCATCTGCGTTGCAAATTAGCATTTTCTGAACATTCTGCGAAGTGCCTTATTTATTTTAGTCCAAATACGTGCAAATAAATCTGAAATAAATAGATGTTTTTGCTGATTTCTATAATGTGCGATGTTGCATTTTGCACAGACCTGAAGAAAAAGCTTGTACATGTGCTTTTCTTAGAGGGAAACATTTGAATAAACAAAACTGACTTGTGGAATAGGGGGAGAGGGAGCCATTTAGCTGATAAGGCAAGGAAGGCCCTTCAGGTGTCTCCTGCTCCACTGCTGTGTAAATGAGCTCCAATTAAACAGGCGGCCCCTTGCTCCGGGTCTCCCTGCAGCCCTCCCCAGACTCCTCCATCGCTAAAGCCTCCCACAGCCCCTTGCTGCTCGCCGTAAGGCCCAGCCCACCCCACGGCTCCTGCAGCTGCTCGCTCACTCCCAGTCTCTGTTTCTAACTCACACTGCGTGACCCAAAGGCCTGCTCGACTTGCGTGCGTGTGTGTGTGTTAACAGTTGTCTACTGATGTGTTTGCTTGTCTTTGCATTTCTCTGTGTTTGGAAGCCCCGCAGCATTTCAGCCTGTTGTCATCTCTTGATAAGTGACAGAGCGATCCAAGTGCCGCATCCCTACGTCAAGTTGCTTTGTTCACATTGCTGTTACTGCTCTGAAATTAAAAAAACTTTGTTGTTTAAACATGAAATAGAAAAAGACTTTTGTTTGATAGGAATCATTTTCTGATATCCCATGCACCCATATGTTATGATATCTAGAAGCATCTTTTGGCCAATGACAGAATCTTAACAGTTTGCAAACATCATCCGATTCCTCAGAAGGCCTTTGACATGCGACAACAGGGGCCAGGGAGCAGCAGGAGTTTTGGCCAATTAGACAAGGTGGTGATTTAAGTGACCAGATTGGGAAAGTCACTGCTGGCTGTTGGCCAGGCCACTGGGTTACAGCCCTCAGATGAAGAAACCATGACACGAGTTCCTAGAGGACCAAACCATCAAGAATCAAGTTTTAGAAGTATTGCTGCAACATTCAGAGTAAAGTATGTTGGGTCGGCAACAATTTATGTAAAACTTTTTATGCAAAATTCAGTTATATAAGAATATCGCCGAAGCTATTCTTAGATAAATCAGTAATGATACTTTTTTATGCGTTAACATATATATACATATATATATATTACTTTTGAGGCAAGTTAGATACAATTAATCTTAATTATCAATTATTAGGACAAAAATTTGTTGTAAATACAAGATATTATCATTACCTATTATCATGAGTTTGTGGTTTAAACTTATCCTTTACCAATGATTAAGGTCCTTACTTTGAAGTAAGACAGGGGGTAGTTCTTGAGATTTCTGTTGTGTAATGTGACACTTTTGAACTGAGTGGCAACATTTTGGTCACTCCATAGGAAAAAGTTAACTGGGTAAGCAATTAACGTCTAACAACACAGTAATTCACATTTGCTTTGGAGCTTCATATCAGTTTTTAATTAAAGGGCTATTAAGATCAGACTGAATCTGAGCTTCTTTTTAGCTCGAAATCTAAAAAAAAAACCCTAAACTGGATCACTTGATAACCTGAAAAGGTTTTCTTTTAAAAACAGCTCAAGATTTATAAAAACTTTTCTCCTATTTCTGATAGACACTCGGTCCATTAAAACTACAGTGGGAGTCAGCACTTTTAAACTTACTAATTCAAAGCAAGCATTTTGACAGCCAGACAAGCTTCATCCAAATGTTAGCAGACAAGCCAACCTTAGTTAATTATTTCTGCACTACATCCTGAAAATGTACAATTACGTTTTGTACAGGGCAATAAAAGGATTAAGTGTTAAAGTTTAAATGCATCAATACTATTCTCCTGTCTTGTGGTGTTGAAAATTCTGTCTGCATAGAATCTAAAATTGCCTCTGTTTATGTCAGAGCCGCTAGTCAATCTGCTTCCCAGATCGGTCCCACTTACCGTAAGAGAAAGAAACAATTACCTGCTCTCTTCAAGGTATATAGGCCCTGTCAGTGGTGCCTCGTGCATAATACATACCTGACATTCTCCAAACGTTACCTGCCACATGTAACCAGTCTAACAGTAAAAGGTATTTGTCTGCACCCCTGCTGCTCCAAATGCTAGATATTTAAAATTAATGGCAGAGATTAAGATACCTTAAAACCCGCAAATGGTATATTTAAATATTAAGTCACATGTAATTAAGCAGGAAGAAATATTCATTCCTGTTGTTAGGGACAATTATTACAATTTCCATCAAGGGATTTCTCAGCTTGGCT
Source organism: Phalloptychus januarius (assembly GCA_902982915.1). Classification (NCBI taxonomy): domain Eukaryota; kingdom Metazoa; phylum Chordata; class Actinopteri; order Cyprinodontiformes; family Poeciliidae; genus Phalloptychus; species Phalloptychus januarius. Next base: position 5,620,934 of record CADWAE010000362.1, read on the forward strand.
TTTGTTCTGAGCGATAGTGATTAACATTACGTCTAATTGAAGTCATTTTCCCGGACTTGGGTTATTTCTCATCCCTGGCCTTGGAAAAAGAGGAAGCTGGACAGAGCGCCAGCAGCAGGTGGTGGTGGAGGTTTTAACTATTTGATTTTCTCCTCTCTGGTTTCTTCCTGTGAGCATATTTGACTGTGCATAGGGGGGTCATCCGCAGGTGCCTGTGGTGGTCAGTTTTCCCAGAGGGAGAGGTGAATCAGTGGACAGTCGGAGATGAGGACACAGTGGGAAAACGCCACTGGGGTTAGCAGCCATTTCCTTACATCACTTAGGAAAAAGAAAATAATTAATTGTGTGATGTCCACCTTGTTGGACACCACACAATAGCCACTCGCTAAAAATCACAATGTTGTGTTTTCTTCTAATCAGACGACCCTATTAAAATGACAGTGGGAGTCAATCTTTTAAAGTATGTTCAAAATTAGTAATTTTATGGATAACTTTTTGAAAGCTCTAACTTTTACCTCAACAAGAACATTTGGTAGCTTAATTTAAAATCAAACATGTTTCAGAAGGATATAAATTCAGTGATTGAACTTAAAAGTAGTCAATATATATATATATTTTGGCTCTAGCAGCTTTCTACTTGAAAGTGCTCAGACAGGAAAAAGAGTATTGAGAAAGAGGGAAGACATGCAGAAAAGGTCATCAGGCCGGGAATCGAAACTGCAACAGCCGCGTTGAGGACTAAGGCCTCCTTACATGGGTAGGCTTAGCCCCTGCGCCACCACAGCACCCCAAAATTAATCAATAAATTGAACTGATTTAATGTTACATTGTTGAGGATTTTCAGAAAATATTGTTGAACTTCCTGTGAGGAACTAGCAATTTGAGTATCCCCAATTTAGACCACTTAAGGGTGGATGGATGGGGAGGATAGACAAAATGAGGAAAAAAGGATCAGTTTATCAGCATGACAGTATTTTCCAGGTTTTTACTTTAAAGCCATTAAGACCTCTGAGGTATTTTGAAAATAATCTAACTCCATAAACATTAATGAAATCACTGTTCTAGAACACTGATCAGTGTGGACAGTTGCTTTGTCCGTTTTATCAGAGGCTTTTGTTGACATCGATATGTAGTTTATTCAGGGGAGGAAAACCAGAATGTTTTGTCTTTATGGACATTGTTTACCTCAAGCAAATTGCTCCAACATTTAAGATAATATGCATCTTGAATGTATGGTGCTCTGATTTTGACACAAAGCAGAGCCTTTACGCTGTTTGGGTGGAAGGTTGTCTTTATGCAATAAAAATACTTTTGCTATTTTAAGGCGGTTTATGTTATATTTTGAACCTGCCAAAATATTGATTCATGTATTCACTATTGGTGTCAAAAAGCAGGGCTTCACTCGGAGCTCCAACGATAGAGCGTTCCAACAGGCCTTGTAAGTGGGAGCACAGACTACGGAAATTGTCACATAAACACTTCGCGATCCAGCGATGATAGAGTAGTTTATTTCCATAGTTACCATAGTGACCATGGTAACTACAGAGGAGCTGCTGAGATCCACAGGTGGGACGGGAGAATCTAGACAAGACACATTTTAAGTCTGGCATTCCTCAACTCAACTTTTTGGAAGAGTAGTAAAAAGAAAATCATTGTTAAAGAAAATCATAAAAAGTCCCATATGCAACTTCTTATGACTGTGGTACCATTTGCCACAAGCTATGTGGGGAACAAAGTGGAGATGCACTGGTCAGAAAAGTCCAAAGTTGAATATTTTGGCGTACATGCTAAATGTATTTGAAAGGTACTACTCACTCACTGTACATGCAATTTCCATGGTGACACATGGTGATGGCTGCATGATGCTGTGGGGGATCATATTGTTTCTTAGGGACCGGGAAGTTAATTCGAAGTTGAAGGAATAATGGCCAAAATTTGAGACTGTAGATGTGCCAAGCTGATAGGGGCGCAGGCTAAAAGACAAGTTGTTGCAATTGCAAATAAATGTGAATGTACTATAAGATCTTTGCAATGCACTGGGTAGCTGCAGCTACCCACAGAAATATCAATTCCCTTTTTGGGAGAAGAAATTAGGAACATTAAGATGCACAAAGCCAAGATATGTTCTATTTTTACAATTCTGGTAGTTCAAGAATGCTTTGCATTGGCATAGACTTTGACTGGACATCCCCACATAACAGCAGTAGCAAAATGACTCAGTTCCTAGTATGTATGTGAGTTTTAAAGTCAACTTAATTTTAAAATCAACATCCCAACAACAATACCGTGGAGGGCTGCAAGAGTGTACTCCAGAACTGTCAGGGATTGCATGAAGAGTATAGCAGCCTTCCTTGCCATTGAACTAAGTCAGTGGTTTCTGAAAGCTTTTAGAACAAACCATATGAGTAAGTACTAAAACTTTCATGTACTTCCATATTGGTCAGTAGTTTCAAACAACAATGCAACTGGTTTCTTCATGAAGACCAAAAAAAAACAGAAAATACTTTTCCTATCCATTAGGAACACAGTGTTTGGCATAACCCACTGGCTTAATGGAATGTGGTTGGGTTTGGTGTAACTTCAAAATTCACTTTACACTTCAGACGTAAGTAGGTACCAGTTCCTGGTCCACTGTTGTCCACTTCACATTATTCTGGGAGTTTTTTATTTTTTATTTACAAATATTCCTGAACACATTTTATAATATAAATGGTTCACTTATTCATGGTGGGCTAAACATTAGGAAATGTTTACTAGCTCCTAAATGGGGAATTAATAACTGCCTACGCTGAAAATAGATCTTCGTATTGCTGAGGTGGGCGAATAATAGAGGACACAGCAGCAAGACTGAGTAAGCTTGACATTGTCAGTCAAACTGATAAATTGGTATATTGAATTTCTGTTTTGGATGACAAGTTCACAACTGCTGTTTGTCATTTATCAGGATTGTCATTCATTACTCCCAAGTTATTTACCTAATGATTTGTCAAAACTCAGCGAAACTATCTGGGTATACCTCTTTCTGGCTGCTGTACAGAAAGAGGTCCAAGATATCTTGATACCTTCATTAGCTGGTGTCCATGCCAGATAGTGAAACTCTATTTCCAAATGTGTCTCAGTGTAAGTAATATGCCTGCATACTGCTATGAGTGACACAGGTCTCTCTTCGGCAGTGCTGTGACCCGTTTTAAAGATCAACGCCATCCCATGAGCGTGTACGCAGCAGTTGTCCTCACACTGAATGTTATTACAGAGAAAAGGAAGGTCAGACTGCTGCCTAGATGATACATGGGAAGCACTTTCAGATTAAAGAAAAAAAAGTCTTCTCTTTTTTTCTACCGTGTCGCATATTGACCTTGGCATTTTTGACAATAGCATCCATCACAAGAATAAAACCGTTCCAACAGGCAAAGCTGGTCCTCCAAGCAGCCAAGTGAATCAGATTAAGGAATAACACCAGTAGATGGATGCTTGACGTCAAAGAAGCAGAGGGATCAGTCTTCCCATTCCGTATGCATTCCACTTCCTCTGCTAACCCCCCACATACCCACAGCCTGGCTGGATTATGTTTCTCCAATTTTGACACTAATGATTAACGGCTGTGAGATTACAGCATTTTTTTAATCGATCCACCAGCACCGAAGGGGTGATTAATATAGACGAGCATTGAGAGGTTGTCAATTTAATCATCTGTTGACCACATGGTCAATCAGTTTAGAAAATGATGGTGCTTTGTCTCCATGATGACAATTACTCATGTAATTTCAGCACGACTTGTACTCTTGGGGATTTTTTTTTACTGTAATTTTAAAAATATAAATAAATATAACACATTTAATAAATTTTAAATATTTAGCATGCAGCAGTGGGCTTGCAGACATATTTATAGCTATTAGTACTAATGAAATACACATTCGGCCCTTTGATATCACTGCAGATGATTTTGCAAGAAATTTCTATAACTAAAAAAAACCTGACAGAAGCAATATCAAGATAAAAAATAATTATTTATTAAAATAAGTTACTTAGCTTGAAGTTGAATATACATAGAAATTTCTAAGTAATAAAATTTTTACAATTTATTAAAAAAGGTATTAGAATAAATATATGTTTTATTTTTTAAAAATCAGTAACACTAGTCAGTTAAATTTAGGAATATTACAAGCTTCATGAAAAAAATGCAGGTCTTAAGAAAAACTAACTCTGTTCTAATCTAAAAACATTTTTAAATGTACAAATTGCATGAAATAACAATATCTTATTTAAAAAAAAATAAGCTGATTAAATTGTTTAAATAAACCTAACAAACTGTTAGGAAATTGCCATTTTTTCTGAGTGGCCGTAGGAAGGCTGCGATCTCCTCGACTGCTGGGATTTCCTGGCTTTTGTGGTGAAGTACACAAAAGCCAAAGCTTTATACAGCTTTATACAGAGCCAACATGGAAAAAGACATTAACTCTGCATGCGTGGATATGTGTGTGCATGTTTCAGAGAAGGGCTGCACTGCAGCACTCAGCTGGGAGCATCCAGTCACTGACCCCTGTCTTCCCAACTGTGTGGAGAAAACTCTTCAGCGTGCATGTGTGTGTGTGTATGTGTGCCTGTGTGAGTATGAAAGAGGAAGAGGAGTGTATGTCTGCAGGACAGAAAGTCAGTGAGACAGAAGTACAGCACAAAGAACAGAGGAGCATTGTGCACCTCAGGCCCTCTCGTCCACATGCTGTCTGTACACAGCCCGAGGAGAAGTCCTGAACCGCACCGGCCTTTGCTCTTTGCACTGACACTGACTCACGCAGGGCAACATGGCGGGCCTCGCTGTGTTTTTTCTGGCCTGACCAGGTTCATCAGACTCCTGAAACTGTAAATACTCAAACTGTCGGTTTTCATGAGCTGTTTCTAATTTAGCCATTTTCCTTTTTAAACTCAGTTGTGCATTTTATTCAAAACTGAATTCTGAAAATATTGCCTGTTTGCCTAAACTTTAACATGCATGAATATAAAAATAAGTGCAATGTGTGAAATGTAAATAAAAAGTCCATATAAATGGCAATTTTCACAAAAAAATCCAGTTGACAATTTTGCTTGAATAAAAATCGGAATATAACTAACTGGAAACATGTAAATGACAATGAAATTTACAAAGTACTTAATAATGGCAAAACATAAAATTTTGTACGATCAACAATCCACAAAAAATAACTGAAAAATAGCATTTGCAAAGCCATTTCTTTCCTGTCTGCTGCTGTAACCAAATTTGAAAATAAAAGCCTCTTTTATTTTCCCCTTTATTGGTCTCAGTGTGGTGGGTGTTTTCTACAATCAAGTTTTACTGTGTGCCAGCAGGACCCTGTGTCCATGTGGACTCTCTGGAGAAAGAGGTGAGCACCAAGTGGTGTGTTTCTCCACTCATGCTATCACCACCACACTGTCATGGCTTTCTATCCCACTTTACTTTGCGTCCAGTCTCCCCAGATGCTGCAAAACAACAGGATGGCACCGAAACAGCTGCATGATTTGCACCCCTGCCCATTTAAACCTTATTTCAAACAATTCACTGAAGCTTTTATTCATGCTGATGTGACTACAATGAAAGAAAAAGACTGACCTTTTTAGCAACTTACAAACTACCCTAAAATGAAGACAATACTTTCATTGCTTCCCCTTTTGAAGAGTGGGGATTTTGGGTAGCAATGTAGGGCTGCAAAGCGCCGAACAACATCAAACATGGAACAGGAGCACCCTCTACTTATCGAAAGTCAAAATGCAGGATTTCACCATGCTCCCAAAATCCTCCCTATTCCCCTATTCCTACGGCTGCGACTGTCCGAGAGCCAAGCCGCAGTCCCGCTCTCCACAATTTTAACAGAAACCATGAGAAAGGAAGCAGCTTTAAAGGCTTCATCAACTGTGACCAATCGGCGTCAGCGGTAACCCGTGTTATACAGGCCACAGTTATGACACCCTCAAAGGGCTGCCCCTGGGGAGGCGGGCGACAGGGAGGGGTTACAAGCGGGGAACAGGGCCTCAGAAGTTTCCCACCTTCCCTTGAACCACAGCCACACACCCTCGGCAGGAGGCGGACAGGGCCAGCTTTGAAAAATAACACCTTTGTGATCCCCTGTCTTTGGGGATGGACCGTGGCCTGCAGATGGCTCTGGATACTCTATGTGTGGATGGATGAAAAGGATAGAAAAGAGCAGGATGAGGAGAAAAAGCCAAACTAAAAACTCCAACATTAGGATTTTTTTTTATTGTTCAGGTTTTTTGTGGGGAGAGAGGTTCAGGGATTTGCATTCAAAATCATACTAATTATTTTCATCTAATTAAGTAATTTTGTTTGACCTTCGCACACAGATGCAAAAAATCTGTCAATACAAGGACAACATAATGGCAGCCTAATAGCTGCTTAAGTAGCTTGCAAATGTATTGATGCCCTTTAAAGGTTTTCAGATTTTGTCATGTCTATTAAAAATAGAACAAAACAAAGTCATAGATAATTATTAAGCCAAGCCTAAGAAAAATTATGCACGGTTTAAGCATTTTATTTTACAGATAAAGATTATAAAAGTGTTGTAGAATGTTTTTCAGCCTCCTTTACTATTATCACCAAGTACAATTCAGTTCCACCAATTGGCTTCAGAAGTCGCCGAGTTGGCAAAGAGAGTCTAGTAAAGACTCTCTTTCGGAGGCTAGTCTAGAATATTGTTCTCTTATTCAATACTGTAAGAGAACAATTTTGAATAAACCACAAAATAGAGACCAAGGTATACAGCAGATATGTAATTAATAAAATTGTGGAGCAGTTTAAAGCAGTGTTAGATTGTAAAACCATAAGCTTTCAATATTTTCCAGAGTGCCTGTTAATTGATCACCTCAAAGTGGAAAGAGTATGGTAAAACTCCAAACTTACCAAGACATCAACTAAAACTGACCAACTGGGCAAGGTAAACATTCATAAGAGAAGCAGGCAAGATATTCATAGGAACTCAGTAAGAATTTAAGAGACCCACTGCTCAGATGAAGGAATCTGTTGACAGGACAACTATTTAAATAAGTATTCTAAAAATAAAAAAAACTAAGAGACACAGCAGACATGTGGAAGAAGGTGAATCGGTCGAATGAAATGTAAATTTTTTGAACAAAAAAGTGTCTGCTGTAGGGAGTATTCTTCCTCAAAGACAGAAGCTGGTCAGGTTTTATGTAAAGGTGGATAAAACTTAAGACTTGAGACTGTGATAAATGTTCACCTAGTTTGACAATAACCTCCAAGCTCCATTGTAAAGATGTAGCTCAGAAAATATTCATGTGTTGACTTGTTTTGCAAGTGGGCATGCAAAACATGTCTCTAAATGTGCACAGCTGGTGGAAACATCTCCCAAAAGACTGATACTGAAATGAAAATATATGCAAGTGTCGGACTGAGGGACTAAATACACTTCTTAGATTATTTGTAAAAAAAAAACATAAGAATTACTATAGTCTATTATTGACTATGATGTGTTTTCTCCCAGTTAATTATGCCTCTGTCTTGGTCTATTACATGAGCAACAAAATGCCTCATAGTTTCTGGTTTTAATTTTACAAAATGTGACAATTCAATAAGTATGAATACTTTCCAACCCACTGTAAATAAAGTCAACCAGTAAGATGAACTTCTGTTAACCCAAACTTCCTGACAGTATTGACTTGAAAGCATCAAACACATTTCTTATCCTAAATTTTGGATTGAATTTTAGCTGTCCCACTATAACATTTTATTTTAAATAAAGCCTTTTTTTTTTACTTTGTTGCCTCAGATACAGCATTGCCACAACATGATTTTCCACTCTTTTAAGGCACAAAATGTTTTCATGCAGACACTTTTCTGTTTCCACACATTTGAACTTCAAAATGTATTGGTTCTCACCTATAAGAAGTGAAGTTACAGCTTTCAAACACAAGCATGCTGCTTGCAAAGTCAGCACGGGTGTAGGTCTGGAAGAAGACAGTGTCTTGCGAAGGCTTGTGTTGCCTCCAAACAGCTGTGGTTGCCTCCTTTGTGTTATTTGGAGGGCCTGTTGCCCCCTTCCCTATTCACGGCTTTCAAACCAGTCTCACTCACTTCTCACTCCCTGGGTTCCTCCTCACAGGTCATAAATTAAGCCGAGGGAGGGGAGGCTAGAGATCAGAAGGGGAAAAAAGGGGAAAAAAGATCAGTCAGGGCCTTATTTCAGTTACACAGTTAAACATATGAAAAAAATAGTGTTTCCAAGAGTTTCCCTGAGCAACTTGTGAAAATTCTGTACATACATTTGTAGATTGGTAGTTTAGCCGGAGCGATTAGGTTCATCTCGTTGCTGTTGACAGTGTATGTTATTTTAATGACTACAATTCGTGGCTAAGAGCTTCTGTGATGCTGTGCATATGTTGGTGTGCAAGAAGAAGGGTGGGTTGAGGAGTCGCAATATGGCTATGGTGACAACCAAACAGCCTCTCCTGTCAAAACAAAGCCTGCTTGTGGTGAATTACAGCCAGTAGCAGCACAGTTCCAACCTTTTTGTTACCATGGACTTGAGCTCAGATGGACCAAATTCTTATTTTCGCTTCCTATTTTTTGGGCTAAAGAAGCATAATAGACACATTGTATTCAGTAAGGTTGGCAGAACATACTGTGACAATGACTTAATGACATGAATAGGAGAAATATTGCACAGTTCAGCGGCTCACTTCACGTGCCATTATCCCCTTTTGTGATACGGAGAGATCAAAATTATGAAATATCATGCGGCACATGTGGGATCTATTCAGCAATGTCACAAAAACTCCCATTGCAAAAAAAAAGAAAAAAGAGAAAAGCGTTAAATGGCTTTGCATGGCTGTGTACGGAACCATATGGACACCTCCACATCTCCTCATTTCATACATGTTTCTTTTGACATCAATAATGCCTTGGTATCCAGTGGCGTCTGGAACGCATCCAAAACAATTATAAAGTTGCCTTGGAAACTGAGGTCCTGTGCCAGGGTGAGGCATACTGTCTGTGCTCAGATAACCACATGGAAAGTCAGAGCAAACAAAGCACTTGACAGGGGTGCAGAAATGAGAGAAATGAAGAGACAGAGGGAGGCGAGGGATGGGCAGAGGTGGAGAGACAAAGATGGAACAAAAGCCGGGTTTTTGGGGGGGAATAAAAAATGTAAATGATTAATTGGAATATTTTTAAACTGGGGTGTGAATACTTCAAGAAAACCTCTGCCAGTCAACAAAATTCCGTAAGAAAAAAAAATTTATATCTACACTGAAGATCAAAATTGTTTCAAGGTTAAGCTGCCCCTTCAGTGACACTCAATTTTCCATGTACAACATAGGGGCTAGGTGCACTGTAACCTTATATGCTAACCTAATGAACAAGAGGATGAAAGTGGTGTAATGGGGGTATTTTTACATTCATCTTTAGGCTCCTCATTATGCGGCCAATCTGACAACCTCGTTAGGAGTGCACGAAAGATTACCCAAGCGTATAAAGAGCAGTACCTTTACAAAAAAACAATAAAAGCAGAGAAGAAGAAAAGGAATCTTAGAATAGGTAGGAATGTCAAGCGCAAAGCCTCTATGATTGGTACACACATGCATATTATCCAAAGGTTTTACCCCGGTGGGAGTAAGTGGGCTGTGGGAGTCAGTAAGTCAATCTGACTGGCTTTCAAAGACCCCTGACTGTCCAGTCTGTTTATTCAGATGAGAGCGACTATTTCACAGTCACTGCATCACTTTGTTTTGATCACACTGATGAAGAACATGTGTTTTGTTTCTCTGTGAGCAGTTGATATGATAAAGAAACATGTCGGTTTGAGTCCCAATACCATTAAACATTTTTATTTTACAGTTTTTAAGCATAAAAGTCAATTGCTTTACCCACACAAGGTCACTATAAGCGATGGCCATAAAACTAATCAATTAAAACACATTTTTAGGCATTTGCACCTGAAGTGTCAGCAGATCTGCGTGCGAGTCATCATTTGTTCTCATTAGCGTTGCTTGAAAAAAAATCAGTAGCCCTTGAGAAAATCAGGTAATTTGTATTCGCAAATAAGGATACTCGACCCAACAACGGCACACCATTTATTAAGCGGCAGCAAGTGCATTTGTGTGCATCTGTTTGCGCTGAGTAGGGTTGCAGCCCTTTGCAACTAAAGGGGTAACTCAGGCATTTAGTTACCCTGTGCCTCTAGTTCAACACTGCACTCTAGTGGCTGCAAAGTGTCATAATACAAATCTAGAGTTTTTTGTGTTTGTGGTTTGATATTATTTGGAAGAAAAAGAAAAGGTTATACCATCTCTTGGATGAGAACAATCAAGGTATAGTGTACAGCATAAATCACCTGTTAGTAAAGTTTTACTACATTGAGATGCATATTAGCTGGCATGAACATTAAAATGTACACCGATTTTAACTCAATAATGATAAAAAATAGAATAACATGACTTATAAAGAATGCAGAATTTAACATGGCATTATTTAAACTTTAACCTCTGAATTCCCACACTTCGTGAACAAAGAATAGTTTCTCTACCTTTAACTTTGGCTGGGCTCACTTTACTCGTCCTTTGAACTACTTTATGAGTCAACAAGTAACAAATACTGAATATTATTCAAACAAACCTACAAAAAAAACTCCTAAAAACAGGAGTAAGATATCACGGTCTTCTAATCACCTAACCCCGCGGGACTTCTCCAGCACGGGTTGGCGTCTTGTCAATCTAATCATCCGCTGATAAAACTTACAACTTTTAACAGAACGGTGCACATGAACCGCAACGCAGTGTTATTTCACGATAAAATAAGAGGTAAACATCTTACACAGTAGTTTTGCTGTGTTTTCACTGTGTACTAATACGAAGAATAGTGAAATACAATTCAACAATCACGACCGAAATACTGGTTTAAGCATTCACATTTCCGTCTGAGGCAAACGGGAAGTCCCCCCCAAAACCAACCCGGAAGCAACGCCCCCCAAACAAAGGTTCCACTTGCCCACTTCTGCTCCCATCTCAACGTCAGGAAAACACTATAGATACAGACAATTTATCATGCCAAAATGCAAACATAATATTATTTATTCAATTTTGAAAAAAGATACAATACATTGTATATGGAAATATTTCAAAAATTATAAAACCAAAATAATGGATGACATTTTTAAGGACTCCATACATGATGCCATTAACTATATTGTGCATTTATGGGGTGCTTTGGTGGCGCAGGGGTTTAGCACACCCACATACAGAGGCCTTAGTCCTCGACGCGGCCGTCCCAGATTCGAATCCTGGCCTGGCGACCTTTGCCGCATGTCTTCCCACTTTCTCATTTCCCTCATTCCTGTCCACTAACTATTAAATAAAGGCCACTAGAGCCAATAAAACCTTTAAAAAAAACAAAACAACTATATTGTGCATTTATTATGAATCCTCCGGAAACTCAGGTTATCAGAGACCTCTCCACCAAAAGTTGACCAGAGCTAAACTCTATTATACCCTAGATATTCATTTCAATTTTAGTCTCATCATATTCTGCACAGTTGTCTGTTTACTATTTCAAGCCTATTTCACTTTCTGGTGTTAACCTTTTTTGTATGTATTTTCTTGTATCTATGTTGGTCTCTGGGACCCCAGAGTTGACTGATGAGGACCGGCAGTCCAAATGGAATGCAGCTCTGGGCACTGAGGCCAAAACTGAGGTGAAGGAGAAGTTCAGAGAGGCCATGGAGAACAACTTCCGTACAACTTTGAGGAGATTGTGGCCCACCATCTGGTGTCTCAGGCGGCAGCAGAAGTGGTGAGTCACCAACACTGTTTATGGTGAGGAGGATAGTATGTTGCTCTGGACTTTGTGGATGGGTGGGCAGAATACTTCGAAGACCTTCTCATTCAGACCATCATTTCCATTGAGAAATAATAATGGATGGTCCTTGGGTCTACATGTGATCCCCCCATTTAAAAAGGGGGCTCAGATTCCCTAGCCACCCTGGTAAGGTTTATTCGGGGGTTCTGGAGAGAAGGGTCAAATCTCAGATTCAGGAATATCAATATGGTTTTAATTCTGTATGTGACAGATTGGCCCAGCTCTACAGAATTTTTAGGCCAGGTCAAGATGCTTAATGAATATTTTTTGTAACCTTATGATTGTGTCTCTGCTTTTGGCACATTATGTAATCCTATCGGCGTCATCAGGTTGTGATCTGCAGCTTTCACTGTAGCAGTGCATAGCCTGGTGTAAAGCAACTGGGATGAGGATCAGTGAGTCCAAATCCTGAAATGGTACAGTGAAAAGGGTACAGTGCCTTCTATTGGTCGGGGAAGAGATCCTACCTCAAGTGGAGTTCAAATATCTTGAGGTCTTGTTTACAAATGAAGGAGAAATAGAGTTTGGATTGGTGCTGGCTGCTTTTGCAGTGATGTGGGTACTGTACTGATATGTCATTGTGAAGAAAGATCTGAGCCAGAAGGTGAAGATCTTGATTTACTAGTTGAAACACATTTACAGTCACTGCTCTTCGACAGTGAAGTCTGCTGAAGTGGCTCTGGCGCCTGGCTATAATGCCTCCTGGATTCCTCCCTGGAGAGATATTTTGGGCACGATCTACCAGATCCACCAGGAGTGTTCAGTACATGTTGAAGGGACTATTCCCTTTGAGGAACTGACCCAAATGACTGGGGAGACAGAAGTCTGAACTTCTCTGCTTAGGCTGCTGCTACTGTGACATGACCCCAAATTAGCAGAAGACAATGAATGGATCTTTTTACAGAAAAATGGTTGTGTACTCCAATGCCTGTTAAATAGGAATACAGTGCACCATATAAATACTTGAAACGAGATTCACAGTGTTTTGCAGGATCAACCAACACTAAACCAACCTTAGTGTAAGGGATGTATTTTGAATGTGTACATAACACATTTCATTTGTTACACAATAAAGTCTGGGTGATTTATTGTTGGTAAAACTATTCGGCTCTCTGCAGGAGATTAAGATCTTGAACGTTTGCCACATCAAAATCAATCCATCATTAAGAGCCATCTACATCTTTATATGAAGATATTTTTACATCTTCATAAAAAGATGTAAAAATATCTTTATATGGTGATTTTTTTTTGCTCAAAAATATTATTTAAAGGGTTAGAAGGCTCTAAATAATCACATAGTAGACACCAAATTTACTATGTAGACTGTAATATTAAAACGCTGAGAGAAATGTCAGGAGTCATCTTTCACAGTTATTCTTCACTCAGTTAAGTAACACAAAAAATAAATCCACACCAAAAATCTGGAATTCTGCTTTGTCAGGACATAGTGAATGGATTTCCTTAGCATGCTAATGACCAGATGGCTATTGCACGGGAGTAACTCATGGAACAACTTGAATTTTAGGTTGACAAATTTCAGCATAAACTCCTGAGACAGTAAACATCCTTCAAAATTTGGAGTAAGCAATGGAACCCTCAGACATGGCAAAAATGCTAAATGTTTATCCCACCAACCAGAAATCTGCTTCTAAATGTTTAACTTTGACAAATGTAATAAATGCTTTAAAAACCTTGTCGAAAGATAAATTAATTCTAAAATTAAATTAAATTTACCAAAACGACACATTCTTGTTTTCTATTGTTGACTCAGACTTTATCTCTGAGTTGATAATAAAAACGGTAGAAAAGCCGACGAAACCCTTGATAAATATATGTTATTATTTCCTGCATTAAAACCCCCAGCTTTCAACACCTTCGTGTGCTCTATTTATTTCAGCTCTAGTCGCTTCTGTTTGCTTCTGTTAGTTTAGATCTACTGTGCTATGTTCCCATTGGCGCCGGAGAGCAGGAAGCGTTGTGACGTCGTCCAATCAGATTAGAGGTTTATTCCATAGCTTTGCTTCCATTCTGAGTGACCCGTTATTATTGGAAGTAGCACGTTAAAGATCGGTGAGTATTTATTTTTCTCGCGTTTTATTTCTCGGTTTTAATGTGGAGTTTCAAACAGTGGGCGATACACGTGGAAAAAGCAGTCTTACGGAAAGCTTTGCACCAGTGTTTCAATGAAGAGGTGGGCTGATGAGACGTCGGTGTGCGCTCGATTCTCTCCAACTGACGAGACGTGGGGAGTAAACATGCAAAACACCACCGGTCGCGGCGATCTCCATTGATGCAAGCTCAATACAGGAGAGACAAGGCTTGCGTGCCTATTGTTGGAGTTGACGCTTAAGTCTGTTGTTCGCGTGTAAACTAGAACAAGTAAGAGGATTTCCCACACTGCCGAGTTATATCTGGAAGCCTTTCACTTCCAGATATAACCCGGAATGTCTGTGTCGCCCACCAGCACGCAGACCCCTGTAGCACTGAGATCCCCCGGGCGACACCGACGACTTGGGGAAAACACACTTCCTCATTTTTTTTTATATTTAAAGATATTAACTTTTATTTTTTATGAAGTAAAGACGCTGCCTGAATTTCCTCAACTGCGATGGTTTAGCATTTATGACTGTGACCTAAATTATCACAAGATGGCGCCAGTGTGCTGTTTTAAACAGTTTCCTACACATCAACAGGTCTCCCAGCATTCTGAAGACATGAACATGTACGCTGTGCCCACCCCAGGAATACCAGGGTGTCCCCCAGGATTAGAGTACCTGACAACTGTAAGAGCATGTTCCCCTATGTTAAAGTGAACCTTGATATGCATTGAAAAAGTTAAAAGTATGTTCACAGTCCCTGCAAGTATTCACACCTCTTGGCATTTTTGTTTGTTTTTGTTACATTACAACATGTATTTAAATGTCTTTATTTAATCTAATTTCTAGATAATACATCTGGACAAAATATTCTAAGTTGGTGAATGAATTAAAGAAATCTCTTTATGTAGTATTAATAATAATTTAAAATATGCATGTATTCATGCCTTTTGCTGTGAAGTCTTTAAAAGGTTTCTGGTGCGACCAATGACCTTTAGAAGTCACTTGCTTGGTGAAATGAACTACACCTGTGTGTCACATGATATGTCACCATACACCTTTCGTATCACTTCATGCATTGTCTCATTCGTCCAAGACTTGTGAATCCTGTCACATAATGTCTAAAACACCTCCCAACAAACCTCCTTTGTTTCTATTTTTATTGGTTGCATTTAAAAAATGAAATACTTTATGTGGTTTTCCAGGTGGATCAGCTCCTCATCAAACAGAAGGTTGAGGTCGTTGAAGGTACAGTATATGGCATGAGTGTTTTCCTTTTTTTGCTGCAATGTTGTACGCTAATGTTGTATGCTTCAATTCACACAGCACTAGTCGGTTTTGAAAGCAATAACAAGTATGAGGTGCGAAACGTCATGGGTCAGAATGTGTTCTACGCTGTCGAGGAGAATGACTGTCTGAGCCGGCAGTGCTGTGGCCCCCTGCGGCCCTTTAACATCCATGTCCTCAACAACTTTGGCCAGGAGATCATCAGCGTCACTAGGCCGCTGAAGTGCATGTCTTGCTTCTTCCCATGCTGTTTACAAGAAGTGAGTTCAATCGCCTGGTCACGAATTGCATTTTAGAAAACAAATGGGAGCATTCAGATGTTATTTACACTGCCTTTCACAAGTATTCAGACCCATCTTTTACACTTGGCACGTTACTTTTATTATTACATTATTGAAAAGTGACAAAAAGAATAGACAGGCTTTACTTCTGGAAGTAAAGAAAGTCCTCTCAACCGGACACATTAAACATGTGAAATAGATGCTTAGGTCAAATACAAACATTCTGACCTTGCAGAACACTATGTGTGGCAAAAAATTTATCGCCACCCAACACCCTAATCTCATCATCCCATGGTAAAGCAGAGGTGGCAGCATTGTGTTGTGGGGATGTTGTTCTTCAGCTTGGACAGGAAAGCTGGAAGGCAGATGCAGCTAAACACAAAACAGAAAGTGGCTGTAAAAGACTTGAGACTCAGGAGTAAGTTTATCTTCCAGCAGGATGATAACCTAGAGAAGTCTTAAATAGAATTCTAATCAAATATGTTTACTTTTGTAAACATATTTTATTTACAAAAGTAAACAAATATGTTTCGAATGTCAAAACGTTCAAGGTTAATGATACTTTTGCATGGCACAATATTTGTTCTTTGTGTTTTGCATGTATTTTGAAAGCTTGGTAGTTTAGGGTGTAAATACCAGTCGCGTTTTTCTGCCTCTTACAGCTGGAGGTGCAGGCTCCGCCCGGTAACACAGTGGGCTATGTGATACAGCAGTGGCATCCATTGTCTCCTAAATTTATTGTAGCAAATGAACACAATGAACCTGTCCTGAAGATCCATGGGCCCTTCTGTGGCTGGAGCTGCCTTCCTGATGTTGACTTCGAGGTGGGGCTCTTTACTTAAATGACTTGATCAGTCCTAACAATGTAACAGTTTTTTCCCTTTAACAAATGTCAGGGAGTTTCCAGTGAGGAACAGGACACACTCACATGTTGGTACAATCTGGCCTTTGTTCCGTGGTTCGCATAGTTTTATTAGACTGAGCCGTGAAGGGGGTCGGGGTCAGTGATGTAGACGTTTTACAAGACCCTGAGGATGGAAAACAAAACATGTTTTATGGCCATGATTTCTCCCTCTGGTCTTTGAAGAATTTATAGAAATAAAGAAATTCCTTTGGCCATAAGTAACAATATACATGAATATAAACTGCTCACTGATCCTTATCCTAATTCAACACACTTATTTTCGATGTCCTGGATGCTTTTTTTCCACAGATTTTGACAATGGATGAAGTCAGCAAGATTGGAAAAATCAGCAAACAGTGGACAGGACTGCTACGGGAGGCATTCACAGATGCTGACAACTTCGGCATCCAGTTTCCCATGGATCTGGATGTGAGGATGAAAGCTGTAATGATCGGCGCATGTTTTCTCATTGTAAGTGTAGCATAAAAAACATTTCATTTATATATATACTTATAGCAGTAAATCAGCCTGAAATGTGATGATGACCTGTAACGTCAAGATCTTGTAAAAGGATGCAGTTTGGGGATTCTCACGTTGTAATTTGCAAGCAAGCATCCGTATAAGTGCGGCTGCCGCAGACGCCATGGCCTCACTTGACCCTGCTATCATTGGGAATGTTTCTTGTTGCTGGTAGTCAGGATCTTCATGGAGCTTCTAATTAAATGATCACTTAGGCTACATTTAGTATTATTTATGACCCAAAAAGAACCCAGTCACATTAAATCCAAGTCTGTTTGAGTTACAGTTTGGATGAAATGTTAACATGGACCTACAAAGGATGCCATTTTAATTTGGGGGTTTTGATGATTTATTTGATTTTTTTTTTTCACAGTGTTGAATTTAAAGATTTATTTCTTCCCCTCACAGGGTCAATTGTTTACATACTCCTAATTAAGTATTTAAGTAAATATCCTGAGGCAAGTTGACCACATGCTTTCTGTAGTCTTCAGCAAGCTCCTAGCATGATTCTGGCTTTAAAAAAATGTGATGGAGATAAGAACTCAACAGCATAATGCTACCAACATCCTGAATGACAGTTGAAACAATGTTTTTTGGTTGGAAAATCTCACCTTCACTCTTCCAAACATATATCCTGTCCCAAAAATGCAATTATTGTCTCATCTAACCATAAAAACAAGCCATTTGGTCCTTCCCTTTTCACACCTGCAAAGTTCAGATGAGCTAGAAGGTGTTGACTTTGGATTGAAGGCTTCAGTCTAGGCCTTTAGCCTTTCAATAGATGGTCATGTTTAGGCCTGTCGAGATAAACGATAAATCAATTAATCGGACGATTAAAAAAAAGCTATCGAGTAAGTTTAATTTATCGTCATTATCGTTTCTCCTTGCATTTTTCCATGACACTGGATGAGAAAGCTCATCTCCTGCTCTCCGCTGACCCTTCATCATTTCTTTAGCGTAATGCCCAGATCACACTACATGATCTCAGAACTGTCGTCTGATTGTCGGCCCATTTTCAAAACCTGAGAGACCAACACCAGCCGATCGTGGTGTCCAACAATGTGCACAAAATAATGGCGACAAGTCATTTTAAAACCAGGCATTAATCAACGTTTTACTACAACCTACCTGCAGTGCATGTGGCTGGTGTCAGCGTAAAGTCCTGACTGAATGAATATCATTAGATACTATTTAGGTCAGGTTAACGATGAACAGCTGGAAAGTTACCGGGTTTATCAACTGCGGTAGCAGTTTGGCTGCAGCTCCTATCCTGGTAATTTCTGTGGATATTCTTTGCACCAAATGTTGAATAAACATTAATGTTGTTTTCACATATAATCTCCTATGTCCGCTGCTCTCCGGGTTGCGCCGTCAGCTGGTTGGGAATCCCTCCTAATTTCCCCTCAGAAAGCACGAAGATTAATCCGAGCTTTCTGATTGGCTGCCTGTCACATTCAGCAGGCTGCGTTCTGATTGGCTGCCTGTCACATTCAGCAGGCTGCGTTCTCGCTCCCTGCGAGGAAACCCCGTAGATCATTCGTAACACACGACCCCTACAGGACGATTGGCGAAATCGCAGCGACAATGTTAGAACGGTTAACGTTGCAAGATTGTCATAAATCATGCAAAGTGAACTGGGCTTAAGGGAGGAGTGAACTATTGCATCAGGTGGTCGATATGCCATCTTCTCTATTTAAATCTAATAATTATTGGAGGGCAATATAGTATACAGACTTCATAATCTGCACTCTTTGGTTAATGTAGTTTTTATTTCCTCTTTGGTTTTATGTTGTTTAGATTTTATTCAAGTGTATTTTTTTGTTAACATAGACTGAGAGTTCATTTTATTTTAGTTTTAGGTTCTCTGTTCCAGCATTAAATGTTCTTTTGAAAATAACGTGTATCTATTTTTGACAGGATATCTCTTGCATTATTATGTCATTTCCATTAAATCAGTGTAAAAGGGTCTCCCGACAATATTATCGTTTATCGCAATAATTTTTTGAGACAATTAATCGCTCAGCAAAATTTGTTATTGTGACAGGCCTAGTCATGTTGAACTCTCGTTTAGTCTTTTTAATTTTACATAAAATCAGGATCTAGAGTTAAACATTGGACACATTCTGGTATCACCAACCCAAACTCGCATCAAGATTTAGTTTTGAATAGATAAAGCTGGTTACTATTAATCTTTTGGAATGGCCTAACCAAAGCCTTCACTGCAATTGTGTTTTGTGGACCAGATTTAAAAGTTGACTCAGTACCTGGATCAAACTAATAATAATGAGCTGCATGCACAATAAAATAAAGTAAAATATGATTTAGCTGTCAATTTCCATTCAGTAAATGTATTCCAAAACTGTTTTATAATACATTTCCACCCAATAAGTGTCGCATGAATACCAGTTTTAGCTTTGGCTTCATTAACACTTTCTGCTTGTTCTCGTTAACAACAGGATTTCATGTTTTTTGAGACTACCAACTGAGACTAGGAGCCAGGCAGGATTTCCACATCACATTCCTGGTGGAACAAGGCCACAAAGCCATGATGATCAGTCCCAAGATGCAGATCGATTAAACAACCTTCAATTATCAGAGAACAAAAATGAGCCCAAAAGTTCTAACATTGCATGAATAATGAAATGTAGAAGGTTTGTTTTGGCTTCAGCTGCTCAGGTTCGTTTGACATGTTTCTGTGGCTGTGTGGGTTCTGTTACTTTTTTATTTTTTTGAATAGCAGTGATTGTATGGATGTTGCTGTGTTTATTTATAGGGTGTATTTACATGATGCTTACTGATTACATATTGAGCCCAAGAGTTTTAATAACTACCATGAAATAACTTTTTTTACAGTAAGAAGACACTGGTTTAAGATTTAGAAAAGGAAAAACAGCCATGTTCTGTTATACACTTTGAAAAAGTAATATAATTTTGTCCATTCAGATATTTAACACACACGTTGCCAATTTTGTAGGTATGTTAGGTGGTGTGATAAAGGATTCATGTAATGTAGAAGTTTGGAATTGTGAAAAGCAAACAAGCTTTGAGTGTGTGTTAAGTGATGCATATATAGTGTAATGTTTTAAGGTTTTGCAGCATCCATAATTTTATTTACACAGTGGATATTTTATTTTTTTAGGGATGAACTGTAGCTTCCTATGACATGTCAGCAGTGACCAGGAGAGGGAGCTAGATAATTACTTAGTATTGGTTCATTTTTCAAATGAACAGTTTCAAAACTCACTAATAGAAGTTGGTTATCTATTTATTATTTTTCCATACTAGTCTGTATTTTTGGACAAACTCAGGTTGAAATGCATGCTGCTGTACTGTAGTTCTGATTACTGCTGATTCTGGAAATTGCACACCTACATTTAATTCTACATATATCAAGATGATTTATTTATTTATTTATTTTTGTTTCCATCCTGTGGAGCATGCATGGCATGATCTGTTTATCCATGTTCTTGCAGTTCCATTGTGATAATTTTGCAGTTTAAATATTTAAAAAAACATACAAAGCCAATAGGTTCTATTAAAGCTACTGGCAGCTACTTGTTCTTTGATCAAGTGGAAATGTAACAAGGAAGACATGGATTATGTTAATAATGCCAGTATTTTTATAGTGCTATTAAGGTGTTCTGTTTTTTTTTTGTTTTGTTTAGACATTTTTTTACAACCCCCATTAATTTGCTAACTTTGAAAAAAAACACCCATCTTAAGCCATTTGATGTCATATTTAAGTCCTGAAATTCTACAGACTTTTATTTTTGTAAAGAATACTGCCAGTTAGAGAAATTGATTATACCTTTTTAAACCTAAGATGTCCTCTGTCAACGGTGTTTTACTCTGCCTTCAGTGAGCCGACACGTACTTGTAGAATTACCATAAGTGGATTTAATTCACCAGATCTATTTCCATTATTGATTTGGAGACTTTATGACTAGTTCTTGAGTTGGTTGTCTTTTTTTCTAATTTAATGGCATAGAGATTACCAAGGTAAACCCGGTAAAAAATATATAATTTCCGCTGACCTGATTATTTTACAGCGCAGTACAAGTTTGAGATGCTGAGATGCATTTTGTTTGTGCGTAACCATCAGTTTGGGACAGAATGTGATGCAGTGTAACTTTTAAACAGATGAAACCTGTATTCTACTTTTGCACTAATACTGTGAATTAATAAAATGTTTAGTCCTTGCAATGTATTGAAACTGAGCTTGGCTTAAATTGTGCAAATAGTCTGTAAAACCACCTCAATAAAATTTGCAAAATTGTTCAATTGCAACTTGTTCAATTTTCCAGTTTTACTTTATTGAAGACTTTCTGGAAGCTGTCTATTGCAGTGTATTTCCAGTCTCAAAAATATACATACACCCTCTTTGATATCTGGTTTGGTAGCCCTCAGTATTCATCTCCCTTAATTTCCTATTTTGAGCTGTAATGCAAGAAAGAATGGGAATAGAAAATCTGTCTGTACATGTTTATGTAGTTCTGAAAGGGTCTAGCTACATATCTAAGCACAACCAGCAAACTTCCCCCACCCCCAGATAGAAAACATTTCTAATTCACTGCTGGAAAACATTCATTTCTTGATTAAACTGAATATTGTACCACAAAATGAGAGGCTGAGTAATAGTCAACATTTGGTCTGAATTAGATTGTCTTTTTATAATTTAATGGCATACAGATTACCAACCACAGGAATAAATAGATGTCAATAACAGTGATTTGCTGCTTGAAAAATCTCAATCTGTGGGAAATAAACACATTTTAGCTGGTGCAAGGGAGAAGATGTCAAGTGGAACACCCTGTTTTGACCAACATGTGTTCTAAGAACACATGTTAAAGCTTGGTTTCTCATAAACTGTAAAGTATCTGTATGCTCAGGGAATTTAAACAAACAGCAGTGGAGACATTTTTGGTTCGTTCTATTTGACTGAATAGGATTTGCCAGATGGACCAGCCAGCGGCCATTTGTTGTACCCTGTTTATATCCCCGACAGATTCCCATTGTATTGGGTTTCAACCATTTAGTTTTTAACCAAGCAGTCCCTGTTATTGAACATATCTGGATTGTCTTATGTTTAAGAATATGGAACTTAAGTATCATTTTAAATTCTATTTTTTTATAATCAGGAGATTTTTAAAAGCAAACTGTAGTTCATAAACGTATACAGATCTGAGCCAGTGGAGCAATTTCATCCTATGACAAGTCATAAAAAAATAATTTCATCATTCCTGCAACTTAGCATGCACTGGGAGCTCAGAGGAATGCATTGTGTGCTGTAATGGGGTGACTCTGTACTGGTGTTCTCAACGGCACTCACTGGAATTTGAGCTATTTGTGTTTCAAACATACTGGGACAAACACATGGCTGAATCCACATCTGTGCAAGCACAGCCTAAGAAAACAACACACCCAGTAGGTTAAAGACAGAATCTATAATTGTCACATAATTATTTACTCTGGAATGACAAAGATGAATCAAGTATAAAAAAGGAGCTAAAGTTAAGCTCATTATAAGTCAAGCATACTGTATTGGCTAAGTGGGTTGCACTATTTCACTCACGCATGCCCAAAGTCAGACATGGTCATGACAGCATCATGATATGGGACGACAGCTGCAAACTTACAGACTAATAATTAGCGAGCCAGTTTAAAAGCCATCTGGATTTTTGAAAGCTTTAAAAAAAAGTCATATTTCAGTAAAACTTGGTTCATAAATTAAAGTGACCCAAAGTACACATAATGTATACAATCCAGATTAGTCTCAGTGGTGGAACTAAAAATTCCTAAAAGCACTGCCAAAAAAAAAAGAGGTGGAAACATCTAAGAGTAAACCATTTGATTGTTGCTTCCTTGCCTATCCAAACACCAAAACCAAAAATGGACAAACAGAATTAATGGCAACTCCTAACTCAACCAAAGCCACAATCCAGTAAAACATAGATTCAAAAGCATTTCTTTAAGTGTGGCAGAATGCCTGTTGATGAAAGCAGAGGATAGGACTTAGGTCTTGCCTCTGGGTTTTTATGTCCTAGGCAGCCAGTCAACCCTAAAGAGAGCTCTCCATAACCATAATGGAGAGCTCAATCATAAAAAAGCACACAGAAGGCACAAAACACTAAAAACAAATTGACTAAAAAATTTCTAAAAACAAACTAGTGCTTCAAGTTTAAGAACCAGTTGAAGAAAATCGAAAAATATCCAGTGAAGAAAAACTATCATAGAAAAACCCCACAACGAATTATCTTCAAACATATAATAGTGTGCAGAAACTTGTGATGAAAGTTGAACTCTTAAGTTAAATGGAAAGAAGACAAACTGTCTTGCAAGAATTTACTATGACACACACTAAGTCAGTTAGTGTGTGTAGCAGCACTTATCGCAACCAAATCTTGACATGGTGATTGGTACTCATTCCAATTGATTGTGCAAGTTTTCTTGTGGTTCTGATGTTTTTTTTCTTTTTCATGGCGGAGCCTGAATCTCAGAAGTCCCATGCAAATGGAATATCTAGGAGATGATGATCACAATTGATCTGCTAATCAGTGGCAAAATCGGGAAAATGTTTGGCCACATAATTTTTACAAAGCCAGTTGAAAAAAATTGGAACCTAAAATTTTTCTTATCACATTATTTGAACTCAGTGACACGGAAAGAAATTAATGCAAACAAGCATCATCTGTTTACAATCACTCTGGCGAAAGCAGCCTCTCATCAAAATTATAAACATAATCTTTCCATTCAATAAAGTGATAAACATAGATCACAGTCTGATATATTAATAATAATTTAAAGTTAGCACTGAATATAAATAAATTCTATTATTTTTAAATCTCTATTACTTTTTAAATAATAAAAGAAAGAACATTCATATATGAAGAACACTTTGACAACATCTACACAAACAACTTTTGAAAGAATAAATTTCTGGATGCATTTTGACCAGATCTAAATCATGACAAAATCTAAAAGAATGTGAAAGATCTGATCCGGTGTGTTTCTGTGCTCTATACTGTGTTCTTCTTGTGTAGCTTTGCTATTCTACTCTAGCCAAAAATCTTTTTCAATCACATTTCTCTTTATATAAAAAAACATATTGTCATCTTATTCTGTTTGTGTAAAGTTATTGTTTAGTTAACCTTCTCTATCCTTTGAGGGTGCTGCAACAGAGACTGTGGCAGCCTGACAGATCCCGTGAGTCCTGGTCAACTACTATTACCCTTAATGTGCAATAAGCAGCCCTGTCATCCTTTTAAGTTCTATCTCTTTTTATAACCCTAATTGGATAATTGTGGTTATAAGAAAGTTATATACTTTTAAGCTTTAAAAGCTGCTAGTTTGCCTAGATAGCACATGATGCTGAGGTTTTAGATGCCACGGCTTATTAAACAGGAGTTCCTCTTTGCTACAGTAACATAGTAACCATGTTATGAATATGCCTGGTCAAGGTGTCCTATTTTTAGTCACATGGACAAAAGTGACTTGCTAAAAGACTAAACAAAATGCCAGCCCGTCCTTTTTTCTGTTTATCCAAAATTGTGATGCTGGTGCACCAGGTCCAGGAAAGAAACTAGATATGTCTATTCCCAGCAACACTCACCAGTTCCCCGTAGTGTTGCCAGACGAAAAAAGGGCCTCTCCATCGAGTTCTGAGTCATCTTAAACTCCTCTAATTGGGACATGCCTTGAAAACCTGCAGAACAGCAGCATCTCTACTTCAAACTTCTCTGTGTTGACGGAATTCCCTACCGTATATGTAAGGTTGAGCCCAGTCTCCCAACAGTAGAAGTGTATTTCTGCAACTGTGTCCGAATCCTTATTCTGTCAGCCATGATCCTTATCTAATGGGTCTAGTTGACATCGGGACCTTTGGCAAACCAGGGACCAGAAAGTATATTCCAGATATAAAGAGGTCACACTTCTCAACTTCCTTGGAAACATATTACACTGTTTGAAAAAAAAAAGTGTTTGACCTTTAGATGAGATTCCGATTTAGGAGATGTGTAGCTTTTGTCCATCGTCGCAGAGTTACTGAGGAGTAAGAGATGTGGTTTTATCGACCACATTTTCTTTGTGGATCTGTATGCTTTCTGGATCATCCAGGAAGAGCTCTTACCACAAAACTGAGTTTGTTCCCATTGAACTCTCCATGGGATGGCTCTTGTACTCAGTCCTGTTATAAGTGTTTATGAACAACATCTTACAGTGTAGTCATGGAGACGAGGGTGCGTTTGGAAAATTCAGGGTTTTATCCTTGCTAGTCTGTTTATTCTGTTTCTGTATTGAGGCCATAATATTCTGTGTGTACTGCTGAGTATGAAGCAGCTGAGAGGAGTGTTAGCTCCTTTAAATCTGAGGCCTTCGTTCTCCACCAGAAAAAAGTGGGACTACTTAGTACCTGACTTGCGGTGGGAACAACAATCTTGGTATAAAAAAAAAAATGGAAAAGTAAAAGTAAATCACAAGAAAGAGTTTTTAAGGATCTGTTTGTACAAGTGACCATGAATTGCAGTAGTTAAACAGGAAATGGGCAGAGAGTGCATCAAAGAAACTAGGGACGACTGCTTCAAAGATAAATAGCCTCTACCTCTGAATGGCGTACCACCCCATAATCAAATTGGTTTAACAAAAATCTACATAACATAGATCTCTAGCAATGTGAGGGATATAGTAACCAAATTAAAATATATTTTGTTTAGCCTGTAAACATTGTTCAAGCTACCCTATGCCCAACCTTGTAAAATGTAAAATGAATTCAAGTATGAGATGTGCAAATATCTTCAACCATTGCTCACAATTTCTTTTTATGTTTTTTTTTAATCCTAGATAAGGCTTGAAGTGAAATAATCAAAACATAGCCTCTTACAGACAAGTTTTTGCTTGAGTACTTACATGTAAAAGTCACTGGGTAAAGTTCTTGAGTCTTTAATTAAACAAACCAATAGCAAATCCCCTTGAGAGATTCTTTATAGTCCACCCCTCCACCACACCCCAGGTCAGTAGATGCTTTGCATGCCCATAAGTGTGACCACAAGAGTCTGAGCTAAACAGGGCATGACACAGAGATGATATTGTTTATACGAGGATGAGGTGACTAAAGTAAATGGCCGATATGCTTTCCACCAATCTGGATCGGTAATTAAACTTTCTGAGAAGTGATCAAAGAGTTTGGGATAAAAATACAACCCATTCTTTAACAATCAGAGAGCAATTGCGGGTTCCTTAGAAAAGGTTTAGGGGGCTGAGTTTCTAGGTTATGTGACTCACCAGCATGATTGCAAAACCATCCAGTTTTACCACTAAAAGTAGTTGAAAGTGGCGTAGAAAGTAGATTGAAATCCAAGGTTTTTCTCAACTACTTCTCAAATGAATAATGTCTTGTTTAGCCTCTGAATAACTTTTTGAATAATATTAATTTTTGTAGCTGCTACAGAAAAGAAAATAATTTGAAAAATGTTAACATGTCTGCAGTCGCTTGAAGACGTTTTTTGCTTATTCTTCAGGACCCTCTTTGCAGTCTCCCTTCTAAGTGTAGTCTAATTACACAGTGCTTGCAAACCCACTGTCTCCACAACAGCACCAAAACAGAGGATACATCATTGCTGTGAAGAAACTGCATCATTAATGCTTGTCATCATGGAAGTCTGCAGGATTGTTAGTTGAGAAAATAATACATAAAGCAAAATAAGCAAAACCATGTCCATTGTGACTTGAAAAAAATTCATGTTTTTTTTTTTGGCTAAAATGTTTTTAGCTTGAGGATCGTTGCAGCATCCACTGGTACCCAGGCAGAGTGGAAATAATTATTTGCAGCTTTGCCTTGTTATCCACACAGGCTCCAAGCCTTTTACTCTGTCCTCCTCCATCTAACCACAGCCACCTCTTTACTGAGGTATTTTACAATTTTTGAGAAATTAAATGTCATTTTCTCACCCACACCTCCTGTACTCCACATTTAAAATTGTCGCCAGTCTCACTGCCACCACCTACCTACGATTTACTATATATATGCAAGTACTGACTCAGAAAAGTCTAGTAAAATGTTTAGACTTTTTGCATTGTTGTATTACCAATCTAAACTTGAATGTGATTTATGGGGATTTTAATTGGTAGACCAACACAAAGTACCACAGAATCACATGGTAAAAAATGCTGTATTACTGTATTACTTTAAAAATATATATAAACTAGTGAACTGTGTAGTCAAGTTGTATTTTGAGTAGGAGATTGGTGAGAAACTTCTGAACAAGTGGAACATCACCATTAGGGTATTTCCTATTTTTCCCCCCAAGTTTTGGAATAAAGGTGATAAAAAAGCATCCCCACAGCGTGATGCTGCCACCTCAGTGTTTTGAGGTGGTTATGGTGTATTCTGGATTATGTGCAGTGTTTGATTCACAAAGGATTTACCTCAGAATAAATTAAATCATGTTCTCATTCCCTAAATTGTATCAAATTACAAATGAGACTTCATTTGTAGCAACTGCAACTGCTGAAAGAAAGCAGTTGCTTTTTTTCCTACTGCTTGTCCAAACTCTATTTTCTAGACTTTTCTCAGTCAAATCCATGGATTGCTGACCTGTCCAGTGGATTTTTGCAGCTCCTACATAGGTACAGTGGACCTCCAGATGACTTTTTAAAAATATTATCCTCTTTTCCCAGCCCATTTCATTTTAAATGGGCAGCCATGTCCAACCAAAATGTTTTGAGTTGTGCAATACTCTAAGCATTTTCTAACGAGACACTTACAGATCATCTCATTTTATGATCATCTCATCTTATGAGATGATCTGTAAGAGAGAATTACAGAGAGATCTGTAAGAAGCGCATATGGGTGCGCTCTATTTGGTGTTTTTTGCAGGCCTTTGGATGCCTTGATTTTATTTAAGGATATTAAAGTAAAGCAGTCTGAAAACAAATGCAGAGTATAAAAATTGTGAAAACCAGATATCTTTTTTATTCCTCTCCAAAATAGTTTAATTTGTATTGGTCTGTCTCATAAAACTCAACAAAGCACAAAGAAGTTTGTGGTCTAAATATTTCAAAATGTGAAAAAAAATTAAGGAGCATGGATACTTTTCCAATACACTGTTGGTATTTGACTCAGAATAATGTTCTCAGAACATGACATTGATGGATAATAATCCACTCAAAGAATATTAACACATGTAAGGGTTTCCTCAAACTAATAAATATATTGAATTTCAAAATAACTGGCAGGTGTGAAACAAAATAAGCCAATGAAATTAAGCAACATCATATATCATTCTGGAAAAATGAGGCACCGTTTCCGACCCCTATGTCCTGTTATTTTCATGTTTTAGACAGTCCCTCACAAACCACTGAGCAAACAAATTAATGTATTTGTGTCATGTATTTGTCTTGAGCTGTTGAAGATCACCTTTGAATACAAATGTAGAACTGACACCTTTAAGCAACAACCAAGATGAGGGGTAATCTGTTGTTGTTACTTTGTGTTTGAGTTTCACAGTGGGGAGACTGACCTTTTTCTGATGTGTCACAATGCGGGAGACAGATAGCAACCGTCAAAGTGGTAATTTTCTCATGACATACCAATTTCCATAAATATGCCTTCTCACTCTCACTCTAGTGTGAGTTGCATGCTAAACTGTACCAAAAAGAATGGCTGACATCCAATTCAAGCTTCTTATGATGGTTTTCTGGCACAGCTCTGCATTTCCAAGGTTTATCAGGGCCTCACTAGAAGCATGTAATTTACTTCATATAAAAGCTTGAATTTCTACTCACTCTGCATTCGGATGCATAAACCCATGATGTCATTACATATGCTGGAAGTCATCAGCACTGCCACTCACTGCCAAGAAAACAATGTTAGAGCTTCAAGGCAACTCTATTCTAAAGCCCTCTACATATGTTTTATTATGACTTCAATGGAAAACAAAATTCTCTTCATAAAAAAAAATCACTCCTTGTAAATTTGGATTTCTACAATTCATTCTCCTTCTTATGTTATTATGGAAGTAATCTACTGCCAGTCATCACAATGTCGTGACAAGTGCTTGCAAGGAGGAGAAGCCAGTCAGGGGAAGCATGTCTTTTCTTATTAATAAGGAATGGAGAGAAACAAATGAGATGGAGCATTTGGTTTAAGGTTCAGTCGGGACACAGACTAAGTCTGACAGTAATTGGAAACCACATTCAGTGTCTGTGCTTTTCCTTCATTCAACCATTTCCCAAAGTAAGGAGGGACGATTGGTTTATAGCATAGAGGTTGATGTGGATACCAGAAAAGGTACCAACTACTAAATAAACATCTGTCGACACTGGTTGATGGAAACTTGACAAACTCGGTTCTCTAACTACAAATACCACTGTTGTGACATGGATTTTACTCGTGTAAAAGGGAGTGGATACAGTTAGACAACTAGGATTTTCTTACTTCTTTGCAATCCTGCATTATGTTGCGCTGGTCCATAACACCTCCTACGTAGCCCCAAAAGAAATTAAATGTGTGGTAGTAACAAAACAAATGTTCAATAGGTTGTCGTCAGAGCACACTATTTGCAGGAGATCTATTTTCAATGAAATGCCTAAAATGCTTTTTTGATTCAATACAAAAAAAAAAACTGCTATTGGGAAAATGGGGAAAATTACGTTTTCCTGTGCTGTGGTTGTGATTTTCATGAGTTTCTCTTAATGAGAATGAGTGTGTAGCTAGAAATGGTCAGCTTGACGCTCAGAGGGAAGGAAACCAAATGGAGACACAGCCAGTGGGTGTGGGGCACAAACACAGCTGTGTTTAGTCGCACTTTCACGCAGGACGTCCCTGTGTCCATGAGGAGGACCGTTATCCTCTCTCTCTCCTCCCTCCACCTCCTCTTCTCATACTCTCTCCTACGGAAACGCAAGTGGCTGCTGCGGCAATTAGTGAACCACGCCTGCTGGGCTCTAATTTCTCTGAATTGTGCTCCTTATATACAACCCCCCTCTGCTGCTGAAGAAAGTTGTCTCCAGTGGCTGCAGGTCTGCTCGTCCAGAAAACGCCCTATTATACTTGTTCAATTATTCTAACCTCGCGAGAGCTTACAGTTAGACCCCTTCGGGGCTGGTTTTGACGGGCAGGGAATTAGGAGCTCAGTCGGTCACACTGACCGGTAACAAGTCCAGCGACAGCCATGGATCCATTCAGGTTCTGTTTGGTGTTATCATTCTACATTAAGTTTGGAAATTCTGTCTTCTCAAGTAATGCGCCTCAAACTCCTGCGCCTATTCCTAATGGTAAGAAATCAACTTTTTTGCGCCTATTCTAATTTTAAAGTCAGTTAATGTGTGAATACCGCTCACTATGTGAAAGAAACGTCTGGGCTGAGATTTTATACCACGATGTCACTGCAGCCTATATGAACGTGCAGGGTGCATTCACGTGTGGGAATGTCATCGTGTTTGGAGCAAACATACTGTATGTGTGTACAGCGTGAAATTGATTGTGTGGTTTATCGCAGTCTTGTCTTGTTTTATGTTACTTGGCGCAGCTTTTATGTTACATATGAGAGGTAGTAAAAGTTTTAGTGCCAGAAGCGCTAATTGGTGAGGAGGGTCTTTGAAGTTTTTCTGTAAATACCGCAACGAGGGTAGATATTTGACATGATATAGGATACCAATCCGTAGAAAGTAAAAAAAAAAGAAGTTTATAACTCCTTTAGATTGTAATTGAGAGAAGGATATGTGCTTGTAAGTTTATTTATGGGTAACTGAGAAAAGCAGTTCCTCCTTGAATGTATAGGATGTTGAACCCTTATGTCTAACTTTTATTGACCTAGATATCCTTTCCATGTTAGTCAAATCGCTTCTAGCAGATTGTACCAAATTACCCTCAAATCCAGACAGACATTCACACTGAGGTTTTGTAAAATATGTGGATGTTTAAATGTTTATCTTTTGTCTGGAGATCTGAAGATACATTGCTATTTAGGCCTGTAAAAAAAATCACTGGAAGAATCACACCACTAGAAACAATACACATTAGTTTTTATCATACTTTTTGTCTGTTTTAGAAGAATGAGATTTCTTTTTATCCAGCAGTTTAAGTTTAAATGTAAAACAATGTAACAAAATCTGTGTTTCCATTTCTGGTCTCAGATTGTGTAGAACCCTGACCAGAATTTGATATGGGGCCTGAATCACCCTCAAGCCACCAAGGATATTTATTTCAAATAGTTTGAGTCTGATTGCTGTGTTGTGCTATGTTTACAATCTGTAAATACATATTTTACTACTGAGTCTAGAACTAAATTGAGGCTAGTTTGGATTTTTTTAAAATGTGAATATATTTGTGAATATATATCAGGAGTAATTCCTTGTCTTTGATACACATAGATAAGAAACTGTCTATGTGAATTTGGATAATATTAAATAAATAAAAAAAGTCCTTGAAGCCTTAAAAGCCTAGCATGTTGTCAGATGGTTGCACCATTTCTGCAGTTTTAGCTGTATAAAATGACTGAAACCTAAAGAAATATTATTATTCGCATTCAAAGCAGCATTGATGGAGATTAAATATTTACACTTTCTTAAAAGACTGCAGTTATTAAAATGAAAATTATATTGGCTGAGTTTGCTGGTTGCGTCAGTCCACAAGGATCATTTCTGTGAAAAGTCAAGTACTAGTCCCCCATCCCCCTTAGCTGGCCTGCTTGCTGCTCCTTATTTCTCTTATGCCTTGGACTAGCACTGTGCAGTACAGTGGGTTGAGGAAATGACCTTTGTGAACTCACTTGCAGGACACCCAGGAGGCTGTGGTTTAAATCCCCAGGGCATTTTCAGCACATGTTTGGTTTACATTCTGAATTTTTTTTAAAGTTTATGAAGGAGAACTAATTTCTTGGTTTACAGGCCTCTATAAGATCCTAACTGTAAGGTAAACACTTCACTATAATTTCCACGCACAACTGACAAAAACAAACCTTGTGCTGATTAAGATTTACTATTTTTAGGGAGTGTTCACATTATGTGAGTGGAACATAATGTGAAACTAATCATATTGGACAGGCTTCCTGCAGCATTAGTTGAGTCAGAAATCAGAAAAAAAGGAATAGGCTTATTTCAAAGCCAGGATGTGAGTTTTCATTGTGAGAATCTAAAACTCACCACATTCTCACAGCTTTCCCCATCTCTTTGCTAAGAGTACTCTTCTGCGGCCAGAGCTCAGATACAGACAGTGATTCAACAGTGAAAGGGAGCAGTGGAAGAAGCAGAAATGCAGAGCTCTCCATTTCTCACCAGCTTGCACCTGGCCGGTCACTGGGAACAGTGGACATTGCTGTTGGTGTGGTCAGTTTTGGAAAGTTACAAAAATTGGGCCACGCAGACAGGCCCTGTCCAGCCACCTGAAAGGACCCTTTCACTTATGTTTGACTGTTTGAACAGCAATTCTAACAAAGTAGTGAATTTAACATGTAGATCTTGGTGTAAGTTAGAAACTCTACAAAGTTGTGTGCCTTACTCTCATACTGAACACTTTGCATTTGAGTATCAGAGCAAATATTTTAGTATTATTTAGAGATGTATCTCTAATTTGATAATTTGATCCTGCATTTTCTGAGTCCTTGATTTGTTCTGTCCTAATGTTAAGTTAGTCATTTGTTTTGTGCATATCCACATATTATTCCCATTTCTTAACATACATTCTCATTATGCATATGGAATACTCATGAACTGATTATTTGTTATCAAATGTGTGTAATCTGGATGTTTTGGAGGAGTAATATCTTAGCAAAGGAGTGATAAAATTTAAATTGAATTTTTTGTGCAAAAAGAAAACAAGTAATCAAAAAGACACTTTCTCCGTTCCATACATGCAAATTGGTAGACTTACTGCACACAAAAATATCTTTACTGAGTGGAAAGTAAAACATGAACACGTCGCTGATTTCATTCCACCACTGCCACTGTCACATGACCAAATGCATACAACATGACAAACCTCCTGCAGAAACCAGTGGCAGCAAGATGGAAATAAATATTGGTTAATATCAGCCCAGTTTTATTCATTGGACTGATAAGGATATTTTAAAATATGACTAATACCAGTCAATATCGATATTAGTGCCAATATGTTCTACATCCCGTCAGAAATGTATTCATGAAAAATATTTTAAATAGGAGTCAAAGTTTAAAAGCTTGAAGAAAAAAAATGCAATTAAGAAATACACAACTTGTCCAAGTGTTATGCAATACAAACAAAAATGCAAGTAAGCACAAAATAGACATAGATGTCAAACTAGCCTAGGAGACCTAAATGGTAACATTTATTTTTGAACACTTAAGGAATACTTAGGTGAGGCTTGGTAAACGCCATCATTCATTATCTAGTAAAGTGTCTCTCTTTTCCACAGTAAAAGCGACTCTAGATTATACCTTACCCAGACATCTCTGACGTGACAGCAAGGAGAACTTTATAGAAAACTCAAGGAAACTCCACCTAAGGTTATCCATGCCATTCTGTAAAACAAAACTCTCTATTGCCTGTAATGCCAGTCTAACAAACTAACAAACCCTGCTGGCAGGCATGGTCTATAATTATCCCGCAAGACATTGTCACTATATTACCACAAGGTTGGGTCCATGCCTTCTTTCAGCCAAACATGTGCTGAGCTGTTTGTTTTTAACTTAGAGTGTCTGAGGTAAAGCACTGTAAAAACCACTGAGTTGTACATAACATCTTCATATGTATTTCAAAGACAGACTTTTATGTTTGGGGGCTGCCCAGTGGCGCAGCTGGTAGAGCTGTTGCCTTGCAGCAAGAAGGTTCTGGGTTCGATTCCCGGCCCCGGTCTTTCTGCATGGAGTTTGCATGTTCTCCCTGTGCATGCGTGGGTTCTCTCCGGGTACTCCGGCTTCCTCTAACAGTCCAAAAACATAACTGTCAGGTTAATTGGCCTCTCTAAATTGTCCCTAGGTGTGAGTGTGTGTGTACATGGTTGTTTGTCCTGTCTGTCTCTGTGTTGCCCTGCGACAGACTGGCGACCTGTCCAGGGTGACCCCGCCTCTCACCCGAAACGATAGCTGGAGATAGGCACCAGCACCTCCCAACCCCAGTAAGGGACAAGGGTGTAGGAAAATGGATGGATGGATGAACATTTATGGATTTTTTTAGTTTTCTTGAGGAAAGATTTGTATTTTTTCTGAAGAAGTCTTCAGATTATTGGTGGGCATTGCCTATTTTTCCACTCATTTACATTTCATTCAATCCAATCAATGCCAATAAAATAGTAAATATTTGATATAGTAGAATATAATGCCAGTTATGCTATCTTAGTTTTTTGCAATGCAGTTCCATTAACCTGACAAACTGAAAATTTGTAACTAGACTAAGCATCGGTTTCAAGCTTAAATTAGGGCTATGTTATTGTGAGACATGCCAATTCTTGTTGACTTTGCCAAACATTTACTTTAGACTACTGACACCTTAAATAAATATGAATGATTATTAGGATTTATGCTCTTTGAAGTTTTTATTAGTAATACCATAATTATACCATAGTGAGTTTCTAGAAAAGTGAAGAAATCCTGAGAGTTATTGAAGGCCTATGTGAAACAATATTTGCCTCCTAAACCTAACCACTGGTTGTTTCAGCCTTGGTGGCAATGTCTGCCATCAATCTTAATGCATAGCTTACAAACAGTGGCAAAGCCAATAGTTTTTGCAGAATTGTTGCATTTTAGTCAAGAATTAATCACCTGCTGAGGGTCACCTTGCGGCGTTTCCATGAGATTTAATTACAAATCTGGACTAGGCAACAAAACCTTCATTTTGTTTGTTAAGCTATTTAGAAGTGTGTATTTTGGAGTGCAATGCATTTGTCACCCAAAAGCCTTTGAGGAAGGAATTTATGTCCAAATCATGAAACAGCTGGAACCATATTTGACTGCATGCATAAAGCTCCTTTTCTTAAATGCTCTGTTAGTTTTTTTTAAAAAAGGTTTTATTAGTTCTAGTGGCCTTTATTTAACAGTTAATGGACAGGAAAGAGGGAAATGAGAGAGCGGAGAAGACGTGCGGCAAAGGTCACCAGGCCGGGAATCGAACTTGGAACGGCCGCATCAAGGACTAAGGCCTCTGTATGTGGGTTGTGCTAAACCTCTACACCACCACAGCACCCCAAATGCTCTGTTAGTTTAATTTAGATGTGATCTCATTGACTGCACCTTCCAAAAAGTTAGTCTTTTGTTCAACAGTATGCAGAATATTTTCTCAGAGGTTTTGGGGTCCGTTACAATCATTTTGGGCATAGTGAGACAGACAGGCATTTGTGTTATTTTTGGGAATCAGTGGTTTTTCAGGATTTTAACATTGATGCTATTTTTGCAGTTCTATTTTTTATTTTCAAATAATCACTGTTGTCTTTAACTGAGCCAAGAGAAGTCAATAAATCTTTTGATTAAATTTAGTTTGGGGTTCTTTTATGACTTCCTGGATGACTTGTAGGTACACTCCTATGTAATTTTCATTGGCTACTTTTGGAAAGGTTTGTCTTTGTTCCATGTTTTCTCCATTTGTAGATAAGAATAGCTCACACTGTGGCCTACCAGAGTCGCCAATCTTTAAAAACATTTATTTTTACCCTCACACTGATAGACATCAGGTGCTTTGTTTCTGATCTGTTCTCAAGGTTTTCTTTTTTCTTTTTCGATTGGGTTATGGTGCGTCACTTTTCAATATCTCTCTTGTTGTCAATGAATTGTTTAAAGGGATTTTTTTATTCTACAGCTAAATTTCTTAAAGCTGTAGTATGTAGCATTTATTTAAAAAAATATGTTAACTGTCACTATGACGTGGCATTGTAGTAAGAGACAGAGACAGTCTTCGTGCTGCTCACACCCTTCTTGCTGCTCTCTGCTACCCTATAGCTGATTCATCACAACTGCTTATTTAAAAAAATAAGCAACCATTGGAGTTGAAATGAAATTGGAGTATATCAGGTGCAGTTTTAGGACCTGGCCCACTGAAATGAACACTCCCACAGACTTTATTTATGTCTTGTTAACGGTTGCTAAATTGTGTAGTTTGGTAAATCTGCCTCATAATGTGCAATGTTAATTTATCAGTGGGGATTATCTCAGTAATAGGAAACTGAATGGTCTAAAAAAAGGCCATCATAACTGCTGCACACCACCTGAAGCAAACATCAAAGCTTGTTTTGTAAAATTCCGAGCTATTCTTGACGCAATATTTTCTCTGACGTGATAAAAATTGTTTTTGGCAAAATATTTTAGAGACCATGCCACATCCTAAGACTCAAGTGCCTGTGGTTTCACACATGCAATTGAAAATCTTATTTTTTCTGTGGGTTCAGAGTGTGCCTAGAATGTCATAAAAATTTTGTGCATTAGGGCAACATTAAAAGAACATTATAAATAGGATGTCTTTATGTTTTTCTCTTATTTTTACTTATTTGACTAAATTACTGCAATGTGCCGAACTCACGTTCAAATACCCTAATCTGCCTTTTTTAGGTTTCATGCTAGCCTTACCTTACAAAGTTCTTTTCATATTTCGCACAAATATGCTTATTCTCTTTTTTCTCTTTTAGCTAAAATCATAAACAATTACTGATGAATTATTTATCTCAATATATGGTGCAATCTCCTGAAACTAAAAACATTTTCCATTTTCTGATTTGTGTTTTGAAGAAATACAAATACAAAAGAGGGCACTGATTATCTGACTTACATTGATCACAGGAATGGTAAAGTTCCCAAAATTACTTTTATTTCCCCTGACCTGAGAATTTTAGTGACTCTTGAAGTATAAACCCTCTTTTGTTTGAATGCCCAAAATAGAGCAGCGGTTTGCACTCAAAAGCCTCAACAAATAAATCCTGTTACTCTTTTATATAAGCTTCTGATACTCTCCCTCGATGCTTTCCCTTTTGAAAAGAAACGTATACCTAAGCTATTCTCTAGGACTTCTGCTCGCTGAAGTGTGAAAGTTTAGCCAAACATCTCAACCAAACGTAGGCCACAAAATTCTGCAAAGGAAAGACTGCTTAGACTTCATGCCTTTCTTGGTGAAGAAATTCAGTAACACCGTTTGCTCTACATTCCTCTCCTCCTGGGCTGTTCAAACAGCACTGTCATGAGAGAATGCTGTTTATTCCGCCTGAACACTCATCCTCTAAAATACCAGCTTCATAAAACACTCCCTGGTTTGCTAACAGTATCTGGATCTCAACTGGGCTTTGACACAGTTGAACTGTTGAAGTTCAACAGTTCAATTGTGAACTTAGGCTGAAAAGGTTTTTTGGCAAAAACGTTTTTGCCAAAGTTTTTTTTCTTTTGCAAGAAAGGAAAAAGAAGCACTTCAAATGATTTAACAATTTGCAGAAGATTAGATTTCAGTTGAAAAATGTAGCATAATTTGACTTGATAAACTTTCTTTGTCTGTGTCAAAGCAAAAACAATGAAGCATTACAATATATCTCTACATATAGTTATTCAAATACTTGAGTAGAACTCAAACACGGGCGTGGAAAACACTATCATGAAAAGAGGAGTTAGAGTGCCCAAGAGAACAATTTGAGACATCTGGCGTTTTTTAGTGTTTGTGAATCAAAAGAATATTATCTCATTCTTAGTTTATTACATATTGATACTAAATCTGGAGAGTACACAGTTGTTAGGGCAGTATCTTAATGTAAATCATGTCTTTTTTTATTCACTAACCACAGAAGAAATACTAGAAATACTTTAATTATTTTTTGGGAGGAGTACATAGGACTTTAGCCTTAAGATAAGTTGGAGCAGTATGGGTGTTTGATGACATAAGGCAGAAACAAAGATGGTGTTCCATTTTAACTTGTAATTAAGAATAAAAATATGTTTAATTGAGGATGCCAAGATGGTTAAAAACGTTTGGTTGACTTGATCAAAGTTTGGTTTGGGTCACAAGCTGTTTAGTTTTTTTGTATTGATACTGATGAATACACTAAGAAACTTGACTATGCATGCCTATAGCAGTAGGCAATGTTCCACTCATTGTGCCAGACAAGAAGCTGCACTTTGGCTTTAGTGAATGCTTAAAATTCACACTACTTGTTCAGAGTAATCAGATGCAAATGTAGCTTTGTTGCTTCAACATTACAAATATTTTCACAGATTATTTTTTTTTCTCAGCTTTGGCCTTGAGACAAGACATGTGGGAAAGAAAAGACTTGTGTCCAAGAAAAACATTAATGCATGACTTTTGTTACAATGTGGGATATTTTGAAAATTATATCTTTGGAGAGGAAAAGTTTAACTCTACAAAGTGTTGAGCCAACAGTGACACATTCTGCTATTGTCCTTGCGTGGGTTTGACGCTTATCCAATGTAGTCATTTTACTCATAATTCTAAAAAATAACTCCTTGAGCAACGTTAAATAATGTCCACCAAGAGTAACTTCTTTCAAGAGTCCAGAAACATTTGATGATTATATATATATATATATATCTAAAATGTATATGTGAAAGCAAGTAGAAGAAGCAAGTAAACTGTGATAGACAATAAGCACTAATAAGTACAAAAAAAAATATCATCAGTAAGGAATTGCTCAAGGATTTAACAGAGCGCATGTGACTACCAAATACAATAGCAACATAAAGGATGAACCTCAATAGTTATTCTTTAAATAAAAGTGATATATTAGTTGATGTTTTTCCCCTTTTGTATACATTAGAAACATTTGGCCATGGGTGTAGATTTAACTCAGAGATTGTTTGAGCTGAGTGTCAGGGGAAATGGAGGCCTGTAATTGATGAATTCCATCCAAACAAGTTTGGATGAATGGAATTGTTTTACATCTCTGTAAAACAGCAGGAACTGTTTTACAGAGATGTTGGAAAATGTGTTTCCTAAGGGACATTATCTCCCTGGCAGTGCTTTGCTCAAGTCTTCCTTCTCGCTTAGAATTAGAACAGGGAATGCATGTTGCTCACAATAGGTTACATTTTATTCCAGGTGGTAAAACCAGTGATCTTCTGAAGTGCCTCTTTTGGCATAATGTACTGTAATACTAGCACAGAAAGTACATGATCAGCCATAACATTGTAACTAAAGACAGATGACATGAATAAGATTATCTCTTGATTATACTATCTGTTAAGGAGTGGGATATATCGTGCTGGAAGTGAACATTTTGTTCTTAAAGTTGGTGTGTTTGAAGCAGGAAGAAAATATTCAATTGTAAAGATTTTAGAGTTCCACAAATCCTTACACTTCATATTGGGATGGACTGGATTACAGAATCTCTATAAGTGAAGCTCTTTCCATTTTGCAGTGTTGCCTACAGTACCTATTGAAAGTGGTTTAGGAAAGAAACAGTGGCCAAGGCTCTTCGTTGCAAGCGTGCAATGAAGTTTGAACAATGTCTTCTGATCCAACTGCTGGTGTAGTTTAGCTCTAATTTGGAAGAAGTTGAGCAGGATCTGATAGAAATGTCTTAAAAACCCTGGTAGATCACATTTTGATGTGTTTTGTGCTACACAGTTTCAAACCAGTCCAGGTGTCTATGCTGACCCTTTTTCACTGCTGAAAGTTCCAGCTGTGGGCACATGACTATTAGAATTTGACCATAAAAATCAGAATAATGTTCTCATCTTGAAAGCAAATGATCACAGCAACAGGTTTGAGGTGTTTACTAGGCCTCCAAAACTCACTAGATCTCAATTCAACCAAACATCTTTGGGCTATGGAGGATAGTAAAGTCCAATCTAAAGAGGCTCGACCTCACAAGTTGCAAAATTGCTGCCGCTAACATCAACATATGGCACCCTATATGGTGCCATATAATGCATCATACATTCAGAGTTCTAGAAAAGTCTTTTCCTTGAAGCAGCAAAAGAGAACCAGCACACTATTAGCCAGGTGATCATATTGTCATGCCTCATCAATGTAAAAATGCATTATTATAGTTTGTTGGGTTAAGTTAGTGAGATGAGGGTTGAATTTGCTCTTTAGCTATGATGAGGCTCAACATGTCATTTCAATTAGCTCTGTTAAAACCGTTTAAAAGACACAAGGGGAATCTATTTCAGACTCCATTCATATTCAGTTTAATGTGCCATTGACTAATAAATGATTTACAAGTGTTTGATGTAACCATGCTGTCTATTAAATAAAGGTCAGATTTGCTTTTCTTTTTCAAGTAGTCTTATAAAACTGTTTTAATGGGCCAATAAGTTTTTGTTGCTCTCTCTGAAGACTAGCACACATTTAGCAGACTTCTACTGTCTGCCAGAAACAAATTAGTCTTCCCCCTTCATGTAGTAATAACATCTGATGAACAAGATGTAGAGATGTTGGAAATTTCCTCACTTTGTCTCCTCAAACAAACAGAGCATATTTGATTCAAGGTTTGGAGGTTATACAAAAAACACTCTTCCTCTTTCTAGTGTTACATTAGTCTACTGGTGAAAATGTGTGTTTGGTTAACCCTTCCTTAAACCTCAAACTTCAGCACTCAAGGCAGCGGGAAATGCCCCTGAGGTTTCTGGGAACCTCTCTATCCCAAGAGGAATTGAGTCTATGTTTGAAAATATGCCCCTGTTTTTAAATGAAATTAAAATTACAACAGTAATTGCTAAATCAAGACATAGGTTCAGACTGCTAAACCAAATGGTCAACAGTATTTTGACATAGGTTTGAGGTTTACAAGGGACATGCTTCATAGGATAGCAGAGGGAATCTCTATACTTATACTTAAGCTTAGGAAAATAAATGTTTGCAGAAATGTTTTAACTCTAGCCAATTTTTTACAACTTTATATGTTGTAGTTTCCCTATGTAGGGACATATCCCCTCATCCCTATAATTTAGCAGCCAAAAAATATGTAATGAATTTTAACCAAAGTTGTGTCCATTTCAGAAAAGCTGGTGGTCTTAACTGTGGCAACTAAGGAAACAGATGGCTTCCAGCGTTTTATGCAGACCGCCAATTATTTCAACTACACTGTGAAGGTAAGAGTACCTCATTTACTAAATCCATGCCCAAACATTCATATTGTTTGTAATTATACAGAACTAACACACACTCAGCAGGAAAATGCTTTCCACACACAGTTGCCAGAATCAATTGGGCCTGTTAAGGGAAACAAAGATGTGCAGCAAGCTGCAAAAAACTTCCATCCCAAAGGGAAACTCCATGATGTAGCTCCGAAATTGACTTTTGTGGTTAAGAGAAACCTTTTTGTTTGTTCTTGGCTTGGAGGTTGGTAGGGACATGCCTGCACTGTTAACCTCATGCACCGCTATATGCAGTACTATATAAAACTAATGTCAAATCTTCAGTAATGAGGTTATAGAACCAGAGAAGATAACTGGGCGATTCTCTGAATTCGGTGCATTTTGGGGTCTTTTGGGGTTACTTAAAAATATACCACAAAACCTCCTTTAGAGGTTTTTCAATTAGGAGACTTATGGTTGCTTGGATACTTTATGTGTTCAGCCAATTCACAGTTTGGACATTTTGTCTGTCTTTTTGTCTGCATCAGGTCTTGGGAATGGGAGAAACGTGGAAAGGCGGTGATGTTGGTCGTTCTATTGGTGGAGGGCAAAAAGTCAGACTACTGAAGGAGGCCATGGAGAATCTGGCTGCTCAGGAAGATCTTGTCATTTTGTTTGTAGATAGGTATGTTATGAGCTAAACTAATGTAAAGGTATCTGTATTTTGCATCAGTCTTTTTATTGTAACATGTGACAAACTTGGCTTTGAGTTTGTTTTGTTTCTTTACAAATGTTAGTTTGATTTACATTTCATTGTATCTAGATTTAACTTCCAACCAAAGCAGGGGAGCCAAAGCACTTTTTGCAGCATGGTGCAAATGCTAACCACCATGTGCTGTAATAATAGATTAGAAAGCTAGAACTTCTTAGTGAAAGGTGTTTTCGTTGAAGCGAAAACACCAATCAAACATTCAAAAATAGGCATTATTATACTTGAGGAGAACAATTCTCAAATACAGATGGCTGAACTGTAAACGTTTAACACTAATGGAGAATACTTCCGTGGGTAAAGTGAGAGGATTAAAAATAAATATCTTGCACAAGTCTTTATCTTTAAATAGAGCAAAAAATAATATTTATATTGACGTCTTCAGTGTATAATTTTAGTCATAATTACAGTTCATAGCACCTTGAAGCAGGTTGTTATAAAGTAATTTTCTCTCTTTTAAAATAAGCAGTTGTGGTCTAATAAACTACTTGGAAATGTCAGAGAATTACAAGTAAGTCAGTGTGTTCTATGTTTGAAATCCTCCTGGCCCACCAGGAGTGTGTTGGCAGGTACAGGCCTTCCATCTTGCTTTACTATTCATTCACCTATAAAGTTAAGTATGAATTAATTTAGCAGTTTTTCATTGTAAAAAAATGTGCTTCAGAATATGCATAGTTTCTGAAATGAATGTAAAAAGCAACAAACACTAGTCAAGCAGCATAATTTCAGACTAAAACCTATTACTGAATGTCTTTGGCATTACTGTGCCTTGCAAAATGATTCATTCCCTATAACTTATTTACATTTTATAAAGTTACCACCTAAAACTTTAACGTTGCATCAGTACAGTCAGAGATAGAAAAGCACAATATATTTTATGTTTGGGAAATGGAAGGAAAATGATACATGGTTATACAATTATTTATCAAATAACACCTTTAAAATTGTGGTATGAAGTCATTTTCTCTGATATCTCTAAGTAAATTCCACTGAAATCAACTGCTTACAAAAGTAATGTAATTAGTAAATAGAGTCCCCAGCAAATATGCTGAAGTTTAATTGTTTAGATGAGACCAAAATATATAATTCTGGACTTCATGGTAAATGCTGTGGGGCATGGAAACTAAGACTACCCATCATCCTCAACACACCACCACAAAGTATTGGCATCATCCTTTGTGCTTCCCATAAACTCTGCTCAGGGTG
Organism: Phalloptychus januarius; assembly: GCA_902982915.1. Taxonomy (NCBI): domain Eukaryota; kingdom Metazoa; phylum Chordata; class Actinopteri; order Cyprinodontiformes; family Poeciliidae; genus Phalloptychus; species Phalloptychus januarius. The sequence goes on from CADWAE010000362.1 coordinate 5,663,847, forward strand.
TCCTGGCTCTATTTCAGGCAGATATTGCACTGCCCCTCTGCCATGATAAATAAAGAGCTCCATGTTTTGCATTGCTGCTCCCCTTGCTGCTGGCTAACTCATCAAACACTCAATTCGGTGTTAAAATCATTTAACTATCCTTCTCAATCATATGATATCATTTAGCCTGTTTAGTTCCGTTACTGAAGCTCTAGTTTTGGTAAACACTACAGACAGCCTGAAAAGCAATATAATAAAATACATATAAATGGAAATCTGAGATTTCAAAGCTGGATTTGTCTTGAATTTATTTCCGTGTAATTCTCAGACACAATCTTGAATGGTTTTATGGAGAACAGGCTTATGTTAACGGGATAAGTATGTGATTTATGATTTAACAAGTCGCAAGGGACCTTTATATGAACATGTGTCTGCCAGATGTTAGCAAAACTTCTCAACTTCCTACGTCAGGCTTCCTCTCATGGCTCAACCTTTACTTTTCCTGCCATCTTCTATAAATGGGCCATACACTGCACTATTTTTAGACCTACATACAAGCTGTATATGCTTTCAAGCTTTCAAACTCGTGCCGTCACACAAGCAGAATAAAAGCTCTCATTAATTGAAGATGTTAAAGAGTCAAAGACTCATGTGAAATGATCATCACTTTGCTCTAAAGGCCAACTGCACACGCCAAACCAATAAAAGCACCAAACAAATTAAATTACTGATGCTTTAAAATCAGCCCTTTGAATAATTATGTTGTTTTGTGTGTGTTAATGTCTGGAAAAATAAACCCCATTTGAAACCACAGCACTGCACAGGCTCTCAGAAAATTCAGTCTTACCAAACACGAAGACTTTGCTTTGTTTATATTCAGATTTCGATTAGTCCAAGGCAAATGAAAGCATATACTATGTGTCAAACTCAGTGAAATATGCTCAAGACAAAACTGCTCCTCCAGGATAAATAAAAGGCTAACTATCTGTTATATTTTATCTTCTTTCCTCCCCTCTAAGTTATGATCTTATCTTCGCTGGGGGACCAGAGGAGATTCTCAGGAAGTTCCAACAAGCCAATCACAAAGTGCTGTTTGCTGCAGAGGGACTGATATGGCCAGATAAGAGGCTAGCTGACAAGTACCCTTTAGTCCGAAGTGGCAAGCGCTACCTCAACTCTGGAGGTGGGTTCCAAAAGTTCAGTTTGTCATTAAGGGCTGAAGTGTTTTGATTGTTGTTGGAAGCCTGATCATTGCTGTTCACTCTGTAAAACTCACAGAAATCTTACAAACTAACGTTGCGCCTAAAATATGTTCCTTGACTAGCACAAAAGTGAGACAACCACATTTATCAAACTTCTACTTTTTTTTGTCAAATATTAGCAGATGTTCTGTAAAAATGTGTAATGATATTAGTAAAAGTTTCCAATCAAATATGTACCATGAATCATGCATTAAGTTCTTTCTACCAGATATTTTCTAATACATAAAAAGCTTTTTATAACATGTACCACATCAAATAAAGTCTTTTTTATGCACCACTGAGATAACAGATATTTTAAAACAGAATTTTTCTCAAATGGAAACTTAGGGATACCTGCATTTTCACATAGGGCCAGTTTGGTTTGGATAGCTAACTTTGGATATTTAACATTTTAAAATCAAATCACCATTTGAAATTTGTTTTCAGACATTTTTATATGGTTTTAGCATTGATTTGAAGAAGTGATCCAAAAAAGCTAATGAAACCTGTAAGAGGGCAAACAGTGTCTCAGCAGTTTACCTGAAGGCATAATCTAGAAGAATGCAAGAAACACTGGAATCACTGCTTGTTTATGTACCTATTTAAACTGTCTGTCTCAGCTTATAACTGTCTTTTACATACTTATATAGATGTATTTCTATAGTATAAGCACAGGGATTTCACGCGGAGCTTTAAATATATGGGTTTCCATCTATATTATGTCTTTAGGGTACAATAACTCCTAAACCACCCCCAACTTGATACCTGTATTTAACCACACTTTACACTATGTCTAACATTTGCAGAAGATTTTATTGCAGCGTTCTCTATGCATGCATAGAAGGTTGAAGTAATGCTGGATTACACAGGTTGAAACCACTTACTCACCCCAGTCCTCTGGGTGAAACACATTCCACCATTAGCTGTTAATCTCTGAAGACTTGCAGGCCTTGCTGGAATTCAGTGGGCTAAGCACAGTATTCTAGCATTTAGTGTAGAGTGCTGCAGCACAAAGAATAGCAATAAGCATGTGTTAGTTTTAAAATACAAAACCCCCAGGATACTTATTGCTAATTCCTGGTGTAAAATTTGAGTATATTTTCCAAGTAAACTTGGATTGTGAAGTATTTCCTGTCTATGGTGAGCAGAATGTGGGAGGAGGAAATTTGCCCAAAGTTTAACCTTATACTAACCTTTTTTTAGCTGTTGTCCTCCCAGTGGTCGATTAGACATAATTGCGGTTACATGTCGGGGTGTTTTCTAAAAGTAATTGCAAGTGGTGCATCTTGCAGACTTAAAAATTCTACGTAGGTAGAACATTTTGCAACAAAGCAAAAGCTTATTTATGGTTAACCTAAACCCCATCGTTTCCAATTCTCTGGAGCATTGAAGCTCCTTTCCCTGTGGTCATCAATTTGGTGCGACCTCCCATAGTGGAGCCTTACTGTCTCAGACTGATCAGAGACTGCTTTTTGCGTTCATTGTCATTGACTTGACATGTGGATTTGTCTTGGGCCCCTGAGTGTGCCACATTTTGCATGAAATTGCAGGTTTTGTTTGTGCTGCTACGGCTACCGCCCAAGTGACCAGTGAGGAAAGTTTTATAGCATTTGGACATGCACCGTTGTGTCACAGAGAGTAGTATTCTGGGTATGGAGTTGAGATGGAGTGATTCCGTATTGGTTTTAGACTGTGAATATTTAAACAGAGGACCAAAAAGGTCACTTTATGTCACTTTTATTTTGCTTCTCAATATAAATCTAAGTTTTGTCAGACAAAATTTTTCCAGTGATAAGTCTAAATTTTATGTACTGTTCTTTCATTTTTTTCCATCATAGATCCCACAATAGTTAAACTCATCCTTCCAGCATGATGATGAATTGCAAAGCTCAATTAATCTCATACTGTTCTTCTTGTACAGCGCAATAAGTTCACTGTTCTCCAAAGACCTCGATTGGATCACAGTTGGGTCTAGCACATTTGGGATTTGTTGGAAAGGCTCAGGAAGGTTGCAAACTGCAGACATGTACACCATAGTACTTGGCACATTCCACTACAACATTTCTTGTAATTAGTTTCAGACAACCTAAAAGCACTGACATCAGGGCACCAAAATAGATGAGGATTTGAGTGCCTTAAGCTGCTCTGTTGCAAAGTATTATCAAGGCATTAAAAAATGCCTTAATACGCATCCTAAAAACTGTGATCTTGTCTGAGGATTCCAGGATAAAGCTAATTAAAGATGGAAAATTTAAATTGGGGTAAATTCAGCATAAACATCTATTACTGTGTTCAATTAAATCCTGAAGTTTCATACTACGCTGCTTAAGTATTTTTAGTATTTTGCACAGGGAACATTTTAGATGGCTCAGAGAATCTGTGTCTTTTTCGCTCGAAAGGATAGGAAGACTAAGGCAGACTGTTCACTGCACTTTCCCAGGATCTGTAAAATGAACCACATACCAACAATATAATCTGCATAAAATTGATGATTTTGCTTTGAACTTTCTTCTGTCGTTCCTACCATTTATATTATGTCATGTCTGTCCATTGACTTGTTTACAGTGTCTGAGGTTTTTTTCCAATGATGGGATATAAAACGACACACACCAGCAACATAGCTAAACCCTGCAATCTGTTACTGTGGTTGCTGTCCTTGAGCGACAGAGTGAGAGAAGAAAAGCGAACTCAAGTTATAGAGGAGTATGCCATGAGAATGTACATTTAGAGTTTAAGTATGTGATGTAAGATGGTCACAACAAATGGATTGCAGCTTTTTGCAAACCACTTTTACTTTCTGTGGAAAAGAAAATGTCTCTGCCCTGTGTTTATGTGTGCCTCAGATAATTGCCAAAAATCACACTTTGTTTAAGGCGTCATGGCTTCCTCAGATGAAGTTGGAGGCTGTTAAGCCAGCCAGCCACCCAGCAGTGTGCCAGTTGTGTAAACATCTCTCACCGTATCATTTACACATTGGTATGCATTTCACACTGGCTTTTATTTGCAGGTATAATTGGCTATGCCCCCTACGTAAACAGAATAGTTTCACAGTGGGATCTCCACGACAATGATGACGACCAGCTCTTTTACACTAAGATTTACCTGGATCCATTGAAACGAGTAAGTCGACGTTTTTCTTTGTAGTGACATTTTTCCAAAGGAATGTTTTGGAAGCCTAGTACATTTTTATGTTCACATCTTACAGGAATCTCTTAACATCACTCTGGACCACAAGTGCCAGATTTTCCAGAATCTGAATGGGGCTGTTGGTAAGTAATTATCAGTATTTATTGAGCTAGTGAGAAGACTTACTTCTTGCTGAACTCACTTTGTATTGACATTGCATATTTCAGCTTTTAAAGCCTGACCTTGAAATCTAGTGTTCTTTATGTGTTTTGGCAGATGAGGTGCTTCTTAAGTTTGGAACCGACAGAGTGCGAGTCAGAAACACAGCTTACAATTCTTTGCCTGTTGTCGTCCATGGAAATGGAAACACTAAAGTGAGTATGAAGCTCTGCTCTTTGGTACAAGTTGGAATGGGCTTGCAAAGAATTCTCATGAATGGCAATCTCTTTAAGAATATTTTAGTTTATAAGCAACCCCAAAAAATAAGCAAAATGTGTATCATTATCTAACTTTTTTTTTCTTTAATAGTCAGATAAAAAAAGCAGCAATTATTTCTCCTGCCACTCAAATAATCTATCACATAATTATTTTTACTTATAAAAATAACATCTTTAGCATTTATAGTTTTTTTTCCCCTGTTAACTATTTGCTAAAGCAAACATTTTTAGATTACCACCTGGTGAATATTGTGGTAATTTTAAAGTAATTGTGATGATTAAACAGGACATACATAAGTGTTTTTATCCTTTGGATTTTATAGAGAAATGTGAGTATAACTCCTTGATATTAACTGTGTAATTAGTCAAGCTGTCTGCTCTGGCAGAGAATGCAGATGCTTGACAAGCGTGTTTTAAAACCACATTAAAGTTTAAAGTGACTTACTGGCCAGACTTACTTTTTAATGAGTCAAACTTTTGTTAGATACATTTTACTATCTACAAAACAAAATGTTAGTTTTTCACACAGTTATGCTATTTCTTCCTAAACCAGTATTTACTTTGAATATGCTTTGAATGTAAGCTGTTTTTGTTTGTTTGTTTGTTCTTTCGTGAAATTATGCATTACTATATAGAGCGAGTGCAGATTTAACAGTGCTTTATTTCGCAGCTATGACTCAGTGGAACCAGTAGTTACCCTGCAATTGTAAAGTTATGAGTTTAATTCCAGCTCCCTCTCTGCCAGATGTTGGTTTGCCATTGGGCAAGCCTCTTCATACCAAGTTGCCTATTTGTGTTTGTGCATGTTAGCTAGTTCGACTTAGGGAATGTGGCACTTGCGCTAAAGCGCTTTGGTCAAAGTGATGCTATAAATGTTCAATCTATTTACCATTTTTAGTAGGCTGTGTGCACATAACTAACTGAGGCAATACTAACAGAATATGGCAATTATGAATGGAAAATGTAAAGAAATAAATACGATGAAACACTTAAAATAGGAAAATAAGGTTAAAAACCAGTTTAGGTTTTAAAGATGGCCATTATTCACACCTGGAGATATTTCCAGAGAGAAGATTTGATCTTTCTTATAAAGTAAGGAAAAGGTTTAACTGCTTTCATTCAGCCACCTGTACAGCAACAAGTTGGGAAGGAGCAGCACTACATTGCGCTATGCTCCATAACACCAGGAAATATTCCAGTCTCTCTGGCAACTTACTGTAAAACCCTAGGAACAGAATAATGAGAACTTTTAGTGTTTTTGAAACCACAACTTTTTAAAACCTGGTATACATTGATGTTAGATTAATTTTTTTTTTAGTCTAGTACTTTATGTCTTTCTCAGTAGCCTCTCATCATGAACAATGTATTTCACTTGATACATTCCACTACGTTGGGTGGAAAGAAATGCAGCCTACTGGATACTTGCCAGATGACCCTGACCATAGTTGGCTTCTCATCCATGTTAAGGTTGCTTGCTAATGCTTCTGACCATGTGTTTCTCATTTGCGCAATGCCATCACTGTTATCAGTCCAAGAGAGTCAGTAAGTTAGTAAGAGTCAGTAACAGGATGTCTGTAAGATAATGCTGCAGTTCTACGGAAGTTTAGTCTGACATTTCCCGTCCTTTAACTCATAACAATCTTTTTCCACTAATGACCACACAAGCTTCGAACGAAACCCACTAATTTATTGAGTCATTTTTCCCAAAATGTCATACCAGCTGGAGTTGAAGCGCTTAATGGTAGAGCACTAAATCCATGCCTTTCCAGGACTGGATAGTTGAATAACTGGCATATAGTTAAATATGACCTCATGTTTAATCATCTGCAGCTCATTCTGTTTGCAAGAAGATTATATGTCTACTGTAACATAGGGAAATTAGCAAAGTAAATTAGATGCTCTTATACAACACACTATTGTTAAGATAAATATCCAAGCATTCAGCAGCAGTGGATGAGATCAGAATATTTAGGAAAGATTACAAAAAAAAAAACACAGGATACCACTTCAAAAGGTTTTGCAGTGGTCATAATTTGAAATACTTTTTTTTTTTTACCAAGCACTGTTAAGTTTTTTCGTTTTTTTTTAGATAATTGTTCAATCCAACGCCTCTCTCTTACTTATCTGCACAATGTATAGGGAAACAAACAGGGCTTACAATGTTATGAGACATATTGCTGAGAAACATTGTTACAAAAAGATAAAAAAATATTACCAAACTTATTTCTTACTTTTCTGAAGTCTATTTGTTTTTATTTGCCATGCTTCATGTGTCAGTCATACAAATCAACTTTGTGGTGAAATAGATCGTTTTAAAATCAATATTGGTGGTGACTTCTTGTCACTAATGACCTTATTTTCTGTATATACGGTTCACGTCAAAAATGTTTTGCCTGGGATTTCTTTCATTGAAAAGCAAAACTGGAATATTTCTTTCTCATTTTACATGTCTGACATAGAGGAGAATCAAATGAAAATAATATTAACACAACACTTAAAACAAGAAAATCAATAAAATGTTAATTGAGATGAAAAAAAATTACCTGAGCTAGTCATGTATATTTGACACCAATATTTAAAATGTTGTATTCCATTGATTTTTATTGCAGTAATCAAAATATATAGTTTTGTCCATTACAATTAATGAGCATTTTTTGATTTCTAAACCAATCGTTTTGTTGCACCACTAATTTTGACCACTTTTGCTGAATGTAAGTAAACATTATACACTGACTTTGCTCTTTCCCCAGATGTACTTGAACTACCTGGGGAACTATGTGCCCAATGCATGGAATTATGAACATGGCTGCAGCCACTGTGATGATGATCTTCTGGATTTGTCTCAGTTACATGTAAGTGATTCACATTTAGCACTTTTCCATCTGTTTGTAATACTTGTTCTTTCTAAAACTGCTGCCATGGAAACTTTTTTTGACCAAATTTTTTGTGAAGTGAGGAAAAGATGAAACAGTTTCTTGTATTTCCAGTACGAGCTAAGTACGGGTAACCGTCTAGACAGACGGAGCAGAACTCTGTTTGTCTTCTTTCAACAGATAAGTGAAGCTGTCAGTTCGGCCTTCTTTCCTGCAATAATAGCCTTTTACTTTTTTGGACATTTTAAGGCGCACAAATGTGATGTGATCTACTCTGGAGAAAAGGGAAGCATTGCATGGCTGTGGTGCAGGATATGGTTTCTGAGGTTTTGAGAAGTGCTCATTTAAAGGGGAGTCACTGTTGACCAGCCTGCCTTTTAGTGGGCTCCGCAATCCGGCTTTTTTCCACGATAGTGAGTTATAGCGGTCATGCTGAAAATTTGTCAGTCTAGGCTGGCGTTGGGCAAGACTGGCAGGCTTTCGTAAATGTCTCAGGCAGTGTGCTTCAATCTGTGTAGAATGGCACCAAATTTGTCACTCTGGGCATTGAGCTTTTTTTTTTTTTTTGTTTGTTTGCTTCGTTTCTTTTTCTTCACAGTTTATGACATCAAGACTTTGCGTTTCAAAAAAATCATTCACCTTTCTCAATTCAACCACAAATGTCTGTGTTGCTCTAGGGATTTTCGGTGATGGTCCAATGCAAAATTGCATATAATTATAAGTGAATTTATACTTGCATTTGGCTTGCATTTGTATTCAGGACACTTTACTGTGATACCCCTGAAAAATGTCACTTCTACCAAATTACCTTGGTAACTACAATTGTGTATTCTACTCTCAGTGTAAATGCAGCTTTTCTGTAATGGCCTCATGGGTTTATTAGAATACAGTAGAAAAATATGTAGAACAATAAAGAAAAAGGTCCAGGAGACAGTTGTGGGTATTTTGAACCCTGGTTTAGATTTGAACAATGGAACTAAAGGCGTGTTTCTTTTCTCAGCGTATTCTATAAATGACTATAAATTTCATGCCACCACAAACCCACCAAGACATGGTCATCTTCCTTTAATGACAATACTTGACACTTGGTGAATAGACACTTTCCAGCAGAACTGTGACTCTTAACATGCAAGCAGACCTAAAATTAATTTGTGTGGACCTAAAGATAGTCATGAATTAAGAATCTTGACCAAAATCCAGAACAGAGTGTGTAAAACTTGAAAACAGATGCTCACAGTAGCTTGTGGTCACTGACACTGAGCTAATTTGCAAAGAAAATTGACAAAGATTTCAGTCTCTGGATGTGCAACAATGCTGGAGATATGCACCAAAATACTTGCAGCTCTAAAAACTAATTGGCACAAGAGGGTTGAATGCAACTTTCAGATTTGAGAAAAAAAGGGAAAAACATAATTTCTTATCTTCTTTACAAGTATACACTGCTTGCCTGGTTTTTTTTTTTTTTTTTTTTTACCTAAAATACCAATAAAATAGACTGGAGATTGCAGTTACCATGTCACAAATGTGAGAATGTCCAATGGCTATAAATGTTTTACAAGGTGTTTTAAATGTTTAAAACTACATTAACACTAACTGAGGTACTTAAAAGACATCCAGCTGACCTTTCACAAAGAAGACAGAAATGGTTGCTGAAGTAAAATAGCCTGAGAAGACATATCATTCCGCTGTGTCTCTTTGTTTGTTTGGGACAGAGACGACCAGGATATCGGGCCATGTGGGAACACTGTTCCCACTGTGTCCAGGCCTTTCTACTCGGGTGAACTCAGTCCACAGGCAGTTCTGTGTGGCTTTTGTGAACTTTAACTTTGAACCTTTGGCCCTTCAAAGACACTGGAAGTCTTAACCCACCAAAGACTAGCAGCGTGCCATCCAGACAAGCCCAATTTCTGTGTCTGCTTTGTGTTAAACCTCATTGTAAATGCTTCAGTTTGTCAATGCGACCTTTTCTTCTTTATTGGTCCACCCTGTCTACAGTCCTGGTGTAACAATTTAAGCTTGTGTTGGCTTGATGTTTGAGGTTCCTTTCCTGTGCTTGAAATACAGTCATTGCGGAACGTGCAAATTAGACGGTTCGGCTAAGAAGGCATTTTATCCCTGGCCCAGACCTTTGCTGTGAACTGGTCAAGACCATCACAAGTCCAGACTGGCCTGTGTGGGCTAAGCAGAGTATCATGGGAAAGTCTTTCCTCATCTCTGTGTCCTCCTTTATTCCCATCTATGTATAGCATGTCCACAGTGTCATTTTCTGAGTCTTTTATGTGCCTTCAATCATCACTTGGGCTTGAGTGCAGGAGAAAAGCGTGCAATGCAAAGAATAGGACAGTAATGTTGAAGACATTTGCAGAGCCATAATGCTTATGTATGTATATACGTTTGAAGCGACGTGTAAATATTCTTGATTTATTTGAAACAGTGTTGTATCACTGTGATTAGTTGTTTAAAACAGAAATGATTTGTCTTTCCTTTTATCCAAACAGGAGTATCCAGACGTGCTGGTCGGAGTGTTCATTGAACAGCCAACTCCATTCCTCCCTGAATTCTTCCAGCGACTGCTCACTCTAGACTATCCAAAAGATAAACTGAAACTCTTTGTTCATAACAACGTGAGTGTGTGCAGCTGCTTTTTGGGTTTTCTTTTTCTAGATCACTAAAGTTCAAATCACCGCCCCAATAATCTGTTAATATTGGCTCCCTGCCCAGGAGGTTTATCACGAGAAGCACATTCAGAGGTTCTGGGAGGAGAATAGGGATGTGTTCAAGAGCTTCAAAGTTGTGGGACCAGAGGAAAATTTGAGCCAAGGAGAAGCCAGGAACATGGGAATGTATGTCCGCTTGTTCTAAGTCAAATATCTTTCAGAATCTTGTGTTCGAAAAACAAAACAAGATTTGAGTTAACCAGCTCTGCAAAACCTTTTGTACTTAAGCTAGAGATGCACCAATCTCACCTGCCAGCACAAGCTTTTCTTCAAGAACTATAATTAAAAAGAGAGCATTTTTATACACAAAAAAATCAGTTATGAAATTAGCGAAAAAGAAAAAGTAGAGAAAAAGGAAAAAAGATTCTCACCATTCACAGGTTTAGTTTTTTTGCTATAGTAGCCTGAATGAACAGCTTATACGAATCCATAAAAATTGCATTTCCCATTTAAATAACTGCTGCACTGTGAGCACAACCTGGTAATGCTAATGTGTAGTGCTTTTTATGCCTGGAAAAATATATTTTTGAGTTTCCAATCCTCCTGTCTTTGATCAGGTCTGCTCCAGATGAAACCTGCTGTCTTTTGTCCAGAAGTTTATTTATTGGTGCATCTCCAATTAAAACTTCTTCAATAAGTTTAAATTAAAGATGTTAAATGTGTTCCTTAACAGTATTCATCTCCAGTCTGAAAGACAAAATCAATAGAATCCCCTATAAACAATTCATGCTCTCTGGATTTATCTGGATAGATGACACTAAGTATGTTTATATACATAATTCATCATCTATATCATATAAGGTTTAAAGATAATTAGATGATGCTTTAAATTCTCGTATGAATTTAAACAAGACATTTTTGACAATTTTCCATGTTTATTTTATCAGGGATCTTTGCCGGAAAGACGCTTCATGTGGCTACTACTTCAGCATAGATTCCGATGTCATGCTCACCAACCGGCAAACACTGAAGCTCCTCATTGAACAAAACAGGTACTCACACAACAGCTCAAACAGCAGTCATACTGGAGTTCTCTGGTAGCTGTTGTGCCCACTGACATGTGGGATTCATTCCTGAAGTGGCAAACCCACAGGAACATTACGGCCAAGTTAATTAAAGTTTTAAAAAGGTTGCTTTGGGTTCCAGTTCTTTTGCCCCTCCTCATAGAAACAGATGGAGTCGGGTGCACTGGTCCTAAAATGCTGCTTGGAAATACTCAAAAAAGAAAAGAAAAAAAAACCAACAACAACAAAAAAAAAACACACACAAACCCTCTCTCCCCATCGGCAGCATATGATTGTGAAGAAACCTTCCCATAAACTGAATGTCACTGTGGCTTTTGTTACTGACTGGAAGCATGCAAGGCGAGAGACTTTCTAGGATATTTAAAGGCACCATGGGAATTTTCTGCTGGCACTGGAGCTGTTCAGGGAAAAAAAAAAAAAAAAGTGCTTTGCACGAGTCTTTCGTAGAGCATACAACTATCTAATTTAAATTAAAGCAATTTTGGTATGTCATTCTTATTAAGCTGTAACAAAACAATATTCCACAATACATTTAGAATATTTTCATGAATAATAAGATTTGTTGAAGCACTTCCCCTCCAACATGTGACACAGTAAAACATTTTTAGAGCTACCAGAGGCAAGGCATGGGAATCATTTTAATTAAATCAAGCATAATAAGTGGACCTGGTTTGCATTAAATGTTTATGGGATTTGTTACTGAATTTACAGTTATTTCGAGCAAAAGTTAATTGCTCAGCTCCAGCACAAGGTTTTTAAATGAAATCTGTACACTAGATGTTGGTCTAGTTTTATCCGCTGTGACAGAAGCACCCATTTTTTTTCCACTTTGCCTTCACAGAAAAGTAATTGGACCACTTGTCACTCGTCATGGCAAGCTCTGGTCAAATTTCTGGGGAGCCTTGAGTCTGGACGGCTACTATGCACGATCTGAGGATTATGTTGACATTGTACAAAGGAAACGAGTGTGAGTCAAGCATATACCATGCAACAACGTTTCATTTTTCTTTATTTTTCAATGTAGCATGGAAGTTTTAAGTGTTGATGTAACTCTTATCAAATGCATCTCAGTGTTTTGAAAACGTTCTTAGCCACTATTAGCGATACATAACAACATAAGTCCGGTAGCTCATTAGAATCGGTGCAAATGCTGATTCTAAAGGTCACCTTTAAAGTGCAATAAGTTAATACACCACATTTGTTATGTATTACGTATTTTACATAGTGCTGTGATTGTGTTATACTTAACTCACCATCCATTGCTATTCAGGATATGTAATATCATGTAATATGTTCTGTGTGTTTTTCATGACAGCAAATTGCTTTCTGTTCTCCAGGACAACTGTTACAGTACCGTTCTCACTGTAACTCCTTTGTAAAGGCGTAAGAACAGATTGATTAGGCTCTGGTGCTCAGCATAATAATGGAGGTAGCATAAATTAAGCTTGCTGTCATAAAAAAAAATGGCTGTTTAAAAAATCTACTGCACAACATACTAGTACCAAACCCTGCATTAGCAACACTAGGAGTAATTGTACAGCAATTGTATTATGTGCAGATGATGTACAAACAATTGACAGTTGGATGACAACAGGCAGTGGAAGTTTTTGCAGGAAATATTAGAATCTAAAAATGCCATTATTTGGATTCCAAACCAAACAGTCACAAGCAAAATAAAAAACAAAAATCTTCTGAATATCACACAACATATATCAACTTTGTTAACCACATAGAGTTAATAAAATCACCAAACTGTCATTGTTCCCTTAAGATAGTATGGAAGTATGTTTTTATGTTTTTATGTTTCTTTTTGCTTTAAGCGGAGTGTGGAACATTCCTTACATGGCGCACATATACCTCATCCAGGGAACTGTATTGAGGAATGAACTTAAAGAAAGGAATCATTTTGTTCTGGAGAAACTGGACCCAGATATGGCTTTGTGTAGAAACTCCAGAGAAATGGTAAGAAGGTTGGAAAAAATGGTGTGTTGGATGTTTAATATTACAATGAATATGTCTTACTATTAATAAGCTTTTGCCACACCGTTTCTACAGTATACTTGGCACATATTTTGGCACATCTGAAAATATTTGTAAGATATATGCATATGCTACAGTATCAGCTTTGTAGAATGGCAATGTTGGAGTGTTTAATGGCATGCTGGAAGTTGCAAAAATACAAGCTACTCAATAGGGTGACAGAAGTGTTAAGACATTAATAAGAGAGATTTTGCTTACATACCAAGAAGGCTTAATAATACAAGTAAAAAATGCAATACATCTAACTTGCAACAGAAGACAGTGACTCAATGGATACCAAAAAAGGGAAGTATGTAGGTGTTTTGAAATGTATTTGTCACCAAGGCATGACCCAACTATGTTCATGGTTTGTCTGCAGAGCATTAAGGTACTCTGCTCTACTTGCACCCCATTGTCCTTCGTTTTTGTTTTTTTTCTACCATAGTTGCCACGATCTTAGTCAGTTGCAATGCTTGGCTTGGCAGCTGACAACATGTATCTTGCTTCTTGCTTTTTTTCTGAACACCTTTAAACTGTTCACTTAGCTCCGCTCTGTGCCACCTACTTGTCACCTCTCATCAGGCTGTACCACTACCTCTGCATGCTTTCCTCCCGTACTAATCCCAAAAAAACATCAGCTTCAGAGGGAATCTTGCTCTTTTGATCATGCGGGTGCGTTTTCACTCCTACTAAGTTCTACTATGTGTGACATGGACATATTTTAATTGTCACTTTTTCTCTTACTCTTGAGTAAAATTTATGCAGTCTTATTTACATGATGCTTCTCCTTCATTGTAGACCAGTCACAGGGAAAAAGACTCCCCTTCTCCGGAATCATTCCATATGCTCAGGTCCCCAAAGGTCAATATTTGCTTTGATTGTTCTGCTGTCTGATATTTTAATTTCCAATGGTATTGCACTCAGAAACGTATTGATTGTGATTCTTCTCATAGGCAGTGCTAAGTGAAAATGTCAGGTTTCAATAACATTTAACATTGAGTTTTAGAATTTTCTACAATATGATGACCATTAGCTGCACCCCTTGAACTTTTTCCACATTTTGTCGTGTTGCGATGCAAACTTCAACGTATTTAAATTGCATTTCACATAAAGTTTGACAAATCAGTGACATGTAAGGAAAAGAATACATCATTTTTATTTCATGTTTTTATCTGAAAAGTGTGGCATGCAGATGCATTCGCTTCTCATTACTTTGATAGCCCTAAATAAAAACAAGCCAATTAGTTCATAATTAATTCCTGTCGACATGAAAAATAGAGGTCTCTGTGGTGTGAGCAGCAACATGCTGTGAGGATGTTTTTTTTTTGTTTTGTTTTTCTTAACACTGACAGGGAAGCTGGTGAGACTTACAGGGAGGATGGAAAAAGATAAATACAGTATAATAACGAAAATCTGTCTAGAGCTGTAAGGGGCTCTAGATGCCAGTTTTGATCTAGTATTGATGGCATCAATACTAATAATACTAATACTAATAGTAAATTATTTCCATTCCATTTCTCTATTATGCATAAAGAGAATCTGTTAGGGTACTATCTACGTTTGTGTATGAAACATGAGAAAATGTAAAAAACAAAAATAAGAAAAAGTTCAAGGGTTTTGCAATATCTCACAGTGTAAAGAACACAAAAATAATTCTTACAGTTTTTGGGAAAATAATGTGAACCTTTTATTGTGAAAAGTTTTAATTTATAAGCAGCTAGGCTTACATAGACTTTAAGGGGCTTAAAAGTCATCTTTTGCAAGTCCTCTATTCTGATGCTTTATCCTCACAAGCCAGTCATGCGTTAGCAGCACCTCCCCCACTGAACACACTGACTGATCTCAGACTAGGCTCCAACATCCTGTTACTTCTCTTCTTGTGCATTTGGCCTGAATCACATCTTTGCAAGCACAAACCAAGACATTTGCAATTTGGAAACTCAACACCACAAGACTGCAAAACAAACCCATAATATGTAATTTCTGACATTAACAAAGCCTAGTCTGATAGTGAGTCCAGATCCACTCCCACACAGCACCCTCCCTATGCATCACTGAAATTAGAGCGTAGTCTCTAGATCTGCTTCATCCCAAGACGCCCTTCTGGTCTTGCCTCCCCCCAAATCCCTTAATGACTCTGTCTTGTCCTCATCAAAGCAACTCAGAGAAGACTGACCAATAAATAATCTCAGATTATTTATATGCCACCTGTCTACTTGAACCTAGAGAGAGCATGATTTCAGTGTGTTTTTAGACACACTTGAATCAGTTTTTATTCTCTTTGTATGCCAGTGAAAACCACTAAGGGATTTACCGAGCTGTAAATCTGCATGTTTTATGGTTATGTAGATGCACATCTGTTGTAAATTGTGAGACATCAAGAGATTTTTTCATCTTTAGCATTTGTATGAAATTTAAGAGCATTTATTTCCCCATTTGCTGCAGGGAGTATTCATGTACATAAGCAACCGTCATGACTTTGGGAGGCTCATTTCCACAGCTAATTACAACGTAAGTCGTTACAACAACGACTTGTGGCAGATATTTGAAAACCCTGTGGTAAGTCATTATGGTCTTTCCTTATTTTTACATGCATATGAAATCTATTTTGCCCAAAATAAACAGCAGCCACCTGCAAAACTTATTAGAGGTAATGGAAGAATTAGAAATATGAGACATTTGCAATTTGTAGTGCAAAAAGCTTCCTGGCTGGTAGGGAGAGCGATTAGTCCTATGAGGTATGCAAGTCGGCAATCAGTGTAAAAAAAAAATGTCTGCTTATCTAAAAATCTCTCTATGCAGGACTGGAAGGAGAAGTACATCCACCCAAACTACACACAAATTTTCACTGAGAACCAGTTGGAGGAGGTTTGTATTTATGTGTGGCTTCACATGTACAGACAGAGAGTCCGAAAAAGACAGTGACATAATGTCGCATGGAAATCCCAACATCTGGTTTTAGCATGTCTGGGTGTTGTATTACAGCAGCTCCAACCCCAGGTGAAGATGTGAGTCAAGTTTGTTCTTTGTAGTGACTCTGTGCATGTGTACATGTGTGTGTTACAGCCTTGTCCAGATGTGTTCTGGTTCCCGGTGCTCTCAGAGAAGGCGTGTGATGAAATAGTTGAGGAGATGGAGCATTATGGTCTATGGTCGGGAGGCAAACATGAGGTCAGTACTGTTGGTGGCGACTTCCTGAGCATAAAAGTGAAAGGTATTGCAATACAAGCGCATGCCTGTGGCCACTGTTTTTTGTGATTTCTTCTGCTATTTATAAGCATTTTGTGTGTTTAAAAATAATATTCTGCTTATAGACAAATTTAGTTTTTATTCGTGTGTATAACTTTTGATTTAATGGCTACCTCAATAGTCATGGTAATATAAAAGTACACCCTGTTCTATGGTTTCACTATATAAATTATGTGGCATAATTTGGTTTCTATAACTATTGCAGTCAAAAATCTAGTGTACAAAACCACTCACCACAAATTCCTCACTGCCAACAGTTATTGAACAACAATGGGGTCAAATGGAATGTTTTCAAAAAAACGTAATACACAACAGAAACCCAAAATATTTACAAAATGTGTCAATTCCCATAACATTCTTTTTGCAATGATTATATATAATGTAAAAAGTCATATTGGAAAAGTAGTAGCTGAATACAGCTAGTTTGTTGTTTTTAAATGTATTTGTTTTGTAAAAAAATGAAAAATCCAAAAGCATGGGTAGCTAGTTTGAAGTAGCTAGTTTGTGGCTAAGCTATTTACATGATCTCAAATACATCGCAATCTTAGCTGAATGACAGCATGGACTTTAATAAGAGTCAACTAGCCTAAAAAGTTGACTGGGTGTGACATAAAATCTTCTGAAAATAAGTTACAATTAAATCTAATAAAGTTCAATAAAGTTACTCTGACAGGATACACATCCCCTATCTCTTTCCCAGGACTACAAGATTGTGTTACTGCGTCCCTGGCTTGGGAGCTCTTTCAGCTTTTTCTTGACTCTGCGTTCTGCACTGAACTCATTAACTGCCCTTGCTCATTAAATATTTCATAAGCAAAATTATTGTAGCTTTAATAATTGCACAGTGAACCCTTTTTTCACTGGTAATATGGATTTAACTAAAACTTGTATGTCCTGATCTCAACAATGCTCCCTTCCTACTATATAATAGAAAAGCTCATAGAAGCAGAACTAGCAGACAATAGTTCCTGTGTCTAAAATGAGAAGCTGCACTAAAAAAAAAGAAATAATAAATTCATACAGACATTTGAATAGCTGTGTTTGGGAAGTGACTCTCCTGGATGGATCATTAAGCTTCATGCTGACAGACAACAGCCCTGCCTGTGGTTTTAATGGCACACAGACACACCAACATCATCATCACAGTGAAAGCTGTGGTCACACACTTTGAGAACGGTGGGTCATTTGTTCCATTGTTAATCACACTTCTTTCTTTCCTCTTCCTTTTCTCAGGACAAGAGACTCGCTGGAGGCTATGAGACAGTTCCGACGGATGACATTCACATGAAACAAATTGGGTTTGATAAGGAGTGGCTGCACTTTCTTCGGGAGTTCATATCACCCGTCACATTGAAGGTTTTTTCCGGCTATTACACAAAGGTTAGTTTGACATGACTCAAGACCCTCTTCTTTCTTCTAAAAGATAATACTTTTCTTGTGAGCCATGGGGAAGTGGGGGGAGTAATAATACCATGAATAATATGTCAAATTGACTTTTTTCAGATTCTAATGTAATACCTTCATCAAAACATACTTGGGGTGTTGCTTTGATTCCTTCATTCATATTTGAGGAAATCTTGAATCTCTCATAAAGCACCAACTATTTCCACAAAGCTCCTCCCTGGAGCTGCAGTCTCCAGCTGACCTTCTGCTTCACAGAGCACCCCTCCCAACACTTTCCACACACAGCTCCACCCTTCTAGCTGAGTTGTTTTGCTACCAGAAACGCATTTCTTTGAAATCCAGGAATTGTTTTGCAAACGTAACTTTATAAAAATATTTACCATGATCCTGTTTACTGGCCCCTATTTGTGCGTCATTCAGATTTTCCAAATGCGTTCTTAGTACGAACCTTTAACTGGCAAGTAACACAGTGTATTTCTGTTCCATCACGGCAGGGATACGCACTGATGAACTTTGTAGTTAAGTACACACCCAACAGACAATCCTTCCTGAGGCCCCATCACGATTCCTCCACCTTCACCATCAACATCGCTCTCAACAACAAGAATACTGACTTTCAGGTGAGATGCATTTTGAAAATAAGTCAAACTTCCATTTTAGTTCCTTTATTCTAATATTGCTATTAGGTTGGCCATTTTTTTTCTTCAGCCAGAAACACAACAGATGCAGAAGTGATAGACAAAATCTCAAACCTTTTGGTTATTTTAACTAAAATGCTTTTGGTTAAAAAATTGCTTAAGTTTTTTAAGCAATTTTTTGTCTTAAATAATATATTTCATATTATTAATATATTCCATATCATTAAACTTCTTTTGCCTCTCATTTTCTTTCTCAAATCAAATACACACACACACATATACATATATAATCCCTGCTGTTCAAAATACATTTGTTTGAATCTACTATTACTGCAAGCTGATCCATTCAAGGTTTTTCACTAGGTGATGTTTTTGTAAGTCTTGTAAATTTTTCCAATTAGACGAATGGAATTTATTTTGCAAGACAGAAGTAAAACTCTTTTTGGATCAAAGCGTCTATTGACTCCATGGAAACATTCGTATGTTGGAGATGGTGGGAACACACTAACTTGGAATAAGACATTAAAATGAAAATACCTGTGGTCTAGTAAGGATATATTAAGGGGACTTGGTGAAGCTTCTTCTATGATGTACTTTGGGCTCATCTTAAAAACACAATCTGTTTTTCATCTGCTCTGTTTACACCCAAATTAGGGTGGAGGCTGCCGTTTCCATCGGTACAACTGCTCCATAGAATCACCAAGAAAAGGCTGGAGCTTCATGCACCCAGGACGCCTGACTCATCTCCACGAAGGTCTACCCACAACCAATGGCACTCGCTACATCGCTGTGTCCTTTGTTGATCCTTGAACTGTCCTTGAATGCCCTACTATAAATTATTTTTTCTTTATTTTTGCTTTAGTATTTTTTTTTGGTTCATTTTTGTGTTTGGTCATCTCATGATGCAATTCTTTTTTTTTTTTTTTTTAAAGCAAATGCTTTGAAAGAATGATTTTTTTTTTCAAAGAATCTCTGTCAAACAGAGTCAAAATGGTAAAGAAAAGTAACTGAAATAAATGGCATAAAGTAAATAGGAAATACTGCTAAATCAGACAACATTTATGTGTACTGTAGGTTGCCATAATGTTTATGATACTGATTTTACCATCATGGTAGCCGTCATACACACTGGTATCTTTACAAACAAGCAGCTGAAGCATGCGCACATTAAACTAGAGGTATAAAATGTTCTTCAGTTTGAAGCTTACTACTGCTGGTACTACTCGACTTCTTTATTTGCTGGATAGCATGCTAATTTGTTTTTCATCAGCTTATTCAAGACTTTTATTGAAGTAACTTTGAAACTTTGTCTATTTTCTCAGTAATTTCAGAAGTCAGCAGATTTCCGTTCACCTGTTAGAATTTTCACATTTTACTGCCCTCTGCTTTTTCTTTCTTTATTGAAAATGTCAAACATTTGCTTTTCTGTAAATAAAAATGCCATTTTTTTCCCCAGAGAGATGTGAATGGCTGGATTTTGAAACTCAGAAAACCAACATGTCTAAGTTATTGTCAAGACTGAATAAAATCTGTTGAAGAATGGCTGCTTCTGTATTATTTTGATGATTATGTTCCAAATTTGAGTTTCTCATACCACTTCAGCCCCTTCTGTAAGAGGACAAGTGTTTCTTGTAAATTAGTGAACAGAAATGAACTGAATTTAATTGAGACTTCTATCTCTGTGCCTTAAACTCACTTGAGACATTTTTTATTTTTTATCTGGTCTCAGAAGTTGCCACAATGTTCTTTCTGAGGACCTTAGACAGCTCTTACCATGGTATTCAATCTAACTTCAACAATAAGGAGCACACTAAATTAAATATCTGAGTTTCACTATTGATTTATGTTCAGACCTTTGACCTGAAGAAAGGCTTTATATTTATCACTTTGCCCACTCTTCACGTTTACAAACGTTTACATGATGTTATCCCTGTTTCAGGTTGTTTTCAAGTTTGTCACATATAGAATCAATCAGGCCTGTTTGCTCTGAAGGGAGCTGCACTTGTGTGTTTTGGGGTGTGGTGTGATGACATACATAGGTAAGAATGTAGTTCAGTGTATCTTGGGGGAAGTGTGTAAACATATACATGTAACCTAAAGAAAACTTAACAGGTCAGAGATGTAAAGGCTGAGATAGAGCAGACAGGGAACTTATGGAGGGTTGGACAGGGTGTCGTGCTTTAAAATAGTGACGTTCAGTCAGTTTGAATAAATCTGAACCAGTCCTTCACTGATTTGAAACATCTAAGGTCTCACATTTCTATCAATTCTCATTATATTTTAACATCCACAACCTCTAGAGAGTTGTCCCCACCTCTAGGGGCCATGTTTTCACCCTACACTGCTGGCTGCCTGACCAAAGGCACGTTTCTGCTCCTTGTAAAGCCGAGATGAAGGCTGAATGTCTGAGTAGCTGCTATGATGGGGGTGTGTGCGGGTGAGATTTGAGTCAGACTAGGGAGGGAGACTTATTGCTGCTGAAAGAGCCTTTTGTGTCCATCATTTCCCCTGAACTGGCTCGACTTCATACCCTCTGAAAGGTGACATTGATTGTAACCAGGAATGCAGCAAGACCTGCACTCTGACCGAGATAGAAAATGCCACATAAATGGTTTTATCAAATAGAGGAAGGGATAAAGAAAGCTTGGTTTATTTTAGTCCAAAGCAAGGAAATTTAAAGATGTTGTATTTGAAACTTAAAGGCAGGTTGTTTTAGGCATGCTTTAACTTGTTGATTTTTCATGCTTAAAGTAAAGTAACAGAATAACATACGTTAAAGTAAATAGAAATATGTCAGTAACTATACTGTTTTCGAGGGAGTGCAGTGATTTAGGTATTACCACAACTTACACTCTACCCTAAATGGACTTTTAAGAAGTGTGTTTATAATCACAACTGAAATGCCTTAACCCAGATAGTTAATCACAGTTAGTCCATGACTCAAAACTGAGGAATGTGACAACAGCTACCTATTTATCATTTCTGTCTCCTGACCATGTAGCAAATACCTAAGACATTTAGTAAAAATCTGATATATTTGTCAAGATTTTTGCCCATTTTTTTAACAAATTCTTGATCACCTGGGGTGCTTCAGTTACACTTTTAAGGTGTGACCTATAAAAACCAAAACACGAAGCAAAGTGTTGCATCAGCTCTGATACTGAAAGAAGTTGCCTTTGGCTCATACTACCCCAATCATCCCACTGCGCATTGATCTGCATACATATTTTGTTGAAATGTTACATTGGAGAAATACATTAAGTTATCTCAAACTTAATAAATTTTATAGTTTTATTTTATTTTATAAGTAATAATCTGAATTCAGATTTAAGTCTCTTAAATCCATAGCTGCAAGTAAAATACTACCACAGTTTCTGAATAAGATTTAAGTCTGCATGTTTGAAGGTGTATTCTAACATTTATATACCCTTTCATCTAAATTATTAGATGTAGCTCAGCTGTAGTTTAAATGTCCTGCTGGATAAAACTGCCCCAGTTTCAATTGTGTTGCAACTTTTAACAGATCTTCCAGCAATGCCTAGCATTTATGTCCATGCATTTTCTAATCTATTTCTGTGGAGAAAATCATCCCACTATGGTGCATTGTGCTTTCAAATAATATTCAATAAATAGAGGCCACACTTCAGACTTTTAATTCTAATACAAATATTTTCTTTCCACTCCTCAACCACACACCACTTTGTGTTTCTCTATCAAAGAAATTCACAATAAAATGTGGCTCTGGGAGCACTGGCAGAAAGCAGTAGGAGCTCCATTTTTTTTTTTTTTTTTTTTACATTTCATATTTCTCATACCAAACTGTCAGAGATTGAATAAATATGTTTAAAAAAGTGTTGTTTTCTTTTTATAAAAGTTACATGCTGCAGCTTTAACCACAAGGCAAAATTGTGAAGAAAACTGAACTTTGCACAAACTCAAAATATTATGTCAGTCAAAAATAATTGGAATTCACTAATGGCATAGGAAATCTGTTGGTAAACTAACCAACTATTTGCTAACTTTGCATTGATGATTTCCAAACTTCTGCTTGGATGGAAGAACATTTTAAGCATCTTGGCTTCATGCTGAAAAATTCTGAAAATATTTAAACTTCCAGAAAATTATCTTTAATATCTAGCCCAAATCAGCTTTTCTGTGAGGAATTACGAGGAATGCAGTTGGGGCTGCACATCACTTGAAGGGGCCCATCTATTTGTGCACTTGTGCATTGTATATACAGGATACAACATGGCTAGCTCACTGTAAATTTCTCTAATTATGTTTGAGGAAGAGGGCGGAGGTTGGGAATATCTGGGTTCAGGCACAGTGCAATCTGGAGTTAGTGGAAAAATACTAGAAAGAGACAAAAAGTGCAGCTGTCTCTTTTTTGGCCTCATGTGCATCGCTGTGAGATTTTTGAAATCATTAATCTTCATTTTACACAAATATTAAAAATTGGAACGAGAAAGCAACCATCGAAAAACTGTAAAGTAAAAACATATTTATTTATACACTTAATTCATGCTTTGTACTGTTGAATTACTGGCAGTGCGAGACCTCTAACATACGCTCTTCTCATCCTCACTTTATTATTATCTTGCTATGTTGTTTTATATCTTTTTGAATTGTTTTTCGTTGTTAAAGTTCCAACTGGGGACATGCATTGCACATTAGATAGGCTATAAATGTTATAGTGTTCTGTTTTTGTTCATAATGAACATGTCTCCTGATGCAAATGAACAATAAAGAAAGGAAGAATGTATGGCATGTCCTGCTGGACCAACACCTGTTCATTAAGTGTGTCTCAACTTTAAATGAAACAAATTTTTTGGACAAAGTTAGCATCCTTTGTTGTGAGCCGAAACTTAATATAAGTAGTTTTATTGCAATTTTATTATTGTTGCCTTGGCCGGTTATTTACGCAACTTTCTCATTATGTTCTTTTTAGAATGAACACATCTATTGTATTGACAAAAACTGCAGAAATATTCTGAATAATATATATTTTTTTCATTTTATGTGTCGCAAGCATTTATGCTTCTTATAGGGATTTTATGCAACAGACCAACATAAAGCAGTGTATAATTGTAAAATATTGGAAAAAGGCTATACAGGCACATCTAAAGATGCACAGTGCCCAATAAGCCCTCTTTACTCTAAAAAAAACCAAACCGTATGCCTAAATAAAATCCCTTTCTGTCTCAAACCAGAGTCCAAGACCTTCAAAAACATGGCCGCCCACTTAACCTCAAAGGCCTGGCAAAGAAAACATTTAGTACAATATCAACCTGGAAGGTTATGGTAACTCAGTAGCAGCTGCAAACATCCAACGCTCAGGTGGCAGAATCTGATAAACATTAATCATACTTCATGAATATTCCCTGAATAGAAAAATGTCAAGAGGAAAGAAGAGGCTGCAAGAAAACTATGCATCACAAAATGTTTATAAGAAGCAAACATGTTTAAAATTGTGCTTTGGTCCACAAAAACATTTTGGTATACAAACAAAACACAATGGCAGAGACTAACTTTGAACAACCTATTCCCACTTTAAAACATGATGGTGGCAGAATCATGCTTTGGGAAGTCCTGGGGCAATACTGGAAGAAAACAAAAATAAAAAAAACCTTAGACTACAGATAGTCTTGTAGACAATTGGGCTACACATCCAATACTCTTGTAGCCCGAGCTGATGGTCTGATGGGACACCTCTTCCCCTCTGTCCAACTGTCTCACTCCTCCTGAGCATCACAATAAGACCAGACTGCAGGACGTTTAAACTACCGGTTTTAGCCATCTACCTTTCTCTTACTACTAGGAGTGTTTACCCAAACTTTGCTGATGTGTCTAGTCTGATCGAGTAACAGCCTATCAACAGATTATTATGTCTTAAGCACATTAAAGCCAAAGAGTGGTGGCTATTTTCCAAGGAAGATTAACCAAACTATATATATATATATATATAAATATATATATATATATAGTTCATGCTCCTCCTAAGCGTCACACTAAGACCGCTGGAAGATTAAAAAAAGTCAATAGAATTTACCATTTCAAACCTATGTATAAAATCACAAATAATATACATGTATGGATGGACTTGCTTTCAGCAGCCTAATATCTATGATTATATGCAACACACTTATGTGCTGGCAGGGACAAGAAATGGGAACTTTGATCTGGGCGATTTAACAAAAAAAGGGGAATTATTACAAACCTGTCATCACACCTAACATCCAGGTGAGTAATCAAATATGTTCGGATTGTACACTACCAATTATAGCAGATTGTATGCCTTGAGACTATCAGCACACTCCCTTTCTAACCAGCCAGACTGTTTACCATCGTCATAGCAAACTGTTTGTACATACCATTTATCCAAATTACACATCTACACTCTGTAAAAACAATCAGCAGACCCACACTCCCAAACATATATTGATTTATGGAGAAGACAAAAGGGGAACAGAGGATGAATGGAGGATGGGGAGTTGTCAAAAGCCACAGAAACTCCATTTATAGCCAGCTAAGAAAATCAAAGCAGGACTTTTATGAGCTATTCCGGAGACTTCTGAATGATCGTTCAGAGTGTTTAGTCTGACTTTTCCGCCTTCAATCTTTTCTTTGTAGGTTGGATTTCAGATGAAAAAAATAGCGTAGGGTAGGGTAATTTGGTGTCAGGGTGTGTCTGCACGGGTACGCAGAGGCTACGTGTCTCAGGTCAATAAAAGTGCATGAAAAAAGCAAAAAAAGAGGCTTGTGTTTATAATCAAGCCTCTTGATCTGTTTATAATCCTTCAATCCTAAAGATTCAATAATCTTTTCTAAAGATTACTGAAAGAAAGCTCCAAGATATTACCAAAGACAAAATGTGAAATACCAGCGGAAATGTGAAGAACTGCTCTGCAGCTATATTAAGTTTCTGTAATTCAATTTTTTTCCATTGGTTGAGGAGGTAATACATATCAGTGCGTCATTGTTTAATAAAATGTAAATTGTGCTTTTTACATTAAGAATTTTTGGAGCAATGCCAGTCTTATTTCCTTTCAGAAACAAACTTCTTGGTAAAATGAAAAGCATTTTCTGTTTGGATCCTGAGTTGTTTTGAGGTTTGTTTATTATTTTTTGTTCCTTCGTCTCTTTCTTTGATTAGTCTTGTTTCCGTGTCATTGGTGCTTTTAGTTTATTTCTTGTCTCTAGTTATTCTATTTATTCCTTACTATTAAATTTATTTTCTAGGCCCCTGTGTGCTCTCTTTGTGCCATGTTGTCTCTCTCTCCCCTCACACCTGCAACCTGTTAGCCCATCAGTTTAGGTCTTTAGTTGGCCCTTGGAGTATTTAAACCCTTCTCTTGCTCATACTCCTTGCCAGTTCCTCCTGTTAATTCCCATTGACCCAGGATACTTCCCTGGATTTTCTTGAAGGCATTTTGTTCTGGTTTTTTGTTTTTGTTTGGCTCTGTGCTCCCATTTTTTTTTGTAAAATTTTATCTTTATTTCTCCATTAAATTGTTTAACTTGACCCATATGCCCATATCCAGTCTGCATTTTGCTCCATTCTTAAACTCACACATCATATCTGCCAGGTGTATGAATAATTTTGGGCCTAGCTTTTTTTGCTGTATTTTTTTAGCTTGTCATTTCTGTTGTGTCTTTTTCAGTCAGTCTTTTGTTTTTATCCTCTGCAATCAACGAATGGCGTTTAAAAACAATTGATACTTGTGAGAAAGCTAAAATTCCTGAATTTAAAAATTGTTTTGTTTTCATTCGGAGGAACTAACTTCAGAGTTTTAATTTTCTCTAAGTCATAATCATCAAAACTGACTAAGAGCCAACTTGAAATGTACCACTGCATGCTAATTTATCCAAGTTTGATCTTTGCCTTAAGGTTATTGAAATAAATCCCATTTGTTTTTATATTCTGTTATATTTTAAGTTCAGCCCACATGTGGATGGCAAATTATGATTTTTACATTTTGAAAGGAACATTTCAAAATGTACATTGCATTTTGTGTAGATACAAGAAGAAGCTAAAACAATGATCTGATGTACAGGCCTACAAAGCTGGTCATGCTGACCATATATTTAGACCTAGACGACAAAACGGAGCAAGAATAATTTGGGGAAACTTTGGAATATTTGAAAGATTATATTTAGACACTGAAATCAAAACACACTTGATGTTTGATAAAGACAAGCAGTGGAGCAGCATATGTTTCAGAAAAGTCTGCTTGCTTCAGTGTTTGTTTTTGAATAAACACATTGGGTTCTGCTTACATGAAGTCAATTTCCTTACTACTTACAGCAAACATGGTTTGTGATTCTTGGCATGACACAATAGACACCCACCCACACTTATCGTTTTCATACTGGATCACAGTGTAATAAAGCTCTGTCAATCATATCCATCTTTCACAACCAATATTCAATACTTGGTTGAGGGGATAATTGCTTTGGTCATAAATGTGATCTCGCTGTCAACTACAGCTTATACCCTAATCAATTTAAAGCCAGTCTGCAGGTTATCATTTTTGGTCAGAAATACTATTAAAAAATCTGCACCTAACTGAGCCCCACAAGAATCTATTTTCCAGGTCTTTGTACCTGCTGCCACTTGTTGGTGCTAAGTAAAATGTATTTCATTTTTATGCATAGCCAGTCTTCCTTGACTGTCTGGTTTAAATAAGCAGATGGATGGCACTGAATTTTCTGAATGCTGTTAAGGTCCCACATCAAAAGCAGAACCCACAGTATTTTATCCAGAAATTTATGAGAAACCATTATTACAAATCTTAGTTTTCCCCTAAATGTAGTTCCCCATGAGTTATTGTAAATACCTGCCCCTTATATGTTGGGATCTAAAACACAAGAATGTCAGGGCGATTATCCTGACAATGTTTGGTTCTTGAAAACTTTTTGACGACTGTGTTGGACCCTATTTTCTCAAAATGGACTGATCCTAGTGCAGTTTTCATGGATGTGGTAAAACGTTGTCAGTTTTTTCTGGCTTACTCGTCCCCTGAACAATTTACCTTAACTATTCCAAAGCACAGCAAAGTACAAAACCCCAACAAACGTCCAAGATAAAGTATTAGATTATTGTTAAAGGTTTGCAGTTAATGCATGACTGTAAGAAACAGACCATAAATTAAGGATAATTGCTTGTTGTTTTCTAGTGGTTAGATAACCCCAAAGTCAATAATCAAGAGTAAAGTAGTAATTATGTAATGTTGAGTTATACTCAAAGGCATTGAAACAAAGAAAAACAATACTTTTGTTGATAATTTCAACATACACAGAACTTCATGGGACTGCCTGAACATGCTCTTTTATAATTAAACACCTCATCCCATTAATCTTTGTCAAGGTTCCTGCAGGATAATGAAACTCTTCAACCATAAATACCATTTTCAGTCTGCATTTATACCATTTTTGTTATATTTCCTGCGCCGAAGGTTACGTAAATGTTTTCAGGAAGAGAAAAAAAAGACATGAGATCATCCCCATAGTTACTCTTGATCTTTCATTTCATAGAAAGCACTGTCATTTCCCTTCTGTATAATAGTTATAGTTAATTGCAGGCTGCCAGTTTCGAGCCTCAGTAAGATTTGCAGCAGGCACTTCTGTCCTGAAGTCTGATCAGATACTTCAGATGAAGAATCCCTCACACCAAGGGTGTGTCTGTTTTGAGCCATCCATGTGAACCTGTTGCCCTCTAAGGAGAAAGAGGCATTGGAAGCACTACAGTAGCAGACTGGCAATCTGGTAGCCACAACACATCAAGACAAAACCCACTGGTGATCCACCCTTATCCTTTTTTGGCTGCAACCTAAAAGACCAACCACAAGTGAGGGATTTTTTCTTTCTTTGAATATCGTTGGTGCTTTTACAATGGAATATTCCCCCAATGGACATTGTGGTCTGCAGGCCTCTACTGTGGCACTGCATCTTCCATCTGGGAATCTTGCCTTAGTCTTTGTTTTGCTCTCAACTTCATAAATTTGTCTAAAAGGATGAAGCTATTTTACTTGAGAAGTTTGCACAGAAAAGAAAAACTTGAGTATAACAGGTGAAAGCATTGGATTGTGGATTTAACAACTAACAACATTTTTTCCCCATACAGCTTTTGGAGTAGAAACTTTGCACAAGATGGCCCTGTGAAGTGTTACGTGAGTTATTTGCTGATATTTTTGGAAGCAGGAAGTAATGTTCCTTGGTTTGGTATGTGTTTAGAGGTACTTCTCTGTAATATTAAGTTGGTCAGTAATTATAGAGCAAAACCAAACTTTGCAGTGGGTCCTCACTGTGAGATGGCTGAGTAAATTTAGCCTTAGAAGGTGAAGGTCTGATGAAATGAGTACATAACACAATCCAAAGTCAAGTGGTTATTATGAAGGACATATGGAAACTCTACTTCCTGAAGGGAGGTTAGAAGCCACAGGAAGTTGAGAGAGCTAGAAATCACACAGATCTGTTGAACATAACATCTCTGGAATGCAAAGCTGAGAACTGACTCAAAAGGTCAAATGTCTTTCCTCCCTATCTGGCCAATCCTTTTAATTTCCCCTCACTCCAGCCTTTTAAGCTCTACTGCTCAGAAAGTGTGTGTGACAACTCATTAATACTGCTAATAACTGCAGACTGTTGGATATTTTCTGCTTTAGGTCATGGGACTAACCAAAGAATGCAACTATGTTGTAAAATGTCACCAAAGCTTTTGGAAATGGAAGGAAAAACCTTATGAATTTTATCTGTTTAAATAGGCATTCACCCTCCATCAAAAAAATACTTTGTTACAAGACCTTGCATAGAACTAGCAAACTTTATGATTTTTTTTTTCAGATTTAAGGTGTTATGCTGTAGCCTATAAAGATTATGAGGTTTACCCAATTATACTCTAAATTCTAGCAATGCCTTTTTAACACCAATTTTCTCATTTTATGTTTTTTTTTTTAAATTAAGCTTACTTCCTATTTCAAAGTCAATTAAGCATCTATTTTAAATGTCTTAATGAGCATCTTGCTTCATGCTCGCTCGTGTTGTTTTTCAATATGGTCCTGGATGACTCCTAAATCAGAGAATCAGAGGTGATTGAGAGTTTTATTTTGTGGCCCAACGCTCTGGATTGAGCTTTCTCAGCACATAAAAAGAGATCGCTTTGTTCCTGTGTTTAAATCTTAGTTGAAAACATTCTTTTGTTAACCCAGTGTGAAAGTAGCAGTGGTTATTAGCGTTTTAAGGGTTTAATTGTTTTGACTGTGTCTCATGTTTTACCTGCTGTGCAATAATTTGATCAAGCATGTAGCATTTAAGCATGTAAGAAATACCACAACTGTGTTGTATTTTACGGTGCTACAAAACTAATAATGATGGGTAGTATTCAAGACTTCAGCAGCCGAGGATATTTTTAAAACTAAAAGGTTATTTCAGCCAAAAGTCTTTCAAATCTCCACAGAGGTCTAGTGGTGTTGTTTGAAATTTAAGGTCACAATTTCAAGCGCAAAGAAGTATTTTGCAAGAAGTTATTGTACAAAAGGTGTAAAGTAATTACACTGCTGTATTTTGAACTAATGACAAACGCTTACAGTTTTTTTTCACCTGAATTCTCCCCTTTTTTACCTTCATCTATTAATCCAAACAGCTTTTTTGTCCATGTTGAAGGAACAAATTCCCACAGCATGATGGTGCAAACACTATTTCATAATGGGGAAAGTGTGTCTACAGTTAAGTTTCAAACTCCCTAAACAAACCAATAACACCAAAAGGTTAAAATCTGCTCTTTCAAAGAGAACCTTTTTATTCATGTTTGTGCTGTTCCTATATATATATATATATATATATATATATATATTCCTGGTAGGCTTGTAGTTTGTTTTTGGCTTAAAGTTGGAAATTATGGGGTACCTTGGGAAAAAATAGAACTGCACAACAAAGAGACGGTGTAAACTTTGGTGAAGCCATAGACTTGGATAGAAAGTTTGAACTTAAAAGAGGCTTTTGACAAAAAAATGTTAATTCAATCATAAATGCCAGAGATGGATAAAATGATTTGAAAAAGGTGAAACAACCTTTTCTAAAAATGGCAGCAATAAAGTTGTACAAGTTTAAAAACTATGGAGGAGTAAAGGCAATTTCTCATGATCCAAGGTATACTACATCAGCTTTCCATGATGGAGCAGGGACTGCAACGGCAAGACCCTGAAAGGCTGGTAAGCCGACTGATGTTTGATGTGGCTGCTGAAGACAGAAGCAGCATGAGTGGCTCCGAGCTATATTTAGGATGCTACTAGAGTTTACGATATTGTTCACTTTTAAGTAGTGACCCAACACATATCGAACCACTAATCGAGAATTACTTTTATGTAAAGAAATTACGTTTGGTGAACTGGTAAGACATTGTGTTCCTTGGTCACCCATTTTCTCAAACAAATCTTCATGAGGTCTTAATGGATGTATTTGTTCTGAAATTAAATGTTACACGCATGCCCTCTACTAATTAGATACATTTTATAGGCAATTGCTTGCAAAGGATATTTACATTTTTTTTTTTAAATAATTGGGATTAAATAAAACGGAATACACGCTAAAGGAATTTTTATTTGTAAAAATTATTTTCTAATTTACCTCCCCTTCACAATTAAGCACAAGTTTGTGTGGGACTATCACATAGAAATATGATTAAATGTTAGAATTTGTGGTTGTGATGTGACAAAGTAGGAAAAAGATTCATGCTTTTAAAATGCACTGGTTTTGATTAGCATTTAATTAGTGTGGTTGTTTTACATGTGGTGTTTTTAAGGCAATTGAGGTAAATGGGGGGAGGGGGGGTTAGAGATCACCTCCCATGCAGTTTGGTGGGTTTCCTAGATAATTATTGCAGACATAGTAAAAACCATTAAGTAACCAAGGTATTACAAGGGTGATCCAAGGGAGAAACAAGGTGAGTTTCAGGTAGGTAATTGAAAGGCACAAAAACTTCAAGGAGAATGAAGCAAGCTTTCCCTGGAGGCATAAAAAGAAAAAGAGCTGAAATACCACAACTGAGACAGACACTCTGGCAACGGTTGGGAGTCCCGCTGGTCCTTTTATACTAACTTGATGACATGATACATTGCATGTGGGTGAGCAGTGTAGCAGGAACAACCTCGGCAGCAGGAACAACCTTGGTCTCGGAAGAGATCAGCACCACAGGAAAACAGGGAGTGGGAGGGAAGGTGAGAGAAAACCAACAACACACACACAACCCAACTGGTGAACAATCCAATTTTACAAATGCAGCATTGCGGTAGTCTTCAAAATTTAAACGAAAGCGCATCAGATCATACTATGTCGTTAAAAGGTATGTTGTAGCCTTGATATGAAGAGCTTGAACGAAAAGAAGAAAGGATTTTATGAATTTCACTTGGGTTCTTTGAGGTCTAATTCCACGTTTGAGTGTTACTTAGCTCAGCAGATTTGCTCCTGCCAGACAATAACAAAAGTCATGTCAACTCTGACCTAACCATTTTAGCTCTGACGTAAGCAGAAGAAATGGGGCATGAAATCCTCCAAAAAAATATAAAAAATAAAACCCTTGAGCAAAGCTAAAGTATACAACTCACACACACAGATTATCTCAGATCACATATTTTGGGTAGTCAAACACTTTGACCCAAAAGAAAGGGGAACTGGGTTATGTTTGTCTACGTGCCCACTCATGTGTAATCTTCTGTAATTTCTGTTTGTGCTGCAAGCAGGTTAAACAGCCTCCCAAGAATGTACGGTTTAGTGTCGGGCAGGTTGACTACCTGCTGTTTTCAAGTTCTCCTACAGAGATCTTATGATCTACCTCCTGTCTGAAAAGAACGCTCCTGGGTGTTGACTTTGCTTTGTTGAGGTTTTAGTGGACTACCTCCTGTTTTCACTTCATGGTTAAGACTCCAAACTAAAGAAAAATAATAATAATAAAAAATACCCACAAAGGCTCTAAATCACTGCAATTTAAAGCTCCCTGACAAGAGATCTGTGTGTAAGAGTTCAATCTGCAGTGTGAACCCTGAATAAACTCTCTGGCTTGTTTGTAATGGAGAGAAGAAACATGAAAATCCAGTATTTGTTGAGAGCAGAATGCAACGCACCAGGTATTTTTCCCTCGCAGCGTGGCACTGCCAAGACGGCCACAACTGCCAGGGCCCCCTAATATAGGGCAACATGAAAGCTCAGGCTGAAACTAATGAATCATGGTAGTCTGGGCAAAGGGTGACATCATTTCCTTTAAGCCTCATTGGGTCTGGAATCTGACACCGCTCCTCACCCTCCCTGAAGCCCTGGCGGCACAGAGCTGTGTAACACATTCAAAATACTAGAATGTTCTTCAATGGTGATACAAGCTGCAGCAAGCCTAAAGAATGCTTTCACTTAGGGTATTTTAAGCTCCATTATGAGAATAATGGAAGCCTACAAAAGACAGCAATATTCTGGTACTTCCCAAAGCTGCTTTTTATGGAGATGAACAGTAATCTATTTATTAAATTGTAGGGTACTGTTTCTGCAAAAAAACACCCATTAAGAGGCTGATTTCTTCCCATTGTGTTTCACTCACAAATGGAACATTAAGCTAAATTTCATGCTGCACAGTGTCATTATTTTTGGTCCAATAAAACATATTAGAGTTTAAACAGAAGTGTGTAGCAGAAAGGCCGGGTGATGTGCATTGAGAGGATTGGAGAAGCTTTTCTCTGCTCCCCGAGAGCCCAAAGAGTGATTCTTTAAAATGACGTCTTTTCCCGAGAGTTATTTCCGCTGAACTGACTTTGTGACTCAGTGCTGATAAAGTGGATAAATTCCCTGGCGGTTTGAAGTGATGTATGAAGGAGAGGTCTGTTAAGAGTCATACATAATGGCTGTAACACTCTATAGCCTCTCTGCTGCGTGGGACAGACATATGGTCAGTGAAGAATGGAGGTGGGATGAAGCCAGTCATGCAGCAATGTAAGAACAAACCTCTTGCTCCCACGAGTTTTAGTTGTACTGAAATGTAAGATGAGCCTTACATTTTTCAACCCTCATAAGATTATTAAAACCTTAGTTTGTGTTATTTACTTAATTTATATGATGAAAAAGATTAATCAAACTACACCAATCAGGCCATATGTTATGACAACTGCATAACAATTCATCATAACAATCATAGCCCTCAAAACTTACGTGTTAGAAGAAGGAAAAAAAAAGAACAATTCTAAGAATTTGAGTTAGTTTGATATAGCTAGACAGCTGGGTCTGAGTATGTCCAGAACTGCAGCTCTTGTGATATTGCTCAATGCAATAGCCAGTATCAAAAATGACCACCTTGGAGACCAATGCTCACTCAGGCATGTGGGA
Source organism: Phalloptychus januarius (assembly GCA_902982915.1). Classification (NCBI taxonomy): domain Eukaryota; kingdom Metazoa; phylum Chordata; class Actinopteri; order Cyprinodontiformes; family Poeciliidae; genus Phalloptychus; species Phalloptychus januarius. Next base: position 5,697,915 of record CADWAE010000362.1, read on the forward strand.
TGCAAAGCCTGACCTGTGTTAACCATGATTATAAGAAGAAGGTGTTAGAGTTCAGTGAATCACAATTTGTTCCTGGTGACCATTCAGGGTGTCCAGGGTTTTCACTGTCCAGCCCTGAAAGCAGCAGCAATCTTGATGTAAACGTAGGAAATGGACGACCAGGCAATCTTGTTATTCTATTTGAAGAACCTGACATGAGGATGAATTGCAGGAAAAAAAGTAAAGCTAGTGGAAGCAGTGATATTGGGCCTTGATACTTAATATTATAAAACTCCACTGTGGGACTGAATGATGAAGAGTTATCTATTGAAGGTAAGATATTAAGTTAGTAAGATCATAGGCTTTTCATAAAGCCTGTCTTGGAAAAATCCTCAGCTATCTGATAAGCAATATTTTTTCCTTTTTGTAAATAAAAAAAGGCTTATTTATTATCAAAACAAGGATTATGTTATGCAGAATCTTTACTCAGATGAGGCGTGGTGCCACTGCCAGACACTGGAAGACCAAGATGTAAAATTGCTTGAAAAACCCAAAGTTTTTTTTTTAGTTTCTTTTGCTAGTGGCTCCACATTTCATATCTAATTATCCAATTATAAATTATAATCTATGACTATAATTTATCATAGATGTACACTTCTATAGATAGCTAAAATGGAGGCCTTGAATATCTTGATATTCTTTTCACTCCATTGCTTACAACTATGTACATGTCACAAAAAGAAATGATTTAACCTCCAACCTTTCTTTTTTTTGAATTTCCCTCAACACCAGATCAATTGTTGAGTTATTTCACAGGAAATAATTAATAAGGTGGTCTAAGCTAAGGGCCAGATCAAAGTGTTATGAGCGCAGCTGCATAATTTCCCCTAAAGAAATTGTTACATCTGATGACTGGAATGTATGTATCTGTATCTGTGTGGATATGTTAATTACTATGGGAGAAATATGTTCAGAACTGTGCTAAGAGTGACCAGAAATACAGTTAATTGTGAAATGAAACTGTAATGGGAACTTAAGAGACAATTATAGAGCAGGATTACAGAAAATTGATTGATGGTACAATATTATTGTTGAATAATATTTGATTTAAAAAAACACAAATTGGAGTTGAGATGGAGATATTCTAATTTATTTATCTTCTGCATGTTTCTACCTTCATGATTGACATGTCTGTCTACAAACCCAATAATACTGCCACTGTCTGTAATAGAGATTCACGTCCTGTGATGAATGCAAACATGTTGCTGATGTACTCCACCAGGGGTCACTGTGAGATCAAGCCTGCTTCCAGCATAAACACCTCCAGCCTAAAGCAAGATAATCTCATTTCAGACAGAGTTTAAAAGTTTGCTTCTTAAAACAGTTTGGATCAGAAATTCTAATTACCATTTGCTCATTTGCATTTGTCAAACATCCAGCCATCAAAATTATCAGACGCTGACTGAAGTTTCTGTCAACATCATTAACAACAAAGCAGAATTTCAAATGAAAAGGAAATATTTGATCACTGAGATGAGAAGCTCAGAGCTTTTCATCTGCTCCACTTCTTTACCCATGCTCTGCTAAAGATGGGGCGCAAAATCGGGACGGTGATTAAACTTCAAGCACATACTTGAAAAGCCCTAATCTCTGCTTTTAGGGAAAGAGAAAGGCTGCAGGATGTCTGGTCTTGGCAAAAATAAAATAAACACCAGTAATTACCTTATGTAACCTGCTGTGCTATTCAAAACAGATCTTAAAAATTGAGCAGTAAGCTCTACTGTTAACATATTTAAAAGGTTTTCCACTAAAGAATAGAAAAACATGTTCGCTGCCACACCACCAGGAAGCGCCAGAGATCTTTAAATAGATTCCTTGTTTAGGTTGCAGCCAAGCAGCAGTTTAACTCCAAAACTAACTGCTGGCACTGACTGAGTCCTTAATTCATGGTGTTTTTTGATTTTTTTTCAGTTTTTGCTTTCTGTGTGATTCACTCATAGCAAACTAGGTCATAATTAACAAACATCATTTAATAATAATGCCAATTCATTAGTGCAAGACCCAGGCAATCTCTTTCATCAGTAGAATAGAATAATGCCAGTGGGGTTTGAAAGCGGGTCGGGGGATGGGGTGGTGGTTGAAGAGAAGCAGGGATGTGGGGGTAAACAGCACTACTGATTCTCTGCTTTATTGTGGCTTCCTGGTGGATTTTTCTTTGCCCTCTCTCTGTGAATTTGTAATCACAAATAAACCCAATCTCCTAAGCATAAAGGGATTTCTTTTATAAGGTGAGGAACAATTTGGAAAACATTTTACATGATGAGGAAAAAAAAGCTATTTTCATAAAGAAATTAGTTGTCCCAAATCTTTTTTAAGAATTATGATTTTAAAAAATTGCAGGATGTATATCCACTCAAACATAAAAAGTAAATTAAAAAAATCCTATTGGTGTCAGGATTTTCTGAGGCAGCTGGAGTTTTAAAGTGTTGTAAACAAGAGTTTTCATTCAGTCATTCGGCTTTGTAGATGATCAAAGGAGACTGCGGCAGTAAAAGAAGAGGTTGTCATGACAGAAGCTAGGTTTATATCCTGAGTATTTGTGTTCACGGTGATATATTAGATTCTAGGACAGCAAGTGGCTTCCACACAGCAGTAGCACAGTTAAATGTGTGGGTTTCTTCAGCCTGGGGTCTTGTGTCACCCCAGGATTAGAATGCTTATCTATGAAAATTGCACTCCTGAGAGGAAACATCAGGTGGAAAAAGGAACAGAGCCGACAGTGTTCCTGCTCTTTGTGTCTGATAAATAGAGCCTCCATAGGCACTTTCATCACATATTATACAGCAGTCTTGGAGATCTTCACTCATGTTTGAGACAGTGTGGATAACAAACCAAGAAATTGCACTGACCACTGACTTATTTGTTTTGTCTGCACTCTGTCTTCCTGTATTTTGAGTTATTCCTTAGTTTTGTGCTCTTAGTGTGTCTTTTGTTTTTACAAATATTTAGTTATTGGGCTCATTTACCCATTTTTCCCCCATGTGCATTTTACTCTTAATTTCCTTGGCTACCAAAAGCTCCTGGTACACAGGTGTTCTACATCAGTGTCAATAAACTCACCTGGTCCTTGTCTCTGCAATCACTGCCCCTTGTGTTTATACTCCTGATATGCTTTTAGTCATCGCCAGATTCACAATTTTCCTATTCCAGTGGCTCTGTGGTTTGAGCCTTCCTCTGGATTATTCTGCTTCTGTTGCACATCTACCCACTTTGTCACAAGATGCAACTCCATCATCATCACTCTGTATTTGAGTCCTCTACAACAACACAAACCTTACACAAAACACTAAAATAAAAATTATTCTTTGAGTTTTTACATTTGATAGTTCACTGCCACTGCTACAGAATTAATGAAGGTTTTGCTCAAAGATTTTACCTAGGAACTAATGTTAAAACTGCAGTAGGTAACTTATTAAAAATGTTTATTATTTTTTTAAAACTTTATGTGTCCTGACAATATAAGATAGATAATCTTCTCTGCTTCCTCCTTGTGGCCCTACTGCTTGGTCAGAAACAACCAATCAGATCCATAAGGAGGGTCTTGGCACTGTCAATCATTCTTGTGTATTTGCTGCTCTCACCCTTTCATTCTGCTACACTATGGCTCTTTCTACACAATGGAGTTTGCACAGTTTAGTAAGCAGGGGTGAAGGTTGATAAACAATTTTCAGTAAGGGTAAGTTATTGTGCCACCATTACCACACAGAGCACATACACAGGCATGATTGACAGTGCTAAGACACTCCTGGTACTAATTGGTAATTTTTATAGAAAATTATTTACCTTTTAGCAGACAATAATTTAAAAATCTCTTAGTTGTGGGTCGGTTACGATTTTCTTCCATCATGAAAGAATAACAAGAATTAGCTGCACAGATGGGAGGCGAGGTCAGGGATGGATTAGGTGTATTTTTGAAAGACTGTTAAAGATTGACTAACTGTGGGTCAGCTGAGTTCACATCCTGCCTATTAAGTTATAATGTTCAGCAGTGTTCAAAGACATAGTCCTGAATCCTCTATGATACAGCACATTGAATTCTGAAAGCATTTGAAATTGCTCATCACCCAAACCAATAATGTGAGTCGTAGAACAGGACAATGCAGGAGGTGAATTAATTCAGCCATGGATAAAATCTATTCAGATCTTCACACACATTTTTATTTCTTGGATAAAATCCCCCCCGTGGAACAGATTATTAATGGAAGGCAGTATTCAGCCTGATATGCCTGTCTGTTACAAAGCTTATTTTGCCCTCAAAAATAGACAATAAGGCCACAATACAGATTCAACTCCTTTAATTCGAAGACTGTTTTTCTAATATTAATTTTGTAGAATGGAAAGTACACATATTCATGCTGCTGAGACATCTCCTTAAAACTTTAGTTACTTACTAGAGCCTTTGTGAACTCTGTCTTCACAGTGTTTCAGTGGTTCTCTGGAGTATCACAGTCACCGCTCTTGTGTGGGTGACAAAGGCATCAATAGTGGCAGCAGGTGGTATCTCGGTGATAAATTTACGAACAATGTGGGAGGTGAATCATAAATTGAGACATCACCTTTCTACCCCTGCAGGCTGTTGCCTGAAGTTCTCTATCTGGCACATTCCCATTACACTCCCCCACTGTGTTTTTCCTCCGGTGAATCAAAGGAAAGTAAATAAGAGAACCAATGAAAGATAAAAAAAATACGGAGGGAGAGAACCTGAAATGCAGCTCTGTATCTGCAGACCTCTATTCATAAACACTGTTGTCAGTGCTGGATGTACAAACAATTAATCTCAGCCTGGGGAGGAAAACAGCTGAAATGCACAGGAACAAAAGCTCAAGATGACAAGATCTAGTTCATTTTACTCATTTTCTTTTGCTGTCATGAATAGAATTATATGTAAACTTGTTAATATTGTAAGTATTTCTTATGTTTGGCTTGTATTTGGTGATGTCACCCATGATCTTTTGCAAAAGCAAAATGAACAAGGATGTGTAATATTTGTGCCATCTATGGTATATTGGTAACTAACTTAAAATACATTCTAGATGCTTATCCAAAGACAAAGTATCTTTTATAAAATATGTAACCTGACCATTGTCTTCCTGTGCAATTCTGCTAAAAAAAGAAATTCTCGTTTACACACAGTCTGGGCTTTCTCCCCTTGACATGGATTGTCTCCAGTAGAATTTCTACGGGGCCAATCAGTGAACAGCAAGGAGAAGTTGTCAACAATGATACAGATTTTCTGAACTGTTTTAGAATTGTAGTCTGCCTATAGCTTAACAATATAGGCAGACTATGTTAGCGGAGGAGGTGCCATTCAGTCCGTGTTGGTCATGCTTCCAAATATTGAATTAACATTAACAGTTAGTTGTAGAAATAATAACAGGAGTAGTATGAGTATCTGCATGGTAACTGGAAGCATTTTTTAATTCAAAATGCAAATTAATCTTTATGTGTCTTTGGACAATTAGCTTTCATGATCTGGGATGTACGGCTTTTTGATGGGTAAGCACACTTCAGCAAAAAAAAAAATATGCATACAAATTTGGTAAAGTGAAGATTTGATAGCTTTAAGGTAAGTATAATGAACAAAGGTGGGAGATTGAATAAGTAATTACAATAATTGAGACAAATTAAGGTGAAAAACTATTTTAATGTGAAAAATAACAGTACAAATTTGATTAAATGTTAATTTAAATCCTTTCTTGATTCAATAATCAAAATGAGATAAAATGATAATTCAGAATATTTTAATTATTTTTGACCAACTTCCTCAGGTATTTTTGAGCACTTTAAAACCAAAGTTGAATTAGCTTCAGGATAAATTTTTAATCTGTTTTTGTATTTTCAAACTTCAATGCATTTTTCACACAGTGACAACTTGGTTTAGATAACGTTTTCCTCTTATTAAATGAAATCCCTTTTCATTTTTTGGGTTTTCTGATCTTATCTTTGTCTGATATTAAAATTAGTTTGAGGATCAAAAGAAAGCTTGAAGGCAGGATTGGGTGTTGCAGCCTTTTTGTCAGTGCAATAATTTGAACTTCCAGGAAAAACCTTTGGCAAAAACCTGCCTTAACCTGGCTTTCTTGATTTTACTTTCTGCAGTGTGAAAATTCAGTTTCACATTGTTTTGTATATGACCGTCAGCAATTCTTAGGATGCTACTGTTATGGTAAAGGTAAAGGTAATTTTATTTATATCGCACATTTTCAGCAACCTCATCTGTGTATTAACTTGAAACATATATTTTTGCTTCATATAAATAGAACTGTATGAAGAATAGTGGGAAATTTGGGCAGTTACTAGAATCTGTCAGGACATAAAAACTTTAGAACAGCTTTAGGTCTAGTCATGATGAAGGATGCTTAATGTTAATCTGCTTGTTTGTGTGTCAATATTTAGTATCTGAAAGCAAAACCTTTGACACACATTTGTCATCATAACATGACTTGACATGTTGTAAAGAACTGCTACAGTTGCAGTACTTTATATACAGTGTATTACCCAATCCAATTACGTAGGCTTTTCCTTCCCTTACTCCCTTTCTGCATGTTTTGCCACTCTGGAGAAATAGATTTTGGTTTACAAAAAAAATTAAAATCATTTTCTGTCAAAGACATGGTGGGAGTTGAGTTTCCAAAGAACTGACAGTAATAAACATGCAGGGTACTTCTGTGACAGATGGCATGAGTCTTGTCACTGATATTTCAAAGAAAGTACAAATCCTGGACTAAAAATCCTCAGAGCTACATTACTTCTCCTACCGCTCTGACAGCTGGATATGTTTTCTTTAAAATTTTAGAATGTTGTTCTGCGCCTGACTCATTTCTCAGGACATCAAACAGCTCTAGGATGCAAACGGTAAACACAGACTGGAGAGCAAATGAGTGTATGTGCAGCACAAAGGTATGCAGACGCTAAGTGAAAAATGATAAAATAACCTAAACTGAGACAAATATCCAACTTACTAATGACAAAAACTTTAGCATGGGCTTTCATTTTCATGGGCTCCTGTAAATATGTGCACATATTTTACAGGAGGTACAAACGCAGTAAGTAAACATGTCATGTTAAAATAATGTTCTGTCACCTTGAGGCGTAGAAAACATGGCATTTTGAGCAAAGTTCATGCAAGGGATTTTTTACATGGAAATTCAAATTACCAATACAGATCTGACATCTTTTACCATAAAAAGTTTGCTGCTGTGGAGTTATGTCCATTCAAACGATCATATGGCTTTGTGTAGTTTTGTTTTCAACAAGACAAGACAAGACGAACTCAGGTTTGGAACTTAGTTGAACATAATGCTTTTCCAAGTTACAGACTGGAGTTTTATTTGGTGTGTGTGTTTTCTTTGCTCATTTGTTCTTGTGTTCCATCAAAATTAAAAGTTTAATTAACACCAAATATATACAAGTATAAGGCTTCTCATATGAACATATTTGATAAAACAAATGATTTGAATAAAAATTAAAGCATGCCAAGAATTTTGTATGAAAACATGAAATTTGTTTTTTTTTATATCATAGATGTTAAACAAATTTTTACAATCAATTTTCAGTAACTCTGAGTGAAGAGTTTTATTACCCACTCTATAATTCTATGAGATTTTTTCCATGTTTTTGTTTGTTTATGACATAGAGCAGCTACATTGCTATGTTTTACTTGCAGGTCAGCACTGAGGATGTTTGCTAAAAGCACATACACAGACAGGCACATTAAAAAATGCTAAACAGCCTGAGGGGAAGAGATCAACGTAGATTACGTCAGAAAGAGCAGTAAACCATTGTGCACATACAGAGAAACAAACTAACTAAAAATATTAAAAGACCAAGGTATTTGGGGGTTATATAGTAATTTCTGTTTAATTTTTGAGAATGCGTCATTGCAGGTTATTTTTAAAGGCAGCAATCAAATGATGGAAGAATTTTTCTGTAATTGGGTTCTATTGAAGAAGCGGTTTACTTTTAATGCCACAGAGGAACTGGATGTCCCAGGGACGTGAGCAATGGAGGAAATGATGTTTACAGAAGCAAAGAAGCACCCTTCTCTCAGAGGTGCTTAACCACTTTACATTACAAAAGAGGGAAACAGCAACAGGGAAAGCTCATTATAAGCCTGATATTTACCATTCAGCCAGACAATCTAACACAGAGGGTTTGTTTTTGTAATTTTTGTCTCTGTATTTGATAAGATATGGAGCACAGGTCCGACTTTTAATAAGGCGCAAGAGCCACGCTGCCTTTCTGCCCCCCTCCAAAATCCACCGTAGAGAGACGGTGAAAATGCATACCAAATGGGAAATCATTATTTCTGCCTTTGACAGTGCGAAAAATAAGGGGCAAGAGGTTTTTCTGTTTGGTTGGAGGGTGGATGAAAATCATTTAATTCTTATTTTATTATATATTACTGTCTGTTTCAAACAGCTCAGAGAGCTTTCATTTCTGTGTTCAAGAGAGAAGCCAAGTATAAACCATAAATTGTGTGCAATAACACAAGTAACCTTTAGCAAGGCATTAATGATTTCCAAACAATAAACACTGACAGTGTCATGTACTTTGAGAAAAGAGAAATGAATGCTAATTAAAAAGCAGAACCCAAGGCTACGTTCAGATTCTGCATGAAAAATTATATTTCTTCTGGTTATAACTTATTCCATACACCAAGGACTTTGAATTTTATAGCTATACATTTCATGCCCAACCTACAAACAATGTAGTGGCAGACTTACTTGGTTATTTCAAATCTAATTAGGGCCCATTTGAGGAGATGATTTGTTTTATATAATTCTTTGCGCTGTCCTTCTGTGGATTCCTTTAAAAAATAGGGAACATTTAATCTCCCTACTTGTTTTCTTGGATGGTCTCCACTTCTATCAGGTTGATACTTGACACATCAATAAACCAGGGATATCTTGTGATACTCGGCAAATATTAACATTGGTAACACTTGCTGATCTAAAATGAGAGAAGCTCGGTCTAATTTAACTTCAGATAGTAAGAAAAAGTTGAAGGTGCCTTTATCTCTGGGGTATGTAAACTTCTGGTTTCAACTGTAAATGAACAATCCACCATATTATTGGTACATATAGCTTAAAAGAAAAAGAATATGAGAAGGAATACACAAGAAGCAAAGAACAAAATCTTTACATTTAATTTGTATTACCGAGTGCCATAAGTATTTAATTCTCAAGCAAAACTACTTGATTGTGAAATTGATGTCGGCAAGCAAAAGGTTAAATACCGTATCCCTTGCAGTTGGTGAACAGATATGCACATCTCAGAAGTGATTTGGGTCCACTTCCCTATGCAGATGCTCTCCAAATCCTGGGGGATTTTAGTGCAAAGTGTATGTGGACATGAATGTAGGCCACTCTGAGATGTTTCAAGGCTTGTATAGTGCTGCATGTTTTGAAGCAATTTGCCCATCTTTAGATTTTTAGCGTTCAATGTGCATACATTCAAAATCAAAACTTTTGCAGCTGAATGATGAGCATCAATCAATCAGAGAGACTCTGCTATGTGATGTGGTAGCCTGTAGTTGGTGTCCTGGCAGGAAATGCAGGCACTGACACGGGTCAGCAGGTCGTCAGACTGGGCATGGGTGAGACGAAAAAAGCACTGAAAACAACCCTCATCACCTTAGCTTCTGGAGTAGGTGGTGAAGCTCACTAATCTCAGAACACCTCCGAATTATCTGGTGAACCCAGACACGGCACAGAGGCATCCGATGATGACGCTTCTCTTGCCTTTCAGTAAAAGAAGCCACTGAGAGACAAATGGCAAAAGTCAAGAGGCTCCTCCGAATGCGCATTTTTCCGCACTTTGCTCAGACACACATTAAGAGCAATTTTGACGCTTGATATCAAGTGTCTGACTTACAAATGCACAAGCGTCCAACACCATAAGCTGGATGTTTATTGACCTTTTTGACACTCTCTCATTCTAAATGCAGCATTACTCTTCCTGTACATTAGCAGAAAAGCTCCAAAGCAAAATGTTTCTTTCCATGTGACTGTAGGGATGGTATTCTTGAATTCCTGGTCCACCTGTCACCAAACCTCAAGTTTATGTTAAACATCTCGACATTGACCACACATTCTTCCCAGTCTTCTCTGATATTTTTAAGGGGCTCATTGAGCCTGTAAATGTGTCTTCTTAACCAGGGAAGCATTGGTTAACATTGGTTAACATGGCTGATTATGGCAAATTAGTTGGTTGTGGCAAAGTGTGGCTTTCTTTGTGATTGTGATCCCAGCTTTCTGAAGATCAGTAGCAAGTGTTTTCTGTGAAATTGTGGGCTGATCCTTTACCCTTCTCAGAATCTTTCTTACCTCATGCACAGAGCGCCAAAGACGAGTGGTTGTTACATTGTACTATTTTTAAATTCTCTAGCTGGCATTGATCATCTTCACACCAATCTTTTTGCTAATGATTTTGTATCCCATCCCAGCCTCCAGGCGGTCCATCGTGTTGCTCCTGAATTCTTATGACAGCTCTTTAGTCCAGTATTGCTTCAAGGGACAAAGCCAATATGTGTTCCTCATGGGCACATATTTAGAGTTAGAATTATTCTGTATTGCTGTAATTTTGTCTGTGTATGCTAGAGCTAAATTTGTCTGACTTTGTGCAAATAACTCTACAATAGAGATAGGAGACACATTTTTTGTTAGGGCCTACATTTCAGTTCAGGATCAACTAATACACTAAACTGATTCAGATTACTTCTGAAAACATTTCATTAAGGGATGTTAATGACTGTGTTTTTCTACGCATGCAATTCTTTCCATGCGAGGTTCTTAGGGTGGCTAAACAAATTACTTTAATATCACTTCCCTCTGCACTAGTCATTCAGAATTCAACAGACAGTGCTATGTGTAATCTGCTTCATATACAAAATTGTGCTATTTCTATACAGATATCTATGCACAGTTTAGTTTTTATTTATGTGGTGATGCACAGTCCACCTTACAGAAACTAAGAACAAGAGATTATTTGTGGATTACCAAAGTTATAACCTTAAGCCACAAATATTTAGCTATGTTATGTCCAGAATGTTATTGACCAATTTCGTCTGAGTAAAACTCCACTATATAATGATGGACAGCTGATGCAAAGAGTAAAACATCCCATTTCTATGGTCTGTCTCACAGCAGTTTGGCTTTTACTTATACTCTAAATAAAATATAACTGTAGGACCCTGGTGGAAAACCTCCAATTCAGGGGCAGTTTGATAGATTACTCCTGGTTTAATTACAATGTACATTTAGTGGCAATGGAGAAACATTTGCTTCAACTAAACTATTCAAGAAAGGACAATAACTGTGCTCTTGAAAGTAACATAAACTTGCTTTCATTGTTGTTTTTCCATAAATGAATAAACATGGAATGTAGGTTATTTTTAGAGTGCTGAATGTAGAGGTACTGTTGTCTGAGGTCTCATCCAACAGCTACTTAGTGGTTTGAGAACAGATGGCCGTTCAGTTAGACTTGGACCTTGAGTCAATAATATTTGCATAGTGGATCGCTGTTGGCACAGAAGTCACTCAGTTTGATTTCACCTATTTCACTTCAGGACAATTGAAATGTCTGTATATTATGCCTCAATGCATAGTGAGATGCCTGTGATGCAGCGATAAAAATTATACTGTTTCAGTTCCTACATTTGTTTGAAACAAGTTGTTAACATTGGTTTTAAGTGTTATCAGTTGTGAGCAAGGATATTTTCCTCGAAATAACAAATGTTCCAATGAAAATGCCACAATCAGTTTAAAGACACTGCATTTCTCTTGTGAGGGAATTCATCCTGTGACCTTCTGTTTGTGTACCTCTGGAATAGGAAATCCAGTACAAACTGCCTTACAAAGATAAAACATTTTGTCTTGTTTCAATGCGTTTCATTTCAATGGAGCAGGTTGAAGACTTTATGCTTTTTTAACATGTTTACAAATAAAAATCTGAAAAAAAGGTTGTGCATCCACTTGTATTTAGCCTCCTTTTTTCTGATACTCTACATGAAAATACAGTAGAGAACTGCCTTCAGAGTTCACCTGATCAGTAAGCAGAATATGACTGCAAGAAAATTAAAGCATAAATGCAGCTGTTCTGTGAAGGCCTCAAAGGTTTGTGAGAGAACATGAATGAACAAGCTTCATCATGTAGACCAGACAACATCCCAGGCAGATCATGGCTGAGGTTTAAAGGGATTTTCAAAGAAGGGTTTGCTTATAATACAATATCCAAGCTACAATTCAATAGCAGAAAACTGAAAGATTATGGCACAATATGCAAACCTACTAGGACCTGACAAACTGAGCCTCAAACTTGCAAGTAGAGCAAGAGGAACATTAATCAGAGAGGTAGCCAGGAGGTCCATGGGAATCCAGCAGAGATTTAGAGCTCAGCACGGAAGAATGTGTTGACAGGACAACTATTGGGTTTGCATTGTGCAAAATCTTGCCTTTAGACTTGTGGCCTAAAGACCAGCAGTTGTAATTTCAGCAAAAGGACAATCTACAAAGTGTTGACTCTGAAGGGGGTCTAAGTTCAACTCTATCCCTCATTTTTATTTCTATTTGTAAACATTTGTAAACTATGTGTTCTTTAGCTTTTACATCACAACAATGGCACAGATAAATTCAGTTTCAATGTGTGGTTGTAACCTTTATGAAATGTGGAAAACAATAGTCAAGCAAGGCTCTATATTACATTTGCTGTAGGTAAAACTGTGGTAATATGTCAAGTCAACGAAATTCAAGGAACCAATCCAAAAAATTCTCAAGCATTTTAGAAGATTTCCTCACAAAGAAAATCTGGTAGTTCTTTTAAGACAGGTGCTAACAATGATGAAAGGGAAGCTCTTTCTGGGGGCAGAAGAAAGGTACACTCCACACTTTTGGGAATAACTTTTCTTATTTTTTTGTGGTTACGCACAATGAGGCTTGTAATGAACTTGCTCACTTCATGCTTGCAGGTTATAGAGAAAGATTATGCGCCTGATTGGGCTTTTCTTTCAGATTTTCCTTCCGAGCTCTTTGTGACTGTTTGCTGGAAGGGTGCTTTGGCCCCCCAGCTCATAAATTAAAGCAGGCAAATGTGATTTATCTCCTCCTGTTTGGATCCTTTCAGCTAACACCCTGAAATAACAGCAAACATAAATAGGGGGTATAAAAGGAGCCCTGAAAGCTTGAGAGTGTGGATTATGCTATGAATCAGTTTATTAACGGCAGCCCATGGAGCGCTGCTGGGACAGGAGGAAATTTATTCATTCATAAAGCAATGTTTACAGCATTTATCTTCACCTGAGAGCATGCCTCTTAAAATGTAACAAAGCACCCCAAGACAAAGATTTTGCATGATGGATCTAAGAGTTGCTGTGTCAAAGCTGCCGGCAGACTCAAAGGTATTTCTCTGCTCGTAGGTTTGCTGAGGGATAATATCATCCTCTATACTGTGATGTGTGGCAGACAATGTGCTATTGTTTCTGCACCCTGATTGGATCTGGGTGAAGTGGTACAATTCTCCTGTGAAACAGGAGAATTGTTTTATTTCCACCTGACACAGGTGGAAATAAATGACACTTCAGAAGATCAGTGATCTCCAGGTATTGTAATCTGTACAAAACAATTTAATCTAAAAAAAAATCTTACCCGATAGGAAAATGTATTTTTTTTTGTTAAACCTTCCTTAAAAAATGTGGTTTGGATTTTCTTTTCATGCAGATATATCTTTATAAACTAGGTTTGTGGTTGTTCAGTATAAGTTTGAAAAGAAATAAAAAATAACTGACTTGATCCAGTGTCCACTATTGGAGAGCGTTTAAGTGAGCACTCACGTGCAGAAGCCTATGAAGTTTAATACATCTCTATAAGTGTGGTTATAGCCTTGACCTTTAAAAAGCCATTAAAAGAGCATATCTGTTACAAATTTCTGAGTCAAATGACAAAGCCAAGAGAGAACATGATTTAAATGCATGAAGATAAAGTGGGAAGGTGATTTCCATATAAAAAAATGAAAAAGAAAAAAAGAACTGGTTACCGTCATCTTTTTAAAATAAATAAAGTTAAAGTTTTCATCAGTATTCCAGAATTTCCAGCAGATAAATGTTGCAAGTTAATGTCGGTCAAATTTGCTGACATCTCATGCAGAATTTTTACATTGCAGCCAATTGACTATATTGATGAAAAGATGGATGAATGGAGTTAAATAGAGAGCAATTTTAGAAGAAAACCTCTAAGTTGATGTAAAAAGACTGGAGACTATTTATATTGTAACAGAACAATGCCTTTTAAATCTACAGTTAAAATAGCCTGGCTTACATCAAAATGCAAAACATCATATGATTTTGCTGCCTTCAAATCCGGCTCAGAAGAAAGGATAAGCAGGGAAGCATGTTCTAAATAAATAAAATCAGAATCTGACATAATAAATGTTCAAGGAGGAAGCACATTCCTCACATTCTTCATATGAACCATGAAAACCACAAGTGCTCTCAACAGCAGCACCTTGCCTGCTAGATTTGTGCGAATGGGAATGTCATTTTAAGCAACTTGTCAAAGGTCAGAATGGCTCAATGCATTTCTTTCTTCTTTTTTATATTCAAAGTGAGTTCAGAGACTATCTGCAAGATTGAAAAGACACATAAATTTAACTAATTAAATTGTCTCTTTGTAGGGACATTGTGATTCAACAGCACATGGAAAAACCTATTTGAAAACTGGCCCATATTAGAAAGATAAAACAGTTTTTGGCTTATATTTAAAAAGTTACATATGTATCTTTAACAATATAAAAAGTACTCTTTCTGATTAGAAGCATCTGCACGTTGCTACCCATTGGGTAGAAGGTATTGCTTCCTGGGCCTTTAAAAAAAAGAAAATTAAAGAGCAAAACAATCATTTTTTTCAAAAGTAACTTTCTTAAACATGATGAAGCAAAAATTGTCTTTTATGGTCAGCAGGTCTGAACTGCTTTAAAGTTTTTTTTATGAGAATATGTTTTTTATCAATGTATGAATTGCATTTACAGAAATTGGATAACGCTGGTCATATGAGCTTTTGAGGGTGTTGATGATGCTGTCTTTACATTTTATGCGGTTATATGTGTTTTGATGGAAATTGCGTGTCTAACTACATTACTTTCTGTTTTGCTTTTCTGTTTATGTCAATATAAATACCTAGTGGCATGCGTTCATTCACTGAGCAAAACCTTCAGATTCAGACAATTAAGTATCTGTTCCCTTCATTTGCATCATCCTCCACATTTGTTGGCACCCTTGTAAAGATGATTAAAAAGCCTAAAAGAATTTTTGCAGTAGCATATTTTTCAGACTGAAAACAAGACTTTAGGGTTTGTTTTTACCTTTCTTGCCATCTCACTCTGTATATAGTGGCATATAGTGGCAAGACAAACCTGTGTTCTTCAGCCTTGCTTGTGCTAGTTCCATCTGGTTTTACACTTTATTTCTTCTAAATATGGAAAAGTGAGTGTCTATTTTCTTCCAGGCTTTTCCTAACCTAAGAAAGGTCAAAATATTGAAATGCTGAAATAGCATGTTTTCCTGTCTTTCTCATTAGAAGGGTGGCAGAGAGAATTCAGCGATAAAAACAAATGTATTGTAAAGGAGTTTGCAGGTGAATAATCAGTGTTACTCTGTTATTTTACTGCTGCAATAAAATATATATTGCAATGTACACTATATTCAATTTCTGTTGCTGCTGTGGATAAATAAATCTTACTCTGCAGAAGCACATTAAGAACACATCTTTAGTATCTTAACTGTCTGGAAGTATTTTGTGCTGTGGTTTTTTTATTGTATTATAATTATTCAGAATGAAGGTTAGATCCCACACTTTCACAGTTAGATGCCTTCCTGGAAACTGCAGGCATTGCTGTTGCTTCTCTTCCATATTACTGACTATGGACGTGAGAGGTGACTGCCTCACAAGTAAAATTGTTCTTAGTCCACAACAGTTTATCTAGCAGTCACAGTAACAGTTTATGCTGCAGTAAATGCTGTGTAAGTTCAACACAGCTATTATTTTTTAGTTCCAAACAACAGTCTTACAGCCATTGGTGGCCCTTGAAAATATTTTATGTGTATTTCATCACTGCAATTTAAGAAAAATACAAATTTGGCCCATAAGTACAGGCGACTGGTGTGAAAACCAATTATTTTATGTTTCTGGGTCAGCTTTGCACAGAAAAGTGAGAAAGGAAAATATTAGGCACAATGCAAAGTACTCGTCTTTTATTAACCATTTTTTTTGGTTCAATTCTAATTTCATAGTAAATGAGGCCATAACCATTTGGTGACATTCATCAAACTTGGCTTCATCCAGCAAGCGTTATTTGTAGAAAGAGTAACAAATCCAGTTATTGTGGTGAGGGAAATTTAATCAAAACTTGTGAGATATGAGATTTTCTCCTAATTTCTTTTTTCAAATATAGACTTGTGATACAAAAAATACACTAACAAAATTTAAAATGAGTGTTCAAAAGATTAACATGCAGTGTAACTTGAAATGATATTTCTACACCTTTGACCATCAATAACACCACACTGATACCCTACAAGACAAAGCAACAGAGGTCATAACCGAACAACAGCTTTGACTCCTGACAGTCCACAAAGTGTACAGCGAGAGAGCAGATAGATGGTAAAGGGACTTTGAGATGAAATGTAGAGCAGATGGCACTCTGTGGGTGGTACCGACCATCTCTGATATGGGCAGTCATGCTGGGTGAGACACAGTCTGTCACTGATTGGTGTCTATCTGCCCCACTGGTTGGTTGATTTCTAGCATCAAACACAGCAGGAGACAAGGCCCGGTGTTTTTGTGGTGACAGCATGGTGGAGAAATCATTATTACCAAGGACTGACTTCAGTGTTCATCAAGACATTGTTCAAGAAAAAAAGAAGGAAAAACTAAAGGACGCTGCAGTCTGATGATTGACAGCTGAAGAATAAATATGTTGCATTACATACCAATAAAGCTGAAACAAAAATTCAAGCATTGTGAAACTATTTGATATTTTTGTCACTCATTTCAGAAAACGAAACTGACATACATAGATTAATTACAGATGGAGTGAGATTTTCAAGATATATATCTATTTTGATGAGTATAGTTTACACATAATGAAAGCTCAGAATCCGCCATGATGGATGTCCAAGCAACCTACAGTGGGGAAACAAGTATGTAGTCAATCACCAATTGTGCAAGTTCTCCCACTAAGAAAGATGGGAGAGGCCTTGAGGTCTACCATAGTTGGTAGACCTCAACTATGAGACAAAATGAGAAAAAAAAATCTGAAAATCACATTGTCTGAATTTTAAATAATTTATTTGCCAATAAGGGTGGAAAATAAGTATTTGGTCAATAACAAAAGTTAATGTCAATACTTTGTAATATATCCTTTGTTGGCAATGACAGAGGTCAAACGGTTTCTCTAAGTCTTCACAAGGTTGGTACACACCATTGCTAGAATGTTGGCCCATTCCTCCAAGCAGATCTCCTCTAAAGCAGTGATGTTCTGGGGCTGGCGGCGGGCAACACTGACTTTCAACTCCCTCCAAAGGTTTTTGATGGGGTTGAGATCTGGACAATGGCTAGGCCTCTCCAGGACCTTGAAATGCTTCTTACAAAGCCACGCCTTTGTTGCCCTGGAAGTGTGCTTGGATCATTGTCATGCTGAAAGACCCAGCCACGCTTAATCTTCAATGTCCTTGCTGATGGAAGGAGGTTTGCACTCAAAATCTCACAATACATGGCCCCATTCATTCTTTCAAGTACACAGACCAGCCGTCCAGTGTACATAAAAGATTAGACCAGTTGAGTGTAAAGTAATATTTAATACAAAAGGAGGCTTAACCAAGCAATGAGTTAAAAGAAATGAAAATGTTTCAAAAGTCATGCATTTCAGTTTAAAATGTTGTCTTGTTCTTTAATTTCACGAGAAATATGTAATGAATCTAGATAATACATGAATTTCACTTCCTGAAGTAAGTTATTTTTTCTTTTTTACTTTTTTACAATGAGAAGTGCCTGTTTTAGGATTTCTATGGTGTTGAGGTGAGATAAACGCTTCTTTTTTAAAAGACTTTTGTGACTTCAGTGGCTTTTATTTATTAGTAGCTGGACAGGAAGAAGGACAGGGAGAATGGGTAGACATGCACTAGTTGGCTCAGAGTTTGAACTGGAGACAACTTGAGGAGCATGGTACTCTGCATACAGTGCTCCTGCTCTACCACTGATCCATTTGGTGCCCAAGAATTATACATTTCTATCTGAGAAATCGGGGGCAGTGTTTGTTTCATTGTTCTCATTCTTTTATTTGAAAATCATGTTTATACTCAGACAAAACACTAAGATACTGCATTATTATAGCCACTTAAATAAAGCATGTGACCTTACAACACTTCTGTACCCTGAATTATTAATATAAATATAATGCATTATTCTAAGTGCATATGTGGCCAAATTATCTGTGCTAACCTGTATAAGCACCAAGATCAATCTTTGCACTGTGCAAATTACTGTCTGCAATATGGATGCACTACACAAAATTGCTTCTTTGAACCTCTATTCAGCTGCCAGAGAGGCCATAGCATTGCCTTACATGATTATAAATCATACAGCAGATTCAAAGCCTGGAAATATAAATAAGGTTGTACCCCAAAATAGGATTTTATAACATGACTGATCTTGCTAATATAAACTACAGAGTAAGGAGTAGGCATCATTTCTTTTAAATTGAAGAAGCAAATATCTACTTTTTATTGAGTAATTGGATTTTAGGCAGATAATTCATATTAACAAAACTATTAAATTGTTTGAAATACATGCATATGGCTGCACAATGGTGCAGTTGCTGGAAAGTTCATCTTGCAGTCAGGACATCAAGGATTTAATTCTCCAGAGTTTGAATGATCTCCCATTGCACATGTGGGTTCTCTTCCTTCCAAAGCCCAAACTATAACTGTGAAGTCTAAAACAGGCCTTAGGGATGATTGTGTGCATGCATGGCTGTGTTTTCTTTGTGCCTCCGTATTTCCCTGTAATGGATTGGCAAATTGTTCAGAAAGTAGCCAGTCTCTTGCCCAAAGACATCTGGAGACATCTGGAGACACCTGCCCACCGCAATCCTCCAAGGATAATTTGGACTCTTATGTCCAATGTCCATCAAATCACTCAATGAGAAGATTCTCAGTTAATTATTTTTCCAGAAGAAGGAACTAAAGAAGTGGCAAATCGACAAAATAGGAATTCTGCATCCTGTAAAGACGGGATGCGGTATATTGTTTCAGTTCTTAGTCTGCAGAGCATGCCATCGGCAGAGAGTAAATCTGGTGCAGGTTCAACAGAGAAAAGCTGTGTTAACAAAGCTGTAGTTTAATGTATTTAGTCACTTGCAGCTTTTCTCTTCATTCAATATATTAGTAACTAAAGGAGAACAAATTTTGAGTGACTAGTTAGTAAAATTAAAGCAAATTAAAGACTTCTTCTCTGTAACATAATCAGGATTTTACCAACCAGGATCACCAAAGTGACTGCAATTAATGTCGTTCAAATGGACAAATTGGTCAAAATTTTAAATTTTGCTTTTGGACAATTGAAGCAAGAAATTCCCCCAAAACATGATTTTTTGGGGGATTTCATATGAGCAAATAGAACAAACAGGAGAAAAATATACAGATAACAGAATTCATTTGCTAGAACAAGAGCAGTGACTACCTGAACTGTTTGTTAACTGTTATTTCTGACTGACAAAAATATTCACATTGCATAATCTTTTTCAATTTTTTTTATAATAGCAAACTGTAGCAGATTACACAGGAGTGTGAATGCTTTTGGAAGATGCTGTATGGTCGTCATACATTGATAGCGGTTTTGTTGTTAAACATTACATTTTATAGATTCTCAAGACTATCAACTTGAGCAAGAGATGGTCTGCTTTCATTTTCTGTTTACATAAAGCATCTGAGGCCGCGACAAGCTGTTGCTAGGAGGCGTGGGAGTGGGCTGCAAGCGGCAGGGAAAGGCACAAGCCAGCAGGTGGGCACAGAGGAGCCAGAGCAAGAGAGACATGGAGGTCAATTGCATTAGCTGTCTATAGGTGGAGGGATAGTTCTTTGTCTCTATTATTGGAAAAAAATGGATACAGCTATCAAGTGTGTGTATGTGTGGTGTGATATGTTCCAAGTCAACCATGCAGATAAAAAATACACTTTATGCTAGATTAAGCAGCTATTAATTGGATTTCCTCCTGCTCATCTCCAGGATCTTATTGTCCCTCACAAAAAATCCATTAAAGAGTATCCAGAATTGCTTTGTCTTCAACTGCAGGCAGAGTCTCTAGCTTTCCGTTAGTGTTCAACAGGCAGCTGATACCCAGCCCATTTAAAAAACTCAATTTAATAGTCACTAAAATAACTTGACACTGACAAAAGTAGCAAATAAAAAACAACTAAAAATTAAATAATGGAAAGCAGACATTCCTTACGAGTTGTGGTTCAGAAGAATCAATAAAAACAAACTAATAAAACAGGTCTGGACAAAACAATTCAGCTGTCAATAGTTGTTTTGTTTGCAGAGAAAATTATGCAAGAAAATATCTACTTATATTCAGGTCTGCTTCATTGATTTTTTTATGTATGTATTGATCACAATTTAAAAACGATATCTGCTTTTGTCAGGTTCATGTAATTTTGGTGACAATTGTGGGATTTTTGTCCATTAACAGAGGCGTACCAACAATTTTGTTCATGTACAGTATGTATGTGTACATCGTAAATATATAGCGAACATTTTTGATTTGTTATTTTTAGTGTTCCAGTAACATTTTTATAAATTTATAATCCCTACAGCAGGAAATTTCAGCCCTGCAGTAATCTCCATCATGTTTTCCCATACAGCTATGTTCCTCAAGTCCAATTCTATAAACACTGAAAATACTGCTGTTAGTGACATAAATTTATCTGCTGCTAGTTTGTGTACAATGTGTGGTGTAGCCCCAGAAAAGGCTTTTTATGAGATTCCTACACTTTTGGTGGAAAGTTAAAAAAGCCAGATTCTCCCAGAATATATATATTAAAAAATCTATTCTTGGATTGAAGAGAAGGATGAGCCCTGGGATGCATAGACAAGCTTGTTATAGATACCTTGAGCAGTCAACAGCCAAAACACCAGCCTCAGCCACTGCTGTTTTTTGTGAACAAAATATTTATCAAGTAAGAAAAGGCATTATATGTCAGCTTTTCTTACTATTTATGTGATCAGTCAGTACAAAATGTCTGAGGATGTCAAGAGATCAAATTAAATCAGAAACTGTTCTCTTTGAATGTTTATTCTGCATTGTTTTCTAAGAATAATTTGCTGCAGCCAAGTAAATATTCCCAAAAATAAATATTACACAAGTACTCAACCAGCAAGATCAAGAGATTCTTATGCTTTTCCTCACCAATGTAGCAGGTGTTGCAAGCAAAGAGTAAAAAATGTTCTACTCATGCATTCATGTGGCTTTATGACATCATGGGGATCCCAGCTGTGACTTCTCTCTCTACATAAAAATGGCTTAACACACATTCTGGGACTTTTTTTTTTATAAGCCTCTTTTGGGTTTTTTTCTGTGTAGTTCAGTTTGTTTTGTTCTTAAGGTTAGGCTGTGTTTTGTGTTACAATTAGAGAAAAACAAGCTTCATTCTTTTTTATTCATCAACACGTTTTGAACATCAAATACTTTCCTGAAGATCCCAGAAAGTTTACAGTCCTCAGCTGTATTTTTTATTCTGTTACTACACCAGGTTCCCAGAGGAGGTATGCACTTTGAAGGTGACAGACTAATTTCAAATGAGTCCCTATTTTTTTATGTTATTTCAACACATTTTCACCAGCAGCATTGAATTTCAGCAGATCCAGTCCCATTTTCTATATATTACACATATATGTTCTCTCCATTCTTTGTTAGATCCCTACCTATGAAGGGAAACACTAAATGATTTAATGCACCATCTCTCTGTCCATAGTGGGAGAGAGTATCCACATGGCTTTTGTCTGTGTTCCTTCCTAGCTGCAGTACAGAAAATGCATTTATAATGTAATATTTTTTCAAAGCTGCGGTTCAGCTCACCTGGATCTTTGGCTGGAAAGGCTTCAAAAGTGCTAAGTGCATTCGGAAATGTTACGTGCTTAACATTCATATATGAGTCTCTGATCCTCTGAAAAACACACATTGTTCACTGTCTTTCCTTCCACAGCTAGGTTGTTGGCATGCTCTATTGCTCCAACCTGCTCTCAACCACGGACCTTATTAGCTACTTGAGAAGGGTCTTTTGTTCGGGGTCTTGTCTCAGGAGTCTTGATTGGCCTAATAAAGCATGTCCACAGGCATGTACTGCACATTGAATCAGCCAATTAAGAGGGTGACAAACCCTGGACATGCTCTCTATGCAGATGCAGACTCCCATGTTAGGATAATGATTCAGGGGATGAATTCTGAAAAGCTACATCCAGATAAAGCAGTGTTAAAGATGTCACTTTCAAGTGATAGTGCTCAAAGTCAAAGCGTTTCTTTCCCAACACTTTAATCAGGTTGATCAAGACTTACTTATTTTGTAAAATGTAAAGATATACCTGATTTTAAATTAACATTGATCATAAAATGTGCTCTTCAAATTTATTGAATAACATATACTTCATAAATTTCAATACTTCCATTTAAGAAGCTGATTACTCACTAAAAGCATACAAGGTGTTGATTACTGTACTACTAATTCTTCTGGCCAAGTGTTTCAAGAAACTCAAACAGCAACTTTTTTATTTCTTCATAGGACTGCAAGCTGTGATTTTTATTTGAAAGAATGCAATAGAAAAAGAAACAGATGAAGGAATAAGCACTGGGTTAACACTATGAAATACTAAATATAGAAACAAACAAAACACCAAATATTGTGCCTGACAGTAGGTAGGGTGAATAAACTTTGCTCATCTTTTTAACAATAGTAATTGTTATAACAGTAATTTAGTATTCATGTAGAGTATGATTGTTACAATGATGTTTCAGTTTTTATTATCTTTTTATGTTTGTTTACCTAAAAGCAAATTTTACTTTGATCTAAAAGTGTACAAATTATGCACATTTTGTGAAATATTATTTAGAGAGTGTAACAATTCAAGTTTGCTTTTCAGTAACAACAAACAAGATGATAACACCATCTTGTCTTTTCTTTTTTTTCTACACACGTAATGATTGACTGAACATGTTGGACTGAAAGTCCAACCAAAGGGGTCAGATAATTATTCACTGGATTAAATAAATCAAATCCAAGTTCCCAACTGTGTAAGCCATTTCACACACTTGGCAAGCCAAGGTCAGTAGATCATCCGTGCAGACAGAAAGACTCCATAAATAAAGCGTTGAAATAAAGCAACATTATAAGATAATTGCTGTGCAGCTAAGTGCACAGCAAATATTTCTGAAATATAAATAAAAACAAATTGGGAGATGTCTTTTTTAGATACAAAACTAACTCATCCTTATAATTTTAAATGTAAATCTGTCAAGAATGGAAAATAATATCAGTATGTGCGATATGTACTGGCAGTCATTTCCCAATATATAGAAACAACACACATCTGCTTTACTTATTTTATTGTCTTTTCCATTTTAAAAAGTAGATAAGAGCAATAACTCTCTCTGTGTCATGTTATATACAACCGGTGAAAATACATAGAATGCATAACTTTGATCAACCAAATAAGCAAGATATAGATTAAAAAAACTTAATTGCTTGACTTCGTTTGAACTGTGAAGGGTGGTGTTGGAAGAAAAATATGGTGTTGCTTCACTGACTGAATGTAGAACTTTGGATTTTGCAGGAGAGCTTGTATATTTTTCAAATATTGTTTACAAGGAATATATTGTGCTATAAGAGCCCATTAAGTCCTGTTAAATAATGCAGATACAACGTATCTGCATTATTTAACATGGATACTGTGAGTGTGGGACATGTGGTGCACTTTTAAAAATATTACATTTTAGGAAAAGTAACAGCAAACTCATGTCATTACACTTATCACTTATAAATGTGCTTGAACACATATATCATCAATTTATTTATTTTTAGCTATTGTTAAAATTAAAGTAATATCACAAAAAATAAGTTTTAGTATTTTACTATGTCAGCACACAAAGGCAAGGATGGTGTAAGAGAAATTTTTTATGCAGGATACAACATTTCTTTTTTAACCTCAGTTGAAGGTGACATAAATCACTTTCTTAGTGAGTGCTTACATTCCACCTTGAGAGCACCTAGTCCCATTTTTATCAGTATTAATGGTTGTCCCCGTTACTTAGCCAAAGCTATTTCACACTTGGTTAGGTCTGGTATTAGAACGTCTCCTTGCCTGTATATTTAGCAAAGCCCTCCTAAATATTTTTGAAATCCCTAATAAACCAAGCAAAGGCTACAACCAACACGCTGTGCAAACTAACAAAAGTAATTCATTTTTGTTTCCCATGCTACGCATCTCTGAGTTAACGTGCCATGCTGTCTGCAGTAAGGGTCTTTACGAACCCTAAGAGGTAAATGTTCAATAATGCTAAGAAGTCCCGGCTCAGATTATATGCACAAATACAGACCCAAAAGTACACACTTCCCCCCCCCGCAGTCAGCCCGCTTAAAAAATCATTGACTTCCAGTGATGTATAAAATGCTGAAGCAACTTTTGACAAAAGTGCCAAAAGGCGCAATAGATTGGTGGGATTCTTTTAATAAAGACATTTTTAAGAGAGATTGTTTAAAGAAAGAAACAAAAAAGATGAACTTCATTTCACAGAAAAGACCAAAATTTATACTTTCCAGGCGAGAAGCTTTACTGGATCACAATTGTTAAACTTCCACAAAGCTATGCTTTATCCCTCACCCCATGTGGCCTCCACAGAAGCACTGCTTCTTCCTTCCTTCTCCGGGTTTGGAACACACTGAGGAGAATGTGGGTCAATATCTGCATAGTTTCCTGTCTCCATACTCTTCTCCCACTTGATTCACTTGCACTTATATAGCTCCCAGGAAAAAAAAAGAAAAAGAAAAAAAGAACTCGGGCACACAGCCATGCTCGCAGGTTCTCATAAAGGCAGGTGGAAACCATTTGGTATTCAATTCCCATTACTAAATGGTATGTTCAGGTTGGGAGGTAAGGTTATATCCTTGGCTAAGGTAGAGTTGAGCTCATAGGACCTGTATGTGCATAAGGCGATCTTATTATTTCACTTAAAGGTAGAGACTTGCCCTTCTTTAAAACGAATTCTGAACTGTGAAGGTGAACTGTAGAAAGGACTTTCATATTTAATTTGAAAAGGGGTTAAAATTCACTGTGGGATAATTTTTGAGGGTGCAAATATGAGACCAGAATAGTTGTTCACACAATTCTTGCTAAATCACTTTTAAAACGCCATGCAATATGTTTTGCGTAACTCACACCTAAACATAACACATATGAAATGTGTTCCTGAATGGCACAAGCTCTCTTTAAATCTAACAAGGCATGAAATAGAGTTTGTTTTTCAGTTAAATCCAAAGCATCCTACGTGACTTTGACAAACTAAAGCAGCATACAGAGCGAGCGATACATTTACCCACACTTAGTATGAACAGGGATGTAATTTAAGCTATAAGATGTAGATGGTTCTGAGCTGATGCAAGTTTTTTATGAAAAAAAAATAGAATTGGTTGCAATTGTATTTATATGTGTGTGTGTGTGTGTGTGTAAAGTGGAAGTTCATGTATTCGTGTATGTATAATTTATGTATAATTTGGACTGAAAATTAGAGAAAAAAAAAAGTAATATTCAAAGATGTGCAAAGTGAAAAATAGAGAGTTGTATAATCATATCTACTCTGGTAATGCTGTGATTTAGGTGGCCAGCCCTGTTAGTCTGCTTTAATCAAACTCTAGTCCATTTGCCTTGAAAGTACATTTTGTTTGGGGATTTTGCAAACAAACTCTTGATTCTGACCAAAAAAGCAAACTCTGGTTCGCCTAAAAACCTAGGTCTCAGTTTGGTTGAAGTGAACTCTGGCATGGTTCAAATGCATTATGTGAATGCAAAACAGACAAAAGGAGGAAGTGAAATAAAGCACAGGGCCTTCTGAGCAAATGCAACCAAAACAAACATGCGAGTCCAGCACTAGTGGGAGGAATTGTCCATGGTCTTTTGCCAAACACAAAAGAGAAATCACACAACTGCAAAAAGCTGACACCACTACATTTTTGTTAATATTTTGTGAAGAATGAAGTTGTGCTCAGAGTCTTCAGAGGTTTTTGTGTTGTTTCTTTCAGTGGCTCTTGGGGCAGCGCCACCACAGGCAAGGCGGTAAACAGGTTTTTAAAAGGTTTAGATTGTTTGACAGTGCAGTGTGAAAGTGAATTGCACCAGCTGAGAAGATATCACATGCTGCAATTTTGGTCGCAAATTGAACCATGTCTATTGGACTATCAGGTGTGAAAAAACCCTAAAAATCAAAAATTAACATTTGGCATGGTTATAGAAACGTCTCACCCACATATTATAGACAGCACAAGTACTGTGTTTCAGAAAAAAAGAAAGCCGAAAAAGATGCTTTTTCAGCACATTTTGCTGCTAATTAATGACATTTTAAAGTATTTCTAATTTCACAGATGTGATCAACCATTTCAGGAGTTTCTTTGTCTCTTTCTGTTTGTGGCATGATGTCTCACTCTCTCTGAAAAAGAAGGATGCATCTAATGAGTAAGTTATAACAAGTTTCTGCTCCACCCGTTGTCACTCCTCTGTCTTGATTCGAAGACTCTCTCTGTAGCAGCAGGATGCTCACAGCACACCGCTGGACCATGAAACTGCCAAGTTTGCCCTTAAAGCAGCTGGTCTACCCTTGAGAGCACACTCTGGCCTGAGTAATTTTAGGATATAAAATTTGACTTCAATAAGAGTATAGGTGTCCCTCCCATAGTGATGACAAACATTACTTTGACAGAAATGATGATTAACAGCTTTGTAACAGGCCCTCCACTAACATCAAGCACTATTGTTGACTATAGTGAACCCAACTACTCATTTACCTTGAAGGTCAATTGAAAACATTTAATGGAACCGAGGCCCTCCTCTCCTCCCCAACTCCACCAAGAGCCGTCTAACATTAACTTTAAGTGTGACTGCAGGTGTAATCTGTCAAATGGGCCCCTCACAGTGAGTCATTGGCTGAGTGCGCATGGCTTCAGCCCAGACCTCGGAAAAAGCCCATGATTAAATGGGAAGTGTGACATAACTCTTGTTTAATGGTAGAAAAACAGTGTGTTGGCAAACAACCTGGCCCATGGAACATGAATTCCATGTCCCCGACGAATGGTGCTTGTAAAAGGTCAGCATGACTTTGAATTATTTTACTCCAAAGAGTTAAGAAGAGGCAGAGGACACTGATACTTTCTTTCGTTTTGTTTGAAGATCCCCAAACACCACATTTATTAAGTGAGGCAACAGGTTGTTCTTAAAACTGGAGGAAACTATAAAAAAAAAGAAAATCAATATCCTTCACATTTCTTATGTATTTGCTGGTTTCTCTTCCTCCAAATCCTAGACATTTAAAGCAGCCCAAGGAGTGGATGGGGTATTGGCCTTTTGTGGTCTTATTCAAAGACTCCCACTCATTTTTGCTTGTCTTATATTTTGTTGTATTGCAAAAAGAACACTTTATTATTGGAATAGCCTGGTCATTGCCTTCTTGTGCAATTCGCTCAAAAATTCCAGATTGTGCTTCCAGCAGAGTCTGGACCTTCTCCTCTTGACTCGAGATTGTCTCCAGTATATGTGTTTTTACTAGGCCAATCAGCGTACCGAAGTAGTTGTGAATGATGACGTCAATTTTCTGTGATTTTAGTAATGGCAGCGGAGGAAGTGAACAAAGCCGTTGAATTAACATTATCACTCGCCTTGTTCTCTCTTTGCAGTAAAGGATGGTTGTTTACAGAGCAGGCAATTTCCGGTAAGCTTCTTAGCGTTGAACTGACGCATCACATGTGCCACGGGCAGATGTTAGCAATTGGGTAAAATTAAAAACCCCAACAAAGTCCACACCTCCAGCAAGCAATTGTTTCTCAACAGTCGAGAGCCCAGACCCTCTCTGGACGAAACAAATAACAGTAGTAGAGGCTGGAGTTTACTACACTATGTCATCAGCAAAACTGGTATATCATGGGAAAGTGAAAGCACAAATTTTACATAGTTCTAAAGTTAGAAAATTGAATTCAGGGTAATCAAATGCCTTTAAGGGGCAATTAATTAGCACATGGAGTCCACCAGAGTGCAATTTAATCTCAGGATAAATCCAGCTGTTCTATGAGTGCCTTAGGGAAAGAAAAAGCATTATGTAGACCAAAGAACATAAAGAATAGGAAAGGGAGGAAGTTGTGGAGAAGTGTGAAGCAGAGTTAGGCTACACAAAACCATCATGAGCTTTGAACATAATCGTACAGCTCTATAGCACAACTGCAAACATACTAAGACATGGATGAGTGCCTAAGCTTACAGGCCAGGAATGGAACGCATTAAACAGAGAACCAGCCAAGCTCTGGAGCTGCTGCTGAGAACCATCGCTCAGATGGGAGAATCTTTTGACAGGACAATTATTAGCCATGCTCTCCACAAACCTGATCTTTATGGAGGAGTTGTAAGAAGAAATCTGCCTCTCATTTATTTATAGAGACTGAACTTTTTCTCTCGATAGAGGACAAACCTGAGTCAGTTTTTCTTGTTTTGTTTGACCTTGTCTCTTTTTTGGATATATCAATTTAAGGACCAACTGCTGTCAATGAATATAACTAGCTTGTTTTTCCTTTCATGGATTTGACCACTGGCTATGCTTATCTGTGGTTTCTCTCTAAGATGAAGCTACTAAAACAGTTACAGATTATTTTAACTCTTAATTTTTCTTTAACATATAAAGTATTCTTGGACTAGAGCTTCTTTTTAGTTTGTCTCTCTGCTGTGTTTTCTCAAATTCCCAGCAGCTTCAGTAGATGGTTGTTCCCAATGAGCTGGTTTCTGTTAGAGACTTCTTGTAAAAAGGATGTCATTGTTCTCCATTGGCACCACCTACATACACATATAGACAACAGGGAGGCATTTATTCGGCAGGGACAGGGAGGCTGTCCACAGTTGTGGGAAGACAAGTGGAGCTAAATAAAAGCCGATCCTGTAGAAAAGTAAATGACTGCAAATACCACAAGACGGAGGTGGAGGTTCAGTTTTCAGTAGGACAACAGCGTACCACACTCAGAAACCTATGTCCATTGAGGATCCATGGCAAGAAAGCAGCTGTTTACACACATTCTCTGTCCAATCTGATTCAACTTGAGATATTTTGCAAAAAATAAAAACAAAAATTGGAGCTGGAATTGCAAACAAAAGGTGGTTTGACCAAGTACTGCCTCAGTGGAGCTGATTTCAGATGTACCCAAAACTTTTTAGATTTTTATTAGTAAAAAGAAATTGGAAAACCATGTCTCATTTTTTTGTCCACTTCACAATATGCACCATTTGTGTTGCTCTATTACATAAAATCCCAACAAACTGCTGTGGAGTTTTTAGTAATAACTTGGAAAAATGGGGAAGGTATGAAGACTTACAGAAGGCTCAGTAAAAGCATAAACCAAAAGCTTTTATTTCTTTTTTGATACAAGTGGAATATTTTAAGCGTTACCTCTATTTGGACTTAATCACAGTAATAAATCAAGAAAGCAACACAGCATAGTTATATCTGGAAAGGCATCCAGGCAAAATATGGTTAGAGACACATTTTTGCACAGGAAGCAAAAGAGATGCTGATTTCCAGCTACGCCAGCAGCTTTAATACAACAGCCTCAGTGCACCTTGATAAATATCCCCTGGTGTCGCTTGTGTCCATAATACCACCACGTCAAAGTCAATTCTCTGACCGCCTGACAAGCGTGCCTTTAGGAAAAAGCAAAGCAAAGCATATGACACAAAGAAATTGACTTTGCTTAGGGTCCTTCTTTGCTTGACCAAAAACAAAAAAAAAAAAGACAAAGGGACAACAACTCAGCGAGTTCTTGGGAATAATCGACTTTTCCTTAGAGGATGCAATGAATAATTCTCTTTTACCAGGAGAGACGGAAAAAAACTCCCCCGGGGTATTGAACCAAATCGTCTTTTCTCTCTTCATTAGAAAAAAAAAGTCTACAAAGTCTTATCAGCATTCTGCATTCTCTGCCATTGGAGCTCAGATAATTGATTATGTTTAGGAGGTTCACTATTGGATATGCTGTGCCTTCGCAGTGGAAAGAGATATAGCAGTAAATTAAGTTTACCTTCACAGGGCACAGTCAGACAGAGATTCTGTGACCTCAGAGAATACAGGTAAATTGAAATTAGATTATATGGGGGGAAAAATCATCCAGAAGCCCAAATGGCTGCACATGTGCTACCAATTGTCTTTTTTCTTTTTTTGCAAGACAAAAACATGACAGATATTTTTACGTCTATGCGAGCATGTGTTTAACGGCTGAATTGAACTGCTTTTGGGGCTGGTGTAATAATAGCATTTAGAGGAGCTGTTGTTCCCAGGTAATTTTACTATGCAGGCAAAATTGTTCTTCTTCCAGAACCACCAATGCTGGTTCACAAACATGTAAACTAGACCACTGAGAAATTGCTTTTCTGAGTTGCACCCCTGTCAGAGTGTGTCTCCATCTGAACTCACAGGTGGGCTTCAGCTGGTCTGCCGAAGGGGCTGCTAAATTTATCTTATTATATTTTTTTTCTCTTCTCAAAATTCCCCTCAATAAAGGATATAAAACTTGGTCCCATCCAAACTGGGCCTTTAAAAAATGGTAGAGGTCTTCTTGAGGTTATAGCTTACAAAAATCATTAGTTAACCTTCCATCTGCTCTTTGTGCCACGGTAATTTGTTACTCTGTGAGCAGTGTCAAGCTGTGTAGCAGCGGTGTTGACAGAGAAATCTACCAGTTTTGACTTTTACCCTACAATACAAAAAATAAATAAATATGCCGTGTCCCAGCCAGAAACACAACTGACAAAATGTATTTTAAATTTTCAGCTTGCTTGGAGGTTTTGTTGGAACAAAACAGTGTTATCAGAAATGCAAAATAATATTCCAAAAGGTATCAATGCGTATCAATGCAAAATCAAGCATATTATCGCTTTAAACTGTATGCACTAAAGTCCAAGATACTTTGTCCACCAACACTGGACCAACATGTTGTCCATTCCAGGCCAATCAAACAATGACTCCAGAAAGGGCTTTTCATGTTTGATTTTCTTTACACACTTGGCAGAAGACAGTGAACTAATGGTTACATGGTTCATATCTTTATTTCAACAGTGAGGTTTCACCAGTTTTCATTCAATGTGCCTTGGCAAATTGAAATAACCTACTTACAATTTAGAATAATGTAACTAGTAATTATATTTTAAAAAAATGCAGTATATTTTGTAACCTATACTTTGCAAATTATTGAAGGCATTTATCAATATTGCCTTAAATAAATCAACTATTTATATGGATTTAAAGGGAGTCCATATAATGGAAGTTGTGAGCTGTTTTTGTCTGTTATTTTTGTCTATGTAATGTCCAAATGAATTAGAAAATTCACATATATGTTAATGCATTTTCTTTCCCCAAATTTACAGCAAAAGCAAAAGGTCTGAAGTGCACCAGTCCCTCCTGAAGCACATAAGCCCCACAAAATGATGCTTCCAGCTCTGTACTTCACAGACATGTAAAGCAGGTCTAAATGTGTTGGCATAACAGCATAGCCATCAGATAGTTTTCTGATGGCTCCTAAATAGCTTAAAGACATAATAAACCTAGCTTATATGAACATCTGAGGTTGAAAAAATGCAATACAGTTTTATTTCTCTTCTGGTAATCTGGTATTCTTTGATAATCCGAACTGATTAACTCGCCAAACTCAGGTTTCAACTGTATTCAGTAGTAACTGTGAAACAATAGAAAAATTATGCTGAATCAAACATTTTTGGTTCGTTGTTCCAGATGTTTTTGACTTCTTAAAGAAAAATAAAAAAATGCTGCATCATTTCATACCTGCACTGTAAACAAATATAACAGTTTCTCTCTTTTTCTATCTCCGGAGGAAGTAAACGCTAAGAGAGTGCTGACACAATAGGTGTTACCATTAGAACATGTAGGTGTCAAAAATAAAAAGCTGTAATCTTTACCGGCTGCTGCATCCTTCCACACATAAAACAGCACAAA
Source organism: Phalloptychus januarius (assembly GCA_902982915.1). Classification (NCBI taxonomy): domain Eukaryota; kingdom Metazoa; phylum Chordata; class Actinopteri; order Cyprinodontiformes; family Poeciliidae; genus Phalloptychus; species Phalloptychus januarius. The sequence goes on from CADWAE010000362.1 coordinate 5,730,240, forward strand.
ACCATAACAAAACACTTATCCCACACAAAAATGTACATCTGTCCTAACAGTATAATTTGCCCACTCTCTTTGATTACTCCTGAAGATGGGCGCACATCTCCAGGTAGGAAAAAAAAAAAAAACTACATCCTCCCATGCTGGTTGTGAAAGTGTGGGTTCATTTTATTGCCTCCGGAGTGAATAGAGAATCCTCCAACGAGGTTTTTATATGAAAAGCCTCCAGTATAAATATTCAAACCAGAGTTTCTTTTTTTCTCTACAGTTGGATACATCCTCTGTTCATGAATGGTTCTTTTATCACAGTCCACAGAGGGACCTTGGGAGATGAAGGGGGCTATTAAGAAAATAAATAAGAGTGTGTTCAAACACTTAGCTTGATCAAGACCAAGCATTAAATAATTACTGTAATTCACTTAGGTTTCTTTTAAGCTGTGTAACGATTTTTCCTGTTTCCCTTCTGCATAAAATTGACCTGAAGAGGAGGCCTAAACAAAGGACCTTTAAATTAATTGGGATTCTGTCCTCCGAAAAAGCAGTGCATCTGTCTCTGTACAGACTTGAAAAAGCTTTTACAGAAATGTAGATAGGACGGTGTGAATGAAAAAAAAAATCTGAAAAACCTGCTACAACCTTTGCATCAGGCAGAAATGTTGTAATGAAATTGAAGGTGACTGGTACATTTAGAGAACCAAAGCCACAGAGTGAATTGGAATATCACCTTGTCCTTCTCCTCCAAGAGAGACAGAAAGAATAAGAAGAAAGAGCGAGAGGGAAAAAAAATGTTTGAGCGAACACATTTCTCTCCATGTTCACTGTGCGTCTGCATCAATGCTGAGGTCAGTGAGCTGTAAAATAGACCGAATGAGGGGGAGACATGAAAGAAATAAAGAGAAGAAAAGCACTTAAAGTAGCCACACCCAAGGTGGACATCGCTGGACATGACACAAAGTTAATCTAGAAAATATCAGGTGGGCAAACTTAGAGGCCAAATCCTCTCAAAATCAACTATTATCCTTGTAACATAGCCTACAATCGGCGTCTGTCTTCCAGAGTGAAACAAGTGTCCAGAGGCAGAGCCATGAAGTGAACAGTAACGTCAGTGCTGCTCTGCACCCATTCCCTCCCATCTCGTACTCCTGGTGGTGGTGCTTCAAAGAACCTGTGCTCCCTTTGAAGTAGAAGGGCAGTTTGCTTGGGGAGGAAGTTTTTTTTTTCATTCCATAGGGTAATGAATCAAATTCTAGTCCTAATTATCTCTCCGTATGGAGGGAAATTGCAGAAACATCTCTATTCATCTTGCTTTTCTTTTGCCATCAGTAGAGGCAAATGTGAGCACTGAGATTCCGCAGGTGTTTGACTTCAGCCCATGAAAGTAATTTCAGAGTCCGCTCTATTAATATGCAGAGGAGGAAGAAAACTCAGATAAGGCATTAACCCTTACACCAAGCAAACAGTGTTTGTGACTAATGCGTAGACAGAGCTGAAACGCCGTCAAAATTAGAGCTGATTTTCAAAGATTCTTACAAAAAAGAATTAAAAACCCAATTCACTTGCCTTTCAAACACTTTCATCTATCAGAGAACTTCACGTTATGTCAGAGCTGCTTTCTGTGAGGGCCATGCTACAGATACTAGTAGAGGCCAAACTTTGTGGGGGATTCTATGTGAAAAACCAACTCACATCAAAACATAAAGTGGAAGGAAAATGTTCCATAATTTACACATAATCAATGGTTTTAGAGTCTCCGGGCTATTGTACTTTTCTATCTAAAACAGCAGTATTTGTTATGTCTTGCTAGTTGACATTAGCTAAAATGAGTTGCTGTTGATAATAGCACCCTACAATCTAAGGAAGGAAATGTAGGAAAAAATGTGAATTAAAATATCAACAAATAAACCATCAAGAACAAGACTGTTGACAAAAACAACGTTAAAATCCACTTTTGAGTAATCTACTTCTGACTACTAAGTGAAATGTCTGGCCATATCCATTTTCCTCTCAGTAAGCACCTCTTTAGGGAAATGTTAGGCCTATTATCAGGGCATTTTCAATTTACCAGCTTGTAGCAAGCCTTGCCTATTTGCTAAGGTTTTAAGTTGATAAAGTTAAATTAGGTTAATGACGGCTATTTAACTGTTATAGAAAAAATATGCTCGAGCCTGAACGAAGGCTGAGGACAATGAACATGAAGCTCATCTAAAAATGCATAAATGCCATCTGCATATTCAGCTTGTCTGTGCAATTCTCATTGTATGTACACAGCAGGACTCGTGTACACTGTACTCCTTCATAAAACTAGACCTCCATTATTGGTTCTCAATGAGTTAAACTCTTAAATTCAAACTATACACAATATCCCATTCAATTCAAACAACTGACAGCGAGCAAACTTTATTACAACACTTTTTTGTAGCATAATCTTGTTTTTCTCATGTGCCATTCTAAAATAGGAATGTTTCTTTTTCTGATTAAGTGATTTTCATTCTGTATTGCTTTTTTAAGTTTGTTTTCATGCATGATGTTGGCTAACATTAACACATTGCGTATATTTAGCCTCCAAAAACATTTATATGTTACCCAATTGGTTCACGAGGACACATATGTTCTTATGACCTTTATTTACTTCCATCCAGCTTGAAGTGGCACCAGTGGATAAATAAGGGCCTGACAAATTGCAATGGTAATGGTAAAAATAAGTATGTGAAATTACAAATTTATCTTAATCATGTTTAAACATGTATTTAGAAATACTGTTAGACATGGAGTTACTCAGTATCACTAAGGGAGTAACACTGAGCCAGATGGCAGGAAGTCTGGTTCACAGGTGTATTACAGCTAAGTGAGCACATTTTAATTTAATTTAAATTGTAATTTAATCAGATCACACATAGAACTCAATGTTGTGATTGGACACAATATGAATTTTGCCTGTGATAATCAGCAAAGCTAATAATTAGTAGAAGCTCTAATTTGCAAAATACAAAGCTACTGAGCAATATTGTCATCATTCACATCCGCTCTGTGAATGAGAGAAATTCAAGTGGGCCTTCATTGTTCTAGTCATGTGTGAACCATCAGATATTAATACATGAGAGGGTTTTACTGGTAGCAAAATATATTATTTGAGGTTTGCTCTATTTACATCTAAAAGAAAAAAATAACATTTATCTAATGCCAGTTTTCTTTGCATTTGTGTTGTTAGTTTGGAGCAGTAAGAATGCCATAACCTAGCATAGTTTCCAATGTATTACCTAGGAAATAAACAGTTCACAGATGAAAAATATAGAATACATAGCTCCCATTTATGAGACGTCATATGCAGATATTATTTTTTTTTTTACAATGTGAATGAGTATAAATCAAACAAGTGCAGAGGCTCAAGTTAAGCCTGGTGTAGCTACATTGATCTTGCTAGTTGTCATGTAAACAGGTGTAAGAGCCTGTTTACATGACAGCCATTCAAAGTTGCGGAAAGTAATTTATGTGGAAATAATTATGTGAAAATATGTTTTTTTATTTTTTGTTAAAAGTGTGACTGTGACTTGACAGTATTGCATGAGACAGAACTGGTGTTTCTTTCATGGCAGAAATGTGCTTCCCATAGTTCTGTTTGTGAAGAAAATTAGGAAAAAAAGGAATAGTAGGGAAAAGATAAGAAAAAAGAAAAAAATAAAGCAAGAAGAAGGAGAAAGGGACAAGAAATAAAGAAAAGACTTGCACTGTAAAGAATGGACGATCAGAAGAAAACGGCGCAACAGTGGTTCTACTACACGGAGCATAAAGAGGGACGGACAATGACGGAACAATTAGAAGCGGCAGACAAGGCAATACAAAGCAAACCGGAGTTTGGTATGACTTCTGAACACTAATGTGCTCGTGTTTCAGGCTTGTGCAGACCTGGATACTTCTACAAACAAGCAGAGAGGCGGCTGGTAAGCCAGTATTATTGTGAGATGAATACATATTGTAAGGTCGCACTGATGTATTGCCTACATTCTGGATTAGCTTTAGCCTAGCTATCTGCTCATGAGGCTATATTTGAAATTATACAATTTTGTAGTTGTGGAATCTAGCATATTAATTGGTGATTTTGATGGTTGGAATGATTGTTGTTTGGTAATTCTTTGTGTAACGCTAATTAAGGCCAGGCACCTGACTATGGCCAGTATAGTTATAGGCAATCAGAAAGGTTCAGCTGAGGAGCTCGTGTGTGTGAATAAAACACCATCAGACAGAAAGTAAAATTAAATTATTGCATTTAAAGATGTATATTTATGCATATTTAGTTAGATAGCTTGTAATAATAAGAATAATTTCCAATAAACATAAGCAATAAACACAACAAGAAAAAAACACAAAACAATAGCAGGAAAAATAAATAAACCCAGATGACACCCAAGAGTTTTTTCTTCTATTTTCTTTAAGTCCGTTCTGGAATCTAGAGTGATTATTGTCCATCAATCAATACTCCACAGTTTTAAATCCATGATGCAGGGCAATATGTCCAAAAAAATAGTTGGTGTTATTCAGTCCTACCGCGAAACTGCGGTGATCTGGAAGCTCGCCATCCTGGGTGGGAACAGGGGGTGAAAAAAAACCTGACCTAAACAAGGTCATAAATAAAACAAACATTAGCATTCACATTTGAACAGGGTTAAACTGTTATCAAAAACAATTAAACATTCATAAAAGAACAAGTAGCTATATTCCATCAAGTATTTCTCAAGAAACATTTGAATTAATTTCAAATTAAAGATTACATTACATTACATGTCCAAAAATTGTGCACTTTCAAGTAGTATCTAAGTTTAATTGACATAAGAGTCAATTAAACTTATTGACTTCAGTATTTTTTCAATAAACAATTAATTGTTTTTCTTCTTTTTTTTCTTTAGTTTTGTTGCGCAACTCCACAGGAATTAACCTGTTCCAGAGTTCTATCGGCCGTCACCAAAATCAAGAAAAAATAGCTAAAACTATCCTAAAAGGACGAATTTATAAAAATCAAAGGGCTTATTTAATACTTTTAGGGTATGTCTTGTTTTCGGCCATAAAAGTAACAAAAAGAAAATGATCTTTTAGTTAATAAGACGATTTTTGAGTCACAAATGCATAGATTGAGTGGGCGTGTCGCCACCGCATTTGTATTATATAAAAAAAAAGTACGTAAAATGAACGACTCACCGTCGAGTATTTGCCAGTAAACACCCAATATAAGCTCTCGGTCGTGTTAATTTGGCTTGATCCAGCCGTATTCGCCTGTGTGTTTGGAAGACGCCAAGCTCACGCAGCTAGCCACAGTGACAGCAGCAATAGCAGTGGAAGGGATCCGACCTCACCGCTCACCCGGAACTTATAGTGTGGCATCAGTTTGACCCGCCAAAATAAAATACGGGTTAATTATCTTGTGCAGGTTATATTTAACTGATGCATTTGATTAAGTTAACATTTAAACAGTTTATTAATTAAACGTTAAATAATTTAAACTAGATAAAATGATACCTTGAAATTATTTATATATTTGTAAAACAAACATTCATGATTATTATCAAACAGATATTTTAAATTTAAGCATTAATTTGAAATGTTGCACTGTGAAGTTAAAGAATTTAAATTATTTTGTTCATTTGACTATGATCTCTATGTAGATTGATTCACATAGGGCTGAAACGATTCCTCGAGTGATTCAAGTATCTCAATTATTAAAATACCTCGAGGAAAATGTATCTGCCTTCAATATTTGTTCAGTTGTGTTTTATTTTTAGGGGGACCAATAAACATCCTTAAAATGATGGGAGCGATTCTTGGAGTATCTTCTCCCGGAGCTGCTTAGTTCAGAGCGAACGGTGGGAACGTTAGGTTTATATAGGTGATGGAACAGACTGAACACTGTGGGCGGCTAGGCTTTAGATGCGGACAAACCGGAAAATAAATTTCATATCATCCGGGTCGCAACAAATGGGTGGCGAAGCGTATCGTGACGTTACATAGCTGACAGTGTTTGTGTGTGTGATGAATGCAGGTGTCAAATCCCGTCGCTAACATGAACACAAAGCTATAAATGTCTGGGCAAGGTGAGAGTTCATCTATTAAACTGACTGAAGATGAATACATAAACAAAAAGCTGGGGTATAAACATTTTTTTATAGGTGTATTTGTGAGCCTGCTTTTTTATTATTAATTTGAATATAATTTCAGATTTTTGTACCACTTTTCTTCAGGTTAATTTAGAAAGTGAGCTATTGTTGTTGCCAGTTAATTTTCTAAACTACAGAAAAGTTATTCTTCGGGAAGCTCAAATGTGAAAAATTGGATTGATGTGGATATCCGATAATAATACTGTTGTTATATTAGATTTACCAATATTTTATTTTATCCGATTATTAAAATATGTGTTTACAACAGCCCTTCACAGTGGTTTACTTAGTATTTTATTTGCCAAAATTAATATCTAAACTTAAATGATGCAAGTTAGTAATATTTATTTATTTTCCTCTTTTGGGCTTGTTTGAAGGCTACCTACACTTGGTCCAGTTGCTTCTGGACCAATGTCCTGACACACTTCATAAATGGAGGATACATGAAGAAAACTTCTTGGTCTATGACACTGTATTTCTGTGCTGATAAGTCAGCAGTGTGGATGACTGAGTTACAATGAATATTCAGATTTTTATTTTTTAGTGTGTCTCGTTTATATCTTGATAGTCTATTTTCTTTGTGTCATAATATTAAACATGTTATAAAATTGGTAAGTGGTAGGAAAGTTTTATTGCATAATTCACTTCAATTTCTTTTGGCAGAGAAAAACTAAGTATAACAGAGGATTTTTATATTACAGAGTATGTCCATGAAACTACTGCAGCTTCCTCCTAATGGGAAATCAGAAAGACAATGGTGTAATCTCGTTGTGGGATGTGAGATGTCTTTTGGTGTTTGACTGCTGACTAATAAGGCTTAATGCCAGCAAGCTTTATTAAGGCTGAACCTACGATGAGATTTCAGCTTTGGGCACATGCAGCGTTGTGGCAGATTGAAATGAATCACCCCCTCAAATCCGTATCTCTCTCCCTCCAGTGTTGTTTTTCACAGCAACATGACTGCCATGGCATCAACCCACCCGAAATGCTGCACCTTTCTTCTTTTCTGACATAAATTGGCAAAAAAAAAGAAAATGTACTTCATGGAAGCTTTTACTGTGCCTTAAAACAGATGCAAAGAAACACCATCCGCCCCAAATAGAAAGTCTAATCCTATTTAACTGTGTCATCTGGGGGACCTGTGGCATAGCAAGGAAAACATTAAGCTGCTCCTTTCTTAAGGGCAGCATGAGGCGAGTGGGAAGCATTAATCACAAGGGCACGCATGGAAGCAGCACGAAAGTGAGGATTGGAGTGGGGAGTGGGTGGCTGAAAGGTTGTGCTGGCAGAAATTACCACCAGTTTGTCACTGTTGTTGGTTCGAAAGCTGGAGGCACCTGCAGACCAAGTTAGCACTGATTACTATTGGTTCCAGCAACATAAGGCTGCAGATGACTAATCAGATTACAGAAGCTAGAGAATAACTATGGTAGCTGGTATGCAAGTAATTCAACAAGCTATATTCATGTGCATACGTTTATTGTTATAGTGATTGACAGTCTGATGTTTGCAAATGTGAAATTGATTTTATATTTGTTATACTGGGAGTATTTGTGTGGAGCAAAGCAAATGTCAATACATTAAGTTCTGAACTGTTAAGAAGTATATAGTAGAAACAAGATATCTACACACACTGTATAAACAGACACATATCCTCAAGCTTAATTGGATTTATTGGATATATTTACATTTTACAAAAATGAACTATTTTTTTTTTCAAATTAACATAGGTGATCATTTTTGTGAGATCTTTTAATTGTCGTTTTCAAATTCATATATTTACATACAATTGCCTCTAAATAATTAAAAAAACCTAGATGATGATGCCACTGCTTTGTATACTTTAAGGGGGGTTAAAAGAAGATGCATTTGAGGTTGTTGCATGACCTCATGAAACAATCAAAAGAAATTACTAAAATATAAGGAAGAAAATATTTGTCCTCCACAAGTCTGGTTCATCATTGGGTATAATTGGAAAATCTATGAAGGATTCCACATTCATCTGTGTAAACAATCATGGAAATTATATAAATGGTACCATATACAGATATATCCATTTACAGTGTTGTCAGATTATCCTCTATTTTCAGTTTAACCAGCTTACAATAAAGTTAATCATACTCATTATTCCCCATCTCAGCATTTTGAACGAAGTTTACAGTTCCCACATGAACTAGTTCTCATTCTTTTATCTTATCGTTGTCTGGCATCTCTATAATTGTCCACAAATACTGTGATTCATAGTGACTCAAATTCCAAAGCTCTCATCCACAAATCTTTAGTACTTTTATCAGGAGGAAGAAAAACTGAAACTTGGACTGATAAATGGTCCATTTACACTCTAACTGCAATCATTTCTAACCTTCTTTTTACTATCAAGTCATAGCAGATTTGGCAACAAGGTTTGCCTTTGTTTTTTGCCATGCACTGAAACCATATTCTCAGAGGTCTGAAAGTCAAAAAGACCCACACCATTACAGATTCTCCAGCATACTTAGCAGTAGACATGAGGACGTTTTCCAAATATTCATTATTTGTGTTGGGGCCATTCATACACACATTTGTGCTAGTTTCCAATGAAGTTGTTGTTAGATTTATTTGACCAAAGCATAAAGTTCCAGTTAAAACCCCAGTAAGATTTAACAGTCTTCATATATTTGCATATATAAAGGGGAAACAGAAAAGGCATTCTCTTTGTTTGCCTTCCAGATAACAAACAATTGGGGATGTACATAGTGTTCATTGGCTATTGGAAACTGGGATACTCCCAAGATGCCACTCTTTGCTGCAGTTTTCTACAAGCAGGCTTTAGAAATATTCGTTCAGGAGGTAATGGAGTTTATGTTAATTTTAGCCCATTTCCTCCTGGAAATGTCTTCAAATCTTCTCCAAAATACTGCAGTTTTATAGGTCAGAATAATAGTTAGCCTCAACAGGGGAAAAAGGAACAAGGAAATCACATTTGGCATTTGGGTTTTTAAAATAAATAACTGCATATTTAAATTTTATTGCAGATGGCCAAAATGCCAATATCTCCAAAGCATTAGAAAACTGCATTTGACCTTTTGTTTTCTTCAGTCTGATAATAAAAACAGGCTGTCAACATCCTCCATGGGCCTTATTGCTACAACACACTCATGCTGATATTCATCTCACATTCTGTATAAACATATCCAGAGAATTAATTAACATTTTTCTCCATTTAGCTGTCAAAGTCAGCACATCCAGACTGTGCTAGTTTTGTATGAGTCTCGGTTTTAAAGTATTTCATGCAATACATAGATACTTGGGAGTTATCAGTGTGTCAGTGGTTCAATTATCTACATGTGCTAAAAGCCTACAGTATGAAAAGACAGCCTTTTGATAACACAACAAAAAAAAACAACAACACTTTGGTGGTAACTGAAGGTCTAAGATCTGCTGATTGCCCCTTGGTGACATTTAAAGTCATTCAACCTTTTGTAGAATCTGCAAAGCCTGAGGTGCTTCACAGATCAAATTAAAGTTGTTTACAGTTTTTCAAAGGTTGTTCTCAAGCAAAAATATAGCTAAAGGATAGCATTTTGTTCTGCTTCACAGAAGACTCCTGGCTGATTTTTTGGCATTTGGCTTGAGGAAAAAATTCTGAAGATGTTGAGCTTTCTTTCATGAAGTAATTACAGGGCCTTTCATGCATGTGCTTTTACATCAACGTCTGCTAATCTGTCCTTAGGAAAGAGTCTTTAATAAAAAAAAAAGTTCAGTTTCTCTACACTGATCTCAGTGATTTCTGGTGTGACCAGCAAAAAGAGTCTTCTACTCCCACCATTATGATATAGGCACTACTGTTGCAATCTCTAAGACATCAAACCAAAAGAGAAGCTTGCTTTGCAATGAGAATACCCACCACAGCCCAGCACTTTTAGTGTCCTAGACATAGTTGTAAACACCAGCACATATCCCCCAAACATTCAAATTTACATACTCATACACTGAACACTTTTTTATTTTTCAGAAACATGAAATGTTAAATGATCTATAAACCAAAATTGATGAAAATATTTTTAAAGTCTTCATGGTAATACTTTGTTCAGGCATGTATCGATGAGTTTGCATAATACATTTGTGAGTAGAGTAGGACTGTTATTGAATAGTGCCAGCCCTCTTACTACATTTCGACAGTTGTCGGCATATTGGGAGCTATGATGTCTTATTTTGTATGCTTTATAATTTATATGGTCATGAAAAAAATTGTAAAGGAACATGCTTTCACATAAAGCTATTTCCATAACATCAAAAATTGGGTAATAACAGATTTGAAATAGAATAAGTTAGTGTTATAACACTAGCTCTTAACAAACCACTTCATCTTAAGGGAAGACTTATAACATCAGAGACAAAACAGTGCAGGCTAGAATAAGAACATGTCTGTGTAGGATGAGGGAAACACGTGATATCTTACTCCCTTGGGACATAAAACATTTAACTTCCAACATTTTTACACATCAAACCATCCTCACCACAACGCTCTATTCCCTTGCAGGAGCAGCCTCACTCAAAACCCCCTGCTTCGCAGTAGCCCCGTCGAAACTGGTACCATCTGTAGCTTTCAGTAATGATGATGGCAAAGAGACCAAGCGCAGCTTTGAAAGTCAGCGCTTTGACTTTGCTGGGCCAAGATTAGGAATCGGTATGTGCTGCTTGGAACAGTGCTGCGACTTTGAACCCTCATATGGTTTGAGATGGAGGGGTGCATCCAAATCTGTTATCTGTGATACACATGCTTCCTAATTCTATATGTGATGTCAGTTCTATTAACCTCACCGGTCCAAAAGTTGGTCACATTAATAAGACTTTTTTCTGTCAAAAAGAAATTCCCAACAAATTTATTGACATATTGTTATGCTTCTAAAAAGAGCAGAATGCCAAATATGTAGAAATGCTTCAATCAAAATTCTGTGGCTGATTTCCAATGTCAAAGACGGACATATTGTCTCTGACATTTGGCATTTATGAAACACTGACCTGCTGCCATTAATTTGAACCAATTTTGATTTCTATTTTGTGTTTAAAAACAAAAGTATTTAGGTTTGTTATTGAACACAATTTATTTTGTCTCCAAACATACCTGACATGTTTCGACAGCTTCCTTCAGAACATGTCAGTTATGCTAAATGGAAACAACTTTATCAAGTCTCTTTCTGCAGGAGAGAGGTCAAAGTAGATAATGCGGTTAATCTGCCATGTGTAATATTAAAGCATTAACTTTACGCACATATATAAATAAAATTCAAGGTATTTCATAGAAAAATACTTTTTATTTATAAAATTACATATTTAATAAATGTCACAATTTAAATGTATGCAGTGAATTCTTCAATGGTTGTGGGGTAAGTAGAATGTGGCTAATTTAAATAATGATTAGAGTTTCAGTTTGCATAGTCCCTATTTTTATTCAAGGTTATCATATGGTGAGAATCTCATTGCGGCCCATACTAAGGGAGAGAAAAGGTTTTCTTCCTCTGGCCTTCATTGTGGTCTCCATACACATTGCAGCTTTAATGTGACTAAAATATGAAATCAGTTGACCCAAGAGTTAATAGCATCATATAAACAGGATCCTAAAAGTCGTATTCCGACTGATCTTATGATCTCAAAACTATAGTATCTGTATATTATATATAGTTTTATGTATATATAGTGTGTGTGCGGTTTTAAAGGAACACTCCTATCGGTATTGGTTGTGGCATCACACAAATATTTGACAGGTATTCCTTTGAGTTAATCATCAGAACAAATAAATCGATTATGACTTAGAATTTTAAATTCAAACAGTGTGAATAATTCATGAGAAACTCTGCAATTTGGACACAACCAGCCTTTTCATGTTTTGAAAAATGTGTAAAATATTGATGCTGTCCCTGATCCACGTTCAGTAGCAGAACAACAGACAAAGATGTGAATCACAAGCAGACCTAGCTATTTTTTTTTCTATTTTTGGTTCAAAGATTTCTCTAAGTTGCTTAGAGAAATCTGTTGTCTGTGTTATTATGCATTCCTCTGAATCATTTTGTCTTTGAAAGTAAATTACAGGATGAGTGCAATGCAATTCAAACAGCCTTACTCTCACTGGGATTTGTGCCACTTCGGTATCTTAGTTAAAACTTATATTTCCACTGCTTCACAAAGCATTTCTAATAATGAGAAGATTTGCAGCAATCTTTTATTGGCTTATTTGCATACATAAGAGTGGATTTACTTCCACTGATCTCCTCAAAAGATAAAAAAGACATTGTGCAGTGAGCTGAAAAGGGACATAGATTATTGTACAAAGATTTACTTAGGCCACTGGAAATAGAAAGCTATATTTGGATGAGGTAAAATATAAAAAATGCAGCAAACTGTAGATAATTGCCTAAAAAGACCTTTCAGCACATTTAGAGAAAATCCTCTTGATACAAAAGGATCTTATTCTGCATATTAAGACTTTATCGAGGCCACACAGGATCAAAATAAATATTCTGTAAGTATTTCTGCTGCATAATCCATCTTTAAGGTCATATTTTCTCCAAAATACAGACATGTCCATTAATATATTTTGAAGTGAAAACCAGACTCTCCCAGATTGAAAAAAAACAACTGCTGCAATAGACAGCAGTGTTTATGAAATTTTTGATGGAAACCATAACTCATATTTATTTGCACCGCTTTTGTCTGACACAACATATTTTAACAGACACATTCGCTCTTTTAACTGCCAACAATCTTAAAACAAAAAAGGAAATCGTGTGCTCTGCCTCATTTTCCTCCTTAGCCTTATCTCCCGTAAACTGTCATTTTATCAGACCAAGCAATCATCACTTTTTTGAACACATCTGAAGTAGCAAGTCACGAGCTGTCTAAGAAATCCCCTCAAAGTGAAATCCTGATATTTGCTTTTATCTGTGTTGCTGTAAATCACTAAATTCCTTGTCATCTTTGCTATCTCTCTGATGCACACAGTGTGGCAAATCGGCGAGTTGTTAGCTATGATAGCTAATTATGTGCAGCATAGGATGTGGCTTCCCCCCAAACTGTGGATGATGCAGCCCGTGAAGAGGAAAAAGGAGTGATTAAACATTCTCCAGCCGTTGCAGCTACCCCCCCTCTGCATTTAAACAGGCTTTCCCCTGTGCTGTTACACCTTGTAAAATCTTTTTACACAAATGATCAGAAGCATGCTTTTACCACAAATACAAGTCTCCAGAAGTGACATATATTTTTTTATTGCGATTGTCTGTCTGATTTTAGTGTGTTTATATAACTAAAGGAACAAGTCATATAAAATAATCCAAAACATAGCAGGACATTGTCATTCTGACATAGTACGTGCAGTACGAGCTGTACCTTGCAGTGAAGATCAAGCAGGGTTTTCTTCAATGGCAATTATGGTCACTGATTTTCTAATCCAATCTGCCACACCTAACATTCCCACAGGAAAATGTGATTGAATGTGACTGATCTGAACATCCTGGAATCGGTCCGGGATAACATTAAGAGACAGTCCGAATTGGCAAATCAAATCCACAAACCACCTGTGGCGGGATGACTGGAACAACTCTATATATAATTTCTGCAGATAAAGAAACCACTTGAATATGTTGTAACCCTTTGGAGTTTTCCATCTCCATTATCAGCAATAGAATGAGAATGGGGACCTGTCAGAATATCCATCATCATTATCAGAAAAATCACATCTGTATTCATCATCAGATGTGAGGCGAAATGTGAACCTGCTTATCATCCCTCATGGGCTACGGGTCACTCTTCAAAAGTCAAAGACAGATCCTGCATGCCAAGATAGTCGTCATGTACCACATTTTCCATTTCTCTTTGAACTTTAGATATATTCTCTAGAGAAATAATAATGCCTGCCCACGAAAAATGCCACTTGCTAGATCAAATGTTCTATCAGCTCCAGCATTTTCATTATGTTCTGAGGTTTTTGAAGTTCCTCTGAACATTACATTGTTCATCTTGAATGTTACCAAATCATCTATATGTACTGTGTCATTTTAGAAGATTACCTCTATAAGGACAGAGAAACATCCTTGTCCCTCACAGAAATTTGTCCCCAGAACACATCACAGTTCTCCACAAAACCACTCAGATATTTTAGGTAAAAAAAAAAAAAAAAATGTCTGACATTTGAAAATGATTCACAATCAAGGACCATGACACAAAGATATAAGTTTAAAAGTTTAATGAAGAAAATGTTTGGGGGAATAGATGGATTGGATGTGAGGATAGATAATCTGGGAAGACTTGCTGATGTAGGCTGGGGAGGATGAGACTTATTGAGGAGGTGCAGTTTCCATGAAATGGCCTTCCCTGAGTCCACTTAGGACCCCTAAGGTGGAACCTGCAACAAAGAGGAAAGGATAGAGATAAATAATGACACTAGGAAATAGGAAAAAGGATGAGGTTATGGGTGATGAAAAGCAGAAAGAGAGATTAGGTGGCAGCTGGTTGACAGTAAGAGAAGGTGACATACTGTGAGGAGTGATTGAACTGGGTGTAAGAACGCTGCTGGCTAAGTAGAGGTGTGGAAACCTGAGTTAGCATATATTAACTTCATTATGTTGATGGTGATTGTTGGATGCATTTTTCTTTAAATGTTTACTTCAATCTCCTTTTGAAGTGTCCATCAAAAGAAATGCAGAAAAGCAAGTTAAAGGGTAGCCTCACTAGGTGGTGGTGTCAGACATCTGGTGCATTTTATTTCTCATCAGTTTGAGAAAGTAGGCCTCTTTGCATTCTGTGTGGTGTACGTCTCCTCTGAGCAAAACATAAAGTCAAACAGCCACAGAATAATTCCACCATCCTGACCTCTACTGGGATCATACCTTCTTAATGCAGACAATTACAGTCTTATTGACTTTGAAAGCAATTTCTGCGCAGTAACTCTCCAAGACTGAGCAACGGTACGACATGGGGGATTTGGGAAATGTTTAGTCTTTTCTTTATTAATGTTTTTCATGTAAATCATACAAGTATGATCAAAGCCTAATTGGAAATTCAGAATGGAATTATAATGTTTAAATTGAAAAGTAATGTAACTGTAATGTCTAATTTTAAGCAGATAGTGTGTTGTAATTTTAAATGCTACTAATATCTTAATCAATATGACCTTTTTTGGCTGGATGAAATGATTGAAGTCAAAAATTATCCTAACCATTGAAAAGTATTGTTCACTCATCAAGAGTAATTTCTTAAATGTTTATCACAATTTCTAAAAGAGTTTTTGAAGTGTTTTTTGGGGGGGATTTGAGGTCACAACAGCAAATCAACAAATTATTGTTTTTGGGAAAGTGAAAAAATAAAATATTTTTTTCCCCTCACTCTTAATCACCTCTAATAATAATATATCCACTATGATTGTGATTGCAAATTGTGTTTCCTCTGTAAACGGTCATCTGGATTTAAGTAAATTAAGATCATGAGAGTTATTTACTAACGATAAGATATTAGGTGCTAACCAAACAAAAAGATCCTAATTTCTGAAATTATGAACTGTCCCTTTAAGACACTGGTCTACTGCATAATACAGAGAAAGCTCTATATCAGAAAATCCCTGTCTTATTCAGAAACATATTTTAAATCTGTTTCATAATGGATTTAATAAAATGTTTTTTGAGATCCTAATGTAGCAATACACTAAAAAAAGCAGCAGTCAGTAGGTAAGTGTTATGAAGTATGATTGTACAGCTTTTAATTCGAACGCAGCATCATCCTACATGTTTGTGCTGTGACATCTAAGAAAAGAGCAAAGTGTAGATTAGAGTGGGCAGTTTGATTAGGTAAGGATTTTTCTGTCAGGGGGTAAGAAAGGTGGGTCTGTGAGGATGCTGGCACATCCCTCCTTTCTCTTATCCCCATGCTGATTAATGGCAGAGTCTCACATTCCTCTGACAGATCGCTGAGGCCCAGGGAAACCTCCAGAGATGAGGCTCCCTGCCAATTACCTTCCTCAATAATGCCTGCTCAATGCCTGAACGACAGGGATCCACCCCCAAGGATCTAACTGAGCTGCTATTAAAACCAAAAAGGTGGCGGCTTCGTGATTTGTGTAGCTGCATAAGGACACATCTGTAGGTGTGGGAGAATAAAAATGTATTATTGCTACAACACCGCTGCTACCCAGCACAGCTTCTGCTGTGTGATTATGTATGAAAGAGTGTGAAGAGAGTGGAGAAGAACAACTATAATTCAGCTATCATGGGCAGGAAAGTAAAGCCTGCATAAACACAATGATCTCAGCAGCTGAATGTTTTAAGATGTTGGTAAAATACTATCGTGTAAGGCAATATCCACGCAGGGCTAAAACAATAGCACAGAAGTCATTTATGGCTATAAAAAAAGAAAAATAAATTCTAAAGTCTGAATATTTTCCAAAAGTCTTGGGATCATCACAATGTGTTTTCACAGATATGAGGCAAACACTTATGTTTATTTTAGTCTGCAGTTTTGTTTTCAAACTTGTACTATTCATTTAATATTTGCCCAGTCATTTTATTAATTTTGACACATTAACGCTGACCTCAGCTAGGACAGATGCAGTTTTTCAGAAGTTAGTTTGGCTTTATCAACTTGAGCTGTCAATGCCATTTTGGGTTCCATCCATCCATCCATTTTCTATGCTCCCTTTTTCCCTTAATGGGCTCGGGAGGTGCTGGTGCCTATCCCCACCTAACGTTCTGGGCGAGAGGCGGGGTCACCCTGGACAGGTAGCCAGTCTGTTGCAGGGCAACACAAAGACAAAACAGGACAAACAACCATGCACACACACTTCAGAAGAAATCTACAATAGGCAAGTACTTTTTGTCAATACTGTACACAGAGGCAGGGAAATCAGACGTTAAATGTGCTGAGGTTTTCTGCACTAAATTTTTTGATTACATATCCGGGGAGCAATAATTTTGCTTTCAAGGATAGGGCACAAGGACTTCTGGTTGTTCCCCGTTTGGAAAACTTCCTCTGAGATAGTGCAGATAAATGAGGCTGAAAAGAGAGATTAGGAGCTTGCAGGAGAATCTGCTACTCCCTGCTGATTTGGACATTCATTTTAATGGAACACTTAACACTTATTCAGGAGCTGGACTAGGAGGCTCAGGGTTCCTCATAGCACAGTCAAACCGCTCCCTTAGCAGGGAAATGGTAGCCATTGAGAACATCAAAAATGTATTACCTATGCTCCATTTGCTCAGTATTCTCATCAGTCCTGTGGGTTATTGTCAGCATGGTACCTCACTGACAGGAATCATTTGCAAAATAAAAGAAAGAGTACAGTAAAAAAAAAAAAAGAAGAAATAATTCTAGGCATTATAGTTATATTGCAGCAGCACAAAATGGTTTTTATAGTTGACATTTCTTGAAAGAAAAAAAAGAAGAAAGGTGTTTTATTTAATTATCTACAATTTCAGAAAGAATCTTATCTTGAAATATTGGTTTATAATGTGAAAGAAGAACGCGAACCTGCAATGAGATCTCTAGAAAGTTTTGTTTTTGATATCTAAGAAGTTGGTACTTAACTCTGTGGTTCTTTTGTCCAGGAGACAGATCGATTCTGAAAGTGATATCTCATTAATTGTTTTCACTGTAGAGCTACTTACATTCAGCTTCTTTCTGAAAGTGGGACTGTCCAATCCTGTAGGGTCGACAGACACTGTGAAAATCGATTCCAAAGACACTGAAGGTATAACATCAGACACACTGATAAGAGACATCAGCAAAAAGGTGTAATTGAAAATTGCAGAGATCTGACCACTGACAAAAAATGTTGCCTTCAGCACCTTCTTGCATTTGATAGTTTAAGAAACTATGGGTGCATGCTTGAAAGCCTCAGGTATTCCTGTTTTTCCACACAAAGCTACACCTAAAGCTAGATGTTTACATATACTAAATAAAAATACTATATTTTTTATTCACAATGTCTGACATTTTATCAAACTAAACCTTTCCTGTTGTTGCCGGCTACTGCTAACTTAAATATAATTTTTTTAAAATACCAGAATAATGACAAATAGAACTTATATTTCAAACTGTTACAGAATTGCAACCAGTAATTAGCTCTACAGTGAATACTACCCCAATAGAAGCTCTTTTCAGAACTAGAGGATTAAAAGCTAAAGAAGTTTCACCATCAGATTGCTTTTTCAATTTTCAAATACAGTGATATTTTTTCATTTAAGTATGTTTATGGATTGGATTGTCTTGTTCAACTGTTGCTCGATCAACGTCTTTAATTTGCTTGCTAATTGTGTTACATTTCAAGTCACTGTGTTTTTTCTAATTATTGTATTTTAGGCGTAATCCTAAACAAGCATCTTTGCTCGTTAACAGGACATGATATTCTTTATGCAATATTTTACACACAGGTGTGTGTAGATAGCAAATATATGCAGGAAGCATTTGAAGTGAGAACATTGAGTGTGGTAATGAGTACATTTCTGGAAGAAATAAAATAAAATCCAGAAACAAATACCTCTAAAAGGTCTACATGAAACAGACCAATGAAATAACAAGAATCCAGTATTCGCAAAACAATAATTTCATACAAACAAAAATTTCCCTATTTTATTGTGTTTTAAGTGTACATGTGGAAAAATACAAAACCGCAAATTTTATGTCCTTTGTTTCTTTTGTTCCTTTATCTAAAAACATATAGCAATGTTTGTAGAGAGTGAAGTGCTATTTGAGACCAGATGCAAAAATGACCATTAGTTCTAATTGCAAAGCAGGATCATTAGGTTTGCATATAGTTCCAGTCTGTTACATTTAAATTTAGGAGCTACCTCCCTATTTAACAATGTTCTTATGTTGCCTCATGAATCCCGTTTAACACTCAACCTGTAACCATTTCTATATTATATATGCAGGTAATGTACAATTGCGTATACAAGTTGTAATTGCAATAAATCACCAGAAATCATTGGTAAATAATAGCAGAAGCAGCAAAATTCTGCTTCTGACTACAGTGTATCAATGTGTGATTGATACACTGTAGTCAGCTACACATGATGTGCAGGTTCAATTATCTGCTCTTCTGGTTCCCCACTCTATTTCTCCGTTTTGCCACATGTAAACTTGCTGTTAGATGGCTATGTAATTTTCGAAAATTTCCTAGCTTAATAATTTTATGACTTGTTTTTGTATATGTTTTTATGATTTTAAAATTCCAAATTAGTTTCACATCATTATACTCTTTATTTACTTGTTCCACCACATCCCCATAAATATTTGAAAATTGGCTTTTGTAATGTCTTTGCTGGTATGTTTTTTTTTTCTTTTAGTTTGAGCTCACAAATCCCAAAAAACAACTTAGAATCTCAGGAGGTAACCAATTTTAAGCCATTACAGGGAGAGCCAATTAGACTGAGTCAAGTACTGTAACAAAGCCCACCATCAAATTATTTTTCTCATTTCCCCTTTTCTGTCCTCAGTAGAAACAGAGGCTTCAGTCTGTTATGCGCTTTGTGCATGCTGTGTGCATTCATATCATGTGATTATTCATGTCTATGAAAAAGGACAAATTACAGTCTTCATCAACTCGAAGCTAGAACACATGGTTGATAGAAGTAAAAAATATGTGGGGGTGGCTGGTTCTGACTCAAGTTTTTTTTTTCTTTTCATTTTTTCAACTTTGATCTGCATCTTTTGACTATCTCTAAATAGCTTTTATTTGTTCATTTTATTCTATGCTACATTTACAATGATGCTACATTTTTATTATTTTAGAATACAAAAAATTTATGAAATTCACAGATCAATTCTTTTTGTAGAAAAATTGTCCAGTCTTTTAGTCGTTATAAATCTACTCTTTATCGAGAGAATATTTATTTTTTTAAAGGTACGTTGGGTAACATTTGTAGGCTTTTAAACATTCAGCACTAGTTTGTAAATTATAGTAAATTTGACTGTCCTATCACAGGTCTTTGCATGATCTTTGCATAAGCAAACAGATGTGGGTGATGGCCATCAATAAAATAAAGATAGAAGAATCTGTTTTTTTTTACATATTATTTCATAAATGGCCTACCTTATGGTCTTGCTATGCAGCAAATTGTTTTTTTTTCTTTTTTTGTTTTTTTATCTCAATTTTTTTCAGTTCAAATTTACTGAGAAGGGTTAACACTATTGTACAAATGGTGTGGTTTGCAGTTGACTGGGTGTGCAGGTTAACTTCTCAAATACTCAGGATTACTTAACAAGACACTGCTGCAGTTTAAATTATTCTGTGATGTACTTTTGTTCAGGAACCATAATAGGAATTTGAAAACAATACTCTTGATTGTTTGTGACTGGAAGGAGTGCATTTCTGCAGATGGTCCACAGAGAGAGGGCAGAGGAGCTTGATTTTTTTCACAGCAATCACAGAAATGAAATGTTCACAGCAATGCATACAGAACACAACGTATCAATTTGCAAAATCCTTTTCATCTGCCCCACTCTTCCATTGTTGATAAGGGCAATAATGAGAATACGAGGGAAAGCAGGAAAGAGAGGGTCAGCTTGTTTGGTTGAATTGCCTGCTTTATCTGAACTCAGTCCATTGACCTTCTGTCTCTAATCTCAAAGAAAATAGCAAAGGTGGCATCTGAGCTTACCTACCTTTACATTTTGCTGATTTGCCTAAGGAAGTCGTCAATACTTTTGTTTTCACATTTAAACACACCAATGAATTACAGTAGAGAGGGAAGCAGAACGCCTCAGCCCATGCAATGTGTTACACATATTGATACTAACTGATGTCACAGGTACAATTGGAAACTGGGGCTAAAATGGGACTTTAACTCAAGCCATTACCATAAATGATGCTGACATTAATGCATTTATTTCTGGTGGCTGAAGTTCCAAAAAAAGAAATGTTAAGCTTTACACGGGCACTAATCCCATCAGACGTGAAGCCATCTCTGCCTTCACTGATTTCAGCCATGTCACTCAAGATTCTGATTATTTTAGAGAAACTGTTTTCGACAAGGATGATTTTTACAGCAAAAAGTGTCCACTGAAAGAAAAGAGCACTTTGTAACAAAAATCAAAACAATTATTATTATAATATATATTTTTTTTAAGTGAAACCACCACCTTGTGACTCTTTATATGGCCTTTTTCTCTTCTTTTTGGATTATCATCTTCAACTACAACTACTTCACTACCACTACTACAACTACTTTGAAAGAAAATTTAGTTTTTCATGTGCTGGGTCCAATTGTGGCAGAAGCCAAAATTGATGATGAGAGCCAACATTTCTGACACTTCAAATGCAAATAGTAACTGTGATACATTGAAGCTTTTCTTACAAAAATATTTGTAATTTTTATTCTGAAATGATACATTAAACCAATTTCCATCACTGGTCAAGTTTCAGGTGTATGGTCTATCCTAATTCTGCAATTTGGTTAAATATGAAGGTTTTTGATTTTCTTTAGAGTATATTTGATGTAGAAAGCCCAGCATAGTTCTACTTAGTCACAAGGAGCCTACTATAAGAATGTGGGGCCTTCCATAAGATGAAAAATAAGAGCTCATCAGTATATTTTATAGCTGCCAAAAATGACTTTATTAAGCTATTATTGTGTTCCCTTTCAAAGTATCTTTCTATTTTTTAAACCCACTTCATGCTTGCAATGTCGCAGAGGAATGGGAGCTAGCTCAAGTATATTACAGGCAAGACGCAAGGTATACACTGAATAGGTCGATAATCCATAGAGACGAAGAACAATGCATCCACACACTTACTCCTAAGGACAATTTAAAGAGACCACCTAACCTACCCTGTGTGATTTTACATTAAGGGATGAAACTGGAGTGCCCAAAGTGAACACGGACATGCATGAGGTGAACATTCAAACTTCATGCATAAAGGAACTGGACGGAACTGAACCCAACACCTTCTTGTTTCAATGCGATATTGCTAACAACTTCACTCCCTGTTCAAAACACAGTCTGTCTCTTAGTATGTTATGTAGTTTTTACAAACTCATGTCATGACATTCTGCCATTAAGCTCAAAATAAAAGCCACTAAAGGGTTGGTGGAAGGAGACTCCCTTAGATTCCCAGGCAGATCTAAGATAGCCTTAATAGAAAATAGTGCTAATAGCATTAAAGTGACAAACATCATTGACTGACCTGAGTAATAGAGGCCAGTTGGTGTTAAACAGTTCACCCAGGCTAATAGGCTCTGAGTTTTTTATTGATTGCAATTCTGCTCTGACTGGTGAACAAACAGTTTCCCAGCAGGCCTTTGTTCTAAGTACAGTGCATTTCAAAGTAATGCATCTGTGTTTGACAGATGTGCTTATCACTACATAGCAAAATGAGAAAAAAAAACAAAAAACGTCATTGTTTAAAACCTGACCTATAGAAGCTGTTAAATGTTAACTAAAATGTTCTAGAGCACAGCTGTAGCACAAGTAAATAAAAACGATTTCTTTGCTTTTCATCTCTTTATCCAGCACTTTCTTTATTATGACTTGAATAGCTACCCAAAACAAACGGTAATGGAATACTTCCTTTCACTTTAATATTTATACTGCTCTCATGCCCCCTCCCCAGCAGACTTTCCGAAGCTTAAAATTACCCTGAATATTTGTGTTCAGTTTCTTTTTCAGACCAAGATAAATATTGCCAATCTGGCCTCCCCTGCCTCCTGCTCGGCTTCTATGCTGTGGCCAAAAAAGAGAAAAATAGTCTGCTCTCCCGAAGGGGCAGAGGCAACACAGCTACGTGCAGGGCTATCAGGACTATATTTTAGATATTAGATTGCAATTCCTGCCATGGAAAAAAAGCCATTTATCTCTCCAGTGTCTTCCACTACAATTGGTGGAGATGGCTTTGTCTGTACAGATGTCACGGGTGACATTTTGAGACATCCAGCTCAAATCGAACGTTTGAAGTCAGTCAGCACAATACCTCAAATGTTGACGGCACAGGGTATGCCAAGTCATATGAGAGTACATCCCTCAAGTGATGCATTTTAGAGGCTGGCTCCACCATATGCCAGATGGAACAAGATTATGATGCCCTGGAAACTCTGACAGCATCTGGTCTTGTGCTGGCAAACACAGAATTCTAAATTTGTTTACATATCAATAGCTACCTGTCTAGATAGCCACATCAACAGAATTCCTTCATTATCCTGCTTGGAAGGAGAATAATTCAGAGCTCAAACTGATTGAATGAAAGTTCAATTTGCACTTTACTTTGACAGAATAATAGATATGTTTTCAGTGGAAGAAATCATGGTTTTAGATAGGTGTTCGATAGCTGTGGTGAATGAAAACTATGATGCCTTCGATCACAATTATAAGTGTGGATTGTTCCTTTATAGGGGTGTCAAGACATGTATAACGTGGTGAGATCTTGGCTTCAATTGGCAACCTAACACTTCTACAATAGTAATTAGCTCCTCTGAGACATAAACAATATGGTGCAAAAAAAGATATCATTACTTCCTCATGCTCCTGTCAGGAGTCGTGAATCCTGTCCCAGTTGAATAAATAAACTAAATTTAACAACTTTAAATGTAAACATGTCATTATAACATCTGTCAGTGTTTTCCAGGGATGTTTATTTGTCTTCTTTGAATCAGACATGAACAGGGAAATGCATATTTCCACATAAATCCTGTGCTCTGGCATTGTGTTTTCAAAAGGGAATACAGATTCAATATAAACATTGAAAGTGCTACATTATATATTTTTCAAGGATTTGTTTTGTGCTCCCTTTCAGATGACTCTTGTAATCCCCCAGATTAAGTTGTGGTTGCCCTGAACCTACCTTGATTCAATAATCATGAAGTAAGGCCAGAAATAGATAAAAAGACAGACAATACATTATAAACACAGTAGGGAAGGCACTTTCATAGAATATGAATGACAATATAAGGTTGGCTAAGTTGGAGACTGTGAATACATTATTGTAAAATAATGTTAACCTAAGAGAAAAGCTGAAATAATGGTGTTTGCTGTTGCAACAATATCATTTGTAAAACTTTTAAACATTGGAGGGGGGGGGGGGGGCAGCACCCAGAGGAAGAAGCAGTAGAGGTAGTTTGGAGCAGCGCATCAAAAATGGAGCACACTATTAATTCTACAACATGAACCTGGAGATGTTTAAATATGTTGGTATGTATTTTTGTTGCAAATGTTGCACTGAGCTGACTGTACAGCTCTTTTATTAAAGTGAAGCCACACACTTGATCATTGCTGCGGCGATGGCTGCACACGAACTGCAACTGATTCTCTTTTGTTGTGATTTGACAGCTTCTGTAATCAGTAGACTGGGAATCGAAACTAGGAATCTAAAATTCTTAATTTGAAGAACTCCAGGAGAAAGTCCAGGCTACAATCTCGAGGCTCCATACCCGACCCTAAGCAATAATTATACACCCCAAATATAACAACAATGTATAACTCTGGATGCATTACATGTATGGAGGCATTACATGCCCAAATCGAAGATGACGTACAGCTTAATGTCTATACTTTTGAAAGAAAAATCTCATTGACATTGTTTATATACACTGTATCCACTGAAACAAACAGGGCAGAAGCTGTATCACAGTCTTTGGTATGTAACTTTTTATTATTAAAAAAAAATGTAACACATATACACCTAACTTATGGTTGGAAGACAGGTGACATATTTAGCTTCGTATTTAGTTTATCTTCTTCCTTACATTTGTGATGTCTGCATTTGTTTGTTTGATTTTAAGTCTTAAAATGTCTTGTCTGCCTTAATTACAGGCAACTTTCTTTGTTATAGTTCTTTATTCTTAAAAGATTTTAAGATGACAAGCAGCAGAAAACCTTTGGAGTACACATCCAGACAACACTGCATGATCTAATTCCTGCCAGAAAATATTATTAATGGGAGAAAAAATAAGTTAGGTGGTCAAAAGTGTGGCACCATTACAAAATCATGTTATATTGATCTACAAGAGCCTCTGGAAACCTGGAGTTATTTCACACACTGAACCTGTGCAAACCACAGAGATGTATACTTTGGCAGAGCCACAGAGAAACCAAGTGTATTCTGTCTTCATAGCGACTCAGGTTATTTGTTTTCTCTGAATTAGATTGATTCCCTACTGCATACCACTTGTAATGCCTGTATGTGGTCTGCTTTGTCAGCTGTTAAGGTGAGCCTTGAAAGGGTCCTTTAAGCTTGGGCAACAAAACAGGAAAAAACCTCAAATGCAACATAACTCTCACAATTGATAATAAGCTACAAGCTTTTAAGGTGTTTTTTCCCCCCTTTCAGTAGGAAAATCATACTAAGAACAACCTACTTTTACTTTTATTTGTTGATCCTGCTATATATTTTAATCAATGCCAATCTGCTTTTGGTATTAATCACTATGTAAATGGCTTCATAATATGAACTGTGAAACTAAATGCATTTGCCAAAGATGGTTAAGCAGATAAAACAAATTTCTCTCTGCTGTGTTGAAAACCAGCAATATATTATCACATTTCCTTTAGAGAACTGTTTGCTTGTTTTTTCAAACTAAACTGCAAATTATTTTTATCACAATTAAATAAACCAAAGCACTTTGAAGCAAAATTACAAAGCATATAACAACTTAATATATAATGGATAGAGTGTTGAAGTAATATTGTTCATCATGTTTCAGTGGCTCTGAAAAAGAATTTGCTAATGCCAATCTGATCAACTATTTGTACTTGGCCTGCATTTAGCTGTACTGAATAGAAATGTTTTGCATATTATTCACAAGCTAGTTGAGCTACTCAGCACCAGCAGCCAAATGGATAATTTTTCATGTTCATCAGTCTTCATTGGGATCTACTGAAGAGAGAAGAAGCAACAAAAAACTTTGACAACACCCATTATGAACCCAACAATGATACAAGGAACTTCTACTAAATTTATTCATGTTTCAAATCTATTGATAGTTGTTGATGCTCTTATAAAACAGTGGGGAAAATAGCAGATATAACAATTGCAGAAATATTTTTTTTTCATTTAGTTCAACTCCTGTTGTACTTTTGTTTTAAAATGTCTGTTAATATAGTGGTATTCTGAAAATGTCCACCTTAAAATGTCAGAGAAAAGCACTGTACTCACACCTGGGGTATACTGTTCCTCCAATAACTGGTGACACCTGAATCCAGTCTGATGGCTACACAAGCAGCTGCTTACAACAGAGGCCTTCTGTTGTTAATGCTGCACACTTATCTAAGATATCCTGGGGCAATGTTGTCTGTGCAGACAATACATCAAGCTGTGAAATTATGTGTGCTTGCCTAGAAACAAATGAAAGCCTCTGAATGTTTCCACCAGAAAGACTTGCATAAGCCTGCCGATAACATTTTCTTGTGTTTAACAGCATTTGGCATGCTGATGTGAGTTAATCTTCAGAGAAGTCAGATATTATACAGAGCATAACATCAAGTTAATAAAAATTATTGACTTATTATAAGTGTCTTTTCTGGATGAGAGCAATGCTGACTGCTTGTAGTCAGTGAAGTCTGTACTTAATGATTTTCTACATTCATGAAGTGGATGTGGATACATAGCCTAATCATACATAGGCTATGTGTGACAGTACATTGCTTATGTACTGGCTCTCATAATTCTTGGCCTATGACAGCCATTCATAAAAAGAGCATAGTTTTTTTTTCACCATCTTAAATAAACTCCATTGGTTTGAACTGTACTTCAGATGAGCCCAAAAAAACAATTGTGGTCAAAATAATGTTTTTGAAATTACAAAACACATTCACATTTCTGGCTTGTCCATAAATTGAATGATAATTATGACACTAGTTGGACCAACCTAAATATGAAATTTTCCTTATTGCAGCAATCTCACTTGGGAAACAGTCTTAATTAGTTAATAGGAAAAAAGGTTGAAACTTAATGGCAAGTAGATTTACCCATCTTTAACCCTAAGCCTATCATGCAAATATATTCAATGAATGCACTGTTTGCTTCCACTTTCAGGTGAAACATAAAACAATTGCATTCATAGAGTAAAAGAGTTCATTTTTTATTCATTTCACTGACAGCTGTAATTCGAGGCACTTGGCTCGGATTGCCTGAAGACGGTCCACAATCTCCTGGTACTACAGTGAGCTCGCTCACACTCTTTATGACAAAATGAAGTGCTACTCCTAGTTCACACTTCATTACCCACAGTAATGCCTAAGCACAATGATGTATGGAACTCTTCTCTTCCCTAGACTTGCTTCTGGCAGGGAAGGCTTGCCAAACTTGTGAAAGTGCTCCAAAGAAATGTGTCAAAGAACTAATTTGTCTTGCATTTCTAAGCTATCAAAGGATGAAATTCAAGGTATACATGAAGAGAAAGTCTAACAAACTTTTGAATTAAACACATCACAGACAGTTTCATAAAAAGTGTTCAGTTCCCAGGCAAAATGTTTAATTTAATTTTAAGGGTACAATAAAGTTAATCCAAAAGTGAACTGGTTTAAACATGTATTTTATTTTTATGATAGGAGAAAAGAATAGTGCTGCAGCTTCTTTGAACTCTTTCACATTTTGTTACATTAGAAAAAGAAGCTTACATGTTGTTAGAAACATACCAACACAAGGGCTGTAATGTGAAGAGAAAATTAAAAATGTTTTTTCAAATGTTTTACAACTAATTTCTGATATAATTGAATCATATATTTTTTGAGCACCATGAATCGATATTTTGTAGAACTGCAATTGCAACAAGTCTTTTGAGGGATATCATTAACGGTATATCTGGAGACTGAAATGTTTCCTCCACCGGTAGAAAATATTTCAAGCTCAGTCGGATTGGATGGAGAGCATATGTGAACAGCCGTTTTTAAGTCTTCCCACACATTCTTAGCTAGACATGAATAAGCACGAGTTTGTTTTGATACTTTGGGGTGACCAAGTATGAGTTTGGGAATCCAACAATAGGACACATTGAGGGCATCTATGTGTCATCCAGTCAAACAAAGAGTCAAACAAAGAGTCCACGGCCAACTTCCTTCACCTTAGTATGACAGGTACACATTTTCATTTCATTTCAGGTGTTTATACTGATAATAATAAAAATGCACTTATGGGGGAATTAAATCTGTTTGAAAGAAATAAAATTTTTCTTTCAAATAGATTGTATTTGAAAGAAAGCAGACATTTTGAGTTCAAATATTACAAAGGTATCAAATCCTGCTCTCATATTGAAAAAGTAAGCTCTTAATATTTCACATTTTAATTTCTGCATATGCCTTGGAATAATTTGCTCTTCTCAATCTTATTGATCTGATTGTATCAATATTATTGATATTTATATGCCCAGCCCTATGTTTCAGCAAATTTAGCATCTTAAGCTGTGGATCTCTGGATCTCTGATGCTCTCCTCGAACAATTTGTCAGTTTAGATACCTTGAAGTTTGTTGTTAGAGCATGAAAAATAATTGAAAAGCATTCAGTAGTGCTGCATTTGTTTCAAGGCATACAACACTTGTACCAACAATTATTGCTTTGTAAACATTGGCTTCCAACTCATGACTACAGGCTAAAACACAGATGTAAAACTTCTCACACAGTGTACCCTCCCCTTGCTGCCCATCAATAGCCACACCTTACATTTTCTCTCAATGATACACTTCCCTTTTCACTTCTCCTCCACCATCATGTCATTAATCATCCACTCACCCACCTTAATCACCCTAAAGAGACCACTGTGGGCAAAGTTAATTGGAATTGTGTGGTAACCCATATAAAATGCAGATTGAAGACCCACTAACAGAGAAAAAGAGTGATAGGCTGAGAGTGCAACACTTAATGGAAGCACATACGAGAATCTTAAAAAAAGAGAGTAGGAACTACTGCCCCCTTAATGGTCTTAAAGTAGAGTAAGTACATAAAAAGCTGCAGTTTTCAAAGAATCTTGATTCTAATGAAGACCTTTATGTAACTACTAAATTTATTGAGTTACTTTACATTTTTATTCCAGCAATTACAAATTACTTGAATAAAGTAACTAGTACATTACTTGAATCTAAGATAATTAATTGTAATTAGCTGTAAAAACCAATGCAAAACATAATAAATAGCACTCTGGAAGAAATAGCAGGTCTGTAAGCCATGCTGAATGCACCAGTGATCTCAATTATTGACCGATAAAGTATATAGGCCCTGCACAACCTTGAACAGGACAAAGCAGGTACAGGAAATTGAGAAGTAGGTAAATAAAATTAATTCTAAAATCTGGATAACATGAGTTAAAAATAATAAAAGACTAAGAAAATAAAAAATAAAAACAAGATTCACATCTCTAACCAAAATTTGTAATTATAGTCAACATGGAAAAAAAAAAAATTCTGTGTTCTATGGTATTAGTTGATTAGAATGTGATTAAAAAACAATCATTAAACAAATTATCTAAGAGTAAAAAAATCATTTTTATAGCTTTTCTGAAATATTTCTTGTTGTTAAACAGCCATATTTTTTTTTTTCAAATACAATATTCTAACCATCCCAAGTGAGCAACCATACTTAAAAAAAAAAACATTAAAAAAACACCTCTAGTGGCATGAGTAACTAATTTCCTCCCAGATAATGATGAGAGTTCCATGAGAGGGCCCTGCGAAACCCTCATTAAACTTTTTTGCCGCCAACAGTCTGCATCAAATTCTGTGATGGGTAATTGAGATGTGAAATACACCAGGACTCGCATGAAGAGGCAAACTGAAATAAGCCAAAGCCATAAGGCTTTTCCTTTTCTCAAACAATTAAAATAAAATATGTGCAATGTTTTTCAACATTGGAAATATTTTTAACTTTGAGTGCCACATAATGACAAAATAGGTATATAGAGGCAACCCAACTAGTTTTAGCTTTTTTTTTTGACAAAGCAAACACTCTTAATTTCAATAAAAATTTGGAGAAAATTTGCTTTGCTTTCTCAAGATTACCAGATTATTAAGA
This sequence comes from Phalloptychus januarius, assembly GCA_902982915.1. Lineage (NCBI taxonomy): Eukaryota > Metazoa > Chordata > Actinopteri > Cyprinodontiformes > Poeciliidae > Phalloptychus > Phalloptychus januarius. Next base: position 5,760,333 of record CADWAE010000362.1, read on the forward strand.
TGTCACGACAGTAAATGTTGCACTGCTTTAGGTAATTAATGCTCCTGTCCAGGCCTTCTTAAGCATCTGGTACTGTAATATCCAGGTTATGATCAGCATCTAAACTGAGCCAGACTTCTTTAGATATGTTCAAAGATCACATAAAACAGCATATATACCACAAATATGCTACAAAACTGCTACAAAACTAACACAAGTGCGCCCCAAATCTTGCATTGATATCCTAATTATTCCATTGTCTACCCCTATGCTACAGCATCTGGCCACAGCTCTGTGTGTACTGACATAAAATCCCCTCAGTACCCACAATGCTTGGAGTGGCGAAAACTGCAGGCAGTTCAACCTACTTAATATTTACTGATTATTCGGTTAATAATTATTTGACCACTTGAGGTTAATTGTGGGATGTGTATAGAATAGATTTAATCAGGGAAATATTAAGCATAGGAAAATGAGAAGGTGACAGGATTTGGTGTTCATTAAAAGTCAGTAGTAAAGTTCACTTATTTCAGTCTAATATGCACAGACTTTAAAAAACAGAGGCGACTGTCACATGACAGGAGTTGGCGTTTACAAAATGGGCCTCTTTTCTTGTTTTTTATACCCAATCCAGAAACAGAAATTTTAGATACACCAATAATATTCATTAAAAACAAACGAACAAAAAAAAGCATACTTGTCATAACAAGAATTAATCTCAATTTAAACACTTTCTCTCGTCATCTTGTCAAAGGGTTGCTCAAAAACAACCTCACTTTATACAACCATGTTAGTCTTTGCAACTGCTATCTTTTACAGTGCTGTCAACTTTTATTGGTAACTTTTAAAGGATAGCTTCTCAAGATGATGCCCTGGTGAAAATCCCTTTCTGACTTTCAAAAGAAAGAATCATTCATTTTATAACTTTAAATATTTAAATCTCATACCAATTACATTGCTAAACACAACTTGTCATGTTTTATATATGTCTTCCTTTGAGCACCAAAACACGTCTGAGCTGCCTTAGCTAGTTCATAATACATCTAAAGCTGTTGAGTAGAATTCTGGTTGCTCTCTATTCACTTTTAGATCTCTTTAATCGTTCCTTAAAATAACAAGTGCAGCTCAAGAAATGTGAATATCTACAAAAGGAGATTTTGAAAAATCAATGTGGACTTATAGAAAGGATGCTTATTTCTATGTATTCAATACTTGGTTTGCCATTCTTTTGCATACATTACTGCATCAATTTGGATTGGTTTGGACACAATCAGTCTGTGGCACTGCTGAGGTTTAACTGAAGTCCAGTGTGAATTGATAGAGGCCCTTAGGTAGTCTGCATTGTTGGCTCTGATTTGAGTCGTGTTTTCTGTTTGACGCCATTTCCCTCACCAACTATAGTTTGTGTTTGTCTTTGTTTCTTATTAATCTTATGATATCTATTGCTGTTCCTTTGTGTTCTTTTTCACATTAAGTTATTTCAATTGGGAAGACCGATGAAAGGGAATCACTGTTCTCAAGTAAAAGTTGTTACTAATCAACCATTGTTTATTTGATTCTGATTAACTCAATGGAAGAAGTAAAAAGAAAATTACCAAGACTAAAAATTCTCCAAGCTTCTTTTGAGGTTCAGTCATTAGAAAGATCTGAACTAAAATGCTATGGCTCTTCCAGGGGTAACCAAGTCAGGTGGAACTGACAAACCAATAAGATGAGGATTTTGCAGCACACATGGATTGTGCCCACAAAGTTAGCCCCCTTGCTACTATATTTTATGGTATATGCACCTCGATAATGTGGAATGTTTATTCCAATGAGGTATATTTTTCAGTTTGAAAATAACTTTTAAAAATAACCTGTCAGCAGGTAAATTTAATTAAGTTGATTTTATTATTTTTGTTTTGTTTTTGTTTTTGTTCCAACCTTCTAAGCAATTAAATGTTGTGTTTTTATTAGTTATTAGCAGAAAATGATCATAAACATAGAAAAAATTAAGGATTAAAAATATTGGCTTGTATATAATTAGCTTGTGTTTTGGCTAGTATATTGGGTTACCGAAAAGAAATAATTTTTTGAAAATGTTCTAATTTACTTAGATACACCTGTAATTTCAAAGTTTAATTTCAAAATGCACATATTATCAAGGATAAAATAACCTATAATTTTAAAACCTAAAATACAGGACAACACTTGGCTGCAGAAAATGTCAGACTTGACCAGTAATTTACAATCATTCAAATTATTTTAATATTTTTTATGGAAACTAAATTAGAGATTTGGCTCCAAACCTCTTTTTTTCTGCTGTATTGCTGGGAAATTAACCAACAAGTTACAGTCCTGCTAAACGTTATGGAAACATGTTTTTGTAAGAATCCCGTTTTAGAATTTTACTCACAACAAGACACATTTTTCTCTGTTTATTGTCAGAACCAAGTAAGAGAGAGAGCACACATAGAGATGCAAATACCCGCTACTCAACTGAGATCAAACAGTCCCGATTATCCTCCCATTAACCTACAAAAACCTCCAAACAACAGTCACATGACAACATCAAAGTAAATCTTTTAAAAGCTCTTTGTTGGCTGAAATCTGCAGCAGGCTGATAATAACAATTATTCTTAACAGTGGATGGAGCCCATCCACAACCTAATTACAGGGTCACAATGTAAGTGGGCACTTAATTGCTCAATGACACTAATCTACATTGAGTTATTCAATTTTCTTTGTCAAAATACTGCTTTTCGGGTGTAATTTCTTATTTCCATGCTTGTCAGAGAGGATTTGTCTTCTCCCCAAAATCAGGCGGAAAATCCTGATGGAAAGCTTAAAACAGATAGCTAGCTATGGTTGTTAATGCCAGCCCAAATGAGTATTAACCTATGCCCCTAGAATATTGACAGTGCACTAAAAGCTTGGCCCTAAAGAAATCCTGTTTCGAGAAGACTTTCTTGAGAGCAGACATCAGAATTCCAAAGCTGTCAACTTTGCAGAATAAATTATGGAGTTAAGGTTTTCATCCACCTTCTCAACATCCAAAGATGATGCAACACTGCACAATAGCATACCACTGCATCATGGTTGAGTGGTGAAGAACAGAAATGGAACATTGAACTCAGTGGTTACACAATTTATATGTTACCAGCCTGTGTACAGCTCAGTAATGAGACCTTTGGTGCACTGAAGTAGAGGTTAAATTTGTATGAGTGAACCCAGTTAAATGATTTACCCTCAATTTTCATAGTAAAACTTTACCTACAACAGGTAAACTTTAGGGGGAAATTAGTTTTAGTCTAACAACGGAAATCCACATCTTAACAGAGCACACCCACTCATAGCGGCCAGAGGCCTCCTATCGCTCGTATTGTTTCCGGGTACATAATGATGGCCTAGACCTTTTTTGACAAGAGATTGGAAAATACAGAGTATGCAGCAAAATATTTGCTCATGTGGCTGACTAGAGCTTGTCTAAATAACTGCTTTCCTTATCGCTAGTTTTTAGTGGTCTGTTTGAGATTATTGCAAGTTCTGTAAGGAAATTGTACTTTCATCTTAGTATTTATCATTTTGCCATTCAATAACTCTTCTGTCTGTCTTAGTTGATACAGATTATGGTAACTAAGGCCTCAATGACAATGTTATTTAGGTCTGTGTTGTTTATTGATTAACACTGTGGCCATGCACAAAGTCAGAATAGTGCAACTGTAATTTTCCCTCTAATCCATAAAGCCATGAAATCTTCTAGAATATCATTGAAAATATGGCCTTAAACCTCCTCATATTTTGTCATGTTACAAACTCAAACTTCAGTTTTTTTCTGTGATGGGAAAAAAAACAAAGTACATGAATTAAACGTGAAAGAAAAAGGTTGAAGCCTTTTGAGATGTTTCTTTACCACTTCTGCACTTATAAAGACTAAGGTTCTTGTCAGTTTGTCTTTACAAAATAGCTCAAGCTCATTCGGATTGAATGAAGTTCACATGTGAATGTCGGATTTCAATACCCACTTAAATATATTGTTATTTGCTGTAGACATTGAGCTTCATTAACCTTTTGCATGCAAAGATATGGTTTAAAAGACACAGCAATGAAAACCACATCATAGAAGTTGGACATAAAGTTAAATAGTAAAATGTTTAATAATTTAAAAAAAAAGCTCTTATAAATTTTACAACCCTTGATGCTGAATAAAAACATAAAAGCCATTGAACTGAAAATCACTCTAATAATTGACCAGAAATTTAGAGCAAAATACCCTGCAGAGGTAAAAAGAAAAATGATTGCATTGCAAACAAGAGGCAATCAGTTCACAAAGACATACATGAATGTTTTTCAAAAACACAGCAATTTTTAAGTAATCAGTTCCTCCTTAAAGTCACAAATAGTAGCATCTACTATCCTTTTATGACAACTAAGCAGTTTTATATCCCCAAAAATTCTAAAGATTTTTAAATGTTATCATCCCTTTACTCAGCTTAGTTTTGCAATCCAACAGTTAAACGAATACTTTAGAAGTTTGTTAAAACTCTACTTAATTCAAATAAAAAAAACAATGTTTTAATAGTATAATACCATATAAACTTGTATTTCAAAAAGTTGCAATTTTTAAAAAGTGATGATAAAAGTTTTTAAAAGTTAGAGATTAAGGTGCTGCAGTAAAATCTAAATGTATTTTAAAGCTTTTTGCTCATCTTCATCCTTCGTGCCAGAAAATATAGAGGGAGTTGCACTGGAAAAGGTAAGGTTAATAATAGTGAGCCTGTCCATTTGTCAATTCTTTTTCAGTTCAGAGATTTCAGTTTTCTGTCAGAAAAAAACTGCTGGGTCAAGTGCTTTTCAGTGTTCCTTTGTCGTTTAGGTTTTATTTTGAGGAACTTTCCTCTGAAAGCTGAAACATTCACCGACTGCCGACAGAAAAATCAAAGGACCTGCTGTTTGTACCTAAATAAAAATAGAAATACTTTCCAGTTAAAACTAAGCTGGCAGCTGGAATTAAGGGATGATGATATAATCATGCTCCTGCTGATATTTGTGCACTTCTGTCAAGCTGTCTCAGAGCTTTACTCACTGGATTAGGCTGTTGACCAGGAAAAGAAAACAATATTCGCTGGGCCAACCTTGTATCTCAGCCATAATTTACTTTTACTGCACTGTGAATAGCTCCAAGGGCATGTTGCAGGTATTCATTATGAATCAAATTAGAGTACGAGTGCTAAAATATGCACTCCGTAAATCTAACAAACAGGCCAATTTTGAAAACGATGTGGTTTTTTTCACCATTAGGGAACAGGAATCAATGACTTTTGAGTTTAGTGCAAGCATGATAGAAGAGGATAATGCATTCTTTTTTTTTAATTGAGCTAATAAATATTAATCCATGGCGTGGTAGTAAATGAAAGTATTAACCCAACAAAAAATAGAGCTGTCAATGACCGGTAACATGAGTTTTTACTTACTGGTTGGTTTATCAGATAATTTTTATATAGTACATTTTTTGCAATGGCTACAAAAAAAGTGCCAGAAGAATTCCAAACAAATTATTGCAATCCAGCACAATGGCTCAAGAAATGTTTTGACAGCATCATACTTCTGTGACTTCCTCCACAATGTCTTCCAGCTCTTCTTGGATGCCCTGGAACAACATTGTGTGACCAGAATCCCATTCATATTCATCCCCTCTCCACAGCGTTTAGTCTCTATTGTTAGTACCTCACACATTAGCATCCAACTTATTATCATGCCCAAAGGTGGTAGCGTGGATCAAAGGCAAGGATGTACTGTTTAATATTTCTGCCTCATTACAGTGGAAGGGCTTTTGATTATTTGCCTTTGTGTGCTGTTGTCAATTTAATGCAGCGATGTCCTTTGCTGTGCAGCAGGAAGTGCAAAATTACTAGAGGCACGTCACTCCTAGATTAGGAAGGTACGAAAGCTGCTGCAGAGTGACTTTTATGAAGACAGGTTCCTTAATTGGTCTTCATATGTCACCTGTCTGACAGTGTTCCTAATTTGGGAAAACTCATGTGTCTGTCAAATTACTATATATTATATATATTATATATATATATATATATATATATATATATATATATATATATATATTATATATATATAATATACTGAGGTTCTGCCTTAAGTGTAATGGAAAGAGTACTCCTATCCATTAGCCTTTTATATTTTGTCACATTAAAACCACAAGCTTCAATACATCTTTTGGAGCTTTTATGACAGTAGTGTGGAAGGAAAATAGTACATGTTTTTTAAATCACCTTACAAACTGAAATCAGAAGTCATACCACCAGTAAATGTGTGTAATTTTAAAGGACAACTGTTCTGTGAATGTTTATTGGAGAATATTAGTGAACAAAGAGCATCATGATGCCTAAGGAACATAGCAGGCATTAGAGACAAAGCTGAAGAGAACTTTAAAGAAGGATTAGGTTATAAAATATCATCCCAAGCCGCTTCTTTTCCTGACCTCCAATCCCAGAAAGACCTGACTTTATAATCACCTAATCACCTAAATATAATCCTTCAGGTGAATGGTCAATACATCGACGAGCTAGCTGATAAAAAAATGCTTGTGTACTTTTTGCTAATATGTAAGAGCAAGCAACTATTTCAGTCTGAATCAAAGCTACTACTTAATGCATCGCAACATGCCATCAGTAAGCATGAGCGCTGCAGTCCAACCCTGCGTCAGTGTTATGCAGATCAGGTCATTATCTGCTCATTCACTGGTCTGAGGATGCATCGCTCATTTCTGGCTCGCAGACATTCCTTTGCTTTCAAAGCTACCCAGGTGGCCATATCTTGGTCCTATATGCTTGAGCGGTCATAGGCAGAACCTCAGGCAAGCATGAAGGTTGTTATTGTTTACCATGGATGAATAAACAGAGAGATGAGATGGGCTGGCAGACTGATGGTGCAAGAACTACCTCAGTGTCAATGCATTGATCCACTCACAGACTGAAGCCAATGGTGCCGATAGCACCGTGATCACTGCCCCCTCTCTGACCACAAAAAAAAAAAAAAAAAATCAATGTCCCAAGTACAGGAAAGTAAATATTGGCTTTGTCAATACGTTGCCTCTTTCATAGAACGGGATTATATAGTGCGTCCTAATGTTTAACTCACACCATATTTTCTACAGACAACCAGCTATTCGAGTATTGACAGGATGAGATTAAGTACTTTAGTTAAAGCCGGGAGTAATGATCTGATGAACAGATCTTTCAAAACTTTTGTGTGTAGTGGATTAAAAACACGGTTTTGAGTAGAGGAACATCATATCATTTAGTATTCCTCCTTCAATTTTGACATTCAGTCATATGATAGCAGAACAAAAACACATTTGGGTGTTAATTTTATAACATCCCTCATTCTTAACTTTGCTATTAGCTAAGGGAAGCAACTGCAAGAACAACTACTCTATGGAGAATCAGTTGTAAATGTGTAATCCATGTGAATTCATTAGAAGCAGCCATGGAACTACAACTACTAATGTCTCTGCAATAGTGAAGGTTAAAGTTGAAGGATGTCTGGTGCATTGGTGTTAGGTGGACATTTTATTACATTTAGAAACGGATGAAAACGGATGTACAAAGCTAAGTAGCATCTTGGTAGATCTTAACCTTGTTCTCTGGAGGAGCCTACCTTCCATAAAAGCTGTGCAGATCAGTGATTGGGTTAAATCAGTGCAGAATATAAATTTTTCCTTTCAGGCATTCAGTCTTGTATATCCATGTTTTTGCTGTGTAGGTACCCAGTAAGATGCTTTCTTTTTTGGGGGGGGGTTTAATTGGTTATATACACATGATGATAAGTGCAGTAAAACTGTATGTTGATCAATTATCAATAATTTTGAGGGTTTTATAGAACCTAAATACAAATACAATTAAATTCATAATAGAAATTAACTTTGAGGTGTTTTTTTAAGCCTTTGATTTTAGACTACAAGACTCTACCTTTTTAAACCAAATGCGTATACCTCATTGTATTTTGTGGGTGGTGTGGGGGTTGTATGGAGAATAAAGATGTTTTCACCTGGTTCCTGTTTGACCAATGCAAGATGTGTGTTCTTGTTCTTGGCAGAAAGCTGAGCTTGTTCACTTCTTACTCGCAGTTCCCATCTTTGTACAGGTATTTTGACAATATAATTTTGGTGGCGAGCGCCATGTGTTTAAGGGTTTATTTATTTTATTTTTTTCCGATTGCTTTCAGTGTATTAAATGCATAGAAAGCTGCTTCCCTTGTGCCTATGCTGTTCAGCACTGCCCCTGTGTGCAGTTTCCCTGTGCATTTACGGTCAATCAGAAAAAGTAAACATGTCACTCTCATCCATTAATACATTAGATAGACTGCGTATCATCAGGATGTGTAGCACATATCAACTTCTTGCTTCATTCACTTTGTGTGAGATAGCGCCATCTGAGGTGAGGCATAGAACAGCACTATATTACCCTGCAGTTCTTTCATATGTTTGAACAGTCTGAATGTAAAATGTAAACACATTTATAGGACAGTCCAGTCGGCAAACTGTTTTTCTCTATGCAACACCTGCTTTTCCTGACTGCAATCACTGTGTTTTGTTAATATCGAGTTATTGCTGCTACATTTATGTCAGTTCTGTAGTACTAGTGCATAGAATGTATTGCATCTCTAATTTGTAATGCTCTTGCGTTGTTTTTTCCAGGTTCTGAAAGCCTGGCAGCACATTTCGGATGTGTAAAAGACAATGCTAGAGCATTATTGTAATCAAGCTTTATGTCTCCATAGCCCACAGAAATGCAAAGTGATTTAAAAGAGTTACAGAGGTGTAGATCATTTTCTTTTGTGTATTTCAATAGAGTTCATTTAATATTCTAGTCAATCTTCCCTTTCAAGTATAAAAAATACCTGTATGTTTTCTAGTCCAAATGTTTTGCAGCAAATATGCCTGTGAAATGTCTACTACAATGTCTTCCTTGAGCATTAGAATCTTTACATATGAGGCATACATTTCTAATGATTTGTTGAATCATTAGTCCACATTTTTTGCAACAATGTGGACTGCTCTGTATTTCTGATGGTGTGATGTGCAATGGTTTACATGTTATCCATAAGTGCTAAGGAAGGTGGTCAATGAAACACCCATATTAGAAACATGACCCACGATTACAGAATATTGCATTATTTTGTCTCAGCCTGTTTACCTTCTCCATGTAGCAGATCCTGGCGCCATGTGTTTCCCAGGAAAATATGTACCCAACCTTTCACATGATGTGAACAAACAAGACTAATCAAACCAGATCATCTTCCACATTACTTTGTAGTCCAGTTAAAATGCTCATGTGCCCATTGCTAGTTTTCTCAATAGGAGACTAGTGTCATTGGTGGCACATGACTTGTCTTTGGCTGCCAAGTCCAATAAGCAGCAAAATGCGATGCACCATGTTATCTTACACCGTTCCATTAATATCAACATTATTCAGTAATTTTAGCTTTGCTGTCCTCCACATCCATCAGTGATCCTTGTACTGAGAGAACTAGACAATACCAGTTGAAAACAATCAAATATATCTTAGAAAAGGTAAATATCTGAGCCATATTAATTGAGACATAAGGGAACTATCTTTCTACTAATTAAACTTGGCCCTAATCAAGCAATTCCTCAACAATAACTCTTGCGTCTTGTGTATTAATGTTTCCCTAGTGACTAGTATTTACTTATTCAACATAATGCAGTAATTCTGACATTTGCATTGCGTTTGAACTGATTTTTAGGTCACTTGTCAATTTTGCCATCTTTCACACATATTTAGCTCAAGGTTTTAGATAAAGGATGAAGTTTTGTTTGAAGCGTAGGTAGTTTAATATTCAAAGACTGAATTAAACTTACCTATACTTAATTTATTTAATGTATGACAGTAGTTTTAGAACTCATTCACTTCACTCCTAATGCCACTTGAAATACTCATGAAAATTTAAATTATAGCCTCTCAGGGCTTATTATTGCCTCACAGATCGGCTAGACAGCATTTATTTCACATAAAGCTAAATCACCAGAAATAATGGATAAAAATATTGAGCAATTTCCCCCAATATTTGTTAACAGCAGCTATAAACACAGCCTATTTTGCACAGAGTATAATAATACCTATTAAGGCCATTTTATATATGCCCTATGACTTGAACGCCGGAAATGATTTGCACAAAAGTGGGTAGAAACGATTAGATGATTTCACAAACACTCCTTTTTCTGCACAGAAGCACCAACAACGCATTGCACACCTCTTGTTTATACAGATGAAAAGGCCAACTTTTAGCAGTGTGTAGCATTAAATGAGGCGGATTCCCTCTGATGTTCCTTATCACCTCATCCCGCTCGTCTCCAGGGTCCACTAATGCCTCACTGCTCCCCCACTCCTCACTGATGCTTGACAGAGCCAATGCAGCCTGGAATGAGATGTGCGGCTGGCCCAGATATGACAGAGAAACAGACAATGCTGAGGTCCTCCGCCCAGTAGGGATGGGAGTAATTACTGACAATATTATCTCCAGCTGTGGGCTGCTTGTACTGCTGTATTTTTTTTTCATGCTCTTTGCCTCGAAGCCTCAAAGTCCACTGGGAGCTCCTTCTGTTGTTTTTCTCCTTAACATTTTCAATTTACTGCACAGTTGCTAGAAATGGGATGCAAATTCCAAGTGAAATATACAACACTGAGAGAAAGTATCTCCCCTCTGTCGTATATTTACGCTTTTTTTCACACCTAAAATTGCTAGATGACTCAACAAATTTTAAACAACCAACAGAGGTAACAAAATACAAAAAAGAAGTTTAGTTTGAGTTATTCAAACAAACTTGTTTCATGAATATAAAGTATACTTACTACCTATTCAAAACATGAACTTTGAATACTCACATCATTGGATGTCTGACTTTAATTTTTCCATCTATGGTCATGCCTGATTATGGCCTGACTTGTGAAACTAAAAATTTACTTAGACAAAACCTACCTGACAATATGAAGTAGGGTAAAAGCTTTTACAAGGCAATACCATGCCCAGACTACAAGCATAACTACGTTCTGGTGCTCTTGGGCCGCATTGTGGAATTTACGTCATGCAGTAATTTATAATGCAAGCTACCATTAATTCTACACTCAACTACACCTTAATCTGAAGCACCCTTGATATTTAAATGTTTTCAATGACCCAAATTCCTTCAATATGGATGAATTATGACATTTTGCAAGAACAGACTCATTACCAGTTCTTGCAAACATTTGATGAAAATTATTGCCATCAAAGATGATATAAGAAACTTTTCGATTTATTGGCAGTTTTCACATAAAACCAGTTCGGTTTGGTCATCATTTTTAAATTGCATTTGCTTACAATGTTGGTGTCTGATGTTACCATTTGTCTAATGATGTGAAACACTTCTGTGTGGCGAAAAAGACAAAAAAAATCTGACATAGGGCATACACTTTTTCACAACTTTGTACTATAAATGCTTTAATATGTCTCTTAAGAATGTTCAACACCACACTCTTCACATGTTTTTGTTTTTTTACTACTCTTCAGTAATGGATGTGTGTTATCATTCTGCAAAAGATCCTGACAATCTGTAAATGAAATGAGAGGAGAGTCTTGTTAATCATTGTCTGTTACATTTTAACCTCAGGGAAATTACATCTCAACCGCAGTTTTGTTTTCATTGTTAAGGGCACGTGAGGATGGAAATCCATTATAGACACTGGGGATTAAAAATGAAATGCTCCTCGCCTTGTTAAAACATGCACATGGCTCAGGAAGGAAAGTTAAATAATGAACCAATCCCTGCATTCTTTCTTTTTTTAGAATAAAAGCTTGAGAGAACTAATGGTCCGAAGATGACAAATGTATTTTAGTCCAAGCTTTTCCTGCCTTAGCAGGGCTGTTTATCATGATGAGAAGTACCCCATAGAGCTTATGTCAGTCACTCTAGTAAAGGCAAAAGTGTAATCAGCTCATTATGGCTGTGGAAAAAGCTTCTTCCCATCCACCTATATATTTGTGGCACATATTACCTCTGGGAAAGTGCATAAAATAGAAAAAGAGATGCATTGCTTGGCTGAATTCATAGTAATTTTCTAAAACTGAGAGTCTGGCTGGGATTTCAGGTCACACCAACATGATCTCTGTACATACTCTGCTGCATTATACAAAACAAGGAAAATGGTTTATTGATTTTGCCATTTGTAGTTGAATAGAGTTAAAGATGCAGGTATCTTTGCTTTACAGAAAGCCAAAGTATCATTGCTTTTCTCGTCCACTATAGAGCTGAAAACACAGGTCTTTCGTCTACAAATAATACCTTGTTAAAATATGTTTTCAAAATTTGTCACTGTGCAAATACAAACTTCGGTTTGCATCTCAAAATATGTTTTTGGGAATTGAGGTGACAGACCGAAACAAAGTAGCACAAAACTATGATGTGGAAGAAAAATTCTAAAGTCATTTTTTTAATTCTATCAAATATGAAACTCTGAGGTAGATTTGTATTCAGCATCCCTGAATCAAAAATTTACAGAATAAATAAAAGCTGATAATGTCTTGGTAGGCTATGAATATTATGATTATTCCAGTTGTGCCATAATCTTCCTATTTTGGCAGGATGTATTGAACAGTGCCCTGAGAGACGTTCAAAGCTGGAATACTATTTGACAACACAACCCTGCTTCAAACTTCTCATCAACCTTATCCCTGATGTATTTCCTTCTCCTGCTGTTAACAGGGAAAAACAGAAGCTGAATTTTCAAAAAAGCTTTTTCATGTATTTCATGTACATTTTTTTTATTGATCTGAATACCAAACTAAAACAGTTCAAAACATATTATGTTAAGCAGTTGTTAGTTGATGGCTTCATGTTTGCTTATCACAGACCAATTACACATACACCAACAGGAATTACAGTAACTTGAAATGGATGTATATGTACTGCATGCTGTGATCAAACAAAACGATATGTCAAAGTTACTGTCTCTGATCCTTTTCTAAGACTTAAACACACTCTAAGTGGTCCTCGACAGGTATTATTAATGAGTTGCAGCAGCTTAATTGATCAGAGCCTTAGAGAAGATTATCAAAAGCATTTGAGAGAGAAAGTATTGATTCTTTGGGTTGGTTGCTTAGCTATTCCACTGAAATCTCATTAAGGATGAAGAGCCCTGCCACAGCTGGCTTTGAGCTGTGTTTACCATTTTCCACATAGAATTTTTTTAATTATTGGAGCTGCCTAGCTGCCAGAATCGATAGTTACGAATCTCACATTGGGTGAATTGGAGGAGCAGAGGGACAGGAAGCCCTTCTTCAGTCTGAAACTAGGGAAATGAAACAGATGGAGCTGAGCTCTCTGCACAGGGGCCCAGATTAGCTGCAGTGTCCTTCAAAATCTGTATTTAACCTGTGGTAATGTGCAAATCGCAACGAGATCAAAGAGCCAGGCCGTAGTTAAAATGTTGCATTTTAGTTTTCTTCTTACATAATAAAAGAGCCATCAGTGTCAAGTTCTAACCCTTTTACCATCTCTTCATTTTTTTCTAGTCTCCACATTGATTTTTGCTATTCATGAAAAATGTTTTAGTATGACAGAAAGAAGGACTTGCACCTCCAACAGATCTTAATTATGACTACTTTTCTTTATTCTGTGTAAAATCCACAACAGCACCATTGCTTTTTTATAACACCAGGAAAATGAATTATTTGCACTGCAACACCAATACTCTGTCTAAGCCTAAATCTAACTGAGTGTTGTTTTTGCAAAATGTGTTTAGTTTCACTTCATGTCAGTGTCTTTCTGTTTGGGCAATCATATATGCTTGTCCAGCACAGAGAAGATTTGATGAAGCCATTGTGCAGAGAACTACTGAGACCTTTTTAAACAAGCAACATAGCTGTTCCTGACATGGATCTTTGGAATCTGCTCACATGATTGTAAAAATAAATATGGAATGCCTTGCACAAGTATCCCAGAACATTTTCATATTTTGCTACTTTACAACCACAAACCTGAATAAATTGTGTTAAGATATATGTAGTTTGTTTTAAGGATTTAAAAAATATAGAATGCATTTGTGCAAAACCACCTTAAATTACAACTGGAAGTTTGGAAATTTCTGCCAGCTGTGAGCATTTGGAGACTGACATTTCTGGTAACTTTTTTGCAAAATAGCCTGATTCACTCAGATTGGCAGGAGAGTCTGTAAACATTAATTTGCCACATCTTTTAAACAACCAATTATACAACAAATTTGAATATGGATTTTGGTCTGGTCTTTGATAAAGCCATTCCAGGACATTTATTTGATTTGATCCAAACTATTTCATTGTAATCCTGGTAACATCTGTTTTTCTTTTCTTTCTTTTGCATAAATTAATTAACCCACCAGTGGACTTTGTTTCCAAATTAGGTGACTTCTCAATGCAATTTATTTGTTTGTTCAGAATGGCAGAAGTAGTTGGTTGAACACATATGCACAAACACCTTTCAAATTTTTCTTCATAAAAATTTTAAAAACTAATTTATTTTCTTCCACTTCACAATTATTTAATAGATGGTGGTTTATTAATAAAAAAAAAAAAAAAAAACATCCCAATTAAATACAATTGAAATTTGTGGTTGCAACATAGCAAAATAGGACATTCTTCAAGGCAAGTTTTGCAAATCTTTCTCTGAATCACAAAGAAAAACAACCTGCTGCAGTCTGACAACATTATTGCACAGCTCAACACCACATACAATATTTTGGTGCTCTTGGATTTGGCATAGTGCTTCCAAATTTCACCACTTTTCAATCAAATTGTGTCAAGCTCAATTTTATCAAAAACAAAGGTCAACACCAAAAATCTCTCAAAGTTAGCCACTTCCTTCTGCATTAGAGATGAACTCGCCTAGCAAACATGGCTGAAGAAAATCTGGATTTAATGAGAGCAATGCTGCATCAGAGCTGGTGAGAGTATAAATTTTTCATTGAGTAGACTGAAAAGGTTCATACAGCCTCTGAATTTGACTCCAGGCAACAAGGCAATGAAACAATTCTGAGACCTGTCATAATATTTGACTGTGTTTCAGACATTGGAGTTACCAAGTTTAAAAAAAAAGACACATTTCAAAGTTGGAGATGAGGCTCCTGAATGCTTGGGTGTGTTCCTATTAAAGCGGGTCTCCAAAGGCTAATCAAAGCAGTGCACGGAGATGTCAGCATTGATCAGAGTAGTTTTCCAGACGGTGCGTTAGCTGCTCATTACATGCTGAATACATAGCTGAAAAAGGTTTAGAGGAGCTTAATTCAATTAGCCATTTCCCTAAAATAATGAACCCCTCTTTTCACTCACCACGCTTACATCCACCTAGCCTGCTGAAGCCGATAAATAACAAGCCATAATTAGCATGAGTAACAATAACCCTTTCTCTGCACATCAAGAAACCTTTATGCTGTTTGAATAAAGTTTCATAATAAATTAAACCAAACTCCAACTGTGAGATTTTGATCAGCTAACATAGAAATTACTTTCAAATTCTGCAGGAGCACAGTAAGCAGCAGGAACAGTATTTAACCACTGGAAAGAGTTGAGATCACAGCACTAAATGCAGCATGACACTCCTTCATTGTCCACTCAGTCTGTTTTATGGCTAATGAAGGCTTATCCAATTTTGCTGAACATGGCGCGTGACTGCAAGAGGGAGCAACATAAACAGTATCGACACACAGCATACATGTTTTCTTGATGTTCTCGTCAAGCTGTTGGGCTTAAAAGCCAGCTGCTGTAATTAGCTATGGATTTGCTTGTACGGTGACTCGTCCTCATTATTTGACATGATAGTTTATGTCCGAACTGTAAGTGTTGGAACAGCTGCAACAATATCCTGAAGGGGAGCAATAACAGATTATACAGGAGTGGAGAATGTCCAGAAGTGCCTTTTCCAACCTTTCCTAGTTCATGCAATTCTAGAATAATAGTTTAGTCAAAACAGGACTCAGAGACATTACTATACCACTTGTAACACGGGGGAAACTTCCGGATTGTGGCAGAGGACGTGGCCCTAAAGCCAACTGGTAGAGCACTTAATTACTAATAAGTGGCCTAGAGCTTCCCAATTAAAAGTACCCAGGTAGGTCTGACTTAAAAGATTAAACAGAAATGGTATACAAAATATATTTTATTTAGACATTATTTTAGAGTATTAAAAATAATCTTTATAACTCCAATTTTAAAACCGTATAAAGCGGAAAACCCCAGGGCAGCTAGACAACTACAAACCAAATAAATACCAACGCAACCTAACAACACACAATAAAGTCAAACAAAAACAAAAAGCAAGTCTCACATAGGGTCAACTAAATCCTATAAAGCAGTGCCTAATAGTTAATTTATAGAATAAAAATAAAAGAAATGCGTTCGGGTAGTTCTGTAGCGCCAGTGCTTCAACTCCAAACTACAGAAATAAATCACGCCTAAGTGAGAGCACAACATGCAACAGTAGCAATCTGAAATACCCCAAAGTGACAATAAGATGTCTGCTGACAATAATGAAGCCACATAAGGTCAACTGAAAAACTGGTACTTCGATCAGCCGCACATCCAGGGTATGAGCAGACGCTGCAGTGAAACTCTGCGATGCTCCCAACGAGCACAACAGCCCGACGAGCACAACAGCCCGACGAGCACAACAGCCCGACGAGCACAACAGCCCGACGAGCACAACAGCCCGACGAGCACAACAGCCCGACGAGCACAACAGCCCGACCACGGCGCCAGGGCTCATCTGGCAGAGATCTTGCTGCCTGCACGCAACAATGGACCTACACCCATAACCTGGTGTGCACACCTGGTGCCCATATACACTAATTAACCTGGCGTGAACCGACAATGACGGTGGGGCAACAGGGCCTAGATGCATTCAGGGGCCCAACACAAGTGGGAATTTACAGCTACTTCCTGGCAACACTGCTACTAATAAAGCCACCCGGTTACACACTGTTTTTTGTTTTTTTTCCCCCAGGAATTCACAGCTGTTTCATCAGAGGCAGGTTTAATTGCTAAATTCCTGTCTCCATTTTGCAAATCTCCTCGTATTTCAGTGGTACATTGAGATAAATGGCAATAAAAAGACAACGTAAAAGCTTTGCCTATTACCTAGTCTAGCATATCAAGCTGAGTTTGTAGTAACACTAGGTTGCAGAAAGTTTTATTGCTGAATTGGTTAGTAAATTCTGAGCCAGGAATATAACAACTTCAGAAAATTCAATATAAAATAATGTGAAAGATAAAGAAGACATCATATTCAGATCTTATCAAATCTACTGGAAAAGAAAGCTACTTAATTTCACTCAACTAACCAGAAAGCCTTGCTTTACATCTTAAGTTAGGACACCAAACCTCCCAGCAGCTAAACTAAAATAATGGCAACAAAACAGTTCTTAGAGTCATCCTTCCTTCCATTCCCAACTCTTCGCTTTCAGTTATGAGATGCTTGTTGTTTTTTTTTTGTTGTTTTATTTTGAGTTGGTGTCACATTTTCTCTCAAACACTATTGTACAGCAGATTTCGGTGTGATTTGTATTAGAGTTAGGGGTAGTAATTTTGTCAAGTATGTTAAAAATGCTACTTTACAGCACTAAAGAAATGCAATGAATTTTGAGGCAGATGGCATGTTAATATGGGTCCATTCAACTCCTACTACTGTATCACATATCTGCCTCCCATTTCTATGACATATGAAGAAGATAAGCAGCTTTCAATAAATAATGGCCTAGCATTGCCTTTCTGGACATCTGATACTGCAGTATATGCAATGGGATCATCAGCCAGTTTGCCAGAGATGAGTTGAGATATTGAAAAATGCAGTACTTATTGTTATTTTTTAGAAATCTTATTCTTCTTCAATTAAAATACTCAAAGCATTGCAAAGGTATTCCTTGTCCGTTTTGCCATAACTACTCAATTATTTCAGGTATTTATTTGAACAAGCTGATTTCAGAAGGTCTGCGATGGACTGACGACCTGTCCAATGTGACCCCGCCTCTCACCCGAAATGTCTCACTGGAGATAGGCACCAGCATCCCTCCTGTTGTCATCTGCATGTTGGTTTGTACCAGAAAATCAGATAGTCGCTGACAAGGAGTCCCCAGAGCATCCTGCTGCACATCGTTGAATTTAACTGTACCCTGAGTCAAAGAAAGAACGTTTAAAATACGCTTAGTTTATAATGTTCTAACCTGACATATTAATTTGTCTCTTACAGTTGCCGCTTTCCAAGGTGAGCATATACCATGTTTATCAGTACCAGATGTTGTTGTGAAAAAAAAAGTTAACTTTGTGAAACGTTTTGGACCACAGTGTTGGGAGATTGCTGCTCTGCTCTGCTGCTGCACAAGAAATACAGGATAATGTTATGTTTTCTGTTCTTTTTATTCTGCATAATAGAATGTTGCCTAAGCTGTCAGTGTTTGCTGTGAATAATACTAATAAAGCCTGAATGTTGCTGTAAAGCCTTCTATCTTTTTAAATGGTGTCACAAATAGTCAAAGTCGACTCGACATTTATCATGTTGACCCTGATTTGAAGTCATGAAAACCCTAACCCTAACTATGGGACATGTGCACAAACCAGAAATGTAACTTTAAAATCAAATACAATACACTACACTTGTCCAATATTTATTTGATCTGAGATGGATTGTTGGAGGATGTGCTTCATGCAAGAGGAGCATTAGTAGCTGATTTCATTTGCAAATACTCTCTTCTCACTATTGTTCCTTCATTGATGTTGGACTCGAGCAAATCTGTAGAACGTTTGCTTTGAAACAGACTTGCAGTGTTATTCATAACATTAGTCTTGACCGAGTTCCTTTAGTGCCCCAAGCTTTTAGAGAAATCCTGACAATGAGCTGGCACAAACAGCAGGACACCATCTCCCGAGGGAAAGCCAGTCACATTAAAACACCTATGCATTTCCACCTGTCACAAATAAACATGGGCAAAGTGGTAGAACCAATAATATACCTTTAGTATATTTAGGTATACCTGAAAAGAGAAGATATGATTTTATAATCTTAGAGCAATACATGTTTTACAGACAAGATATTTTGTATTTAAGAAACTCTCACATTTCTACGGCAGTCCTGAACAGACAAACAAAGCAGTATATAGCAGAAATAGGTCTTTTTTATATGGTTTAGTGGCCTCTGTAGAGTCACCCACAAATACCAAGGCGTGGACTGGGTGAGATCGATTAGTCCTTGAAAATAGTCCCTGTGCTCTGGTAGAAACCAGAGTAAAATGAGCTGGAGGCCTAATTTACTATCTCCTTTAGCTCTGGACATATTGACTATCCTTAATGAAAGGACAGGAGGTAATGTCACACAACACTACATTCAAAGCAATACCAAATTATTTGCTGACAGCTAATTGGTATTCATGTAAATTATTTTTAGGACAACTTTAACAGGGTGAATGTGGACAATAAATAGTTCTAATGTTTTCCAATCCTTTTTCACATTTTTGCACTGCTTCAACTCACTGGCCTTAGTCATAAAAAATGTTTTATGTGCATAATCATTTTTCTTCTAATAGCCTGCATAAATTATACATAGAACATATGGAGCAACATAGTTTATGCTCTCTTTCTGCTCAATGTGTGGAAGCTTCATTCTTACACATCCACCTCTCTAACATCTAAACTGAATGTGTCTTTGCTTTATTTGCAGTGCAGACATTTTTCTGAAACTATTAAGGGGGCAGTATTTTGTAAAATTGACTTCTTGAGATTTACATCATGTTATAATTACATACCCCCTCAAAAACAGACATGGCTTGTTGAATTGATTCTTTCATGCATGTTTGAGAAATCTTTTAGTCTACCGTGGCAACCATTCAGGGTGCATAAACACTTGCGCTGACTAAGTGCTGCCTTCTCCATGCAACTCCTCCTTGGAGCTGTAGTCTCCAAGCAGAACTTCTGCTCAAAAGAGAACCCTTCACCCACGACTCCCCCACTCAGCTCCTTCAGACTAGTGGCAGCAGCATTTAGCCAACACCTGAAACTGCACATCTTCTGAGCTTATCATAGAAGCTACTTCTTAGTGCAGCACTTCCAAGAATGTTGGCAGCGGGCAAAGAAGAATAATAAAAACATGCAAAGAAAGTATAATAGTGATATGCAATGAAGTATGCATTCTAGGATTTTGAAAGAAATAAAATAACATGAATAAACAGTTTATAAGTTAAGATTGATGGAAACATGAATAAACAGTTTATAAGTTAAGATTGATGGACAAATTTAATGATTCCAAAACATCACAAAAAATAGGATGTTTGTGCTTCCTTTCCTTTTTAAGTCAATAGTGCTGCTGTACCCTCATACTAAAATATGCATGTGGCCTGTAATGAAGGAGGTTTTTAATATGTGCTAAAAGTCATTGTTTTATTAGTAATGTATGTTGTTGTTTTTGCTCTTTTCCACCCACATGGGTCTCCTAAGAAGCCACAATCTCACTCAGACTAGAATGTTAACATTGATTCTTAGATGTGTTGTTGCAAAAATGTATTTATTTGTCGACAGCTTCATCTCACTTTTCTTTTGTGATTGATGAAATTGCTGTAGTTCAAAATCACTAAAGTCTTGAAATAGGAAGTTAGATTAATTTCCTCATTTGGATGTTCTGTTTTGTGTGATTTTTTTGTCCTGTAGTGTAACTGAACAACAAAGTTTACACGACCTAGAAACTGTTAATATTTTTTTCTCCCCCACATGAACAGAAGTAATAGTTCAGCAATGTTCAGATGATGCTGTTTCCAGTTGCAGTGCAATGAAGTGGCAGAGAGATTAGATTGCAAGAATGCACTGTTCCAACAAAATTTAAAAGCACCTGCGCAAACACCTGCGAGGTGTCCCATGTGGAGTTCTGTGCAATGCTGCTTTCAACACAAACTAAATCAGCACACAATGTCCTTATTTAAGAAAAGAGAATTTCACAATGTGCTTCTGCTGCATTACACTAAATCGGCCTGTCAGCTATCTCTTTTTATGTTCCCAACCAGGTGATAAAGTCAAGGAAAACTTGAACTATGAACCCCTCTTTGGTTCTGGATAAGAACAAGACATTTTGATTTCCAAAATGTGCATGATTCAAAAAGCACAATGCAGAAAGAAACTCATAGCTGATTTATTTTTATTTAAATTTCAAACTTGTCTTTATAAGCTTTTAAAGTGAATTTCCAAAATTTGTAGGACTGTGGGAGGAGCCAAGCATAGTCATAAAAGAAGGATTGCAGTGCAAACTTCAGTTAGTGTAACTAACCCCACCTGAAAAAGTTTGAAAAATTCCAGAACAGTGGGCGGGGCCAAGAGACACACCGAGTGCTAAGTTTTTTGCTAACTGCCAGTAAAACCAAGAAGAGGAAGACAGAGTGTGTAGAAAAGCGAAGGAGGGGAGTGTGGGTATGCTTAGGATGAAGGAAACATTGTCGACGACTTATCAACTTTGTTGCTATTTTTAGCGATTTTTCAGACTCCCTTAGTGACTTTTTTCATGAGTTTGTTTTATGTTCCAACTGATTGACGATAAAAAAAAAAAAACTGTTCCAACAAAATTTGAAACTTCAAATAAAACTGTCACTGCAAATTGAGTAGTTTGTATAGCTGAAGTCTGGGTCTTCGAAACATTTCTTCAACCATCTTTTCTGCTGTGTTTGCATCTCGTGTTGAAGAACAAAACTAGTTTTTATAAAGAAAAATGAGCTTTTTCAAAACTTCACATATTACTTGCTTTATTTGAACTGTGTCTCAGTTAAACATACAATGTAGACTGCAGGACTTAATGACTGGCAGTTAAGGACAAATGATGTCAAAGAAAAAAATTATTTGCACTGTAAAGATTTTTTTAAAGTGTTATTTTATTTTAGATGACCTGAGTGTAAAATAGCTCATTCTGAATGACAAAGAAAAGTGGAGATAATGTTTAAGTGAAATCATATCTGTAGTGAGAATAATTCAGAAATATCTCATAATAAAATTAAATAAGAGAATTACTAAATCATAATGACAGCTTATCATCACTTGTGAGGTAAATGGGTATCAGCGAAGTTAAACTAAATTTTGCAAATTCTAGTTTTCTATAAAACCCAGTTCTGCTTAGGAACTTAGAACCTAATTTTCCTTGTAATACTTTTGAAGCAAGAAATAAAATGTAAACATTGTACCTGATGTCTATTGGCATGTTATGCTCTGCTACATACATATTCAACAACATGAATACAGAACTGAATTACCTTTTCAACATGTTATTTTACATGCAGATTTTCTCTTCTGAATGTGAAGTGAATTGATTATGCAATTGATTTATCGTTTCAGGTTCAACTGAGCATGACAACTGTATTTTTAGAAAAGCTAACTCAGTCACAAAGACTATAAAAAAACCTTCGTTCTGCATGAACACAAGTGGCAACGATTTCCTCTGTGACTGATCTCCCGTTTTATCTCTGTTTTCACAAACTCAAATGTAAACAGGCGATGTCCACAGTTCTTCAAGGTGATTGTGGAAGCAGTGTTTCCCCTTCTTGTCAGAGGTTGGACCAAGTCAGTTTTTTCAAGTAAGTCAGTCTCAAGTCTTTGTCCTCAAGTTCGAGTCAAGTCTCAAGTCGGGAACTTGAAAGTTCAAGTCCTTTCAAGTTGTCTTTTTTTTAAACAATGTTCCAATTATGCTAAATGTAAATAATAAACTGTGTTATTTTTAAAATCAAACACACAATGCACTCATTGCTAATAAAGCACAGTGGTTTTGAATTTGGATGTGATGGTAAAATAAATATCTATCAGTCCAAGTGAGGTTTAAATCTACAGCCAATTTCTCATCTCAGTATTGACAAAAACATGTGTGAATCAAGCTTGCCAGAATCATTAACCAAAATGATTACTTACTCAGTTATGTAGTATCTTACATGGGAAGACCTTAAGCAAGATAGATAAGGCACATTTCAAGGCAAGCTTAAGTTGTGTCTTTCAGGGAAAGGAAAGTAGGAGTATCATTAAAGCAATTTATCTGACACAGTAATTGGGTGTTATTTTAGGTTTTGTTCCCTTATACTTTACTGCATGAGTTATACTATTTACGGGCTTCAACTTGATATCATTGCGTACCACTATTTTCCTTGAATCTTTCATAGGGGTACATAGACAATTCCTTTTACCTTTTGCTAACTTCTACAAAATATATTTACAAACCTTGTACGAGAAAATTGAACACACAACTGGCAGCAGTGAAGAGGGATAATCAATTTGACTAAGCTGAAACACAAAAGGTAAGGAGCAATTAAAATTAGGATGACGCTGGCAGACAGTTGTGGTGTAATTAAAGCTGTTTGGCATCTCTGTTTCCACACTAGAAGAAGTGCCACTCAGTGCCAGGCCTCCTCTGAGCCTGCTGAGTGGATTCTCGTAAAGATACCAGCAGGCACTGCAATATATTCGTACATTACCAGATTTGTACGCTGCATCTCTTTTTCAGAGCTAATTAAAAAGTTTGTTCTTAACTTTCTTTCATGTTGTTACCACAAATAACTTATGATGGCAATCTTACAATTGGACCTAACTAATTCTCACACCTTATCATAGTTGTAATAGTCATCACTATTATGAAAATCTGTACCCTGCCCATGGAAGAAAAAAAAAAGAAAAACTGTGCCTACTTCAGCACATCAGTTGCTGAACGTGCATATCTGAGTCTTGTATGTGATGTATTAATATTCATTCTAAATTATTGGGTTTCAGAGCAGCTTAACCCTGTCCAGTGCTTTGAAAGATTTATGTATTTTAAACTTCAATCTTTAATCTTTCATCTCAACATAATGCAACAGAAGGACTTTTTAAAAATGTGTAATTTGTCACATCATACATTTTTGTGAGGGTTAATTGGCTGTCTATGCAGAACCATATCATCACTAAGATAATAATTGGACATTGTCTAAAAATACTCAAGAATTGAAATAGCGATAATGATGATAATTTCTAGATTTACAGTAATGGTAAAAAACTAAAAAAATTTAAACACTGTTAAATAAATCATAATATTAAAAACTAATCCAAAATATTGCATGAAAGAGTGAAACTAATTTTATTTTTTGTCTTGCAGTTGATAAAACAGCTAATAAGTTGTCATTTGCATTGTGTTAACATCCATAAGCCATCTTTAAGATTTTCAATTATTGATTCTCTCAATATAATTAAATATAATTTAGTTTTACAACATACACTTGATGTCACACCAGGATTCCCAAAAAGTTGGCGGCAACAAATAATAATGAAAAGAGCAGAGGGCACTAGATCAAATATTAAAGAGAAAAAAAATTAAGAATTAAATACAGATAACAGAAGACTGGCAGCCACTTAAACACTAATAGCATTAGGCAACTGTAAAGGGACATTTAATGGTAAAAATATCAAAGGAAGAATCTGTGAAGGGAGCCAAAAAGTCTGGTATTCACTATCTTTCTTGTTTGTCCAAAGGACATATTTGATGAAAACTTTTTTTTTTTCTTCTGAGTTTTGGCTACTATTTTGACTTAATATGTAAGTCTTTATTGTCCATAACACATGTTGGGAAAAACTGGCGTGAAATCGACAAGTCATCCAAAGTACATAATTAAATCGATGACAGAATGGCTGGAAAACAAAACAATCATTCTGGTACAATGGTTTAGTTAAGGCCAGACCTTAATTCAATACTGTAGAGTGAGCACTATGGGGTTTGCATGCTATTTACAACACACCTATTCTAATAAAACTAATACTTTACATTTTCATCATGCAACTAAAGATCTTGCACTTGCCAAAGTCCACACATGCACATTTAGTCTGCAGCAATTGATTGCTCTCCAAGAGAGATTGCTCTGTATGTGAAACATCAATATTAAACTCTGAGAGACAGAGAGAAATTGGTTATTTTCATTTCACCATCCACACATGCCCTGCAAATCAAAGCTGGTTTACAGTCATGAGTATTGCACTGAAGTTTATCCATGTACCAACCACTGCTGAAGTGCTGAAATCTGCACTGGATATTAATGAGATACACATTTATCATCCATATTTTCAATCACTTTATAAGGTCAGTTAGCAGTCACCCAAAAGCCAATTCTCAATACTAATGGATCTTTTGTATCAATTACTATAATGAAACACAATTAACTTAAGTATCAGTTGGATGTCAAACATTTGCCAAAGACATACTTCAAATGGTAAGCGATTTCACACCATAACTGAAGAAGTTCCCGCTTGAAGCTTGAAAATACATTGAAATACTAATTCTTACTTAAATGTTATGTATATTTACATTGCCTCAATGCACGTTGGATATTTTCTGGGTGGTCTGATTATCACATTGTATTAAAGGGATCAGATACCAGAGGGACACACAGTGACTGTTGTGTCCACAGTAATTCTGAGAAGTGATAAGAATTCTCTTTTATTCCCACTGACAGCCCTTTTGTGCATTTTCCCAGCTCCTTCCCTTGTCATCTATCTGCTGTCATTTTCTTTTGATCACAATGTCAATATCTATTCCAAGTCCGTTTCACAACACGAGTTACTGCCATTTACACAAAAGATTCCTTCAGCAACTTATTAATACTTGATCACTAGAGACTTTTTTTTTTCTGTGACATTTCTTTACATTTCATGAATATCCCTTAGACTTTCTCCAAATTTTAATTCCATTCGGTTATTGTTGAGTAGTGTAAGTGCCCATGTCAGGACATAATTCAAATTAAAATTCTGAGACTCTGCTTGGGGTGAGAAATGGAATACGCATGAGGATATTCAACAAGCTGACTGAAATGACAGATGCTGGGAGGGAGCCACCCACCATGTAATTGCTTGTGCATTGTTATTCCCCATTTATTCTCCAAGAAAATGTTGCATGCATATTAAACTCTGATCCATAAGCAGTACAATAACAGCGGACTCTCTGGCAATCATACCTAAGATAAAATGTGCCATAGACTGTAGAGATAATATAAAGTTAATCTTCATCCTACAGATGTTTAAGTTTATGTAATTGAGATAATTATAGCTAATGGAGAGACAAAGAGCATCTTATAAAATTGTTAAATTTTTTTGCTTAACTGCATACCGGAACGTAACGAGAGTAACAAGGTATGGTCATGGCTGTGCATATGAAATTGTCGTTACATATTCATAACCATTCATAGCAAAGTTAACATGACAAATATAAAAGAACGTTTTCAGATGACTGTCATTCCTCAAGAAACAAAAAGCTTTTCCAAATGTACGCAAAATCTGAAGCATGAAATAATGAATGTAGACAATTTTACAGTATTTGAAATGATTTATTCAAATAAATTTAGTAAGTGTCAGAAGTGTTTAATCTAGATGTCTAAATCATTAACTGATGCAATGTTATTGGCTTATTTTACTACTGGTTTCAAATACTCAGCTGATTCAAACTCAGTTTAACTGTTATTCTGCAGGGTTAGGCCTGATTCTGATTCTTAAAGGTTCATTCCTTATACCCAAGGTTAATGCCATATCAGGGTTCATTTTACATAAAGTTTGAAACTGTCATCCAACAGTTCCTCTGGCTTATTAAAATGTAAAACATTCTGCATTTTCTATAATCTGACTTCTGCAACGAATGCCAGGAGTTGGGTTACAGAGCATAGCTCTTCTTGTTTTAATGGAATATAAATTTGACATGAATAATTATTTGATATTAAATGGTTTGACTCTCCATCTACAACATTATCCCAGTGTTTACAGAGGATTTGTTTATCTCTTCAAAAAAATCACTTTAGGAAAAATAATGGTGTACTGTTTAGATAGAAGGACACAAACAACATTAATGTTTCCCCCATTTTTAGTAACTGTAACCAATTTAATATGTTAATTATTTTTCAGCGGACTCTTCATTTATTTAATAACCTTTTATCCTTCTTTAGCTTATCTATCATACAGCAGGGAAATAAGAAAAAGCATTGCAGACAGAGCCTTAATGGTCCATATTTTACCTCCTGTCTCTCTCTCTTTTAAAGCAATTTCGCTGAATCTCTTAATCAAAACTTCAGAGCAGTGAAGGATATTATGGATGAATGTTTTTGCACTAAAATTAAATGGATCGCATCTTTTGTCATTACTGAGCCCTCGTTGGTTCCCTTTCCCCAGTTGGCACAATTGATAAAGAACCTTGTAGAAATGCAAGAAGAATGTCCTCTGTCATTTAAGCCATTCAGCTACAAAGCATGTGGCGTTACCACAGCCATGGCCCTTTAGAGAATGACATATTCCATTGTCGCATAGACAATGTCAGCTAATGATAAACAATCCTGTAACTGTCAACCTGTGCTTGTGTCTTGTGCTCTTTTCGAATTGCATTCTGGTTGAGTGTTATTGTTGGCAATAAAAATAGGCTGGCATAATGGCAGCTAATGGGGCTTTAATGGAGAGTGTCATGAAATAATCAATCTAAGGCAGAGAGCAGAGGAACAGTAGCGCTAATGAATTTCTGCAACAATAAAACAATATTTTTCTTACAGCATCTTGTGCAGTTCATTGGGAATTTAAACAAACACAGACAAACAACAGAAGGCCACAGGGTTTTGAATTCAATTTGTATAATGCAGTCACCTCTGCAAAACAAAGAAAAAGGAAATATATATATTTTTTAATCGACGTTGTCTTTGCCACAGCTGAGTGCAAAATGGTGTCAAAACATCCTGGAAAAGGTATTGAACATATCAATGGTTTTCTCACTAAATATCTTTCAAATTAAGCTTTTTACAAAATGTTGGCAACTTTCAGGCATTCTACACAATACATGCATAAATTGTACCTAATAGTATTCAACAGACCTACTGAAAATGAATAAATACTTCTAAATGTCTTCCAGTTTCTTTTTCAAATGTTTTGCTTCAAACAACCTTAAACAACCTTACTTATGCTTTTTCCTACTCCTTGTACAGTGATATCATTATGGCTGAATGGATTGATCTTTTGCTTACTGAAAAAGAAGTATCCGCTAATTCCAGGTATTATATAGGTTTCTCTCAGTGATCCTTGGCTCTTGAAAAACTGTCCTGAGTATTCTTTTAACTTTTCAATCTTCAAGTGTCAAGATTGGTTTATGGTGATATTTTTGTCTTTCAGTTTTAAACAATGATCCCCTGATGGTGCTTACTGGAATATTCAGAAGTTTGAAAATACATCCATGACAATACTAAAATGTCATGGATGTAAATGTCATGTTTTGCAACAATGAGGAAGTTTATTACATATTTGTTAAGACTGTATCATGAAAGTATAGTATGTTGTATGCACTGCTCAATATGTTAATGGTGGAGAAACAACTCACTAATAAATAGTTTATCCTCTGTCATCATGAATACTAACTTGAGCATTCGTGACAGGAACTAGTTGTAGCAGAGAGTAAGAGGGATGGTGTGAGCAGCGTTTACACAAGAATGTTTGACAGCTTAAACACCTTCCACCTGGCTCTGATTGGCTGGTTGTCACCCAGAAGTGTATTTCTGCAGATGGCAACAGGAGCATTGGAATAAAGCATTGATCGATTGTTTTCACAGGTTATCTGTCATAACACTTTGATGACATACTGACGGTTTTAACAATTATGTATAAAACATATTTTCTTATAAAAGTTAAATACCTCCGCTTTAAAGGGAACATGAGAAAACATGAACATGTTCAATCTTTATGTTTTTTTGCTGTGTACTTTACTTACTAGTCTGTTTAAACAATTACATTGGTAATTTTTGAAACGAGTTCACAAATTGACTGAAACGGAAATTGTGTGCCTGTGTGTTGAGTTTTTTTTAACCATCTACAGTCCTTTCTATGTTCTTGTGATAGATCTGAGTCACTCACACTGACCTAGATGTCAACTCTTTTTGTTGCACAGTGAAACATTCAGCAGGGCCAGTGGACCAAGAAGAGCAAAACAAAAGGCAGATGGTATGCTGGGGGAGAGGGTTGTGCGACAAGTTCAGGGCCAAAGCCACTTGATATGAAAAGAAACATTTTTTCTTTTCAAAAGTATTCCAGACATTTTGATGAATAAGAAGTGACATTGCTCTCAAATCACGGCTTACTTCAAATACTGTGCTTCTGTCTAAAGATGGTGATTCAGGCAGGAAGAGGTCCACACTACAGCACTGTGCCAGGAGCTTTGGAGCTTTAACTGACTACAATTCTAATGATTTGGTTGAACAAGGCTGCTGGTATTTTAGCCTTCTTCCACTGAGATATTAAATTACTTCTTTGTACTCCATTAGACTAGAAACTATTCTTGGACCATCTATCAGCATACAATAAGTAGACCTCAGAATGTCCAATAGATGGGCTTCCCCAAGGGGCCCTGCTGAAAGCAGATAGATCAAGACAGAGGAGCTTTTTATTTTTGTCGCAAGGTTGACATCCTCAAGCACAACAATAAATATAATATTCTTGTTACAAACACTAAAGAATGGACAGTGTAGCCAGTTCTACTCTTTGGTTTGTATTAGAGCTGCAGGATTTTAAGATTTCTACTTTGTCTATTTCAATCTGTTGCCATAGAGATGAGAAAGCTAACAGCGCATTCTGCCAATTGATTGTATGTTAAACAGTCTGGATCAAGTAATGCCACCTACTGGTTTGTGCTCTTTGATGTTTAGAAGTTTTTGCTTGTATAAAAGAGTAAAGGACATCAAGAATAATTAAGGAGAATTATCCAAGACTTTTAGATGAGCCTCAGGTTTTCAATAAGGCATCTATAAACACAGAAGTAAAACAGAAAAGTGCATAAATTATTTTCCTCTAGGATTGCCCTGTTTGTGACCTTGTTTATCTTTCCATCAACAGTTTTTTTCTTCAACATGTTTGCAAAGTGCACAAAAAAGTGGATATATATGAAGCAGAGAGGAAACATTTTGTGGTTTTCAAGAATTTTGACATAAAAATGAAACATCTGCCTGAGTTTATTTAAGCCCTTTCAGCCACTCAAATTACCTCAGTCTAAAGAAATCTACTGCAGACTGGCAATATTTTGGCGCCTCCCTCTCATTTCTCCAAGGTAACTAAATTTGGTATTGCTATGAGAGTGATGTTTTGGATGAACAAAGATGAGCAGGAGCCAAACCTTAAAAAAATCTTGTTATATTATTTGCTAAATGTGTGTCACGAGGAATATCTTTAATCAATATTTTCTCGTCTAATCCTCTTCTGCCTGCCCTCTCACTTTTCAAAATATGGATAGGCCTGACTGTTTTACAGTATGTATTACATTTTGTCATCGAATTCTTCCTCCACAACCACACCCTCCATCACGGCCGAGCACTTCTGCAGAGCTCTGATCAATTACGAGCTGGCCTGCCAAGCGATCAAGTCTATAATAACACAATCTCTCTATCTTGTTCTGCTGCAGTAAATTACCTTAGCCGCAGGACAAGCTTCTCACCCCGACCAATCCTGGAGGAATCTTAGCTAATGCCCATGCTTTACATCAAATATATAGCCAGGTGTCCTGTAAAAGGAATCAACACCAAGCCTGGACCGATTTAAATGTTAATATCGGTCAAAATCAATCAACTGGCTAAGCATATTTTTTCTTTTGTAATAACGCAGGATCAGAGGTTTGTGTCTGAATGAGATGGTGAGGAGGTAGAGTTAATTTGTTTACTATTCCATTGATACCTCTCACTTGAGATATTAGCTTGAAACATTGTGGCATTATAAAATCAGCAAACTAGCTTTACACACTTACTGTCAGTCAAGCAGAAGCCCGACAGGCTCTCACTCTCTGTGCACCGTCGTCCCTCCCTCATATACCAGCTCCTCAGGCTCAGAGCTGAATATGAGCGAGCTGGAAGTTGAAAAGCAAAAGAGAACAGATGAAAAAGAAAACAACAACAAACTTGTGGTAATTAAACATCAAGGATGTGGAAAGGGGAAGTGCTAATCCGCCCGACTCAGCTGATTCCAACATTCCGAAAGCATTTACACTTTCATTAAAGTGTGCAACCAAGTAGAACAAAATCATTTGGAAGCCCCTTGCATAAACACCAGAAGTGAACCTGTGGCTGTCTAGTCGGCACAGTTTGGAATACAATAATTAGGGAGTAGCTGCTGTAGTTTCAGAGGGAAACTTCTTAAAAGAAAAAGCAGCGTCAGATTACTTCAGCATCCACAGCAGATCCTGCCAATAAAAAATATTTAATTATTTGTTATTTTTGTACAATTGGACATTTTTAGTCATTTGCTTCTACCTTCATTACTGACATTTTTGCAAGGCAACAAATCAGACATTTGCAATACATTTGCCTATCCACTAATCACAGACATTGTCTTTTTTTTATCTTGATGTTAGTATAATTTAAGAAAATAATCTTGGGATTTAAAAAGAAAATACTTAGTATTAAAAAACTAAGATGCAAAATTTTACTTAAACTTTTCATATTTCATATGCTGTGGGCAGAGATTAAATAAAACCTTTTTAATTGTAAAAGTAATTTTCTAGAGCATAGTTTGCCTCTATAGCCAAGTACCACTCTGCATATGAAACAAATTTTCTGCCATCACTTCCAAAGTTTGCAGAGAAAAATGCTACTGCTTTAACGGTACATGGGAAAATTATGGCACGTTTAGCACAGTATTTATTTCTACTTTCACATATCATATCAAAGACCTTTGTGTATGGTCTCATATAAGAAAATGGAAAAGCAAGAATAAATTTAGTCCTAAATGACCTTACATAACTCACCAAAAAACAGCATGTACAATTTGATGTTTTTCCCATCAGTGAATATAGCAAACATAACCCTGTTAGTACGACCCACACCAACCAGCTGAAGCACCAGGCCATCTCTACAGATAAACTTGTTTGTCCCCAAGGAGCAATTTATTTTGCAGCCAGCAAAGAACAATAGCAAAGAAAAGCACAAATACTTCTCTTTGAAATAGAAAAATAACCACAACATTCATGATACAACCAGTACACAAGCCTAGTCTACTACAATCTCTGTTTTGGACAATCAAGTTAAATGACCAATGAAAAGCAAGTGCAAGTCAAGCCTCAAGCCTTTTGGACCAATTCAGAGTCAAGCCTCAAGTCACCAACAACTGAAATAAATATTTTCTCATCACATCTGCTTCAGCTCTCCC
Organism: Phalloptychus januarius; assembly: GCA_902982915.1. Taxonomy (NCBI): domain Eukaryota; kingdom Metazoa; phylum Chordata; class Actinopteri; order Cyprinodontiformes; family Poeciliidae; genus Phalloptychus; species Phalloptychus januarius. The sequence continues at coordinate 5,792,502 of CADWAE010000362.1, forward strand.
TGCATGGCTCTGGGTTGGGATTCCAATCCAGTACTGTTTGTCCCTAGGCCATAATTATTACATGAATATTATTTATAGGACATCTATCATATTGAAAATTTTCTAATGATTATCTTGTAATCATTTACTTTTCTTACCATTCAGAAATCTACCAGAAGCAGATTCATGTGATATTGAAAATTGTTCAAGTGTAATATTTATGCCTAATATTAGGCGATCTGTTCAGACTGAACGCAGACTTTCACTCAATGACTTCTGGCAGTTTGACTTAAATCTCAGACCAAGAGTCGAAGTCAAGTTTCAAGTGTTTTAGGCACAAGTCTAAATGAAATCTGAAGACTTTTATCTTTGTGATTTGAGTCTGATTCTTAAATTTAAGCAGCCATTTCTGCTACATGACTGAGAAAATCTAATTGGAAAAATGCTAAAGACAGATATTCCACAAGCTTTTCTCATGTCTTAGTTCTAAAATAGAAATTAGAATGACTGAAAAGTGGCATCATTGGAATAAAACATTACAAAAAACCCAGCTTTACAATTAAATTGAACAATGTATTTGTATTTGTACTATATTTGAATTTGTAATTATTTTAGTTATCTGGCATAAGAAGGTAGAGTTTTTTCTTTTTTTTCCAGACAGTCTTTTCAAATGAAAGTTTTTGGTGATTGTCAACTCACTCAAGTTAAACATTATGTTGAAACATCGAGGTAAGACTGTTTGATTGGCTGTATTGAAGATCAGCTCTGAGAGAACCTGTTAGCCAGGGAAGATGAAAAGGGCTCAAAAAGAAGAGTTTAAAAATGTATATTTCATGAGAACTGCCAAGTTCCATCTGCTAGCAGAGCAAAGAACCTTGAAGTGAGAATGCTGGGTCCGATTTTCAAGATTGTTGGCCGTGTTAATGTGTTAAATATTGTTGAAGTGGTGTTTATAGGGCCAGTACAAGACAGAAATGTGGATATATTGGACTTTGTAGTTGCAGTTGATAAAAAAATGAGACATACCTTTGAAAAGTTTAAACTCATAAATATTTTCACAGATCACTGCAAATTAAAAGCAGGTTAAAGCCAGAAATGATTTAACTATTGCAATGATTAAATACAGTGTATAGCAGATAATAGGATGACTGCAATCTATAAGTGCGCGGTCATTAATTACCTTACAGCAGATATGGATTACTGTTGAGTCATTTTTGGTTATTTAGTGTATATAATAAGATTTTATGGAGCCGCCTTTTAAATTGATTAAATCATAAAGCTTTTAATTATGCATGGCAAAATAACTCACTAACTTCAGCCACATAGGAAATGGCAAACTCTATGATGTCTTTTTCTTCCTTCTGTCCATACAGTTCATTAAGTTTTAAAATAGGAAAATCAATGCTTGGAATCTATATTGTCAGCGGTGGTTTTGAGTAAATGCATTCAGTCAGTGGGCAGAAGTGGAAGTCAATTCGAGACGTTCGAAAAAGCCTCACAGTGCTACCGCTCCCACCTGCTTCACTGCCATCAGCATCAAGCATTTATTTTTTAATGACTGTGTTTTGAGCAGCTAAGTGCAGCAGAGCACGCCCGGGATGTGTGCTCTGAGCGTATTGACAGGAGGAGGTAAAGGGAAGAGAGAGAGTAAACCTCAAAAGCGCTAACCGCAGAGTTCACAGGAGAGAGTTCAGAACATGTGGCTCTGGCGGCTGCGACTGGGGACATCAAAGTCAACACTGCGACTGGAACGAGCTGCCTCTGCAAATTGCTTGGTCAGAACGACTTCCCTTTGCTTCTTGAAATAGTGAGGATCATTTCAACAATTTATGCCAAAAGCATTAAAAAGGGAAAATCCCATCTGGATGCTAATCTAATTATACCCATGCACTAATAACACTGAAGTTAATTCTGATCAAAGGTTTCACAGATGCCCACTTTTGTATCATGTCAGTTCAAGCTCTTTGTTTCTGATCAGCTAAATCCTATAGGCCAAGGGTTCAGTGTGCTTAACACTATTACATATCTTCCCATGTTTATTTGGTTTATCTCAATGCATGCAAATATGGACAAACTAAGCACATTTTGTGAGTCTTACAGTTAGTCAGCAATGAGAGGTTCATTATCTATAGTGCATGTGTACTAGGAAGAATGGTGTAACATTTATAAAGTGCTACTGCTTCATGACAAAGATACTTATTATTGTCACTTATGTCACTTTATCTATTCTTAATAATCATCTGGCATTTATCAACTCAATTTTGACGTTAATATCCAGATAAAGCCAGTTTTCCACTAAAACTGTGCTTACCTGCTGGGAGCTGCAACAGAAACCACACCTAATGCACACACTCAAAAGTCTGTTACTGAAACCCAAAGTAATTTCCAGAAGCAATTAAACCTGCAATGTAAAATTAAAGTTGGCGTTCTGAAGGAAGTTAGATTAAGGTCCTATAATCACTTGCGTCCATTAGATAAATGTTATTGAAGTCCTTTTACTGACTTGTATTGTGGCTAAAATTATACATATCAAATTATTTGTCTCAAAAGGCTCCACAGGAACTCTGAAACTTTGCCCTTTCCAACTCAGACTGTGAGACCTCGTACATTCTACTACAAAAGACTGCCAGTGGGTGTACGAAGTAGAGTCACCCTTAAAATCATGACAAGTTAATGTGAAACTTTAAAACCAGCAGAACGGACATGAATTATAATTACTTTACATATTTCTTTGATATTCTGAACCTTCAAAGGCCTCGATGACAGATCACATTGTGAGCCTTTCACATTATGCTAACAGTTGAGGGAATAAAATTAAAAAAGTGTCAGAATCTGATTTTCTTTGTGCCAACTTTACTGGTAACCAGTGACCAATGTGAAGGATATTTAAACGACACTTTGAAATTGTAGTTCAGGAGTCTTTTTATCTAAATGTTTACTTTTTAAGAATACTCCTCATTCTGAATAATCAGGTAAAATGAGGAACTAAGCTGACATTAATCTGAAAACGAAAAAACAAATGGTTTCCATACTAAAAAACTCAAACTATGGCATTACTAACACAGCGAAAGCAATTTTGCCACTTGTCACTTTTACAATCAATGTTTACTATTTTCAACTTTCTTTATACCAAAAATCATGTTGTCTCTGCATATTCCTGCATCTGATCATATGTAATTAATCTCTGTCTGAGTCTTCTGCATTCATTTCTATCCATGGAATATAGTGTTGCAACACAGATGTTAATTGTTTGACAAACCCGCAGAAGAAGTAAATAAAAGTTTAATGCAAAAGTGATAGTGTATAAAAGTATCTTGCGTCGTCTAAACCAACATGAAAGTGTTTAGCTTTTGGTTGTTGAACTGTATATATACAGTTTTAGCTCTATATATACGGTACAGTACAACTATATATATACAGTTGAAACAATACATTTCAACTTTAATATATATAGAGCTTTAATATATACTGATATTAAAACACACACACACAGTCTCCAAATAAAAAGTTTACAACTGCTTTTAGAAACAGTGAAAATGGCAACATGGGGATGTAAAATCATGACATAAAAATCCTATGCTCCTTTTTACATGTAACAACACAAAAAGACAAACATTTGGTTAAAAAGGCTGCTCACCTTTTTTCAACCCTGCATTTATTTGCAGTTATCAGGTTAGTAACTGGAAACAATTCTCTCAGCTCAAGAAGTTTTGTTTTTTACCTCAGGGGTGTTTTGACGTGTTTTAGACCATGAATGTTGAATGGTGCTAAGATCAGAAATTCTTATAATGTTTGCCCCTCTCCCAAAGTTATACAGAATCACTGGGCAGTCCTAAAGCAATGATTATCATTAAACCTTTCCAAATGTTAGTATAGATTATTTGCACATCATTTAAATGGACAGAAGGCTGGATTTAATTTTCAAGTGACATCATTGGCGAGTAAAGCAGTTTATTTCTTTGTTTTACTGCATCAGTTATTTTACTACACAGCTGCCGTCTGTTATTGAACCCCATTTGCTTTCACATTGTCTCCATCAACAAACTCTTTCTCCTTGAAGAGTTGTCCTCAACTTTTTCTGTGTGCTTCTTGAACAGTTTATGCATTTTAGCTTAACTAAAGTTACAAATGCAAAAAAAATTGTCATTGTGGACACGTTATATGAAGAAAATCTGTGGAATGAATATTCAAGCTGTTGAATATACACATAAGTCAATAACGCTAAACTTCCTGAAGGAAGAATAAAATACTGAATTCTGTGATCATTGACTAACTCAGCATGGAGCTCTAATTAGGTCTCCCATCGGCGAGAGCTGGTATAAACTCGCCAAGTAAACACAAAAATCAAAATGACTTCATGCAGTTATTTGTCCAGCTCATAAAAAACAGCTTGGGTTAGGTTGTTTTGCATAGGTGAATGCTTTTCATTCATTCAGTTATTCATTCATGGTCAATAACTAGACATCCAGTGGTTCAGAAATTCAGGAGCAGCCATGACAATACTTCAAAACTCATGTTCCTCTTGTTCAAATGTAGACCGTGTTTTCTCTCCACGGCTGAGACTGAGCATCCTTGCGGTGGAATGGCCTCGCCCTTATCCTCAACATGCAGGTACACAAACATCAAAGCTTGCCAAGTGCCTGGTCGCTTTTTAATTAGGCCAGCGTTCAAATGTATCTGGAAAACACTGTTCATCTCTGTGTGCAACAGCAGCATGTGGCTTGATTACACCAAGCACTTACAGCGGAGGACATCCATCTCCAGCACATGCGGAGCCTGCAAAACCGATCTCATCAGTTGGCTTTGCGCTGCCTCAACCTGCAAAGCGTCCACTCCTGTCCAAAAGGAGACAAATGACAGGTAAATACACCAAACAGCCTGTCACTGTACTCATCCACTGCCCATTTTTCATTTGCTAGTAACAATGCAGGGTGGAGAGTGTTTTTTGTTGGGGCTGCCGGTGCGTGAATAACTTGGGGAGGAAACAGGACCAGTAATTATTCTTTCTTCCACTTGTTCTTCCTGTGGCATCCCACCATTGCTCATACACTGAAGATGCAAGCAACTGAATTCTGATGAAATCACAGCAAAGCAACAGCTTGCATACCTGATGCATCACCACACTGCCTTGCAAAAACACTCCAATCCCTTGTACTTTTTTAAAATATTTGGTCTGATTACAATCCAATTGTCCATCTGATTACAATGAATTTAGGAGAGAGGTCAGGTAAACTGTTGTGAAGTTCCAAACAGGATTTTATTATTAAACAATGACCCAAATTATGCACATTTCTTAGCACTCTGCTTGATTCATTATTTGAAAATGGAAAAAAGTTAAAAAGTGTGAACTTACATGTTGACAATTACATGAATCCAATCTCTTTTTGGATTGGCAAAAAGAGAAGCAGAGTCTGATAATAGGAAAACTATTAATCCTGTTTGTAGTTTGCCACAAGCCATGTAGAAGACACAACAAACATGTGGAAGAGTGTGTTCTGGTCTGTTGACATTGCCTTTTTCAGCAGGGACAACAACGCTGGTCAGAGTAGTTGGGAAAATAGATGGAGCTAAATAAAGGGCAATCCTGGAAGAAAAGCTATTAGAGGGTCCCAGAATATTGGTACTTGTCTGATGGTCCACCCTTCAGCAAGGCAGCAACTTGAAACATTCAGCCAGAGAGAAAAGAATGGTTTGGATCTAACAGTTGCACAGTGTCCAATTAAGAATATGTTGTAATATTTTAAAATGCATGCTCCCAGTCATTCCCTGTCCAATCTAAGTGAGATTGAAGTGCTTTGAATAGCAAAATGTGCAAAAATATCAATCTTTAGATGTGCAAAGCTGGAAGTGACCCACCTCTACAAACATTGTGCTATCAATACCGAAAAAAAGCGTTTCTGCAAAGGTTTGACTTACAGAGTTGAATACTAATGTGTCCCTCTTTCTAAATTTACATTCCAAAGAACTTAAAAGCATGTACAAATTTCCTTCCACTTAATTTGTGTTGGTCTATCACATAAAACCCCAATGAAACTCATTAGGATTTATGCTTTTAACATGACAAAAATAAGAAATATTCACTGAATATTTATACTTTTCTAGACTCTGTATGCAGGAATGGATGGTTATACCCAAGCAAAGGATTTGAAGGAGTGACCATTACTGGAATTGCACCTATACACTACTCACAGTAAAGAGTACAAGCTGTATAAAGTGATCAGTCTGTTGGGGGATTAAACACATATTTCATGTTTTCTGCGCTGTAAGCTAATGGAAATAATATCAGCCAGTCAGGTGTATCAGGTGTTAGGCACTGAATTTATTCCTGAGTGATAGCACAGCCAGTTTGTTATGCAGAGTAAGCATAATATGAAAATATGGAGTATTAAATAGAATGTCAAAACAGAAGGCAGAGAAGAGCTAACCTCAGGCCAAATGCAAATGCCCTGTAGCATAAATGCATGACAAAAATCTACTTACCGCAAGTGAGTCATAGCAGCAAGATGGGGGAATTGAGAAAAGCGGAAAACACTGACCTTTACTATGGTAATATAAATATGTAGTGATGTTCTACAACAGGAGAATGTATGCGTTTTATTTACATTGAACTGTTTCTTTCTTGGCACAGCTGAAACAGAAAAAAAATCTGTTGACCTGTGAAAAGCTCCTGCTCTCCCAGGTTTCTAAAATAAAATCCCTCATACAGTCTGATAGTCTCTTTGAGCCCATGAAAAGAATACATTACTCAATAAATATCTATTATTAATATGTACTGTCTTGTGTGCAGACTCTAAACTATCACACATGGGGCTTTCATCTCCTGATAAAAACAAATGAGCTTTTCTTCCAGTTGTTTGGGTGTGCATCTGAGGAATTCATCTGTCCACTGTGGTTCAGATAAAATATTCACTGCTCAGTGTAGACCCTTGTGCAGTCTCTGTGCAAACACACAGCAGAGCACAATAAAGACAGAGGCCAGAGTGTGTTCCAGATGGCAATGCTGCTGTGCTGGGGAGGAGAGGACTGGCTATTGAAAGGTCTGGCTGCTGGAGGACATGAAGATTTTCTTCCTTCTAGGAGACGATTGGTCTCTCTGGGAACATAGAACTGCTGCATAGTTTTAAAGGTCGAGGCAATCACTACATAAATAGATTTGGGACTTTTGAAAAAAGAAAAATCAACAACCACACCCATTTATGCATTTTATTAGGATTTTATATGAAAGACTAACACAAAGGCACACAATGAAGGGGAATCTAGAAAGTTGTGGTGTGCAATTCCTATTACTCTGATGTTCCTAAAGGTAATCCAGCTGTCTTTGAAGATCACCTGATGAGTCAACTTTGTTGCCCTCGTTCAATAATAATAATAATACACCATAGTAGTAATACTTCTGTGATTGCCTCTGAGGTTTCTCTGTGTACAAATCAACATCATGGAAACCAAAGAATGTATCAAACAGGTCATGGATAAAGCTTGGGAGAGGCTGCAAACCTACCAAGACTTGACTTTTCACCCAAACTGACCCAAGAGGGTCAGAGTAACTCTGGAGAAACTGCAGTGATCCTGAGCTTAGGTGGTAGAACCCGTTTACAGGTTGAGATTTTCCTTTTATATAAAAAACAGGTAGAGCTCACAGGTAGAAGAAGATGCTCTGGCTCATTTCAAATATTTTTCCAAATGAAAAACAATATGAACACTTTCTATTACACGTCCACCTCATTGTGAAACATAGTGGTGGCAGCACCAAAATGAGGGGGTGCTATTCTTTAGCAACTAGAAAACTGGTTAGAGTGGATGGGAAAATGGATGGAGCTAAACCCAGCGCAAACTTAAAAGAACAACCTGAGGCACAGTTAAGGTTCACCTTCAGCAGGACAGAAACCCTAAACATACAACCTGAGCTAAAATGGACTGATGTACTTTAAAATCCAGTTTGTGAAAAAATGTGAAAAAGTTTAAAGACACTGAAGGCTTTTAGAAGGCACTCTGGAAAATGTTCAACTCCCTGCCTTGACCTTTGAAACTATGTTGCAGCAATTCTGTGTCCATTTGTGTGATGGTTTCTCCGCTTCCGTTGGCTTCCAGTGAGACAAATTGTTTTACAAATTCCTCCATCTTCTGCTCTCCTTGGGCCTACAATCCCACTTGTTCATACAGAGAAGAGCCAAGGTGAAACCTGTCATAACGAATGACTTAAAGAGATTTCTGGGCATGTTCACAGACGCATATAGCCAGTCAGAAGCAACAAATATTGAGCAGACATGTCACAAAGAGCCCACAAGCGTACCAGTTTTTGTGCATGAGCAGCGGTACTTTCAGGTCATCCCAGGTCTATGTTTGGAGGTGGAATCAAAATTATGATTATGAGGCTGATGACAGTAAAATAAAGCAAATCTGACAGTAATGAGAATGAAGGGCATGCATTTGTAGGTGGAATAATGCAGCTTGCGTGCCCACCCCCTGGAAACACCTCCGTGGGTCGACCTGTGCCTCAGGTTAGGTATGTAATCAGATGTCAGAGTGTGTTAGTTCTCAACAGGTCCTCCACCTTTGTTTTTTTCTTGTCTGCAGGTTCAGCCCACACACTCACTAGCCATAAATTCACATCACAACAGCAGCGGCAGCAGCCTTGGCCACTCGTCAGCTTTGGTTTTCCCACTCTGCTAAAACTTCACACTCGTTTCAGTCAAGGTCCATTGACTTTGTATGCCCTTAGTCCTTGTCTAGAACACTTGTTACCTTGCATGTATTACATGCTCTGACGGACTTCTGCTGAGTGTAAGAGGGAAAAATAGAAGGCAAAGAGGGATAGAGAGTTCACAGAAGTCATTGACATGCATGGATTTCTAAGTTACGGTGTCATTATTTCATTAGTTTTCTTATGCAGATCACCAAAGAGAAACAATCTTAGGGTGCCACAATTGTGAATTAGGTCACTTCTCATTTACCTTAAAAAGCTTTCAGATTGCTATGCATATACAATTTACATTTCTTTGACCAGACAATTGACTTACACTAAGGGGCAAATATAATAATATGGAAGTTTTAAAATATATAGTGTTTAGAAAAAGGAATTTCAATCACTCGTTCTATCATTTGTTAAAGCTGACAGGAAAATGATTAGACAAAATGGAGGAGCTTTGAACTACAGCTATGACAGGAAGGCAACAGCCAGGCCATTAATAGAAATGCTACTGCTCTTTGGGAGCATGAATTTTATTAGGAAAGAAAAATCCTTCAATCAGTTCTATGCTGCTTCTGTCAACACAAATTACCTGTTTACATTTACAAATACATTTATTAAATAGAAATAATATCTCTTATCTTTTTGAATGTAAAAGCCATAAAAAGCTAATGGAACCATGGATGTTTAACTTGAAAGATTATACTGAACTGTGACTTAAAAGGAACTTAAGTTATTTTAAGATTAATGCTACACACTTAGCATGTAGGCAACGTCTGGAACTAGTGGATCATTCATGTGATTAAAAAAAAATCTGAATATTGTACTCTAAATGTGTATTCACTGAAGTACAATTAAGCACAACTAATTAAGCATGACAACACGTAAAGCCCTGATACTTTGGTTTCTTGCACAAAACGCTCATTTCTGAGCTGTCAGGTGACAAGAAAAGAAGAAAGCAATTTACAATTATGCTTCATTCCAACTACCCATCCCTGACAATGATCAGTTGGATCATAAACCTCAGCTCCAGCAGGTTTAAGTCTTGCCCAGTAAAGAAATTAACAAATATGACCTTTTGTGAGCACGTAAATCCTTAAATCAGTGGCTGCAGCCATTATTGTTAACAAGCCCAATCCATCCATTTGTTCCCTCTGCTGCCCAAGACTGGCTGTAAACAGGCTATTAAAAAGGTCTGCCCATGTCTCAAGCGGCCTCTGGCCTTGGGCTCGCAGCACCTGCAATGGAGCTCTTAATGAGGCGGAAAATTAAAAGGTTTGGCTGGACACTGAAAGCTTGTTTCCTTCTGTGGAGTTTTTGTTTTCCATTCATCTTCTTCTCGTCTCGTTTTCTCAACATGGCCCTCCACTGTCACAAAGTTATAGGTGGTAGTTATTTTATTTAACTAGCAAAGGGCTTCTTATGTAAGAAAGAGAAACAGGTACATCTGGAAAAAGTTTTATTGTTTTTGTAACTCACTTCAGTTTCAATTATAAGAAATAGTATAATCATATATGAATATCAAGTACGTCACTTCTGAAATAAGTGACAAAGTGACAAAAATAGTTAACTTTTTCATCACATTCAAATTTTTGTTCCTGTACATACAGTATAGCTCATTAATTCAATAAAAAAACTGAGCCAAACTTATCATTACATGTGCAAAACATTCCAAATGTAAAAATGCTTTCCATACATTTCACATTACAATAGAACATAATTTTCACATGAAAAACAATTTCCTTAAAATTTTCCCAACAAGTTTCCTTCTATTACATCATATTTCCATATGTGAAAATATGTAATAATGTTTGTCAAATTTTCATGAATTTTTGTTAAAAATGAAATAAAAGCAAACATAGAGGCCAGTTATAGTATTATCCTTTATAAAGTTAATTTCAGTGATTTAAAATCTTTTGCCAGTTTTGTACATTTCATTATCAGAACGGTTCTTCGTTGCCCAGGTACAGAACCTGTTTAACAGAACTCTCAAGTAATTTATAACGTGAAATACGAGACTACTCACACCCACTGTATCACAAGTTATATTTGATTTTGCACATGTGAAATGTATGTTTATTTCTGCAAAGGAAAAAGCTACGAAGAAATATAAAGATTAGGAACAGAGACCTATCTTCCATGTATTCAGAAGAAAATTACAAGAGTTGTGTGTTTCCAGATCACCAGTTTACCTCTGAGCAGAAAAGAAAGTCTCATAAGGAAATGATTGCAATATTTGCATAGATGAAAAAAAAACAAAAAAAACAATAAAGTGGTCAATCAAAGCAAAAAGATATGCTGGTGGGTGTTTTCTTAGGTTGTTCATGTCAGTTAAATTCTTAAATCAGAATTTGTCTTGTCCTGTTCAATTTATTGGAGAAAATCATACCTACTGTATATGTGTGGTCCTGTTGTGCTTTGAATATGTCACCTCCTTATCAAGAGACCATTACACAGGAAAACCAACCCTGACCTCCTGTTAACCTATCTCTATGAAATATTAACCAGTCTTTATGGCTTCCGTTTTGTACAAGCTGGGTCCACTTAGCTGTCTGACAGCAGTTTCAATTCAATAAACAGGTACAAAGAGAGCTCTATCAGCGACGAGACCAGATGATGCTCCTAAATGCCACTCATTTTCCCTTTTAAAAATATCAGAAATGTTGTCACCCTCCCAAGAGACCATTTAAAAATGAAGGAACAGAAATAACTCCAAGTCTGCTTTTTCCATTTTTTGTAAAAGGACACCATAAGATTTAAAGGTCTGCAGTTATGAAGTTGACCCAGGAAGTCACTTTTTTGAGGGGAAATGTAAGTGTCAATATCACAAGCCCACTTGTTCTAATTAAATTTTAAGAGCTGAGCTGAGAGAAATCCTGAAATTCTTTTGAGAGGAAGCGAGAGAGCTCACAAACACGGCTGATTGGTAGCCAAGGGACGAGAAAATAGTTTGCCAAAAGGTAACAGGAACTTTCCTTTGGAAATGGCTTGCTGACCCCTTCCATTGACCTCAATCAGTCAGTCTTGCTGCGTCTCACTGTTCCCCCCATCGTCTGGCAGTTTCCCCGGGTTACCACGGTAATGGCCTAATTTGGAAGAGGTTGTGGGAGGAGAGAACGAAGACACTTACTGCGGGAAAAGGACCTGAGTCTTCAAACCAAGGATTTGGCCCGGTGACCCTCTGTTCCTGCTTTATTTGTGTTGTTTTGCTGAGCAAACATCTGAACTGGTTTGGCTTTTGTATGTAGGTCTACCATCCTGGAGGAACTCAAAAAGAGAACTGTGTAAATGTAAGTTGCTGACAAAACAATTCTTTCAGCAGAATCCCAAAGCAAAGCTCTATACCAAGACGGGTTTTTGCTGCGCCTCAGATCATATCTATTCCAAATCAACCAGAGAACAATGAAAATATTGTTTAGGGTGGTCAAACCATGAAAGTTAAAATCCTGTTTTTCTTTTTCAATTTAAGAAATAGATACACTAAAAAATATAAAAGCTTTACTATTTAAAGCATTTTTATTTAAAGATCATTTTTCTTCATATAGTGTAACTGATCCAAATGTAATAGATCAAAAGCATCAAGGATTGAAAAAGAATTACGATAAAAACTGCAGTAATCAAACTGGAGGGAGCATAATGAAAAACTCTAGCAAAGAACAGATAAAATCCAGGTGCTTAAATAAAGACATGGTGTGATTAGTGGCATTGAATACAGGTGAGTCTAATTGAGGCACTAATGAACAGCTGATTGAAAGTACTGAGAGGGGGAGCTGTCAAACTAGCAACAATCGTTGTAACAGTAAAATGTCTTAGACGCCCAATTATGGACTAAAATTGAATTCAAGAACCGGTATAATAACTATTGATTGATTTCAGCAGAAGGAAGAGTATTTGTTTCAGGATGGAAACTCTTGTTGTGGAAGCTTATAGCAGACAGGGATGGTGACATCAGGGAGACGGTGTGCTTTTTGAACCTCTTTCTTCACAGGCAGAGAAAGGCAGTCCCTCATCTGGGAGCTTTGGACCCCAAAACTATGCAGGTTCCACAACTTTGCTGTTGACAACTGATGCTGGCTGCCTTCCAGACCGGAGGTGAGACGCCCTGTTCCAAGCCTATTTTCCATTGCTGGACAGTGTTTTGCTAGCCACAGCAGCTAATGAATCCTGACACAGACGTTCTGAATGGAGCAGGTCCCAGAGCAAAGTGTTGGTGAGGCTAGAAGTAATTTAACTGTCCAAGCTTTGTTCCTGTTTGATCACTGATAGTCCAGTAACATGAACTTGTCTGTTCTTGGATACAAAGAGGCCATGAATCCAATGATATGAACAATGTATTACATGACTGTTGACCCATAAAGGGTTGTTTTAATCACGTATTGTGCTCACTCGCTTTTACATTGGTTTTCCTGTAAGCTAAGGCACAGATAGCTCTAGACACCAAATACATTCATATGGCTTGTTTTGATTGTAGAATATTTTAAATGGAAATTATTGCTCTGTTTTTGAGGTCAAACATCTATGTAGACCCCATGTATGTATATATTTTGCATGGAACCCACTTGGGTTCAACCAAGTCAGGCAAGCTACCAGTGGTAGCCAATGAAATTTGGTAAAAAGTGACAGGTTTTCTTTGATGTTGATCAAACACCTGGAAAGCCGGGACAAATGTGTTTTTCCCCCCACAGCTGACCCGAGGTGAGCTTTGGAGCACACCTCGCTTTTCTACAGAGAGATGTCCAAGGCTTCTGTACTCTGATCCGGTCCAATGAGTCCTCAGCGAAGTGGTCACACAGAAGTATGCTGTCCTGTCTCCCTGTCACACCAGTTTCACGCAGTGCTGCTTTGATGATAAGCTGAGTCATCCAAAGTGAAGGCTGCTGTGAAAAACCAAAGCACAGAAATGTACCTGGTACCAGAATCAAATAGAAAATGTGTTAAGCCATTTCAGAGAGGACAACATAACTGATTAAATAATGCTATGGTATCCTAGTATTTATTATAAGAAATATTATCAATGTAATAATCTTCTCTGTTCATATTCATTATAACTCAACTGATGTCTCAATGAAGGACTGAGTTCATGGACATCAAGAGGAGAAAGATGACGCTCATGGAAGAAAAAAACACTAAACAGACTTACAAACAAAATGTAAAAAAAAAAAAAAAGCTCTAGCTTGTGTTTATCATTCATGACGTCTAGCAGAAATATGTTTATGCTATGATTATGTGGCTTGGAAAACTGAACTACAGGAAAGGAAACCCACACTTATTTTAATTTAGATTATAATTTAGGGATATGCTAACAATTTGGTATCATGTGTCTGTGACCTCTTCTTGTTTGTGTCTTTTTGTCTTCTTCTGTCTGTTTCCATCTTTCTCTTTTTCACAAAAAGCCCACCGAGAAATAACTAGTACACACAACTCATCAAAGTTTAGTGTTATATATACTCAACAATTATCCAAACTTACCTAATGTTTACATTAGGTAATGTTCATATCACCTAGAAAGGAAAACCATTTCTTCCCCAGCAACAGTCTGCTGCTCAGTTGTTCTGGGCTGTGGCCATAAAGTTCAAGATTCTTGATACAAGCAACTGAAATGAGCATCCACAGCAGTTTGATTGGTCTAAATCAATCAAACTATGGTGACTGGTTTAGCTCCTATTAGGGAGAGAAGAAGCTGTGTCTACATGAAGCTCCCCAACAGAGGGAAGCATTAAGTGCTCTAAAATCTCCAGCAGTCGACTGAGCTGACAGTGGACTTCATCAAACACATGACATGGCTCCCCAAAATCATTACTGGGTGTAGAAACGCCCCACTGTACATTAAGCAACTTGTATTCTGTGCAAATTAAATTAAAAATATTCTCAAAAGAGAAGTTTATTCCACTCATCAACAGTCTGTTATAGACTGCCTAGGAATGTCCAAATCACAATTAGAAGGAGATCCATTTTTATCAGTCCTCTGGCAGTCATCTTCACATATTTTTATTTTATGATATGTCTGGGTGGGGTGTAAATTCAGGGTAGACTGAGCTAAAACAACAAACAAGAAGATCTATTTGAAATGCCATACCAAAACAAAAACATAAAATAACAAGTGCTAAATTCAAAGACAGTCCATCCCTACAAACCTTCACAAAGACACTCCACTTGTGGTCTACAGCAGTGACATCCAATTCTCTTGAGCTCATAATTCAGCTTTAATTCATGCATTATCTCTGGTTCAGGAGTGGCTTATCACAAGAAGGGCTTCAATTAAAGCTCATATTACCTATTCAACCATTTTTTCCATTTATTTTCCTTTCACTGAACTTTTTGCTTTTATGCTTAAACTAATCACTTTGTAAACAGACATCTTTTTCTAGCAATGAAAATTAGCATTTTGTGACTTACCCTCCTTGTATAGCCAAATATAACACTTCTGTATTTTGTTTTTCATTTGTCACATTTTCTGTGAAACGCATTTTGTGTTTTCATTAGCTGGAAGCCAAAGAAAATCATCTCACTCCATGATGATGATCATAATCATCACAATTAAGTGAAAAATAAACACTTGAAATGTAGTTCTCCTGTGTGCAATAGAGCTTTACAGCACACGTTTCAGTTTTTAAATAGAATTAGTGAAATAAAACTTTCTCATGATATTCTAATTTTATGTCACTTCTGACATAAAATGAATGAGAGATAGACTTGGATTAGTTTAGCAGTTTAGCGGATATGTCCACCTCCAATAAACAGGACACATTAGGTGGATGGATTTACATCTGAATCTCAAAAGAAAAAAGAAAAAAAGTTAATTGCCTGATACACGTTTGTTAAAAATATTTATCATACTATAGCTAGTGAATGAAATTTCTAGAAGCATTATACACAATCTGAATGCCATTCCATGACACAATTACAAGCATATTGTGACAATAAAAAAGGCATAATAAGAAATGCTGAAAAAAACAATTTACCAGAGATGTGTCCTAATAAACTATACCACTAAGTGTGTTTTCTCACAAGTGTCACATAAATAATAGAAATATTTTCCAAAGGGCCACCACAGAGACCAGAAGCCTGTCCATTACATCAGAGAGCAGAAGATTCTAAATTAGTCCTTTTCTGGGAAAAACTCTACTCCAATATGCAGTTTTGTCCCTAAATGCACACTTAGGATGTTATAAATATTAAACAATCAGAGAGTGTGATCAAAATACTCATGATCATTTTATTAATGTGCTGTGAAAAGCCCAGAACAAGGAAGGAATTATCTACGCATGGCTGATTGACAGACCAAAGTTATCGCTCATGATTTTCTCCGACTGATCCAGTACGTCTCTGGGACTGTACGTATATATCTGCAAAACTGGCAGAGACATCACTCGCTTTCTTCTCCATTCTTGATACTTATGATGAAGTGGTGGGTGTGATAGAAAATCTCTCATCCTTTTCCCTGCAGTTAAGATGGCAACCAGACGAGCAGGAAGAGAAAGCGGCATGCTATGGCGGCTTCCATCACTTATCCGCCACTCATCCATGATTGAAAGGCATCTGCAAGCCTGAAGGATTGCAACATTTATATCATGCTCCTTAAAAAAATCAAGAGGGAAGTATCGGATTCAGTTAATATTGACAGAAAAATAAAGAGAAAGAGAAAGTCTAAATAAAGTGTAAGTTGGTTTCCTCTTGGGTAAAGCTTCGACTTTTTGTCTTTCGTTTTTCCCTAGTTCCTGCACTAATCTTTTGGATGGATTCAGCTAAATTCTTACAGTATGTGAGAGAACATAAATGGAGAGCATCCAGGGATTTGGAGGCACTATTAAGGAGACAAAATGATCTATCAAAGCAGCTGTTGAGAAAGGAAGCGGGAAGTAAGGATGATGTGACGAAGCTATTTTAGTAGAAATGCAGTGTCTCTTTTTCCTCTTCCTCTTTATTTCATCTTTTTCCAAGCCTCCTTCGCTCACTTGATTTGACAACCCAACTGTGATGACCTTGTTGTTTGTTTTCTTGCTCTATTTAGTCTTGCTTACATTAATACGAATACATTATACCGGACCTTTCGGACCCTTGACAACACAAAAAAACCGAGCCACAACAGGGTCAGGGCATCACGCCAACACCGTGGGCTCACAGATGGACGATCACAGTGAGAAATGAGAGCATGTTTCTTCTTTTTATTATTTCTCTCCCTTCTTGTCCTCCTTCTTGGTATCTATAGCTTCAGGAAAGCAAAAGATTTCTGCCATCAGTCAGAGCCCAAGGGTGCCTGATGCGTTGAATCTTCATTAGATGCCTGGCTGGTGTTGAGAGAGAAAGGGTTGAGGAAATGGTAGGAGGTGGAGGATGGGGGTCACCAAACTGATTAATGGAAGAAAGCAGCATAGCGCTGCACGCTCCATTTTTTTCTCCACCCACATCCCGCTCAGAAAGCAGAGAGATGCATCCAGCACACTGCTGCTGCAAAAACTCAACCATCATCCAGCTCTAGCTAGTGAGTTAAAGAAGCCAGCTTATGCGTTAGATGTTTTTTTCTCTCTCTTTCTCTGTGCCAGGGATGGATAGCTTGGACCTGTCAGTCACAGGTGCAGCTGGGGTTTGATGCCTTTAGAACATGTGATATCATGCTGCGATAGGAGGCCGGAACCCAGATTCAGGCAGGGAGTCCAGCAGAGAATCGAAAGCACTGCAGTATTTTGAGCAATGTTTTAGAAGCCTTTTGGCATACAAAAAAAAAAAGAAAACAATAATCACATGCAACATTTAAAAAACAAAAATGGTTTACATAATGAAAATTTATGGTGCCTTTGCAAGAGTAGTCTTTAAACTATTTTGCATATTAAAACCACCAAATTGAACACCTTTGGATTGAACTCTTTTCAGACTTTTATTTGCAAATAAAGTGGGAGAACATTTTCTTTCCACTTCAGGATTAAACACTAATTTCTGTTCATTCAAAGAATTATAAATGAATTACAAATTTTGGCTTGAACCTGCCCAATCAATGTCCTGAATAGAAAAATTTATATTCTATTCAAGTTCATGTTGTTTCATTCATAGTTTGGTAATTATATTTTGCTTGGCAAAAAATAGTCAGTGGGAAGGTTTTCTTGTCTTTACAAGCTGATGTTGGTTTGTAACTTCTTGAAGGGGTTGTCCTAAGAGCGGCTTGCCTTAGTTACCTGCTGAAAGCTTTAACTCAACGATAACTTCAGTTGGGTATTTTCCCACATGAAACTGATGTGAACTGATTTTTGAACAACCTTATGCAACTCTGTTTTCTCTGTGGAAAGCCAAAATGGTGCAGCTCGCCCATTGTTGTATGTTGAAGATCTGTTTTTCTGGCAGATGTGCTCTAGAACAGTTCACACCTTCTGCTAAGCCAATAGGTTAAAGTCACACCATAGTTTTCCCCATGGAACCAAAACGACTGGAACAAGCTCTGGTTCAGTGGAAAATATTTCCAGAACTCCCAGTATAAACGAAATTAGACAAGTTTGAACAGCCAACAATAACTTTCGGTGATTTCTTGTTTACTTTTGAAATCAGAAGGTGATGCAGGGAGTAACATCAAACTGAGCTTTATAGTGTTTGAATTGCCAGAAAAGTCATAAGCTCAGAGCAGAATAATAATTCCTTCCTGTTCTCAGTTACAGACAAACTACTACTGGAAATGCTATTAGTGTTCAATTTTATTTTAGTTATTCAAATGTTAAACAAAAATCTGCTTAGATGTAATATTGTAGAAAGAAACAAAATGGCAGAAATGTGAAAAAACATTTTTGATTCATTATTTGGAGACTGGGATAAACTTCTGACTTTTCCACAAGGAATTCTGACCTTAGGAGACCTTGCTGCTTATTTTTCCAACTTGGACCTTGAAAATATAAACTTTTAAGTAAAAATGGAACACATAATCAATTCATATGTTTCTCCAAAATGGGCATTGTCAGTTTGTTTTTCCTTGTGAAAAAATATCCACAAACTAGAAAAGTCAAGGCCTTACGATATTAATATTTTAGAATATCTGTCACTGGAGTTGTAACAAGCCTTACAATTGAAGTGTGATGTCTGAAGTGGTGCTTGTTAGAGAACAGTTGTCTAACACAAACAGCAGCCATCTTAGACATTAACTAATTTAAAAAAATCAAAAATACACTTCCAATCTAACGTAATGTTTAGCGAAGGGAACAAAACACCAGCTAAACTCACCGGAAATAGGAACACAGACTCTTTCACAGACGTGAAACTCCTACTCATTATAATTTTTGTATATAAAAGTTGAAATAGTTGCTCTGTGTCTCCAAAATATTTCCAAGATAAACTTGGCACAGTGAATGTCAGGGTCAAGTCCTTAAATCTTGTGCAAGTCTGAGATAAGGATGGTAATATCTGGCCAACAGATCAGAAATCAAAAGAGAAAATCCTGCCAGGTGGTGAGGGAAGAGATGATAAAATCAGACAGAATATTTAAGGAAAAGTACATTTAATCTTCCCCTCAGTTCCCATCAAATAAGCATCACTTCTCTGTGAATTTAATTAATGCCTTGTGCAGTTGTGGCAAGCATCATCAAGTGGCTTCAGTCGTCTGATAAACATTAATGTTAAGTGTTTGAGGATGTCCGCTTGTTCTTATCTTTAGTTTGCAGGGAGAGTCTGGTAGCCCAAAAATTTTGTGAACGCATAAAAAAATAAGTCCTTCTCTGCACAATTAGCTTTTCATGCCTCTGCATAAATTTAAGATGCCTAATTACAGTTAAATAATATAAATATTTGTTCAGAATCCATACAAGATCTCGCATCACACATTATGTGTATTTACATTTAGTTTTGTTGGTTCTATAACTTTGATATTCTTTGACCTCTGGCAGAATTATTTCTCTGCAACAAATTAACTTTTCTCTGAGATAATTACCTGTCACTACATGGCTACTTGCAATAGTTTTATTAGTCCTTAAAATTTTTACAACTTATTTTATTAGGATTTTTAAAAAACATAGGTATTCAAATACATATTGTTGAGAGGATAATTATTAAAACCTTTAGCTCGTTGTCTCCTCTCTCGTTCCCCGGGTCGAGGATTCCCCGCGCAAGGGCAAAAAGCACATACACACACAATCTACTTTTCCACTGCAGACACATCCAGAGTTTATTCAGACAATCAAATGCATTGAATCACACCAACCGCACACCAGAATCATCAGAAACTCAAAATCACATGACAAACATTAATCACCTGAAAGAAGCAGAAAAATGGAGAGCGCCAGTGCCGCTGCACCCCAACAATCTGATTAATTGTTTTAGCGCCAAAACTTTTATAGGAAGGTGTGTTCTCTTCTCTAATGTATGCAATCTGGGAGGGTTCCTGCTTCCCTGACTACAAGAAGTTTCAATTTTCAAAGGGAAAATGCTCTAAATGATTTTATGACTGTTGTTGCGGGGCCTGGTGGGGTCTTGAGAAAAGCAGCATTTCACACCTCTGTGTGAGATCCTAGAACCTATGCAGGTGTCCTCCTACACAAACACATGACAAAGGACCCCAACTCTTACATGGGTTCAGGGAAAGGTTATCTCTACGCAAACCCCCTCTTGTTGTCCTAGAACAGATCTTTGCTGTAAACTAGATGTTAAGAATAACATGGAGGCTAGTGGGGCAGAGTTCTGCACTAACCCAGAATATCAAAAAGGCAGATTTGGATACAAGACCTGGAACAATTATTTTCTACTGATCAGATTATGTTGATTGAGCCATGAATATAAATCTAACTTAAAATTGAGGCCTACTCAAGGCAGTGTTAATCTGTCTAATATTTGATCGTGCTTAAAGTTAAAACTAGCATAATTGAATTAATATTTCCAAAAATATCTAATTAATTTAAATCACAATGCAATCATATGACAACATGGTCATCCTCAGAAAGTAAATAACCATGCAAGAAGAAGGTATGTTCACAACACTTCAAGCCAAGATTAAGAGACGTTTCTTAGTATGTTTCTAATAATCCACAAACTATGATTGTGATCAATACAAGAGACTGAAATAAGCAGTGAAAAAGTTAATAATTGTCCACAAAACCTAAACCAGGATGAATCTAGTTACATTGCTGCTTAATGTTGCTCACTTGATTGATTTCTGCACATATTAAATCGCCACTGGTGAAATGGAAATTTCTTCACTCTCAATTATGTGACATGCCAGCAGAGCAGTCATACCGGTGACATATAAATCCACTGTTAGATACATTAAACACTGTAAAGTGCCTGAGCAGACCAGAGCACTTAGTTTTGAGACTTGTTCAGAACTGAGTGGGGGGGCTCCATCTAATTGTTCACTCTTTCAGTTGCATATCAATCTTTATGCTGTGAATAAAAATGTACCTTGGAATATCTGTAATGTAAAGTCAAGTAGGGATTTATTGGTTCCACTGAGACCTACCCTGTGTTTGGAAGTCCATGGAAGTTTTGGGAGGTTATGCAGCTGTTCTGAGGTGAATGAAATCTTCACATTTCAGACATCCTGGTCCTCTTCGTAAACCACTTTCAATGTGTTTACTGTTTCTGAATCAACTTGAAGCCTACACAGTGTTCTCAATATTCTGAGTTTTTCCACAGCCATTCTCTATAAAAATGTGAATTAAATGGCATGAAGAAAAACCCAAATAGACATACATCGAGTACATTACTAACACCTACTATGTCTCTCGCTGACATGCACAAAATACAGAATTTGGTTTGACATTTTTTTTCAACACATGCTGCTTCATTTTGACAGACACGTAACATATATGCCAGATGCCACGTATGAAGTATAGTTGGCACTATAAGTGCAGTAGTTCAAGATGTAGGGATTCGTCCAGTAACCGGTGTGTTACTAGTTTGAATCCTTGTTTCATCCATTTCCATCATCTCATCTCAGCTTTGGACAGATAACATCACCTGCTTTGCCTGCTTCTGTTGATCAGAGGGCCTGATGGCACCAATTCAATGGTGGTTTCACTTCTGTCAGTCTGCCCCATAGTGGTTATATGTAAGCTAATCATCATCAGTGTGTGAACATATGTATGACTAAGTGAACCTAAATGTAAATGGACTGACCACTCAAAAGGTTTACACTACAAACACATTCACCCATGCGCCCTCACAAATGTGCACACACATCACAAGGCAACTTGGGGTTACGTGATTTGCCCAGGGACACATAAATATGTATTGCAGTTTACAATAGCTCAAAAATGTAATTTTGTCAAATAAAAATCTATTTGTGGCTTTGCTCTGGTTCTGTTTCCTCTTCAGAGCTGAAAACAGGTAAAACTCTGTTGCACCTATCCAATTTAATACATATTTGTTTTTTATACAAAAATATGAACAATATCTTTACTCTAGAGTAAGCCAAGTATACTGTCTGTTTAGCTTCTGGCAGATTGTTTTTTACCTCAGTTTAAGAGGAAAAGTTGACAACACTGTCAGCTTGCACAGTAGCAACTAGTTAGTAAGAGAACTTTAGCTTCCGCAATACCCTCCACCCACCTGTCCCAACTATTTTTTACAAAAAAAGATTGACAGTCTGCACAAGACTCAGCTTTAAACTTTTCTTCATTTACTCCTTTTCTTCTAACAACCAGAAGAAGCTTATCATCCAAACTTCATGGGGGAATTACCTGTGATTGATTGTGGCGGCCTACATTTCAAGGACTCACCAGAAGAATGTGTTTGGGGACAGGTATGCTTAGCTGACCTCCCTGGCTGTTGATTAATGCTTTGTGTGCTGCTGATTTGTATCACTCTGCCTGAGAGTGCTCAGAGAGGCACTGGAAGACGTAGTCCTCACTGCTTTGATAAAACTTGTGTAGGGAGAAAAACACACTTTCCATGCCCTCTTATAGGCAAATACCAAGTGATTTACGTGGTAGGAACACAGGCACTCCAGCTTTGAGCTCTTCCCATCTGCTGCTTCTACTGCTGCTTCCAATAAGTTGCAAGGACATTGCCCAGAGGCTGACAAAGGAAAAGTGAATGAAACAGGGCTTCACTACTGACACAAACCATAAAATGAGAAAAGCCGGGAAACGTTTGTGTAAACACAATTGGGCTTTAGAGCCTCCAGGGAGAAGATTTAACATCCCAAGCAAGGGACAGAGAGGCTCATGCTTAAAATCACATCCAGGCACTGTTTAGTAACATGCTACTGAAAGGAAACAGCCTCGGCACATGCAGACAGGGGGCGAGGCACGCGATTCGTTTCATGTGTTTATACTCAAGGCCAAAGAGCAAAACAGGCCAGCGCTGTCTATCCCCAGGCAAAGGGTTTTTGTTTGACACAGATCTGTTGAACTTTGTTTACCATTTCCTTGATTTTCCATTTGGGTTCCTCTCTCCGCAGCTGCAGGGCTAAACACATGTTTTGTTGCAGAGGATTGGAGTGATACCTAAAGTCCCCTGGCTCAGAGTCGAGTGTTTTGACTGATAGACAGGTTCCCCTTTGGACAATGCATCATGTCTTTCTTTGGCTACTGACACTCAAGAGCATCAGATGAGAGGAAAAATGCCTCAAAACGAAAAACAAATAACTAGAGTGAGTTATTTTGATGTAGACTGAAGTATTCTACTTTTTTCAGTTTGTGGAGTTCAATAAATTCTTTAATTTCACAAAAAATGTGATTAACAAACTTTACAGCTGCAGTGTTTTCTATTCCTTACTCTGAGGTAAGGGCTGATGTAATTTCACTACATCACATGGTAATTTGCATATAGAGACAGAATCAGAGAATCCACATAAGTAATGCAGATTATGAGATATAATCTCCTATTTATGCGGACTATGTCTTGATTAATCCAAATTTCACCTCATCCTTATGAAGCACCATCTAAAGTATTCATATTTGTTTAAATGTTTTCACATTTCAATGCAAATGCAGCTTTAAGTATTGGGGGGTATGTCTCTGCCAGCATTGCCCTGCCAGCTACACACTGAAATGTTTTCCCCTTCTACTTTACAGGTCAAACACAGTTTGAATTAAAACATTTGCGAACATCAACAGTTTTCAAATATTCAAAGCATATAGACATGAGACAAACAATAAACCTAAGGTGTATTTGAAAACAGAGCTGTAAAGTTTTTTTTTTTTGTTTTTTTTCAGAAAAACTCTGGAGCAGAGTTTTTTTTTTTTTAAGAAAAAAAAAAAAAGATCAGTGGTGAAATACTGAAAATGATTTGCTCTTACTGCCATCTTAAGTCTGTCTGCCAACTTTACACATTCTTTTTTTATGAGTTTTAAAACCAGTCACGTAAGGTGACTTCCTGTTGAGAATGGAAAGGAATGAGAAATTGCTACAGTGTGGAGAGCATGTCCCATGGGTGAGCCCAGAACAATACGAGCTGCTAGCATAGGTCAGAAAATCACATGTATGGGCATTTTCAGGCACACAAAATGTGTGAAATGTGCAGTCCAAGTGAGGTAATATATAGGCCGTGAAAATGACAGATCAGTGGCGAAGATAGGAAAAAATGGCACAAAAAAAGCGTGGGAAGGATACGGGGTATCATCCATCCAGGTCTGCGGGTGATCCATCAGGATGTGTCAGGGTCCAGTAAAAGGCCATATCCAGGAGAAGTAGCAGCAGATCTGGCCGCCAGATGCTGAGCACTCTTGTGGGGATGGATCATCTTCCTGTTTTGTGTGCTGCTCAGGGAAAGAAGCCAAAAAATGATCTGAGAATATGTGAATGGTCATGCATTTGAATGAGGGAGGCAGGGCGTGGGGCATCCAGCTGTGCCTGTCTGCCTGAGAATTACCGGATACCACAGGAATTCAGACAAAGCAAAGGTAGGGCTGCAAATACGAAGATATTATGTGCTTGTGCATATAGCCAAGACAAATAATAAGAGGAATGAAAATCCAGGATCATAAGCTGTGCATAAAACTCAAAAACCGGGGAATACATGAATATGTTTAGATTAATCACCTTTGTGTATGATCATTTGTGCAATTCAAATATACTCAGGGTTATTGGCCTGCATTAAAAAGCTGTGGCACACATGTATCAACCAGCTTGGCACAGACACTGTGCATGAGAGAAGCTACATGATAAAGGGTTAAAACAATATCATTTGTGATAACTGGAGAGTGAATGGGAGGGAGATTTGCTCCAGTGTTTATGCAGTCAGACAGAGCAGCCCCTTTGATGCGTGATCATACTGTCGATGGCTTGAGAGTGCACACACAAAATGACAGTTTGGCATATATATATATTGGACACCCAGTCCAATAGGCACACAAACACTAATCCACAGAATGTTGACTAGGAATGCTAGAGTAAAAGGTGAGCGAAAAATTAAACAGCGTTGCTACCTGAGGTTGTCGAATCAAATAACATAGCTCCTGAGAAGAATGTTTGACAAACATAGTTTTGCATCTACAGTATTTTGCAGAAGCATTAGCAACAGAAAACAATGCTTCAATGTATATTGAGTTGAAAAGCATGCTTTTTTTTGTAGATGTTTCAACATAGTTGAAAACCATGCAGATACAAGTCTGATGACAGTGTAACATATAGTACTTATGTATACTGGAATAGATGAGGAAATAGTGAAAATTAAATCAGAAAAGAAAATCCTTAGGTTCAGCTGCTGGAGGGAGTGGCAATTTGTAGTAACACAGACAACAACATTTTGTGCAAAATGTTAATGTATTGATATATACAATATTTACATGCACTATTTACAATGTTTCATGAAATCCAAAACAAAAAATAGCTTTTCTCCCTTAGCGAGGAGAGCCACTGAACCACAGCAGAACAAAAGGATGCTAGTCAAGTTCAGTCCAGCAGCTAGGATGCGCTGTTTCTGGTATTCGTTAGCCAATTTTTTGCTTGCCAGTCTGGTTCTGATAGTACACAGACAATCCAAAATGGGGTCTGGATGTAGGAGGGGAACCTGGCCTGTGAAAAACAGGCCCAATTAATCAATCTTCTATTATTTCTTTCAACAATAATCATACATGTACATGTTTTTTTCTGTTATGAAATATAAAATAACTCACTCATTTCCGTTAACCACACACTCCAAATATTTTGGGTTCAAATGTTTCATCCAGATGACAAAACATACTCGGTTGACCGAGCCCAACCGATAGCCAGGAGCCCAACCGATAGCCAGGAGCTAGCATGCTAGCGCTAGCATACTAGCTCCCGAACATAAACAAACACTCACCAGTCCCTCTTGCCAAACCTCGTGAGTGTTTTATTCACAATGTTGAATCTAAAAGTCGAAAGGCATATGAGTAGGTGCCAGCATTTTAGAGAGTTGCTAAAAGCTTAAATCCGGCTAGAAGCCTACCTGCCACAGCGTCTCCCACCCAGACAGGTGAGCAGCAGTCCTATAAACAGTTGCTGCCTAATTAAGACGCTGACGTGCAGCCGATCATGTGACTTTTAAAACCACACGAGAACAAAAGAAAAGAAAAGAGGATTTTAATTTTAAATACCTCTGAACAAAAATAAATACATGTAATTAACAAAAAAATAAGAAAAAAAATGTTCTGGTTACATCAGTGAACAGTGCAGTAAAACCAATGGCAGCATTATGCAGAGAAGCAATCAAAAAGCTTAAGGCAAGTCTGCAGTTGCTTCAGAGATCCAAACCACAGATGGACAGTTTGATAATAAAACAAGTATTTGCATTGACCTACACACAAGTATGTCCTCAGTGGAAGAGTGGAAAGATTGTTCAGTTATTGAAAAAAATATTAGTCCCAAACTGTGGAACTTTGACACATCCAAATAAATCGATGGCAACCTTCCTTATCTGATGATTAAATTAAGTAAAGCAGAATGGCAAATTGATGGTAAATTGAGTGCTATTTTTCTGTTGTATGTTGTGCTGTTAATAGTGTAACAAAGGCATGTAACATATTGCTAGCAGTGCAAAATGGCCAGGGCAGCATCCTGCTGTGGAAATGCCCACCTTTAACAGGTACAGGCTGGTCAGAGTTGATGGGAAGATGGTTGGAGCTACATTCACAGCAATCTGGAAAAAAAAGAATCTGTCAGACACTGAGAAGATGTGAAAGAGGTTCACCTGCTATGATGTAGACCTCAAGGGAATGAAATATTTATTATAAGACTTTTTAATTGATGATTAGATATGCTCTGTGTCCAACCCAACTGACTAAAGTAGTTTTAGAAGAAAAATGACTATACATTTTAATCTTGCAGCTGGTAGATAGATACCTCAAAAAAACTTGTTGCTGTGACTGCAATGAATTGTAGTTCTACAACTACAATTCATATCGATATGAATCGATATCAATGTCACAATTTTCAGGTTTCTGTTTGTAAAAACATTTGAAAACTTGCATGACATCCCTCCCGCCTCAAAACTATGCTCTGTGTTGTGTTGTCTATCACAAAAACCCCTGTACCGGATTTGGAAACGGTCAAGGATAATACATATATGCTACCAGATATATTAGAAGATGAGCAAAGCCCTGTAACATACAGGCACATGGCCGAAAATTCATACCAGCTCAGGGCAACTGCGTTATGTGGATGCTACTGAGTAAAACCCAGAGACAGAATATTAAAAAATCAAGATCAAATCTAGTTTCTCTGCTTTGATACACATCTTGACCCCTTGTATCCAATGTATTATCAGACAGCGGGAACAGCAAAAAAACCATAAAGACATTTTGTTTCTGAGTACTCCCTCATTAGCTGAGGCACATTTACAATGTTTACATTAATAAAGCAGCAACTTTAAATGCCATTATTTGTGTTAAGTCGGCAACAACAGCAATGAAGCCAGCTCATCTTTGCGACAGCATTAGGGACATATGCACTGGTTAATGATGTCTCCAGATTGCAGAGGGCTGATTAATTGATTAGGCCCATTAGGAAAGGCACATTAGAAGAGCTATTAATTTTGCAGCAGCAGCGCCCCTACATGTGCTCCCAGAGAGCAGATGGCAATGAATGATGTATTTTGTTAGAACAGTAAATATTGACAGGTGTGCCTGGTAGCCTCCTCGGGCTCCCCATAGATTGTGCAAAGGGAGAGGATTCTAATTAACCGTGTCCAGCTAGGAGACCTCTGGAAAGCAGATCTCCTGACCCACTTAAGTCTTAAAATGGCCAGAGAGTTAAGTAGGCCTTGTGCATTGCCCTCTGTAATATAGGTCTAGATGGAGAGTTGGAAAGTGAAGAGATTTTGAATCTAATGGTCTGGGCTTGACCACTGGAATGGTCTGTAATAGGTCCTCACCTCGTACCTCTTTGCCTCCAGTCACAATGTGGCACACCATTTCAATCAAAAAGCCAAGAAAACTCATTTCTGAGCAACCTTGGCATCTGCTGCTATTTTGTTGCTCAGTGGTAATTTTTAATCTACAGCTACAGATCCCCTCCTAGACTGAACCGATTCCTCATATAGACACAGAAAAGCAACAAAATAGCAGTAGAGTAACAATGAAACTACACTGATTGGCATTACTCGCTCTCTTTTTATGACATATGAATCAAAGTTGTTACCTGCCTCACTCCTGAAATAAACATTTCAATGTTTTTTATTCAGGAAGTCAGAACTGATCTTGCAATGCTACATATTTTTTTATTTACCCACTTTGTGCTTTTCAACGTGAAAAGAAAAAACAGCCCAGAAACATGTGAAAAGCAAGATGTCATTAACGTATTGATCATATGTCCTTCATGCTGAGAGGCAGCAGCGCTACCAACTGAGAGATGTGTCTGCAAGGAGCAAAGAAGCAGATCCCCTGGGGTTTGGGTACCATCAAGATAATTTCAGTAGACCCAGGTCAGTAGCTCGGAGGTGGGGGTGATTGTGGGGCGCCACATAACTGAAATGATCCTCAGCTGGATCATAGTGAGGAGGGCAGCTGTGCAAAACATCAATGCTTGAACCTATTATGGATGCTCAATGAATAAATATGAATAGATATAAAAACACATTCTAAATGCAATGTTAAATGTTGCTCCATTTTTTTTGTAGATGTCACCTTGACCTGACTTCAACAATAAAGCAAAAGGAAATCCTGACTAGAAAGCACAACCAATTTCTTCCTTGGTCTTCTAAAATGTTTTTGTAAATTTCAGAAAAACACACACACACAAAAAACATTACAAACAGCTGTATGCAGTAGTTTTTTAAGGGTATTAACAATTTTTTTTAAAACTACACATTAGGCAACTAAGTCCAACATTGAATAACACATGCACTGTGATGAAAGATAACTATTTTTTTCTCAGTGTCTGATATTATTTAAGATTTTTTTGTTAGTTTGTTTTATTAATCAAAACAATCCATTGTCCGTTATTGAAAAATAAACGTGTTGTGAGTTTATCTATTAACTGCTATTATGATTAGTATCACTTTAAAGCTGCTGTATGTAACTATTATTAAAAATCACATATTTTTATTAATAGTTAAAAACAATCACAATCAAATCACCTACTGTCATCACAGTATGATGTGAGATATCTAATCTCTGAAAAAGTGACACTTCTTCTCCTCTTCCTAGTGCTATGATGGCCATCTGTAGAAATGCACTGGCCCCATTCAAAAACAACCAATCAAAGACAGGAGTAAGGCCTTAGCGCTGTCAATCAAGCTATTGTAGGAGATCAACGTGCTAATGGTGGAGAAACAACTTACTTTTTGGAAAAACTGTTTATCTTTTGTTATTGTTGGCAATACCTGAGCATTCTCAACAGGATCTTCTGTCAAGAAGTAGCTGTAACATAGGAAAGAGCAAGGTGGAATCATGCAAATGCACATACATATGCATGATTGACAGCACTAACTCCATTTGTTGTTTCTGACCAATCAGAGCCAGTAAACAGCACAGGGAGCACTGGGAGAAGGCAATGGAGCTCATTTTTACACAGATTGTCCGTTTCGTACTATACTGTCATGGCATATCGATAGTTTTAACAAACATGTAAAAAACTTTTTTTTAAATAAAACTTACATTCTACAGGCAATCTCACAGGCAGACTGCAGGCAGCAAACACTGCCTGCAGACTGAGCAGAAAGGAGACTGATTCCACTTCGTGTCCACATTGCAAATGAATCACAATCAAAACAGCATCAATCAATGCTCGCAATTCCAACTCCTGACTCGCCAATTGGGTGTCTGAGTGATATAGTTAATCACCCAAACACAGGGCTGTGACGTAAACACCAACCAAGCTGTACCTTTTGTAGCCAACAGGAGAATTCCACTGCAGCCACCTTTCAACCCAAATAGATCGGCACTACGACAGTTTTACACCCAATATTGCAGAATTTAGCTACTTTATCCAAAAATTTCACAATTTGCACAATAACATAAAGATAGAAACCTTACAGCCAATTTATACAATTTATTATACAACACTTCAAAACAATTTAATTATCAAAAAAATTGTTTTTAATTTATGTTGTTATGATACGTAAATTGCTCCGTAGTGAGCAGCATTATATTGCTTTACTCAAATCTTTGGCAGAGGCACAAAGGCCCAAGCTGTGTGAAAAAAATACACTCAGCCTTTCAGTTACACGACACAGATGACTGTTGTTTGATAAAATTGTTTTCTAAGAAGCTTTTCCTTCCAGTGATACGTGTCGTTTTTGTTATTTTCCAACCAGCCATGGTCCCCAGGAGAAAACAGCTGATGATCCTCAGAAGTATCTATCTGGAAAGTGAAGGAAGAAAAGCTCCCCTCCTTCCATACTCCATGCTTCCTCTGTCTCTTAAGTGTACTGCGTTTTGGTCTTTGAAACTCAGCAGCACGCTGTCCCAGTTTTGTTTTATAAAACCTTTATAAGATGAGGACATGTGAGTGTTTTTGTCTGCTTGTTATTTTCAAGCATATTATTTTTGATGATATACCTATTTTGTAGCCCTTAAAAGACACAAAGTAAAAGCAGCATTTATTAGATTAATGGTCACTTTTATTTAATATTTAGAGGGAATTATGCTTTTTGTATCTCTAAGTTTCAGAACTATTGTAAAGAAGCACTGTGATTCAATTATACAGGTTAAACTTTAGATTAATTTCAACAGTAAAATGAAAGAATATAAGGCCCTTATACATATAAAGTCTTCTATTTGGTTACAGGTAGCATAAAAAAGGTTGAGAAAGACAAAAAGCTTCTTATCAATGTGTCATTATTATGTTTTCATTTCTTTGCTCATGTTTATACAGTCCAAATGGGTTTTTGAAGGTGATTCATCATTAATATTTATTTCTTATAAAACTGCAAGGATCTATGAGAGGGGAAGGCATTTCAGATACTTCAGTATTCTCCCTCTTTGGACTCTATCAAATCTTGTTTTGATATCCTAATG
Organism: Phalloptychus januarius; assembly: GCA_902982915.1. Lineage (NCBI taxonomy): Eukaryota > Metazoa > Chordata > Actinopteri > Cyprinodontiformes > Poeciliidae > Phalloptychus > Phalloptychus januarius. The sequence goes on from CADWAE010000362.1 coordinate 5,823,498, forward strand.
CCAACCATTGTAACTATTATGGCATCTTTATTTGTATTCTTTTCATTTTGATCCTTTTCTATTCTGAAATGAATAAAACAAATTACATAAACTGTAATTTATGTGTGCAATTAAATTCAATCATAAAGAATTCAATTGCACATATTCCAGTTTTGGCTGCACAGTTGTGCAGCTGGTAGAGCTGTTGCCTTGCAGCAAGAAGGTTCTGAGTTCGATTCCCAGCCCCGGTCTTTCTGCATGGAGTTTGCATGTTCTCCCTGTGCATGCGTGGGTTCTCTCCGGGTACTCCAGCTTCCTCCCACAGTCCAAAAACATGACTGTCAGGTTAATTGGCCTCTCTAAATTGTCCCTAGGTGTGAGTGTGTGTGTGCATGGTTGTTTGTCCTGTGTGTCTCTGTGTTGCCCTGCGACAGACTGGCGACCTGTCCAGGGTGACCCCGCCTCTCGCCTGAAACGATGGCTGGAGATAGGCACCAGCAACCCTCCCGACCCCAGTAAGGGACAAGAGTGTAGGAAAATGGATGGATGGATGGATATTCCAGTTTTATCTCTGTTTTTTTCTGTTGGTTGGTACAAAGATTCCCATCAAAAGAAACCTAATCATGTACTTTCTAGCAGTCCATCATTTTGTGCATGCATGTGGTGACAACAGAAAGAAAACTGCCTTTCAACAGAAGAAAGAAAAGCTAAACCTTGCTCAGTGTGAGTCTGCTGAATGGGGCTATAAGACGACTCAACACACAACAGTCACACAAGTATTGGCCTTGGAGTACTTTATCTGTTAAAAAAAGCAATGAGTTAATTGCAGCAGTTGTTATTCATTTTGGTATAGTTGGAAAATCTAGAGAACAAAAAGAGCACAAATAGTTACAGTGAAGGCTGATTCCCCTGTTTCATCTAGGAGAGACCAAGGAATAAACACAAAAACACAGGCAGGTGCGTCATCTATGGAAAGAGAACATTAAAGTATTGGCAGGAGTAGCCGATGCCTCCAGGAAGGTGTTGCAGCTAATCAGACGTCACTTCTGATGAAAACTCTTTGATGGGAAAAACAGACATAAAACATAGAACTAATGGGAAAAATAAATAGTGAAATAAAGTAGAAGAGCGAGGAAAGGTTGCCAGTGGTCAGTTTGTCCTCCAGCAGTATAAGCCTGTAGCAACTTAACTACAGGATGTGTATGACAGAGATGTGAACTTACCACTGTTCCTCTATCTCTTTCCCTGCTCAAATTTATTGACTGGTGTCTACCCACCCTTCACACAAAGGTCACAGTCCAAAAACACCATGTTTGGAAGTGTGAAGTAAAAGCTGAGGGCAGTGTCTGTGCAGGGAAACAGACTCAACACATGCATGTTTTCTACAAAAACCCTGACATGAATTATTTTCATTCTAATTTCCATGATTTTCTTGGCATTTTTTAAATAAAGTATGCTGACAGAGACAAATGCAATGTGAGCAAATAAAAAGTTATCCAGCCAAATGAAAATTTATTTGGTTATGTTTGTAATAAGTGGTTCTTTGTGCTTCGCCAGAAAATGTTTTTTCTCTTAAGGATTCCTTATGGTAGGACAGTTCTCTCATAAAGATGTGACCTTTAGTGTTAACGTCCAGGTATACTGGGTATTTTCTTTTCCGTGATGCACTGGTGACTTTCTGGGAACATTATGAAGTTTGATCATTGTTGGGGTTTATAATGGAAAGCCCGAGGCATGCACCTGTCTCCCTCAGAACTACTTGCTTAGCTTTTTTCATTCTATTCTGCAGAGCATTCCCCCAAAAAACACAACTTCTCTGACATTAAGAAACTGCTGCGCATCATTTACTCAGTCAAAAAAATATCATCAGCCACAAAGTATCCCTCCATTGATCAGCCACAACCCAATATATGGCCCTGGTGCTCGTAGGCAAGATCATTGCTGAGCCGTCCCACATTGGCCTGACACTTTGAATTTTTTTCCCTGAGGAAGAGAATAAGGATCCATCAAAAAAACCTGCAGGAGTAAGGACTAATGTTTTTACTAGAAAACCTGCTCTGCTGAAACTGCACATTTAATATCATCTGTACTGGTAGTTTATTGATTTATTGGGTGCACATCTCTCATATAATCCTTCCACGACTTTCAAGAAATGTCATCTAATTTGACATTTGCTGAAAATAGCCGTCGTCCATCATAATTATGCAATAGCTTCCACCTCCACTGTAATCCAGTTAATTATATATGGGCTGTCATTTAATTATGCCTCTCTGATAGTCATATGTCCACCTTCCTTATACATTGCATGGATAATATTTAAATACACTCCTACAGATCTGATATTTTAATGGAGTTGACATTTAAACAACCCATGGATTCGCCTATCAGAATGTTCTTTTACACAACAGCTTGCGGTCACTTTACAATACATATTTATGACTGAGTCTATTATGACTCTGAAGACTATTAGAATCTGTGTAAGTAAGTAAGAAATGATGCCTGGCTGCCCTTCAACCCAGGTGCCTGAATGCTTTTTAGGCACTGAGCCGATTACACAACACCACGCTTGTCCATTATTTAGCTACATAAGAGCAAATAAAGGGAGCTAGCTCTGTAAGACATTGCCAGTAGAGGACAAGTGAAGAGAAAGAGGTGAGTCATTCTTCCAGTGTCGTCCGCTAAGCCTTATTAGCAAGAAAGAAATTGAACACAGCTGATGCATTATGAAAAAAAAGGACTAAAAACCCAGGCTATCTCTAATTGTCTTCACCCTTGAATAAAAGGATGAAATAAGGTCTTTGTCAGCAGTTTGGGCATCTCTCTTCATTCCCTCCTGCTTGCCTTGAGATAAAAGAATCATCAAAGTTGCATAATGATTGTTAATGGGATCTTTATTAACCAAATTATTGTCTCGCAGATAATAGCTCTCTCAATGTCATGTAACTGTTTTCCACTGCAATTGAATTAAAGTTGGACATTAGTGGAGTTATTTAGCTACTATCAGAGTGCCTCTCCACCACCTTTTCGACTGGGACAATAAAGCAAATTTCGCCTTAGGCGTTATGTGTTGCTACTGGTCTTTGTCTAGGTGGGATTTTGTTGGCATGATAACAGAGGAAAATTATTACAATTTTATGGCGTTAAGTTAAAAGTGTTAAATAAAAATGTTGCACCTACAGATTATTGTATTTCTTTTATTTAGGAAGAAAATAGCTATTACCATATTTCTACAAAAAATACCTTGTTACACAGACCATCGTTACAGCTATAAGATTGCTTTATTACTTGTTTTTAGCTATTTTTAATTTCAGTTTAATGTATGCATCAGTTTAAGGTTTGCAAGTGAAAAATAGCCTTCCAGCTGGTGTGTTGATAAACATATTATGAATATGCGCTGACCCTTTAATAAAATAAATAAATAAATAAAAAATAATAACAATAATAATAATAATAAATTAATTTAAGTCAGTGTCAGGTATAGATATTTTGAAGAAGAGAGTCAGTAGGCAGTGTGAAAACAGAGAAGGATTATTCTATATTCTTCATTTGGAAACCATGAGTTTTTGTTTACTGCTTGCTTTATTTAGATGCTCTTACTTGCAAAATATTTGTTGCAAAATAGCAGTGCACTAAGAAGAGTATTTGTTGGCTCTCTGCTGGCAGCAGAGCCACAGCTGCCTCTGTATTTTGTCACCTAAAGGATAAATAGAAAAGTTGGTATTTCATCTTTTTTAATTTTAAATACTTTTTTAATACGATTTCTATTCCCATACTAGGCATCATACTTAACTAGGCAACATTTTGGTCAAGAAAGTACTTCTATGAATATCATGCAGTTTAAGAATATTCTAAAATGCTTGTTGGATAACACTGAAATAATTTAATCCATGGAAAAAATTATGACACGAAATCTTAAATTGAGCATTATAAACTGTGCTTTTTCTTGAAATCAAATCATGTTATTTCACAAGCAGTATTTTTCACATGTTGCTTCACAATGCTGCCAGTCTATCTAAAGTATGTGCAACGTTTACATTTTATTCCACTGGAAAGTGGAAAATATTTACATTTTTGTTCCTTTTAATTAATTAATATTAATTAAGATTAATTGTCTTCGGATGTTGGTATAGTAAAGATACCTGTACAAAGGTGTCTATCCTGTATGTGTTGGGTTATGAGAAACCTCAGACGTCCATATAAAAAACCATTATGTTGAAGGGACAGAGATGAGCTTTGCTTCTATTTAATTATTGGCCCAGCAGACTTAACCCCACCTCATCAGTCTAACTGAACTACGGCCCCACAATTAATTGACTCCTCTAAGTTGTCATGGACCTTCATTTCCTAAGGATACTTTGAGTGTGCCTCTGAGTTCCCAACACGTTTAGCTTATACAAGTTTTGAGCATTCACTTGTAATATGCAAAGTCCTACAGGGACTTTGAAGTTCGCTATTTCCATCTTTCTTAAAGCCGCAAGACATATTCGTCTGTCTTAAGAGTTCAGCCACTAATCAAAAAATTATCTCCTTTCATTTTTTCCCTCTGCCTATGTCTCTTTTCCAATTTGTTTCAGGTTTAATTGTTCTTTTGAACTGCCAGTACATTCACGCTGGCTCCAGCCGGTGACTCTAATGCTTTTTCTATCAAACTGTCAAGAGAATCTGAGTTATACTTTTGAATTGTCAGAAAAATAGAATGCAAATTAGGTCCATTTTCATTAACGGCTGAAAGGCATAAATTGTCTTTCATGAGGCAAAACTTGTTCAGACAGAAAATACAACCTGAAGAAAACAGAGGATGTCTTCATGCTGCATCATTTTATGAAAAATGTAACTATCAATTACGTCTTTTCTATTTATAAGGATAACTGTCCTTAAAAATAAGCTGCATCACAAGCTAATAATTTAAAAGCCTCAGCCTCTCTGAATAATCAGTGGTAATGGAGAGTTTGGAAACCTAAAACATAAAAGTAGACATATACACATAGTTGGATCGAATACAGTATGACATTAACAAAATATATAATTAAGCCTTGACTGAAGCTATACAACCTTAAATCAGCCAGGGCAGTGGAAAAAAAACCCTTCCTTTTAATAATAATAAACCATTCCAGCAGTGCAACACATTTAATTATCAATTTAAACACTTGAGTAATCAAGCATGTATTTTGCTTGAATATGTATGTATGTATGTATGTATGGATGGATGGATGGATGGATGGATGTGTGTCACTCAGAGAAGAAAACTAAATATTAACACAAACACAAGGTAAATCTCCAAGCTCCACACAGAAGGGCCCCCAATGAAATGCACAGCAGAGACTTTCTTTCTGTGAAGCAACAACCAACACACCATCAGTTTAAATGTTTCTCCACACATTCTCCACAGGAGACTTATCAGGACTGGAGGCAGTGTCCTGTACCCTTCTCTTTTACCGCAAGACCCCACAATGCGTAAGGTTTGTGGGATTCCATTGCACTATTGAAAAATGCATTGAAAATGTTTTCGCCTGAAGGCAGCATATTGCTCAAAACTCGGTCTGTTACAACTACATGACTGAAGGAGTAAACATGCATTCACACAAGTAATACTGAAGGGTTTTATTTGAATAGTCAAAAAACTAAAGTTGTACCTTGACACTTAATCAAAGAAACATAAAATAGCAAATCAGCCAACAGTAAGCTATAAGCATTATTAAGTCACACCAAAAAGCGAGAAACTTGGGACTAAATTAATTGGGTAATTTTGGATACAGTCTTATTGTAGGACTGAATCTTGATGGTTAAATACTTTACTTGTCCAACTACAAAAAATAATTATATCTATTTTATAGTTTTTTTCTATTTCATTGTACGACAATTTTAATTTCAGCTGCAATTTAATCTGTTTTTACCCAAGCATTTATCTGCTTGGGAGATTTTTTTTTTCCCCAATACAATGGGAATCTCAGTGAAAATGTCCTTGTTCCATTGTTTATTTCTTTTTTTTTTTGTAATTCCTTTTATATGCCCTTGTAATATAATATGTAATGGGGTTCCCATTACATTGAATTTTTTGTGAATTTAACAATAAAAGAATATGCTTCATAAAATATGGCAATTACCTAAACTCAGTCCTCTTTTTTTCTTTCTTTTTCTGCTGGATAAAGATTCCCGGTGTTTATTCTCCTCTCTGGATCTCTTACTCTTCTCCCTCCTGCTATGAATCACCACAGCAACCAGTTAGCAGGTGATGGGCTGACTAAATAGTGGTTCAGCTAGGGGCCATGTCGAAGCACCAGATCACGGCTCTGGAAGAGGCTGCATTTGGTTAACTTTATATTTAGTGATTAGTTATTTGAATAATTTTTTATACTAACTGTGTATTTTTGAATTTTGAGGTAGATGTACTCCTTCCCCCATCCCAAGTGTGCTAGTTTGATCAACCTGTAATCATGTAGGTAAGTTTATTTCACTTGAACAGTTAAATAAAAATATGGCTTGACTTAATTTTATTGTGTTACTTTTTTATCTTACCTATTTCAATGGCCCATTATTAAATGTTTGCTCTTATTGTTTTGGGAAAATCGATCCTCTTTTTTTCTTTTTTTTTTAACTACCTCTGTGTTCTCATACCTAACTGGCTCAATCCTTCACACATAAAACCACTGAGCTTGCCAGCTGAAAGCAGCTACATAATGAATGATGAAATTTTGGCAATCACAACAGAATTTTTCTTTCCATCTGGTTTTAAAATGTAGCAGTCTGAGCTGCAGTCAGCATGCTGTAGATGGCAGACTGTGACACTTAAACCGCACAATAAGGCAAGTATCCTTCTCTTTAGTGGGGGAGTTGTAAAAAATAATTGAATGTATTCATCTGCAAAGAAAATCTGCATCCATATAGCGGCTTGGAATGCTGTCATAGTTTGCAACCAGAATGCTACAAAGTATATTTTCATGAAGTTATTTATTGCACAGTAAACTTCAAGTTTTCATTTTGAAATCTGCCAAATGGTGACAAAGATGCTTACTGCTTATAAATGTTTCAGTCTGCACTATCCCATTAAGCTGACACCGATTTGAAACTAGACGTATTTATGGTTGATGAAGTGCAATCTTTAACGTGCAGCACTGAATTTGCAGCAGAGCTGCATGAGCTCAGCAGGAGCGCAGCATTTATACTGAATCCCATCTGTTATACCTAGCTACACACACAGTCACAGCTTCCATGCAGAGCATCGTCTCCCTGGGAAGATAATCTTCTGCATAGACTCAGTGAAACGAGTCAATCTTTGTAGAAACAAAATGTATTTTGCAGCGTCTCTCTGCAAATAATCTAAAGTGTTTTGATAACCACATTAACTTAAGACTTCTCAATATTATCATTGTTTTCCCCTACTTTAAGCAGTGATGCATTGGACTTATGATATGATTCACAGAGGATGAATATTAAACACTTTACTGGATATTTGTAAAAGCAAGTACCTTGATGCATTTGAGATATACACTATGTAAGACTGTTAAAAATTAAACAAACAGGAAACTTGTCCATGCTACCAATTAGGTAAATATGATCCAACTTAATCGGTCTTAGATCCATTGGCATTGCTTATATTGTATCCAATTTCTAATTAAGTGGAATTTATTTTTTTATAACATAATTTGTATGACAAATTGTCATACAAAGATGTTGCTTTATTTTCATTTCATGTTCTTTTCTTTTGAAACAATCTATTCTGCAAACTGTTTAGTGCTCTCCTGAAGCAAAACATCAACCCACCATGATGCCACCACCTCCATACATCAGAGTCGGGATGAAGTTCTCAAGTCATAGCCAAACATTGTAACTTCATCAGATGCTCTCAAATTTTAGGATCTTCGTCCCTGAGTGTATTATGTACTATGTGTACTATGAGGTCGGGCTGAGATGAGATTTTAATTTTTTGGATTAAGATACTTTCTCTCTACTCTAAACCCAACTGTTTAGATTTGCTTTTGAACCATAATAAATGGAACATTGACCAACATATTTTATTTTTAATTGATGATTTTAACAATGGATTTTAGCAAATGCAATATCTGTTACTGTTTTCACAATTGTTGACTGTATGATATATTTATGTTTTCATGATGTAAGGCATTGTGAACTGCCTTGTTGATTAAGTGTTCAAAACAAATAAACCTGACTGATTCTTTGCTCTTTACAGAGTGGACTTTCAGCCAATACAGAACTGGTTTTACTTTGGATACTGACTCTCTTGACTCTCAGCTTCAGTCAACATCTTTTTTTTCTGTTGTTCAAAGATAAAAAAGTTTACATCAAATCAGGTTAATCATTGAGAGGCAAAACCCATCTCTTTTGGCCTCTCTAAGAGATAAAAAGTATAGAACATTATAATTTTATAGCAAAAAACAAAATTGTTGTTTATAGCAACATAAGATTATATTTTAAATGTAGGTACTTGAACATTAAATCTAAGAATAAAACAGACTTGTAGAAATTACAATTTCTTGATATGTTTGATTTTGTTTAAGTTTTTTCTATGATGTCATAGCAGTGTGTGTGAGGCATTCCCTTATTATACACCCACATGTCTGCCTCTAATTAAGCCAAATTTTGTGGGGCAATCAGAAGCTTACAAAGCCAGATTACCATCACCTAGGCTTCTTCTAGTTGTTATAAGGCATTCTGCTAATCAAACATTCCTGGTGATACTGACTGACCTAAAATAGAAAAGATGTACATGTGTAACCCTTTTTTTTTGCTCTCATTTCAATGAGTAGTTGCTAAATTTATTTGTTGTAATACAGAGAATAATAATGTATTGGCTCTACCAGCACATATCCTACCAAAGTTTGTGGTGACAGATTGAGTCACCATCAGTCACATTAAGAAGAAATGTAAAGGAGCTAACGCTGCGTTCCATTTAACTCAGAACTCAAAACCGGAATTTGGGAATGTGGCACATATTTAAATAAAAATAAAAAGGGTGTGAATAATTTTGCATGGCACTTGTTGCATTTATTGCAGTTGGAGCCACAAAATATCTTTAAATGTTCAGCCCTCTTCTGGCTAAATACATAGTCGAGAATATTAAAGATCTTGTAACACAATATGAGTTATTTTAATCTTTCTTGAGGATATAGTTCTTGAGGACCAGCTAATACACTGATACTGTACAGCAGGTAAATCTTTCATGAGAGAAAACAGCATCTGTACACTCTGGAGAGAACATTTGGGAAGAGGAAATCTGGTGTAATGCAGACAGTAATCCTGATATTTGAAATGAACTTTATTACCAGTTTTGCTTGCTCATACAGATTCAACGAGACTCCATTTAATCATCGTTGTGAATATAAAAACAGAATTGCCTGTTAGGATACCTCTTCCCTATACTTTTTCTGTATACCACGAGTTTTCCTTTTTGGAGACATAAAAAGAAACATGATTTAACTTTTTCCTGATGTCACCTAGAGCTGTCCTCTTAAAGTGCTTTTAGTTTAATTTCTTTTCTCCACCTCCATAACTACTTCTTCTTAAATTAATGGGCCCCTAAACGTCTATCAGTTGAACACATTTAGCAGTGCTTTACTGTGCCTCAATCACTGCCAATGCTTTCAAGCATTATAACTTTCCGGCTTTGCATCAGTTAGAAACATCACCATGTGCATTAACCTCATTACAATTTTATTCAGAGCTCAGAACACTTGCTAAGGAAAAGAAAAAGGGGAAATAGCTTCAAATGAAGGTACTTTGAGGAAGTTTATGATTATATCTTCATTTCTTTTCATGCACTGACATAGGAATCTTGGATTAGCAATGAGCAGTAGATGTCAGTAATTATTGCTCCATCCAGAAACACTTTCAAATGAGTCACCTAACAACCACTTATTATTCAAGTGAAGGACACATTGTCAAGGTCCTGTGTACGCATAAAGAGGTCCTGACATGCTGCACTCTAAGTAATCATATTTCATTGAAAGCAGTTTCACATTTTCTTTGGTTGGGTAGAGCAAGAGAAACAGCTTATGTTATCATTCATTCAGAAGAAGAGGCATGCAAAGCTTTTTTCTTTCCTTTAAATTGTGTTTTCACATTTTGTTACATTACAAGTACTTTCTTCAGTGTATTGCTGCGTAGTGGAAACAAGATGACACATAGTTTTAATGTTCAGTGCTATTGTCCCTGTGGAAGGTCAACCTCAACAGATTTTTTTCCAGGATGTCCCGTATTTAGCTCCATCTATGTCCTTTTCAGCTCAGAACAGCTTGTAGATTATTTCTATGTTTTATAGTTTTAACTGAAGAACATTTAGAGGTGCAGAAATTAATCGACATATGAAACTGAAGGTTGCAATGGATTTTATTTAGAGGTATAGAGGTAATAGAAAGCAAAAGAGTGATTTTTATTTGTAACAAGTTTTGAAAACCATGTATCTTTGTTCTTTCCCTTCGTAGCTACCTTACATAATTACCTTAGCGTGACAAATTTTCAGGGATATGGATATTTTTGCAAAACATTATGGTTTTATCGACAGCAGATGAAGCACTGACATTACAAATAATAGCCTTTGAGTCCAGCTGGCGTATAAGATCTTATCATAAAGTACAAGCTGGGGGAGAGGAAACATGTTGGAGAAATGATCAAAGAACTCATGGAGTATGATGTTTTCCTGCTGTCTCATGAGAAAATGCAATTTAGGCGACACATCAGGGGAGGGTGTCGAGGGGTACCACTGTCTCCAGTTGAGGCCGCCGTGTGATTTATGTATCCTTTTTTGTTAAGCTGTCATGTGTGGATGACACAGATCAGCCCCTGCTTGTTTATGCCAGGAACAAGCAACGAGACTGCGAATGAATGGCGCAGAGATGTGGCTGATCTGGAATCACACACACATATGCACACGCATGTAGACAAATACAGCTGCCGCTTGTTGTCAAACACAAACACTCCTACTACAGTATCATATTACACACTCAGCCCACACAAGATATAGGGGCTATCACAATCCCATGTGAAACATCAGAGGTAAAACTGCAGGCAAGCACACATATAAAATGTATCAGAATTTATTCAGGAGGAGGCAAGGGGGTCCAGAGAGTGTTTGCTGTTGCCGTCTTTTCTCCTTCCATTTCTGGCCGGTGAGGATGTAGCCTCTGCCAGGTTGGGAAAGGACACAAAGGAGGGAGCCTTCAAAACCACAGAGTTCTTCATTTCCTTTCAAACATACTCCCATTTATCCATCATCCTGCCAAGAAAGGAGCAAAGGGAAAGGGACGAAGCGGGGAGATGGAAGGGGAGCTTATATGGGGAGTTTTTTGGCCACAAATTAAACTGATGGAACAACTCTGAATATGATTAATGAAAACAACTGAAATAAGACACATAGGACAGAATCATCCATTTAAGGAGTTGTAATGCCTCTTCATACAGGCTTGGCGATGTTAGAAATGAATCAAATAAATGAAGAAGTCAATGCTCATTTGGAAATGGGCCAATAAAGCAGTCCTCCCGGCTGGACTGATATTCGACATTCATTGCGTTTGACTTCTCGCAGACGTGCGCACGCACTCTGCCGTTGGCTCAAGGCTGCATCAGGAGGCAAGGCCATATCTAAACTGAGCATGCACCCCATTTTCTGCCAGACTTAACAGGTTTATATTGATTTCAGAAAAGGCAAAAAAAAAAAAAAAACACAAATGCAAAGATTTTGAATATGTCTGCTGCAGTCAGAGCTCTCAGGATCCAAGTGTAAAGTCCTCTTTAGAATCAAAGTATAAGCCCTCTGTGCTGTAGTCGTTTTTGCAGCTCAACTTGAGCTGTAGCAAAGTGTTATTGTCAGGCCGCTTTTGTTTTGTGGTGTTAGCCATTTTAAATGTAATTAGCTGTCAGGGTTAGTGAAAGAGGCTAATTCTCGTTCTATTTTTTGCCTTCCCAAGAGGCTGTGCTCAAGTCTGACACTGACAATAATTAAAACTCTGCCTTGATGGTCTCTTGTGAGCAGTTTCACGTTCCTTTTCACCCGAAAAGTTAAGTGTGTGCAATAAAGCCAACTTTGCCCCCACCTTTACCCCACTTTTGAGTAATTTGTTCCCCTTCAAGGGTTTGACCTTTCACAAGACAGGGTTGAAAATTTTAACAATGCTATCACTCTAAAACCTAGTTAAGAAGTGTTCAAACTCAAGCCCTTTTAAAGTCACTGGAATATAAAAACTAATAGCAAAGTTTGTTTCCCATAAACTTCAGTATCCGTGAAGAGAGAATATGACTTAAGGGATTCAACAATGCCCCAAAACAGCCATTGGTTTTCATATCTTTCATATCTTGTTTTGTTTTACACTCTCAATACTAAATAACTAATTATTTAGTATTGAACTTAAACTTTAATTATACACTTAATTAAAGTTTAAGGATGCACATAGTGTCAGGAGGAGACAAGGAATTAAAAGACATTTTGCAGCAGCAAAAGAAGAAAAAAAATCAACCAGGTCTTCTGCAGAGAACATCAGTGGATATTTTTTTATTTTCTTATTTTAAAGGGATAATTCCGATTTGCAAATATTGGATTTTATTGACTAGTGTTGACAGACAGTATTCTATCTGCAGACCAGGAGACAGTGCTTTGAAATGAACAACTTTCTCTTCAAAGATGAATAAATGCAGTTTAAAATAAATATATAATTAATTAAATATTATAACTATTTTAACTATAGTAATAAATGTGTGACTATTTTTAGAATTGGTAGCAACACGTCGTCTTTCTGTCTCACATATTTTTGCTTTACATACTTTTATCTAAACGTCCTTGTGAACGCTACTTAGCCATTCTTAATCAGCTTTTTTAACCTGGTAGTTCTGTATTTTTATTAGATAAATAATAAAATCTCACATGTAAGTTAATTTATTTGGATATATCTTAGTTCCATTGATTTTTGCTGTGACCCCAATTGGGAATTCTTATGAAATAAGGTTATGGTTTCAGATCAAACTAAAAATAACAAGTAACCAATTCCTTCAACTGAAACAAAATATCTATTGCCTTAGATTGACAGTAGATTGTGAAAAACTACATAGCAAAGCGGGTATTTTTTTTTCATTCAGCTGAACAGCAGTGCATGTGCAGTGAAGTACTGTATGTATGGAGGATGGGCAACTTTGCTGTATTTAGCTGGAGGAAACTGATTGGAAACCAAACAAGAGGGGCACACTTCCCTATGGAATATTTATTTTAATTCTTACAAGATGTGTCCAGTGTAGAACTTAAAAAAAGTTATCAAAAAAGAAGTCTCCAGCCACTGTCTGGATCTATTTATTCCTCACAGAATTATACATCGAGGAAGCGAGAGCCGCTTCTCTAATCATTCTCTTTAGCACTCATCTCAGTGTCATCATTACGCTCATCATCATCTTAACCATTGTGTTTACAGAAAGAGAAGAAATTGATCCCTGCATATTTTCAGCCACACACACACAAAAAAAAGGCTGTTTAAGAATGTGAGACTGACGCAACAACTTGTATGACATGGTGATATTCAGACAGCAAATTGCAATCACTTTATCCAATTAACATCAAGCTGTAGTCATGGTAACCCTGATGGTAAAAAACACTTAGGATTAAGATGTCCTATATTTGAGAGGGAGATGCACATATGTTTGCACTCAGAAAAAGGTTTAAAGATTCTACTTACAGTAACTTGCAAAAATATTCAGACCTCTTGCACTTTTTTCTTTTATTGTGGTGTAAACAAATATAACCACTGAGATCAGGTGAAAAAATGGAAACAAAACAAAATGTGTGAAAATAGTAAGTGCAATCTTTTTTTAACTGTGTGTGGTTTTTTTTATCTGAACCTCTTGAAGTTTTATAACTTGGTTTGGAAAAAAAAGTTTATATTTTTAAGTAAGTAATTTAAGTAATTTGAATGTTATACGATATATAACACGAACTGGTTCAGACAAATGAAACACAGTTTGAATGAGGTAAAGGAGAGTACTGTGTATTTTCCAGGCACATAGTGATACTTTATTGCACAATCAAATAACTACGTTATCTTCAGTTGTTATAAAATGCTGTGGATATCAAAAAATCTTGTACGGCTATGATACAAATTTGAATTTGTGTCAAAGCCGTATCTGACACTTTGAAATTAAACTGACCTCTGTGTCTTTAACAACCACAAGTTGTAAACTGACAAACTATAAAAAAGGTGAATATTTTATCAAGGCACTGGATTTGGAGATACATTAACAGCAACTTTATTGTGGAAAAAGTAATGCTTGGGCAGCCGCTCTCCAGACACATGGACTAGACATCTCTTTAATTTGTTATACGCTCAGTATTCAGCTGCGTGGATCAAAGGGACACTTAATTTTCCTCCCTTCTCCCCATTATGTGCAGTGAGGAATGAGGCCTAACCTCGCGGGAGCAGATTTGATTACGGTTTATCATTACTGTCACCCTCCATGATGACAGAGGGGCTGATCCCAAAGCCACCAAATAGATTAGCAAGAAGACCTTTATTTTCTGCTGTGATTTTATGCACCACTTGCAATCTGAAGTCTTGTTAAATTTTAATTGTGAGGTTATTGTAAGGCATATTTTTCCCCATGCCAACAGCAAAATTTTCTAAGATTGCTGTTGTGCTTCAGCAATGGGAAGCTATTTAGAATCCAAGTTTAGACAAATAAAACAGTTCTTTAAAAAGTATAAACAGCTGTAAATCCATTGTATTTAATATACAGGGAACCAAACAACACATAATTATCTCCAGTTTTCAGTGTCTCTGCCTCCAGTCCTTCCTTATGCATGACTCTCACTTTAAACCCACTCCAGCCCTTGCACAATTGCGAATATTTCCTAACCTCTCACTACAACGGTATTCATTTTCAATTTGGAGATACTGCACTTTCATCTCTCAAGTGAAGCTGGTAATTTTTTATTCGATTTGCTCCCCTCCGTAACGCTTTTTTTTCTCTCTTCCTCTCCTTGTGTGATATTTTCCTGTGTCTACATTAGCATAAGTGCAGCACTGATCTGCTTCAGGTTGACGGTTTTTAATAGGGCGGCATTTCCATTTCACAGAGGACGCATGTGGTGGCGGGATGTCGAGAAGGGCTTTTTGGTAGTAGAGATGAGGAAGTGGGGGGGAGTCTTAGTGATGGGGGAAAGAGAAACAGTACAAAGAGAATGGGAGAGGCACGCTGCAACGAATCCTGTCACACTTAATAATGCAGCAGAGATGGGGAAGGAGCAGTCATCTTCATCCTTAAATGGCAGACCTCAGTTGCATGGCCAAGAACGCCACAGAGTCTAATTATAAGAGAAAGTCTGCTTTCTTATCCAAAGGGACGTAAGCACCAATGGGAAACCACAAGAGAGTCTGGCAGCACTATAAGGTCCCCTCAAAGGGCTCCCACAGAGCAGAGGTGACACACAGGTAAGTCACGAGGGCCTGGGGGGACAGTGACATACCAGGAACTTGTTATGAATGTCAGAGGGACTTGACCCAGTTGCTGGATAGAGTGCTGGCAGCTGTCTTGTCAACTGAGCGTCTGTCAGTCATTTTCTGCCAAATCCACATGTGAAAAACATGAAATGGTCAAGAAACTCTCAAACTAGCTGATCCTCGTAAGAGATACGTGGGCATTAGGAAAATGTAATCCAAGAGATACGAACAGTAGTTTGGGTCAGCGATGTGGAACCAGGCCTAAGAAGTTGTGATTGCACCTACGCACTGCACAGTTTTAGGCACCCCTTGTTAGTACCAAGTTGAAGGACTGTTTTTCTTCAGAAGTACCAGAGTGCTTCATTGCACATATTGACCAAGGTTTTTGGCCCATAATTATATGGGCCAATATATATACTTTGTCAGGGATGTGGTCTGTGGTGACTTTGTGGTATTGAAGCGATAGAAGCCACTTGAGGGCACCATGGAGTTCCTGAGGCTGGAACCAGGAGGTTCCCAAGGGTGATTGACAGCGGTACGTCATTCATCCTACCTCTGATTGGTTGTTTCTGGCCAGGAGGAGTATATTTCTGCAGATGGTAGTAGGACCTCATGGAGAAAGAAGAGGAGCTTGATCTTTTCAGAGATTATCTGTTTGTTTATTACAACATTTTGTGTTGATGCCATATTGGCCCATGACTGTTAATGTTAATACTAATGTTAATTTTTGCTGCTGCAACATGTTCATTAAAGAAAATATTACAGTGCTATGAATAATACTTAAGAGACACCATCATCTTTGCAAATAAAGAAATTTTGACTGCAGCTGTCACCAAATTTATATGCAAGAATTTGGTGTTAGGTCTCAAAGTCACGGTTGAAAGAAAAATCCCGCTGAAGTTCCCGCTCAGAATTCTCACCACAAGGGACCTTCTTCCTGATTTATCCAATATCAGAATTGGAAATTTCAAGTTTCTGAGTAAAAATGGAGCACATTTTTAAACTGAATCCTTAAAATAATCATGCTGTGTCAGAGGATAAGAATTTATCTTTCTTTTATTTTGTTCTATTTTTCTGACATACCAAAACAAGCTAAAAATGTTTAATCCCATAGAGCTGATTTAAAATGTTCTCAAGAGATACTTGTTAGAAAATGGGGAAAAAAATACAATCTGTGTATCGTTTTTAAAATTTGAACTTTAAAATATTGATGACCTAAATTTGCTCACACAGCATTTATCTTCTTCTAAGAGTAACACAAAGGTCAGCTTGTTTATATTTGCATCAGCTGTAAGATAAGAGAAAGATACTAATTAGTGAATCCATTTGGGCGCAACAAGGTCGTGCCATTTTTTTGCAAATAACATTGCAATCTTAAGAAAAACAGACTTCAGTTTGAATCATTTCTACCTTATCTTGGTTCCAAAGTTCTTGAGTTGTGTCATGTATCTTACAGAAAATAGGGACTCTAAAGCAATGTATGTGTTCATCAGCGTTCATTCTTTTTGTTTAATTATGTTGATATGGTCTATAAAGGTATTTTCCTCGAGGTTATGGAACAGATAATACATGGGGGATTGTTGTGACATATTTAAACCCCATAAGTTTGCCATGCAATCAAAAGTCATATTTAAATGTGTTGATATTGTTTGATGATTTTGTGAAGGTTAACTGGTCTGTAGATTTTGTACTCATCATAGACTTCCAGGCAGGTGATAAGAGAGCTATATTTATCACTTTATAATTACAACCTTTTATGGTGTTCTTGTCCATGTAGTCAAAAAACTGAATTTCTCAGGTTTTTACTTTTGTTTCTTCTCCATAAGCCACTGATAAACAAAACTTTTGATCACAAAATCCTTTGGAAAACTTTAACTATTGCTCAGGATAGGCCTAACTTGTTTGCTTGTTTAGCAAAAAAGTATCTTCCAATAAGTTCAATACCATGTTTCCCAATGGATTGAATTAGCATGTGTTTTAGTGATTTCCCTGAAAGAGCCATAGATGGGCATGCCCTTTCATTGTTCTGATGACCTGATAAGGATCCAAGTTGGATCGAAACATTAGCTAATGAAAACCTTATTCCCACTGTGAAGGTCAAGTGTTAAGGCCTTCCTTTATTCATCTTCATTAAAAGCCTTTTACAACCCTGCACATTTTTCTATTAACTATATTAACCACCTATTTCAAATAAATCCCATTTTAACAATATATGTATAGTCTATTTTTTAAGAGAGTTTTCTGATTTACTTTTTATCCAGTCTATTTTATCATTTGCTTGTAACTGTATTCTAAAGACATGCCTGGACTTGATATTCCACAAGATATGCTTTATTTCATCATGTTTAGATTTCCACAGCACATGTTTTTCAATATTCCTGCACACAAGGCAAGAGAGGAAATAGTTTGACAGCAGCTTAGAAACCTTTACTTTGGAAGATGTTTGCCTTAAGGTTTATTTTCATGCGAAAAATTCAATGTTTGATTGTGGGTAACTTTTGCCCCAGAACCAATAGGATAGATTCATGTCCAGAAGCACAGTAGGGGCTTGTTGGAGACAGTGAAAGCTATTTGTTTTGTAAATTTTCATTACACCATGTTATCTCTTTGGTCTTGCATCAAAGGATGTGGACTGTTATCTACATGATAAGAAATCAGCAGGAGAGACAGACAGGGCAGTGCTGGTGCCGACCTTGTTAACCAAGGTTTTTTTTTGTTGTTTTTTCTGTCAGACCTCTGGATAGTGGAAATATTTAAAGATCCAAGCAAATGTTGCCGCAGAATGTAGGCAAAGTTTTTTTATCTTTAGGTGGACAAGAACAGGGGCGGCGGTTTTTTCTCGATTGTTATATGACCTTTGATTTTGCACAAAAAAAATGGCAAATTAAAAAGCTAATATTGATAGCAATTATCTTTATATCAAAGCAACTCTAGACATTCAGACAAATTAAAAAGATGCTTTCTGTGTAATTTACTGCTTTCTTATTTTTCCTGATTTGGTGTTTATTTCCATTTTGCTCATTTTAAAAAATGTTTGAAATAGTAGCGTTGTTCACGATTCCCATGGAAGCAGTTTGTGCCTCTGTGACAAGGCACAGAGGCACATTTCTCTTTCCCACTCTTCAAAATGGGGAAGGCAAGAGAACTTGCTATTCAAAAAAGGCATTTTTAAATCAGAGGAGCTACAATTAAATTTCATTCCCATGAAATGCAGATATTTAGTTCCCTTGCAACATTGCAGTCTTATTAATAAGAATAGGATTGTGTTTACCAACACACCATGCATTTAAATGGCAAAGTACCACCACATCATTGAGTCCAGCAGAATCTGAGGTTAAATCCAAGGAGACCAGCATTTAAATTCACATGCAAAGTTACCGCCTGTATTCATTTGGAGAAAGATGCATGTACTTGGAATGCAAAGGCTTGCGGAAAGGTGAGCACTGAACATTTGCAAGCGGGGAGGGACACGTAAAAAGGAGAGCTCAAGTTGTCTATGCAAATTTAAGCAGAGTGAAGGAAGTGTTGGATAATGAACTGCCAGGTGTCTTTTTGATTGATGCCTGCTCATAAAACATGCTCACCTAACTTTGCCTGCACTGCCCGAAGTGTGCAATTTAAGACAAACATTGTCACAGAAAACAAAATCCCCAGTAGTCTCGATTTTTTTTCTAGGTTACTATATAAATAAATAGATTGAGATATAAGGAAACAGAAAGTGGCCTGGCAATGTAAAATGTTGTGAGCATACACTAAATCCACATATTTGCTGAGAGTTATTTTGGCCAAATGGGTTGCAGACTTGCATAAAGCACATTATGACATTCTCAACCTCTTCTGTGTACATTAGCTTCACAAATCCCCCCTTTTGACTTTATCAGAACATTTCAGCTTTTTGCACATCTTCAGCAGCACAAAATAATATTCACTTTGAAATGAAAGAGAGCTTCCAGTTTTTGTTTGTTTGGCCAAGTCTGGGCATGCTGGCACCATCCTGATCGGTGGAGCAAAATATCAGGTGGCACATAGCCTTGTGTGGGATTTTAATATTCCCTGTCATTTTTAGCACGCTTGTAAGAAGCCGACAAGAGCTGGGAAAAAAAGTTGGAAATGTCGAGTAAATGACGCTCTGGATCGACAAGCAGAATCCACTGACGCAGCCGTGTTTCGGCACACAAAACAGAGGCGCCTCCTCCAGCTGAGACAAGCCACTCTGTGTTTCTTCCACAGTTTTATTTCATTTGCATAATTACAAACGGTGAAGGCGAGACAGGGCTGACACAAAAAAAGCAACAATGAAGTAAAGTTGAGGCAGCAGCCAGAAAGCTTTTGATTTTAATTACAGATCATTAGAAATTTAGCTAATATTGAGCTCAGTAAAATGCTGTCAAACATACAGTCCATATACAATCTGTGATCTTTATGTCACGAATATGTAAAACACTAAGAAAAATGCATTACATACAATGAGCTTTTTGTGTTATATTAGCTACATACTAACAATTAAGTAAACTAAAAAACTAAAAAAAACTGCACAAATGTGTAATATTGATGTTTTGGTGTTCTTTTGCAGCAATATAAGTCAAATAAAAGTATGACTCCCCACGGGTTTCCTGTAAAAATGCTGGCCTAGAACATCTCATTTATCCAACAGCATTCTGGTAATGAACACAAAGTGCAACAGTGTGCGTGTGGCATGGGTCTAATCACAGCTGGCCCTGCAGTTTACAGAGCAGCAGCCGCAGCAAGGTTACTGAATAAACACAAAAACAGAGCGGCAGCTAATACAACAAAACGAGCCCAACATAATACAAGGGAGATGTAAATAATGACTCATAATTAATGTAGCACAATGGGAAAAGCATACATGTTTTACAAGGAGAGCGGAGGCCAACATGTGCTGACCATTTCTTGTTGACATGCCAGTTTATTCACCGTTGTTGCTTAAACATTCCATTTAGAAATGTTCTCCTGCTTATAGTTTGATATTTTGCTTGACTTTGGTTTTCATGAAACAATATCTGAAGTATCAGGTGATTTTATGCCTTTTCTTTCATCCATATGTCTTGATAGGCGTCACCACACGTCAGTGATTTGAACTCAGAATAAGAATTGAATAGTTCTTGAGGCAGCAGCCTCAAGAACTATTGAGGCTGCTGCCTCAAGAACTATTCAACTGGTCCATTTTACATAATGGACCAGTTAAAGTCCCGATAAAGATCAAACTGGCTTTAATTATAGCAGGTCCTGCAGTTGCACAACAAGTACACATCCACATTCAGGGAACTGACTAAACATGGTGAAGGAGTGACAACACAAAGACCCCAACATAATGAAAGGGAGATGTAAATAATGACTCACAGTGCATGCAGCACAATGGAAAAACACACAAGCTCTTTGTAAGGGCAACGTAATCTGATGTGCCAGTTTATTCATGATCCTTGCTTGAAAGATACTCTCTCGTCAGAAATGTCCGTCGTTTACTGACAACTGATCGAAACACTAATGGTGTAGTCACTTTCAGTTTGGAAGTTTAGCAGGAGCATTTCCAATAATATGAAATATGATGTGAAAAGTTGAATGTTCCTCTTCAAACCTGACTTCAACTATTGCTAAAGTAATGAACCTTCAGCTAAATATCACTTAGTTTTGATCATTTTAATGGTTTATATATCAGTAAATCAGCCCCACAGATTATACCACAAAACTTCTGGTAGTAAAAGTGTTGCTACAATGTTTGTATTTTCAAAACACAGAAAAAAGCATTGTTGGTTGCTTGTAAAACTAATAGCATCTTCAGGAGTAGAGTTAATGAGTTAGAGCTTGGTTTTTCAAATTCTAGTCTAATAACTCGCATTTGAAACAGGATTAATTGGGGGGCAGTGTCTGTTGCCGTTTGGAGTTCAGTCATCTGAACATTCAAAATGTTTTAGTCAAGTGGTGACAACATGGTATCGAGAACACTTCACATGGGTAGTTGTCCAGACATTACTATTTGTTAATATGTTGTTAACACGTTTCAAGTAAGTCGTCACTAATTAATTTAGTTGTCTTTTCCAATTTTGGGGGGATTAAAATTCTATAAATATTGATTTTTTTGTAGCCAACCCCAAGTGGGATTTGGATAAACTGCAGTTGTTTGCATTTTCATGTCCTCGGCTACATTATTATACAGATAGATCATTTGCACTTCTATTAAAAACTTGGCAATAACTTCCTTTCAATTGAAAAACAGTCAGATAAAAACTCATTACAAGAACTATATGAGAAACCCACTGTGGTCTGTTCAATTTGCTTTATCGCCTTGCATATTAAATTCCCACTGTTACAGGTACTAAACCCATTTCCATCTTGACCTGCCAATGTAATGAAAGGGCAGAGAATTATTTCCTGTTTAGGGAAACTTATGCTCCTCTGTAAACTAACCTGTTCTTTTTGCTTATTGGTATCTGAGATGTAATTAATGCTATCTGATATGGAAATTTAAAATCTGTCTTGTGAAACATATCTATGATATATATATATGTTGTCACACTGTCCTTTTTCTTGCCCTTTATTCTTTAGTATTAAAATGCATTATTTGGTTCTCAGTATGAAGACATTAAGCATGTTTTGGGGAACATTAGATCCTGTTTGAACTTTTTAGTATTATTTGTTCTGATAAAATGAATAGGACATATATACTGGAAACAAAAGTGTATAGATCATATTGTTATGCTGCATCAGGACAGGGTGTGTTACTTTTGTCATGACTTCCCATTTGTCTGTTGATTTAAAGATCAACATACAAAATGGGAATAAAATTAAGCAGAAAGTAAGTCAAGTAATCAGTTGCAAGAACCTGGAATGCTGAATATATTCAGCATATATATATATATATATATATATCAGTGCTTACAGGATAGTGAGAGATAATGTAATACTTGGGTCTTTTACTGAAACATCACAATTTTATCAATTCTGCAATAGTAACACAAACATGCAGTATGAATGCTGTATAAGCGCTGCTAATGTAGCTGATTTTTTTGATTCCTTGTGGCAGACTGGCTCAAACTGTTTATGGTACAGTGTTCAATGTATGTCAAGTCAATGTTGAAATGTTCTTAATCTTTGCATCAACTCATTAAAACCAGTTAGACTTGCTATAATGTGGCAGAGCTATGGGGAATAAAACTGCACTTCTCTTATCCAGAAAAGTAGTATACAGTATTCCTTCAGATATGAGACACTACAAACAGAATGTGTGGCAGGAGCAGCAAATGCCATATTTCTTGACATCCAAGCAGAAGCAGACTTGCCTAAGATATGAGTGATTTACTGATCAGAATTGTTTCTCCAACAGTCAGCATCCAGAGTCTAAAAAAATGTAATCAATATAGCAATAGCAAACATCGATTGTATACAGTGTCTGCTACTTCTTGAAGCATTTGTTTGAGGTTCAATTCTCGTACTTGAGCTCTTTGCTTTATGTCATCCCTTGTTCTCTCTCTCTGTGCTTCTATTGACAGAAATCTTTGTGAATCTTGTGAAAAAAGGCCAGTAGTGCTCCAAAATCTTAAAAATGGTTTGCAGTGAAATAAAAGGCATCAATATATTTGGATGTACATGATTATTTTTTGTATGACGTTCCTTTAGCATTTTCGAGAGTGGAATTATCACCAATACAGGACTGAACCCTAGCGTGACAGGCTTCAGTCGGCTATCTTTTCTGGTAAGACAACGTCTCCTGATAATTCCACAAAATCTCACTTTAAATCTGAACCTTTTATGTGCTATTCCTTATTTATAGCCATGTAATACCTACTTTTTTTCCCATTATCAAGTGTAGAAAACCTTTGAAGTGAATTTCTGTTCTGGAAGGTTATTTTACTGATGCAGCTGTTTCAGGTAGTCGTTGCCTGGAAACACGCATCAGTAACGGTTTTTAAAAAATTATTATGTCAACAGGACATCGTTAAAACAGTTTTAGCATTACAAAAAACTTAATTACAGCCTTTGGACTAACTCTTATGTGCAATGACTAGTTAGTCTAGACAGTGTATTGTTCTTTATGCACTCCCAGCACATCAAAGTTGTGTCATATCAAGATGAATTCCATAAATTGTCCAACCTCCAAAGATGCTAGTGAGCTTGAGAATGTGTGAAACCTTAATTGAAGCTCTGACAATAAACACACATCACACTGTTCAAAAAAGTAACATAATCAATTTGAATTGAATTCCCGAAAGAAAAGAATCCATAACATGCCTATAGCAATAAAAAGGTTCAAAATAAACTTGGGTGCAAATGATGTGAGATTGAGATCTTACCCTAGAGTTTAAATATGCAAACATCACCTTAGACATTGTACAATAAGGGGACTGAAAAGAAATGCAGCACAAAACATTTCCTGCGTTCTAAAAATATTAGCACATAATTAATTTGACAATGTTTTATCTTTTTAAGTTCATACTACATGTCACAATGAATCAAATCTCTTACTTTTCACCGGAAATAAAATAGATGCAAAACATTCATTGGTTTTCTTGTTTTTATTAACATAATTTCAATTAAGACTTACAAAAAAAGTGTGGTGAGATTGTGTGCATAAATTGTGATACTTTAGGTGGCATTATATAATTAAAAGCATCAGTTGTCTTAAACAAATTCAGTCACAAGGTTTTTTTTAACAGATAAAATTTATTTCCTCTTGGTTGGAGAAAATGTGAAAAATACCACTTATACCCGATATTTACATACACTGTATAAAAATACATAGAGTCACTATGTTGCAAGTATTTGCATTTACAAAATTCCATAATAATAAGAGAAGAGAGGTGTGTTTTTAAATTATTATTTTGTTTTTTAAACTACCTTCTTCAAATTTAACAAATTACACACACTAAGAGTACAATGCCTTTTGTATGTAGTTAGAGGAGAACCTACCATGTTTTGAGTGGGAATGGATCATCCAAACTGACAATGACTCTAAACATGCCACCAAATTAGTTGAAAAGGGGCTTAAGGACAGCAAATTAAAGTCAGTGTTTAGGGTCTCCTTTGGGAAGGTTTAGTCCCACAGAAAAGCAGAGCTAAAAGAAAGCTGTGAGTGCGCAAGGCAGCTTATAATCCTGACCAAGTTACACCAGTTATTTAAGGAGAAATAGGACAAGATTCCACCAATTAATGTGAGAAGCTCAAGGGATGACACCCAAAATGTTTGAACCACAATGTACAGTAAAGATGCAATAGTATGTAAATATATGGTTTCAATAGTATGTGACCATAAATATCTATCATAAGATATTACATAAAAAAAAAACAAGGTTTGTTTGTGGTTTTGGTCTCTTCTTTTATTCAAGAGTAAGAATTTCCTGAAAGTTTTTGAGTCAGGTTTTAATCAGTTTAAGAGTGAAGAGCTATGTTGTTGAATGCCTTTATTTATTATTTATGAAAGGCATAATCATTAAAAATAAAGGGGATTATGCTACCTACTTAAGATCTCTCTTAATTTTTAATGAAAAAGTCAGTGTTTAGTCTATGTTCATGGTTTTAATGAAGTAAAATGCCATTCATTTTGAGCTGACAGAGGTCTGTAACTCCTATAGCAGAGCTGACATAAATCAATGTATTTAGCAGGAACCTATACATGATCTGAGTAGGCAGTTGGCATTTTTTCTTCATCTCCATCTCATCTGCTACGGGCAGCCAGGCATTCGCGAGCAGATGGCACTTTATGTACTTATAATTGTCCAAACATTGTAAGAACCTCACAGTATTTGGATCCTGTGCACACTAATTAGCCTGATGGATATAAATAAAGTACTAAGGGATTTTTGTACATCAAGCGTTAATGCGAGTATGTGTTTTACACCAATGCCTGTGTATAAAGTGTGCACTCAGCCAGATACCATCTAATATGCATTTCTAAGCAACACCTACCTGCTTCCATTATCTTGCTATTCGATGTGCTGGCAAAAGGTTTGCTCTCAGGAGCCAGAAATTAATCTGAATATTTTGGATCTCTTCATTTTGAAAGAAAAACAACAAAAATATTATGTTTTATTAGTGCTTCCCTTACAAAAAAATCCCATGAAATTCACATGTGATCACATGTGATTCCCATTTCCCACATGTGGGTCACATATTAACACATGTACAAAATTGGTGTGAACCACATGTGATCATATGTGATCACATGTGAAAGTCACATGTGATTTCATGGGATTTTTTTGTAAGGGTTTCGTCACTAGTACTCTTTGAATTTTTCCCCATTTTGCCACAATGCAACCATAAACTTCAAACCTGAATTCAATTGGAATTGAAGTAATAGGCCAGCAATATGCTTAATAGTGAACTGGAATGTAAATTATGCATAATTTCAGCAATTGTTTTACAAATAAAAATCTGAAAATTATGACAAGAATTCACATAACTGAATAGCCACTTTTTTCCTGATGGATATATTATCTAATATATAATATCACTGCTCAGTAATGGTAATGCAAATGTTGACCCTAAATTGCTACCGTTTGTTTTTCTTTACTTTATGATTGATGCCAGCATTTCCAGAAATCTTGTAAGCAATAATGTGAAAATCTGTCAAACTTATTTGTATGACTGAAAATTTGAGTTATTTTCATATTGTTGAGAGACAAATACCTTTTAGGTCACAGAAAAAGCCTGAGGACTGACATGGCTGAGCAAGATTTTTGAAGTCTGCATAAATTACGTTTTAGGAGAGACAGCACCATGTAAGAGCAGCTGTTAGAAAATGAAACCCTGGCACTGACATTGACTTATTGTTTTTAGAATTTAGTTTTTAAAGGCAAATCATAAATTCAGACTACAGGCATGAGTTACATACATGCGCCAAACCCAGCCTAAAATATTTCAGAATTTTATACAACACAAACCATGGCCTACTTGGGTTCCAGCATATTTTAAATCACACTGACCTGTGTGTTATCACCTGATTTTAAACTTTTAGACAGTTCTCTGGCAATTTTTGTTGCTACAAAAGGTTACTGCTGCAGGTCGCCACTCAAAAATAAATAAAAAAATAAATAAATTCAATATGCTCTGACAGTTTATTCCCCTAAAGCGTTGTTTGGTGTTACTTAGTGAGCTTAGACAAAGGGAGATTTCTTTCCTGCTTTTTCACTTATGTAAAATCTAATTGTTAGTTTCATGTGCTTCTGTCAATGATATTTAACAACTATAAAGGCAGGTTAAATTTAACCATCTAATTCCAAACTAAACATCTGACATGTTTTTGAGGTTAACTGTTTAGAAAATGACGAAAAGAGCAGTTATGTTGTTAAATACAACAAGATATTTACCACAGGTTGAAATATATTTTTTTAATTTTCTGAAGACATCACTTTTTCTCAGGAAATATATGTTTGCTGTTATTGTATTTGTAGACTTCATTTAACCAAACAATACATGGAGAAACACACCAGGTCATTCTGACAAGAATCTAAAGATCGTGATGATGGTGATTTTTTTGGCAAAGTAATAATTGAAAACACAAAGCCTCGAAGGCTGTCAGTTGGTTTCAGTGTTTGGAAGAGGCTGAGCAGAAAATATTTAGAAGATTAACGCTTCAACAAGAAGTCGTATTGTCACAAGAAATTTTTATAAGAATTAAGGAAGTATTTGATTTGAAAATTATGCATTAAAAAAGGATTGGATCAATACGTTTGAAAAGTAAAGCTTCTCTATTACAATTAAACATTTTCTAATCTAATTCTGCCCTCCCAATAAATGGTCTTCTCAAGAAGTAAAGGTCAGAAATAAAATATTCCAAAGGTTGTTTGTTTCTTTTTCAGTGCAAACTGTGTAAGCAATGCTATTGCTATTACTCTTGTCTCCTTGATGTGCATTTAAAGGTAATAAGATGCCTTATGGTTGGGAAGAACACACAGTGTTAAAGTCTCAAGATTATGGAAGACATGTACAAGCACACATTATACAAATTAGAGTTATCCACAGGGCGCTTTGAACTTGACTTCATCCTTGGAATCTGCTAATAACCAATTTATAAAACTGAGGGTATAGAGTCACTGCATCCTAAGTAAATAGTGAAAGAAAGATCTATTATGATTTGGAGTGCACGGTGTCATTGCTGCTAGTTGAATTTGTATTGTAGCAATCCAAACAGAAAATTAGTAGTTAGACTGTTATGCTGGGAAATTCTGCAAACTTTTCTTTGAGATTTGTTTATGATAAAGCCACATTTCACTCCTGATGAAGTGTTTACATGTAACAGACTTTTCTATTATGATAATGTTAATGTCAGTTCAGTTTTCTTTGTTTAAATATATCTTTAATGCTACAGACACACCACTCTGGTCAGTTTATAAATTTTTTCATTTAAAACAAAGGAAAGCATGAGTCGCCATCAATTTGGTCAAATGTTTCTAATTTGATCCAACATAAAACCTATTTGCACATCCTTGACCGGGCTACGTTTAGCTCCAAATTTAACCACTTGCCACCTCACTGTATGTACAGAAGGACATGCTATCTGAGGAACCTCTCGTATAATGAAAGATGTGAGGGGTTAAGTAGTTGAAGTCCGGGTAGAGAAAATCAGCCAAATTCACAATTTGTAATTTGTGTTCTTAAGTAATCTGTTGGCAGATTAAATGGATCTTAACAGTAAAAAATATATTGTCATTGTTTTAACCCATTAAATTGCTCTGTACTTTTTTTTTTAACTCAATGGCCTTTTTGACTCAGCCCCCTCTGTAGCTTCTTGGACACCATGATCTGTGTCAGGTGTGGACCTCCAATGCACTCATGCTATATTAACAGGCTGAATAACTTATAGGCATGCAAAATATGTTTTCAAAGAACTTGGGAGATATTTGCTAACTGTTTTTGTATTCTCAATATTTATTCGCAATATTCGCAATATTTAGTCAGTGCATTAAATATTGCCAAATATTTAATGCACTGACTGATATTTCAATGATAATATATTTTTTAATGTATTGTAAACTGTTACTTTTAAAGCCAATTTAATGACATATTTATCTGGCATTGTACAATGCTGAAGTGTCAAGCAGACTCTTGTATGGGGTTTTAATTTTATACATGCCCCACCGTGGTGTTAAGAATGTTTTGGAAACCATTTTACCTAGCCTGGTGCCATTGCTAATGAGAAGGGAAAACTGATTAAACCTACTTCAAGAAACTGTTCTCATTACACAGAAGTCCTTACTGCAAGTGTGTTTAAGTGCATTGTTATTGGAGAGACTTCTACAGCACTCTTCACAATTCTCCATAAAGTCACACCTTTTTCACATTCACTTCACTCAAGCATCTTCCGTTTGTTTATGTTACATGCGAGCTGCAATAATTATGCAAGAGCGCTATTGTAATTTATGGGAAGCGTGTCCCATTTTGATGTAGAAGGATTAAGATGCCTGCGAGGCTTTTTGACACCAATTCACATGGGAATGAATGTAAAACATTCCATGTTTATCGCCAGCAGCCAAATCTGCATCAACAAAATTGTGCCGTGGAAAAAAAAAGAGAATATGCTTATGATGAGAGTACTCAGTAGGTTTAGTCATCCAAACACTTTGTTACTTTTTTTTCTCTTGATGTGCAGCAGTGCTGTTGTCTGGCCTCATTTCTCCACAACTGTTCCTGTTCTATCTGTTTGAACAAGAATGAAAAAAAGCATACATCCAGGGCTTCTTAAAGCTGCCTTGAAGAAAATACTTTTAAAGTATAATTAAAATTTTCATTTTCTCTCTTTTACAGATGTAATTTCTGGTACTCATTTTAAATACGACTTTCGAAGAAAAACAAGAAGTTTTGATTGTTCTTTAAAGCCGCCTCATGGCAAAACTAAAAATGTTTTAAATGATTCATATGCCGGTCTACATACCAAATGCAGTGCCTTACAAATGTCCCTCTTCACATTTATTCACATCACAGCCAAAACCTGCAAACTAACACATAATTGTAACAAACAACTGTGAACTGTAAGGAAGAATCTGATCATTTAGTTATTTTACAAATAAATCTAAAACCTGCCTTTGAGTAGTGCCACCTTTTGTTGAAATCATAGGTACTGGTATTTTGAGGTTTGTTTCTGACAGCTTTGCACGTGTCCAGTTAAAGTGAATGCAGCGTGTTTGCATGAACAGCAATAATTCAAGTCTATGCTCCAGATTATCAGATAGATTTAGGTCTAGTCTTGAATTTTCCCATTCTAACATGTACCTTATTTTATATAAAACAGCCCACTCTAATTATGGTTGTATGTTTCAGGTTATTTTCTTGCTTGAAAGTGAACCTCTGCATTAGACATGTTTGGACTTAACTAAACATAAGTTAAAGTTATTTTATTTAGATATATATTTTCTGTTTCAGTTTCATGTTGCTTTAGCTTATTTTGTAAGAACAAAAACACTAACACTATGTGGTGGTGTAGAAGCATCCATCACAGTGTAACAGAATAAAAGATGCTCAATTTAATGTGTGCCACACTTTTCAAATTCAAAGTTGCTAAAAACATAATTGTAAAGGCTTTTGACTCTGTTCTGATGCACTAGTTTTTACTTAAAATATGTCATTAAGTCATTAAAAGAAAGTCTAGATATACAGTGAATGTACATGGAACTGAAATATATGTTAGACATTTTCTTCCACTGTTTACTTAACATAAAAAAATACAAATGCCTTAGGGAGACCAAGATTTATCTGGAACAAACAGGCTCTCCTCTCTGGGCATCAAGCTTCTCCTGTCATCTCTTCACAGGAAATAAAAATCCATTTGCTCTCACTTAAAGTGTCATCAGCTACATCCATGTGGGCACAGTAAATAAAACATATTGACAGAATGATTCTGCTTTTCTCACCCGACCCACAACCCCAACATGTTTGTTTCTCTTTCCTGCCAACATGTGCGTGGGTTTGGTTTATTGGAGTCCTCTGGTAAGTGCTTTGTTCTGGATTCACATGAAAACAAAATAAACTTTCATTCCTGTAATGTCATATTTAGCAGTGCAAAGATTGCCTTATCGGACACAAAAGCTTCACTCCACTCACAGAATAACTCAGCCGCAAATGAGATCTTATTTGTTTTAGATTTTGTAGCACTGAATCACTGAACTCTCGGCTTTGAGGTACATGCAAAACCTTTAAAAAAAATGTGTGACTTTGTGTAAGTAAAAGCCATAGCTACATCTTATCTCACATGGCGTATTAGACATTTCTCTCTCAGCTTCAACAGGGTTCAATATTTATACGCCCATTGGCTATTTTCAAATAAAAAAAAAGCTGCAGTGAATCATTACTCAGTCCATAGCGCTGTCAGAATTATCAGTCTTTTTTTGCAGTTTTAGTCCATCTGTGGTATAAAAACATGCGATCTCTTCCAATTCTTTGTATTAATATATGTGACATGACTGTCAGGTTAATTGGCCTCTCTAAGTTGTCCCTAGGTGTGAGTGTGTGTGTGCGTGGTTGTTTGTCCTGTCTGTCTCTGTGTTGCCCTGTGACAGACTGGCAACCTGTCCAAGGTTTACCTCACCTCTCGCCCAAAACGATAGCTGGAGATGGGCACCAGCAACCCTCCCGACCCCAGTAAGGGACGAGGGTGTAGGAAAATGGATGGATGGTACATGCCAAAAGTACTGGGTATATGTTCTTAATTATTTGGTTTACAAAAACCAGTGAATCTTGATAGAAGAGGCACAGAGTGCATAAGTGAAGAAATGCAGTTATCATGGAATTGCCAAAGCATTGAGAGTTAATTGCACCAGTGAGTGAGGTCATCTCGATGCCATTCATAGAAGTGCACTCCAGAAGTGCAGTGTATATTTTTTTTACTCACAAATAATAATGCATCTTATTTGAAGGTGTCTTTTTAAAGCCCCAGAACACAAAAAAGAGAAAATATAAAACTGTAAAAAGGCATGACTTGATGTGGTTCCCCTTAAAGTAATATTGGGTAATTTCTTGGTGCTTTACTTGGGCACAGGAAAGAAATGTCTCTGTGCTTCATTTTAAAAAATCTTACCATGGCTTGATAAAGAGGAATATTCAAATCCCATGAAAGGTGTATATTCTCTGCAGCCTGTGATGCTCAAGGAGACATATGTTTAATATTGACTCCATGCAGGGTTTCTGTTTTGTTTTCAGGGGAGATAAGGATAATCTTCAAAGACATATGACAGAAAACGCTTGCTTCAGGCACATTCTTGTGGAGGCTGCCAGTTGACCAAGCTGACTGGATACATAAAATACAATGTGCTTGGATACAGCAGAGTCATTAGCTGAGCTTTCAGCAGGCCTTCATGAAACAATTAGACCACTGTTCTTTACTGCTAATGCTTGGTCCTAAAATCAAAGGGTGGATTATTTACAGCTGCAAATATACATTCATTGAGTACACCTGTGGGTAAGAGACTGCAGCATTATTGCGCTGCACCATTTAAAGACCAAAACATATACCCAGTACAATACAATACCCCACAATACTAGTTGTTTAGGCTTCTAATATCCTTCCAGCCATACAACAAAGGTACTGGTCTGCTGAGAAACCTACATCCTAATGTTGTAGCGTATATCTGAGTTAAAGCAAATGAAGCAACAACTGGCTACCCTGGAGACTAGGAGCAGGCTGGTAGAGATGACATGCAGCTATCTAAAGAGTTTCACAGATTTCTTTGGCAAGTCCCACTTTCGTTTGGATGTCAAGAGATGTACAACGTGCTGCTTACCCCAGCCACAAAAGGGGAAATTAATGAACAAATAACAAGGATTATTTGGGAATGGTTGAGTGTTACTTTGAAAATACATCTGCTTTTACGAAATGTTGCAAGCATCAACAAAACATTGTAAGAAATTTGTAGACTTTTGCTCTGCATCAGTTTAATTTATTTGAGCAATTCAGAGGAATTTCAGAGTGCAGTGGAAACAAAAAGTGCACACCGACATGAACAATCAGAAAGAGTAAATGTTTTACAAAATATCCATTCCAGGGTCATGTTCAAAGATAAGATGATTTGAACAAGAATCCTTCAATTAGCGTGTCCAAAGGCGACACCCATTTGTCATAGCTCCTACGAACAGAAAGGACTTTGTACAACAGTAGACGTGTAGTGTTTTTAAGACAGAGAAGTATTAGGCTTTTTTAAGACCTAATACTTAAAAAAAGTCCTGTGGACCAAGTTTTGAATTAACCCTATAACGCCAAACGTATCATATTTGATACATGACTTTTTGAGACCTCCAAATGAGCAGTGTGACATTTTTTTCCCTAAAAAACCCGATGTATACAATTAGACACATGTAGTGCACTGATAATCCAACAGGGGGTAGTAACTTTCTCACCAGAGGCCTTTCCACTGATACTACAAGACTGCCAAGGCAAAGGACTGGGACACATGCGGTTTCAGCAGGAAAACTTTGCCAATTTTAGAAGGTTAAGGTAAGAAAAAACATTTTGTTTTGGGGTGAACTATCAAAAGGAACACTTACTGAGTTGATGCAATGTAAAATTATTTAGTATTTTATCATAATTTTTTTGTAAAACCATGTTGAAAAGTGATGTATCAAATTTGATACAGTGGGTCAGTTAACTCGAAAAATCAGTCAATTGTCTTTTTTATTGTACTTCATGTATTTTACATTACATCAAGCAATGTACAGTCTTTTTTCATATAAACTAATGACATGTTTGCATGTTCATATTTTGGTACATTTATAGCTTAAAAATAGATGTGCAACTTGCACCTTTTGCTTATTTTCATTGAAAACTGACCAATTCAAAGATAAAATAAACACTGTTTTTTGTGCCTGTGTGTGTTTTTTTAGGTGGCAAAGACATACACTGTTGAAGATATTCTGAATATGATTATGGATGGGAATTCAAGTGACATCGAGCAGCTAGGGGAGGATGAGGATGAGGAATGGACTCCTGCAAGGATTGAGGGACACCCAGATAGCAGAGATGATGAAGAAGAGGAAAACCCAGATAAGGATGATGATGATAAAGCACCAGAAATCGCAAAGGACAAAACACCAAAGCAGTTGGGAAAGAGTAAACTGAAAAGGAAGGAGTATGGCTGGGAAAAAAAAACAGTTTGAAGTTTGTGGAACCTGTTGAGGAAGACTCTGAAGAGAGGCTTGACTGGACATCATGTCAGTACTTCAAAGATTTTGTGACTGAGGACATGCTACAAGAAATTGCAGAAGAAACAAACTTGTACAGTGTGTAGAAAAATGGAAAGTCGATTAACACAAATGCCCAAGAAATCGAGCAACTTCTGGGTATGTATATGCACATGGGGTTAGTACAGATGCCCAACGTACAAGCTTACTGGGAGACGGAGACAAGGTACCCCCCAGTTTGTGATGTGATGTCAAGGGGTCGATTCCTGAATTTGCTGACAGTGATTCACTTTCAGAATAACCTCAATGTGTCTGAGGATGCAAAACAAGATAAAATGTGGAAACTCAGGCCATGGTTGGAGAAACTATGCCAACGCTTTCTTTGCATACCACCTCAAGAATGTCATGCTGTTGATGAAATCATGGTGCCTTTCAAAGGAAAATCACATCTATGGTGCTACATGCCAGGAAAACCTCACAAGTGGGGGTTCAAAATGTGGGGACGTGGTGGGCAAAGTGGCTAATATGATGTGTGCCAATCATATTGATGACTGGCACACATCAATATGACTTTGATGTGTGCCAGGGGTTGAAATGTTATGTTCTCAAGACTGCTACCCTGCCAGTTCCATTGGTGGACTTGTTATTGCTGCATTGTTGTAGCACTTTTTATGTTTGGAATTAACAATTTATCTGAGTTATTTGTGTTGTATTATGTTTTTGTTTGTTCAAGAAAAAATAATCTTTGAGCATTGTGACCCGATGTATCAAATATGATACAAA
This sequence comes from Phalloptychus januarius, assembly GCA_902982915.1. Lineage (NCBI taxonomy): Eukaryota > Metazoa > Chordata > Actinopteri > Cyprinodontiformes > Poeciliidae > Phalloptychus > Phalloptychus januarius. The sequence continues at coordinate 5,857,808 of CADWAE010000362.1, forward strand.
ATGAAACTCATATATGGAAAATTATATTTGAAATTTTTTTTTTTGGTTTGTTCAGAGGGACCAATAAAGGCTCCAGTTTCAAAGAATTGGAATTTTCTGCCAGTTATTTCATGGTGTGGGCTTTACAGGGTTAAATAAGTGGATGATTAACAGACTTCTACCACACCTGGTGGCAGAAGAGATCGTGCAATCTTTTGAGTCTGGAAGAGAGACTCATCTAAAACATGCAGCTGTCCTGCAGTTTTTAGATGTGCCACAGGTACAAAACATTGGAATGAAATGCCTTAATTATCTCCTCCTTGTGTAGATAAGTTCTCCAGAGTCCTGCTAATGACCTAATTATCTTATTCAGGTGTGGTGCAGCAGAGCCACATCTAAAAGTTGGAGGACACCGGGCCTTGAGGATTGGAGTTTGACACCTAGGCTTTAAGTATTGTGAGAATAAAAAGCATCAGGAAACTAAATTACTGTCCTAACTTATCAACCTTGTCAAGCCTAAGATTTAAGAATTAATATTATGCAAATGCAATGCTGTTGTTGATTTTGCATTTTCCATACTTAAATTGTCTGCTTTTCAGACTTTATACCATATTTATATCGACTGGCTTACCTGACCTCTTTCCACAGATAATGATGGAAAATGCTATTTTAATGTGTTTTTCCTTAAACAAAGCAAATCACACAGAGTAATTGCTAGAATTAAAGCTGACCAAGCAATGTCAGACCAAATCATCCATGGAAGGTTTATTTTTAAATAGTTTTGGTTAAATCTTAGCATTCTATGTTAAATCAGCTTTAATTCTTATCTCCTGCTATAAAGTTAGTGTGTGGATTAACATACTGCTGAAATTTGACTGCGAAGAGAATTTTAAATTAGAACATTTTTCAGAGAGCCCATTATTTATAGAATTAGTTAAAAATGGGTTTTGGCTGTGATGCAGAAGCACAGTGTGTCCTTTAAGGTACACAGGGAAGAGATAAAGTGAATGAAAGTGTATTACTCAGCCAAATTCCGTTGACTGTGTACTTTGCCAAGCTTTGGTGTTATTGTTTCATGGATCTTTAGATGGCTGGTTTCCAGCACTGGCAATTTTGTCATATTTCCAGCTCATCATCCGATCACTCTCTGTCTCTCGTTTTTTAGTTTTTCTCAGCAAGTAGCTCTCTTATCAGGCTTTGCCTGTTGCCTTTTCTTTCATTGCTTTAATGCACGTTGTCAGATTGGGTGTCTCAGAGTCACAACTCCTTCATTTGTGATTTACAGAACCCTATAGGGAGTCTTTTCTTCTTTTTTTCCCCAAAACTTTGCCTCCACTCTATTCCTTACTCTGCATATTATTCTGTATCCTCCTTTCACATTACTTTTTTTGTGCCAAGATAATAGGGCTGCACTGCCAATAAGCTTCTTATCCCAAACTCTCACCTTTTCTGGCATTCATGACTGTGGAAAAACAGCAGAAAAAAGAAGAACAAGTAAATACCAGGTCACGTTAACGGTTTCTGTGCTTATGCATGTCTAGATCATGTTAAGAGGACAAGACTTCACCCTGCTGAGGATTTGCATGAAGTGGTCAGACTTTGAGTAAACAGCTGTGACAAGTGAAAACACATCTGCGTGTCAAATCTCCTTCTTCTTCTAAGCCAAGAGCTTCACAAATAGCCTCATGTGTGTGTGAGGTTAAAGCACAAAAATAAAGTAACAAACTCAGCAAGAGTGACCTACTTAGACCAGTGGTTATGTGCTTCCTTTTGATTAATGTCCCAATTGCAAGTTCTGTGAAGATTTTTAAACTTTACTGAATAGTCTTAAGGGTTTAGGACCTCACAAGTTAAGCAGAGGCCTTTTATCTTTAAGTTTTTCTGTAGCAATCAGTGGAGAAGTGTGTCGCTTTCAATCTGGTCTTCTCACACAGAAATTGTAAATGAATTTTATTGTGACTTTATGTAACACGCCAGTAGAGCAGAATGTGATTGTGAGCTGGAATAAAGGTGTATAGTTTTTAATGTTTGTTGTCAATTATCATTTAAACAGTGTGGTCACATTTAGTAAGCCTCTTTAACTCTGATTCCCATAAATAAAATTGATTGTATCTAAATGTTTTCACTTTTCAAGTGTCAGAGGTTTGTCAGAAAACAGTAGTGAACAAAGAGCATCTTGAAGACAGAGAAACACATCAGACAGGTCAGGGATACCCTTGGAAATTTCAGCTTCTGGGTGAAAATTGGACTCTAAATTTAAAGCAAACTCTCCAAACAAAGATATAGTGCCAAAGGTTAATAATGTTTTTTCTTCCTTTTTTTATTGTGGCATTACACAACAAGCTGTAATAAAATCCAGTTCTATCACTGTTGGACAAAGTTTATTAAGATAGTTTATTAAGGTGCTTGGTAAAAGAGGTATTTACTCAGGTGGAATTTTCGCTTGAAAGTTGGAGTTTCTATATTTTAAAGTTTTGACACTGCTGATAGTAATATTTATACAGGAACTGAACGCTACAGGGTATAAATCAGTCTATGCTCAAACAAACACAAGGAATTTGTTCTTTCATTGGAAATAATGGGATGGGTATCATTCAAGAAGCTGGTCAAAAACACCCACTACATTTTCTTTATTTTCTTTCCTTCTCCAGCAAAGAAAGAACACAAGTACTGTACATATAGATAGTTGTAGCATTAGAAGTTGATTTGCTGAGTGAGCTCAGTGAACCGCCACCATTTATTAGGATTTTATTTTATTTATTTATTTTATTTTTTTTGCTTTAAACTTCTTTGGTCTCAGCAGGAGGCTGTATTTGTTAATTTCTCACATCTCTGCCCAGGAAAGTGAGAGTTGCCAGAATGAAAAAAAAAAAAAGGAAAACTTCTCCTCCTGTCTTGTCCGTGATTTCTCCCGTTCTCGTTCAGCTCAGCACCCCGTGGCGCGGTGAAGCCAAGCAGACGGCTGTCCAGACTCCCCAGATCATTACACGGGAATCACACTGGGAGAGGTGTGTGGGAAGTGGCTGTGACTCAGTATGCGCACCAGTGTTTACTGACATTCATCTCCATATGTCACAACCCCAGCCAATCAGAAAGCGTGTAGTTGTCTTTGGATTTGACGGTTAACACCAGATGCTGCGTATTATACGTTTATTATTGCACTAGATAAGATTGTGGCTGCCCTGACACAGTTCATTTATGCTCCCTACCCCTCCAGATAAGACAGTGATTTTCACTGTTCACACTGATTGAGGTGTGGGTTCGGTGAAGCGCACTGTTCCGGTGATATGATTCCCATGGAAGGAAAGGAAATCTCAAACGAACACTCTCGGATCTCCGACGAAAACAAGCAACTCTTGTACAGACTTCAATTACATTTTGGCATATCAGTATGAGAATACACACTCCAGAGCAAATTAAGAGCCCAGCTTAACCAACCACCCTCCAGCAATTCAATTCTATGCAGAACTGAAATCACTTCTCTGACTACCCTGCCAATCTCTTCATGTGAGGGGAAAAAACTCACTCAGTTTTTTTTTTTTTTCTGAAAGTCTAATAAGATGAACCCTCACACTTGCCACAGTTAGATAAGAAGTCACTTGAGTGTGTTCAAGTGTTTACCAGACCTTAGAGTTGGTTTCCATTCATAATAACCCCCCTCCCATCCTTTAAAGTGTCTTAACCATTTCATTTCTTCACAAGTGCTTTCAGAACAAAGCTGCATCAGTTTTTCATTGCTTTTTATTAAATATTAATAGATTTTCTTTGATTATATATAATTATCTGTCTTCAAATAATGAAGAAAGTTTATTTCTTGTCATTGCCAAGGTCTGGGCTGATTATTAGGAAAAATGTAATACTGCAGCACTTGTGAAATGACCCACGAGAGGAGGACCCTAGAAGACCTTGAAAAAACTCAAGGTTAGTGAAACTGGGTATCAGTTACATCAATTTTTAATATTTGCAACAATTCCTAGTGGGATTTAGGGTCTGACCTTTGACTAGACCATTATAGCACATTAATATTCTTTTATCTGAACTGTTTCATTTTAGTTCCAGCTGTATATTTTCAATGGTTAGCCTCCTGGAAGGTTAACTTCACCCCAAGTCTCAAGTGTCTCACAACCTCAACCACTGTGATTTACTGTGAAATCAAGCTGCATTGACAGTTTTTTTTAACTGCATAGAATTTTGCATTTAGACCAAAACATTCAGGTTTAGTCTTGTTTTACTGGACCTTCTTTACTGGACCTTCTTTTCACATGTTTGCATTATTTGTGGCAAAACAAGGAACTAAACCTCTGATAGCATTCCTTCACTAATGATATTTTTATTCTTATCACTCTTCCACAATTTGTGCAGTGCACCATTAATAGTTGTCCATTTCAGAGAATCTCTCTGCAGATTCTCCAGAGTCACTCTGGAGTTCCTGGGCACTCATATCTTGATTTCAATTGTGTCATACTCTTTGTTTTCTGTGGGTTAATTCTTTATTACTTAACCCTTTAATGCATTTCTCTTAAGATTATCCTGGCCCTGTTCATTTCTCTGAAATGTTGTGTTTTTTATTCACTAATAGTCTGTTAAGATTTGTGGCTGTACCATGACAAAATATGGAGAAGTTCAATGGGTATGAATACTTTTACATGGCACTGTAAATTGCATAATTGCACATTAGTCTTTAGCTAACAGCTAGACCAATACAAATCACTTGTGAATGTCATCATGAAGCATGAATCCTGTGTCCTCTCTGATCAAGCTCATGTTGCCGATGCATCAGCTTACCCGGCCCTCCGACACCCACGCGAGAGCATACGTTTCAACATGATAGCTGGCATTTAGGCTGCTATGAGGGGGCCACGTTAAAGCACTGGAGCAAAATGCAGCATGATCGCTGTTCATTAATGAGATTAGTCTTTCAAGTGAGCTGGAAGAGGTTTGCAAACATGACCTCAGTGTGGTAATTTTTGCACACACTCCCACTCACATAAACTGAACTGTCAAAAGAGGATTTTCTTCTTGCTAAAAAAGAGCAAATAACTTAGAAACATTTGCTATTTTTGAGATCTACTTTTTAAACAAATGAGCAATAATGTGATATGTTTTGTATATACAGTAGTTTATTTGAAATATTCATATTTTTGAAGGTGGAATGTTCACATGGCAAATTAGAAATAAATTGCTGTGGGTTTTCTACAAATCCCACAAAGTCAAAACATACACATATACATACATGGACAAAATTACTAGTAACCCTTCTATTAATGACTGAAAATTAAACAAGAAAAGACTTAAAATGAACCAATACAATTCTGACATTTATTTTGAATTGTGGCTCAATGGAATCACTTCAAAAAACTAACTAGTGAAACAGGCTTATACAAAAATTATATTACCTCTGGAAAATAATAAAAATAATTTCACCCTGGGGACACGTTAAACTCTGATGTGTCCTCTAATTAGCAATACAGATGTCTTAAAGCTTGGTTATGTTCTGGATCTTCTTTGCTCCATTTGACACAGGGTGCCTTGAATCTGTGCAGGGCACGATGAAACTACAAGTGTATCAAGGCATTCTGGAGAGAAATGTGCTGCCTACTGTCAGAAAGCGTCAGAAAGCATCAGAAGGCTAAATTGTATAAATAACTAAACCAGTCGGGAGTTTCACCTGAACAATAATTCCAAAAATCAAAACTGGTTTTGGAAAAGATAAAGCAGACATTTACTTATTTGCGCACACAGTCTGAATTTAATAACAAAAGAGCAACTCTTGCTTTAAGTCGTTGTCCATCAGAGATATTGTGGAAGCCATTAGATTACAGAATAATGTGTTGTTAAGTCAAATTATGTTTTCCTTTGTGTTTTATTTACTTTTATTCTTCAGAAGGATTTACTCATGTTCTTGTAAGGTAGTTTAGGCACAAATGGTCAAAAGGTGCACAGAAAATCAGCATCAGCCATCAGTTTCTTCAGAAAACATTTAATTATTCACTGGACAGACTTTGTCACAGTTCTCTACAGTTACAAAAAAACCCTTGAGCCGCATGTTATAAACACTGCATATATTTCTGGATAATTTGGCAGAAAAAAGACGGACCCAGGTGGACTGAAAAGGGGCAGATTGTGTTTCCCAGTGCCAACTATATATTCTGCCAGGACCTGTGAATCTTTCACATTATCTGCCACAACTGCTGAGAATAATCGCCAAAGACACAGACAGATGATTAGTCCAGTTAAAGCAGGTAGCCCCAACATGGCTGCATATGCAATATGATCCAAGGTACGTTATTGATTGCAGCATAAATAGAGAGATGTCTTGCAGGTAGTAAAAGATACGAAAAGAAACTCCTGCTTCAGTTTTGTCACAAAATAAAGTGCTTAAATTTGTGGACGTTGACTTTCCCAGTAGAAATTCATGCTTCAGGAGCCATTAAAGTTAAGAAACATCTACTGACTGTTCTTATAACGCCATCAGGTGACCCAGAAGTTCACATTGCAGAAACAACATGCATGTTTTTTATGCTAAATTCCTGCATTGGGAAGTCACAATTTCTTTTAAATGTAATCATACAGAAAATGGAGAAAATGCACTTCCAGTGACTTACTTCTAAACTCTTGGATAGCCCTGATCTCAGCTACGTTCAATATTTAAAGACTATGCTTAAAAGTACGGTCCATGGAAGGGAAACCAAATAATGACAATAAAATCTACTAATTCTGTCAAGAGGAGTGGCCAAAAATCAAGATACAATTATGCCAGAAGCCTATGGCTATAAAAAGTGGGTGGAATTCACATCTTTTCATGATGTTTTTAACCAAACACAGTAGTAGTTGGCATGAAGGTTTGTTCATTTTTGACCCAGTAAAGATTAGATAAAACTCATAACAAAACCATCCATCCATTGTATCCTGCTTATTCAAGGTCAGGTTGGGAAATCGACAGGCGCAGGACTCAAATATTTCTCTCCCCAGTGATAATTTTGTATACCGTTGAGTATATTTTCAGTTTCTTCCTCGTTGGATGAGGTTAGAAAATCTCCATGCCAATTTGCCCAGGAGACATCCTGATCAGGTGCTCAACGTACTTCAACTGACTCCACTTGATTAAGAGGATCAGTGGCCTTATGCCAAGTTCTCCTCTGAATAATGGAGCTGCTCAACTTATCTCACAGGTAAAGACCAGCCAACCTGTAGAGGGAGGTAATTTCAGCTGTTTGTATCAGAATCACTTTCTTTCTTTGAGAATCAATATCTTAAGCTCAGAGGTGAGGGTCAGAGGATGGATGGTCTAGTAAATTGAGAGCTTGGGTTTTTGGTCCAGCCTTTTCTTGTCTACATTAGAGAAGACGAGGCCCCAATCCATCTTTCCATTTTCCGTCTCATTCCACCATCACTCATGAACATGACAGCAAGATGAACTCCTCCGCTTTAGGCAGAGACCATCTCTGCAAACCTTCGTCTCCCACAGAGCTGTTTACGTCTTATGAGCTGGGAACCAGGGCCTCAGACATGGAGAACCTAACTTTAAATTTAAAACAAAAGTTATATAACAGCCAATCCAATAATGAATCCAAACCTAATGCCAGAACACTTTCTGATATTCTCTGTGTAAAGCATATCTTGCTGTTGCTTTACGCTGCACAAACATCAGTCTTTTCATGATGTTTGTGCATATTTTTAGAAATGCTAGGAATGACCATCTATTTATAACTACTGATTGCAGAAGCACCGGGTTACAATCAGCGCTCACAATGCAACGTAACCAACTTGCATTGGCTGATTGTTGCCGTTGAGCGAAAGGTTTTTCTTTGATTATTGCAGATTGATTGCTGCAGAGAAAGAACACATAGCTGCATTCTGTCACAGATGGTCTTCTCACCCTCTGCAGCTTCGTCAGGATGTGACCCTTTTGTAATCAGTGTAGCTCTTCTTGTGATAACTGTGCATGCTGGAGGAATGAGTTTACTACCAGAGTCAGCTGCTGCTTAATCTACTTGGCTCCTAGGTTGTAATCCTCCTTCTTAGACTCTGACCTCGAGGGGTCTAGAACACAAGAGTGAATACACCATTCTATTGAGATGATATAATAATAATAATGATCTCTCCTCCTTCTGAGCTGTGCCCCTGCCTGCACCACACGCCGCCATGGATCTCTGTAATTATCTCTGTGCCACACATGTTAATATTCAGAGGAATAAAATGAGGATGCACACATTTCTTGAGGTTATTCAGTGCAACACCCCTACCTGAATATTAATAGCACGAGTATAACTGCAAGGAGGGCTGCTGTGACAGTGGTTTACGCTGGTAATTGGCGATTTTCCACTCTGGCATAGGGTGAGGAATGGAAGGTAACAGATGTCTGTCTGACAGAGATGTAGGTCAGCGAGTTTCCTGCATGAGCCTCAGAGTGATGCCATCGGATAAAGACGCGGCTGTTTCTGAGGCCGCTCCCCGCCACAACGTCCTATCTGATCTATTGCCCCGTCCCACTTCCTGCGCTTGAGGAAAATCTATGTCTTTCGAGAGTGCTGTAGAGGACATGTAAAAGTAATTACTGTGCAATGATATAATCTACCCTCCGCTGATCCTTTAATGGCAACAAAAGGTAAATCCTTACATTGTGAGACCCCAATCTTTTAGGTTCCTAATCTATAAACTGGACGTGTTTTTATTTTTGAAATATGTTGCTATCTTGTGACGCGATCAGTAAGGGATGAATGGCATGAAGGGATGCCATCAGGCCCTGATAATATGCTTATTATGCATTTTCCGCCCAAGAAAGGGCGCCAGAAAATCCTAAACATGATTCTCTCTAAGCATCTTTCATGATTTGCTTCATGCAACAGGGTTAACAAGAAGCTTAATGGTGTAATCTCTTCAGCTGCCAATCTGGCGGACTGTCCTCTTAGTGACTTAACATCTTGGCTGCGGGTCAAAGTGCACAATCCAAAAAACACAGCACAACACTCCTATTAAATCCAAGAAGAATTGCATTTAAAAATAAATGATCTACACAAGTAAACAGATGGGTTTTCACTGACACATGTTTTCCCTTTGAATACCTCACAGGCCAGGCCTTCCTCGAGCACATCCCCCATCGTTGACCCTCCAGTCCACACCACCTGGCACGGGGCCTCCATGGCCGTCACAAAGCGCAGCAGATTAGGAGAACGCCTTGGGGCAGGCTGACTGGCTGGTTTCACTCTTTGCCAGGCGTGACCCACATCCTGCTTCCTGGCTAATCCTTTTGTTCCTGCAATCTCTGAGTACCTAGCCACATCTAATCCTGTGTGCTGCTTTATTTTCAGAGATAGATTTCATCTCGTCCGAGCGTCTTTCTGACAAATGCCCCCCATCGGTGTCTCCTTGGCATGAGTGGAGTCTCTTTCAGCAATGGGTTAGGGACGTAATTGAAACGGAGTTTCTATGGGGTCTTGAAAAATGTAATTTCATCAAAAAAATATATTTGCCAGGCCTGGATAAGTGTGGACATAGAAAACTGGGTTTTGAAAAATGTTTTTATTTCTGTACGTTTCACCAATAATCCATACATGCATCTATCCATCCATCAAACTCTTTATAGTATTTGGGTTTTGCAGAATTCATTCTTAAAACCTAACCACTGTAGAAACATCTGCAGGAAGTTAATTATGAGCTTTTCTTCTCTTTGTTTTAGAAATTACTAAAAAATGTACTGAAGACACAGAAAAGGTCTGGATAAATGTGAACCATTGATGTATAGATGTGTGGAAACCTATTTAAAGTAGCTCCTTGTCAATTTACCTTATCCACCAAAAGTCCAGCAAATTGGTGAATGAACTGCATCATGACATACTAATAACAAATTAACTTACAAATAATGCACTATTAAATGATTGCAGTTCACAAATGTTGGTGCTTTTGCTGCACAGAGTGAAAGGAGCAAAGTTGAATTGGAAAGTTCTTTGGCCTCCTGCATTGACTGGTCCATCCTGACTGGATTTCATATGGCGTAAATATATATTTGGAGCCCTGAGAAGAAATACTTAGTATAGACTTGAATAAATAATGCATTCTACATCTATTATGCATGAATAGACACATAGGAGAAATGAACTAGTATACAAATTAAACCAATGTTACAGTAAAGGGCTCTGTGGCTCAGTTAGAAAATATGAAAGTCAGAGATACTTCTGTACTGCACATAAAATGTACAGTATTTTAAAATAAGAATAAACTCAGCAGTCAAATATTCATAATACTTTCCTGACTTCCTGTGGCAGCTAGCTATACTGTTGTACAAGGATTGATTTGGTCCCAGATGTGTGGTATTCATCCATTGCTCTGTACCAGATACCCCAAACTTGCAGAAAAAAAAAACAGGAACAGCAAGTGAAGAATCGATCTTGGCTGTGTTATTTTTATTTTTTCTCCACAGGCTAACAAAATATTTGTGAGCTTATCCACTTGTAAAAAAAAAAAAAAAAATGATGCTCTTTGCGGAATCCTGTCTAATGTTCCAGTTCAGTAAGCTGCTATTTCTTTATCTGTCACAGCTCCTGCAATCCCCCATTTACCGCCCTCATGGTTGTATTTTGCTGATAGCACCCCAGGCATTGTGATTTTCGAAACACACACCTGTTTCCTATAAGAACAGAAGCATGACAAGAAAATTTTGTTATGCTTTTGCATAGTCCTAAGGGAGGCAGTCTCCAAATAGCTACAGTTCACAAATATGTCTACTCTTTTTCCAGGCGGCCAACATTCTGGTAGCAGAAGCTGCCTGGTTTATATACTTTAGTCATTTGGTTCTATTCATTCATTTATTCGTTCATTCAAATTCAGTGTGAAAAACAGCAAGTACATTTTATGACTCAGATTTTAATTTGTGTTTGATAATTAAGGTCCATTTGATTTATTATTATAAATATTTCTTTTTACATGTCGAGGATTTTGCTGGAAGGTTAAAAAATATTTAATTTAGCAGATGGAATTTGTCAAGTATTTAAAAAAAAAATGGTCAGTAAAATTTATGGGTACTGATTACAGAAGTGCCAAACAGGAGCAAATAGTGATAAAAATGTCTCATCAAAATGTATTTTTTGCACTGAGGGAAGAAAGCCAAATAACTTTACAACAGTCTTTAAAAACTAAAGTGAAATTTGAATGTTGTCTGTTGTTGTTTGCTATGCCACAAAGAAAGTATGAACATTTCTTAACGACACTTTGGTTTGTGGACTACTATTTTTAGGCATTGAAGATGGCATTTAATTTTTTAGACATAATGTTTCCTGCTTCTAAGGGCAACATGGCCAGATGGGAAGATTAAAATATCATATAAGGGGCTTTTAGTGATCATCTTTTAAGAAAAAATATCCAAGTTACAAAAAAGAGGGCAAAGCGTGTACTATATATAGTTTTAAAGAATCGGAACATTTTAACACCCACTTCAGCACATGGTTAAATAGTTGCAGCCTTGTGAAGCAGTTCTCATGCAAGATTTATTGTTCTATTGCAGTGTGGGTGGTAACTTTTACTGAGATTAAAAGAACTGCCGTAACGTTCGTCATTCCATCTTCAGACAGAATTAAGATCTATGGTAAAAGTAGAGAACGAAGATGTGTTAAAATATAATCCCTACATCCAGAAAAGCTTGGAAGTGCATTAAAGTAAAATTTTAAAAAACTAAACCTGTTTTTTTATTTTTTTTATTTTTTAATCTTATTATAAGCTTCTGATTTACCGTAGGAAGTATTCTATTTTTAGAAAAGGTGAACTGAACTGGACTCAACTCTTTGACACCAGCCACATAAGGGGCAGATACCAACTCTTGCACTGATGTAGTAAAGATTTTCCACATGGAAAACATTTGCAAACCGCAAAGACCAGTGGTGTCTCTGGTTTTCAATTAGAGGGAAATGAAAACAAACGTTATATAACGTAAAAACCACACAGATCCTAAATATATGAGATGCTCAGACAGACACAGAATGCCTAAATACAGCTAATAACCACTCCCAGTGGGATATATTTGCTATATTTATAAAGCATGTATTGTTCTTTGCTTACAAAGCTAATTTCCCTCTCCATTTTTACCGCGACTAAAAATCAAAACTGCCTTGTGAATCCTTTTGCATTTTAAGTACAATCTGTTTAACAGCTTAGTAGATACTTTGAAAGTAACATCAAAATAGACCCAAGGTTTTCCATCTAACGTAGAACACTTGATTTTGGTGAGTCCTTTCTTTGGAAAGAGAAAATAAAAACTGCAGCATACAAACAAATTAACTATAAACTCCTACAATGGATTACAAATGAATGAAAATAGCTAAGCAATATAAAAAATACCAATAACCCCCTTTGTGTCACGAGTTGGGGTTTGTAATAGTGAGGATGGACGCGGCAGGACGCAGTTATGGTGGGAAATGATGGTTTTTAATGATGAATCAATACACGAAGTCCAGGCAGCACAGGTGAGCAGCAGCAGTAGCTCTGACTGGTAGCAACTGGCAAGTACATTTGACAACTGACATAAAACTACTGAAAATAGACAAGGACTCAACAGGGAACAAGAGGCACAGGTGGGTATAAATACACAGGGAAGGTAATCAGGGGAAGCAAGGGACAGCTGGGAACAATCAAGGAGCAACACAGGCATTAAATAAACGCAAGAAAACCAAATCCTCACACTTGGTTCTCCTTAACCGATGAAAACATCTAAGCGCATGATTTCTTAGACGTTCATCCTTAACAACAACTTATTTTAAGTGAAGCTTACAGAGGTGACAATTTAATTAATCCAAGCTCACACAGAATTTGTCCTAAATGCACAGCCCCACTATGAAATCACTTTTTTCATCAGTCTTTTAATGAAATAAAGTCTTTTAAACTATGAAGATCATGACATTACGCAGCCAATTTGCATTTTGATTATGTCATTGCCTAGCATTTGCAACAGCCCATTTTTATCTATTAAATTCTCAGCTGTTCTCTTTTCTTGCTGCAATTTAAATTAGCAGAATTTTTAATAAAGCTGCTTTGATCCACACAAATTACGTTTTTGTTTTGATTGTCAGAACGCAAAACGAGTCTGGATGTCAGTTTGAAAAGCAGTCCAGTGGGAATATGAGATAGGTGTCTCTCTTTATTAAAATCCAGATTTGTTTTAAGCAATTGGCTTTGGCATGTGACCTGACAAAATTGTCATTTAAGCAAATGAGTCATTTCAGATGAGGCTGCCTCTGCGATCATCAGTTAAAAAACTAGAAAATGGATGCATTAAGAAACCGTTTCTTTGCTCTACTCGTCTCTGCTGCACATCTCAGCTCCCTCACTTGCAGGAAGGCTCCTGCAAAATAATAGAGCCAGGGTGCAGAAACAACAGCGTACTCTTATCATTCGTGAAGAGAAGGTCCCGACCCTTCAGTGCACATCAAGAGGAGGGAAGCATGCATATTATCTCTTTGTACCACACATGTGTATAGGCTAAGAAGCTCCAACTTCTGAAGGGAAATGCCTTCTCTGTCCACAAAAAGCTAAAGGTTGCCCTGAAGGTTTTTCAGTTCACTGAGTGTTCACTCTTGAATGGACCACTATTGAATTACACCAGAGAGAATGATGGGTAATGCAAGTTCATCATGTGAAAAACAGCACTAATAAATCCCACCATTCTTAAAAATTAACACAAAATCATGACTAACACCCTCATTTGAACACATTTGTGAACAACACCGTTAATAACATATTTAAGTTGTACCCATTATAAATGAGTTTGGGTCTTAGGGAGCCAAATGTATAATAGAGCGAGTAAAACCAGGCTGATCTTCAATGTTTTACAAACTCCGTGATCCCAGTTGTTCCATCAATCTTCTTTACAGACTTGCTCGATATATGGATTCATATTTCTGATATACACTGAGCTGAAATCAATGCTGAGTAGTTGCTGTAAGCCACATATTTGATAAGTTTCACAAACTGGGAAATGTATTCAGCTTAACGAAGACTATCCTTTCTGCAGCAAGAGGGCTGCTCTTTGTTGTGGTTGTAGGTCCTAAAGCTTTGCCTTGCTGGGACAACGGGAGAAACCAAAATCGTTGCATATCAATATTTTTGCTTCAATGGCTAAGACAGACATTGTCAAATAATATTCCAGCATTGCCTTTCTAAGCATTTGACACTGTAGTCTACCCAATTTCACCACCAGATAACCCAGGCTTCCATAGATTATTTTTATTTTATTTTTTTTGGACATGTCAAAAATTTTGCTACCATGTGCTCTGCAGCACTTGCATGCTATGCCACACAAGTGTCTCACTGCTACAGAATAAATCCAACAGGAATTCAAGTATCCCAGAAATAGGCAAATAATGTTACTTATCCACATGCTAATGTCTGCACTGATTATGATACTTAAAACTGAAAGTCTGACAGCTTGTAGTAAGTACAGATTAACTTGCCTACAACTATTTGACCACTTTGGATTCCTCTTAGACCACTGGCGTCTCTTTCTCAGATGGTCATTGATCCTTAATTCTGAAAAAGAGTACAAAATACTTTACATAATTTTGGCACATGCTTGATCCCAGTATACATGCACTAATCAGAAAGAGGAATTGTTCATTTCCTCATTCTCAAGCCCATAAAAGATGAGTTTTTTTATTCAACCACCACATATCCTAGTGTAAGAAATAGTGACAGCAGTTTAAGATTTCCTTTAGGATGGGATCAAGTTTAAAAATTACAACTTTTTATCTTTTCCATTTTCACACCTGATGCATGCTTACATTTAAGCCACTTAAGCCTCAGCGGACATGTGGTTTTGGCTTTTCATATGAAGAAATGCACAAACAAGCTCCTATTTGTTCTGAAGAAACCCAGGGGCCGATGAGCCTGTAGTACTCTTTTACTACTATTTTACTGTGGAAAAAAAAAGGAAACTAATCAGTGTCATGCCTTGTTAACAGATTTTATTACTGACAATTTTCTTGCTATCATTTATTTTTGTTTTAATGTCACTCTAGTATCCTGATCTCACAGAACAAAACATAAACTACAGTAAAATGGAACTGCTCTTTTAATTTATTACCGTTTTATTTGGTGACGTTATATTAAAAATAATCCATCAAATGCAATGTTTTCAACAAATGCAATTTTGCATATTGTATAGTTTATTTTATTATTTTCTAATTGTTAAATTTCTTCACTCCCATGTTAGCACAATTGCTTCAGGTGAGCAGAAGGATTGTTGATTCGTTCATGTAAAATGAAGGCAGTTTCAGGATGTGATTTATTGTAAGAAATGTCAACGTGAAGGTTGAAAACCAATATTTCACTTACATAAATAAGTCAAACACTGTCCTGGGTTTCATAAATATGGAGAATTTACCACAGTTAGCACAAATGGTAAAATGTAATTATGTCAGATTTACAATCAACAGCCGGACTATATCATAAAATAACTCAGAGTATTTTCCAATAAGGTCCCAGTTATCCATCTTAAGTAACATCTGCAGTCCCTTTCACCACCTGTCTTTGTACTCCTGTCAGTGAAAAATCTCTGATTGGCTAGCGAAGATCCAATTTAGACAGTGTGTCCCTTTCAAGGTTGTGCTTTTCCACTTTACTCTTCTGTGCACCAATCTCATTTTCCCTTAACGCTTCCCTGATCCAGTCTCAGGAGAAGGAACCAATTTGATCTTATGCAAGCTCAGATTATCCCAGAGATAAGCAGTTAACAGCCAACAATTTACTCAGAGGATTAATAAGGACACCACAGTTCATTGGGTCTGATGTGCAAACACATTAAAAACTAAATAAAACAGAAACCAAAACCTGAAATTTGAAATTGTTGACGTTCTACCTGAAGAAGAACATCAAACGTTGAATTGGAAATTGTGAGATGCATCCCGGCTGCCCAATGGCGCAGCTGGTAGAGCTGTTGCCTTGCAGCAAGAAGGTTCTGGGTTCGATTCCCAGCCCGGGTCTTTCTGCATGGAGTTTGCATGTTCTCCCTGTGCATGCGTGGGTTCTCTCCGGGTACTCCAGCTTCCTCCCACAGTCCAAAAACATGACTGTCAGGTTAATTGGCCTCTCTAAATTGTCCCTAGGTGTGAGTGTATGTGTGCAAGGTTGTTTGTCTTGTATGTCTCTGTCTTGCCCTGCGACAGACTGGCGACCTGTCCAGGGTGACCCTGCCTCTCTCCCGGAACATTAGCTGGAGATAGGCACCAGCAACCCTCCCAACCCCAGTAAGGGACAAGAGTGTAGGAAAATGGATGGATGGATGGAGATGCATCCCAGAGTCTTTTAAAGTAAGTAAATAGTCATTTAATTTGAGACCATTTAATGGCTTCTATCACAAACCAGCCTCAGTCGTTAGCCAAAAGCTGTGCAAATCCATATTTCTTTTACTGTATTTATACTGTACACATCATTCTTCATTGGCAAGATATGCTGATTAGCAGCACAAAATTAATTCTAGGCAGCTGAAATAATTACAAATACATATCCTTAACCATTTGCAGCGTCCGCTGAAAGGTTTGTCCCTTGGCAGTTAGCCAATTCTGGACTTCTTTATGGACCTGGAGAGTGTGATAAATATTGTTTATTAACATGAGGTTGCACATAGTTATTTTTGCTTGATTGGGGGTCATAATAAACTGTGCAGAGACAATATCTCTAAGACAGGCCTAAGCATTTTCCTTCAGAATTCTTCAAAATTCAATTGTATTTAACAAGATAAGCTAACAAATAAGGAGTGATTCGTTCAATGGAACAATAAAATTAGTATTTTCACTGGCACAAAATGGATGTAAACTTTACTAATAGAGCACCTTTTCAGGTTAAAAACCACAAAGTACTTTACAAAAAAATCAAATATAAAAAAACATGGTCTTGAAATGTGTTTGTGGAACCATTTACCAGCCTTTGACCGGATGATATCAGGCTGCAAGAAGAGGCGTAGCGCTCCACAAGGTCAAACAGAGGAAGATTGGGATGAAACCCAATCTTGGAGTGTTCTTTTTTGGGGATCGGTGTGTCACCTGCAGACACTTTTAGTATGTTTTTTTTTTCTTTTCTTAAAAGTTGTATTCAACGACAATTTTTTCTGTTTTTCTTTTAAAGATTATGGTGTGAAAACTGTGTTTTTTGAAGTTCTGTGCGTTCTTGCTTTTTGTCATGTCTTGTTCAGTTGTATTTCTGTGTTTTCGTGTGTTTTTTAATCTCGCGCTGCTGTAGTTAGATTTCCTGTTATCATGGGATTTACAGCCGTTAACGGTTATGATGTTACTTTGTCTGTCTTAGAGGGAAAATGTTCTTTCAGCCTTTAGTTGTGTTCTCCGTTTTGTTGTGATTTGTTTCTCTTATTTATTACATCTTTTGGTGTCTTCACGCTAGTTTCATCCAGTGTGTTTTTCTTGCTTCACAACTTTAGCATACTGTGCATGTGGACTGCTGGCAGGAAAAAAAAGAAATGGGCTTATGTTTTGTCTCAGTGTACATACCCACGCTCGCGGACCCCCTCCTCTCATCGGCCTCTCGCGCTCACATGCCACCTGCTTCTTGGCAGTCGAACACCGTAACTACTCAACAAATTGCCGTCCGGCCTGCTGTAGGCCCGTGAGCATTATGTCTTAGTATTGGAACGACAGCTTTGAATTGCTTATGAAGCAGTTTCTCTGGAGTGATCTGCTTGCACATGCAAGCTACAGTCTCGGTGCAGCAGCAGCTGAGTAGGGAAACTGTGGAAATAATTGTCTGTCTTTCCTTGTTGGCTGCTTTGACGTCTAGCGAATCCCTCAGAGGGCCACTAACAGAGCTGTTTGAAGTCTCTGTCAGCATAGTGGCACAGCACAAACGTGCGCTACATGCTAGTTCACATCTGCGTTGTATCTAGCTACCAACGCTGACTGGCTGGTGGGCAGATGAGAGCTGAAGGAAGGAGATGGGTGCATTTAATAGCTGCTGGTGAGATCCCAGCAGATAAACATGACAGCTTCTGATTGGGTGTTTCGATTTGTCGTTCTTTGTATTATTATCTACAGACCAAAGCAGTTTTTAACCAAAGTGCAGGGAGGGGGCGGATGTTGCGCAAAAACTTCTCTGCGAAGAACTTGCAGAAAGTAATAGCATTTAGAAAATTTCCCCCCAGATTTCCCAGTTTGATTTGAGCAGGAATATCTGCAGCATTAATCAAAATCTAAAGTAAATAATATTGCCCCATAGCTCACCATCGACCCTAATGATGGATGTGAGTGTCTAATGTTCACTCGGGCAATGTATCTGAAATATTTACTCTCACAGTGCTTCCAGTCAAAGCTGGAAGATGGAAACCGTTGAATAACTGTAATCAACTTTTCATGAATTTTGCGCTTGTCAGGGAGAAAATCGTGCAAGATTATAACAAGACTCCTCCACTTTGCTCATGTCAAAACTCCATACTTTTCCATTACTCAAGTTCCTAGTCCATATCTGACCATTTGTGAACAGTTAATGCTTAAGCTCACTATGAATTTAATGCAGACATACTGCATTAAATTCACAGACGGAGGAATAGATGGATGGGCTATCGACATTCTGTAGTATTATAACAGCATATAGTTGTCTTTTAGATATAATTTTTTTGTACCTGTCCATTGTGGAGATCCCTTTCTAAACTCAAAGGAGAATTGAACAACAGGACACAATCCAGAGAAGAAGCTTTCCCCCTTACGTTATCGGCTTTAGCCTGCTGTCACTCAGTGAGCTGGACAGACAGCACAGAAAATGTTTCATTTTGTCCACTCAAGTGTCACTAAGTGATGGGTGCCTCTGGAGTGTGTCGGGCTGAAGTTGTGCAACCGCCTGCGGGTTGGGGGAACGTGAAAAGCTCCAAGGATTTTGGCGCTGCTTTTCACAGGCACAGCGGACATGCCATGTGAGGTCACATAGAAGTAAATTTATCCCAGGGGGAGTGAGGACCTCACATCAGATGTGCCGTCCTCACCGTCCTCCGGAGGGCACCTCAATTTAGGCCGGTGAAGGGCAAGAAATGGCCACCTAATGCTCTAATGGATTATAGGATTTTTCTGCCCGTGCAATATAAAGATGTCTGAAGTGTCTTATCTTAGTTTCTGTTATTGCGTCTGCAGCGACATCCCTCCATTCTGGCGACATTTTGCACCCTCCCTCTCCAGTGAAGCTGCGAACGGTTATCACAATCAGTGGAAATGCCACCTAGTGTCATCGTCGACTTGCTAAATGCTTATTACATCTTGCCTGAATCACAGCATTCCATATGGCAAGTGATAAGATTTTTGTTGGGGGGGAAAAAGAATTTAATCTCAGCTTTCTTGCGGACAGCCTGAAAAATTCAGTGGAATAAAACAGGGAATTTAACAATGTACATGTCAGATTTTGATTCATGGGTCTAGCGTCTGTGATTGATGCTGCCTTTCATCTGGACCATTGATGCTGCTGGTGATCTGTGATACAGCAACTTGTAAAATATTCATAGCCCTTAAGCTTTTTCTCATTTTTCCATATCAATGTGACTTATTGGGATTTTATGTGATAGTAGCAGTTTTTTTTTCAAACAAAAAACAGAAAAGTGGGGCATGTATCTTTGTATTCAGGTCCCTTAAATCAATTTATAGGTCCAGGTTTTGCTAGTGTGTGTGTGTTGGGGTATAAAATTATGGGCAACAATGTTTCATTCATGCTTATTTTTAAAAAAGCCCAAGCTCCATCAATTTGGATGGACAATGTCTGAAAAGCATTTGTCAATTTTGGGACCAGGTGTTCTAACTATCTGTGCTACCCATTAATCCATCCTACCTTGGGGTAATGCGCATGTGCACATCAATGCTACATCACATTCTGCTTACTCGCACAGATAGTTAGAACACAAATTCACATTTTTTCCTAAACACACTGTTGCTGTGTGTTTGTGCTTGTTTTCCTTCTAGAAGGTGAACCTCTGTCCTCAGTCTTTTGTTTATTGCAGTCTAAAAGTTTTTTTCTGAGCATTTTCCTGTGTTTAGCTTCATCCTTCTTGCTATAAATTTTAACCAGATTCTTTACTTGCTGAAGAAAAGCAGCATGATGCTGACACCCCCATGTTTCACAATGTTTGATGAACAATGCTCAATGAAAGGTCCAAAGGCTAAAACATTGTTGTACAGCCTAACTGCTAATAAATTCTCCACAACTTTATCCCCGACCTGTCTGCTGCGTTCCTTTGTCTTCAAAATGCTGTTTGTTCACTGACTCGATTCAGTTTCAATTCAGTGTATTTGTCCAGCATCAATTCACAGCACACGTCAGCTAAAAAAAAATATAATTTCTATCCAATCATAACATCCATTCCAATTATTTGTCAAACAATGCAGTCGAGTTCAGTTTATTATACAAATGTGTTAAAATCAAAGCAAACCCAGCAGATTGCTTCAAGTGACTTGCAGCATTCACTCATCTCGATATTCTATAACAAACCTCTGAGGTCTTTATCAAACAGCTGTATTTATAATGAGATTAGATTACCCACATGTGAAATTCAATTTGCTGACCTCTTAAGGAATCGTTTTGAACAGGATTTTATTACCGAGTATCCATTTAATTGTGAGGCCAAATGCAAAATGTATGCCACAATAGTTGTACAAAGAAAAAAAAAATGCTAATTTGCATGAATCTGTGAAATAAAACCACAAGAAACTCACCGATATTTTTACCTGTGACATAATCAATGTAAACACTTTTGCACACCGCAGCATTTTACATTTAAGGGCAAAGAACACATGCCTGAATTAAGGAGTTTGCTGAATAAATGATGGTTTTAATCACTGCCCTGGGTGTTAACTAATGTGTCCAGGGAGATGAGGAGGGGGCCTGTGGAGCCTCTCATCTACCCAAGCAACCCCCACCAACTGGAGATGATTATGTGCATCTAAACTGCTGCATAGATGGGTAATGGGATTGCAGGCATGCTGGTCCCCTGGTACATTAGACCCCCTAAGAGTGCCTGTGACCTCTCCCCCAGTAGAGAGGACAGAGAGCCACAGCATGGCTCCCATTTGCTTTTCTTTGGTTTGGAGCCTTTATGGAAGAGCAATACGGGTAATGATAAGTGAGATGGTATGAGATGTAAATAAAAGAGGAGAAAGAAATACAAGTTCAAAGAGGGTAGGATAAAGAATCAAAACACATGCGTTTAAAATTTCTATGACTTTTCAGATTGAAGTTACCAGAACATTCTTAACCTCTATGAACCTTTTCTTATACGTCTTGGGAAAAAAAGAATATATTCAATTTGTAGACTGTCAATCACAGAGTATTACACAATAGATACATTTATGTATTAGCGATTAGGTGATGCATTCAGCAAGTACTTTTACTTACTTTCACTTAAGTATTTTTAAAAGCCAGCATGTTTTTACTTTTGCTCAAATAAAAAAATAAAAATGTTAATGTGGTACCTTTGTTTAAGACATTGTTTAAGTACTTTCTCCACCACTGCAGAGTAAACATCCACAGCTAAGAGACTGCATGTGGATAGCAGTTTACTGTTCCCCTTTTGCCGAAATGACCTTGTGACCTCTTTCTGAAAGTAGTTTGGTCCAGTCAGCATGTGTTGTAATGAGTTTCCAGACGGTTTTGACAGATTTAGTACTTTTCACCCTGATTTGGACATGATTGAAGTCCTCTTGGATTTCTGTAGTTATTTTATAAACAGTGCTGCTATAACACAGTGCTGTGGAACATTCAGATAAACCCATAAAACATGGAAAAAAAAAAGACTTTTCAGTGTACACACACTTTGATTTTATTGATATTTTGCACTTAAAAAAATATATGAAAATCAACAAGAAAATGCATGTAGCATAATTGGCGTCAAAGACACAATATTGAGAAAGTGTTTCGGAATTAGTCAAAGGACTATTTTCACAACTTTCTGTTTTAGGATGACCTGCTTCAAATGGCTTTTGTTGCATCGGAGAAGTGTTAAAAAATACTCACCTGCTTTGAAAAACAATGGAAATGTGGATTGTTACTTAGTATTGTCAAGGTTTTGTGGATATAAAATATGGAATTTGCTCTTCAAGAAGACGATTCCAAAATCACAGGTATTTCAGTATTTCATTGCTTTTGATTTAATTTTGCCAGGCATTTATGCTTCAGTTTTGATCATTAGTAAATTTTGAACATGCTCGAGTTTTGTGGTATTTTTTTTCTGTCATATGCTTGTTTGTGGGGTAGTTTTCCTTCACTGCATGTCTTCCACTTTTGAGCCACTCTGTAAGAATGCGCTCACAATCAATGAAAAGGCTGCTAAAACTCTGCTCTTTTTTTAGGAAACCGTCCTAAAGTGCATCTGAAGTCAGGTTTGGCTGAAAGAGATCATCAAACTGAAACCAAAATGAGCTCTTAGAAAGTCAAAGCAAATCCTTTCTCCTACAATACTTTCCTTTTTCCTGCTTGTCAAGCACACAGAGTGGAAATATTTTCACTGGTGGACTTTTATGTTGGGCCAAAGTGAGTTGTGGTGTTTGAAGAAAAAAAAAAAGCAACCCAGCATTTTCTAAATGAGGCATAATAGATGTGTTGGTGACATAAACATGTTGAAGCGATGTAGGCTGCCTGACAGGAACATCGCTTCTAGCAAGTCCCATGTTGCATTAGTGATGATTTTCCAGGAGGAGCTTACGAAGAACCTTCAGAGCATTCAGACCCGGAAAAGACCCAAAACAAGAGGCCATGCTCACACGGGTGAGTGCTCCGAAAAAGACAGCGTGGCCCACCGTTATTCCTGACCCACTCTGAACACTAAACAATCTACCCTCAGAAAAATATATAGGTCATTCTGGGTCTAAAAATGGCTGGCTGTCCCCGAGGCTCGCCGGAGCATGAAATAGACTTTACATCACTTTAGCCAAGCACAACAACCAAGAAACTTTCAGCGTTTGCCTCATTTTTTTATGCCTTTTTATAGCTGTAATCAAACATTTGGCACTTCCCTTGCCTCCCATTCTTTCTTTCTGTTGATGACCTGAATAAGATATCAGCAGTTTCCCCGGGTTTGTAACATGGCAGGCGAGGCTAAAGTTATGTCGAGATTTAGATAACACGGCTTGCTGAACACTAAATACGTTGCACCTCTGCGCTCCAGACTTCCTCCTGACCCGATAAGCCAGAATCCAGGGGTGGATTTAAAAAAAAACAACATAAAAAAACTTGTGGACTTGTGATATTGGAAAGATAGTCACATGACAGGCACCATATTTATTTCCAGCCACCCATCTGCCCAACTACAGGCAGATTTCTATTAAAATGATAACAAGATTTCCTCCTATAGGGTGTTCCTCCTATAGGGTGCATTCTGCATGGTGGCAAACCACACTAAGCAAGCTGCTCTTGCTTGTTTTCGACGCCGACAACTTTAGGCTGCAATTTGTGAAAGTAAACTCACTCGCAGCAAATTGGACAGCGTGGTGAGGAAATTTCTATTTCTATTTGTGGTAATTTCTAGATGCTTTTCCTCCGCAGCCATACTGTTTGTCTCATTACCCCCACCCTAACAGCACCGACTTCTTCCCCTCCCTGTGCCTAATGTAGAAAAATCCCTTGTGGATTTGCCCCGGAAATGGCCTCATGTTTATTTAAGCCTGTTTATTAAAGTCGAGCGGCCGCTTCCGCCTCCTCAGCCCCCACATTCATTTTTCTGTGGTGTTTTCTTACAGCTGGCCAACCCTGGATTCATTCATTCATCAATTGGGCCTGCAGCACAGAGGCCTTTAACAGCTCTTCACCACAATGACTGTGACATCAGCTCTGTGCACAAACCAGCGGGTGTATCAAAGAGATGCACAATTACAGAGGAGGAGATGGGAATAGGTAGGAAAAATGACCATGTCATGGAAGAACAGAAAATGTGGGGAGGGGAGGCGACAACAAGTGTAAGTGATGCAGCTTCTAATTGTGGTTGTGGGTTAAGCACTACTATGTCTCATTGTGAGAACTTGGGCTACAATTAGCAGAGACAACATTCCTGCACAACTCCCGGTCAAAGAGTTTATATACACTTATCAGCACAAAGTTTTGTCAATTGAGTTTTATATTAACTTATTTGGAGAAAATGAGCAAATAATTTAATAATAACCATTATTATAGGCCTAAATATTTTGACTATTTTAGAAGTCAAACCAAATCATCCTTAAGAATTAGTTCTAGATTAAGTTCACTTTAAGTTGAGTGAATTCATGTCCCTACTTAACATTCAGTTTCCACATGAACTAGATCTCTTTCATTCATCATACTGTCTGAAGTTGTTTATGCCGTTGCCCGAAATCTGTTCAATTCTTTCCTGTTGTCTTTGCGAACATAAACTGTTTTAAAATGGTCAAATTTACAAAACAGCTGTTCCCATTCACATTTTTAAGCTTCTGCTTTCAGAAAAAAATGAATCTGAAATATTCATCCTAAACACAGAAATGTGGAAGAGAATAGCTGCAATTTATTCACTTGTCTTTCTTGTATCTTCTGCCCAGAAACAATATTTGGTGATGTTAAAATCCTCAGCTTAATCTATTCATTTTGAGAGGAGGTACAGCAGATTTTAAGTAAAATTCTTCTGCATAAAGTAAAGCACAAGGTGGCACAGGCAAGTTTAAAGGCAGATGATGCATAATATTGGGTTAGAATAATAAAATAATAAAACAGCTTAACCCTGACTTATACCTGCACATACCCAAGCAAGCTCACCTTGAAAGAAAATATTCTGCCTATTTCTGCATTAAATATTCAAAGTTTCCCCCACCTACTGAAAAAACAAAAACCAATACAGCTTTAATATCACCAGGATGAGCTGTGCTCACTTCAGGTTCATCAAGTAAAAAGAAGCTTTGTTCTTTTAAAAAGTTCTCAAAAGTGCAGGTTTCACTCTTGAACACAACAGAATCTCAGCACCAAAATAAAACATATAGATACCCGGACAAACATCCTGGTCTTCAGTTATATGAAGGTGTTGATTGCATACTCCGTTTATATTATCTTGTGAGATATGTCCACCAGAAACAATCCTCTTGATTGCATTCAAATCATTTTAATTAAATCTGCTGGGGTTGTGAATAATTATGGGCTTCACTATATGTATGAGGACTATTTTTTCAATGGAAACTGTACTTGCTCAATAAAAAGGGCTATTTGACCAAATTGAAGTGTCTAAGAAGAAAGCTATTCTGGAAGGTTATCATATTAATATTTAAAGTAATCTTTGTGTAAAGTTATTACATAAAAATAATAAAATGGAATAAAAGAGGAGGACTTGCAACTTAGTTCAGTGGAGAGCACAACAAAAGGGAGCCTGGGCTTTTAATTTAAGGGAAGATGAAGATATAAAAGATCAAAACAAAGGATAACTAAAAAAGACTTGGCAAACATCGATGTCCAGCTGTGCTGCAGTGAAGCAGATTTTTTTTTTAAACAACCAAACTGGAGCCAACACAAAAAAATGAAAAAAACAAAACAAAAGAAACAGAATCAAGAAGAGTCCACACAGAGCATGAGTATATTTATATCTATATATATTTATATATATATATATATCTTCATTTATTTTAATATTTAAATCCACTAAAAGTTGTAAATACAACTTTTGAATGAAAGGCACAGGAAAAATCAGACAATGCTGATATAATACTTAAAAGAAAATTACAGTACAAAAGTGGACAGTTAGTTACGCATGAACAAATCCCTCTATGTTCAACGTCCTCCATAGTTAAATATATCCAACACATGGGTAGACAAACATAGCTGTCACAACAAATGATGGAGTCGAAACAAAAGAGAGAGAGGAAAAAAACAAAAAACAAATCCGAAAGCCAAACTTGTCTTTATTGCTTTTCCTAGCTGGCAAGAGTCATATCAGTCTCATCAAATGAAGCATTCATTTGATTATTATCCCAACTTTTTATGGTCTGCATTAAACAAACCTCCACTGGGTATGGTATTAAAACTTACCAAAAAAACCCAAAAACAAATGGGACTTCGAGGCAGATTTTTCTAATGTATCCTATAAACCAAGAGCAAAATGAGCCAGTATTTGTGATTAGACTTTTAATTTGTTGGTCCACTGAGTGTAAAATCATCCCCAACCTCTAAGTGGTGAAGAGCGTTTAAATATTTAAGGCAGAGATTTCTGGGCTGCGAAATTTAGAAAGTGCAGGTCTGGAAGCCGTTTCTGGAACAAGAAAGTAATTTTAAAGATATCTTCATTCCCTTTTCTTATACCACTGACCTGACAGAGGTTATTGCATCGAACAGCACTTGGAGAACTCAGACAATAGAATTCATTCATCAAATCTAGACAAAGAAGAGAAAATAGAATGGGGATTAATCATGTGTTCTGGTTCTTTCAGAATCACTTCATTTTCTCTTTTAAATTAAGTGGTTTTATGACACTGATGGAGGGAAAAGTGTTCAACAAATCATTTATCAATTCTGCTGGAGGCCGACGAAGTAAAGGGGGATCGTTCAAAACAGCTATGGCTGATCATTGTTTAGGAGAAAGAATATCAGTACTCGGTTCTTCAGAGTGTGGACCAAGCGCTAGGAAAGGTGTGGTCTCTTACTACCAGCAGCCTCTTTGGTATCGGCACATCGGCATTAATGGACTGCCACAGTCCAATCATCGCCTTCCTTTTCCCATGAGCAGTTGTCTCACCATTTCTGATTCCATGTAAACAGAAAATAATCCACACAAAAAAACTAAATGATTGCCACAATCCTGAAACCTGAATGATTGGAAAACAACAACAAAAAAGGTTCATCTCAATAAATTTGAATATCATCAAAAAGTTGGTTTCTTTCAGTAATTCAATTAAAGGCAGTTGAGAATTCTTTACACACAGTTATATAACTCAACTACTTATTTCAATTAATTTAGATCATTATGGCTTATAGCTAAGTGAAACTAATTTAATACTATTTTTTAAATTTTCAATGCTACCTGAAATACAGCTTCACAATATATCTCAGATTTCAAGTTATTGATGGTCACAGACTACAGCTAGAGTCAGTTCTTCAATAAAGAGCTTTATTGAGATGTGTGGGGCAAGTATGTGTCATACATGATTGTATATTTTCAGTCTAATTTTAATAATCAGAAAAATTATATTTTGGATTTTAATCAGCTACAAGCCATAATAATCAAATTTAACAGAAATAGAAATTTGAAAGATAGACCCTGTGTGTCACGAATACACATTTTTCTTTTTAAACTGTATTACTGAAATAAATTGACTTTTTGATTATTTCTGATTATCATTGAGATGTACCTGTACATAAAGAGTAGCTGTCAATTTTTTTTCTTTTGTATTATATGTCCTCTGAAATCCAAAACTTTCTAACCCACTTTTTTCTTCTTTTTTTTTTTTTTTTTTTTTACCTCTTCTCCCTTGGCCTTTCCTGCCATCCTGCAGCAGGTGATTCATGCTACTTCCACCTTCCAGGCAGCATTGCTACAGAAAGTAAAGAGCCACAACACATCAAAAAATAACCATGGCTCAAATGACTACAATTCAGCTCTGTAAAACAGAATCAACCCTTCTAGAAATGAAATAAAACTGAGAGTTATGACTTAAACAGATGTTAAGGTTTTTAATGGTACGAAAAAGAAAAGAAGAAACTGAGGCATAAGAAGGAAAATAATCATCATCTGGGCTTTGTGATGTTACTGCTGCTGTTGCTTGGTTACTGTTGGTTTGCGTTAGCCTGGCTCCAATGACGAATGCGCTTACCGGAGCCCTTCCTTATCTCTACTCCGGAGGTGGTTGCCCACCCGGAGAGCCGACAGGTTAACCCCGTAACCTCGCTCTCCTGGCTCAGGTAGGTTTTTTTTTTTTTTTTTTTTTTTTTTGCAGTGCCACAATCCTCTCAAACAAAGCAGAAAAGTCAAGGTAAAAGCTAGGGCTTTAACAAAGTTTGATTCAAACACCTTCTTCTTGCTCCAATGCACAAAGGGAGCGAATGACATCATGAACAAGAACCGATAGCTCAAGAGTCTGGAGATAGAGTACAAAATCATGTCTCAAAGCGTCGGGCTAACGCCGACCCCATGCATTACCTTGCCATGGCAGAGGAGGACGCGGCAGATAGCCGTGTGAGGTATTCACGCAGTTCCTTAGCTGCCTGAAAGCGGCCATAGCGCTTTTTAGGTTTGGTGCACTCGTCCAACAAAGCCTCAAGTTGTCCATCTTTGGCTATGTGAGCGGGCGGGTCGTGAAGGAGGCCGCCGGTGGTTCCCCGCCACGTGGCGTACTGTGACAGTAAGTTCTGGCACACGGCGTAGTAGTTGTGGTCCACAGTGACCCGGGAACAGAGGGCCTCCTTGGAGAAAGAAAGGCAGGCCTCCCTGTCACATTCCTCGAAGCGGCTCTCGTACCACACGTCGTAGTTCTCTGGCTTGTCTGCAGGTGGACACATAAAATGTTTATATTACTTTTTTTTTTTAAAATCACCTTTGCAGTGGGTGAATCATCTAATTTAATACAGTTCCACACTGATATGCAAACGCTTAACTCTTTAGTTAATACTTTTCTTTTTCTTGTTGGCTTTCATTTAAAAAATTGGACTTTGTTATATTACTTATGCAATTCACAATGATTACTATTGTGAATTGCATAATTTTATTTACTACATTTACATTTCATTTAGCTGGTTTGCTAATTTTTTTCCCCCTAGAGAGTTTTATTTTTTTTAGTTCTTGTAAGGCTTTGTTCTGCCGATACCAATTTTAACTTTCTAATTTCTTTCAAAGAACCATTTTGTGAAAGACATATAAACAAATAATTTTTTATTTTAGTTTTCTCCTGCAAGTGGTCATTAATTATAGTTTACACCGGGTAAGAGAGATATTGCCACAAAACAGTGTTTAAGTATTTTAAAACAGAAGTGAAAAAACAAAACATGTTAAACTTGCTTAGTATCTTACATAAGCTACTAACATGACTAGAATCACATGAACGGTGCTCTTTGCCGTTTTCCCTTGGATCCCTATCTTTCCTCTAAGACTTTCAAAAAGCTGCCAGCATATCACAAGCCACTATGCATCGTAGCATGAACATTACACATGTTATAAAATGTTTTAAAATAATAAACCAAAGCACCTCTTCCTTCCATTTGAGCGACGCTGAAAGCCTTGCTCTCTTGCAGCCTCAGTGAATGGAAAACACATCTCAATGTGTCATTGAAAACCCTTTTCTTTTAAATAATATGTCACAACCTCTGCTTTTGCTTCTTGTAGTAAGTTTTAAACACCTGAATCCTGAAAATGTCTGACTTTGAATGTCTTCACTCAGTAACTGCATCCTAACCAAAGGATGCAAGTCATGCTGTTGGAAGCATGACTTGGTAGTGATTATGTATGGTGTATTCACTGAGCAGAAAAATATTGGGACAACACAGTTCTTTGGCTCTTATGACTTGTGCTGTTTGTTGACTAATAAGAGTAGAGAGAATCGTGAGAAATATTTTATCACTTTAAGGTTTCATATTTGCTGGTTGGATATCTCACCGTAAATCTTTATCACTGACAAATACACAGGTTACAGTTACAAATTCTAGCCATGTAAGTTGCAAATATAAGGTTGCTTGTAACCATTGTCAAATCAACGTTTGCTAATAAATAAACGCTAAACATTGGCTAAGAAACAAAAATGTTACATAAACATTTTTTTGAAATCAAATTTTTGCATATCTAAGCAGGTTTAAGACTGGGGCTTTCTTGACTCCTGGTTGTTCCGTCTTTTAGAAAAAAAAAAACCCTAAAAAAAAAAAAAGGGTAATCAACAAAACTAAAAATGTTGAACAGAAGTTACACACACTCCTCTCATAGTTTGGAGTCTTTGCTCTTTCTGTCGTTTATATTTATGTAACCATTGCGTTTATTTAAATAACCCCAAAAAATGTAATAAACATACCAGCCGCTGAAGAAACCAGATAATCTCTAAGAAGTATCCAGGCATTGAGAGAAGCCCTTTTTTCTTTTTTTAAAGGGCTCACAGCCAAACAACCATCTACAGTTTTATTTGACAGAAATGAACCCTTTTACTTGATTTACAGAGCAAATAAAATTCCTTCCTCTGCTCATTTTATTTTCCTTTTTCATTCTCTTTAGAGGATTGGGTTAGGAAAGAAGGGAGGCAATAAAAAAAAAACCCTGGAATGATGAGAGAGCTATTGGTTTGCGCATTAAAAGCAGATCAATAACACTGTTGGTAGACTGGAGGGGACCCAGAGGATGCAAACATATAATCAGTGCATCAGGCACTATAATGCACTTCTCCTCTGGCTCATCAGAACGACTCAATCAAACATCCTGAACTGGCCTGTTAGCGAGAAGAGGGGGGGCCCCACTGTGGGGCCCACCCCCCAAAAGAGGCGAGACACATCAACCTCAATCAGTGTGGGTGATGAAGATGGATATATCTGCGCACCAGCGCATATAAAGATGTACATGAAAACGCAGTGAGGTGAGGTGAAAAGCAACTAATGCTTCAGAGCCAGTCATGCGTCAAACCTCAGCGCTGATTGACAGATGGCATCAGGAGAGTGTCCTGCTCTTCTCACAAAATTATGCTCCCCGCACACGCACCGGTTAGAAAAACCTCCGAAGAAAAAAATAGGGCCGAGTAAGACGTACTCAAGGACACATATGCAAAGTATTTTGAGTCTCAGGAAAAAGCTAAAAGGACGCTATGAGGCCCAATATAGTGCCTTACAAGAGCACCTGTTCACATTTAGTCAGGATTCATTTTCAAATTTAAATGCCCTTCATTGAGATTTTGTGCCATATGCAGACTGTAATGCATACCTGAAGAGGAAGGAAAATGAGGGGAAAATAAAAATGAATTCAAATCCCAAAAGTGTGGCATGCATTTTTATTTAGACTAACAGTCACCCTCAAAATGTTATAGAGCTATGAGGACACCAATGGCGGCATAACGATGCCTCCAAATAAAATTAAAAAAAAAACAAAAACTGTTTTCAGTGACCACCTGAAGACAATGTAGCAATTAGCTGGGACAAACGTTAGAAAGGTCTCACAGGGCAGCAGCCCAGGACCTCCCAAATACTTTTTTCTTTTTTATGACTACATGTTTTGCATTGTATTATATATAAGGGTGTTTTCACATCTGATACCCCAGTAGATTCTGTTCAACTAGGGACCAAAATTGTAACATTAGTTACATTTTTAGCTGGTGTGGCTCACTTTCACACAGCTCTATGTCAAATGAACCAAACCCTTTGAAAAATCTGCCTCCCAAAACCCTCACATGTGGTGGCGCTGCACCATATGTGAGGGGCATGACTCATGAAGAAGACATGAGCACAACGTCCTTCTTTGCATAATGCTAACAAGATGGAGTTACAAAGATCCACAGCTCAGGGCATTTCTTAGTTGTGCAGACAAAAATGTTGTCCTTTACAGAAGAATATTAAGGAGAAAACCAGCGTTCAGAAAACATTATAAGAAGTTCTGTTTCCAGAGGCAGGAGATATGTGAAACATGTAAAAAAAGGTGACAAGGCCATTTAAGTCTTCATGCAAAACAGTATTTGAGGTGGAAAGCCAATACTACAAATCACACCATTCCCATTATTGAGCAAGATGGTGGCAGCATCATGTTGCTTTGTTAGTGGGGATAGAGAAGGTAGTCAAAGATGAATACAAATCCAGGCCAGTGTTAAAAATTTGCATTCGTTTAAAAAACAAGAAAAAAAAAAACCAGTATTTGTCTTAGTTTATTACATGAGATGTTCATAAAAATATGTTGAAGCACATTAGTTCAATGGCAATGATTGCTTTTTGTAAGACATCTACATCTATATCAGTTTCTTTCTACTTGCAGGTCCGGGAAAATTTACAAAGCAAACTAAATCATTTTCAATTCAAATCAGCGGCAGAATCAGGTGAGGTACAACCATCTAGCCCTGTGTGTCTCAGGTATCTGGTATCTTCCATGTTAAAGAGCTCAGACTGGACCTTTGTGCATTCCTCTCACACCTCTGCCTTCACAAGGTTGAACAAACTTTGAAAGCATGGACTGAGACCTCGTTAACATAGCCTTACTGTTGAGTTCAGAAGAGAAAGTCGGATATTGGGAACGGAGACAAGTGTGAGAGGAAGAGCAAGTGCATCTTTGGGAGACTGTGTAAAGGAGAAAGAGGAAAATGAGTGACACGAGTGTTGTCAAGCCAGCCAGTGACGCCATGAGCTCAATCATGGGGAAATCGCTCCTTTCGCACCACTGGACTGTGCAGACAAAAAGGGCACAGCTCCCAGTCTCCGGAACCCCCTGCATCCATATGGATGATTCTAATAAGAGGGTAGAACGACACGTTGCTTTCTGCGTGTTTGATTTACAAATTGATTGGTTTCAGTTTGGACCGATGACTCTAGCGTTGCACGCTTCAGCATGCTTTCCCAGCTCAGGCACTAATTGTAGGGATTGGCTTCTCTGTTCCCAGAGCCTTGGGAAGTTGCCGCGCCTGTTTCCTACTGCTGTTCACCACACGGCCGTGACCTAGTAATGCTCATTACCGCCATGATCCTCCCCTCTTCTTCCTGCTGCGTCGCAGGGCTTTGGCACACACACACACACACAAACAGATCCAGGCACACAAACATGAAGGAAGCAAATAAACTTGAGGCTTAAGCTCTGAAAGGCCAGGGGTAAGCAGCTTGAGTTGTCAGGCTCTAAATGTGTCGGGCCAGACAAAGAGAGTATCAACCTGGATTGTGCTGCAGGACTGGCAAAGGGCTTCGGTGACAGGCTGGAAAATTGCAGTTCTTGGCAACAAAGATAAATATACACACTTCTGAGGAAGGCAAATACATGAACACACATAAACATAATCATGCAGAAATGAAGCAGAAATTCAAGCGAAAAACGGCAGGGATGTTGGAGTTCCTTCACACGTTCTGCATTACTTTGTGGTTCCCTGGAGTTGAAGCTTGTAATTTGGTAAAATGGCGCTTTATCCCGGGATAAACTTATCACAATGCTTCTATTATGGGTATAAAAAAAAAGAAAGAAGGAAACGCACACTCCCTTTCACTTACGAGCAATATCTCATATCCGTCACAGGGTACAATGGTGAAGCCTCAACATCTTGCAACACAATAGTTTATCACTTTAATAGGATTTCAACACAAGGGGACAAATCTAAGTGTCGGACGAGGTGGTCGTCGGTCTCTCTGAAGTGGCCCCTGGAAGGAAGACTGAAGGGAGGCGAGCTCAGCACTCAGGGTGTGATGTATAGCTTTCCTGGACCTTGTTATGGTTTTTTTTTTTTTATCCGCGAGGCAAAAATCTAGGGCAGCAGAGATGGCTCGTTATCCGAACAATCTTTGCTTTGATGGGGACGCATGTGTTAGAGGGAGTGGGGGTGCTGGCTGGATATATTCTTAGAAGAGAGGAAACTTCCAGCATATGCAAATCTAGCCTAAAGTCTCAAGAGGCCATTCCTAAAACATTCAGTGCTTCCTCATTCAAATCTCTTTTCTGCAGAATTGAAACTATGGTCAATGCTTCATGTCATGTTCAAACTTCTAAAGAAGAGTGAAGAACAAGAGAGATGGACGAAGAGTAAGGTCATGGGCAGAATTAGCAATTTCACTTTTAAAATTTCAACTTGTGCAAATTACATGAAGTAAAAGGAAACGGTATTTCTCCAGTGAAGAGCTGGAGACATAGCCTATTTAAAAACACTTTTGACAAAAAATGTACAAAAAGCCTTAAAAGAAATCAGGCTTTCATTGTAAACATTCGATGTCATACTGAGAAGAATTTAACCTTTTCAATTTTTCTCTGGAGGTTTAACAGACTTTCAAAGAAATTATTGGTTCACAAAATCATTTAATAATCCCTTTAAAATTTTTAAATATTTATTTATAATGTTTTCTTAAAAATTACTTTTTCAAGTTGACAAGATTTCTAGAAGCTTATTGGTGATCCATAGCTCCTTTTTTCTGTCATGTATTAATGTGACATTTGACAGATGTCGCAGAGCCACGTTTAAACTGGAATTGACTACATAAAGATAGATCATAATCTTAATATGCTTATATGCCAACTCTTAAGTATGGTGGAGGATCTAAGATGCTGTGGATGTGTTTCTTCTCCAAAGCCTCCAGAAATAGTTCTTAGAAATACAAGGAGATTTTGAAGAAAAATATAGACTGAATATATACTGAATTGTCACAAATCAAAATTAACCTTTTTTACATACGTTTAAAACTGCTTTTGCATCCCTGAGATTAAATGTAATGACATGACCAGGTTCTTTTTAAAAGAGCTTTCAATCTGAGATTATACAACTGCAAGGAAAAGTAACTTCTTTCCTTTTCTTTTTACAAATCTCCACCAGAGGTGCATTTTGATAGCTGGTCAGACAGAAAAAAAAAGAAATAGAAGCAGTTATGTGATAAACGATTAGACAATGACCCTCACCTTGCTTTATCTGTCTTTTGTCTGCTACCAGGACGTTTTCGGCGTCGACTATGATGACTTTTCCGTCCCGAGGGCCGACTGCAAAGTTATCAAAACTGACATCCAGCAGGTACAGGGCAAAGTCAAAGTCATTGTTGGTGAGCTGCTCGGCAATGTCCATCAGCTGCCGCGCCAGGTCAACCCTCTTCTCCCACGGCGCATTGTAGAAGCTCCACAGCTCCTCGCCCACGTAGTTGACAGCTACCATGCGCCCACACGCTCCCAGGTACTTGGCGAACGGCCACCCTTCATCCGATGGAAAGCTCTGGGAAGGAAAAACGTGGATAAAAAAGGGTCAGGTGGTTAAAAAACAAACAACTTTGAAATGTAAAGGCTAACATGAATTGTGGAAATAGTCACCATGTCAAAGGATAGTTTTTTTTAATTTGCTCTGAAATCAGTTCCTGAATCCAGAGAAAGATGAAAGGGAAGAAAAAAAGAAAAAACAAGACGCTGGTGTAGCCTTGGGTGATTTCTCATATACAATTTTAAACACAATAGCTGAAAATGAGCCAAAGAATCACGTGAAGCAGCACCAGCTTGGGGTATAACGGATTAAATTTAATAAAAGCAAAGAGTCCGTTTGTGTTTAAGCCCTACAGCTACGAGCCGAAGCTTGCTGCTATACTGTGTGCTTCCAGAGAACTGATAGGGGGTGATTTGTGGCAGGAGCAGTTAGCAGGAAAGCCTTATGCTTTCTGATGCGACTGCAGGGCGTTTAAACTGCTTCGTGGTGCTGTTTAACCCGGTTAAATGCAGTTCGGGAAATTGACAGCATTTCACTGCATCTTATGGGTTCCAACTGATTCAGAATACCAAAATAAACCTACAGCTTAGCAAGATTATCTTTTAAATGCCGCTGCATACCATCAACAAATGAACACAGACAAATTAGCCTAAAAATAAATAAATAAATAAATAAACTCTCTTTGCAGCTGCTATGAGACTATAGCTCTGGCATTTCCCAATTTTCCTTCCCTCTGTTTCTCTCTTCTAGATCCATTTCATTGTCACAGGCTGTTGCAGCGGTCGAACGAAATTGATGGAAAATAACAGACGGAATCCAACTTTTCTGCTGACGCAAGACCTTTTTTTTTTTGCTGCAAATGATAATAAGCTCCCATCATGTAAAATAAACTCTCCACCAAGGGCCTCAATCTTTCATAATAAACACCTGCCATATGCTCGGCTAATGACAGCACACAATTTCCATGTAAAAAATTTCTGCCGTTTTTCTGGCCCGCAGCCAACGCAGACGCACAACCAGCAGCGCTTCATTGCTTCTCTCTAAAAAGAAAGATGTTGGAAAGGAAACACCAAGACGCTGCAGCTAAGGTGTGAACTATTATGACTGTTGCGTCCCAGTCTGCTCTCTCAGTAATTCAATATTTTACCAGCTTTCAATTTCTGCTGAGACGGTATGGGGGGGTTAAATATGCATGGCTGCCTCGACTTGTTTTAAACTTTAATGGAATACAAATTATTTACAGGCGTGCGTGTTAACCACCCTCTGCAACGCTCCCAACTGGCTACGTAGGGGCTGTATCTCCAGGATAACAGCTGGACCCGTACCGCATATAAACTATAGATCTAAGTAAGTGCAAAAGCTAAAGAATAGGTAACTATCCTTTGTGAAAGCAATCATACCCTGTGAACTTTTTCACATTTACCATGTTACAGTAAAATACCTAAACAAATTTATTGCATGTAAATGTATTGTACATTATAGCCATGGAGTTAAGCAGCACATTTAAGAGGGAGGAGGAAAATGGTCTTAAATTTCATGTTTTTAAATTTCTTAACATCTGAAAAGAGTGGTAAGCAATTGTCAAGTCACCTAATAAGCAACTTAAACATCTGAAAATGAAGACAAATATGGAACAACTAGAAACAAGCGCTGGACAATATGGCTGAAAAAGGTATCTTAAGTATTTCCCATCAGTCAATTTTGATAGTTATTGATAAGAT
The DNA here is from genome assembly GCA_902982915.1 of Phalloptychus januarius. Lineage (NCBI taxonomy): Eukaryota > Metazoa > Chordata > Actinopteri > Cyprinodontiformes > Poeciliidae > Phalloptychus > Phalloptychus januarius. Next base: position 5,894,262 of record CADWAE010000362.1, read on the forward strand.
TTTTGTTTTAAATATCGAAAATACTGCCAAGCAAGTGACATCACGTGACCCTTCCTTTTTTATTCACAATTTCCTCGAGTCATAACTCGTTCTCTTTTCATTTCACCTTCATCATTTTTATTTGTGGTTATGGGGCACAGTGGCGAAACGCAAAACTCATCCTGTGCACTGTCCAGAAGGTTTAGATTTCATAGTGGACCGTGCCGATTACCTTTTCTCATGACAAATTCCTGAATTTCTCTCAATTCGAATGGATACTAGCAAGTCTGATGGGCTATTTGGGGTCTAGATCTGTTTCTTTTTCACCAGAGAAGGAACTGCACACCTGTCAGAGCTCCACAGAGAGCCTTGCATCTTATTGTGCCAACTCAACATTATCAGTTGATGTGAACGTCAGTATGTCACGAAGTACACGTTCGCGTTCAGAAAATTTTACCTTTGTGCCGTCCAGCAGAGTACAGGCGAAACACAGAACCTCAGCGTAGTATGTATGAGTATGCGGGGGCGACATAACGGTGCTATTATACATGTCACACAACAGATAGTTGCTAGATAATCAAAGAGTGAGTGAGTTTGTTGATGCAACCAACCTTTCTTAGCTAGGCCTTGAGGTTGAGGAGCTAAAACAGTTCCTCTGCCTACATCCCCCAGAATGCTGTGCTATTCTGGATCGGAGTTCTGTGAAATTCTGACAGGCATATTTTCTGTTGATATTGATCTTGTGTAAATCACTACATACATCATAACTGTTTTATTGCAGAACACTATTGGAAACATAAGATTTGTCTCTCCATATAAACTGACTCTGGAGGAATTGCAGAGATCCATCCTCTCATAGCTGGAAAGGTATAATGAAGAAAGATGTTTTTGAAATAAAGTCTGTTTGCAGTTTGACACAAGCTATAGAGGCTCTCTGATCAAGTGAACTTGAACTTTTAGGCCAACATGCAAAACTTTGCAAGGAAGAAAACTAACAGCACATCCTCCGAAACACACCGGCCCTACAGTGTTAAAATAAAATCCTAATAAAATAGATTGAATTTTGAGTAACTAAGCAAAATGTTAAAAATTTCATGGAGGTTTAAACCATTTGGAAATGCACTGGAAACAAAAAATTGCAGTTTCACTTTAGAACCATAGACAATCACTGAATAATTTCACCTTAAGCAACCCTCAGACTGTGTTGAGCAACAAAGTAATAATTCATACAGGAAAGCAAAATAGCATCACTTTAAAAATCAACAAGTTTATGCCGCAATAACACTCAACACATAAGATTGACCTTTTACAGAACACCATTGCCTCTGTCCGATTTAAGAAAAAGCAGGGAATGATGATAAACTACATGCCATATTAGTAGGATCCATTTCCCTGAGGTGGCCCAATCAATTGTGGGCAAGACAAAAAGTCTGTCCACAAAGCAGTGCTTGCTTCCCTGCAGCCTGTCTGTCTGCCTGTCACTTGGCAATGACTCACCGGGACTTCTCCAAATCATCTTGCCTTATTATCCTTCCTCTACATTTTCACAGACAGAAAACTTGACAGGATGAAGGGTCTGCGGTTGTAAAAAATAAAATAATAAAAAAAAGTGATGGACTGACTGCACTTTCCAAATACTAGCTGGATAGGAGACAATCATGTAAGCTTTCCCCTCATAGGAGATTTCAGGATTAGAGACTTAATAGGCTAAAAATCTAAAATGGCTTTCTAATTTCTAAAGTTGCCTATAAAACGATTAAGCAGATGATGGATCAGATGGTACATCCTTTTTAAGCCTACACACCGTACTTTGACCCATAATAAATGCTACTGGAATGTATTTTTTCCTGTTGGTGGAAATATTTGAAGCTTTCAGTGCTGTTGACAAAACGCAGCCCATCCACTGTTACAGCTAAACTAGCTTTGTAAAACACCAGCGTCCCTCTCTCACCCCCGCAGGGCAGCTAGATAAATGAGGGAAAGGTGGATGGAGAAGCTGGTTGGTTGGTGGGGAGAGGAGGAGTGCGAAGGAGGAGAAATGAGAGATGACGAACAGAAGAGACAAACAGAGCGTCTTTCGCTTCTTCGCTTCAGTAGACAGGAGGAGTAAACCGGCAAAGACCTGCCTGCTAAACACATCTCTCTCTTTGTTGTCAGATTGCAGGCCTGAATGGGAGCAAAAGTAAAGCGACGGCAGATGGGGGATGTGCAGGGGGGTTGCGGGATGAATGCCTCCAGGCTACTTTCAGACACTGTCAACGGCTGTTATGAGAAGGCCTTCATGTCTGTCTGGCCCCCGTCCTCGGCACTCAATATAGTTGTCGGTCATTTACCCACACTGGCAGGCCCGTTACCTAGCGATCTGCGCCTGAACTTGTACTTCGGTACTGCTTTAATGAGCTTCTTAAATTTAAACTTTTGAATGTTAAAACGCCTTAAGGAGAGAACTACTGAATGATGCATGCAGGAACATGGAAGAGCGCACCTGAGCATCCAGATTCAAGCTCTCCTATTGCGCGGGTTGATAAATACTACACTCATTCTTCCTTAGCACTCCCTAAATGGTTACACTGCAGAAGTCATTAACGGCCGCAATGAGGCGTTCTGAGGGAAGTACTGGTGGTGAGGGAGGCAATATAGAAAGGCTCAGCCAAATATTACATCTTTTTGCACTGTGAGTAGACCTAGGAAGCAAAGTGTGAAGATGTGTGTGGTTGTGAATTTTACCAGTCGTCTCCTGATGGTATTAAGCTTTTCAAAAATGCTGAGGGGGCTAAACTGCCAATGACACATCCTAGCAACTTACTGCTTTTCAAGGCCTGATCATCCCGTCACAAGATAACAAAAAAAACACTCTTTAAAATTGTTTTAATTATATTGCCAGCACGATATAAACTCTTCCTCAAGACTTACCATAAAATGTTCACGCTTTGTCAGACTGAATTTTTTCAAAACTTCCAATTGATTTTACAACGGCAAGGACCTTTGAGTAAAAACCTCACTAACTTGGGCTTTATTTATTGTTTTCCTCAAATCAAGCTAAAGCTGGCTTTCAATTCTGCTGTGGGGCATAGGTATGTTTTCCTGTAATTCAGTTTTAGAAAACTTAGGTCAGTTAAAAGTCTAATACTTAAAAAACATTAAAAAAAATTTGATCTTTCTGCTCTGTGAATAAGCATAACTAAGTAACAATGGCAACTCTCTTTAGCTTTTTTTAATGAGGAAAAATTTGAAGTTGGCTATTTTCAATAGTATATCTGACAGGGTAAAGGTGTTTATTCCACAGCCAGGGAGAAAGGGTTGGTCATGCAACAATCTGAGCAAAGCACCAACAAAATGTTGACAGCTTAAAGCATAATCTTTAATATGAAATATTAAGGGAAATTCTGTTTAATTGTGTTATAACAACCACCCTCTCTTGTTCTGTGCGACATCACTTCTGGTCCTAATATAATTAATGGCTATTGACAGAAAAGCTCATTAGAACTGTATAGTTCTGTTGAACGAAATGATGTTTCTCCAATCTTAAAGACAGTAAATAAGAGCTATAAATGACTTTTCTACAAAAACACCGAATGTCATAATATGGTCTTTCTAGATTTTGAGCTCCATAAAATTAGCAAGCTATAAGCTAAAATAGATAATTATTTCACTTTGATAGTAACATTTGTTAAGATGGTTCAACTTGCATAATGCGTTTATGCAAGATCCAATTAACAGGACAGTTTTATTGTTAATTGTGGCTGCTAAAGATAATTGGAAGCTGAAGGATAGATTTTTACAAAAATCAGTGGTTAGAAATTGGACAAAAAAAAAAAAAATAAAAAATAAAAAAGATCAGTGCATCAAGAGGTAAAAGCAAGACCAACATACAACCTTGTTTGAGATTGTTTACCAGCAACTTAGAGGCAAGGTTTTTTTAATCTAATTTTAAAGGTTCAGCTGGTGCACTGCAGCAGCATCAAGTCCATGTTGGAGGGGGGTTGATTTTTGACTCCTTTCCCCTGCAACAAAACAGGCTCACTGGAGTCTTCTCCTCGGGGTGGGATGGGTGGGGAGGCGGGAGCGAGCCGAAATGAAACAGGGCCACAGACAAATAGGCCGCCTCCGGAGAAGAGGATGAAACGGGTGAAGCGAGAGGCGTAGGAACACACACCTGCGTCCTGACATCTGCTGACAAAGGCGTGCCCTTCTACAGGACCACTCAGGGAAAAGCATTTTTTGTGTGTGCGCTTGTGGAGGGTTCGAAAAGAGGCTCCTTGTTTTTTTCACCGTGCGCAAGTGAGCGCGTGTCTATGCGCAAGTGTATCTGAGTGAATGTGAATGAGAACATGCAACGTGACCGGGGCTGATAACAACCTCTATTCAGGAGCCGAGTAAACATGAGTGGCTCCCAAGATTATTGCTTTGGCTGCCTTGCAAAGAACACTGGCCCATCAAACACATACACACACAAATATGGTGAACACAGAGCAGTGTTTTATTAATGCAATATTTATGAGGAAACAGAAGCATTGCTTTTGCATCTACAACTACTTCCAGCAAAAAAAAAAAAAAGAAAAAAAAGGAAATTAGAAGTTTGCCCCAAAGTGTTGCATGTGAGCAGCTTAATAAAACCCTGAGTGGGGTGTGGTGTAAATTCTTAAAATTTCCTTTCCTGAACTAAACCCCATTGCTTCAATAGCAAACAAGCCTGGACACGTCTCATCTGGAGTCTAGGGATCACTTTTGAAAGTAAGGAAATGCAGCGGACGACGCCAAACAAAGCCTACTTGAACCTAAGATTGCCAGATGAAATTTTTTTTTGTCTGTTTATCACAGGGGCTTATTGCTAAAGAAGAAGTCACATCTGCTCTGTAAGGATGCCAGGCTGGAGTTAAAAACACATTGCTTTTCTGTGTAGCTCTCCTGTTGACCTTGAGTGTCTGGAAGGAAGTGTGGTGAGCCCCGTCTGGCATTTTGCTGGCCATTTAAGTTTAAAATACAGTCTGTTAGTCCAAGGCGAGTGCTCAGGCCCCACAGGGGAGCCGGCGTTAACTCCTCAGCAAAGGCACACATGGTCACTACCGCTTTTTTTTCCCCCCCATAGTGTGGCTCATCTCAAGCTGCTACCGCTGCTTTTCCTGCTAACCCGCCCTCCCATCCTATCTTTGTTCTATCCACAAACCCAACAATGATTCTGTTGTAACCGTAAAGCGCTCTAATCAAATACAGTAGAGTCACGGTGGTTGTTTTGAAACCAAAAGTTTTAAGGAAGGAAATTACTAAACCCTGAGTAAAAATGCCAAGTTCACAGAATCATTAATATTTAAACATTTAAAATAGAGCTGTTTAGCATAATACAGTTATTTTTAGTTTTAACAGCAAAGCATGTAATTCTACTGATGAAAATTTAGCAAGCTGATGTTAGCTGGTTTATTATAAGGACATTCACCAGAATTTGACTATTTTTCCCTCAGATGACCCTGACCTGGTCAGAAATACAAAAATCGGATATTTTTTCTCGATCAATGAAAGCACCATTATAATCATGCTGGCACTCCTGTCAAAAGACAGAGAATTATAGAAAGAGGAAAGAAATGCAATTTTACTTAGTTTTAGTATCCGTGAAGTGCTAAATGAAGTAGGACAAAACGTACTTCAAACTTAAGGTGTGGGAAGCTTTTCAAATAAAAACTGTATACTTTCCATTTCTTGTGTTCATTGAAAAAGTGTAGACCACTGTATCATTAGTACAAAGACAGTAAAAAAAATAAAATAAAATAAGTAAATAAAGTCCAATATTTTTGGGGGTTGTAAAAACATTCCACTGTTCTCTTTCACACAGTGGAATGTCTTCACTTCGGCTTCTAATAAAATTTAACGAGTGCTCATAGAAGGAAGGCTAGAAAAAAAAAACTTTTCAAAGCTGTTCTCACATCTTAGAGTTCTTAATAAGAAATTGAAATTTACAAACACTTTAGATCAGTAATCATCTAGAAACCTAATCTGTGAATATATATGATTTTGCCTGGCTCTTTACTGGTATAGCTCGCTCGCTCTCAGCTGCTTTACAGGTGTGCAGGTCATTCTTTTAACACAGTATTGCCTTTATACAACCAAAGAGTGGTGGTCATTTAGTTGTTACATTATGACAGTTGTTCACAAATGTAGATTTTTTTCAGCTACATGACCAATAATTCAGAGGGGTAGCACTTTCATTAGGTGGGCTTTAAACCATTAAGGCTTGTTACGTCATCATCAATGGTATCGGTCAATGTTAATAATTTCTTCACATATTTTATCGACCTGCTGAGAGAAAACTGGGCTGATATAACAATCAATGGTTTTTTTCTACCCTGGTGCTGCTGGGGGCATGTTTTTGGGGGTCCGCCATCTGGTATTTGCTTGGTCATGTAATAGTAGTAGTGATGCTACTAAGTTATACAAAGCATCTATATAATATAAATATTGTGCATAGGCTTATTGTAAGCTACAGTTCAGACTTTCAGTGGTATCGAAACTTAGCAGATATGCCATTAGTATGTATAGTGTGTGTTTTTGAAAGGATAACTGTGTCCAATACAAAGCATGCTAATAATTAGTAAGAATCATGCCAAGATTTTACATACTCAAACCAGGAAAAGTAAAGCTTTACAGCACCGACATAGAAAGGGCATGCACATGACTCTGTTCTGTCACACTGACAGAAATAGGTTACATAGGTCTTTGAGTTTTGCAGGCCTTTGCTCTGTAGAGAGAATGAGAACAGGATGAAGAATGAGTCCAGGGGACAGTGCATCTTGAGGTTGAAAGCACATATGGCGTTAGTGGACAGACAAAACCTTTTGCCGACCTGGAGCTGAACCACTGAACATAGAGGCACCTCATAAACCCATCCTGCTGGAAGATGAGGAATGTATTAAGTCACAGGCAGTGGTGTTGACTCTGTCTAGGTGGCATTGCTGCCCACACAACAGTGAAGGAGCCTGAGTGAAACTTGGCCTCACACCTGACGACTGTGGGTTTAAGGCCTACATGAAGGGCTGCACGCTTCAGAGCAACGCCAACTATCTCCGGGGCACCAGGGGTGGCGTGGCGAGCAGGAAGAGTGCTGTCAATGACCTCGCACTTCAACCTGTCTTTGAGCAGAGCATGCACAAAACCCCCTCCATATATTTAATACAACCCCAATTAAATATCTCAAATGTCAGCGGAGACCTCAGACCTAATAAGAGGTGCCAGGGTTTGACCAGCTTCCCCTAACATCCACAGAGAGTTTTGATTAAATTAAGTCATTTTTGCTCTAGTAGAGGGTGCAAATGCTAAAACATGGAAGCGATGCAGTATACTGCTGACTTCTCATAATTTCTCCAGCAGGAACCAGGTGCTTCGTGCTTTAATGCAGTGGGCAGTTTTATTACTGCAGGCAAGTTGATGTGCTAAAAAGCATATTCTAGCTCCAACATTAGAGCCTAATCTCCCCAGAGGACAAAGTAAAGTAAAAAGCTGCTTGTTATTGATCCATATTGGCCATCTTAAGGGGCCCTGGGAGAGTTGGGCATGTCTTTCACAGCAGAACTGTGTCTTCTCAAGCTGGGCATCTGGTAGGTTGCGGTGCACTCTGTAACAGTAGGAAGCTGGGGCTGAGGGGTGAATCTAAAAAAGGAGTTGGAGGGTGGGAAAGGGAAGGGGTGCCGCCACAGGCATTTACCTAACCAAACACAGCTGTCAGGCGTGTGTGTATGTGTGTGTTTCGATATGGCAGGAAAGAGAGAAGGGATTATGGTAACACAAGCAGCCTGGCTCATTCAAATGGGAGAAAACACCACAAAACTGTGGCTAGAACAAAACCCAGTGGCAGAAATTCTCCGTTCAACTCCTCTCCTTTCCATCAGGGCCCCCGTCCAGCGAGGGCCAGCCAAAAAGAAGGGAGTCAAGCTCAGATAACTCTCTGTCTTATCCTAACAGGATTCAGTCTGTACACAAAGGCCTATAAGAATAATGAAAGGAGGTTTGGGAGCATTTGAAGCAGGGTTAAGCAGCATGCATAACCTCTTCTTTTATGTGGCAAGAGTGCCATAATCCCCCAGGCATAAAAAACAAAAGTACTAATGAAAGACTAGCAACTTAAAACTTAAACACTATTTACTGGTGGACATCAACCACAAAATCAGAACATTCTACTGCTCTCTAAAACTGGAACACTGTGTAACTTGTTGATTAAATAGCAGAAATAAATGAACCAAAATGGGATCACAGAAAAATAATGTCTTACAAACTAATCCATGTTTTCTGCACCATTATGTTCTTACAACAAAATTGAATGTACTTTATCTTAATTTTAAGTGACCAAACAACTCAAAAAGTAATGCATGTGGATTAGTTATTTTTATTGCATAAACTCACTTTGGCAAAAATCTCTCCATTGTAAACTTAGGACCGTTATTTTGCTGGATGCTCAACTTGTAACTCTCCATCTCAACTATGTTCTAGACTATAAAATGCTTCTCATCCTCATCAATTCTGACCACATTCCATCTTCTGTTTAAGAAAATTATTCCCAAACCATAATACTGCCACCCCACTATATTTCACAATGATTTGTGCATAGTCCTTATGAGAGATTGCAGGAAAGTTGATATTATGTGACCTGTTCACCGTCACTACATGCTTGCCCAGGGGGATGGATTGCTACAAGCTCAGTGACTGAATCAAACTGCCTGGCTTTCCTTAGAAAACCTTTGTACCAGCTGGCATAATAAATTGCATAATGGCTGCAATGTGTTATGACTAGAATCAAACCAGCACAGATGTTATTGACTGGGTTTCTGGTGAGAAAAACATAAAAGTAGGTATTTTGTGGGATTCCTTCACCTAATGGCTTGCGTTCTCTTGCAATTTTATAAAAATATACATTTGTGGAGTACACAAATGACAATGTTCTCAAATTCAGACACACAAGCTGTGGATTTCTGAAGCTCCTCCAGTTAAAGTGGGTCTCTCAGCTGCTTTGGTGATTGATGCAATGCTTTTCCTTCCTTTGAGTTTAAGAGGACGGCTGTATCTGGATAGAATTGCATTGGTTCCAGACTATTTTTAGATGTTTTATTGAACCTTGCTTTGAGATTATTAAAGATTAAAATATTATTGTATTACCTCACTCTGCTTTATTACAACTTCCTACCTAAATAGAGTGTTGCATTCCTTAGTCTTCATGATGCCGTTTCTGATTAAATGTTCTCTGACAAACCAATTAGGACTGCACAGAAATACTGTATTGACTTATGAAGGGAATTTAATGCATTGGAATGTAAGAGTAAAGTGAGTGAATATAAAAGCAGGTCTGATTTTTCAGACTTATTTGTAAAATTATTTATAGTGTTCATTCTTTTCCTTTCACAATTATAAAATCCCAATAAAATAAATGAAAATGTGAAAAAAGGGGTGTGAATACTTTTCAAAGGCACTGTGTATGAGTGATAGGGGTGCTAGTCTAAAATAGAGCAAATTACAAAATGCATCTCAAGCCTTCTTTTTGACCAGTTTTTGAACCAATGTAAAATATTGCTTTTCTGAAGTGGATTTTAGAGAAAAAAAAAGGAAAGCCAAAAAAAGCAAAATATTTGTTTTGTCCTAATTTCTTACATCATGTTACTAGGCCAAACCACTGGATTGCATTACACATTTAGTTACCACACCACCGTTTTAAATACTTTCAGTCCATCAGGTTTTCAAATTTGTATCTTCTTGTCTTCTGCATGTTTCTTAGTGAGCTGTGAATAATTGGTGTTTGAAAAATGCTAAGAGAGAACAGTAGTTAAGATATCAACCTCCATCCTGGTTTCAAACAGAGCAAAAGTTACACAAGGAGTTCATGCCATCTCATAAGTACATTATCCTGGCCAGGTGATGCAAGCAAGTTAGAAAGAGCATCAAGGCAGAGGAAGAAGTAGATGAGAGACGGTAATGAAAATATGGAGAGGGGTGGCTGGACTGCACAGATTTGAGTTTTAGAGGAGATGAGCGTACCACTGACTGAGTTAACCCCACAGGCCTGTCACATCCTATTCTCGGCTTCACTGAGCACGACACGGCTGAGGACTGAAAAAGGGTGCAAGTGCAGTCACATGCTTCTGGCAAACTTGCCGAGCTTAATGATTCGGAAGGCAGGGCTGGGCTAAATCGAACTAATTTAAGGTTGGACCAGATGCACTTCATCAAACACAACCATCACCTGATGAATCAGTGAGTCATCTCGCTTGGAGGAGAGAATCCAAGGATGGCAAATAAGATTCGAGCCATGGAAATGAGTAGAATAAATTACTCACTTCTCATGCAAACCAAGCTATTCTTGAATCAGGAGTAAAATTAAACTGGATCATGTAATTCCTCTGATAGTCAAAGAGACAAGACCTTGACAAAAGTTGATTAATCAAAGTTACAGAAAGACTTCAAAAGCAATTTAACAGAATTGGTAAGAGGAAGCAGAAATATAATTAAGTTAGAGGAGATGTCTCTCATTGCAGAAGGATTTTTTATTGTTTGCCTGTCGTTATTTTCTCTTCCAAAAATATTTACTCCCCAAAGCCAAAATGCCCTCCACGTGACAATGAAGAGGGGGTGGAGTGTGTGTGTACGTGTGCACATAGAACACACAGAAAACCCATTGTTGGCCAGACCCGAAAACAACACAGCAGATTGTTTCTCCACGGACAAAGGAGGTCTGGTTTCTCATAGTAATTCGGAGCCGATTTACTGCCTGTGGCTTCAAAAGAGTGGAAACAGAAGCCCCCTCTAAGAGTGCATGCAGCTCACTGGGCAGGCAGCAGAAATGTTATTCACATATTTCAACTGTAAAAAAAAAAAAAAAAAAAAACAACAAGGAGGAGGAAAGAGAAACTAAATATTAATAGGTTAGTTTCATAATGCAAAATGTAATGCGGTAGGTGAAATCATCTAAAATATTTTAAAGTGGTCACATTTACCACAAGTAAAAAATTTAAAACATTTGTGGCAACATATTAGATTGATAAGAATGGAGGTCGGTCAAAATGAATATTTCAATATAAATTCCATGATATAAGGTAAGACTTTCAGTTTTCCAAGCTGGTGCTAGAAAGTTATGGCTAGAAATCATAACAATGGTGCTGGAAATCTAAAACTATCAGAATAAGGCATGAACGTCTGGAGAAGAGCCAATGTGACTGTTAGGCAGCTGTGACTCAGTAGGAAGAGTAATCATCTTGCAATTGGACGGTTGTGAGCTTCTGCCCAACACATGTCGATTTGCAGTCAGGCAAGGCGTTTAACCCCCAAGTTGCCTACCAATCTTCATATCATCACAATAATGGATGCACATTTATGACCGAGGCTGGATGAATACTGCTTGTAGTGTAGAAGCACTTTGAATGGTGGGTAGGATTAGAAAAGCACTACACACATTCAGAGCTACCATCCCATTTATCTTTAGTCAAAAGGTAAAAGAAAAGGCATTTCTTGGAGGCATTTTGTAAATGAGGCAGACAAACAGGAGACAAAAGGTGTCCATAAACCTTTGGGAAGCCGTGCGTCATAGTGACGACTAGCAAATGGAGTTGGCTACAAATTAGTGACGCATCTTAAAAACACTGATATTCAAGAAGCTTAAAAAGGTCATGAAGATCTAGATCTATGAGTGTTAAACATTCCAAACGGATAAACAAACATTATCCTTTAGAAACGTTCTGCTACTCCCATTAAAACTCCTTTCTGCTACAAAACCATCAGCAGCAGATGTCTCCATTTCATACCAAAGAGTTTTGTATGCAACAGCTACAAAAAGAAACAAAATGGTGATGTGACATGATACACAGCCTTAATTCTTCTATTCAACAGTAAAAAAAAAAAAAGAGCAGCTATGGCTTGTAATAAAATTATTAATATTTAAGAAAACATTCATGCTGCACATTTCATTGCTAACAGTATTAGTATTGATTTACTTGATATCCACATCATTAAAACACACGCAAAATAGTGAAATTCAACTAATTGGAATCCACAATAACACACAATATTGTTGAATTTGTTCATTTGTAGATAAAGAGCTGCAAAATACATTGCAAATATAGTGTCTCTGTGATATCAATGCGCAAAGATACACATTGCAAAATAACAGTTTTGCAATGTGTATATTGCACACACTGATATAAAACTGAGTCCACATCCCATTGTCTTTTGTTCAGAATCAATCACAAGGCAGTAGCCTAACCTCTGGAAAAACAGGAGACTGAGGTGTTGTAGTGCAGCACGTCTCCTGTTCAACTTCTACAGACGCCATCAATTCTTTATGGTTCACTGCTGCCTAACCTTGTGTATACGGTCTCACAGTCTCTCAGCAAATTTTCTCATCTTTTGAGCTCAGTGATGCTGACGAACTGAGGATACCTGAGAGGTTTCTTCACATCCCATCCAACCACACAACCCTATATGTGTGATACCCCCATGGGTCACAAGTTTTGCACAAGATAAACAATTCATGAGTCCCTGTAAACATGTGAGGGCTACAGAGAGTGGGAGAGAAAAGAGAGCTGTGGACAATGTGTGTGCATGATGTGTTGGTGTGAGATGTCTGAAGCTCTTTGCAAGACAAGGTGATTCACCGAGCCTCTGAACTGAAGCGTAATGGTATTAAAAAACACTGATGGCATTATCTGTGGAGGGAACACTCACCGAACAGAGAGCCATGCAGGGAGATGGGCTGACAGAATAAAACGTTGGAGAAAGGAAGGAAAGAGGACAGCGAGCAACTACACAAGGCTAATCAGATTATATAGATTTGGCCAAGCAAAAAGAAACAAGGTCTCCTTTTGTCCTCCAAAATGCCCAGAGCAATGTGGTATGTGTAAGGTGAGGAGGGGTTAGCACACGTTATTCAATGTCGACATGGGCTCAAGACCATTGTTGCTGTGTCCTCTCACGAGACAGGGTCAATGCCAAATAGAAATTGAAATTGATTGGCTGCTCATAAATCAGTGAGGGGAAAAGATGTGGAGCGTGTTTATGGGGCATATGGAGGGGCAGGGTTTGACATACTGGATGACGGAACAAAGATGGGCCGCTTTCATTTCCAACATCTCCTCAAATACAAGAAAGCATATTTTTGTTTTATATAAGAAATGTTTAACATGATTATTAAAAAGTAAAAATAAAAACACTTGCCCTTTTGAAATAATCTTCCTAAAAATGATGATTGCAGTAATTGCATGTTGTGTTTTATTAGTTAATTTAGTTTCCTATTAAAAGCAACATTTCCATGATGTGAAACTCATCTCCAGAGGAGATATTTAGAAAGAAAAAAAAACCTCTTGGAAGATTAATGAAGGATGAAGAATACTGAATCTGATCCCACTTAGCAGCTCTCAAGAGATCCAGCTGCTCCAGTCGCCCACAACTGACAGGAGTCCAGACGACATGGATGTATATTAAAATTAAAAACAACTTGGACCGTTTACAAATGCATCCTTGAATAATTCAGAACTGCCCTACATTTGGTGTTAAATATGCAATTTTGCCGCCAGCCAAAATCCCTCATTTTTTTCAGAGGCCACAGCCTTCAACTCGTCTCTATTCTGAGCAGAGGCTCGTGCTCCACATAGTGGCGTGCCGTCGTGATCTAGTCTAGAGTTTAGGAAAGGGTGTAATTGCTCGTCTGAGATCTATGGAAGAGGAAGGAAAAAGATGATCCCCACCCTATAATTTACAAGGGGCTTTTAGTGGCCAACACCCTGGTTCTGATGCTCTGATCCTGCCGTCCGTAATCCAAGATGGGCAGTTCATACACTAGCATAACACCTGCTGGCTGCAGCAGATCAGGTGACAAACATCTATTTATGTAAATGTAATTTATTATCCTCTCGTCCGAACAGTCAAACATCCTTCTGAGAACAATTTCAAACTGTGCACTCTCCAGAGATAACTCAAGTTTAAAATAAACATTTTTTCATTGGAAGCATACCATCTGGTCTGCCTATAGCACTGAACTGCTGTAAGTTATGAATTCAGGAACTGTTTTATTTTTAGAAACATTCAACAATTATCCTTTCAAAGATATAAAATTCAATTTAAAAAGCTGTTATACTGCAAACTGCTGTGTAATTTAGGTTACTAGCATGACAGTATAGTCAAGTTTTAAAAGCAGTTTCAAAACCACTAAAAATACAAGTTGTTTTAATGAGAAACCAGTGTTATGATTTTATCATGAGTGGAAATCATATTTGTTTCTTTCTAAAGCAAAAGCAATTGTGTCATATTAAATATTTGTTTAACTTTACGTCTTCATACTGTGACTTCTTTGTTTTCAAGTATATCATACTGCAAGGATCCCATACCTTTTACACATATCTCTCTTTCCTCAAAGGAAATTAGTAGAAATAGGTGGAAATGTGTTCATGTCAAACTTCTGAATGAATCAAACAGGAAGTGGTTTTATTTTGAAGAATGTAAAGTGTCCAAAGAATGATGTTGTAATCGTCAGTTCAACTACAACTTTACCACATAGAGGACAGTGAAGGGTTCCTTCTCCATGCCAAGTCAGAAGATTTGAATGACTTAAAGCAAGCCTTGTTATACCATCTGCATGTTAAAGATTTTTGGTGAATCTAAAACAAAGCCTTGTCCAAAATAATATATATACAAAATTATAAGAAAGGGGTGAATGAACAGAACAAGAAGGAAGGCTGAGCCACTGTCATGACATGATAATCATTGTATTAGGCAATTAATACATAATTATTATGAAGCTACTGCATGAACTTATTGTTGTTTGCATACCCCCATCAGATAGGTGATCAGTGGTTTAAATACTGGCTCTCTTTTATCACCAGTTACATGAGAATAAAATTTCTAAGCTTTAAACCTCATTTGAGCCAAATCTCAAGTCTTTAGAGCACAAATCTAAGTCAAGTCTATCACCTTTGTTTTATAGACCTAAATGTAACAAGAATGACCATTTTTGCCTAAAACATACCAAATTACAAAGGAAGATGAGATACAATACCTGCAGTACAAGTGGTTCTGGGTTGAATGCCAAAGTCATCAACAGCTGCATTCTCTCCGTGTCTTTCAAGTTCTTTAGCAGGAAGCTGCCAGAGTCTTTAGTTTCAGCATATCTTCGGACCACACGGTCCAACAGCCTCTGTGAGGGGCAGTGCACCAGGTCCGACCAGCCCTCCACCACGCCTGGGGTGAGCAAGCGAACGTCTCCGTTGATCCGGGCAAACTCAGTCTTGTACATGGCCTGGATTAGGTCACAGCGCGGTCTGCCTGTGGCCCTCTTGCAGATTTTCTGGTCTATTTCGGCCAGCTCCTGGTTGGAGCCAAGCCGCTTGAGCACCACGCGCCGCGTTCCCTCCCTGGGCTCTCCGTATTGCGCGAAGTAAACATTCTTGACATTGAAGACGTCTAGAAACCTCAGGCGACCCCAGGTCTCAAAGGAAACCTGACCGTTCATGAACTTGCGGCACCAGCTGGTGCCAAAGCAGGCGGGACACTTATTGAGGTTAATGAATCGTCTGTCAGTCAGCTCATTCTTCTGAAAGGAGGCGAAAAGGTTATGAGTGTTCATCAACAAGATGACGGACAAGCCCAGCACTAACAGCAGCTTCAGACAGCGGTACAGTCGGCCCAGTTTGAGAGGCAGGAACCGCAGCATGTTGGGAACGGTGGGGATGGTTGGGTACCAAGGGATGGGGAAGCAGGAAGGGTATTGAATCAAATGTCAGGGAATAAACCTTAATGATTATCTGTCATGATGCAGTGGAAACTTCTAAAGCTGCAGGCGGGGGCACGGCTGGCACATCTGCCCACTGCCGCTCTCTGGCAGTGGTGAGTGCGTCATGTTCTCTCTTCCTGGAGTCTGGGAGCCAGCAGTTCTGAAATTAAACACAGAGAGAAAAAGGAGAACTCATAACTTTGGGTAAAATAAAAGAGAACTGCACTGCGTAAATCTAAAATTGTCCCTTTGGTCAGAGATAACAATTTGAAAAATGGTTATTTCATTTTGCCCTAATGCAATTCCCAAAGTGTGAAACATCAAATAAAAGAAAAAAAAAAGTACTTTCTCTGGCATAGGAAATTGTCTCACAAATTTGAATTGCTTGGGTCATTTAGGAGATTTCATTACTTTTTGGGACAAAATGAGTTGGCCTACAGCCAATGCAATAAACCTGCCAGTGCCGTTAGAGCCCTCTTTTTCTTATTCCACTGTGAGACAAAAGCAGGGGGGTGAAAAAAAAAGAGAAAATAAAGTGTCAGCGTTCAAATTAAGAGGGAATATACAACTCTCTTACAGTATAAATGAAAACATACACACTCTGAGGATGATTGCTCAGAGGAGCTCACACAAAAATTCATCACTTGTCCTCCCAAGAACGGCTAAATAACTCGTAGTCTGCTTGCCTCAATAGTTACGGTGCGCTCAGGAATCTTAGGAGGAATCTTGCTCTGCATTGTGAAGACAGTCACGCTGTGCCAAATTTAACCTTTGATCAGAGCTGCCCTGCTTCCTTTTAATCACACTTTGAAGTGGTTTCTTTGAAAAAGGAAAAAAAAAATTAAAAAACGGCGGGTGTCACTGGAATAACGTTTGTGATTGAGGGAGAAGGGTTCTGTGAATATCCCCACTAAGCAAACTGGTGTCAGCAGAGGTGTGAAATGGTAAAAGCAATGAATGAAAGAGATTAGGCAACAGAGGGAAAATAAAAGCTCCTGATAGACATTCCAGACTCTCCAATCAGGTTTTTAGCAAAGACTCTTCTAAGGCGCTTTAAGAAAGACAATGACTCAGGCCACGCAAATTAGCCATTCTCAATTAGAACTCATTAAGACACGCCTATTAGGACTGCTGACTTGAGAGGGCATGGCTAACGAGGAGGCGCACTAGTACCATTAGCGGGCGTGTCAACGGGCTCCTTGGATTCTCCTCTCGGATCGAAACAGCTGAGATTTTTAAAAGGCGAGGTTTGAGCGCAGCCAGGGAGCAGCGGCTCTGAGAGACGCCTGCAATGTGTCAGATAAGAGCAAAAAGCATTTACTCTTGCATCTCGTTTCTGTCTGAAAAATACCTTGATCAGATCAGGCTAACATGACTAATGTAAAAATAGAAAATATCCAAAACATGGAGGATACAGACAGCTATGTTGCATATTTTTTAAAAGGCAAAAACAGTTTTAATTTACTTCTCTGTACCATAAATAGAAAAGTTGCTTTTTATCTTCTAAGAGAAAATATTTAAAACTTTCAAATTTCTTCAAGTAATTTGGTTCTGCTTCTTCAGCTGATATTGAATAAAACACAAAAGTTGTTATTTTAGACTTCATAAACATTTACCAGATTCATACCTCTAGAGACTTTTCCACATTTTGTCACCTTACAACCACTAACTATAATTTATTTTACTGTGGTTTTATCATTGCCAATTGGAAGGAAATTGATGGATAGTTAAAAGATTTTAAATACAATCTTGCAAGGTGTGGATTTGTACAAGCCCCTGTTTACGCTGCTACACCTGAATTAAAATCTAGGATAAAACATAAAACAATAAGCCTTTAAACATCACCGTACATTGTTTAATGCACTGTGCAGGAATTGATTCCTGAAAGATGGCAGTTTCAGTATCATGATGTGGGGAGGTTTTTCTTCAGCAGGAACAGGAAGTTGGTCTTGAGAATCACATCATCAGTAATATTAAAATCAACTGAAAATACACTGAATTAAAATGTGCAACTATTCTTTAAAAAAACAAATCAATGAATTATTAGTCTTTTCTTACAAACCCCCGCCCCAAAAAACTCCATGTTTTATTTTTTGTTCCACATCACATTTATACAAAACTTTGCATAACTGTAATCCTTTTAAAATGTATTAAAATCTATTACCTTAAAGGGACACACTGTAGATAGGAATATGAATACTTTTGCGAAGGAATACATAGTTGAGCTGTGCCCCCTCCCCTCCCAAAAACAACAACTTCAGAAGGATATGCTTGCCTTCTGCTGCAGAGATGCGAGAGGAAGCTGATTGCTTGAGAGGAAAACTGAATATCCTGCTGCTCTAAAAGCCCGATTCAAGTGCCATTTAGTGTTTGACACAGGCAACCGCAGCAGACATGGCTCCAAAATCTTAGGAGCAGATATGACATTTAAGTAGGATGAACTAAAGGCTTAGATGCCACCCCACAAAACCATGGAGCTGTTTCACCTCCCTCTTCATTTGGGAGAAAGACAGAAACAGACTGGGTGAGTGACATCAAAAGCTGAACATCACTGATTAATGAGGTGCACAAAGTGACGAGTGATACGGGCGATTATTTGACGTATTACTAAAGAGGTTTTATATAATTTGAACAAGATCAAATCATACAGCTGAAAAAGGCAGACAAAAAAAACATTCAAATTCTTATACAGTTTCCTCACACACAGAATGTTTTGTACACTAACATTTTTTTGGAGGAGCTGGCCCAAATGACCGGAAAAAGGGAAGTCTGGTTCCCTCTTTCGCTGATGCCCTCATGAACTGACTCCCGAACATGACTGATTGATTGATTGATTGATTGATTGATTGATTGACTGATTGATTGATTGATTTATGGATAGACTCATCAAGGAGGACACAAAAGCACCCAGAACATCTGAAGCACTCCAGGCTTTACTTCCCTCAGTTAGAAGAAACATGTTTAACAAAAATAGTGTTTGAGCGCGTGCCCAATAGCTGGAGGCAGCTGTCTGGGGTTCTATTCCCGAGCTCAGCACTTTTGATGCATCTCTTCCCTTATTCTCTCTCTCTGCATGTTTCCTAATAACTGTGAGTAAAAGCCGCTGTGGACGCAAACGTTTACAAAAGACTGGGTCACCCAAGACAACTACTGACCAGAAAGAATGCAAAGTCCTGTCCGAGATATTGGAAAAAAAGAGACATCTCGATGACCCATCAGACTTAAGAAAATGCTTAGAGGATCAACGTTTTTCATACAACTTTTCAGAAGGTGTTTGTCCTGGTGTAAAATAAACAGAATGTCAAGAAAAATCATGACAAAAGTGGTGACAGTGGTCTGGTGGTGATAGTTTAGCTGACTGCTTACAAAAGGAGTCACACTGATGCTTTAAACAAGTTTCTCTGCTGCCTGGCCATCAGTGATAAAACATATACTTTGACTCCTTAAAGATCTAAACAAGGGATCTAATTAGATATTCTCTAGACAAGAGAGACTCAGTTTTGTTTCATTGCGTACAGTGGTATACACTAAATGACTTTTTTTTTGTACTTTTTATTCTTCTTAGCATTTAATGGCACTACTGTGACAATGCTGTCAGATTACTGAAAGCATAATGTTTCATTTCACCGGAAGATGCAGTCGGCACACAACTAAGCTGCTGCTCCCCTGTCAAAAGCTCAACGTTTTCTTAGTGTTACAGTTCTCATGAAAACACTCCGTTTTGACATTAAATTGGGCTTCGAGCAAATACAAAGCCAAAACTTCATTACAACCCTGACAAGCGAGACTTGTAAGTACCGACTGGCTATAACTTCAGACAGTAGCAGATCTGCACTAGAGATGCGTGAATGTTCTCTCATTTACTTAGCTGACAATGAGTAAAACAAAAAAAAATGAGTAAAGTAGTGATCTGACCGAATCATCTTAGCAGTTGATAATTGTTTGAATCAACTTACGGTGCTGTGCTGTTGTTTTGCACATTAGTTGAAGCAACTGTAATGTCTCCGGATGTGACACATTGTTCCTCAAATTTCTGTCACAGAATGCTAACCATCCCCCCAACCCGAGAAATAAAACCTTCACACTTCACACAAACATGTCCGGTTGCCACCAGATTAATGAAAAGCATCTTATGT
The DNA here is from genome assembly GCA_902982915.1 of Phalloptychus januarius. Taxonomy (NCBI): domain Eukaryota; kingdom Metazoa; phylum Chordata; class Actinopteri; order Cyprinodontiformes; family Poeciliidae; genus Phalloptychus; species Phalloptychus januarius. Next base: position 5,914,107 of record CADWAE010000362.1, read on the forward strand.
GTCAAACTTGATTAAGTGCACTAATTGTTCAAGTGATGGGTTAATTTACACATGCCGTTCTGTTAATGAAAAAGACGTGAGGTGAGGCGATAACATCCTTCATATATTGTCAGTTACATCTATAAATCTAGCATATGGCTCATTTGTGATTCTTCTTCGTGGCCATATTAGGCAGAGAATTTATCAACCACGAAGTTAATAGATGAAAAAATATTTCCTGTAGCGGGCTGGTGCTGAAGTTTAAATCAAGATTAAATCATTCAGTTAATTGAAAGGATAATCTAGTGAAATAAGCCTGGGATATTTTTTCCCTCAATTAATTACCCATTGAGTGTTTTTTTTATTTTTATTTTACACCTGTAACACAGTTTATTTAATTTGCTCATGATCTACAGCTAAATACAGCAACCTCGATGTTCATTGGCACTCTTGGAAAGGATAAGGCATGCACTGAGAAATTGGCCAAGTCAGGCAATTTTCAGCTCGATCAGCCTTGATGAGGTGACCAACAAACAGGAAACTCAGAACTCCAATCTTTTTCCAATCAGTGAATGCTGCATGCATGAGCTCTACCATGTGTTGACACCAACACTCTTTAGTTTGGGTCGTGTTATTGAGCGAAGAAGAGTTGAAGTTATTCATTTTTTGGATCAAGAACAGAGTCCAACAAAGTAGCCGTCTTATCATTTAAAGTGTTCCATCTCTGTCATAGAAAGGGCTGGGCAATAAATATAAAAATATATATGTAGACATATGATAAATTTTAACAGAAAGTACATTGATAAAGTGTTCTATAATTTCACTGAACTCCGATCCAGAACTGCACAGCATTCTGGAGGATGTAGGCAGAGAAAAGGCTGTAGCCTCTCAATTTCTCAAGGCCAGCTGAGAAAGGTGAGTGACTTCAACTCCATTACTCATTGCTAAGCTACCAACAACCTGTTGAGTGACAGGGAAGGTCACGTCACCAGTTTGGCAGCATTTCAAATATTTCAAAAACACATAAAGATGATAGCAGCATTAGCCAGTTAAGAAAAGTTTAGTGGACTAGTCATTATGTTTACATATTTCTCCCACAAGGAATAAATACACTTCTGCTTAAAGTTAAATTTTTACAAGATTTTTGATAATTATTTAGAGATGATAAGGCTTTTTAAACAGGGTATGTCCGTTTAGAACTCCTTCAGCTAATAAATGATGCACATTTACCCATATGTGTGAGTTAAAGGCATACTGTGAGGCACTGAAGGGGCAAGGTCACCAACTAGAGCTCTTGACAAGGGTAAAGTTCAGTTGAAGCTCTTAAAAAAAGCCAGATGCTTTGCATTCAAGCACAGATGTTGCACACTGGAACACAGTGTTAACCTTTAAAGCTGAGTTGTCTTTTTAGACAAACCTGACAGTGCCCACAGAAAACTTGTTTCTAATTAGTCACCCCCACACTTTTACTCTCCCACAGTGACACAGAGATGAAGAGAGAGGGAATAGATCAACAAGAACCCATTATTTGGAGCCAGCACCAATTCACCTTTCATCATTAAAAGAAAAAAAAAACACTACCAAATTTGGGACTTGGGGAAAAAAAAAAACAAGGAAAAAAAAGTTTGTCAGCATGCTTTTTCTGCAAAGTACTTTGGTGAGCACTTTCCAAGAAAAGAGGGCAAATCAAAAGGGTGCCTGACTCCTCATGCATTGGAGATGAGTCTTGGAAGCAGAACGCTCCAAGTTTGGCAGATGTTAAGAGCCGCAAAATGGCTCATTACTGGGACAGAAGAAAGCACAAGATAAAGCAACAGGCTCAGCGTAGGCTTAAAACAGAATGGCAAAGGTCGACACAGTGGAGGAGGACAGGGTAATCTAATATTTCGTTTTGCATTAAACTTACATTTTGACAGAATAACTGATAAGACAGAGGGAGGTTAAAATGGAAATGTTCACCCATTTTCCCCAGCTCTTTGTGTAAAACTGGTTTCAGATAATGGGAGTACAAAGAAAAAGTCGACATTTGAGGGTAAGTGGTTTCCTTCGCGGCACCTGGGGGTAAACTTCATTACAACATAATGAAGTCAAGCCACACAGCAACATGCTTGATTTATTCCACTGGAAATGCAAAAGGAGGGCGCATGTTGGAATTATGAGGACTCAGTCAAATGGAGCAAAATATGCGTCTAATTAAAATCCAGCAAAAAAATGAAACTTTGAGTTATTGCTTTTGTGACTGAATCAGAGTGGCTGTTCTCCTCTGTCTGACAGGACGCTCACACAAACGCACTAATGTCTGCACGGGAGGCTGCCAGCATCATCACAAAGCCCCAAAGCTCAGGAATGAGTCCGCTCTATAGCCTCCAGCCTCCGGTCGCGTTACACTGTCCGCTTCTTGCTGTGGAAACAAACTACTGTAGCCAACTTTACTGATGGGGCAAGTCGATAATGTTTTATCTTAAAAACATGTTGTTTCAGCAACAGCTGGATTGCCTCGAAACAGTGAACATGTGGGACAGTGAGACGCAAGTCAAAGCGGATGTTTCAACACAAAGAAAAATAAAGTGCTTCCGATATCTGCACAAATTAACTGCATCATTTTAACATTAGCTTATCTGTCTCATTCTTAAATCAAAGAGCAGCTGGTTTTAAGATAATGCCAATATTGTGCACTCTGCAACAAAAAGATGCAGCAAATCAGAAGCACAGGCAAGTTTGGATTCCAAAGCAGATATTTGTTTTGTTTGATTTACTCAACAGCATGTTTCACAATCTACATCCCTCTGCTGGATTTTGAAGAGCCATCCATTGATTTAAGTCCATGCAGTACGCAAGAGAAACACATCAAGTTTGGCAACGTTATTGATTAAAAACAAGCTGTTGAAAGATGCAGCAATTTGAAGTAAAAAGGTGGAGGAAAACGTTTGGACAATTGACGGATTACCTGACGTTTTCAGACACGTTCGTCTGTCTGCTGTAGTTGTTGCTTTAGCTTTAAGTCGACTTCCAAGTAAAAAAAAAAAAAAGAAAAAATAAACATAAAAATACGCCACTCCCTTGGGAGCTTTTAGGCAGCAATTACAAAACGACCCCCCCGCAGAGCAATCAGAAACATTCAAATCAACCACCAGCAGAAAGTCTTAAATGAATCTTTTATACAATTCTAGTAAGATATTTTCCTGTGAAATAAAATCAAGGGTACAACTGTGAAAGCCCTGCAAAGGAAATTATTTTCTTACTTTTGTAGCTTTGAAATTTAAATAAAGATTTTTCAAAGATGTTAAAAAGTTAAACAACTTCTATATTTTAAACATTTCAAGATCAATTTTATTTAAAAACTATTAAGACCTAAAAAAAATAAAAAATAAAATGAAAGCAAATCAAGCCAATTGCTTTTAAGCACAGGCAAGCAACTCCAATCGTTATGTCCGTAGGTTCATTCACTTTAACCCCTTCTTTCAGTATACATTAATAGTGCGGTTTTTGATGGCAGGTTTACCCAACCAATTAAAACAATTATATTTTTAAGCCAAACTCCATTAAATATGCACAAATGGTAATGAATGCTGTAATGAATGAAACTATAATAAGCCTCCTGCAGCACCAGAAATTTAAGACACCAGTAAAAATGTCATTCAAGACCTCTTAGGACCTATTAAAGCTGAAATTCTCGATTTTTGAAAGCAATAATTTAGGCTCTTTAAAGCCCCACAGCAGCCGTATATTACGGAGTGAATCTCACAGTAAATGTCTTTTAGCAATTAATCTAAATTATGCTTTTTGCCTAAACTAGAAATTCGTCAATAAGAGATTGGAAAGCCTTTATCTGCCAGTTAAATACTGAAAAAATATATTTTCTATTCCTTAATTGCATTAAAACAAAGATTTTGCACCATTTTCAGTTTATAAAAAATATTAATTAAAAGCATGCAATCTGATGCACCCAAAAACACCTAATAAAGTTTAGGGACATATTTTCTCATGCATAAACTCAATAGGACTTGTATTGTAACAGCTTCTGTTTGTATTTTGGAGTCATAAGAAGCACCCGATTGAGGAAAGTGCAGCACAAATCAGAAGGTCAAACTTAGTAAAGTAACGAAAAGCCTCATCAGTGCACCTCCTTACGGTGTTATTATTGGACAATAATCTCATGTAGGAACTTGTAGATGATGAGCAGTTATCGTTTTCATTTAAAAGCTATGGTGAATTTGATCTAGCCCAAAAACTGACACCATGATTGAGTGTTACTTTAACTACGCACTTGTTGGTACTCTGAGAACATCAAGACAAAATGCACATGATTAAATGAAGTTATTGTAATACGTTTAGCCACACTGTATTTTATTAGATAGTTAGTTAAATACATTTTTGGAGCAGCATTTAGATGGTGTATTCGGTATAAATGTAATGATAGATTTTCTACCTAAAAAAAAGCCGGAATGAATTTGCAAATATAATGTATTATATTTGCAAAAAATCTGCAGCAATATAGTTTGTTTTAGGTTGTCTGAATATTGTACCAGCATCTTTTTTGTATACATCCTTTCGTATTTTTTCTCCTATGTATTAATGACATTACTTTAAAAAAAAATCAGCTGTGTATTAAATTCTTAATGACGCTTTATTGTAAGCTCACGTTTTGTTTATCACAAGATAACTTTAAATAGTGTGTACAAATCTATATTGTAAATCTACAAATCTAATTTAAACAGTTTTGTTTAAATTAGGAACATTATTAAAAGGGAGATTATTTGACATATATTAGGTAGATTTTTCGTACTGATAACAGAAAGCTTCCTCGTGACCACGAGAGGTTTTATCTTAGAAGTTAATGATCTTTCAAGTCCCAATAGTTACGCTCAAAGTATCACTGAACCGCTGAGAAACACAAAGGAGTTTCTTTCTGCCTTTAGAAATTGAGAGAATCTGGGTTTCTAGAAGCAGACTCCAGTAATTCAAGATAAGCCAGCTCACGTGTGATTCAGCGATATGAGCAAAAGAGAAGAAACAATGAAACAAACCTGACAGACTTCTCCACTCTTCTGGCTGTGAAGTAATAGTGAAATGGTCAGAGCTCACTCAGCTGGTATCATTCTTCAAAGTTGCGCCTACTTTCGAGTCGAGCGAATGGTGCTTTAAAAAAAATCTCAGCCAACGCTTATCTCTTCACGGAAAAGCCGCTTCTCCAGAGCTCGACGACTCCACACGGACTTCCAATTTCCAGCTCAGTTACACACATCTAGCCGAAGAGCTAGCCTGCTAGCTGCTGAAATAAACACTTGGCTTTGTGGGGGCTCTTAACTCTTCAATTTCCGGATCTTTTTCCGAGTGGACGTAAAGGTATCTCTTCACAGGGGGCGGCAGCAGACGTGTCGTGTATAAACGTTCATTTCTGTCCCCCTTTTAATAGTCCTCTTTGTGCTCAAACAATTTCTTCTTTTCTCCTTCTCTCAGACAGACGCTCACTCCTCTTCAACACACCACAATGGGTTCTGTGCCGACTCTTTTCAACACAAGCATCTTTACGCGTTACGACGTCCGACGTCGCTTAACGGCAGTGGTTGCCTAGCGACATTTTTAATGCATGTTGCCGAGTCTGGAACGCCGCCTCCCTGTGCATAATTTCTCCCTTTTTAATATTCTCATTGTATGGGGAGCTCTAAGATTAAGCGAAATTAACTTTATTTTGGGTTTATTTATTGATATTTTACAAAGTGTTCAGGCTTCATGTGTGCAAGGTGCATGATGCTGTAAGGATCCATGCACGGATGTTGGATAGTCTTATAAGAAACATTAAATAAAATTTTAAAAATGGTAATAAAATACAAGGTGAAATGAAAAATTCAAATGTTTTCATAGTCAGGTATCAAATTGTATGATTATCAAACAATTATGATAATCACAATCATATATAATTGTATGATTATCATACAATTATATATGAGGCGCTCTTTGTTCATTCATATTCAACACAAATATGATTGTGGTGTTAAAGAGTTCAAATTCTTAAACTGTAAATTCTGTGCATGGGTTTTAGACAAGATGAAGAAAAAAAAGTTTGTATCAGTTTGGAGCCAAATCGAAAGTATTCACCCCCATCTGTATAGGCAGTGACGTCACTGGAGCTCATATTTGGCTTGCACAAATTCAGGTGTAAGCAAAATATGTTTTGCTTGCACTCTTTTTTTATCTGTTTATAATTTCAGGTTGTATTTTATTTTTTTATTTATTTTACATAAATTGTAGCATTTATCTCTCTAAATTGTCCCTAGGTGTGAGTGTGTGTGTGCATGGTTGTTTGTCCTGTCTGTGTTGCCCTGCAACAGATTGGCGACCTGTCCAGGGTTTACCCCGCCTCTCGCCCGAAACAATAGCTGGAGATGGGCACCAGCAACCCTCCCGACCCCAGTAAGGCACAAGGGTGTAGGAAAATGGTTGGCTGGCTATAGCATTTATTGTGGCTATCCTGCCCCGAACTAAACAACAGGAAGCCTAAACCACAATCACTAAGAATGAAATGAATAATACAATTACTGGATTTTCTTATCAAAACCCACAATAAATAAATTAAATAAATAAGCATTGCTCTTTGATTTTAGTTTAATATAAATATTAAAGTGAAATTAAAGGTTATTTTTTGCATGACAAATGCGAGCAGGCAGAAATGGCCGTTTAATAAAATAAAAACGTAAAATCTCAAAGACAAGGGAAAATGTTTTTCAGTAGTGGCTCATCGCGAGGAATTGCCTCAACTTCCATGGATTATGAATGAATTTGTGAATGTAACCTGATACATTTTCCCCCACAAAAATAACTTTTAGTTCCAGACACGTTAACTCTCGGGGAGCCAAAGTCGGTTCTCGAGGGCCGCCATAATGCATTTTTTAGTTCTCTCCCTTGTGGTAGTAACAACCTCCTCAGCAAATCAATATTCTCCTTGGGCCTTCTAATGAGCCATCATTTGATGCAGGTGTGCTAAACCAAGGAGAAAACTAAAACAAGCTGGTTGCCGGCCCCCGAGGACCGACTTTGGACACCCCTGCTACAGCATCAATGAGGAGCAAGATTTTACTGTGAGATTTTGAAGGCATTGCCTGTATTAGTTTGTCTACTGCGCCATCTGGTGGAAGACGAAAGACTTTACTCATAATATTTTCAAATGCTAAATAAGTATCCCCAGTAATCATACAGGTCTATATATATATAATGCAAAAATAAGAACAAAAAACCCAAAGTATTAAATCGTTTACCAGCAATTTCGGAAGATCACAATTCTAAAAAAACATAAAAAGATACAAATAATAGATGCAATAATAAGAAGCCTGTAGTTTACTGCAGAAGCTAATGAAGTCACACATTTACATTAAAACTGGCAGAGAAAAAAATATCAAAAGTAAGGGCAGTTAGTTGCGAAAGAAGAAGCTAGATAATAAAGATTATTGACAAATTAAAAAGCTAATTCTTCGATTTAAAAAAATGTCCACACTGTCAGATATTCTTACAATTTTATGTTCATTTTCAGTCTAAACTTGTCCACGTTAAGTAAAAATATATTTAACCTTGCTCGTCTTTAAGTAATTACATACTACCATCATAATACCATTTAATACTTTCTTCTCTTAGAAGTTTATCATTATTCCGTGACGAGAAAACAAGAATTTCCGAGTTATCTGAAAGGCGTCACGCACTCTGCAGATGCGGATGTTGCAGCGGCGCCTTTCCGAAGTCTCACAGTTAACTCAGATGAGGAAAGTTTGACCCAAACACCGTGAAGATGTCAAACACCGCGAGGGGCCGACAAGATAATGCGGCACTGTTTGTTCTCTCCGCAGTATGTTTAGCCTTAATAACAATTATCAGCGTTTGGAAATTAAAGCAATTCAAATACAGACTCATTAGTGAAGCTGGAAGTGCAATGTTTTACGGTAAGTAACCCCAGACCAACCTCTTACAGGGTAAATCGCGGAAGCTGCTGCTCAGCAACACTTCCTGGACTCACTTCAATTAATGTGCCACAATGTCTACTACACAAAAGTTAGGACATTGCAGGTGCATCTTAGTAAATTAGAATATCATTGAAAAGTACATTTATTCCAGTAAATTAATACAACTAAATACAAGTAGATTAGTTACACACAGAGTCGCATAATTGGGGTTTATTTTAATCGGTTGCTGCTTACATCTAAGCAACAATTAAAAGAAAATAACCTGTTTCTCAGAAAATGTTAATTTTACCTAAGGTCAACTAGAAAAAAGAATACATGGTCTACCTATTCTTGCTCCCTTGATCTCAGAGAAATAAAATCGACTTATTGGCAGCAGGGATGTGCAATATACCACAAACTTGTAAAGGACATTTGGACAGAAAAAAATATAATTAATTATGTAAGTCCAGTGAATTGGTGCTCTGTAGGCCAGTAATACATTTTGTGATGCTCCTGCTAAAGCAGCAGAGACTATTTTATGGGGACATTAAGATGTTTCAGTAAAGAGATTAAGAAACTGTATTGCCAAGCAACTTAGTTTTCCATTAGCCAGATGAAAAGTTCTATGCTGTTACTCCCTGTTCAGGTCTGTGTTCACAATAAAGCTGAAAGTGTATTTGTTTATAGTATTTGAGTCATACCATCATTACTACATTCACTATTTCTTTTATTGCTCAGCCCTAAGCTGCAACAAGCATAAGGCAAAATTGGAAAGATAATAATCAGCCATTATGCTATATATACATCTAATAGCTGTTTTTTTTAATTATTTAATTGACCTTGGTTACATTTTGCAAGCACTTTTTTTTATGTGTGAATCTTTTGCAGGTGTCTTTCTGGGTCTAGCCGTCAGGTACTTGTGGGTGGACCAAGAGGAGCATTTGGAGCACAAGGGCAGCATTTGTTCTTGCCTCGGTCTAAACAGCACTCCTCATGTCATAATGGTCAACATCTCATCCCACGAGCACTGTTACAGTCTTATTGAAAAGAAGGGCCAAAGATGCTTGCAGCTCCCAAGTCCTCACCTGGTAACTATGGCAATTTAGTTTGACCTTCAGTGCAGATGCATGGCAAAGCAAATCTTTTACACGGATAAGCTTTTGTACATTGTGTGATTAGTACAACTTGAAGCCGTGTGTCCTACAAACTCACTGGCTTTGAAAAGATGTTTAATTAGCATTGGAGCGGGAATGTTTGAAGCGTTCTGGATGCAACCCAAGAATTTGCATCAACAAGATCCTCTAATGGCTTCTGGTTATTAGTTTTCCGGGTCGTTTTCATGGTCCGTTTGTTATTAGAAAAGCACGGTAGTGCATATAAAGAAAGGAAGGCAGCTATTTAATTCATATTAAGGGATTATTAGGAGACAAATACGGAAGATTGCTTTTTTCATTGTCGATAAGGACCCAAGTGAAGCAGCTTATTTTCATTCTTAGGTTGATATATATAGCAGCAACAAACTCTGACTCTTTGAATGCATAATTTAACCTGCTTGAAAAAGTGTCTACTCAGGACAATTTCCCAGTTTGTTGTCTACATGCTGAATTCCCATAATAAGATACTTTGGCAAGGGGATATTGGTGGCAGATTGCACTGCACTGCAGAAAAGAGAGGAAAGTGTCTGAGCAGACACTGCAGGTTTTTTCCTCTTGAATAGACACCTCACACGTCAACCTGTGGCACAGAGCACAGTAATGGATGTAGATAGCTCCCATCCTTTTTAAAATGACAGGCTCTATTATAACACAGGCACTAAAGCATACAGTGATGTGTACAGTTTATGGTAATTGTAGCCTTGAAGAGATTTATGGCTGATGAAGACTTAGAGAGGTGGAAATGGGGGTAATTAATTTCATTTATAAAGGCTGCAGCAAGATCATTATACCTAAGAGATTGAACATGTTATGTAGGAAATGTGCTCCGTCATTGTTTTCTCATCAACTCCATTAGAGAAATGGAGTTTAAAATGCTGATCAGAAAGTTTTCGTCTATATAGACACATTTTCTTATGCTACATCTTAAGCCTGTATTTTTTCACAAATCTAAGTCGTGGAATCAAATCATGGAGGCACACTTTTCTTGAAATTGCAGTTTAATCACTGTAAGATGATTACAAATCAAATGCAATACTAATGCATTTGATTACCATTTAGCTGAGATGACATTGGAAAACACAGAACATATTTGTGTTATATAGATTAATTGCACACGGAGTGATTTATTTCAGGAATTTATTTCTGTAAAGTTTGTGGCCTACATTGAATGTATAATAATTATAAGCTTTATATAAAAAGGGGCAGTGAACAACTCAAACATAAATGTAACCATTTGATGTGCTGTAACAGATGATTATAGCATAAGCTAATGAAAAGTATTTTTGATGAAAAATGTTATGTTATGGGAGAAATTTGTCATATGAAAAGGCCAGGAAAGTTATTTTCTGCACTTTACACATACACTCTGCAAGCAAGAATTTGGAGTGTGTTTAGAAATTTGTTGATGAAGCTTAGGGCAATGTTTTAAACCAGGAAGTGACCAGCTGTGGACCTTACAAATCATCCAGGCCAAGTGTAACTCTTCTCTAATGGCTTCGACTCCTTGGCCCGTTATGAAAGCCAAGGTCTCATTAGTAAACCAGCAGAGGCTACCACAAAGGCCATTACATCAGTCAGACCATGTGTAGACTTTGAGCCATTAGGCCTGATACATATGGGGAGCTAGCAGAGAGAGATAAGAATTTCATTGCATTACTGAGTCCATTATGTGCCACCGGGGAGAGCAGCATTAAAGTTTGTGGTCTGATTAAATTTAGCACTGCTGAGCTGAGAAGACAATTAGTGTATACAGCACACCTCCATCCTCAACTTAGTGGTGCAGGTGGCCCTTAGAATAAAGCTGGCAAGATATACATAATTTACTCGTTGCAGTGGCCATATTGGTTTGTGTCGTGCTTATTTGTGTTTATCTTATATTTTAAAAATTCATGGATGCTGTTCTTTGGTGGTAATTGCAGCCACACAAAAGTAATTTATAGAGTGCTGGGTTATGGCTGCAGAACAATTTGTAGATCTTGTTACCTCTTTAAATGCAGAATTACTCAGAAAACATGCTGGCTCGCTGGTTTCTATAATGGACTTTCCAACATTGGAGGTATTCTGTAATTTTATGAAACTTGCAACTAATTCACCTCTGGTAAATATTCATTAGAGTTCGAGCATGTCCTAGATCAAAAACTTTAGCAGAGGCTTTCATCCATCCACTTCTTTGATGCTCTTCAGGCTGTTATTTTAGTTTGTTTAAGGGCAGTTTTTGTTTTTTCTCACCAAACCTCATCACTTGGACAGAACATGTGACTATTCCATATCTTTTTTTTTTTTACCTTAATAGTATATATTTTTAATAAAACCAGAAGGTTGCTGCAGTTTTTTTTTCTTTACAAATCTACCCACAATACAAATTAAAATCATCCAAGGGTGAAATTGTACATGGAATCCTGCCTTACAGATTGGCTGGTATTGCATCTCATTGGCTGAGATGAGAAACATTCAGAGAGGATATAAATACAGAAATGTCTCACCGTATGGCTACTGTTTGTGTTGAAGGTAATTTGCAGCATGGATTTTATTGCTAATTTATGGCACAGCTCAGCTTTAATGGTGGTACTTTCTTATTTGTATATGTTCCAGAAGCTTTGTGGATACAGACAGCTATAATTTTCATTTCGCATTGTGCTTTTCATTAATCATATAACCTCAAGACACATTGGCAATGTGCTAAATCAGTACAGTGTCATAAAATCACTAAGTGCAGGAGAGTTTTGAGGCAGCTAATACCATCAATTCCAGCTTTCAGCAACTATGTCAGTTCATTCTGGCACTCTAATCAAAGTATCTTATGTTCCCCATTTTTTCTGGCAACACCTCATATATTTCTGATATGTTTTATTTATTATAATTGAGTACACCCTATTGCAACCTTCTAATTCAAGCAAATAAAAAGAACTGTCAGTGCCTCAAATCATACAGAGAACCTACTTTTAATAAAAACTTTACATTTATTAAAACTTTGCTTCATTTCCTTTTAAAAGCAATTCAACAAAGAGCAATTGTCTAATACATACCTGCATGCCTTTATGTGAAGTAGGCAAGTAAAACTGTTAAGAGTGATTTATCAATTCATTTACAAAGAATCAATCTTTCTTACCCTTGAGTGATCATTATCAGAGTAAAAGTAACACAGAGATCTCTGTGCATCCCTTAAGATTCAGATTTTATTCAAAATCGATGCAGAAAAACAACACTTCAGTTAAGCATGTGTTTTTAAATATGTGAAATATTCAACTGAATCAATAATCTAATAAATGAAGTGACTCTCTTTTCAGGCTATGCTTGATCCGCAAATCCTTTTCGACCTTTTCCTGCCCCCCATCATCTTCTTTGGGGCTTACACCCTGAATCAGGTGAGATAGCTGCATCATTAAGACGTTTGATGACCACCAGATTAAAATATAAAGTAAAATTGTATTTTGTGCTGCCTCATTTATGGATGTGTTGACAACAGATCTTGTCTGTTTCATGTTTTACTGACTGCATCTACCTTTTGATTCATGTTCTAGAGGCAATTCATTGAGAATCTGGGCTCTATTGTGACCTATGCTTTTGTGGGCACCATGATCAGCTCCTTGTGCATAGGGTAAGTATTCTGTTCATTCACACTGATCAATACCACACAACAAACACTCCAGAATGTGTATCTCAGTTTCATAGGGGATTTTTCATGTGCCTTATGTTTGAATCTGTATATGTCAATGTGTAGACGCAAGCATGTCAGATATGCAGAAACTTGGTCTCTCTATGTACTCATTACCCATTGTGTTGCTTTTGGAGGACAGATTAGAGTGTTTTTGGGACTATAAGTCGATACTTTTTTCCTGCGCTTTGAACCATGTTGCTTATGGCCCGGTGCGGCTTTTCTGTGGATTTTCAGGGGGATCCAGGGGGCTCTTTAGCAGGAAGTGAATGATTGGAAGACAAAATTGGAAATCAAAGAAGAAAGTGCTAACTTTCATTTAGCACATGCTATCAGCAGGCATGACAGAGAAATGTTTTCAAACTCATATCCCCTCATCATGGAAACCACACAAAGAAGTTCATATGATGCTGCTTTTAAGTTGAAGGCTGGCAGTACGGCTCGATAGCCGCTACACGTAAGCTCTGCGTGAATGAATCCTGCTATTAAGGACGCAGGTCTGCATCCTTAATAGCAGATATATTAATCTATCCTTGTGGAAAACCAAAAGCGGTGGAAACACCAGCGGCTTATACCGGTTGCGGATTCTAAATGTATGTTTCCAGTTGTTTTTAAAAATGTTGTGGGTGCGGCTTAAAGTGAGGTGTGCTCTATAGTCCGGAAAATACGGTATGTTTGCAAGCTGCAGCAGAGCAGCTAGTTTTGATATGTAATGAGTTTTTTTTAACCAGTTGGTTTGCAGGTTTTTTCTGCAATATTTAATAAAAATAGCAACTAGTTCCTTACCAGGTTATTTCACGACTGGATCAAGACCAGTTAGTTTTTCTTTATTGCTTTGATCCAAGAAAGACATACTATATGTGTGCATGTGCGTGTCTTGGTGCATTGATTATGCATGTGCAGATTATGCATGTGCACCTCAGATTATGACCTCAGATTATGACCTCAGATTATTTTCTGAGGTCACTTCATGAGAGTCAACAGATCGACTGTAAATGGAGAATAATGAGAATGAAAAAGGTTTTCAGTGTGCAACAATGAATTCAGTTTGTGTGTGACTTTAACATTTTCATTATTTATGAATGTAATTCATACACAATATTTTACAATAAGCAATAAACCAATGTACACAAGGTTAATATACAAGGGTAATAATTATCTGCTTAAGAATACCACATGGAAATAAGAATAGACAACATGTAATTCATTTCTTGTTAATACTGCAATGTATTTGTCAGTCCAAATAAAATTCACTATTATCATATCTTGCTGGCGTGGCCATCAGTTTTACATATCTGCATAAAATCCCTCCTTGCTTTATTGTGCATAGTGTTAAAGCAAGAATGGCACAGGTGCAGCAAATAGCATTGATTATGTTCTGGAAGTGCCCCAGTCATCTAGTTTCAGTGTGTCAGTGTTGGTGCGGTAACTGCACCATGGAACTGATAGATTGAGTCGTCATTAATCACAGCTGTGCAGCTTATTAAGTGATGAATTACAATGTCTGGAAAAGCTCTTAGTGTGCTGAACTGTGCTAAAGATGTTAAAAGGTCTTGGAACCATCTGACTCTGCTAGTGGAGCCAAAATATATAGATTTTTTTTTAAAATCAGCTACTGTGCTGATGCATAGTAGCAGTTGCAAATCTGTCCTAAAAGCACTAGATGGCAGTCTCTGACTTTGTTAGATAAATGACTACAGCCAAAGATAATGTTAGCCATCCTCAACCCTTCCTTTTTTTGGAGGAAGGGTTGACTTCTGGATTAACCTTTTTAGTGAAAGCATTTGATTTTTCATAATAATCTTCAATAGAATAAAATCCAGTGGTTGGTCTTATGATATGCTAAATATTTCATAGGTTCTGCTTCAAGAGATCATTCTGAATTCACAAAAAATGTAATTTCCGTATACTAGCTGCTTTATCTAGCTGTTGATTAAGACATTGTGCTCCCCAGCACAACTATTAGACATGTTGGGGAACACATGCTTCATTAACTCCAGACATTTCCATGCAAGGCAAATCTCAGCGCACTACCTCCGGTATGCATTAGGTAGACTTCAAGATTGTGCTAATACGGAAATAAAATAATGAAACATGGAAATGAATCATTCAAAAGATTTGCATATCCCTAGTGAACTAATATATAGTAGGAGGAATGCTAGACTATTGCAATTACAGCATCTGTGCAGACATACTACACTTTACATCGCAGACTGAGTCAGCCATATATTGGAGGACCTTAGTAGAATTTGACATTACTAGTTAAAATAGCAAAAAATATATCTGAAGAGGCTTCTGACTGAAATATGTTGTTGTATCAGAGTCTCATGATAGTAACACACCTTGGAGGATGCCATCAGTTGTTGGCAAGCACTTCTAATCCATCTCATTTGCTTTTGTCGCTCTTATCACTGTCTGATTTAAAGAGTGTGACCCAACTGGTTAGAAAGCTGGGTAGAGACACACACAAATAAATTAGTATAAAATCATACATTTCTCGATTTTATTTTATTTTTTTGTTTATGTCTCTCACAGTGGACATGCACCTTAGATGAACATTTTAGACCCCTCTTTGATTTCTAAGTGGGAGAACCTGCAAAGTCCCAAGGTGTTCAAATACTTATTTTCCTCAATGTAAATCAACAAATGTCTAACAGGATTAATTTCTTTCTGCTTTTTGTTCCTAGCTAAACCATAATTTTAATGAGAACATTGCCTCTGGTCTCATCTACTGCATTGGAAAAGATGCAGCTTAGCTTAGCTGTTTTTTACTGAATATTTTTATGCTCTTCGAAAGCATTTCCCGCTAAACTAATTAAGCTTATTCACATGAACTCTTGGCATGCAGTTCCCGATTTAGCTAATGTATTTTGTTGTCATGTCAGTTCTTTGCTTTGTGAAAATTGCATCCTGTAATTTGCATATTGGATGTCAATGAGATACTCAAGATCTCATTGACATCCATCCACAACTTTAGAGAAAACACAAGAAGACAAAGTGTGAGCAACTCCACTTGTCGATTAGTTTGAAGCAGAATTTGAAACTGAAATTTTCTTAAGTCTACAGCCTTTGTAGTATTCCATACTGGGTTAATACATTTTGAAATTGGCTAAAAAAACCCAAAAACAATAAAACTGCAATTACTTCACTTTACAGCCTGATGCAGAAATGTGAGTTTAGTGATTTTCGAACAGTAAGTGTTTCCTCTTCTTTTCTGTTATGTTTTTCTTCTTAAACTGATTCAATGACACCGGGAGGTAAGCCACTTACCTCAAACCCTCCATGCTCTGCACAAGGTTAGAGCTGCTGATATTTTGTTGAAACACATATGTGACGTTTGAAACCTTGCATTTAGATGTTATAATACAGGTCAGTGGTATTGCTAATGTGTCATGTTCGAGAACCTAGCAGGCAAATCTGCCAGACGCTCTCCTGCCTGCTTCTCACTGTGTGTGCGTGCGCCTGAGTGCCTGACTCTAACTGGCATGCTCATACATGTGCATGCACACAAACACCCACCGGTGGAAACACAATCACCCTAACCTCAAATCTCCCCTTAAGATACATGAATAAGGCAGCTTATGTTGTTCAACGTGAGGACAGTGCTTTAAATCCTGACCATAGGGACACGGTTGTGTGCCAGCTCCATGGTAACAAAGTGACACCGAGTGCTCCCCAGAAGGCTCAGTGGCATATTGATTATTATGGGATGTGTCTTTGCTAACTGGATTAGGACTTAACACACCTCGGTTTTCGATTCAGTTGCTGGCCTGCAGTTATGAATGCTGAATAGAAGTTGTTTTTTTTTCTCTGCCTTCAGTGTGCCTCACTTTTAAAGGTGAGATAAAGCCGGGGACAGTTGGAGTTTGAGATTTATTCTACAGCCAAGCTCAAGGGATGATAAGAAAATTATTTTTTTGTATTATTCTGCTGTGATGCCCTTCACAAGGTCTTCTCAAAGTTTTTTTGTTAAAACACTTCACATACAGAGGCTTCAGTTTACATCCAATTATTGTTGAATTCAAAATTAAGCTGTGAAACGTCTCTGTAGACTGAGAATGAAAATAAGGTTGTTTTGTTTATATTACTATCTGGAAAAGGGTCAATGCACCTGCTGGTTGTGTCTAGCCCAATTAGCCTGACTACTTGAGGGGGGGAAGCCCTGCTGCGTTTAGCAGAATGACTGATTGGTTTGCACCTCCCTGCCCTTCCAGAAAAAAATGACCATAGTGTGCTTTTCTCCTGTCTGTTTGATCCCAATCCCAGGGCCCTTGTCTATGGTTCCACTAGACTCATGGTGCTTCTGAGACGAGCAGCAGATGGAGAGTTCTCCCTCACTGACTGCCTCCTGTTTGGTGCAATCATGTCAGCCACTGATCCTGGTAGGTGACCTACTGACAAAATCTTCACATAAAAGTTGTTTTCATTTCTACCAGCAGAACTGATCTGGCTTCATGCAGATATACTCTACACATCCCACAAAATGAGTGCTTTATATGAAAAGAGGAAATAATTTACTTTAAATATGTAACACGAAACACTTTTATAAGAAAATCAAGATCTATAATATGCTGTAACACTTTACACTATATAAATAACCCAAAATTGAACAAAAGTGACTCAAATGTTGTAGGAATAAACAGCAAACAAACAATGAAAACTATAATCTACAGCATAACTGCTGAACTTAATGGGTGTGTTTGTGTCTCCCTGTTCTAGTGCAATCTTCTTAGAAAATCTAAGAAGATTCTTAGATTCTCTAAAGCAGAAAGCAAATCTGTTGTAAAAAAAAATACTGCAGATTGCTCTCCTATGTGAATTTCTCTCTGTGTTCTTTAGGACATGTTAAAGCATTGTTCAATGAAGTGACTCTGACAATGATGAAGTTCTCGCTGCAGATGAATTATTTATACCAATAAGTGATTTCGGTGAGCATCAAAGGGAGGATTTAAATTGTGGTTCAGCTGAGAGGCAATGCCACGGTGTGCTCAATCGTTTTGACCCCAGTGCACTCGTCACTTTGATTAGACTCAAACTGAATGCCTAAAATTGCAAGGACTGCATTGTGCTGTCAAAATATAAAATCAAATCCCAGACCTTCTGATTTTTAATTCAGCATTTTAGTGTGCAATCCTGCATATGTTGGCTTAAATTTGTGGCCTTCAAGAAGATTTAACAATTAAGCAATGCCTATAAGCTACAGATATTACCCAATTTAAAAAAGAAAGCAAGGAATAAGAGCTGTTCTACCTCTTACACTTTCCCTACATTTTAATGTATGTAATGGGATTATATGCAATAGGCCATCACAAAGTACTGTGTAATGAAGAAGTGGAATGGGGATGAATTATGATTTTAAAATGTAACTGATCTGATCTTCTACAAACATAAAAAGAGAATCACACAAATCCAAACAAACCAGGACATGGCTGTCCACACAATGGTAACTCTAGAAAAGCTGCAGAGATCCATATTCAGGTGGGAGGATCAACAGGACAGCTATTTCTGCTCTCAATAACTCTGCTTTTTATGGAAGAGCATCCCACCGGCGTAATGCTTGGCTTAACAAGCCAAGCATTTTGAATACACCATCCTCACAGAGAAACTCGGTACTGACAGCATCATGGTGAGGGGAGGTTGCTCATCAGTGAGGAGAGGGAATATGGAGTTCATGGGAAGATGAGTTGAGCAACATACCGTTGTGCAGCTTGTGGAGATGTGGATTAAGCATCTCCATTTATTAAAAACTCTTAAAACAAAGTCATGCAGTTAAAAATGTTTCAATATCTTTCTAGGTTTTATGCATGAGGCACCTTTGTTTTAAGAGATAATTGAAATCTATAGTTTATGAAGCTGGTATTACACTCTGGTGTCTGCCTTCTGAATTGCTTAGACTTGTAGTGACTAACATTGAGAATTTTAGCTCAGCTGAGGTACTTGTTAATTCTGTGACTGTCGTAAGGCAAAAGGCTACTTGCCTTCAACTGGAGAAAACTATAACGACCAAATGAAGATTGTGTTTTATTGTCAAATATTCTTCTAGAGTTCTTTGTATAATTGCTAAAGACAATATGGTAGTATGGTGAAAGTAATAATCTCATAAAAAAGCAATAAAAAAGTTTGTAAATACTATGTCATGCGCTAGAGGTCAAATCAATTCTGCCATAATGTGAAATGAGATTAAAATAAAGGTAAGTAGGAATGAAGAGGCATCAGATTCTGAGATTTGCATTTAGGAATTAAATTCAACCACACAGTTAAAATCTTTAATCTTTTTTCAAAATATGCGTTTCACTCACTTTTTTCTTAAATGTCTTCTCTGCAATTCGCAGCAGAAAACAAGAAATCATTTTTAAATCAAATGAACACGTCTACAGTTTTGATAAGTTTGAACAAAGATAAGTAAAATCCTGTCACTGTTTTTTTTTCTTACCATATCTGAAAAATTATACTGACAAAGTGAGCTGTTTAGAGTTGTTGCTATTTTTAATAACTTTTTTATTTCCTAAAATATTGTGCTGTTGGGTTTTGTGCAGTCAGTAAAGAATAAACACAAACTGATGAGTCTCCTGATACCAAAGCAGCAGTTCTCCATTACCAGCATGTATTCTGGTTTTAGCACACATGCACCACAAAACTAGGTCCAGTAGATGAACATTTTTTAACAGACATGAATAATCCATTACTTTAGCCCTGAAACGAATATTAAGTCAGAGGGGACAGAGTGGTGACTGACACTGAGCCATATTATCAGGAAAAAAAAGTTGGGCTGAATTCCTAACTGGCTAACTAACAATTAAGTTGTTAAGTTTGTTTTAATCTCTTCATGCACTCATAGTTGAAGTCATAAAGAACAGTGTTTAGGACATACATGCCATCAATTCACCAATCAAAAGCATTAACCTTGACCAAATTGCTTCCAGTCTGTCTCTGAATAAAATCCTTTTCAGGATCCTTGCTCTACTTTGCCTTATTTTTTACTTTTAAGCACAAAATGATAAGCTGTAAACAGCTCTAAGCAAGTTTTCAGATACTTCAGCTTTCTTGACATAGATTCTTGCATTTTCTTCAAAACCAGTGCAGTAACTGTTTAGTATGTGGTAAAAGATTCTTCTTTGGTTACGAATAAACATAATATTGAAAAAAGTTCATAGGGGAGAGTTAATACCTTAAATATTTTGTTGGCAGTAGGAGCAGATACACATTTAAATCTGCTTTCAATGTCATGGAAAGCATGCTTTGATGCTCTTTTTTGTATGCATCATTTGATTTTACGAAATAACCAGTTTTCTACTCAGCCTAACTGTTCTTTCCTGATTTAAATATAGGACCAATAGTTCAGATCAAAAAGTGGGAGGCCTGCTGTGCTGCATTTATGGCTTCAGGGGTGGTTACTAAAGGTCGGTGAAATTCTCACTTAACATGAGGATTTTGCAGTTCCACGGTTCTTCCTTTCATCTTAGAGTTCGTATTTTTGTAATTCTCCTCGCATGAAACAGTGCATACATACGTTTTTGTCTGGGCACTGCAGACTTTAAAAATAATGCCAGATTGTAATACTTTTTAGCAGTACAAATGTAGTTTCCCTTCCTGGTTATTACTCATTGAAATACATTTTTGTTTTGTTTGTCAACAGACAAGAAACAAACCCAGTTCAAAGCTGGTCAAAAAACAAAAGAAGAAAAGGATTGGATCCTTAAAGGTTCTAAAAATGTATGGAGTGTGTCAAAACGCTAAATCAGTGCCAGAACACCAACCAATTAAAATGAGCTCTACCATTTCTGCTAGCTCTTTTAATCTGCCAGGAGTCTGCCAGAAGCTTTTTGATGATTTCTAAGAGTGTATAGTTTCTCTGCAACTTGCTAAGGAGCAGTTAGCAAGAAAATATTGAGAGTATATCTGTATGTCCATGCACTCCATGGATTAGATAATATCAGCAGTTGAATGAAACTGTACAGTCACTCCAGTTTGAATAAAAACATCAAAACGTTCAATAATTAGTGAATGTACATTTTTTTGTCAGAACTGCAATTTATTCAGGGCTAGTGACTTTAGAAAACTTGGTATTAAACAGCACGGACAATAAGTCCATGGCACAGTTTTAATTAAGGAGAGGTACAAATGTTCTGTCCTTCTTTAAAACCTCAGTGTGGCTACAAAACATAAACTACACCAGATCAGGACATTTAGACTTCAAAAACGCTGACCCAAAAGTTACTTTGAGCAAAATTCACAATATAGCATTTATTGCTATAAAGATTTTGAGGTTTTGTTTTAGTAAGATGATCAGTTAGTATGGGTCATCACTTACAAATCCTCTCTGTGTTCTCTCACTGAAGTTTGGCACTGATTTTCCAAAAGTGCTTCCATTAAATATACAGGAAAAAAAACTTTCATGTAACCTCTTCTGAAAATGATTACCTATCAAAAATCTTAAAAGCTTGTATTTATGACTTTACCAGTTAGAACTTCGCACATTATAGTAATTTTTCTGCACTGTTTATTTTGTATCACTTTCAGCATCGTCTGCC
Source organism: Phalloptychus januarius (assembly GCA_902982915.1). Classification (NCBI taxonomy): domain Eukaryota; kingdom Metazoa; phylum Chordata; class Actinopteri; order Cyprinodontiformes; family Poeciliidae; genus Phalloptychus; species Phalloptychus januarius. The sequence continues at coordinate 5,935,357 of CADWAE010000362.1, forward strand.
TAATTTACTCAAGTAAACACGCAGATCCTCTGCTTTCTGCTTCACATTGTCACAATCGTTGTCTCCGTTAAACGTCTCCATCCAGGATAATTTGACCTGATAAGACTTCTTTCGGCCCTCTCAGCTGTGTTATGTTGGAGATAATTGTATACTGTCTACCTTATGGTGTTGCTGTGGAAACTGACAAACACTTGACAGCTGTAGGACTGGTTGCCATGACTACACTGCCACCCTCCTTGTGTGAGAGGAGACGATAGTTTGTTTTTTTTCTCGTCGCTGTCTTCTTGTTTTTGTCTAGCAGCGTAAGTGTTACACAACATGCTCGCACCAGTCAGGCATTATGGGAGCGGGAAGATGGAACAATCCTTACTGCCGGCCCTGAACTCAGAAAAACTCTAAGCCCATCAAAGACCAAAGAGCTAGATCTGTCAAAATATGTCTGGAGGCAGTTGTCTTGCTATTGTCAGTCTGCTCATTTCCTGTCTTTCTTGCCCCTCGCTGGCCTGTCATTTCCCACAGGGCCAAACATTACTGTTAGAACCGACTCTTCATTCAGATCACAAACTTCACTAAGGCTAATTCTGTGGATTACTTATGCACTATGGTCCCATCAAATGGGATTTGAATCCACTTGGTGCCTATTTCATCTTGAAAATCACATTATATATTACCAGCATAGCACTATAGTAGGTCACATGCATCTGCATCCCATGTAATAGTCTGAAATAAAATGTTACATTATTTATACCACAAAACTTCCATTAAAGCAGTGGTTCTCAAATAGTGGGGCGCGCCCCCTTTTTTTTTTTTTTTTAGTTATTATAATTATTAAATATTATTTATTGATTTGATTTAATTTGCAATGGTGCAATTAGTTGGTCAAACATGTTTACAGTTTAAACATGTTTAAAACACGTCTTAAAACAGACTTAAAACACGATTTAATAAAGTTATTCTTTGTAAGTTTGACCATATGTCTTTCTTTTTTTCTTTTCTTTAATGTTAATAAGGATAAAATGTTATGCAGAGATGGATAGTCATGGTGGGGAGTGGGGGGCGCAAATAGTTTTCTTCTTGCTAGGGGGGGCGTAACAGAAAATAATTGAGAAGCACTGCATTAAAGGATATATTTTACAGTTGATGCAGTGTAGAAGATTAACCAACTCATTGTGAAGTTTACAGGCAAGTCTAATTAGGGTCAAGATACCTTCTGAAACATTTAGATCACCCTCTAGTGCCAAACAACTTACAGCATCCATGCATCCACACATCCACAAGCACAACCGGCGAAATGTGTAAAAGCCTATTTTATATATATGTATATGTACAGTATATATATGCACATATATATATATATATATATATATATATGAAACCTGTTAAAGGATGCAAAAGGCTTAAATTGGTCTGGAGAGTTATTTTAAATCTGAAGCCATCTGTGTTTATTGTCAACAATGCTCTCTTAAGACAAACTGTGCTAAAAAAAAGAAAATAGTATAATTCCTGATAGATTGCGTCTTCATTATGCACACTGTAAGCTAAGAGCACAGTTGCCAAGAGAAACAAATTTTTGGTTTGAACACTATTTATAATTTACATCTAAATTGCTACAAATACCTAACATAATTATTCAAGACACACCCATGTGTGGATTTCAAATATGTACCAATGAATGTCAAGAAGCGAGTGCATCTTATCAAAGCAGGGAGTTGTTTGCCAGCAGTTCATCCACATCAGGTTGTAATTAACTTTTATCTGCATGTTTTAATCAGCTGATTCTAAAGCTCAAGCCTCCCTTCCTCCTTCCTCCAGCAGCATCCTCTCATTCCAAGACTGCTAGTTATTGTAAAGAACACATATATATTCATGTTTTGCAAGTAGCACCCCAATGTAGAACAGAAACCTGTGCCGCTCTCATAAGAAAAGTGTAATACGCTGTATGGTCAGGATAAACATGATCAGAACATCTGTTGTTTTGCAGTTGCACTTTGTTGCCAGTAGGCTTAGTTTTATTGAATTTTTAGTTATGTTTTCTAACATCCAAACACAAATTTTGAAAGGTAGACAAAGAACCTTTAATATGCAACCATGATATTATTTTTGAGAAATTATCAGAAATCAACCACAAACAGCATTCATTAGCAATGCTAAGCCTTAAGTGTTTTGCTCACACAGCAGATCTTGATGCACAATATCAATTTATTGCTGAATTTTATTTTTTTGTTGTTGTTTTTCTTTTTTTGCATGGTCGTACATACTGTTGTTGGTTTTACAAAGCATGCCATTCAAGTAAGGTAAATAAAGATAAAAAATTACTCCAGATAAGATCTTTTTCAACCTTAACTAAGAGTACTTGCATGTAAAAAAATACATATAAAATACATATAAAATAATTATATATATATATATATGAGTCTGTTTATGAGTAGGTTTTAATTTGCCACTTTAATGCATTGGTACATGTCAACATTAAAGAATAAGCTGACCAAATCCATCAATAGATACTATAAGAGGTCTAACGATTTAATTTCTCGGTACTTAAACATGATTGCTAGACTTTATGGTAGAATGTGTTTTTCTTTGATCTTTGCCTGAACACTATTTGCTTTGTTAGTGTTTCAGACAACTTCTCTTTCCTTATCAGAGTGACTTCACATTTCCCATTAGTTTTTATTGTCACATTGTGATGTTACTGCCGTTGCTCTTCTCTGCTTATTGCAGCAGAGTTCCCGAATTACACCGCATCTTTGCAGAGTAATTTAGTTAATTACTTTTTTTTCTTTACGCATGTGTTGTTTTAGCGTCCTGCAATCTTTAAGAGCAGCTTCTGTTTTGTTTTTTTAAGTCTCAGTCCTCGGGCTATTGTCGGACCTACGTGTGGATTCGGATTTGCACGCCCTGCTGTTTGGCGAGAGTGTCCTTAATGATGCTGTGGCCATTGTCTTGACACAGTAAGTATCTCTCTGTCTTCGTCTTTGCCCTTTGAATGAATACATTTCCCGGTTTAATTGTGTGGGTGTGAGGAATTCGCCAGCTGGCAGCGTGGAGGCGGACACATAGCGGTGGAGGAAAACTGAATGGAAATTGCCAGCTGTACAGGAAAGGTGTGATTGCCTTGATGGTATGCAGTGGGGTACATAAGCAAGTTGCCTCTAGCGATGTCAGCATCTCATTAAAGAAGTCAGCTCCTCGAGTTACAACACACTCCCAGTATAACAAACCAGGCTTATAGCCTGCATGTGATTTCAAATTCAGGCTAAACTCGGCATAAAATCAGTGGAAGCTCAATGGATTATCCATTATAAACTGGTCCCTTGTCCATGCAGTACAATCCTCTCATTCTTTTCCATCTGCTGTCCCATCTTTCTCTTGCACTGCTCTCAAATATGCATTCAGATGCTGGCAGGGATTGTCTGGTATATTTATACAAAGCCAGTCTTAAAGATGAGCAAACAGATGGCCAGTTGGAGATAGAAAGAGTTCATAATTTACTTACAAAGAAGTATAAAATTAATGCAATCCATTTAGATTATTGCGGATAATGAGTTGTCGGTATACGCTGCAGATCACTGCATGGAGTCTGAGCATCTTCCCAGACAAAGCTGCATAGTGCCACATTTGTTCATAAAGTGGCGTGACTGTCCCTCATGCTGCCTCCCGTCACTTGACTGGCTCTTCCATACAAAGCTGGACCTTTTTACCGAGTCGTGTCGATTCCTGGCACCGGATTTCTTAAACGCTCGGGGAGCAGCTCAGGCGTAGGCTGATGTGTCCTCTCCCAGGCGTGTTACCACCCCCACCCACACCGCCGCTCAGGCAGGTCCAGTATTTAAAAATGTTGAGGTTGTGGCCGAAAGCGAGCAGCACCAAACCTTTGAACACACAGTCTTTAGTAGTGTAAGCTAAAGAAATTGACTTGCAGCTAAATTAAGTGTGCTAACGCAATCGGAGTCTTTATTTCCAAAGAGGGGGTAATAGATTTTCTCTTTTCATTTGCAGAGCTCATTAGTGACAACTTGATTGATTTCTCCCCTCCTGCCAGAGATGAAAAATGCTGTGCTGTTACTGGCTCATTTCAACTTTGAGCTAGTCCTTTCTTTAAAATGTATAAAATCAATCAAACCCAATTTAAGTTATGTTTGTCTCATTTAAAATAACATGGCATGGTAAGATTTTGTGTTTGTTTGGCTGTTAAGCTGCAAATGTGTTGAAGGAATGTAAAATCAACCCTCCCAAAATGAAGTAGAATTTTTCAACAAGTTGAAGCTTTGAAGGTTGTTCTCTATGCCATCCATGGCAGCAGCACTTATGACTTGAGGGACATCAGAGTCAAACTTTGACTTTAAAGTTTAAGCTTGAAATATATTGCTACTGAAATGCTTCAGAATCAACCTATTTTTCTTTTCCATAATTCAGTCATCAGGCAAACATTAATGTGAACAAATGTTAGCTGATAGGATTGGCTTTTGATGCCTCTTGTGATGTCATGAACTCAAACACAAACAAGCAGTGTTAGTTTTCTTACTGTAGGTTTATGAATTCCTGCAGCAGAAATTCATACTTCATTACTTGCTCATGTTTTTATCATTGGCATACATTTGTCATAAAAAAATACACCACAAAAAAAATCCTGCTTACATATTCATCTATTTTTAAGACTTTTTGTGCTGTACAGATTTTCGTGATCAGTAATATGAGACCTTTTGTGAGTTTTAGCTAACTCAGAGTCCCAACAGTGTTGTTATATGTGGTCTGCTGTAGTTAATGTAATCATGTCATTCCACAAATGCAGCCGCCTCTGTTGGTTACTTGCATGGATGCTTGTCTCTGCATGCTTCACAGCTGTTGCCTCCTTTCCTCTCTCAGGCACACACACACATGCACACCCCCACAGTCAATCAGATAATTTCTCTTTCCCTCCTTCTTGCCTGCGAGGGTTATTTTGCACTTGGTGACTTGCATGTTGAAGTCCCCCATCACTCCAACAGAGTAAATATGATAGCAGCACGAATAACGTTATGCTGCTATTTTTGTGATCAGGAGCAGTGTCCCCTTCCTCTTTCCAACACTGCTCTGAAGTGTTTGTGAGGGAAATCATCTGAAATGTGTTGTTTTTCTGAAGCGGATTATACTTCCTTAGAAGGTCATGTGTATTTAGAAGTGACTGCAGGAAATTCAACTTGCAGGGCTTTGCTCAGCATATTAACATTGGAAATGTATGGTCTCTGCTGCAGATTGCTTCACACCTAGACACTGAGTCATTTTTCTAATAACTGCACTTGGCTCAGACCAATAAACTACATTTTTACATTATCATAGAGCATTTACCACAACCATATTTTACAGTATCTTGATGAAGTGTTGAAAACTTTCTGACTTTTACCTGTTTTTTCACATTGGAGCCATAAGCTCCTCTGTGTTTTTAGCTAATTTTATGTGATAGACCAAAATGACTGAAGCTCAGTTATGTGAAGAAAAAAGAACAGTGTCTAAGTCAATCTCACACATGATTGATAAAAACTAGCAGTGTCAAGTGCAATCACAGAAGGAGCCAAAACATGAAACATGGTCTATGTCACTGGGAGATTCAATTAAAAATTTATTTTATACAAGCAAGAAGTTTGTTTCTAATCAATGGAAAGCTTTAAATTTCTTTAGGTGGCAACAAGTTAATGGTGGCCCAAAGTTTTAGCTCCATCTTTATTTTTCTTATTTACTGACAGACAGACAAAGTTGAAACCAGATATTTACATACACAGAATAAAAAGCCACAAACACATTTATTTCTCACTCGTTGAAGTTAAATCAGAACAAACATTTATTGTTTTAGTTTAGTTAGAATTACCAAAATTCTTTCCATTTGCTAAAAAGCCAGAAAATTAGGCAAGAACATTTTTAATAGTTTGTAATTATTTGGCAATGCAGAAAGTGCCATAAGCTTTCTTGTTGTATCTAATTCCCAGAAAGTGAAGCTTGTGCAGCACTGTCTTCAGCTGAAGTAGCAATTACGATGTGTTATAAAATATGTAGTGTAATTGGTGTGAGCACCACACAACTTTGTGGTGGGCTATGATATTTGATCAATGAAATAATCTCACTGCCCAGATTTGACCTGTGAGCTTTGACCTTGATGTCTGATCCTAAACCTTTCGATTGTAGCTCTCAAGCTGAATTTTTTGGCTCATTGTCCTGCTTGAAGATGAACATTTGACCAAGATTCAACTCCTCTGCTGCCTCTCACAAGTTTTCTTCTTGTATAGCGCTGGGTTTACAAGTCCAGTTACAAAAAGAGGTCAGAAGTAGATGTACTCAATTTGCTAATTAGGTAACTTCTCAAGGCAAGTGGTATTATATTTTGGAATATGGCAGTGAAATGGAGTAAATACAGATTCACAGCACACCTTTTACGAGTTTAATTGGTAAAACGTATGTATAATTTTCCTTCCATTTACCAATTATGCATTAGTTTCTGTTAGTCTACCATATAAAATTCCATAAAATTAAACTGAAGTTTGTGAAAAAGAAAAAGTTAAATACGTTTTCATTGCTTTAATTTCTCCTTGCATCTTTTTTTCTTCCAGTGCCATCGCCTCCTATGACCAGATGGAAACAGGAAACGTCTTTCAGACACCTGCCTTCTTCCACTCTATTGGTTTCTTCGTCGGAGTGCTCATTGGCTCCTTCCTCCTTGGATTCATATTCACAGTAATAACAGCCCTCATATCCTTTCATCCCCTCCTCCTCACTCCACCCCAGACTCAATTATCACCTCGGCATCCGCTGCAGTAAATCTACTTCCTCGGCTCTGTTACTGCCCTCCCCTAATAAACCCAATGCTGCACCCCTTCATCAGCAAAAGTAACAGGATGGGGTCTGAAGTGCTGCTGTGGGTTTGATGGTCTCAGAGATGTTGTGAATCACACCAAAAGCGTGTGATGAAATTTCAACTTGTCCTGCATCTTTCTCCCTGTCTCTCTGATCTTTAATTAATTAGACTTTAGAATGAAAAATGAGGAGGTGTCAAGTGGGGTGGTCATTTCTTATGTAAAGGGACTGATGTTTGTGCGCAGGCAACCAACAAATTGAACTTTTTATTAAAATTTAGCTGACAGCAGCCATAGCAACAAACTGCTCCCTTCATTCCCTCTGTTCAAACACAAGGTCCTTACAGACTGCTTATGGCAAACATAAAGTCATTAGCACATCCATATGTTTTGTTTTTAATGCTACGAGGCATCATGAGAGAAATAAGCAGTTGGTGTCTTATTGTAGTCTCAATAACAGAGATCCCAGTCTGGGTTGCATTTAACAAGGAAATGTAAGGAACTCATCTTTGAGATTTAATTTTCAGACCTGAAGGAAGCTTCATCATTAACATAATAGTTGCTGCAGACGTAGTTACTTAAAGCCCCTCATTATTGCCAGCTTCCTACCTTCTCTTTTAGATCGCACCCATCTGTCCTATGCCTACTCTGAGTCACTCTCACATGTGCGTTGTTTCCTGTATCTCACAATAACCTGAAAAAGCTGTTCTGTGAAATACGTTACACTCAGATCTGACACAGAAAAGAAACGGCATTCACACAGCAAAGCTTAGAAGCTTCCAGCAGCGTGCTTGGGAGGTTTTATTGGATTTATAGTGACATGACAAGTGTTGATCTGGTGAAAGAAAATTCTTCCTGATTTGATGAAATTAAGTTTTCAACTAGATATTTTGATTTTTCCATTAGAAAAGTAATGATGAAATTTCATCTGGAAATGAAGAGCTCAGAGTACTCACATATTCATGTAATTAGTTCAAACACGGGGTTTTGCAAAAGGGAAAAACTTTTTTTTCAAACATTTAACTACATTTTTTTCCTTTTAAGATATTAAACATAATACAATGTTTATGGTTTCTTTTCATTCCAATAAATATTGCTATAAATAATGATTTTCTATGCCATTTTTTTTTATTTGTAAAACTAGAACTTACTTAACTCTTGCTTCTGTGAAAAACCAAACACATAGTTGACCAGGAAACTTAGATTCAGCATATGTGGGAAAGTGATGTAAAGACGGGGAAAACATTCTCATTCAGGCCTGGTTCTTATTGTATATGGCAGGTCTCCAGGCGTATTGAGCACCTACTGCATTGGCTTGTTATTTGTAGGTACAGCATTGCAGTAATTCTCAGCCTCCTGTCTGCTGCATTGAAGTGTACATGTACAAATTTGTACTGCAGATGCACCAGAAACTTTAGCTTATTGGAAAAGGTGTAAAAACTGCATGATTATCATCTTGTAAATCTTTAACACTCTCTCTACCTCACCAAACTCACCCGACTCCATGAGAATCCTCTGCTGGAAACATCAGTCTTCTTCCTGCTGTCCTGGAGCAGCTTCCTGTCAGCAGAAGCCTGTGGACTGTCAGGTGAGCATTTCTTCACTTCTGTTACTCGTGCGTCTGTGGCCATATCGGAACTGTGTTGATGACTTACTGCTGAATAAAAATCCTTTCAGTGAGTCTCAGCCTTCATTACCCCCTTAACCACATCTCCTTGCCTCTACCTCCAGGCATCACTTCTAAGCTGCATGCGCTAACTTGCATGCGACCCCTCGGCTTCAGTCGTACAGGCAGCTGTTTGGTTGGCATGTTCTGCTGCCGCATCAAGGGGAAATCTGACAGTGCTTACTCAAAGGTTTAGAGACAGTGCCAACTTTATAAATCTCCAGTCCAAGTCAGAGTCACTTGTCTTCATGGCCACCTCCTTTTTTAATACAGAAGCCTGCACTGTGCCTATTATACCTCTCTGCAATCAAATTTGTATGTATTTTACTGTGATTTTATGTGACAAACCAAAACAGTACATAGTTATGAAGCGGAAGGAAAACCATACTTTTGTAGTTTCACTGAGTTAAAGCCCAATAGAACCACATTTTACTTTAGTTACAACTACATGTCTTTTTTGCAGCTAAAAATTGGAAGTTTCAAGTCTTATTGTAGTTTCTCAGTTACATTTAGTTGTGGATGTTGACTGGATCTTTCTAGAATATGAAGATGCTTTGACTTAAACCATCCCATTGCTCTAGTTGTGTGATTAGTGTTATTGTCCTGCTAAAAGATGAACCTCCAGCCCAGTTTCAAGGCCTTTACAGCCTCTAACAGGCTAACTGCTTTTGTTAGCTTTTGTTAGCCAGCAATTCATATTCCTGAATGCATATTCCTGCACTCAGGAATATGAATTGATTCCTGGTATGTGCACATAATTTTGGCAAATAAGGCTGATTCTAATTTTTGATACAATTCAATTCTTACTCTAATGCATTCACAGATTATTTCTGCCTGCAATGTCTTGGTGGGTTTGCAATATACCACTGGTCTGTTTTTGTTCAAAAGATGGGCTATTGTATTTAATGTGTCCCTGCTGTGTTCTGTCTGGCATGTTTCTTTGACAGGTTTCATGATACTTTTTGCTCACTGGTGTTCTCTACAAAGCCTCTGAGGCTTTTAAGAACAGCTGGATTTTACACTAAGATATTACACACAGCTGCACTATATTTATTAAATAGCTGTCTTCTGTAAGGTTCCACTTGATTTCATTTAAAGCAGAGATAAAAAGCATCTGCTACTTCTCAGATTTTTATTTGTGAAAATTTTCAAGAAGGATGAATGTTTTTGTAAGGTACTATATAAAAATTAATCACTCAAAAATTCTTGGATTATTGGAAAACTACATCAGACATTCCAGTCTTCATGAAAATGCACGTATCTTCTTTTTGGTTAGTATATATAAATGTAATTATTTAACATCGGTTTTGTTCTGAATGTTAATGCAAGTTTTCCTCTAATGTAAATTTGACTTAGTTTAGTGAGGGAACAACATGTCATTCTGCTTTGGAATTGTTAGTAAGTTGCATTTGGAAGAATAAGTCTTGGCATTGTTGCCTGATATTGTCTTCCTCTACGCTGACCACATTGATGGGGCTTTAGAATATTAATTTTGTATTTGTATTCAACAAACACTGTGGTCTTGTTCCTCCTGCCGTGACTTTATCAGACGGATACCACTGAATCAGCTGACAAGCTCGCTCTTGCTTGGTAGTAGTCTCTGTGGCCTGTGGAGGAAGAGAAGATGGTTTCTAATGAAATAGCTTGACCTTTATCTATTTAGCCCTTGATTATGAAGCGCAAGATCCTGCATGCTGCGTAATGTGGTACATACACACACACCGCAGAAACACATATGTTATACCAGTGGTTCTTATAATGCTTCTTAAGATCTGAAGAAATTCTACATTGAACAAGAAAATTAAAATTTTATTAGATGTTTTTTTTACCGCTACAAACTGGAAACTACCCTGTCCTTGTTAATGAACTTAATGAAATAGTCATCTGAGAGGCCTGCAGAGGCTCTGTCTCGTTCTCAGGATGAATAAGCATGAGTTGAGTGGGAGCTGGTCGTTCTCCCTGGTGTTGTCTGGTTATTGAAGTACTTTCTGTTTCCGATAATTGCTTCAGTTTAGGGGAGGGGGATGCCTAATGACCCTTAACTCTGCAATTATTAATCTTACACCCTTTGCAGCTCTTCATTATAGGATACATGTTATCTATTTCCAAATTCCCTCCTTGCTTTTTTGTAGAAGGTGGATGAAATGTTACCACCGTCAGTTTAAATAAACCAATGAGGGCGGTAAACTAAAAAGGATCAAAAAGCAAAGATGTATTCTGGTTGAAAATGCATTCTGAACACAGATTGCTGAAAGTAGCATACAGCAGCAGGTCATTGTTTAATGATTTTATGGTGGCTGGTAAATACAGAGTATTTGTCCAGCTTTGGTGATGTGCTATTTGCTCTGTTGGTACTTTTATTGCACACATCTTGGCCAGTACAAGTGTTGCTTCCTATCAGAGTAAATTCACGTAATTCTCTTTTTATGTGATTCTTCCTCAAAGAAGAGAGATGAAAAAAAGCATGAAATTCAAATCTTGTAACAAAACAAGCATGTCCTGTGAGGCAGCAACCTTACTTATGTGTGATATGCTTCAGATTTCTGCTCACCGACTCAGGCTCTCTGAGAGAAACCACCATTTTTATAAACTTGTACTGCACTTGTTTTTTCTTTTTTTTTTGTCTTTCTTTGTTTGTTCATGTCTGTTCACGACTTATCGCACAAGGAACCAGTATTGAACTTTGATCTATATCATTGGGGTGGAAGGAAAAAGTCTTGATTATAAAACAATATTCCAAACTTTAAACATCTCTTTTGTTCAGTCCATTATCTCAAAATGAGAGAGTATGGTACAGATGCAAACATTTTAAGACATGATCTTTCATTTAAACTGACAGACAAGGAAAGCATTGGTGAGAGAAGCATCAAGGATGCACAAAGGAGCCACATGTCTTTTATTGGACAAAGAAAAGATAAAATGCTGTGGTCAGATGTGCTGGTCTGCCACACTTGTAGGTTTCATTTCGCAACATATTTACAATCCTTTATTGTTTTCATTTAACTTACAGTTATGCACAACTTTGTGTTGATCTGTCACTATCACAATGCCCAATTAAATACATTGAAGTTTTTGGTATCAAGCTTTTACGTGACACTGTAATATTTCAATTCCATTTTACCAAATGGAAATTAGATTGAGATCTTATTTTAGTAGTGTAGATGGAATTTGAGCATGTATTTCGTCATTTTGGCCTCACAGCTAGTCTTCAGTCCTACAGGATGACATTTATAGAATTAGAAGTCTGACCCTTTTAGAAAATATAATATCTGATGTTTTTTTTTGTTTTCATAGCCTGACAAATTCTAAGCATTGTATCAGACTTCTGTCTCTATTTTCTCTTTCATGTGTCCTTTGGGTTTCTGGTTGTGGCCTGGTTAATGCCTGTGTGCAGATAAGAAATGCAAGAGCTGTAACTGGCTGAGTATGATAACATGAACAGGAAGATTGCCCTACCCTATAAATTTCCCAAGAGAACTGTTTGTTATTGCTTGTTAGACCCCAGACCTCTGTGCAAATCTCTAATCTTGGTATAACAAAATAAAATACGTAAACATCTCTTTTTGTGAAACTACTAAATCTGACCGATCCCCATTATTTTTCCACAATCTGCCCCCACAGTAGATTGACTGCACTTTCAGAACTTTAATCAATTTCATTTGCACATGTTTTGTTTTGTATTTCAGGGATTGTGGCAGTTTTGTTTTGTGGCCTGAGCCAGGCAAAGTACACAAATCTGAATTTGTCGGACGAGGGGAGTACAAGAACCAAACAGGTATATTTATTTTCAATAACTTAAACTAATCTTACTTCCACTTTCAAGGAACATTTTTCAGTTTTGTTTATTCATATGGTCTTGTTATGCCAGTCTATTTATCATCTTTGCACGTGGAACCAGATATTAATTTGCATTAGTGTTCTGGTCATCCTGTAGAGGTCTGTGAGGCAGACAACCATCCACCTTATCAGCTTATAAAGCCCAGCACAGATGGGGGCCAGCACTTCTGATATACTGAGCTGACAAGCTTCACAGTGGAGCAAATAAATCAAAAGTGTACACATAAACTCATCTGTGCATTTATTATGCATTATCAGTGCCACGGTGCAGCTGTTTATCACGGAAAAGCTTTCTAAAAGGTAGCGCAGTTGAAGACCTCGCCTACAAAGTAGATCTGAACAGAGCAGTGTGTTTACTTGGCAGCATGCCTGTATCCATTATTTCATGTTTTATACATGCAGCTCCAGCTGAAATAAAAAAGGTACAAAGAGAGCATTTAAATAGCGCGTCAAACATATATCCTTTCACTGGTTCATCTCTGGTTAATTCAAGCTGAAAGCCTTTCATAGATGCTTTAAAACAAAAAAAGCTTTACGTAATATAAACATATATTTTTAAAGTAATTAATAAAATCTAAATGTCAGCTGTATTGTTTATCAGTAACATTAATTAATGGTTTTATGAAGAACTGAAAAAATGTATGTGTTTTCAATAGAGGTAAAGGAGGTCTGTTGGATTTTTCTATCTGAAAGTATCAAAAGCTTAACCAACATTCTGTTTTTTTTAATGTCCAATATTCTGTCTTTTTGTTTTTCCCTTATTTCTACAACCCACATATTCGCAATAAAACTCTTTTGAGTGCAAACCGAAAAAAGAATTGACTAAAACAACTCAGTTGAACGTAAAAGGCACCATGGCCTCGGGCCGCAGATTTCTGCAGCTGCTTCCTCAAAGGGAATAACGTCAAAACTGCATTTGACGTCTTTGCACAAATCTCAGCTTATTTAGTGAGGAGTCCTTCACTGTCAGACTCACATTGCATCTACATAGCATGCAGACAGACTTCCATAAATACCGATCTGTGGAAGGAGATGAATTGAGACTTCAAGCTTCGACTCAAACACCACCGACACCAAGCTGTTTACTTGGACTGAAATCCTTTGGTGACTTATTGTTTGATGTTAATGGAAATTGAAACAACGGGAGTTCAAAGAAACTATTTTAGGATGGATTTATAAAGCACTTGGGTGTGATACAAAATATTTTAGCTGACATAAATAAACGTACAGTAGCTGCAGAGAGCCGTTATGGATTTCGCTTTGTGTGACACAGAGACATTAATAAATGCAGGCAGGCAATCTTAAAACATTAAGCAGACAAAAGGATAATAATAATATCAAAAGTCTTCAGTTCCATCTGAGATTTACAATCATTGACATGATGTCAAATTAATTTTATGATTTCAATGATGCATCTGAAGCATTTTTCCATCATAGAAGAATATCATAACATGGTTTCAGAGTACATTTTCCAGAGGATTTGGGTGCATATGTTGGAATTTATTGAAGACTTTTTCTAATCTACAAGTTGTCAGATTAGACTCAATATGTACACAAATGTGAAAAAACATTAATATGTATGAACAAAATACATGTACACTTCTAGCTAAATTTACTTAAATTTTCGATCTGTGCCAGGGACTAAATTAGATGTGTTTTATCATTTGTAATGTAATAAAAATGATCATATTAATAGAAATAAGGGCTTGAAAACATCCAACTGTGTGTCATTAATATATATAATGTGTTTTTCTTATTGAAACAAGTCACTGAAATGAATTTACCTCTTAATAACATTCTAAGTTATGGAATATTAACTTAGTAAGGGGGAATATAAAATACTATGAAGCTTATGTACTTCAAATTGTATTTATTTAAAAGCACACTGCAGATGTATTGCTCCACTCCTACAAACATAATAAATTTAAATGAATGCCATTAATGTCCTTTAGGAGTAGATGTAAAGTTCTGACCCAGGCTGTAACATAACTCCTCTAGCAAACAGCTTCACACATCCCCTCTCTCTCCACATACACTCTCATCTTTCTGACCCTCTTTCTCAAGATTCTTTTAATCCTTTTTTATAATTTGCAGCTCTTTGAAGTCCTCAACTTCCTCGGGGAGATTTTCATCTTCGGCTACATGGGATATATATGGTTTACATTTCGTCACCATGCCTTCAGAGCTCTCTTCATCTCTGGAGCATTTGTATCCTTTTCTGCAATGCAACAGAGTCTGCTCACCCCCTGCTGTGCAGCCTCTGGATTTCAGTCAGAACTCACTCTGTTTGATTTCTCTCAGTCTGCTGTACTTTGAGACCGATCCCTTTTTGTGCAGTTACTGGAACATCTTTCTTGTTTTCAATTTGGCATCCTGATCATCCCAACAGCCCTTCAAAAAAAAAAATAACAACCCAAATCTTAAGCTGCTCTGAAATGAATTTTTTGACTGCACAGATGGCATTCAGCTGCCTGTCTGTGCTTTAATTCTGCAAATTCACACTCAACAGTACATCTTCATTATAAAATTCCTATAAATTTAAATAGGTCATTTATTATAATTGTTGTTGCTGGTTTTCCATTTGCTGAAAAACAATTGGAAATTGTGCCTTATTCTATAAAACTCAGAAAGGAGGATCTTGTTGAATCTTTTATCATTTCTGTCTTTGTTAAAGGTAGACTCAATAAAAATTTTATTTTGTAACATATAATATTTAAGCAGATCATGGGCAGATTTGTGCATAATTACATATTTAAAACAGTTCAATATGTTTAATTGCATTACAATTACACATTATTTGAGCTGAGTCAAATAATTATTGACTCAGCTCAGAAATTGAGACTCAATAGACGGCGCCAACTTTATATACACTATTATCCCCACATGATTCCATGTAAGTTTAGCTGAAGTCATTGTTAGATGTTTGCACATTCAAAATTAATAACCAGGGCCCAATGGTATTGATATGTTAAAATATTTTTATTTGTACCATTAATTTTGTGTATAGGTTGTAATCTCCGTTGTGCAACAAAAGCTACTAAAATTTGGCAGATATATTTTTTTTGTTTATTTTTATTCGCCAGATTTAGATAAAGTACTTTGTGAATTTGATTCTGCAAGAATATAGAGAGCACATCCCAATCATATTGGGGGCTCGGCATTTAGTGTCCAGGTTAGATGGATTTACTTCAGAACTTCCTTATATCTGTTTTTGCACAGCTCAAAAACAACCCTTACATCAGAAATTATTTTGCAGGAAAATCAATTATCTCTTCATGAACCAGTATAACGAGCTCTGCAGGGTCCAGCACCAATCAAGCAAACCAGATTTTTCACTTTTGCAAGAGAGTTGATTTCTCAGTCAATTCATTCCCAACTTGTTCACTGTGGTGCTTAGCAAGCAGTAGAATGGAGACAAAACATTGCTATGCAAAATAAATTAAAATATTTTTTTGGTTATTGTGCAGGCTGAAGCTGAGAACAACAGACAAAGAGTTTTAGGTCAAGATAGCCACCACTTTGGGAGAAATGAGGCATCCAGATCAGAAAACAAAACTCTCAGTGGTCTCATAGGAAAGAGATGTGATGAGACATCACCAATATTTGCGGGTGTAGGGGGGATTAACGACATTTTGTTCTGTCTTTGTTATATGCTCATTACTTTGTTTATATCAATTTTAAGATTGTACAGCTAGAGTTAGTTTGAAATAATCATCGCTGGGATAATAAAATAGTACCGTATCTGGAAGGCTATATATGCTAACTTATCTTGTTAGCATTTTCTCTACACTTTCCCATTGTTTGTAAAATAGTAAAATAAATGACCCTTTAACAAGTTTTTTCAAGTATTGTAACTTGCATTTATCATCTCTATTTTTCTATCTCTATCTTTTGTTAACTACTTTATTTGGTAAAGTGTTTATAGCTTTTAAAAAACTGCTGTACACGGTAACAAAAGCATTAATGGTACCCAAGTAGCTCTGACAAAGTTTAACTATGATAAGAGAAGTTTTATACTCAAAGCTGCTGTTGTGGCCGTCAGCTTTTCTTTGTTGGAGAATGAAAGGGAGATTTCTTTGTAGGAACTGGGTGCTATTCATTGTACAACCATCCTTTCTTTAGAGCCTGCATAGAAGTAGAGTATGCCAGAAAAAAAAAAGAAAACAAAAGTGGCTGCACTCCAAGGAGTTGTTCTTTCACAGTCCACTGCTCAGATGGCCAGCAATTATTATTACAGATCATCGTCCAGCACAGGGTCAAAGGGGCTACAGAAACATGGACAGAGCAGATTCCTATCCCTGTCCTTCTGTTTAGTCTGAGTGGCTAGTAATGGAGGAAAACTTATGACTTGAGTTTAACTGTTCTGCTCTATAATATCCACAAAAATCTCACAATCATCTCCCGCTGGAAGCTGACCGGGTTGTATAAACAGGAAGAAATGGAGGTCAGTGTCATCTTGCAGGGCCGTAAACGTGTCTATAAAAATGAAATAACCCGAGTCATTCACCCCATGTTAATCGCTCTTTGGCTATTTAGTAGATTTTAATCGCTCTGGCCTCCAGCCTTAGCTGGTGACAATGGAGATTGGCTTTTATTGGAAATGGAGCTGAAGATGAAAGTACTTAATTACCTCCATTCAAATAGCTCAGAGGTCTTTGTCGGAGAGCGATGACTGCTTTTGGGAGCAGGATATTGCTTTTGAAAATCCATAGGGTTCAGAAGATTTAATATTGACTGCAGGATGCGAGAGAACTCTGTTTTAGTAATAGCTCTGTCAGACTAACGTCCCCTGTTGTAGATATTGATGCCGTTTTTATTTCTTGCATCATATTTGAATTTCCCTTGAGAAAGACTAAAATCTATTCCCTCCATGAATCTAAAACAAGGTTACCTGTCTGCATAAATGACTCTCATGCATCAAAGATTAAAAAGGGTTTGAAAATATGTTTGCTCTCTTTAGCCCTGTCCTCTTAGCGTCACAAATGCAGATTGTCTCATAATAACAAGAAAACCTTAGGTTCAATCAAGGTCAGATGACGTTAAAAGAGGGCAATTGGAGCTTTTTTGACAAAAGACACTAAGTGTTTTCAAAATGGCTGCTATGTCCCTGATAATTGCCCACCTATCATCTTCTGTATTACTGCCCTGGACACTTAGCATTCAGTCCCATCCTGTGTGCGCCATCAAAGTGGGTGTTTAGAGCCGAGACAGCTGGCAGCGCCTGATTGGTCCCATGCTTCTACAAGGTGCCACACTGCTGTGTTTGCATCATAAACACACATTGTTTAAAAATCACTTTTTTAATATAAACTCGTAGTTTGTGTTCGAACATTCATATCATATCGGAGTTGAAGCCAGAGGTTTGCATAAAGATATATCATGTTTTTTTCTAACATTTTGACATTAAATTAAACTAAACACTTCATGTTTTAAGTCCGTTTTGATTACAAAAATAATTTAAATTTTCTAAATACCAGAATAATCAGACTTACAAGTTCCCCTTTTTTTTAAATTAAATTTAACAATCAACATTATGACCAAAAACTTTGAAGTTGCTTTTAGAGTTATGGTTTCTGCCTCATAGAGCAGCCTTTGCTTTTTGCCTTAAGTCCCTTGTGATGATCTGTGTTTATATGATTATTCTGGAGAGCACTAAATAGAGTTCAGCATTGTCTACATTTTAAAATTTACTTTAGTAAAGTTATATTTAATAATATTGCTCAAAAATCATATATTTAATGAAAAAACACAAGATGGATAATCTAGAGTTCACACTAAGATTTGTGTTTTTATTAACAATAATGGGTTGATGTGTTTAATGTTGAGGTAGGCTGCACATTTTTACCACCATAAGAATTAATTTACTATATTGCCTTTTTAGAGAAGCATTTAAACATGTGAAGACTTATTTGCTCATTGTCTTTAGCATCAAACATTTTGTTTTTTTCACAGGTGAATTTCATATGTTATCCTTAACCATACTCAATTCCTACAGTTAGCCATTTTTATTTCAAGAGCCTGCAACATCTACCCTTTGTCTTTCCTGATAAACCTGGGTCGTGCAAAGAAGCTTTCCCACAACTTCCAACACTTTATGGTGTTTGCAGGTACTGTTTTTCTCAACTTCTAATCGTTATTAAGCCTTCAGCATTGATACAGTTGGGACTACTAGAGTGATAAATGCTGGATTTTCAGTCCTTTTTTCTCCAAGTTTTGAAAAGAGAAAACTTTCCCATTTCATTCATTCTGTCATTTAGGGCCTGCGGCTACGATTTTTCATGAGGATGATAAGGGAAGGTGTCTCTTTTGGAACAAGTGTAACACAATGTCTTGATGAAGTTAGTTTGACAGTCACAAACGCCAGCACCTACTTAAAGCCCTTTAATTTTTCATTACTTTTGCTCCCGAGGGCAGTTCTGCTTAAACGGATACATTCAGAATCACAAATGTTTTTATTTTTCACTCGTACCTTGCTAGTTTTTGTTTAAGGCGATGTGTATAAATCATTACATTTATATAGGTGTATTTCACAGTAATATTTCAAACGTTTTAAAGTTAAGACAGAAGGGAAAGAAATGTTTTTATAGAAATTAATACACCATCCTGTATGTTTGCAGGTCTGACCTACTTTTCTGCTTATTCCTTATTCCTTATGAAAACCCCTTATCTTGCTGTTTTTTTTAATGTATCCACCAACATAAGTAACCAGCACCTCCCCCACTTTTTCCCATGGAGGTCAATGAATTCTCATGGGACATTTTTTGCTATTACGCTCTGAATCACACAATTTCAGCTATTTTGTTGGCTAAATGGTGACAGTGATAGTTAGAGTGTAATCTGTTTCCTTTATATGGCCTTATTATCTGAATTATCTGGCTTGCTACCTTTTATAAATAATTGTTGTTTGATAGATTTCTGGTAGTTTTACAGATGCCTTTAACCCATATGTTTGCTCAAAAATAGCTTTGTTTTCTATATGTACCCAGGTTTAAGAGGGGCTGTTTCTTTTAGCCTGGCTGTAAGAGACACTTCAACAGAAGCACGGCGCACCATCCTCACCACCACTCTGCTTCTGATTGGCTTTACCGTCTGGGTGCTGGGTGCAGCTGCCGATCCCCTGCTGGGCCATCTGGACCTCAGGTCAGTGTTTGCTGGCTATTTAAAGTCTGGTTCTGGTGTTGGATATCTGAAGGTTCCTCACTTTCTTGCTGAAAAATGTGGAAAAAAGCAACTGTAGGTTGGTGAAAAATTTGACAAATGTGGCATATAATGGCAAACATGACCTGTGAAGAAAAAACAGTTTTTCTCAACCAAATAAAGCACAGCGATGACGCTTGGATTGATTTAATTGGGGTTCTCTTGTTGATGCTGTGGTTTTGTTCCCAGTCTCAGCTCACAGAAAACCTTGCATAGTGGCATCAGCCTTCGGTTACTGACCCTTTCTGAAGGATTTAAAAAACACAACTTTTCAAATGATTCAACTAATTATTAATTAATCATGGATCAGTTTTGAAAGCTTACCGGGTTATTAACTAGAATAAGATCATTCACTTTGAAAGGTCCATTTAACATGTGTTAATGTGCTTCTAAATAACAGTATCCTGATCGTAACTCCTCAGGGACATAAAAATCGGTCAGCTGAAGACAATATAAGATTCATCTTGAATACCAACTTGGCAAAATATTATTTTAGCTCAAAGTAAAGTCATAGTGATCTGCAAAGACCTTGCCCAGAAGAGTGAAATGAGGTCAGTAACTTTCTTAACAGAAAGAGGAGCCTAACCTTAGGTGTTGTGGAAGCTTGTGTTTGATGTGAAGTAGTGCATCAATTGCTTAAAAAAAGTCTTGATTCATCCGTTATTTGTGGAGTTCCCCAAAGTTCCATTCTTGAGTCGATTTTATTCTAGATAAAGACATCGTTTTTATAGACTGTATTGTAAGAAAATGGGATGTTTCTTTTCATCAAACTGCAGCAATATACTTTATTCCAGTTTGCTACATCTTTCAGCAATGCCTGATGGAAAATCTTAAAGTATTTCTACGGTGTTAATATCAGGTTAAAAATTTCCTTTGCTGATCTTAGTAAATAAAACTCATATATTATATAGATTCATTACACTTCAAGTGTTTATTTCAGTTGTTTTTTGAAATGATATAAAATGACATATTATGTATGTCCAGGTTATAACTTAAACATGGGAAAGACTCCTGACTTTAAAGACAAGTCCCTTTTTTTCTTGAATCAGCTGAGTCCTATCTGAGGATTGAAGGATTTGCTCTGTCATGTGGGAAATGTAGGAATTTAGTTACTCAGCAATGCCTACATCAAAGAACTGAAATAGCTTCTTATAAACAATAAAAACAAAGTCATTTGTGAAGTCGAGCAAAACCTGGAACACCCCTGTTGTTAATGAATTACAGGCTGGCTTTGGTAATTCAATTGGCTCAGTTGTTTGATCAAGGTTTTTGCAGCCAAACAAGCTTATTTCACTGTTATAAAGGGAAAAAAGAACCACTCTATGCACACAAGATAGATATATGTCCACAAAGTCTGATTTTTTTTGCTTATGTATTTTCTTTGTGGTTCCTAGATCTGATCATATTCATATCACTGGAGACTGAGCCGGTAGGAAGGCTGAGATTACCTGCTGTAATTCCCAATTTTCTGTGCAATCTGCCTGATGTCTGAGTAAATCTCTGAATAAATCAAACCATTAAAACCCAGTAAACAATGAACCAAGAATCTCCTAACAGTTTTACAATGGTGAAGCTGATTATTCAGCCTCTTATTGACTCTCTGTCGTAGCAGTTCATGATGTTCCCTTTGTTGCCTTTTTTACAATCCAAACTTAGAATCTTATTGATCTTATCATAAATAAGATCAATAAAAACATAGAAAATGTCACGCACAACTATATTTTTTGATAGTTTATAGTATGGATTTATTACATTTTTTTCAAAGAAGCAAGAAGCAACATCTGTCTCACATTTAAAGAATGACTTGTGAGTGGAAATTCCCTATGGAGGCAATACAAAAACACAGGAGCATAATGGTCCTCTGTGATCTGACATAAAAGCAAAACAGAGAACATGCAGCGACCCACTATTTCTGAAATGGCCTTTAAATTACCGTACAGAGCCCACCTGAGAAGGCGTAGCAATAAATGCACTTCCATATAATCACTGATGTTTGTTTCAATCTTTTTGTCAGGGACTATAAAGCTGAGAATTGTGAGCAATGTGTTTTGTATGTTCCCTAAAGATGTTTTTTTTATTATTATTTTAAAATCAGTAAATATTTCTGAAGCTCAAAGCAGATCCAGAAAATAGCTTTCTCACTTCCCAAACATGCACTTAGTGAGTATTATGTAGCACATTTTATAAATTATTTTTCAATTTTTTAATGATTTTATATTTTGTCACATACCAACACATTTGTATATCTGAACATCAGACAAATGTAGAATGCATTAGTTTCCAACACATTTAACTTTTTTACCCCTAAATAAAAACAAAAAAACGGTTCAACGAACCAACGGTTCCATTATTAGTTAAGTGAGTCCAACTGTTTTTAATTTAATCTCAGAATTAATACAGCTGTTCTGTCAAGGCCCCAGAGATTTGTTAGAAAAAATTAGTGGAGAAAGATGCTCAGATAAGATTAGACCAGAATGCACGTCTTGGGCTAGTTAGACAATTATATCTGGCAGAAACCAACACAATGCAAAAACCATGGACCACAAACCCTGTTGGATGATGATGCATGAGATTGGGTCAGAAATTCATCTTCCATTAGGGCTATAATGCTGAACATACTGCCAGAGCAATAAAGTAATGGTTTAGATTAGCAGTCTGCAATGTTTACAATCCAAAGAGAAATGATTTCACTCAATCCTGCTTATTTCAAGACCCAGATGTTATATGACCTTTTGAAAAAGGAAAATCAATAATTTTTGATAATCATCTGCAATTTTCTTTCTAAGGAGCCTCTATTTTATTAGAATTTTAGGTTTGTATATTTTTTTCCTGTGGGATGTTAATATTTGTGAAAATTTATTTAAAAAAACATAAACATTGAGAAAAAGAAGTGTTACTTTTAGGGTCATTCTATTGTGGAACTTAAATGCATTTATTTATTGGCAAACCTGTAAAATTGGTAAATCCTTCTCTTTGTATTATATTTCTGTTTAAAAGCATTACATTTTTTATTTATCATTTCCAGTCAAAGTTATTAAGAAGCATTATAGAAGGTCCAAAGAGCCATTTGCAGCTCCAGAGCTGCAGGTTTCAGACCCCTGGTTTAGATGAAAGCATATTGATTTCTTACAATGGTTGAAACCTAAATCTAATTGAGAGTCTTTGGCAGTGCTGGATAACTGCCTCTCCATCCAATCTGGAGCTATTTTTGCAAACGTGAGTGAGCAGATATTTCAGCCAGTAGATGTGCAAAGCTGTTAGGAAGACACAGCTGATTTTTGGGGTAATTACAGCAAAAGGTGGTTCTATGCTCTATTGACTCAGAGGCTAAATACTAATTAATACAAGCCACAGTCTCTTGTGTAAAAATGTAATCAACTGCTTACATCCTTACAAATTTTGTAAACCATCTTTAAAATGATAAACCTTTGAAGAGCCAGTACCATTTTTTGACTGTTTTTTGCTATTTTTCACAATGTCCCTAAAGTTTTTTGTAATTACTGATCCAATAGAGCTTAGCAAGACAAAATAACAAGCTAAGGACTAAATTTAATCTTTTAATCTTAAATTGGTTTCTTTCCCTTGTGTAACCAAATTATGTACCAGATTTAGTTTTCCAGACTGAACGCCAGCATTTAAGAAAGGAATCCTCAGATTTGATTAACAAAGTCACTGGAACATCCTTCTGGCAGATTTCAAAGGATGCGGCCTTCATTTGACTAGCCTTTCAGGCACAAACAGAACAGCATACAGCTTTACATGTGCTGGCACTGGTGGCAAGACTTCTTGAAATCCCTTCAATAAATTTATGTTTTCTGACTGAAGAAGTATCTTGTCATAAAAGCTAAGATCAATGTAACCTTCTAATTTTTAGTGGGGAAAAGCCCTACAAATATATTTTTTTAACAAATCACTTGCACTGTAGTCGGAGACATTCAGTGAATTTCTTAAATAAATGTAATGCATACTTTATTCTTAACATTGATCATGTTGTTTAGAAACCTTAATTTAATCATCCAGACCGAGACATCTGATTTGTGTGGGACTTTATTAATGTAATCTAACACAGAGGCCCAGTTGTCAAAATGGCAGTAGCTCACATAATCAATATCAGATTAGAACATTTTTGCATGGTCTGACGAATCTTGTCTACAGCTGCAACATTGAGTGGGTCGGGTCAAAACAAGGAGAACTAAATGCCATATCCTGCGTTGTATCAACAATCCATGTTGATGGTTGCAGTGTATTGGTGTGGGACATATTTTTTCGGAACACTTTGGACCTCTTCATAATATTGGAGTATTGTTTAAACAGCAAAGTTTTCATAAGTATTGTTATAGACCATCTTCCAGCAGTGTAATGCACCACATCAAAAGCTCAACTCATATGAAGCTAGTTTACCTGCATGTCGATATGTTCACCGTACTCAATTAGTTGTTTTCTGAAAATTTGTTCCATTTTAACAGAGCATAAAAACTGAATGTTGTTCCTCTGTGTTTGGTGGCTGGTTTATTTATGTATATATAAAGTGGTAAAACCTGGACTGAATTATTTTACAGTTATTCCAGATTCTTTGAAGCATAGTTTGGATTTGAGAAGAAAATAAGCAAATAAATCAAAATTATTACTTTAGTCCAAAATATAATTGAAGTCGTCTGTTCTCATTAACCCAATATTTTGTTCTCTAAGGTGGGAACAGAAGGTGGGACTCGCCCAGGGCTGCATTCATTCAAAAAGAAAATATACAGCTGCTTGCAACAACATGTTTCTCTTTGCCTTTTTGTGTTGGTGGGCAAGAACATATAAATGAGCAGTCCTTGTAACCTGGAGGCTAATATAGAACAGCTGGAGCCTGGCTAATGGCTGGTCTGTGTGTTCTGGATGGACAGATGGACGGGTGGAAAACCCATTCCTCTGATGTCTCTTCCTTTCCTTCATGCCCCACTGACCTCACGTCAATCACAATCTCACATTATGTGTGTCTTTGACGTCAATCTGCTTGTAGCAAGGATTCGTGTCAAACAGCAGTTTAGATTTGAGATGATGGGCTTTTTAATTCACTCTAACACTGAGCAAACAAATGGATGTCCTCTTTTCTCTTAATATATGGGGCAAAGTATGCTAAAGGAGAAAGGAAAGGAAAGTCATTCATACACCCACATGCATGCAATGCCCATAATGAAAATATGCCAAACTGATTGCATGGAAGATACTTGAGAGATGAATAGTGCTTGCGTAGGTTCTGAAAGGACAAGATGATAATAAGAGAGGAACAAAGACTTTTTTTTTAGACTTTAGTTGCCTTTACTGAATAGCATATGGACGAGAAATGCAGAGGTGAGAAGGGGAAGACATGCAGCCTGAGACCGGGAATCGAACTCAGAAATTAGTACCACACGGTGCACAAGCTCTACCAAATCAGTCACCCAGCACCCGAGAGAAAGGGAGGCTTAATTTAGAAAGGAAGCCTCATTCTTTTACCCATGCTGAAATTATTCCAGACATTGTTTAATTTGAGGATTCAATCTCACAAAGCTTTTTTTGGTTAAAATTATATATGTAACAAGTGTATGGCAGCTTTATTCTCAAGTATTAATTAAATGTAGTCATGTGCTACTGGTTCGACCTGTCTGACAAAATTCATCCGTCAAATTTGAACCACCGAGCAAATTCATTATTCATGCATCCCAATGATCTGGTGATGGATTGGAGCTATTGCGCTATTCCCGGAACACTTTGTCTCATATATTTATCAGAACAACCTTCTCTGTCCCTTTACTCCATCTCCCCTTCACTTTCTCTCTTTCCCTGGTTTTCCTGAGTGAGTTTTCCCCTTCCTTCCTTTGCCAAAAGTTCCATCTTAAATCTCATTATTACCCCCACCTGCCAGTGGGCATCAGGATGTTCAACACTGAGTGGCAGTGGAGCAGTGCAAGTTCAACCAACTGTACAAACCATTATTTCAAAGCCCAAACTGGAGCAGGCTGCCTTGGTTTGACACAAAAAATGGTTCATGTATTCACCACATCTTGGTTGGACTCTTGCAACAGCTCAACCCCATCTTTAAAGTCATTGCACTTGATCCAGAACACTGCAGCAAAGTCACAAGACATTACGTTTCTGTCTCTTTTATCACATTTATCCTCTTTACCCTGCTTTCCTGTAGAAGGTATTTTAAAATCAGTCTTTTGCATGCAAAGGCTTGAGGGGTGCATAGCCTTTAATTATCAAAAATAGAAATTACTCCCACAGACAGACATTCCTGGTTTTCAGAGTTTCTAGGTAAAAAAAAATGAGAGGCAAGCTTCAGTTCTCTGGTTCTTCATCAGTTTTGTAACAAAAAAGAAATGTCTTAGGATTTACAACCAAATTGATCAGTTCACTCTTTCTTTGTACACCATAGTCCTCCTCTTATATCCAGTATGTGCATCAAAATCATTGAAACTCTTTGTCCTAAAGTGTTCAGTTTGACACATTGTTAGTTTTTAGTGCTGTCTTATTCATCGACGGAAGACTGAAAACTAATTTAGATTGGATCGCATTTTAGTCTTCTGTAGTAGTTTGCTTTTCAAAACCCTGTACTTCTGTGCATTGTATAAATATATACTTACAATATATTAATGTATTGAAATAAGCCAGGGTATGTTCACTCAGGTAACTCTGAGTTTCTAAAAAGTTAATTTTTTACTTCTAGAATTATCTTCATGCAACCCTGCACAGAGGAAGAGCTCCTGGTAGCTTCCAGTTACCCCTGTGAAATTGAGATTGACACATTCTTTTAGTTTGTAGACATTTAAAACACTTCAATACTCAAGTATAGGTACCAAAGCATTACCTCCAATATGCTCAGCTCTTTTCGATTCTAGCCTGCTGCCTAATGTCTTTCCAACATGGTTACTTTTCTGTCAATTACTGTTGCTCCACATGCAGCAAGAATTGTTCCCATAAAAAAGTTTTTCTTTCCAGTGTTGACTTTCGTCACTCAAATCCAAGAATCAATACTATCTGGTGTTGGGAAGGATTTTTATTATCTTACCTTTTTGCACAACTTAAATTAGACTACATGCATGCAGCCATATCACATACCAAACTTGGGGTTGCTCAGTGAGATTAACCTTTCCCAGATGGATATTTGGCTTCTGCTGGCATTCTTGTTGAGATCAGAAAATCTTGAGCCTGCAATACAATGCACCACCAGTGTTCTTGTATTCATGCCAATTAATTGTGTTGTTCTCGTCAATCTAAATGACTTCCTGTTTAGTTTTCATCTATTTTTCATTCATATAAAAAAGGCAACTGATAAAATATTTTGATTGTATTTTTTTTTTCAACAAAATTTTGACCAGCAGGATTAGGAACTCCAACTCCACCTAAAGCCAAGTCTCCATTTCTTATTTTCTACTTAGACGTATCAGCAAAGTGTTGGCAATCATCACGTTAGGCAACCCTATGTTTTGCTTGACCTATTGTTCCCCCTCATTCTATATTCATGAAGAGGAAGGGATAAGTCAGTGCAGATTGCAGGGTGTTGATGACACTTCACTGTTGAAGTGTCATCAACAGAATGGGGTCAACTCCTGGTGTAATTGATGATGCCGTCGTTACAAGAGGCAGGAGGAAACCTGGTGAGTTATGACTCTGATGCTGATCAGATGTGAAATCTTATCTTCTCACATTAGCCTGCAAGGGTTATTTATTATCTGTGGCACCAGATCCAGATGTAGTGCTTGGTCAGCTGAGCTATAAACACACGTATGCGGTGTAGATGGTTGAGCTTTGCGTGTACAAGTAAAACGCAGGCAAAGGATTACGGAAAGAGAGCTTTTACCTTCTGACACACAGTTCACTGGGTTCACTCACTCGCAGGAGGATTGATAGTCATGGCTGCGTACAGAGAGGCTGAGCGGATTGCCCCGGTAGCCGCATCTGTCAGATCGGCGAAAACGGCGAGTTTATCAGCCCAAAATTTACTGTAGGCTAAGGACTCTTAGCCTGGAGTTCTGTGCACCAGCCTCCACTAAACAGGCCCAGAGGTGCAGCCTAATGGATATGACGTCAACATGAAGAGGGTGGAGGATGGCCATTAAAAAGCGCATTAGGGCAATAAAAATGACCACTTGTGTGTCTCTGTCAGTTTATTTGTGCTGTTCAGGAAGGAGGGTCATGTGGATGATTTTACACATAAAAGACAACCATGTCTGCAATGCTCTGGATTTGTTGAGAGGCGCTTTCTGTTTAATGTTTAAAGATTCTTCATTTAGGCAGCAGACAGAGAGAGATCCTTAGTGTGTTTGTCTGTCAGGTGTCCCTTGGCTGAAAGAGGATCCACACAAGTATGAATAATAAAACAGTCATGTTGTGTGTCAACTCCACAGAGTTGAGTGTATACTGCCTCAAACCTAACACACACGTACATTTCTACAGTTGTTTGGTGGATGAACAATGCCTTAAGAAATTTGCTTTCATGTAATGCACCACAGAAATGGGAACGTTGTCATGGAAGATGGAGCTTAATGTCTACAGATCGCGCACAAGTAGAGATAATGCTGCACCAGTGTGTTGGTTGTGTAGAAGAAAGCAGAATAGGTTTTGTTTATGTGAATTCATAGCTTTAAAAGTGAAGGCCAGTAAAAAATTCAGCTCACCTAACTTTCTCAGCTCCCGAGTGACCTCACTTCTCAGTCATTCTCAATGGGATCCTCTCAGTTGTAGTGCCATTATTTTTAGCCCTCTATAATTTCAGCTGTCGGCCTCTTGAGGAATTACAGATTGAAATTTGAATTAAAACAGAAGGTGGTTGGGACAATGTGAAATTTTAAGATCATGTAAACATAAAGGTGTTCCGGCAAACATTAACTTTTAGTCGTATGATTTCTTGTTTTCATTTTTATTTATTTTTTCGTATAAAGTACCAGTTAACATCACATGTCCTCTGAATTATGTTTAATCATATTAAAAGATTCCATTATGTACATTCCAATTAATCCTGTTTAAAAGACAATGCAGTCAAGTTCAGTCTATTATTAAAATGGATTAAAACCAATGTTTTGTCTAAGGAAACCCAGCAGACTGCATTGAGGCATTCACCTGCAACATTCATCCATTCGGGATGAGCATGTGGTGACAGTGGAGAGTCAAGTGAGACTAAATCAAATCTTTATATGAAAAAAAAAAACAGATGCCAGAGAGAAAAATATCAAATTAAAACAAATAGGAATAGAAATCAGACATGAGCAAAACCTTCATATCCATCTAAAAAGGAGCAGGACAAAGCCAATCCTTACTAAGCTTGCGCTCAGTGTGAACAGTCGTCTGCCATAACTGACTGAAGGTTTGAGAAGCCAGACCATCTACACATAAAAAAAAACACAAAAATACTGATCTGGCAGTACTATTTATACTTTCTATGAAAAAAAAAAGTAAAACATTAACACCAGTAGTAGCTCCTTTAGTGGCTTTATTTAGGGCAGAAATACATGCAAGCTGATGAGCTCTGAGTCAGTTTCCAAGTCCATAGGATGAAAGACGGCACGTATTGTTACAAAAGTTCAATCAATAAAAATGGATCCCTGTTGTTTAGGAGAGAGACGGGGTTAAACTCTGATCGACAAGGTCAAGTGTATCACCTAGAGAAGGAGAACATTAAGTTGTTGGCAGGAGCAGGTCTTCTCAAAAAAGGTCTTGCATATAAACAGAAAACTAAATAAGATGTAGTTTTTTTTGAAGAGTAAACAATAGAGTGAAAACATAAAGTTGAAAGCTGAAACAATGGCTAATGATGCAAAATTTGAGAGGTGGAGGAAAATGGAGCAAAGACAGGAGAAGTGGTCAGTATGTCTTCCAGCAGCCCTAAGGCTGTAGGGGCATAACTACAGACTTTAACAGTTTTAGTCTGCACTTTGATAAATTCTGAAATATTTTTTACTTCAGTAGATCATTTATTAATCTCCTCAATACAACATTGCAATACTAGATGAATATTAAGGGACATCACAAGCTTCCAATCCTTTAAACTAATTAGTGACAGAAGATTTATGAAGCAGTTTTAACAAAAATTTTTTTTACAATTGTAAGAATTCTCTTTGTCTTTGTCTTTTTTGTTTTATTTCAATGTAATGCAAATATTAAGCATATATATGAATATATATTTCAATTTAATGTTAACCAAAGCATTTTCTTATTGCACTTTATCTTTATACGCTTGTATTTATAAGTCTTGGTCAGCATTTTAAGGAATTTCTAAATAGAAATTTAAGAACTTCTGTTTTATCAGAGGTTTATTTGACATAACATATTAAAGCCCATAGCAGAATTTATGTGACCATTACTCAGAGTGAACAAGATGGTGATTGAGACAAAAAAAAGCTAAAGGTAGACCTGGCACAGGGATTTCTGTAAGAATTTTGATCAGGCGGTTACTGGTCAGGCAGAGCAAGCTGATTTTGGTCAGCAGCTGTTCCTTGATTCTTGAAGAAAACAGTGTTCCAATGTTGCACAAAGTACTGCTTATGTATGCAGTTCTGGTCAGTTTTGGGAAGAGAGGATTATGTAAGCACACACCCAAACAGTCTGATTTCTCTGTATAGTGGTCCTCCTTATTCTATCAACAGAAAGCTGAAATACCAGTACATCGTTTGGCTCTATCTGGCTGGTCTTGAATGAACAAATAAAACTAAGTCTCTTGGAAAATGTTAGTTCTGACTACAAAGATGTCCAAAAAAGACACACTGTTCACCAAAATCTGTTCAGCATTAAGAACAGAAACTGAAATACATACAAACTCTCTCTCTGAGACAGTCAAGTAAAACAAGAGATCGAGGGCTGCAGTGCAGTTATTAATTCAGCCTTCTGAGCTTTGCCGCTGCAAAACTCAAGCCTGTGCAATCAAATCTTCATGGAAGGCAGCTGTTATGTAACTAGTCCATTGCTGAAGGTGACAGCGAGACCCACAGAAATGTAGCTTTCAGCTCTTGCTTGCTCTACATCTTTGTGTACGGTCTGTCTGTTTTCTCAACTGTCTGACTTGGACTGTGAGACCCCCTCTAACCCCCGTCCCGCGCCTGGCAGTACCAGAGGAGAAGAACAACAGACTTGGCAGCCGAGTTTTTTTTTTTCTGCCATCTGTTTCTGTGGTCAGTCTGAACCTAGGTCCTTCAACACACACCGATAAACAATCCCATCGCTTTCCTGTCGGTTTTCACATGTCTTGCATTTCATCATGCCTCGAGCATCTGGCTACCCAGACTGCTGTGTCCCCTGGCCATGTGCCTGGACTTCTGTTCAGAGGTTCTGGGCTTTCAAGGAGAGTGAAAAAGAGAGAGAGTGGGGGGTCAGATGCTGATGCTGGCTATAGGGAGTTGGGAAGGACTCGTATGGATTCATATCCACCAGCAACACCAGAAAAGCTGCTTTCATAATCCTCCCCTTAAATAATTCAGTACTCACCCTCAAAATTTCATCAGCACCTACATATAGAGAACAATCTCCCCCACAGCAGCTGCAGCAGAAAAAAAGAGAGGGAGGGAGTGATGAGGCTGCAGAGGAGTGAGCAGGTGGAAGATATTTGGTTCATAATCCTTCTATCAACGCTCAAAATCAGCAATCAGAGAGCAACACAGGCATCTCCCTAGCTATTGTTTTCACTTGATTGTGGCAAATTAGACAATTTTATCACGTTAAATATTAAAGTTAATGACAGTACAGCTCCACTAATTGTTGGAAGGGAGAAATCAGAAAAAAAACCTCTTCAATAGAAATATGGCAGGACAACTTAGGTTTGCATCGTTGTGTTTGGATGAACCATGAATCAAATGTAGCAATTTCCTTTGGACAAATGTGACAAAAGTAGACATATTTACCCAGACTATACTGCATGTTTGGCAAAAAGCAGATACAGACTCAGCAAAGCTACCTTGTATCATTTGTCAAGCATAGATCTAGAGAGGTGATGGTTTGTTTTAGCAGTGTTGATGTCATTGTGATCTCTTCTGTATACCAAAACACCCTAGAGTCAACTGTGAATCTATCTGTCTGGATCAATCCCTCAGTTGGTTAAAGGCCCTCCGCACACCAGCAAATTCACAACAGAACTTCTGAAAAAGACATTTGAGGTGTTGCAATGGACACCCCCTCACCCTGACTGTAATGAAGAACTTTAATAGATGATTCAAACCTCATATCTGTGGTAAAATGACGTAAACTGTTTTTAATCTGTATCTACCAGGGAACCAACTCTCACTGATTTGGAGTGAGACTGTATACCTGAGCACTACCCAAGTATACAGCTGGAAATTCAGTGTTAGAGAGGACATTAAAATATGCAGAATATATATTGACATTGGCACTACTTCCCTGAGTACCTAACCCTAAAGTATTAACTACCAGCTTGTTCATCTACTTTCATAAAAATGTAATTGTGCCCTACGCATATTTTTTACTTTTTTCTTTAAATCAAATAAACGTAAGTGACATCCAACTATTTAATACCGCCCCTATCAGCACTACTTAACTTTAAGTGCCACTCAAAATATAGCAACTGGGACCTAAAAACAAGAGTCCACCCACTTTCGCTTTCTAATTTCTTTTTGTTTTATTTTTAACAATAATACTCTCAAACAAAGGCTGGTGCTGTAAAAACAGTAGTTAAAGAAAATAAGTCAGATTCCAGACACAACAAGAGAAACAAAGACAAGTCTTGTAATTCCCTTCCCAGAGACCACAAGGACAAAGAAACTGCTTGGTTTCTCTTCTGAGAAGACACTTTGCAAACCTTCATATCACTTTGCACAGCTTCATATTGCCTGCTATGCAGTTGTAAGGAAACCTTCATATTTCTGAGTGGAATGATGAGGCTCAACTGACATAAATTATGCTGGATATATCTTTCTATCCTGAAACTGTGTCTGCAGTGGCAGTTTTTGGCAGCAAATACAGTGGAAGTTAAAAGTTAAAACTATGGAAACTAAGGATTTAATCTGTCCCACAATGTTAAAAGCATATAATAAAACTAACTTTAATTGCAAACAACTGCTAAGACCTGCAAGCCGCAGCTTGTTACTAAAAGGGAACACCCTGCATTAAGAGGCTCAGACTTGCAGGGATTTTATTTGACTCACACCAGAAAGCAGGAATGCAACGGAAAATAATTGTTTTGTTCTGATGAACTTTCTGAGTCTTAAACAATCATTAAACAAGTTTTGTCAAGGGTACGTCCTTACCAGACTTGTGAGATAATGTGAGATTCGTATGCTTTAACGTCGTTTTACAGTCATTAGTCGCCCTCTGTGACAAATGAAGGGCGACTAATGATGCTCACCTTTGTCGTAAATATTAGGACTCACCTTTGTCGTAAAGAATTACTCGCTAAAATAATCACTATGTATAATGTTTGTAATAGGTTGCTTAGTTTCCATCCTACTAATCAAAGTTTTGGTAAACTACACTAGGTTACATTTGGTAAAACTAAAGCTATTGCAGAGCCTTCCCAGCTTTTCTCACATTGCAGCCACAAATTTCAGCAGGTTTTATTTTACTTAAGAGACCAACACAAAGAAGCACATAACTGCAAACGAAAAGAAAAAATGATACAAAGCTTTACATTATTTCTATCTGGAACATGTGGTGTTTATAAGTACTGGGCCCTTCTGAATTGATGCTTTTTATAGCCACCTTTCATTTCAGTTGCATCTTAAAGTCTTTTTATGTGACTCTAGACGAATCTTTAGGATTGCCGCATTTTTAGATCCATCCATTTTTCCATCAAGTCTATGGTAATAGTATGAATTTTTTTTATTGATTTATTTATATTTACTTAGTTTTTATCGCTTGTTTTTTAATCTTGTCTGTTATTAGTGATTTTGAATCGGGGTGGGCAGTACGGACTTATATCACAATATTTTGTGGTACCCTTTTGATAACCATAAAGATTATGGCTGGAGAAAATATTACTTCTTTTTTAGGTAACTGTGTGGCTTTGTCTGCTGGTCAAGCTTTAAAAAGGACAGCCTTAGGTGGTGTCCTATTCCAGGACACCACTTAAAGAAGTGTGCTTTATATCAGTAAAATGCAGACAGTAAATGCATTTCATATTTTCATATTTGGGAGAAAATGGTAAAAAAAAAAAAAAAAGTAACATTACTGATGATACTGTCAGTTTTGTTTTTTTATTTAACATTGATTGAAATTTTTTGAGACAATGAAAACTGAAAATTCTTATTATATGGCCATCTCTACTTTTAGCCATAGAAATGTGCTTTTTCAATAAGCTTTAATTTGGCATCACATTTTTGGCAGATACACTTAACAGTGGTACATGAGATGTTTAAATATTTGGACATTGTTCAACATTGTCTATTGGTCTTCATGATGCTGTTGTTCTACTTTTCTAATAAACAGAGGCCTTCACAGAACTGCTGGAATGATACTGAGACTAAATTACACACAAGGGGAGTCTTTAAGGATGAGGTGACTTCTGAATATAAAAAGAGCTGAATTCATTTTAGTCTTTATTTATAAAAAGTTTTTTTTTAAATCAGATTTTCTACCCATTTCATAGCTGAATCTACTTTGTCAATTTATCAAATACATTTCTGTCAAAATACATTTACACAGGATATTATGACTGAGAAAAAAAGCATAATTTTTATTGAAAAAGACTTAAATTATTTTTATACATCTACCATTGTGGCAGTATTTTCCTTTTGTGTAGACAATTGTCACCTTGTCATATCCTCCCATGCCTCAGATGACACCACTACACTAAATTTACTCAGTTTCCTTGTGTCATGTTGAGAAATCCAGGTGAACAGCATGCTGGCAAATGAACTCTGTGGCATAGCAATAGATTTGGCAATCCTCACCTCATCTCCTCTGACTGTCCTTGGCTGAAATCTCCTAAACAATTCCTTGCTAGTGAAGTGACAAGATCTGAAACACTGATAGCCGTCAGCTCCCACATTGCAGAGACAGAAAGTAGGTGGACATTATGTATTCAGCATCTCAGACAGTGTTAAAATATGTGAGAAATGTCAGACATTTCTTGTTCTGCAGAATTGCAGAACAAGTCAAAGCAATAGCTGCTGTTTTTCACCTTCCATTCCTGATCGAACAGCGCCATGGATCAGTGGCAGATTAATCAGCAGAGGAAGTGTCAAAAAATGTTGGTGTAAGTTCTAATCTCACTTGACACAGTCTTACATAAAATAAAAAAACATTTAGAAGAAATGCATGTGAAAGAACACATTACTTTAAATTTTATCTCATAAAATATCTAACTCTTAATTAATTAAAGTCTTTTAAGTTTAACAGCTGAACTTAATCCTTTCAGATGAAGTAATGTTTTAACTCTGCCCGTTTAGATTATCTTTATATAATAGTAGCAAATCGAAAACCCTCCCACACCTCTTGATTTACTTATATATTTTTAAATAAGACATGAAGTCAATTTGCACGTTTTAAATGAACATCTTGAGCAGAACATTGCTTTTTGCTTACCTTTGTTAAACTCTTGTCAAAGAGATCCTGATGCCACTGCTGGCTGTGGTTTTGTTATATTAAGTTTACAAACATAAGAATCGTATTGATCTGCTGCAATGAAAAAACTTCACATTTTCCAGGGTCCTTTAGGTTTTGCTTACATATAAATAATACAATGTTTTTTACTGATGGCGCCATTTTTCACTCTTAAAATAGTAACTATGTAAAGCGCCGGTCAGATGTTTTCATGCACTCAAATTTGACATGAGTTCTATGTTGATTTTAGCCTTTGGATATTTGGTTAAATTGCCTTTAGCAAGTCACAGACAATAATCCTACTTTTTGTAGCTACCAATGGTGCCATTAACCCAGTGTTATTATAAAAGCTAAAGCTCATTTAACTTATTTTGTTTTATAACATGATTTTAACTTTTATGTATTTGTTTTAATTACTGGATAAAATCCACCAAAATGAATAACTCACATGTATCATTAATAGTCAATAGCCACCTAGCTTACTAGCTATTACTAGCTATCTGCCTTGGCATCTGTATTGTTTATTTATACAGCATAAGTTTACAACAAATATCATCTCTGCATACTTTACAAGACGAGACCTGTTCATATTCAGCAACATAGAATCCATGCACTTGTCACCCAAGTATGTTTAAAGACAGCAAAATAACCAGTGTGATTTTGTGTCTGTCTTATTGTCAAAGCATGAAAAGCTATCCTGATTACATTCAACGCAATATTTGTTCATTATTACCCTGGAGGTCCTAACAGTCCTAACAAAAGAATTAATGCCCAAACATTTGGACATCTGTTGAGTGGGTGTTTGTTCATCTGCATGCCAAAAAGCAAATAAAGAGGATAATGAACCATGCTGTAATGTACATAATTTCCACAGCTTGCCGATATCAGTCACATTTATGCATCTGATAACCTGCACCGATGCACACACAGAGAAACACTGCTGTACTCTGCCAATTTTATTTTTACACCAGCTCAAGTCATGCGGAATTGAGGTTAAAGCTTCGGAGGCAGTGGGATTCTCATCTGCCGTTTCTGCAGACTGACCCAAATATAGCAGGCTTGGATCTGGTCATGTATGAGCAGCAGTTCTTTTTTTTTTTTTTTTCTTTTAAGCTGACGAAACAAAAATGGAAACCTATCTTTTCTTTGTATTATGTTTGTATATTGCTCAAAATCGCAACATAAGAGGCCTAAGTGATTCTCATGCATGATAACATTTTGTTTCTCAAAACACTCGATTTTCTGATGGAGACGTAAAACCTATTCTTAGAATCAGAGACAGAAGGCCATGAAAATGAACCCTTGCACTGTATCTTTCTGTCTTGAAAGTTAAATTACTTTAGTAATTCAAGTTAAAAAGCTATTCATGTATTATATAAATCCTTTTCACTCTGAGTTAAATAATTGAAACGTTTATCTCTAAAAAGTTAAATTTTTAAAGTTTACAGCTAATGAGAGCCTAAGCTTCAGTTTCTCAGAAAATGAAGATATTACATAGCACAAATAAAGATTTGACTGTTGTCTATAGGGAATCACAGACACCACCCAAAAGATGGATAAGACAACAGAGGCCATTCCAAAGAAGCTTGGTGCTTACAGAATATCGCATCTGGTGAAAAGTTTAGTGGAAGGAAAAAGTGTGGTAGAAAAGCAACAGGGATGATAGGACTGAGAAGCCAAACCTATTCAAGGGTTTGGTAGAGATTCACAAGGTGTGGACTGCGACTGATGTCCAAACTCACATACTTATCTACTACTTGCATTCAAACTGCTGTATTCCTTGTGATAAACTAGAGAGGATCAAAACTCTCTTATTAGGGCTAAAGAGAAAAGGAATCTGTTGCATAGTGGTCTAAGATCCTATTTTCAGAAGAACATTTAAAATTTTACTTGAGCATTAAGGTATCTGGGTAAAGACTAGAGTGGTGTTTGTGTTTTATTAAGTCCAAAGTCAGCACAGTGTCTGCCAGGAAAGTTATCAGAATTCTGTGGTAAGCAGAACTCCGATAACTAAAATAAAGTTATCAGAAAGTAACTAAAGTAATTAAAATGTCCATTTTGATCTGTGTTTTCTTTATATATGTTGCACTAGGCTGTGAATGTGTTGTGCATGTTGCTCATTCCAGTTCCTGTTGAGACGCCTTGTACACCGTCAAGTATGTTTTTAGTGTGTCCAGAGGGAAATGCAACCCAGTGGGAGTTGGGAACAGGAAACTCCAATGATGACTTACAGCTTTCTTTGGTCTAAACTATGTGTTAAAAAAAAAACCTCAACACATTCCCTGTGAGCCTTTGTTTCTATCTTTTATCTTTAACATCTCCCATCCCACTTTAAATTCCTCTTTTTCCTCTCACCCACTCTGACAGAAACAGAGGGAGGGAAACAGGTTGAATAGCTTTATAGGAGAAAGTTTATAAGCAGGAGGACATGTTTGTCATATCTTACTTCCGTAGGGGCTGGTTAAATCTTTTTCAGTAATGTTATGAAGACTTCTTCATGTTCATTATGTGAACACAAACAGCCTGGCTTTATCATCTCCACCAGCGTCAGATGGACTCATAGTGCCATGGAGACATAAGCACACATTCACACATACACACACATCTTATAACAACCGTCTTTGTTCATCTTGCATAATAGAAGTGTTAACTTGCAAGCATAGATGTTTTTATATGCCTAATTTTGTTTGGCGAAATTATTTAAACAAAATAAGGTGCTGGAACTATTAAGGTGTTCCTTGAAATCCTGATGAAAAGCAAACGGATGACTTGTAAGCGAAGGCCATGTGCAAAGTGCTGTGACGTGCCGCAGTGAGTCAAGAAGCGCGTGAGTCACAACTGACCTCTGAGGCAGACTATCCAGATTTTATCAGCATACAAGAGTTCAGAAGGAGGAGCAGAGAATTTTCTGTTGGATTCATTGCACATTTCAATCCCACAGTTTTAGCCAGATTACAGGAGATCAACTTACAGCTATTGTGCGCTTTTCTTTGAGTGGGTGTTATTTGTGTAGGGTGTGCTTTCCCAGCAGAATGGAGAGCTTGACCTTATTTTGGGAGCCAGGCGGGACAGTCAGGGTTTCACATCATGCTGTGACAACTGGGCTGATCTTTATTGTTCTCAATTTCCTGAAATGGATACGCATCTATGCAAAGTTTCTTGTGTTTCCGTCTCTCTTGCACTTTATTTCATCTTCTCATTGTTTGTTTATCACTGCCCAATTTCCAGTACTTTGTTCGGCACGTTACATCCACCGGTATTGTTAGATTTTATTGAAATGATAAGGGATATGCCAGCAGAAAGTATAGTCGAAACAAAGAGATGCTTTATAACGTAGCCTCTCCACACAAAAACACTCCCTTCCTTGTCTTTGTTGCACTTTGGTACTGGAAAGTGGCGCAGCTCTTTCCTCCCCTCTTACACGTCTCTTTCTCAAACTGGTCTGGCCCGTCTCCTCCTCAATCTTTTACTCACACATTCTCCAGCATTACATCAACCCATCTTGTCACTATCAAGTCATCACCGATCATCCTCCATTATGCTCACGACTGTGGATCCATCTTTCCTCTTTCCCTCATACCTCACCTGCCCATCCCTCTCTCCATCAGCTTGGTGACGCAGCCTGTCGACATGGAATATGTCCCACCAGACGAAGGTGCTGTGTCATGTGCATCGCAAGCTGCCCAAGCCTGTCACAGCCTGCCACATCCTGCAGCGATTTGCACTGCGCCGTGAAGCAGCAGTAAAAACAACAACTCCATAGCTGAGCCAACATAACTGTGCTTGTGAGCCACAAATCTCATGTGACTACTTACCAAAACTCTCGTGCGACTCGATTACCTCCTACTTTTCTTCTAAAAAGAAAAATGCAGTTCTGTGTTGGTTGAATAATTAGAAAAGGAGCAGAGAATTGGAGGTGTGAAGGAAGAGAATTTAAAGGAGGTGTTATAAAAACAGGAAGAGTAATCGGGGAAGTGGATGTAGAGAAGATAAAAAGGGAGAAATTCTGCAGACAGCAGGTGCTGCAAAATAGGTGTAAAAACAGGAGAGAAAACTGCCTGAAAATAAAGGCAGAAAAAAGAAAGCTACATTGAATTGCAAAAGTATCCATATCTCTTGAATTTATTCACAATACAACACCGAACTTCAGTGAATTTCATTTGGATTTTATGTAATAGATAGCTAGTGTTGGGATAGTGTTAGTTTTAGAATTTTGCTTTTATACCAAAAAGCTCAATTTGAGTGTCCTTTGACCAGAACACCCACATGCTCCCTTTGTCTCTAAAGGGAACTTTGTGTGGTTTTGTTTAAACTCTTTTTGGTTTTCTTGTCACCAAAGGCTTTCTTTTTGCTCATTTACCTGCCTCTCTGATTCCATGCTGCTTTATGGCAAATCTGAAGCCTTTACAGAAAAGCTGCATCTATACTGAGATTAAATTAAACACCAGTGGACTCTTTTTGCCAAAGAGGGAATGTTAAAGGGAACTGTTTTTCTGGCTTTAATTTAGAGGTTTTATATTTAAGAGGGTAGAGAACACAGAGGTCTTAGATGCTTTTACATAATAATAATACTGAAAATTGTTCACTTTTGCCCATCTTGTTTCTATGTTTTATCGCAAGTATTGTAGCTATGCTAGTTTGATGGCGACAGGAGGACATATAATGGAAAACAGCAGAACATATGAAAAGCACAAAATAATCTAAGTTCTGTAGCATACAGAACCAAAACTGAAAATTAAGTTACATCAACATGATGAAGAATAATGACCTGAGAGGCAATATCTTAAGTCTGTTCTAAATAAACAGCAAGAGAGCTGGGCTGTGGAGGGAGTGCAGCCAAGACCCAAATGTGCACAGCTTTAAGTTGTCGCAGCACTTTGTTGCGCTGATGAGAACCTCCTGGGCGGTTATTGCAGGGAGCTGCTGGTAAAGGCCTTTTGTGTCAGCAAATTCCAAAGCCTCACAGACACACAGTGATAAATAGCAGTAGGATATCTCAAATTGTCCTGAGTAGCACTACTGGGCTTTTAGAGTTAACTGCTGACCTGTAGGAGCAAACTTCAGCAGCCATTTATGCTCCGTGAGACATTTTACTCCCACTGCCCAATGAGTTCACATGGATTAGTGGGGTGAATGAAAGGCAGGATGATGCTGTTGTTTTCCCAAGAAGTGGCTCACTGGGCATTCAGAGTCTGCTGCTGCTGCTGCTGCATCACTGTTGCTGCGTCACTGTATTTCCAGACAAAGTGAGCAAGCCAAGAGCAGCCGACACAACGTTGCACCTCTACAGTCTAATCACAGCAGCCGTGTAGCATGTCCAGCAGATTCCTGCTCTGCTTTGTCATTTATCAAAGGTTTCACCCCATTGACATTTTCTTGGTGTGATGTGGAAGAAGTGGATGATTTTGATGAAGGTGCCTGAAAGGTCATTTTCAAATCTCGGTTTGGTGTTCTAAGCTGACTTTCAGGCTTCATTCATGTTCCTTGCTGTGCATGATTGGCTTTTCAAACTGAAGCTTCAAACAATCTGGAAATGAAAACCCTTGAGATTTGACTGTGTCTCTTTCTTGTTCAGTTAAATGCAGTTCACTTGTTTTTTTTAAGCAGCAATTAATAAGAAGTATATCCCAAAGGCTGTTTACAACACAAAAGGCCAGAAGTGTATCCAACTAAATAGATTTTAGTCAATCCCTATTCAGTTCATGTCAAGTCCAGCTCATCGAAGTACAGAAGAAACATATGATCAGAATTAAGACAAATTCTGTTTGAAGGTCAACCTAAATTGCAGCACATTAAAGTTTTATTGATCATATAATTCCAGTTGGTACAGACCCCACCTCAGTCCATGTAGTCAGCTACCTTTTCTGTAGTCCCTCAATCTGTGTGAACATGTGGCACCATTAAACAAAACTCCAGCAGGGCCACCCTGGGAGATAAGAGAACAGCGGAAAAAACTCACTAGCCCATAAGTTGAAAAGTAAAAAGAGAATCCACAGTTAATGGAAGCAATGCCTATCTCAGCTTCCCAACTAAGAAAAAAACAAGACAGCTACACACATTAGCACAGAGTCGAGGGTACTTTCTAGATAAAAGAAAAAAGCTAAAGTACACAAGCTAATAGGAGTCAGAAGTCCAAAAAGGACACATAGCTAAATGAAGAAATCCAGAGCCTGGGGTACTTTCTACATCAAAGAAAAAAAGAGATTAAAGTATTTTGTAACAATTCCTCCTACAGTTGCCTCTACAACTAATCATAGAGGCATTAAGGAGGAGCACTTTCTATGTTTTATGTCACTGAACCTTTTGTGTCTTACTCCAGAATGGAAGAGGAGACAGACGGCAACCTTCAGGATGTTTCCTCTGAGGTAAAAGATGAGAAATTATTTTTTTCATTATTAAACATGTCTGTGAGTTTTTTCACTAAAGTCTTAATTTTTTATTTTCCCTGTAAGACTTATGACTTATGACCTATGTGATAAAAAATAAATAAACATGCCAATCACTGATTATCAAAGAAGCCCTTGTTTCAAATGCAGATGAGAGGACTGGTTGCATACCCATCACAAGGTTACTTTAAAGAAAAGCATATCAGTAATATTGGCATGAAAAATATCAGCAGGTGTCTTACATACATGCTGTGTGTAGAGGCTGCTAAACTTTATTTCCTAAATCTGCA
Source organism: Phalloptychus januarius (assembly GCA_902982915.1). Taxonomy (NCBI): domain Eukaryota; kingdom Metazoa; phylum Chordata; class Actinopteri; order Cyprinodontiformes; family Poeciliidae; genus Phalloptychus; species Phalloptychus januarius. Next base: position 5,977,067 of record CADWAE010000362.1, read on the forward strand.
GACATACTAATAAGTACCCTAGTAATCTCCTTTTTTTTTTATTACTACCCAAAATTACGGTGAGTTACTACTATAATGCATCCAGGTTTCATATTAAAGGCTACTACCTTCAGTCTGGTCTCTGTACTTTATTTATACACCACCTAACATAAAAGTAAAGGAAATGCACTTTTGAGTCTCGTGTACCACATCCTACACTGCACATCTGAAAGCTGCTGTTTTTTTTGTTGTTTTTTTTGCAAGCATACACATACCACCTCCTCACTGGTGCATCCCAGCAGCTCTTTAGCATATCTCTTTCATTTTTTTTCTTTCAACCTTTCTCTTATATGCTTGCTATGAATCAGAAGAAGTCTGTGAATCTCTTTTGCATTGATTGGCCAAAGACAAATGGGGCTGTCAAGGTTGGAGATGCGTCCCGCTGGAGGTACGAGGCCAAGCTCTGTTCTGTTTGTAACCTTGCCCAGGATGTGAGTCCATACAGGAGAATCTCAGGCTGTGGTCTCACTGCAGCTGCACTTTAGGGATTGTGCAGGTTATGAGATTGTGATGTTTCCACTATAGCCACCCAGAGGTCTCACTTGTATAAGTGGAGATCATTGGATACAGCCCCTCAGGCTGTCCAGGAGTGCCGGTTTTCATCATTTCCCATCACGCAGCAGCCTCTTTAGAGAGTGTTTTTGTGGCTAAACAGCAATATTGCTTCTCTTGTGGTCTACAGGTTGATACGGAGAGGCAGAACACATCACAAAACCTATGGCACCGTCTGGACCACCGGTATCCTTTCTCTGCTTTTTATTTTTCTGAAAGACTCCTGGATGTGCTTTTACTCACAATAGTTAATGCATTGGTCTTTATCATTGTATTGCATGGTAAGTGTATTACAAACAATGATCACTGTTGGTGATTAAAGAGAAAACCTGTGGTAAGTCAGTGCTCTATCAAATATAGTAAATGTGTATTTTCTTTGTTTTACAGAAATTTAGGAGAAACTTTCAGTTTTTAGTTCTTGTAGAACAAATGACTTCGTAACTATGCAAGCTAACAAAGTGATTTGTAATCATTTTCAAGTGCCACATAATATGAATACCAGTAACACTTATAAATATGCACAAAAAAATAAATTACCTTTCAGATTTTTTGTCAAAATCTGCTACCACATCTTCCATACTCATGCTTAACTCAAGTTTTAGCTGGCCTATGTGGCTACCTGCTAGCTATTCAATTACAAGGGGAAATCTGCAGCATGACTCCTGAAATCACTTCTCATCAGCTCCATTACTTTCTCATATTTGGATTTACTTGTAGCCTTTTCTTGCTATACAAATGTCTTAAACTAAGGCACTTGTTAATTAACAAAGAGCTGTTAACCGGCATCTCTGACATTTATAAACACAAACATGTCAATACCTCAATGAACCTAAGCTAGCAGTTACTTTTCTTTATGGTAATCTAAACTGGATGGTACATCTTTCAGAATTGTTTTCACTTGCAGCAAAGATGTTTGAAAGGAAAGAGATATTTTACTGCAACATGATAATGTCATAAATTGAATATCAAATTTAAACTTGTTGAATTTCTTCTAAGAGAAGATCCAGGAGTCACTTGAATCAGGCGATCCAAAGTCACCCGTTTACTTGGGGAATAAACATGACAGAGGTTTATCTTAGTCACTCTTAAAAAGGGTAAATACAACAGAACATCCCATGCAAGTATAAGGTGGGAAATGGCTACAAAACGTAGCTACTAATCTAAATCTTTACCAGGAATATAAATAAATGGGATGGGGTTTACAGATGCTAACTACAGTGTTATTATAAAATACAGGTCAGACATAGAGATTTATTACATTTCATGGATTTTTTTATTCATTATAATCGGTCTACTAAAAATGTTCCAAGTTGCGAAACAAAAACTGTTTTTTTTACTTACAACAAACAAACCCCTATATCTTGAAGACATCAGGCTTTATCAAATTAGTCACCAAATCACTCAAGTGATTTTTTTTTTCGATCTCTCCTTAGCTTGACTGGAGATCACAGATGGCATAATAAAAACAAAAACCATGAGGCTGGAAGAATTGTTCATAGATCTATGAACCAGAATGGTGTCACAGCATGGATGCAAGCACAGCAACAGCTAACATGTTCCAACTCATCAAATTTTTAAATTCAAAGTATTTTGTGGATGTCAGAGACTCTTATCATTGCACTCCACCAGTTTTTATGTTAATCAGATAGTGATTAACTGTGAACCTCCAGAGTGCTTAGATGCTTATTCCGGGGTTAATGTTTACATCTGAACTAGACTCTCTGTAAATGTTAACTGAGTTGCCAAGAAAGCAGAGTTATTGCTCCAGGAGCAACAGAATGGAAGATTAAATTAATGAAATAGCAAGAGGCGCTGTTATTTTACAAAACACTTAGCAAATATTATGCCAGGATTCAGGAAGATTTAATTTTATTTTGTCACAAATTTGCAAAACATTAGCAACATTTTCACACAATAGCAGAGGAAGGTATTGAACATTATTGAAACATCTCAAAATAGCAGAGAAATTAGAAATGAAGAATGAATGTTTGGATTTTTACAGGGTGATTCAGATTCTTGTCAGCAAAGCAGCCAGTCAAATTAGTTAGTTGTAATAAACTATTTTTGACCTTTCAGTGGAATTTCACAAAACTGTGCTCAATTTAAAATAATAAAATTTTTCTCATGAGTTGGCGTCCTGACCTGGATGTATTTGGTGAAAAAGAGACCATTTTGCTGTGCATCAGTCCTTTCTGCAACAGGATGAGTTGAACATGCATAGACTACTTTGTGTGTCTCGATGAATCTGTGTTAATTATAGGACTGTGAGCACATCTAAATGGAAAAAGAAGAAGAACAGAAATGGATGCAGCAGCAGGCTGCTGCAGAGAGAACTCTGATTTGCATTATTTTTGCATTTTACTACTTTTTCCAAATCTTTTTCTGTTGCTTTATGTCTCTTAATTATGTTCGCACTAAGTTATCTTTCTTTGTTTTAGTTTCTTTGTAATTAGGACTTCTCATTCTGCTAATTTCTTTAGAATTGTTTTGTTTTCTGCTTGTTTTCTTGCATTTTTTTATTATCTATTGTCTGCTTGTGGTTAATGTGTTTTTTATGTATTGTTACATCTGTTCCAGTCTTCTCACACCTGCTACTCTTAATGTTCTTGCTGGAGTTTTTCTGGTGAATGTACCTTTTTTCTGGGCTTTTTGGATAGTTTTATATATATATATATATATATATATTTCTCCCAGTTTTGTTGAGTTAATACTATAAAAATGGCAACATAGTTTCCATTTGATGGGCATGAAGGTTGTTACTAAAAACAGAGCCAAAAGCTGTCATATACCTGCATAGTGTGTAGTGTATCCGGAGAAACGATTTTGCCCTATAAAATGAAACAGATATTCCAGAAAAAAATGGGCCGTCATATTGTTCCTTCTTGCTCACACACATCTCCATGTTCCTGCCACTAAAATGCCTCCTCGCAGTTTGATATTGTCTCACCCACACTCACACAGAATGGTGTGAAAAAGAGATTTACTTCGCCTGCCAAGTTTTAAAGAAACACGACACTTTACAACTGAAGACATCTATGCTCATGTTAGACATCTTTGCAAAATAGAATTCACATTTATTGACTCCTTTTTGGGAATAATTTAAAACAGGACAGCAACTATTTACATAATGATGATGAGCATTACGTTTTCTTTTAGGATCAGACAGATTTTAATCAAGCACTATTTGAGTTCATGCTGCCAAAGCTCAGAATAAAGAAGTGGGGAATGTCGCTGAATACATTGAAGCTGATTATGAGTTTTATTTTTATGCCTGAGCTGGTTTTTAATTAGCTGCACCCTATAAGAATCTTTGCTTTTTGTAAAGCAAGGTGTTAGCTGTCTTGATTAGTGCTATAGTAGAATACCAAAATATGTTGTTTCAAAAGTGCCTTTCAAAAATACACATTGAACTTTTTAAAACTATGTCAGATTGTAACCACAAACTTCAATGTGTTTTATCTGTATTATTCATCCGATAGATTAACACAAAGTAGCATGAACTAAGACAGAAAAGAGTTGATCAAAATCTTGATGGAACTATTTATTTTACATAATTTACTTTCTTTTTTTTGCAAATGAAACTGTCCCTGTCATTTATTTTCAGCCTGAGTACTTTTAAAAAAATCACAATTCAGTGCAGCTAATGACTACATACATTTGATATTAGGCAAACAGTTTTACTGTACTTACACCTGTTCGAAATAGTATTTGTGCAGGAAGAAAATTGAACTAGCACCTACTTTCATATGTTTACTGTGTCACAATATTAGAAAATGACTTATTTTATTCAGGTTTGTCAGAGTAAAGGGGGCTGAATTGATATGTACACAACTCTTTCTATTTTTATATGTTTAAAAAAATCATTTTACTTAATATTCCAAGCAAGTATTCTGAAAGCTGTGACTCAAAGACATTTTTTCAAGTATAAGCTTTCTCTCACTAGTAAGAGTTCATTTTAAAAAAACATTTATCAAGTCAAAAACGTGACACGTTTTCTGAGTGATATTTGCCAACTGAGAATGTAAGGGAGCTCAGACATCAATTTTCATCACTGAAGCTCATTCCTATAATGTTTCGCACAAACTGTTCCCAGTGGCCGGGGTTTAAAAGTACACGTAACGAGTTAATTTGCACTTATGTGGGAGAGCTGATTTGTATGTATTATTCTTATGCAAATTAGAGGCAAGGCGTGAAGATGACAGAAAGTGTGAACAGGATGAAAGAGACGTTTCTGTCTAGTGTTTCATAATGACGGTGGAAAAACACACACACACACACACAATGTGAAGGTGCTTTCAGGTGGATCAATAAATCCTGCTGCCACAAAGTCGAACTCCAGCTTTACTCACAGGTGTCCAAACCTCCAGGCATTCTGCTGCTCCCAGCCTGCTTTACTATCCACGCTGTAGACCCAGGCGTGGGACACATTTAGACAAACATTATACTCCTAGGTGTCCATTTAGATGGAGATCAACGTCTGTTTGATGTTTGCAGCTGATCTGATTTGAATGCTGCAACTTTAGAGGCTGGAAACAGATGGTCTTGTTTAGTATCGGGCATATCAAAGGCCACCCATGGTTAAGAAATTTAAAGCTGGTGTTTTCCGAGAATATGAAGTGGCTTTGGTGGTCAACCTTTATTTACTTTAGCACATACAGTTGGAGTTAGTGATCTAAATACACTGCACAAAAAGACGCAACCATTTTTTTCACTGTTTGACATTAAATCCAACTAAGCTTCCTTGTTTGACATCCTTAAAAACTTCTTCACATTCATTCTTGATTACAATTTTCAGGTGACTTTAGGTGGCATGTTTCTCTGTTCAAACAATTATAGTCAAGTATGAAGTCCATAGTGATTTCCAGCCATCATGCCATCAGGTTGAAGAATGGCTCTTTGTCTTAGAGATGAACATGTTATGTCCGAAGTGTGTGTTCCAGTCCCAGAGGAAAACCAAAAGCTTTATGAAAATGCTGGCTGAACCTGATCAGAGAGTGTCATTAGCCCCAGTGAAACTGGGGTAGTTTGGGGTTGTGGAGGTTTTTTTGATTAAGGAGGGACTGGTGCACTTCACAAATTAAACAACACTATGATAAAATAAGACTATGCTGAAATGTTGAAGTAACATCATAATCATCAACCTGAAAGTTAAAGATTGGGCAAAAATGGGACATTGAAATAGTAAATGACTTTAATTAAATTACCAAATTAGTCACAATGAAGGACAACAAACAGGATGTTTTGGAGTGAAGAATACAAATCTCTGACCTGAGTCCCATAGAAAATGTGTGGGCAAAGGAAAAAATGGTGTGTGTGAGAAGCACGGTCTACAAACCTAACTCAGTTGCACCAGTTCTGTCAGGAAGAGTAAGCCAAAATTCTGACCTGAAGCAAGAAAATGTTCCCTGACTTAATGTCAAACAGTGTTAAAAACATACATAACCCTTTTTTCTCAGTGAATTGTGCTTGAAGAATGTAAATTATTTGATATTAGGCATGGGCTGAAATAAATAACAATTTTACTTACACCTGTTTGAAACAAAATATTTTCTACTCATTTATAACTAGTGATAAGAAGAATCATCTTACAATCTAATATTGGCTCCATAATTATTTATTTTTGTCTTTTACAGTACAGACTGCAGAAAGTATGTTAACAAACATGTCACTTGCAGCTTAATGACTATAGCTTTGAAACAACATTACCTTATGAAGAGAGATGAGTGGCATTCTTTTAGTTTGCACATTTGGCTCTCCTTGTTTTTCATGACTGGAAGTTCCATGTTTATGCTCTGGCACTACATCCAAATAACTTAAGAAAATAAATGACATGATGGAAAATTTTTAGCAATTTTGAAGTTGTAACTTATTAAAACCTTGGGATAATTTGTTTGGAAAAGAAAAACAAGAAATAAGAGTTTCAGTGGAGATCAGTGGATATTTATACTCGCACAGGCCAAACTGCTATGCAAGAGGGAGCAACATCATTGACAATCACTTTTACATTAATGCGCTAATGTTAGAGTTAACCGAATTCCTAAGGTCTTCTTTATGGGTACAACTGGTCTTCTCAATCACAGCTTCATCCTCACCAGGTCTACTTCTTCTTGTTACCTTGTGGTCTGCTCTCTGACGTCAAGCTAAAGAAAAGTGATTTTTAACATGCCAAACTAAACAACTCCAACATAGGAAACTTTACCAGAAAAAACTATGGTCTAAATTAAATCTATTCCACTTGGTAAAATTCTAGACTGGTCAAACAAGTTTTCCAACGTATATACAGAAACCCACTATACATTTGATAAGATTAAGGAAGTCAAACAAATAAATAAAAACCCACACATTTTCTCACAACCTTAGTATTCATTATCAGCTCATCCCTCTTCCATACAAAAACAACATTTTAGGAACTTTGACACATTCAGTTTATCAGCACTCATTTCCCCATCATACAGAATAATCAGTATACAGTACAGTGGTAAAAAGCAGAGGCCAAGCTGTGACATAGTAAACTCTTAGTAAAAGGGGTTAGACGTCATTAAAATAATTTTATCTGCACCAATGGTCACCTTCTTTGTAAATTTAACATCTATTAGCATTGCATCATGTGAAAGAAAACTGCTAGTAGCAAGTTGATATCAAGAACTTCACCGTCTAATCTTAACCTCATTGAGAATCGGTGGAATTTTCTGTTTTTGTATAAAAACAAAAACTGAAATTATGCTCAGTTCCAACTGAGATAAGAATGGATCACAGTCACTCAGGATTTGACCAATCATTTGAAATCAAGCCTGCAAGAGTGAATAAAAAAACAAAAAACACAGCACAACTTTTTGTCATTTGTAAAAACTTTGGCAACGATTCCATGTAACTAAAGCCATTTACCATCCTTAACCATCAAAATGATTTATGTCATCTTTCACTTTCACATAGCAGTGAAGCAGTAAAGGATGTTCGATGTTTTTCTTGTTATTACAGCACTTCTTGGCAATAAATCCTACTCATACTGTTGGAAAGTCTGTTTATTTTCCTTTGTAAGGAAAATTAATTTGTTGGTTGAGCAGCAGAGTTAATTATCTGAGGTTGTGCTGCTGAAAATCTATTCTTTCCTAATCGCAAACAGTGGAGACAGTGTGAGATACCTTCTCCCTTAAGGGAAAACACAAAGTTTGTCTTCAATTGGAGCCGATCTTAATGCAGAGATACTGAGATGAGATTATTCAACCAGTGGCAATCCCAGAGGCTTCTGTGTGTTAAATTAGCAAACTTTTAACTCACCAATATGTCATTTTGTCTTACAATTCCAAAAATCCGATCTAACAAATGGCATTATTACATTGTCAATAATAGAATAAGACATTTGGTACTGCCAGAGAGAATTTGGCAAGTTTTCATAGACTCAACCCACACACTCAACTCTGCTATTTAACCCTCAAATGGGATTCCCTTGCAAATCTGGTACTGTAGAGGTAAAATCAACACTTTCCAACAAGGATATAATCAACCAAAAACAAACTGTTTGATTATATCTAGCACATAAACTAAAATCACTTAATCTATGTGCTAGTGATTTGTAATCCTTTTTGGTATTCTAAATCTTTACTTAAAGGAGGTCATCTCTAATAGTTCACATGGCCAGTTAACTTATAAGACTAGATCTTCCTTGTGTGCCCAAAATACAGGTTACAAACAAAAAGGGAGGATTCTTTTTCAGGCTTTATAAAAAAAAACAATGGAATTGATAACCCATTCAAGACAGTTTGGACCCAACCCAAACACTTTTTGGCTGACAACAAATCCAGCTGTGCAACATTCTGGTTACTGAAAAGTATGACCGCTTGTGACTCAAATTTTTGAGAGTGTGTGTCTTATGTCCTGTGTATTGTTTTGTTCTGTTGAGCCCTTTGTAATTTATTGCTCACCTTGCCAGGTTTTCATAGTATGCTGTGAGATTACCTCTCCCAGTACTGACGAAATCCCTATTTATTGTATATTATAAATAACAAACATGCAAAATAACATCAGGACATGTTTTGGTGCAGGACTGAAAAAGTCTGATTCACTTCCTGCTGCAAATGGAACAAAAAAACTTTGTGTAACTGTTTTCAGTACTTATTCTTTGCTTCTGATTTATTACCTTCAATGAATGGCCTGTTTTAAAACTTTTTCCACATATAAGGCGCACCGCATTATAAGACGCATAGAATATAAGCTACAGTAGAGGCTGTGGTTACGTTAGATGGAGCTGCGCTAAACGGAACGTCAACAAAACAGTCAAACTTTATTCGATTACAAACCAGCGTTCTGACAACTCCGTTCGCTCCCAAAATGAATAAACAGCTGTTTTACTCCCGTGATCGTCTGCGTGTCTGATCGCCTTGAGTTTAAACTCTGCGTCGTGAGCGTGTCTTTTAATAGGAATCATTCTGGGGTCTTTACACAAACACACTAATGGAAATGAAACGGCACGCTTTGCGCAGTCATATTTCCCAGCATGCACCGCGCGCTATTTCTTCTATGGGGAAAAATGAAGTCGACAGCTGCTTACCGTAGTTACGAGACCTGTTGTGGCTCAATATTGGCCCATATATAAGGTGCACCATATTATAAGGCGCACTGTTGGCTTTTTAGAAAATTGAAGGTTTTTAGGTGCACATCATAGTGCGGAAAATACGGTATTGTTGATTTTTGCAACTGTTTGCATAAATGGTCACACTAAGGGATATAAAAGGTTGTCAAAATATAAAGGTATGATAGTTGTGAAAAACGTTCTCCAAGACTAATGAGAGGTCGGTGAGGGGAGACGTGGATAAGAGTGGCTGAAACAGCAGCTCGGCTTCTTGCAGCTCAGAACTACTCAGAACATTTTTACACAAATTTAATTCGACACCTCCTTAAAACAGAGAACAGCTCTAGCAATAACAGCCATCCGCTGAGCTGTATTAGCGTGGAACAGGAAGGCGCCATGCCGACTGCTCCACCTCAAAATCCCTGTGCCCGCTTTTGTTCTCTCCTTTCCTAATTTTGAGCCTCATAAATGAATCCTGTTGGTGAACACAAAGCCTATAATTCTAACCCTTTACTCTTTGCTGACGAATAAGATAATTATCTTCTTTTATTTTATTGTTTTTTTCTTCTTTTTTACGTCAGGAAATTGTGCACTTTTACATCCCACATTATCCATCGCACACTGAGAGATATAAATTGTTGCTTTTATCCCATTAGGATGACAAAGATGAAGCGGGGCTTTGTCTCTTTTTTTTTTACAAGGAACAACCAGAACTAGGAAACAGGCTAATAATTAGAACTCCCAGAACTTTTACAGCTGAAAGCTAATGAGTGTGCCGTCACACTTAAGGAGCTGTAATAAAGGGGATACAGGATCAAGTGTTTAATGGAATATGCTGTCACTAACTGCCTTGATTAGAGAGGTTTTGGAGTCTTATCACAGGGTGGAATTTTTATTATGCGTTAGCCAGAAGCATGTTGATATCCTTCCTTAACATTAACACATCATTTCTGTCTGCAGTCGTTCCCTACGCCCATCCGATACGTGACTCTTTACAATGCTTTGCAGCAGCTCTTAAACACATTTGGAGACTAATTGTGGCCTTCTTTCTGATTTTAATCAAGAGTCACATCGACCTGATTTCCTGAAATAATCTAATACAATTTATTTTTATCTTCGTCTAACTTTCAGAGATCCCCGTAACTGATAAGAGCATGCAGATCTGTGTGAAATGAAATATTTGAACCCTTTAGATATTTGAATTAAAAATAGCACAAGTACCTAGGGCTGGTAATGACTAATATGGAGCTCTCTGTCTTGTAACAAAAGAGGCTATTGGCTCTTAATGACCTCATAAAAGAAAAAGCCTGCTGGGCGTATCTGGAGAGAAGTCCATCATTTTAGCATTACATCATGTGAATTTAGTGAAGTCGCTGAAATGTGCTGGTTTGAGCCAGGAGACTGCAATTAAGTAGTGATTCAAAGACAGGGCAAACACAGTGCTTGGCAAGTGCGTTCATAGACTATTATTTATGCTGCAACTCTAAACTTGACAGAGGGATGAATAGATATTTCTGACATTAATTAAAATTAATAAATATCCATGTGTGCAAATATGTTAATCAGAGACATTTTTAGAATGTACTTATATTTTCACTAGAATGTGTAGCTATCTAAATTTTTTTTACAAGTGTGCTTTTGGAGTTAAATTATCATAAAGTAATACATACATACATTGTACTGATCTTCATGTTTTAGGCGCATGTAGCACTGGCCACATATATGAATCACTATCTATACCCTGGATAGATTGCATCATAACTTGAAACATTATTTAATGGATTAGACAATCCTTGCTTATTTTACTGATGTTTGCAAAAAATCTCAGTATTGGTAAGTGTCTGGCACAGGGAACATCCAAAGCATGAGCTGTGCTGAACTCACCAGTTTTCAGGCTGATCCAAAGTGAACGAGGAATGAGGTCAATGTCAAATATTGTCATAGGACCAGATAAGCTCAGATTGACTGATTTCATGTTATTCTATCATGCCATTCAGAGAATTCACCTTGTCAAAATTAAACAAGCCTGCAGCAGCTGCTTTATACTGACATCTCTGAGCGCTAGACAGATGGATAAAACATTAAGGTGCCTGTCAGTTTTAAAGAAAAATAAAATATCTGTGCTGTTATATTCTATTTTGTAAGTGTGCACTATGTATGCATGCCCACACAAGAATATGCATCTATGCCTGTTTGTCAGCTAGTTGGTTGAGAACAACTCATCTTAGACAATCCAGTCAGTGTCCTCTACTGGCGGAAGGTGAGCTTCTGTCCTAGCTTTTTTTATTTTGCAGCTTGTAACAAGTTTTCTTCTGGGAATGTTTGATGCATAAAGTAGCACCATCCATTTTCCCATAAATTCTGACAAACTTTTGCATTCCTGCATCCCCAGAGCATGACTCTGGCACCTCCATGTTTCATACTGTCGATGGTGTCTTCAGTGGGATGTGCAGCATTTTGCATGTAGGTCAATTCAGTTTTGTTCTTCCACTCTCTTCCACATGTTGGCTGTGTTCATCATGTTTGTGGAAAACCTGAAACATGACTTTTTCTCTTAGTTTCAGCAGTGGCTTTGTGTTTGCCTCTCTTCACAAAGGCCAGATCTGTGGCTGCCTCAATAATGGTTCTTCTGTTCCAAGACTATCTGAACTTGCTACTGTTTATATATATATATAAGTTGTGGTTCACATCTCTAAAGTAATGCTCAAAGATTATCTTAGAGCTATTTTAACATGGTGAAGTGACATAATTTGGTGTTTGAAATCAGCAGCTAAAATAGAAAGCCACACTTTTATATAAGAAACAACAGCAAGATGACTGAGAGTCTTCTGTGCAAATCATCCAATATTCTTTCATTGCAGCATTAAACCCATGAAGTTGCTCCTTTTATTCCCAGTTTCAGTATATTAAATGATTTGTATTGGTTATACTGACTATGTTTTTGACTTAATGAGGTTACAGATATCTAAAGCCCCTGCTGACCCACTGTGGCCCCCCGCTGACCGACTCACTGCCACAGTGGTGTGGTAGGTTTACAGGAGTCTTCTGTGGCCACCAAAAGCAGGAGGTGATCAAACCTTTACTGTGAATCTTCTTAGAACGGATTGAAACAAAAGAGATTTTTTCACTCTATTATATTATTTACCTTTCAGGATGAGGAGCAGCCCTTTGAGACTGAACCAGAGAACTTTGATGTCAATTTGGAAAAATCTGATCTTTCGTCGACACGAAGCAGCGACTCTGGGTCAGAGCAGCGAGAGGACCTGCTGGAGGGAGATTTGGGCCTTGGCGCCAGAGCAGCTCACATCACTGAGGAGTGAATTTTACCCCTCCAACTTTGCCTTGTTATTCCCCCTGTTGCCTTAATGCTAGCCCCAACCTCCCACAGAGCGCAGGGACCATGGTGTGTGTATTTCAAAGCCACTGAGTGGGAGTTTGTTACTGTGACTCGCATAAGGTCACACATCCCCCATGTGCTGAGACGTGTGCAAAAACACTCAGGCTGGAAGGATGAGACACTTAGTGAAGTGTCTCATCACTTCACTAAGTGTGAAGTGATGAGACACTTCACACTTAGTGTTCTTCTTGTTCTTCTTGTTTCTCTGCTGGAGATGTAATGTCCTGTTTTGTTTTAAATTTATTTGTTGTGCAACATGCAGGAGCATGTCTGTAAATTAGGATGTCATCAAAAAGTTTTATTACACAAAAGCATATCACAAGATATTAAGTGCTGTATCCAAAATATTAATGAAGAGTTGAGTGGAAGGAAAAACTACAAAAGGAAAAGGTCCACAACTAACAGGGATAATGGGATTTCAGCCTAACGCCCATTCAAGAGCAGACGAAGACAGTACTTTAGGAGTTACCACACACCAAGGCATTCAAAACATCAGATAAGATAGTCGCATTCCTGGAGGTAAGCCACTCCAGAACCAGAGACAACATAAGTGTGTTACCTGGGATAAGGAGAGAAGGGACTACTACTGCCTTCCTGGACCTATGTCCAGCTGTTATATTTAAATACATTTTGCATTTTATTTTGAAATTATAATCTATGAGTCTGGACGAAGAGCGAAGAGGAGCAGAACCCAAATTGATTGCGCTCCAGTGTGAGTTTTCCACTACGTTTTCCGTTAGTATGGAGTCATGTTCAGTGAATTAGATTATGTCTTCCAATGAAGTTAGTCAGATTCAAAGTAATTTTTGAGAATAACAACCTTTAAGCAGGCATTAAACATACTTTGTATTGAAAATAAAACTGTTATGTTTTTATAGCTCTGTTTTAATGTTCTAAACTTAAATGTTGGAACTTCATTAATCTTTTCATCTAATGGACTGAGTTACTGAAATAAATGACATTTTCAGTATTATACTAATTTATTAAACATGACTGCCTTTGATATGAGATGCTAACCGTGTTAGCAACATGAGTTGCTAACACAGTGAGTTGCAGTGTTAGCGAGTGAGAGAGAGTTTTGGATTAGCATTAGCTATGCACCATCTTCATTTAAATTAACAGCAACAAATGCTCTAGATATATATTGTTACCACTGGTGAATGGAATTGGCCACATTAACTTGACATAGATAGTGTAAATTATTAAGATGCACCTGTAAAAAAAATTTAAAAATACAAAAGATGAAGTGAGCTTCATGCCATGTTTCACAACGTGGGGACTTCCTCACACTGATTGAATGCCACAGTGTTTCTTCGAATAACCTAGGATATTATTTCAGTGCCTATTCTGTTCCTCTTTTCTTCCCGTCTCCTGATTAAGCTTTCATTACATTTTGCCCTTTTAGCTGATTCAAATTCCCCTACTCATTTTCCTCCACGTCCTGCTTATCATCCAAGAGCATTCTGTAAACATAACAGTTCTGGCTTTTATTATAGAATGCACATTGTTTCCTTTTTGACTCATAAATCTTTGGGCTGCCCCACTTTTATTCCCCTGGAGTGAATCAGGGTGCAGTTTGCTGTAGGTTAGGCTTTGTGTAATACACCCACTGCCCTTGAAGTGATCTCTCTTCTATTTATGCAACAAATGCACGAGTGCATCTGTAGAATGTGGGTCTTTTAGCTGTTCCTTGCTGAAAATGTTTACCATGTAAGCCCGAGTGATTAAAGAGCTGAGAACAGTAGCCTTTGATCACAAGCCTCCAGACTAAAATCCTGAAAAGAGCAGTTTTCTAAAACTAGCCAGCTATAGTTTGATTTGCTGACACAATGCCATCAGTCGCTATGCACAGTAGTTTAAACAAAGTGATTTCAGTTTTGTAACCCTTATTTTCACTTCCTAATCGTGCCGGTCATTCTTATGAACTACAAAGTTCAGTGGGTTTTCTTCTAGTTACTGATGTTTATAGGAAGAGGAAGTTGACCAAACACAAGGACCTGTTTTTAGAGCTCAGTGTTTGCCAGTGGGAAATGGAATAAACCCCAAAACCTAACAAACAAAAAATCTTTTATTTTCTCTTAGTTATGCCATTTTCTGTAATTTCCTGAAATAACAATGTTGCTATTGCTATTTTCACAAAACTGGATTTAAATTTAGCATGACAGGTGTATCTCAAATGATAAATGTGCTATTTGTCTTGAGCTTAAAGTACTCTTTTGGATGCAATGTTTTTATATGGTTTATATATTTTGTTTATGTTTGTCTCTAGGTTTCCTTGATTGCACAATTTGTTTGTATTCTAGAAGTTACTTTTGCTTTTGTTTACAAACAGTGGTACATTGCAAGCATTTACATATAGATGTTTAAAAGATTTTATTTTCTGTAACCCCAAATATAGTTTTTGAGAAACCATATTTGTTTTTTAAACCAAAAGGAGAGGATTACCAATAAAAGACAAGGTTTTAAAAAGAAATATTTTGACTTGCACAATCATGGACAAGACTTCTGACTGGGCCGTTAGAAAAAACTTTTAAAGTAACATTAGAAAAGATTATTTTATAAATGCTTGGCACTATAACTTTTTGTGTACAGAATTTGTACAATTTGACTTTCCCCTTTTGAATTTAACTTAAAAAGCTCCAGTATGGTGATCTGATTTATTATCTGTAAAGTAAGTTTTAAAATACTTTTTTTTTTTGGTTTTTACTTTTTTTTTTTTTAAGTTGTCCTTGAAATTCTTTAATCACATTTACTGCAAATGGGTGCGGGGGGGTGTTTGGGTTTCTTTGCCCTGTGTTATTGCTTTTGACTTCAGGCCCAGGCATGTATGCGTTTCACATCACACTTGTTTCTGCAAACAAGTGGAAGCTGAGCTACAAGCCCTGATCATATGCAACAGTGTGAAAGACGGCAGGTGGGGAGATCCGAAGAAAATAGTAAAAACTTACTGCTCTATTTAGGTTTTTCCCTTTTTTTCTTTATCACCTGATAAAAAAGTTTATATTTTTGTCAAAATGATATTCATAAATTTTCCTCAGAGCCTTTTGTTTGCAAACGTTACTATCAGCAA
Organism: Phalloptychus januarius; assembly: GCA_902982915.1. NCBI lineage: Eukaryota > Metazoa > Chordata > Actinopteri > Cyprinodontiformes > Poeciliidae > Phalloptychus > Phalloptychus januarius. The sequence continues at coordinate 5,992,694 of CADWAE010000362.1, forward strand.
AATCCCTCCGTTGTAGAAAAACATATTTTATGAGCCCTGCTTTGGTTTTTTATATGAACTCAGTCATGTATCTCAACAAGCCACATGTGCAATTTCTCAGGGTTGTGCTTACAAAGATGGACAAAAGCCAAATCCAACTCATTCTTAGCCCTAACTCTACATTGTACTCATGTACACTAAGGAATAAGCTCTATCAGGGATTCCTGAGTAGGTGCAAAATAACCAGACCCAAAATGTACGACACACATGAAATCAAAAAAAGCAAGTTTGTTAGACTTCTGAGTCTAACAAACTTAATACTTTCAAAGTTAGCATACTGTTAAAGGCAAAAATAACCCCACTGTCTTATTTGAACTGTCAAGATAAAGCACTTTTGGTATCTTAACTGCTTTAAATGTCAGTTTAAATAGTTTACCAGGACAACAAATATCATAATTCAGTCTAATATGTTGTTATTTATTTGATCTGGTATCATGTTTAACATTTAATGACATTAAAAAGAACCTAAGATTATATCTGTTGCAAGGTTAAAAATTCATTTCTCAGTTAATACTTAAACTAACCCAGATCAGAGAGACACAAAGGGTTTGACTAATCTTGGATCACATAAACTACAAAACAGCTTTTAATAATCGCAACTAACGATTAAAATGTAAAGTCTAAAGATATGTTTTTACTTTAAAACAATTGATGAACTGTTAAAACTGCTCAACATCTTGTGAAAGAATGTGTTATGCTCACATGAAATCATAATTTATTAATTTGGACACAATTCGAGAAGGGAACAAAACAGCATTTCTGTTTCCCCTTTGAAATATTATGGAAGTGAAAGATGCGGGATGTTAAGAGACTTAACAAAGATGTTTGAATTCCTGAAATTTATCAAAAGGTGTTTCAATTCAATACTAGTTTGTGCATATTTACACAGAGTTTAGTTTGAATTATACTGGAAAAATGTGACATAATGTGGAATTTTGTGACATTACAATAACTTAGCATTTTGACAGAGCATGTAGAGCTTTTATTCCATCCGTATATTTCATGCAGAACTAAATTAATAAAACTGGGTTGCTGGGTCATAATCCAGCAGCTATTTGTGCTGGATTATGAAAAGGGATTCAGTATAAGTCAAAAGGGTTCTGCAGATAAAAATAAATGGGTTTGTTAAATATTAAAGCACCTGCATTACTTAACTCTCCAAAATAAAACTCTGGATCTATAAATAAGGATTATAGGAATTTTTCATGGGGAAATATTTTTAAAACATCACTTCTCAAACTTGTTTAGACCTAAGAATTGCACACACTCCATCCATGCCGATTAATGTTGAGCGTAAACAAGAAGCATATTTACCAAACGCTGTAGGGCACCTCTAAAATATGTAGCTATTGGCAACAAAAGTACGACATCGTGGCAGTACTATTGCTTGCAGAAATATAATCCTTACAAATTTATTTTACTTTTCTGTCACACTTCTGTTGTTTCAGATCATAAAAGTAATTCCAATATCATATTATAACAAAGATAACCTTAGTAAATACAAAATTAAATTTTGGAAAATTATAATTTCATTTGTTTAAGGAAATAAGCCGTCCAAACCAACCCGGTCATATTTTAAAATGCAACTCCTCTTATTACACAATGACTATGGCTATGATTAATTTCTTTGAAAGTTGAGTAAAGTTTTACATGCTGCACCCAGAGCACGTTTGACTGTGAAATGGATGGAAAATGTTCAAAAAGCAACATGTCTTACCCCATGCTGAAGAAATTCAAAAACAAATGACAAGCAAAATACTTGATAATCTGACAATCTGAAAGGGGCTACAAAACCTCAGCTGCAGCTTTAGATCTCAGCAAACCATAGTGAGAGACATTATCCATAAATAAACATCATATAAAACATCAGTGTATGTTCCCAGTGGGAGACCTGCCATGATAACACAAAGAATGAATCAAAAACTCATCCAGGAGTTCGCAAAACAGCCCAGAAGGACATCACAGCACTGCAGGGATCACTTGCCTCGGTTAAGGTCATCGCTCATGACGAATATCTTGACTACTCTATGATACTTCAGAGAAAATGTTTTATGGACTGATGACAGTAAAGGTCTAACTTTTGGAAGATGTGTATCCAGTTTAGCCTGCTGTGAAACTAAAACAGCCTTTCAGAGAACTAACATCATACCAACAGTCAAACAGAGTCCAAGTAGTGTGAGAGTCTGTTGCGTCAGGACTTGGACAAATTGTCATAAGTGAGGAAGTTATGAATTCTGCTCTCTAGCAAAAAATCCTGACGCCCATCATTTCACAAGCTTAAGATCAAGCGCTCTTGGATTACAAAGCAGGAAAATTATGCAAAGCACCCCTAATACACCTCCGAATAGCTCTCGAACAATAAAAGAAACATTTTAGAGTGGCCTAGTCAAAGTCTGGACAAAAATGCTATGAAAATGCAGTGCCTTAGCCTATATTAAAACAAGTGCTGGCCAAAATTTCTCCGTGGTGATGTAAAATACTCATTTGATGTCTGTAATTATTTCAGGCACTGAAATATGTGTATATGTGGCTTATTTGGATCAAACAGCTTTTTCCCCAAATAAATCAAATCATAATTTAAACAGCACATGTTGTATTTACTAATTTTATCTTGTACATAAAAAAAATATTTGATGATCTTTAACATAGATGAAGTGTGTCAAAAAAAGTAAAAAGCGGAAACTCTGTTAGGAGGCAAATTATTTTTCAAAGCACTAAATCTCATTCCAAATCCTATACGGAAGCAAAATAAAACTGAAGATTTCTTCAACCATAGTTTGAAAATGTTACACTCACAAATGATGCATAAAGTCATTTACTGTGAACTTTACTCAATGCAATATTTTTTAGATCAGGTGTTTTCATAAGAGCAAGCAATTGTAAACATTTGAAGATGGTAGAACAACAAAATGCTCACACTGACACAAAAAGAGGTTGTCCTGCTCCAGAGTTATGACCAAAAGTCCACAGTGCATGTCATCATCCGAATAGGACATTGTGACAAAATGAAATAACAAAAAACTATGTAAAGTACTACTGCTGTTCTGATGAGACTTCTAACTATGGCACGTCATCAAACCAAATCACTGATTGTCTCTGACTTTAACAGGGTATTAAAAATAAAAATGATTTTTTAAATCTGTTACTACTTTTTTCCTTTCATTTACTAGATTTTCTTTTCACTTGTACAGACAGTATGGAGAGTGAAAAATCATATATTTTTAAAAGATTTTAAACATTCAAAAATAACCTCAAAAACATCAACTTTGAAGTGTTATAATAATACCAAGATACATAAATTAACCTTTTGTTTCCTATCTTAAGTCATTGTCCCACAGCCGGTGTTCCTGTATAAAAGAAGTGACCCCCGCTTCGGATACAAACTGCAGCTCGAAAACAAGATATACATTCCAAATGTAGCCAGCTGGAGCTCCTTTAACACTTGAACGTAAAGCTTTAATTCCACAATAAGAGGAAACGGCACTGCATGGAAAAATGAACATTAAATTAAAAAGGTCTTTGGTGGTGAGGAGGATGCTTTCATTATTTTTCTTCACAGTTTGGAGCGCGTCAGCAGTGATTTGCTCAAATCCTTGGCCTCCCCGGCTGTTCTCACCCTCTCGTACCCCAGGACGGACATAGAGTGGTGGCAGTAGTCTTCCACCTGCTTGATCTGCTGGATGCTGAGCACCATTCTCCAAGCGCTGGCTGCCTGAGTGGCGTTCCGGGAGGAGACGATGAAGGGCTTGGAGGAGGAGCTGGAGCCGCTGGTCATGTTCAGCGCAAACGACTCAATGTCATGGTTGGTGGTGAGGTTGGCGAAGTGGTAAACGCTCCTCAGGGTCTTGACGGGGTTCTCCACCAGGTCCTCATACCGCACGGCCATGTACTTCCCCTTCAGCCACGCTGGAGGGTTTAAGGCAGTCCTCAGAGTCCTGGAGGTGCGGTCGCAGATCACCTCCATGGCTCCGATGGAGTGGTAGTCGGAACCATCCTTCTTGTTGACCTTGTGGCCGGGATCTACAAAAGGTATCCGGCGCAGTTTAGGGTCCCTGCTGCGGACCACCTGTAAGTTCTCCCTAATCAGGCCATGTCTGGATTTGATCCTTGAATTCGCCACTGCCCGAGGGTCTCTAACCAAATGGATCACTTTCAGATCCAAGGATGGGTCCTCCATCAAAGGGGCGAGAACGTTTACATCCAAAATGCGCACCCCTTTAATGACTATAGTGTTGTACTTTAGGCACTCCTCCTCTAACAGTCTAAGGCTCTGAGGGGGACACTTTTTGCACACCTTATCATCCACCATCCCTACGACTTCCTTCCTGTAGGCTGAGCACAGGGGGTAGGAGCACACAACCTTGTTCAGCGTGGCCCCAAACAGCCCTAAGGAGGTAAAGTTTTTGCCTCCGGGGCTGTTGTAAAGTTGGAAAACAGACAGATCGCAGCGATACAAGGAGCTCAACATGTCCCTGGCCGCTCCCTGCAGAGACACCGCATCACCAGGGTACAGCTTCTGCCAGATGTGCCACATAGGCTCATACAAGAAGAACACTTCTGGATTTTGGTTGAAAAGCTCACCAAAGAAGGAGGACCCTGACCTCCAGGTGGTCAGGACGTAGATGAGCTGTCTCTTCTTAGCCAGGGAGGGCCTGTAGAGAAAGCGAATGTCCGATCTACTCTGATAGGTGGTGCTCCTCATCTGATGGTTGCACTGCTGAGGCTCCTTGGTCCATTTATAATTGGCCAAATTGAGCATGGTGAGCACCAGCAGCAAGAAATAGGCCATGAATAACACAATCCTCTTCCTGCGCAGCACTTTCATCACGATCCCAGGCTGTGCTATTATCTTGGTATGATTCCTGTAGGTTTTGAGCTTTCTCCCAAAGCCAGCATCCTTCTCCCAAGGCGCTGTCAACTTCAGTGGTTGATGGTATTGTTTGCCTCTCATCTGTAACCCCTGGAGAGAGTGGCTCCCACCACTGGGCAGCTCTTTACATTGACAGTAATGCACCAAAGCGCGCTCTGTAATGTGTATGCTGGGAATTTATTTTCCAGATGATTAGGTAATATATATTCCAAAAACCGCGTTCACTGCACTGCGCAATGTTCCTCATAAGAGCGGCGGTGGATGGTGATGATGATGGAGACGATTAGGTTGTCCATACCGAGCGCTGCAACGATCCGCAACAACACAGGAAGGAGCCGCCGCCGTCTTCTTCATTGTAACAGACGCCCTGTTTGCTCATGTTCAGCGGGGGCATCTCGGCGCAGATACTGTCTGATGCATCTTTGCAAACACAGCCGGGCGAAATCTACTCATAGACACGGTGCAGCAAATAAAAATGAGTCCTATGCGGGCAGCTTAAATCATCTGGATGCAATAAAGCAGCGCCCAGTCTGCATCCGTAGTCACGGATTTAAGAATCTCCCACATAGCGACCTCCTCTGCTAGTCTAACTGCCACACACTGAACGGGTTCAGTCCCAATGCAGGCGCAGAGGCCCGCCCTCTGACTCACTGCATTGGTCCAATTGGTGACGTAATGCGGTAAGTAGCTTTTTTATTGGTTTTTTTGCCCGTCTGTCTCCAGAGCCTCCAACATAGATATATAAGAGTAGTAGACGTGGGCTTCTACGCCATATTGTGAGTGAACGATTCGTCGAGAAAAATTAGCGGTTTTTTGAATAAAACATGAACCGAATTTTATTGTCTGCTCATTTTTATAAATAATTTTCTACAAAATAGGATATGTTTATTTTTTTTTATTATTAATAGAAGCCATCTCTGACTCAAAAGTGACCTATATCTTTTGAATCAAAATGAGCTCGAGCATTTAGTTCGAAAGACAGACATTTAGGTAAAATGTACCTAAATGTTAAAAATATACCAAGCCACTAAAATTAGCTGCATTTTTTGGTTGTGATACTTAACAATATTAGGTTTGTTTAAACTGTCCACTATCTTTTAAGCTGCCATAATAATAATAACAATAGTAATAATAATAATAAAATTATAAAAGGAAACTGTCACAAGTATTCACTTAAATTTTTGTGAATATAAAATAGTAACATACGAGCATTAGCAATGGCATTAAGAATAATTAGTATTATTATTAGTAGTAGTGGTAGAAGAATAAAATTATGTACTTATTTGTAAATACGACAGGGCAGTTTTACAAATGACAGTAACTACCACAGTTTATGTGACCACAGTTTATTCCTATTTTCTTTCCTTCTGTCTTTTTGCCTTTCTTTCTTTGTCTCTTTCTTTCTTTCTTTGTTTCCTTCTTTCTCTTCTTTTTAATTTACTTATTTATTACTCCTCTACAGCATCACATCACATTGCATGGTCACGAGCTTGGCCTAAATTTTGTTAAATTGTCTTTTACAGCTTTTGTGTCTCAACAACAACGCCACTCAAAATATTGCGCCATGTTAACGTATGATGTGAATCTCACTGTTGTACATCTATGTTAGGCAGAGGCTCACAGTGAAAGCTTTTATTATAAGGGAGAGAGGTCTCCATACATCCTTTATACATACAAAAAGTTAAAAAAAAAAAAGCGCTTTGAAGCTCTTCATTATTTCACGGTTCTATTATGGTCCACATCACATTGTGTACTGAAATCCATATTCTAACACAATAGCTGTTCTATTTCAACTAGTTTTATGTACATGAGATAGGAAACTTGACTTTTGGGAGGGTTCAGCATCCCAGATTAAGTGATGCTTCACCACTTCAGTCTCAGGATTTATTTTTTCTATCTGCCTGAATGTGGTGTTCAGGCATAACATTATGACTACTGATAGGAGACATTAGTGTCGTAGTGATCCTCCACCTTATGGGAAAATCTTAGTGTATCAGCAGCAAAAAGAACACAAAACACACACATTGTATTTTTGTCATTATTGAAGAATAATGACAAAAATACAATTAAATTGAATTAAATTAAGAACTTAAAAATAATTACACAGTATTTTAATATAAAGGCAATGTAAATATATACAGATAGAATAAAAAAGGATAATATACTTTATTAATTAAAAAGCAAACATGCAGACATCACAGAGAATATGTGGCCTCGTCCTCTAATTGCGTAAACACACAGGTTTCTAAATGAAACATATGTAGGACTTTCTCTTTGTTTTTTTTTTTTTTTGCTTTGTTTGGTTTTATGTAAAGAAGTCTGTCAGCTTTTCCCGAGAAAATGGCAAACATGTTACCGAAATTTAAAGCTTCACCCTCTGCTGGCTGAAATTCTTCTTTCCTAAGAAGCTTACCTTTACCAGCATTAACAACCCTGCTCAACCAGAGAGAAGGCTTGAGGGGGGGTTGAATTGAGTGAATTGATCCTTTAACCTCATCTCTAATGGCCGTATGGGTTTTTCATATCTTATGAAATTCAATAATTTCTTTTAATCTACTACATTTAATAATTTTTGGTTACATAAAACATAGTAATCACAATGGAATAGCAGTCACAGGACATTGTTTAGTCCTCAATGTCCATCTGAAGCTTTTTCAGACAAAATCTTAAATTAGACCTAATTATCTTAAAAGACAGAATTAAAATGTCCTTACTTTGTAAAGAATATGCGTCCTACACATGCTTCATCGGAGGTGTAGTTAAAAATGTTTGCAAATGTTCTAAAAACTTTGAACAGACTGCCCTCTGCTGGATAGCGGCGTGTTCACGCCTCACAATAACATAATCAATGCAATGCATTAAGATTTATACAACCCCCCAGAAATTTAAGACATAGGCCTATTTCAGTGTAGTGATTCTTTAAATAACCGTTTCATTTAATTTATTTATGTTTCAATATGAGTAGTAGCCAATAAAAGGTGAAGTGAATAAATAATACACTTTTTTCTTATGTTTATTTATGTTTGTAGCTGAAATCACTGTTTTGTTAAACTGCAAAATAATCCCAACTTTCTCAGTCCTCTCTGGTAAAACATCTAAAGATGTTTGTTTTGACATGCTGGTGGAAAACTCCACATTTGCTCCATTATGCCCTTGAATGTACTCCATCAGTCTAGATATAATTAATTTTACAAATAGATGTCCACACATATCTATTGCACAGTTAAGCCTCCATTACCGGCCACTGAATATAACGCAGAGAATAACCTAGACATGAACTTTGGTACAGTTTCTATCCCAATGTGCTGAAATACTGAATCTAGCAAAAGTATTTATATTCTATCAATGTTTTGACCTCCTTTCACGCTACAATCAGAGTTCAATATATTTTCACAATATGAAGATTAAATGATACATGTTTTTTACTAATAAAAATTTGACAAGTGTGTCCAGTCTCTTTTACTCTCTTTGTCTCTAACAAACCTTGCAAATCAAACGTTGCAATCAAAGAGCACCTTTAGAATAATCTTTGCTTAATATATGCACAACATAGCAGGGATATCTACTTCGCATAGTATATAAAAAGGATGTGTTGATGTTAAGTGCAAATATATTTAAGGTGCATAAATACTGTAAATAACTTGCAGCATTGTGCGCTTTTTGCTGCATAACAGATTAAGTCTCTGTCTCTGCATAGCCTTTACCGTCAGCACAAACAGTACACAAAGCAGAACTGTTACGTAATTCTGAGTCACACACGGTGCTGCGCGTGCACGAAGGAAGAGCGTGTGACTCGGATGAGGAAACATGCGCAGTAGCGTTCTCGTCAGCAGCATCAGGACCAAAAAGATCCCAGCACAAACCTGCGATATGGGACAGAAGATGGTGCGTGTAGACACGGCGAAAGGAAAAACTGTTTCGTTTTTCTTGGCGTAAGCAGACATTTGACTCTGTTAATCCAGTTTAATCGAGTCTGAAGTCGGATAGTCGGTAGCAGAAGGTTGTATTTAGTCATTTAAAGAAAACGCAACGCCTCAGAGTGTGTTGACCACACTTGAAGATTTCTCCTGATGACGACGCTGTAAACCTGCCTCCGTTCTGTTGCGACTCGCTTCGGGAAGGATTCCTCCACTGTCCAGCCACACATAATAGTGACAATGATGATGACGGGCTTTCTTGTGTGATGGTCGCAGCTTTCTAGTGGGATGCACATCAGTGCTTGGCCGTACTCGCTCTCCGTCGTAATGGCAGCTCTGTACCAGGGCACGGACACCTCCTCCCCCGACAAATTCCTGGCCTTGAAAGACGTGAGAGAAGTAAAAGAGGAGACGACGCTGGACGAGAAGCTCTTCCTGCTGGCATGCGAGAAAGGTTTGCCCATCTTTTATTCCTCCTTCTCAGCAATGTTAGGCTTTTGATATTCTAGAAGCTTGTATTTACCTGCAGTGATGCAGTCAGGCCAGCAGTAGAACATAATCCGTAAAGCAGAGGGCCGAGATGTGCAACAATCTGTCTGGGTGTTGCAGGATTCATCCTCTGAATCTCCACAGCTCCTAACAAGGAGAGGAATCCGATGAGGTAAAAGCAGGTCAAATAGCACAGAGGCATGGGCATTCTCAACAAGTCATTGATAAGTTCACAAATTCACCATATAAAGCCTCTGTAAACACAGCGGACAAGCTGTTACTCTCCTTTGAGGGAAATGTTATTGTTAAGCAAAGATTTAGGAGGCTGCTTCCTGTTCTATTCTCACCACTCTCCTTGTAACTACTGCTGAGGTCTGGAGGCGTCTCCTTAAACATCTTTGAAAGAATCACTTGAAAGCCACTAGTGAGTTTTATAGACAATTTTGTCTTCTTAGGTGACTATTATATGGTGAAGAAGCTGCTGGAGGAGAACCGCCCTGGGGAGCTCAACGTCAACTGTGTGGATGTGCTGGGCCGGGACGCGGTGACCATCGCTATTGAGAACGAAAACCTGGACATCCTGCAGCTTCTGCTCGAGTACGGCTGCCAGGTATGTCTTCAATGATTATACAGTGACCTACAAATGTTGTTTTGCAGGTCACTGTATTTATACTGGGAGTTCTTTGCAGTTCACATTTTTTATAGATATTATTTAACACAAACATTAATGTGCTTCAATAGCTGTTCTTTTTTTGGTGGTTATTCGCCCTTTATATTTAACTTGCAAATGGCTGGTACCAAACCTTCTGTGGAATAGCGTTCTCTTAGGTCAATTTCATGTCCAATCAAAGTCCAGGCCTAGATCCTATTAAAATCCTTTGACAATTTTTTTTAAATCAATGCTTCCCGATTTTCTGCAACCAGTTTAAATGCGGTGTTTTGCAAATGGGTCGGCATGTAAAAAGCTGGTGAGTACTTTAGCAAAGTGCTTTATCTTTTTCTTTCACTCTGCTGCTTTTTTGCTTTCTTTTCCTCTTTTTTATAAAATTTTGTTTTTCTGGAAGGCCACAGATGCCTTGCTGGTGGCCATAGACTCGGAGGTTGTGGGTGCTGTGGACATCCTCCTCAACCACAGACCAAGACGCTCCTCCAAGCCCTCTATTGCTGTAAGTCCCCTCTTATTGTAGGTGACTAAAACATCTTTTCAGAGTCAAATAACAGAGTACCACATTATCTGTGGTACTCTGTATTTTCTTTTTTTGTTGTTGTTTTTAATACTTGTTTGCTGTGTTTTTCAGAAACTGATGCAGCGGATCCAGAATCCAGAATACTCCACCACCATGGATGTGGCTCCTGTGATCCTAGCAGCACACAGAAATAATTATGAGATCCTCACCATGCTGCTAAAACAGGACATCTCCCTCCCTCGGCCTCACGCTGTAGGCTGCGAGTGCATGCTGTGCAATGCCAAAAACAAGAAGGACAGCTTAAGGCACTCCAGGTATATGCTAATGCAGTGAGTTATAGCTCTAAAAAATGGCATATAATGGTTTTCATGATGGCTTGTTGTATGCAAAGCAAGTATTTGTAGAAAATGTGTAGCATGAATGCTTTTAGCTGTACTTGTAATTGTTTTATGTCTGTCGACACAGAGGATTACTAATGCAATGTGTCGCTTTTTCTGCTTATCAAGAAACAGCATTTAGTATTTGCATTATGTAGCTGTTTTACTCTGACGTGTAAGAGGGATTTCAAGATTAACTTAAGCAGAAAGGAAAGAAAACCACTGTGTTTTCCTCAGGGGAATCAGTACGTCTTGCTTTCAGATACCATCTTGGATTAGAAGATGAGATTTTGCTGAGTTATTTTGCTGGACAGTTTTATTTTCTGTCCCACACAGCGGTCTGAATGAATCAATGTGTGGCTTCTCTGCCAAGCATCACAGAGCTTTAAGCAGGTTCAATTCAAGGGACTAGAAAACTAAATGTTTATTTTATTCTATGCAGACTTCTGCTTGTTGGGAACGTCAAGCCTTAACATTTAGTTTTGAAGCATTTGTAGCAGGACTTTAACCTTATAGCAACCTTATAACAACTGATGCATCTATAGCTGAGCACATTTCATGCTGATTGCCAGTCATAAGCATCCTTTCTTTGTCAGCTTCATAAAGTCTACTAAGATCTTTTACTTCTTCCTATGGCCCTTTTTTGCACATGCAATGATTTAAAAATACAAATACTACACCATCCACATTTATTGGAACATCTGGTAAAGATGTGTAAAAATAAACCCATCTTTTATTGCAGTAGCATAATCTCACTTTGAATAAGTGTGAGAGAAGTGTAAGAAAAATCCCATAGAAATAATGGTTGTTTTTTTTATTAAAAGAATTCCTGCCAGTCTTCAGTTTGCAACTTGACCTTCAAAAGTCAGCAAATGGCTAAAAGAAAACAGCCACTTCTCTAAACTTTCCTTCCTATTTCCAGTCAAAGCAGTATTCTAGAAAGTGAAATAACTGGAACAGTGATTAACATTTTACAACAACCCATATTTATCTTCCCACCATGCACTTTAAGGGGGACAATAAACAAACCTCTAAAATTTTCTTTTTGAGAACTGCAGTGAAGAAAGGGATTTACCAAAACAACTATTTGTTGTGCCCTGCGACAGACTGGCGACCTGTCCAGGGTGAACCCCGCCTCTTACCCGAAATATTCGCTGTGATAGACTTCAGCACCCCCCCTCGCCCCGACCCCACTAAGGACAAGGGTGTATAGAAAATGGATGGAACTATTTGTTGTAAAGTTTCTGAATATGTTATTACCAGATGTGACATTCAACAGCACATTTATTAAAAACTGCAAATAGTCTTGAATGTTCATCAGTTTTTTGTTGTTGTTTTGTTTTACCATATTCATGTAGTTAGGCTGACTGGAAAATACAACTGTACTAACTTATGTCACAGTAGTTACAGGAGTTTTTTTTTTTGTTTGTTTGTTTGTTGTTCTCCTTTATTTTATACTACATTTGTTTTTATTTTTTAAGTAAGCAACTATGATTTGTAATTGCACACTAAAACAGTTACACAGAGTTAATGAATGTAATTAGTTTATACAACAGTATTGGCTGTGTGCCATTTCAATTTAATTCTCATTTTTGGGCAGCTTCAATCCTCTTTTTGTTTTTTAATAAAACTTTGTCCTTTAGGTTCCGACTTGACATCTACCGCTGCCTGGCGAGCCCCTCTCTTATCATGCTGACCGAGGAGGACCCCATACTACGAGCATTTGAGCTCAGTGCAGACCTGAAGGAGCTCAGCCTTGTAGAGGTCGAATTCAGGTGAAAATATTACTTACTCATTAGTAATCTCTCTGTCAATCTATTCAACTCTCAGGTCATTTGTCCAGCCATAAATTGCCATAAATTCATCTTTCACTTTTGGATTTAACCTTTAAAAAAATAGTTAAATAACACTGTTACTTCTGTGAGTAATGTTCTCCTAGCAGGGCCTGTCTGTTACTTCAATCTAAAAAACTATGGAATTTTAAAGTAAAAAATGTGCAGATTTCTCCCTGCAGCACAAACAATGATGCTATAAGCTATAGATCTGAACAGGATGTGTTTAAAGACCTATTTCTACTGTAGGAATGACTACGAAGAACTGGCGAAACAGTGCAAAATGTTTGCCAAGGATCTTCTGGCTCAGGCTCGAAACTCTCGAGAGCTGGAAGTGATTCTCAATCACACCTCCAGCGACGATCAGGTTGACAAGAGGGGCCTGCTGGAGGAGCGCATGAACCTTAGCCGGCTTAAGCTAGCCATCAAGTACAACCAAAAAGAGGTAGGCTAGAGAAAGTCTGCAACTCTACAGCTTACAGGTTTCATTACTTTTGTTATTGATCTCCTGTACTGTACTTGCTGTCATATTTATGGGCTACAGCAGCATGTTGTGAATTTGCCTTTAGGGAACAAAAGTTTGGCAGTTTAAAGTGCTTCCTTAAGGCAACAGCAGTCAAAGATAAACTAAACTCTAAGTTTGAAGCTGCTAAATGATTTATAGCCTGCAAGGTTCTGTGTGAAAAATGTGCCTAGTATTGAACAGCTAGCAGCCCAGTGCTTCCTGCTGGAGAATAAAACATTAATACAATTATATATAAGGCTACACACGAGAAATAAGTACATAAGAACGAGTGAGGAAAAAAAATATTTTAATAGCTTTTTATTTAGCATGAGAGAAAACGCTGAACTTGTAGTGCATTGTAAACATATTTACACTTCTTAATTTTTTTCAGATTTTCTTACACTCACTTAATAGACTAAGTGAAACACGTTATGTAGATTAATTACACACAGGCTGGTGTTTTCAACTGTTTATTGTTATTAATTATGACGATTTTCCTCTTATAGTTAATGAAAACATGACATTAAAATTACAATATTTAATCAGACCAATAAAGGCTGCCCAGTGGCGCAGCTGGTAGAGCTGTTGCCTTGCAGCAAGAAGGTTCTGGGTTCGATTCCCGGCCCCGGTCTTTCTGCATGGAGTTTGCATGTTCTCCCTGTGCATGCGTGGGTTCTCTCCGGGTACTCCGGCTTCCTCCCACAGTCCAAAAACATGACTGTCAGGCTAATTGGCCTCTCTAAATTGTCCCTAGGTGTGAGTGTGTGTGTGCATGTTTGATTGTCCTGTCTGTCTCTGTGTTGCCCTGTGACAGACTGGCGACCTGTCCAGGGTGACCCTGTCTCTCGCCCGAAATGACAGCTGGAGATAGGCACCAGCAACCCTCCCGACCCCAGTAAGGGACAAGGGTGAAGGAAAATGGATGGATGGAATCAGACCAATAAAAGAAACATTTTAATACAGAATTGTGGGCTGAATGAAAAATACGGTTAAATATGGTTAATACTAACTTGTTATTTTCAAAGCTTGCTTTAAATCAGAGAACACATTTAATTAATTGAATATGACTATATTTCTTTGGAGTTTAATGTGACTGACACAAAGTTAAGCATAATTGTAAATCAGAATAAAAAATATACTTTAAAAAGTAATCTTAATTATTATTATTTTTTTGTATTTCTGTAAATTCATGTGTTATCCATCTTCACAGTTCGTGGCTCAGTCCAACTGCCAGCAGTTTCTCAACACCGTCTGGTTTGGAGAGATGGCCAGCTACCGACGGAAGCACACCTGTTTGAAGATGGGCACAGTCCTGAGCGTGGCGCTGCTCTGGCCGCTCCTCTCCGTCTGCTACCTGCTGGTGCCCCGCTCGCGAGTCGGACAGATAATCCACACGCCGTTCGTGAAGTTCATCATCCACAGCGCCTCCTATTTCACCTTCCTGCTGCTGCTCAACCTGTACTCTCTGGTCTACAATGAGGGCAAGAAGAACACGATGGGCCCCGCACTCGAGATGATTGATTACCTGCTGATCCTCTGGATCATAGGTAAGTTATCTATCTGATGACGGTGATCAGGTGTGTTTGTATAAACTATAAAGAGAGTCTAAGTGTGTAGGAACTTGGAACATGCATAACATCAATGGCCAATGATGGGCAATGAGAGCAGCATCATACTGGGATGTTCTCCAAGAACAGTGACTGGTAGAGCGTTGAAGAAGACGAGAGAAGATCTGTTAAAGGATGTGACAGATCTTAGATTTCGAGAAAAATTCAGCTTATAGCAGGAAAAATAATCATTAGCTTATAATCATGGCCTTGAATGGTCTATTCAAAGTGCAGATACGAATCCAGTCACTCAAAGTGATATCCACAAACACTAATCTGAAAGAGAAGTAATTATTTTGCAAAGTTAATTTGACAACATCTATCTATTTAAATTTTTGCAGAGTGAATGGAGAAATAGGGTTGACAGAGGATTGCCGGTCCGACTCCCAGTCAGCCCGCCCTCATTATTTGTGTCCCTGGGCGAGATACTTCACCCACATTGCCAGCTGGTGTTGGTCAGAAGGGCTGATGGTGCAAAATTGCAGCCTCACTTCAGTCAGTCTGCCACAGTGCAGCTGTAGCAACAAACCAGCAGTTAGTAAATTACTAACTAACAGAGCTCTGAATTTAACTGCACGCCACAGTTGCAAAACAAGTTATCTTTTTCCTTCTACTTCTATTTTGGTCTATCACGTTATGTCCTAATAAAATGCATTATACACATTTAGATCAGTAAGAGATTTTCAAGTCTTGCAGCATGAATATTTATGCAAGACACCAAAATTATATGCCCCTACTTGCTTATCAGAGGCAGCTAAAAAGTCATTTATAAATGGACCGTCTCTGGAGAGCAACTTCCCTCCCTACCTTCCTCGTCTGCCAAGAAGCCATTATCATCATGTACTTTGGGTCTCCTTAATGGCTCTGGCTTCTTGCTGGGATGTTTGCAAGTGGCTGTAAAATCCTGCTCTTTTCCCCCTAGCTCATTGTGCTGTAGGTTTCATTCCGCTCACCGTTTGGTTGATAAATCCTTCTATTAACAACACCTGACAGGTAATAGAATTCTGTAGAAGAAGCAGTGAGATTAATTCATTAAATGTTATAGAAATGGATGCTGGGAGGTTTTCAATTTGACGTCAGTGGAGTCACGACAGAAAAGTGAAATTGGGTTCCGCATGTGTTCCAGAGAGGTGAAATAATTCTTTATCTATTGCAAAAGAAAATCAGAGATCAGCTTTAGTATTTGTCAAGCTTTATTTCAAAAGGTGTAATCTGCACACCAGGAATCCTGTTGCATTAATACAACATTCTCTGTGAGGCAAATAGAAAGGAGGTATCCATGTCTGCCCTTCTTTAATTTTTTTGTTACCAGGATATGAGCAGCTATCAAACTCCCTGCATGAGTTTGATCTTTACACCCAGCAATCATTTTTCTACTCTCCATTGTTCGCTGTTTGTCTCCTGCTGCACCCAACTTCTCATATTTCTCCTTCTCCCTTGAGCCAGCTGCCTCCCATTAATGGAGAAATCAAACGCTGTATTCGGCTTTGCACTCGGCCGCATGAACGTGTCTTAATGTTTGTTGTGTTGTGTTTGTGTGTCTCATTTCTCAAACACAATGAGTGGGTGAAGAAACCGCTATTAGGGTTTTCTGTGCTGGCTTCCTTTTAAAACTCCTGGCAGATAAGTCATCTCTGAATCACAGTATAGAGTAACTACACATTAGCTGTTTTTATAACCTGTTTACATGCAGACTAATGGATTTTTTTTTGGTCTGAAGAAGGCTACTTTCCATTTTTATTAAATGTCACATGGTTCCCTAAATCCCACTGGAGACATCTTTTTTTTTTTCTCTTTAAATACCAATTTTTGCATCTCATAGACCCGGTGTCCCTTACGGCTCAATCTGAGAGATGATTTATGGGTTAATCTGAAAAAATATTCCACATAACTGCAAAAATCAGTAACTCTGTTATGTGAGTGTGTCTGATGGTCGTTTTCTGCACCCTTGTAGGAATGGTGTGGTCGGACGTGAAACGTTTGTGGTACGAAGGGCTGGAAGACTTTCTGGAAGAGTCCAGGAACCAGCTGAGTTTTGTGATGAATTCTCTCTACCTGGCAACCTTCACTCTTAAAATAGTTGCTCACAGCAAGGTAATAGCACACTACATTATTTTTAAATTGAAAATATAGCTAAGATCAGTAGAAATAGTTCTGGTTCAAATTTTCCATTCATAATGGAATCAATTCTGATCATTTCTGGGTTTTAATTATTTATTTTAGCTTTATTTTCTAAGATTAACAAGACTGTATTATGAACAATTTCAAAGATTTTCAACAAGAAGATTTGAGTGCAGAAGTTGTTAAATTCTGGCTAGATATTTGACCATGTCAAATGCCATAACTTTTAAATAAGTAACCTTTCTGTCAGGGATCTGATTTTTAAGTCCATACATTTTGAATGGGATTGACAAGTTTTAATGCATTCTTGGGATTGTTGTTCTGTTGGAACATTGAACTTTGTCCAGAGTTTCAATTGTCTGGCCCAAATTGTGTCCTTCATTATTTAGGAGGTTCCAGAGCAACCCATGAACTCCAGAGATTGCTTTTTGCTTATTTACTGAACTGATCAAATCCTCGCTTGATCAGAAAAAAGCACCGGGACCATCGTTTACTGATTTAAGAGTTACTTTATGACATTTTCCTCAAAAATGAATTATGGCAAGAAATCCTTATTTTAAGAAACTAGACAAACTAGACGGGTGTACCTCAAGGCTCAATTCTAGGTCCTTTTGTTTTTAGGTTAAATATAAAGGTTTTATTTCTTGTTTGCATTTATTTCTGTAGTCTTTAGTTCCTTAGCTGAGTGGTTCCCAAAGTCGGTCCTCAAGGGCCGGCATCCTGCATGTTTTAGTTCTCTCCCTGGTTTAACACACCTGGATCAAATGATGGCTCATTAGAAGGTCTAAGAAGAACATTGACAAGCTGAAAAGGTTGTTACTACCACCAGAGAGAGAACTAAAACATGCAGGATGCCGGGCCACAAGGACTGACTTTGGGAACCACTACCTTAGCTCAACCTTCTCCCTGTTAATTTAGCTCATGTTTTTTCACCTGGGCTACCTGATCAGTTATCTCTCACACCTGTCTTGCACAGTATTTAAGCCTTTGTTTGGTGTGAGATTCTTGTGCGTTTTATGTCTTTCAAGTTTGGTGAGCACTCTGGTCCATGGATTATGTTAAAATACATTTTCATCATACCACATCAGCATTTGCATTTTGGCTCTATCCTCTCTCCACCTTCACCAATCCTTACAGAAGGAAATCTGTAAATGCCTATGGCATTTACAGATTTCACAAGGCAGCTGTAATAATAAATAAGGAGCATCTAGTTCAAATTATTCAATCTGATGACAAACCATGGTTGAAATTTCTACAGTTGGATGATGCACATTAACACATTAAAACTAGGATTGGAGTCAAAGCAGATTTCTGGGATAAGACCCAACATCTGAAAGCTATGTTATAAAATGTTCGTGTGTCTTTTTTGTATTTCACATTTCTTTGATATCCAGCTATTGCCCCTTAACCATATTAAACTAAACAATTAGGTAAAATTGGGCAAAAGGGTCACCACCAACATCACCCACATTACCAAGAATTGCATGCATCTTGGTTACTTTGCTCTGCTTATTTTTGAGACTGCCACCAAGTGGAGGCAAACAGCAGTACCATGCATCATGAACAGAACTGTGCAAAGCACTAGCACTCATTGACACAGTACATTATTTATGTTTCCTTAATGGACCAGGAAGGGAGGAGAATGGAGGCTGGATGCGGCCAAGCAGATAAAGAGCTCTAATCAGGCGACAGCTTTACAAGGATCTCATATATAGTTGTAGTATTTCTGAGAAAAGAGTTAACTAACAGTGATCTTTTTTATGTCCCCTATTATTCTCCTCACTGTGTGTGGGAGCACATTATGGGTTCTTGTCCAGGCCAGTGTCTAACAGGAATGTTTCTCTGTGTAATAGCATGGATTCCCTCTGAAACAAAAAATATTGGATTGTTGAAAAAAAAAAATCAATCAATATACTCTAATCAGCAGGAAAGTGTTGATTTTTTTTCTGGTCATTTTGGTGAAAACATATTTTCCCCACTGAGTAAGTTTACTCAAGTAAAAGATTGGATTTTCTAATTTGTGCTCCTTGCACACTTTCAAGAGGTGACAAAAATCCATATAGTCCTGTTTATAAGATCAATGTTGCCCCAAGATAATAGAATATGGTTCTATTATTTTTGTTAAAACTATCTGTGGTTTAGGATTTCAAAGCAGTGAGAATGTTCATGGCACGTTTCCGCCTTTAAGACAATTTTTTCTTGATCTGCAGTTCAAAAATAATCCAGAGACAGAGAGGAAGAACTGGGATGCGTTCCATCCCATCCTGGTTGCTGAGGGCCTCTTCGCCTTTGCCAACGTTCTGAGTTACCTGAGACTCTTCTTCATGTACACCACCAGCTCCATTCTGGGGCCACTGCAGGTTAGCAAGCACTTATGTAAGGATTATGAAACTACTTAGATTTATTTTTTTTAATTATACTTTTTTCACACTTGCACAGACAGACGATCACACCGCCCACTCTCTTCCGCTCTCTGTTAATGTGATAACTCGAGGGCAAGCCCACTCTATATATCGCACCAGCTGTACTTTTATGTCTGATACATAGTCGTAGGCATTAAGTCACAAGCACATATAATTTTTCTAGAGGATGATTTTTTTCCTGTTTGTTAATAAAATGACTCAGCTTACTAAACCGTACTAACCTTCACAGATTGTTGTCATTTACATTACCATTTTGCTCCCATTATCTTTGGACAATTGCTTTTGTGTCATTTATCTGGATAGATCAGATTTTGTGGTAGTTTAGAACTCATAGTTAAACTTTCTCACAACTTTATTCCTGATCTGCTTGCTGTGTTCCTTGATCTTCATGATGCAGATTGTTCACAAATGTTTTCTAATAAAATGAGGCATTCGCAGATCAGTTCAATACACACTGAGGTTATATTAAACTGAGTTCTATGTTCTGATCTCTAAAGACAAGCTGATTTTATTTAAGGTTACCAGAGTGAAGAGGTTTGCTTAATTGTGTAGATATCACACATAACTGCAATAAAATACATGGAACATTAAGTTTGCTGTGTAAAAAACAAACAAAAAAATATATATATATCAAAGTCCAATGGTTAAGAATACTTTCTTAAGGCATTTTAAGTTAGAGTTAAGCAAAAAGCGTTCAACTAATTTTTTTCAGTCCATGAAAACTTTAATTAGTTTTCAATAAAAATCTGTTAATTCTTTAGCAGTACAATTGCTCTGACTAAAACAATTAAAATCTAAGCATCAGCTTGTGAAATCTGGATTTTACATTTTCCACTCATTCTCTCCTGTTATTTCAGGGCCATCTGTGCTCCTTGATCTTAAATCATGACATTGCCTTCTTGGAAGATTTATAAAAACAACCAGTGTCCAGATTTCTCCTGGGTGTCTAGAGTTACATTTTCTCCCCACTATGTGTGTGTTCTGTGTTACGTAAAGCAGTCCTCAGGTATGCACCGACATATTTCTAGGACCAGCTTCCTGTCGTTAAGTCTTGGTTTTGTGGTTGGATAATAAACACTAATTCCCCACTGCAAGCAGTAAACATGCAGGTTCCAGCTTAAATCTCTTTGCCTTTCTGCTTCATCTCGTCCCCGTCTTTCTGCCTCACTCATGCATCAACACGTGGCCTGGCAGAATGGAAAAATGATTAGCTCTGGAAACAGACGCTGTACTCACACGGCAGACACACCTCTCCCAACAAATGTGCACGCACCCACACATTTCAGCACTCTCATGATATCTGGCCGAGACAGTCTTCCATCCAGTCACACCCAGACATCCCCCTTTTCCATGTAGACAATGACTCATGATTATGGGGGTTGCAGTCATACTTCCCCCCCCGTGCTGAGTTTGGAAAGGATGATTGGATGTGTGTAGAGCTTGCTCATGGCCCAGACTTAACCTCCCTGACAGTATTAATCCATCATACCTGATGGTTAGCTCCATACAGGAATGTGCTTGAGAGTACAAATACAAGCTGTGGCCTAGCTATGCAATATATCTTACTTTAATAGGGTTCTGTGTAATTGCTGTGGGGAGATTACACTGTAAGTTGTAAAAGAAAATGTACTGTAAAAATTGCCAATATTGACACCGAAACATCCTGCTCTTCTTTGTGTGCCTTTTATGTCGTTGTATGGTCCTCCAAACTTATAAGCACCACTGGTATGTAAAAAGCCTTAAGCAAAATGCAGTTTTATTGCATCCTGAAAAAGTCAGAAAAATCCAAGTACAATTATTCAGATGTTCAATGATGTCATGCACAATAACAAGTTTCCCAGGGCCTGTAGAAAAACAAACACACCCACATCATCACTGATCCTCTGCTGTACTTAACAGTGGAGTGCTTTAACACATGTATTTGCTTGTTTTTACAGCAAGCTCACATGGAGGGTTTGCTGTTAAAAGGTTGTCTTAGTCTCAACCAAAGTACAAGTTCCAGTTAAAGTCCCAATAGAGTTTAGCAAACTTCACACCTTCATGGTTTTGATGGCCTACCTCCTGAACACTCTGGGTCATGGACATACCATCTAACACACGGGTCTGCAATCCATACTACCCAAAGAGACATTTTTGCCTCCTGCAAATACATTTTGTCTTGAACCTCAAAACTTTAAAGACCCTTCCAAAAAAAAAAAGATCTCTTAACAAGTTTTATAATAGTTCAATTTTCAATTATCCACCTGTCACCACCCTTACAAAAAAAATCCCATGAAATCACATGTAACTTTCACATGTGATCACATGTGGTTCACACCACTTTTTACATGTGTGAATGATGTGATTATGTGACCCACATGTGGGAAATGGGAATCACATGTGATCGCATGTGAATTTCATGGGATTTTTTTGTAAGGGCAATACCCGCTTGTATTGATGCCTTCATTTTTTAGTTTTTTTTTTTTTTTTACTTGTTCTACCAGGATTGCCATAAAACGTTAATATTTAGTCAAGAAAACTGTATTTGGCAGTGTTGAGCTACACATTAAACCTTTTCAGTCAATGTTAGGAGCAATTACATCCGAGCTCTGTTTGTACGGTTACTAAACTGGGCTTAATGTCATGCTTGCCAAGGAAGGGCACAACCTCCACTCAGCTCTTAAATCATCCGTGTACATAGTGGTTGGGGAATTTATATATGACAAGAGAACAAATCGTGCTCAAACCCGCTGGTCATCATTCACCCCGTGGTGCAGGCAGAGCGGTCACTCTGGAGACACTGTAGGCTTGTGATGTTGTTACGGTGACAAGCTTGTTTGTTTGTGCATCCTTTTTAACTGATAGGGCCACATTGATTTAGAAATAGTAGGCTGTATCCTTTGAGGACATTTTCTGTCCCCTTTGTTTTCCCTCATGTACACAGGACCCAGAGCTTCACAGCTGCTTTTCCACTTCCCTATATGAATACTGTTGCTTTGCAAACACAAAGATGTAAAAATAGGCAATCAGGGTATATAAAGAAGTAAAGATGGATCAGAACATCCAGCTTAGTTTGCTGTTTAGCTGTGTTGCTATTTGTTTTTGTTCTTTTTGCTTTATATGCCTGAGTAATCCTACTTGAACTATATGCATTGTAAATATGCACTTCTTGTGTATACCATTGTTTATGTTGTTTATTAGTATTACTGTTATACTAATAAAACTACTCTATTCCCAAAATGCACCAATTAATTAGCCAGAGACCAAAGTAATATTTTTTTCTTTAAATAGCTTTGATTTGTGATTACCATGTCAAATATTGATTTAGTTTTTTTCTTCTAATTAAAGCATCAACCCCACATTGTGCTTTGATGCACTTATTTTCACTAAATAAAAGTCAGCTAAAGATTGGGGGCATATGCTTTGACACATAAATCTGTTTCTTTAAACAAACTCACAGCGTTTTTTGCCTTTTTTTTCTGGGTTCTTCAAATGTGTTACAGTTCTAGTTTTATTGGGGAAAAAATATGAATCGGCACATTGAACCTCAAAGAATACCAGAAATCAGCATTGGCCTGGAAAAACTTAACTGGTTCATCTCTGCTAATTCATATTTATGTAGAGACCTTATTATTGTTATGTTGCTTAACTTCTTTATGTTATCCAGGTGTATTTCTATTTATTCATTCTAGCATCTAAAACTAAAGGTTACCATAACACTGATGTATTATATTTCTTCACCTGACCTGTGCTACCAGCACTGGAATAACAAACACATATTAATGTCCCGCAGATCTCCATGGGTCAGATGCTGCAGGAGTTTGGAAAGTTTCTGGGCCTCTTCCTGCTTGTCTTATTCTCCTTCACCATTGGGCTGACCCAGCTCTATGGAAAAGACCACGCTAAAAACACAAAGGACCAGATTAATCAAACCAAGGACTGTGGGGGCATCTTCTGCCAGCAACAGAGCAACGATGCATTTCACACGTATGCGAAACTTTAAGCTATTTTTTAAGACAACGATTACTATTCAGCATGCTCATTAAGAGATTCTAAAATTATACTGAAGAACAAATACAATGTAAGATTTATTGTGTATGCACAACTATTAGATTATCTAGCATTTTGCATATTCTTATTCACAGTTGCAATCATCCAGAGAACTTAAGGGGATAGATCATAATTTCTACAATTCTTTTCAGCTGTTAAATGTCCAAAATCAGATATCTATGCTGTGCTCACTCAAGAAGAATGTAGTAGTGATACCAAAGTCTCCTACTCCAACGTGTTGTTAAAAAGTTGTGGTTTATTTGCCAGTTTTTCCAGTGAAGTTGAGGAAGTTCAGATAAACAAGCTGCGGGTTGGAAATCTAACCCGCAGCTTGCCATTTACCCCCCAAACCAGGGGGGTAAATGGCACTCATTACCTGCAGTTTTAAATGAAAAAAATCTGTATCATTTATATCATTGGGACATTAAGTGTTTTTAAACAGAGAGGCTGCCTTTGGTGGGTGGGAAGATATCTAATCTCTTAAACCATTTACTTTCTTGGGAAAAGTATGGAGTCTGCTGCTTATTTCTCTTGACAATAAGCAATCATCCATCTCTTTGTCATATTCCTGTTACTAAGGTCTTTTTTATTGGAAAAACAGTACTTTTTAAAAAATTTAAAGTAGGCAATTGTACCTTCAGATTCCAGATGGCCATTTATGGTACTGTCTTTCTGTTTTAAGTAGGCAAAAATAAAAACTATGTGATTTAATTAGGTGCTATGTGCTAAGCTGAGGACAAAAAGTATTTTTTTTCTGTCACTTTTAAGCACTTAGGTTATAGAAAAAAGCCACACCTTTGTAAAGTATTTTTTTCTGTCACTTTTAAGCATTTAGGTTATAGAAAAGGTTAGGTTTTCCTCTACAAAAGTGTTTTCAACACACTGGTTCAGTGAGCACTTCCACCCTGCAGCTTTGAGTGATGGCTACAGGGTTGGAATTTATAGCTAGGTTAAAAGTGGTTATAGGTGCCAGATGTTTGGCCGGCAGCCATACTTGTATTTATGTACTATTGTCTTCTGTTTTCCAGGTTCATGGGGACCTGCTATGCTCTATTCTGGTACATTTTCTCCCTGGCGCACGTTGCGCTCTTCGTCACCCGCATCAGCTACACAGAGGAGCTGCGCTCCTTTGTTGGTGCACTGATCATAGGCACCTACAACATTGTGGTCGTTATCGTGCTGACCAAGCTGCTCGTGGCCATGCTCCATAAAAGTTTCAGACAAATTGCTGTAAGTTTAAACAGCAGTTGGCTCAGCAGTTGTCTCAAGCAATTTGAGTTTAACTCAGAGCTGAAAGCAGCATCTGCTTTCACTTACTGCTAAGAATAGATATTGCTTCAAGTCACCCTGAAATGCTTCACAGATGGCAAATGATTTCTTTGTTTGTTCTTTGAATAATTGTTTGATTCTTGTTAGATTAAACTGGTGATTTTGCACTTACAAGGTAGTTTCACTTGAACAGTTAATGCTTCAGAGAATGAAGGGTCATTTTTTATGCTTTATGTAGAATCATGAGGATAAGGAGTGGAAGTTTGCACGGGCCAAACTGTGGCTCAGCTACTTTGACGACAAGTGTACCCTGCCCCCACCTCTCAATGTCCTAACCTCGCCAAAAACCGTCTGCTACCTAGTGACCAGCCTGAGGAAGTGGATCTGTTCTCACACCACAAAGGGCAAAGTGAAGAGACAGAACAGTCTCAAGGTGAGAAAGCTAATCACAGTCATGCCTGTCTCATAAAACTTGGCATTCCACATTCTTAGCAAACATCTTTAATTTTGTCTTGAAGTTATTCAGATAGTATTTAATTTCATTAATGAGATTAATTTAAAGTAGCACAAGGTTGCTATTTTTGCTCTTACGCCATCTGGAAGCAGAAAGGGTGCACTTAGTTTTTCACAAACCTTACATTTTGTCATGCTTTTTGTTTTTATACAGATATTACATTTAGAGCAGATTAGTTTATGTTTGTTATTTCCCAATATTTAAAACACTAAAACTAACAGAGTGTCCACATTATTTTTACCATGACCTCTGAAGATATTGAAAACTGTAACTAGATATCTATGGTTTCCCTCCATGTCTCACCATGAGTCTGAAGTCTGCCAGTGTGTTTACCCTGCAGGAGTGGAAGAACCTGAAACAGAAGCGTGATGAGAACTACCAGAAGATCATGTGCTGCCTGGTACACCGCTACCTGACCTCCACGCGGCAGAAGATGCAGAGCATGGATCAAGCCACGGTGGAAAATCTGAACGACCTACGCCAAGACCTGTCCAAGTTTCGCAACGAGATGAGGGACCTGCTGGGCTTCCGGACGTCCAAATATGCCATGTTCTACCCAAGGAGCTAAGGCAAAAAACAAACAAACAAAACAGACTTTTTCCTCTTCCTTCCTTCTTGATAAAATCTTTGCTTCATGTTTATCTGGGATTCCCCCAAGCATGTGCAAAAACTCAGCTCTTTGAAGTCTCTGGGGTAATTTTAAAACCTGGACCTTTATTAGAGAAATATGTATCCACCAAAGCCTCAAGACTCAGGCCTCCTATCTATTCAGCTATGTATCCTTTACTTTGTAAATAAAGAAAGCCATTCTTTTCAACAGGAAAATAATAAATGATTTGTGGAAGCTTTGGACTTTCTTGGTGATGGCTCGCTTCAAAATCTGAGACAAAGCTAGAGTTTTTCCTTCATAATTTTACTTAAAGGCAGTGGGTGTTGGTCTGTAGGGAGTGCTGGGGCTCCACCCTCTCTAATGTAGAGGGGGAACAAATCTTTAAAAGATCTGTAAACATGATTAAAAAACTGTATTAGCCTATTTTCCTTAATGTGTCTGCCTAAATGTAATCAAAACTAGAAAAATGTGCATTTCCTGCGAAAAAGAAGGGAGGGAGCAAGGAAATAAGAAAAGACGGGTTTAAAATGTCAACTTTGTGATCATTGTGTATTTGCTTTAAAATAGCTAAATCCTGTGTTTCTATTACAAATATGTGGTGCACACCCAATGCAGGAAGGCTACAAAAACCCGCAGCTAGATATCAGCCTCAAACTCAGATCTGTGCAAGAATGACAACTTCTTGTACAGGTGCACCATTAATGTTCATATGTGAAATAGAAGTCAAGAGACTACACAACCAATGTAGACTACACCTGTCTTAAAAGAAACAAAAAAAAAAAACTCTAACCTTGTGTAAACATCATAGTTTTTATACAAACACAGTGTTATAAACTTTTATACTGTCTTCATATTTGCATTGGATAGTTGGGTTCCAGTATAATGGTTATTTATACTGAAACCAAATAAAGGATGAGGCATGCCTACCAATGACCTGTTTCTGTTAAATCCCTTCTGAGAAAGAAACAAGTTTCTGATCAGAGTAACTGAAGTGCAAAAAGCAGAATTATTATAAAAGTATAAGTGGTCATTCTTCTATGTTTCACACAGAAAGATCACTGGTTTGCTGTATAAATGATAATCTGCTTCTGCCTAAATAACTGCCAAGAGCAAAAAAACTTTAATATTCATAAAATGGAATTTTGCACAAACATGATTTTGTTGAGAATGGAGTTGTTTGAGACATCTGTTTTAGCCTCTGTTGAACAAGTCGTTG
Organism: Phalloptychus januarius; assembly: GCA_902982915.1. Lineage (NCBI taxonomy): Eukaryota > Metazoa > Chordata > Actinopteri > Cyprinodontiformes > Poeciliidae > Phalloptychus > Phalloptychus januarius. The sequence goes on from CADWAE010000362.1 coordinate 6,019,699, forward strand.
CATCAGCCTCTTGAATTTACACTAAATGAAGACATTATGAAAGTCATTTCATGCAGGTTTTATCTGCTAAACATAACCTTTAAAAAAAAATTACACCCTTTTTTGTTTTGTTCATCAGTTCTAGCAACAGTGTCCTAGCAGTCCATGCATGTGTCACATGTCACATGCCTGATCCATCACCATGCTAAACAGGGCATAACTTCAAACAGACAGACAAAAGGAAGAAGTTTTATTAGGTAGGATAACAATGCTTCATAAATAATATGTATAATCTTATTTATATGAAAATAATTGCCTTGACAAAAAGGTGAGTATTTAAATGACATGAGCTGATATTGGTGGCTTGCGTCATTAAATGTCAGTATTTTAATATTAAATCGGAAAATCATTTTTAAAAGAATGAATGATTATTGCACTTAAGTCACCACATTTACAACATCTAAACTGCGAATAAAAACTAAACACAGAATATTTTAGCTGATTGTACAACAAAAAAAAATCACATCAGATATTAGAAAAGAATGTCAAATTCAAAAAGTCTTTTTTCACATTATAGTCCACAACTTGTTTGAAACAATAACATGTAGCTTGGATTCGTGTTAAAATGAAAGTGCCACTATGGGATACAAGAACAGATGTGCAGCCAGAAAGATAATAAATAGAAGGAATGTTTTTCTAAGTAGCAAGAATTTAATCTCTGTGAGAAGTGTGACAGGAATGCAGGGAACAATCTGTGGATAGAAGGAGACATTTGAACTCCTTTTTGGCTCATTAATCTTAGTTTAAGCAACTAAATGACAGGCTGTTCTTTTAAGCAGGAGACAACCTGCAATTACTCAAAGCTACATGTGCCCAATTGGTAAAAAAAAGAGTCCTAATAAATGCACTAATGTGTGTTACCCTTAATTTAATGAAACATACATATTCATTGTTTTGCTGTGCCAGCTGTGCACCCAGATTTGGTTTTGTGTCATTAGGAAGGAGCTTTGTTTCCTGCCTAAATGTTTCGATCCACAGCTGAGCCTCTTTAGGCGGGAGCAGTGCAGCGGAGATCCTCAGCGTGACGAGGAAAGATCAGCACTGCCTGTTTTTCAGAACATTTAGTCCTTTTCGGTTCTTCTTCTTGAAGGCCATGACAAAGTGGTGCGGGGCGATCTTCCCCCGGCCCTCCTCGTCCACCTGACCCATGAAGATGTAGTTCAAGCCTGGTGAGGTCACACAAAAAACACCTGAATGCAGTGGCGGAACGGCAGAGACATTCAGGGAGGCCCGACATGAGAGTCTGCGTGTGGCAGGTCTGTATGCCTTATGTTTATATGAATACATATAAACATATTTACTTGTTGTTGACTGTTTGGACAGTGAGTTCTGCCGCTTACCTAACAGATCGGCAAAGGAGCAGAGGAGGCAAACTCAAAGCCGTTTGTGATTTAAAACAGTCAACCTGGAGCTGCATTGTAACTATGAGCATTTACAGAACATCATTTTTTTAAACATTTGAGAAAAGGTGATTTAATTCCAGCAGTGTCATAGCACTTACCTCGTCTGATTAATGGACACTTTTTGCACAGGATAATGATCTTGGTGCTCATTGTCTTCCCCGCCTGCTGTATTGCCAGGCTGCCTTCTTTATACACATTGATGATGGAGATGGTGGCATACATGCTTCCTCCTCTCATCGCTGCAGTAATGACCGTTCCAGTTATCACTGTCACGGACACAAAAGAAAGGAGAATAAGGGATGGCAAGCAAAAGGGCTTCAACTGTAATAATTATGCAATTCTGCATGTGTACTTTCTGAAACAATTGTACTTATTTTAGATCTTGATGAGAATTTTTCCAAGTTAAATACTGCAGGTTTTTTATAAACAAGTCTACAGCAAGTTTCTAGTCAGGAGGGATAGGAAAAACACAAAGGAATGTAAGATAAGAATTTAACAACTGTAGTGCAGAAAATTTCTGTTTCATCTTTCCTATTAATAAACGAGATGTGGACAGTATTTGCCCAATCATTTTTTTCAGTTCTTTTATTATCTTGTCTTTGAAGTGCAGTGGAGCCGTAAAAGTGTCGTTGTGAGTTAACGAGATCATCTCTGAACATTTGATGCTGAGTCGCAACACCTCCCGCCTGACCTTTCTCAAATCTGTTCGTCAGCCATGAGCCATAAAGCTTCTTCATAAAGTCAAACAATGCAACACCAGCAGTATCATTAACAAGAAGAATGTCGAATACAGTTTTACTGAGAGGTTTACATAAATCCAACAGGTGCATGAATTGACATATTGATGTTGAGCATTTAACCGTGTATTTGAATCATCCTCCTATCTTCTTTAATGATTAAACATAAAACATTACAAAGTTATTTTAAGAACAAGATTCAACAGCATAAATTTGATCTTAATTTAGATTCTCTCTTACCCATACACGGCTCATAATTATACATGTAGACTCAAATACATACATTCAAGCAATTGTTTGTAACTTGATAATTCTATCAACAATTATTGAATATTAATGTCTTGGCAGTGATTATGATTGAGTGCATAATGTGAAATATAAATCATTTAGTAATGGAATCAAATTAAAGGATCAAATCTCATCATCTTAAAAAGTTCATAAAAATCCAATTATCTTCTAATATAAAGCAAAGCTTCCACTTCCTCCCAATGTTAAAACAATGCGATGAAGTGGGGGTTAAAATAACTTCCTGTTTAGTCAGACCGGAGCCTCCAGAAGAAATACCCAGTGTTCTTGTTCCGACTCATGGAAATGCAGTAGCGACTGGCAAGTGACCCTAGAGGAATCAGATAAAGAGAACCTAATGGAAAAAAACTGGACTCTCTACACTGATGGCACCACAATGTCTGCACTGACAGAGCTGAGAATATCCAGAGTGGCTTTCTCAGTCAGTTGCTACTGTTACACAGACCAGAGAACCACTTTGGACGGATCACAGAGAACTGAACTAGATTAAACACCAGCTGTTTTAAGACTTAAACATTGATTAGACAAGAATGTTTTCAGTCTACTGCCTCACCACTTCTAACATCATAAGCTAAATTCCCCCTAACCACGACATGCAGGGGATGTTTTCCACATCGTTTGCTCATCGGTTTCTGGCTCAAATCCAAGTGCAGATCTTACACGTATGCAGCTAACATCTCACAGTCTGTTTGTTTTCACCAAGTTACCTTACAGGCTCTAGGTGTTGGGTGTGTTTATGTTCATACTGGAGGTTACTGTGCACGAATGTGTACAGTACTTCAGTTTCTGACTGCCTATCAAGGCAGTCTTTCATTTGCAAGACCAAAAAAAAGAGAGAGTACATGATCAGGACTGTAAACAGCTACTTACGGGTCAGGGGTTGGCTGTCAAGAACTTCAGCTGATATACTGATTCTCAGCTGAAGGGCTGGTTGGGATTAGCATATTTGCAATAGTTGCACAGCCCAATACACACCCTGGCAAGTCAATATCAGCTGTGATCTATTAATTAGGGTAATTTATGAGGGTTATATGAACCAAAACTTGCATTGATGTTCTCACCAAAATTGCTGGAGCAGTAATTGCTCTCAAGGGTTCCTCGTCTTTTGCATGTCTGCTGACACAAGGCGGCGGAGTACTTCAGTGCTGGAGGGGGGCACACAAATACACATGTAAGTTTTGTCAACCATTGATGCAAGCATATGAGTTATGGCAACATCTGCTTTCTTGTGGTTTCTTTACTGGATACTTTCAGTTACACAATAGTCTCTTCGCTGTCAACTTCGAAGACCAATAATAAAATAATGGAATGGAAAAACATCTGTTTTTCAAGTTAGAATCTATAAAGAGAAGAATTATGGCTTCAAGAAAATACAAGGTGACTGACTAAATATGTTTTCACTGGAAAGAGGAACAGCAGGGAGGATGAAACAAACAGAAAGCAGTATTGCAGAATGACATAATCACATGGGGGTCTGCCAAAATAACCTGGCCTGGCTAAGGGAAAAACAACAGTGTGTGGGAACATGAGTGTTTGAATATGAAAATGAGCCATGATTGCGGGCACAGACCCATGCCCACACTGCAAGTCAACTTGTTTAATATACAGTTTACTCAGGGGAAATGGTAGCAAACGAACACTGTTAGGATCAGCTCTGTAGGAATATGTGCTGCTAACGGGGATTTTCCATCTCCGGGACTGTGGTTCCTCTTCAGAAGAAACTTTGTGCCTTTTCACTGTACTTTTCTTTCTAAAATTACTTTCAGTGTGTCATACTATAACACTTATTCATTATCAAAGTACAGAATCCTCAACAATTTTTGAAAATGGTAAAGTTGTGTAAAAAGCATTAAAATAAATCAATCTTTTATTGTGGCAGCAAAATCTTAGTCTATAAAAATGCAAAAAAATAAATAAATCCACACTTTAAGTTTTTTTTTTTTAGATTATGTGATGTTAGTGGCCTGCGTCTTCAGCAATCACAAAATGGAGGGAAGGATAAGAGAGGGAAACAAGTAGCCTAGATCAGAAGTTCGTGAATCAAAGCAGGGATTGTGCGCTCTTGTAAGAACAAGTTAAGATCAAGTACTTTGGCAACAAATTCTCCAATTGAGTTTGGTGTGAAATGATAAGTTCATATCTTAAAAAATGTAAACTAGTGTGAAGAACTTGTGATGCTGTGGGACTCTTTGTCTTGCATCAAACATTCTTTGAAATAAAAATCTAGCAGGAAACTGAAAATGGGAGACCATCAAATTTTTTAACAGGGTAACCACAGTCAAAAAAATAAACACTCTTTCGTGGCCCTCTCAGCACTAGTCAAAAGAAAAGCTAAATGCTCATAAAAAAGGTTAAGTACTGTTCAGTAAGCAAAATAGGGTTATCCAAAAATATCCTTGTTTATCTAAAATAATTATTTTTCTCCACTTAATAAATGTACTCCAATTAATAGTTGTGTTTTTATATATTGTTTCAGTGTGAGATCCTGGAACTAACATGAAGTGTTCCCAATAAGTGTGAGATGTGCAATAGCTAGATCAACATATGGATATCCAACTATTTTTTTAGTTGATATATATATTTTTGTAGGAATCAAGTTACTACGTACGGATGGGCCTAGTAGTGACCGGCTGTGTGGTGGTGGTTGGTGGTGTGGTGGTGATGGGCAGCTTCTTCGGTCTGAACTTGTAGTGTCCGATGAAGCCATCCGCAGTCAGGCTGAGATCGGACAGGAACTGGATCAGGAGCTGATTCCCCTCCGAGAACACTGGCCTAAAGAGCAGCGCAGAGAAGAAGGATCGATGATGAACTTAGATGAAGTAACGAGGTGGAGATTTTTACTAAAAAATAGTACCTTCTGCATGACAGAAATCACCTACGCTGGGGGGCTGTCTCCGCAGTATTTGCCGATTCTTTTGGCGTCATTTGTTTCTGCCCCATTGAAAATGGAGACGTGGTCATAGCGGCAATAGTTATCCCGCTCCACGTCAAACTTCTCAAATTTTACTTCGATGATCTGCAGCAGTAAATAATTCACAGATGAATTATCTTTATAGCCATGCATTCTTCTAAGTAATGGATACTGTACAAAGTTCAAGGGAATACTTGTTAATTTGAACGTCATTAAAATCATGTATTTATATCAGTAGATCAGTTCAAATCAATGTAATAGTTATGTTTTTCAGGCAATAAAAAAATTCAGTTTCTTAGAAAATAGCTTATATTCCTTTTCTACCATAATTTTAATTCCACTAAATATTCTATTATTGTGCTTGGACACTGCACCCCAAACTTTCCCGTGTATAAATGTTCTATATCATATGTGATGTATTTTTTGTATTTAATTGATGGACTGATATGTTTTGTATTTACTGAGGTGCCTGTAATTTCAGTTGACTGACCTGGTTTTTTGGTGCCACTATATGCCAGAAGCAGGTGACACCGGCTGGATAGTCCTTTTCAGGCCAGTTAGGTGTTTTGAAAGTCCCAGAAGGCTTATCAAGTCTGCCTCCACAGTACTGGTCACCTGTGAAGACAGAGGGTGAAATGTCAAGCTGTTTTTCAGTGGATGATTTTTCAAATTTTATTTATTATTTAAGAGCTCCTCTAAAATGTGTTCAGTCAGGGTGAACTTTTGAACTCACTTTTCAAATTTTGTAACAGAATTTGACCACTGTTACAAAAATAGAGTATGTCGCTTTGTTCAGATACAAACCTATTTTTGTTGCTACGATAAAGACATAGTCCGGCAAACTGGATACTGAGACGGTATCCATTACAGTCGTGAACATGGCTATGTACAAGGAACCATCCATTAAAATTCCACAGAAAAGACAGTAGAGGAGACATCAAACAGAAAAATACTCATTTATCTTTAAGTGATACTTTAGACTGTGGCTTTTATCTGAATTCCTCCCCAAAAGAACAAAAAAATAAATAAAAAATACAGCAGTGACAAATTCCACATCATGCTGAGAGTAAAAACTGACATGCATCTCTAGGTTACTTCGCAGGGCCTTTAATTTTCTCTTCCTGTACTGGATAATTTAGACACCAAAAGCTAAAACGCAAAGAGCATTTTCTAAGCAATTAAGGTTATCTCCTTTGTACAAACTAGTTCACATTTCAAAATTCCATACTTTTCCAGACTCATTCAAACATTCTAGAAATTCCAGCTTTTTAATTATGTTTCTTTTTCATTGCAGTCTGGAAGTAAATGAAAGAAAATTCCGTCCTGATATGATATAGTGTAGGATCCCATTATCTTACATAGTTTGAGAACAATTTCTTTTGCAACACCATCACAGTCCTTGCTACGAGCCTGAAAACCTGAGACAGCCATTGTCAGAATGGATCTTCCATAACCATGTTCCTATCTTCATGCCTACCTCTCTCATGGGGTTGGGCAGCATAGAAATTCGCAAAGAAGCCACTGCCAGCAGTGTTGGCATCAGACACCATCTGCAGGAGCATCTTGTTGCCTGTGGACACGAGGGATCCGGGCTTGAGGGTCCCACAGAAACGACCAAGTCTCTGCCCATTGACATGACCACTATGTACGTCCACATAGTCATAGCGACACAGGTTGTCGTTCTCCAGATCAATGAAGCGAAATATCAGTACGACCACCTTGCTTTCAGGAACCTAGGTTGAAAATTTAACATGGCATAGAACACAATAAAAGTTATTTTTTTCAGTGATGGCACAGTTTTACTTGCTCCGTGCACTCTGGTGCATAGAGTCAGTACAATGTTACATAGATTAATAAAACAACACCTAATGCAAATAAACAAAGACCTTCCATGTCAAATTCCATGGTGATCTGCACCAAAACAAGGGTAAATGAAAAGATGAAGCTTATACTTTCAACCAACTCTTAACTTGTTTTAAATAATTCCATTTTAAAAACTAGATTAAGTTTAGTTGGTAATATGTTCCAAACTAGACAGCTCATAATAGAAAAAGCAAACTACCTAATCGATGTGGTATTTTACTGCTTGTATGTCATTTGGGTTTCATATCATACATCAATACAAAGTTGTGCATCATTGTGAAGTAGATGGAAAATATCTCCTGGTTTGTTTTTTTCATCAATGGAGAAATTTTGATTTTGGTGGCTCTGCACAGATTCACAGCTCAAGTGGGAAAATCTATCAAGAGCCCAACTATTACTTCTCTACATCATGACAAATCTGCCCTTCACTGCACATCCACAAGAAAAAGTGCATTGCTAAAAAAAATCCATGATAAATGTTGTTTTCCTGTTTTTCACAAGACATGCAAGGAAGAAGATGATCAGATGAGATTGTTATTTATATTTTTTGATGGAGGACTATCAATGACATTATCTTAAATACACTACCCTCTGTTTCCTCAACCACAACAGGGAAGATGGGCCGAAGTAGGTGAAGTTACTAGTAAACCTGTTAAAAAGGTTAAAATGTTAAAATGACCCAGTCAAAGTCTGGAGACTTTTTTTAAAGATACATTTTTCTACCAGTTCTGCACATTCCATATGCAAAGTTGGTATGATCATACTGCACATAGCAGCATCTTAATCAGCTCCTGCTTTAGAGTAGACTTATCTAAGCCAGCCGAGCAGCTAAAGAAAGAGACAAAGTCTGATGTGGCTGCTCAGAAGTATTTTTAGAATGAAACTAGTAATTAGATCTGTCATATTTGTCTAGTTCAAGTCGTTAGAATTTTTGGAACTATCAAACTTTTTTTTCCATCATGTTCCTAAATCATGGTTAACAAACAGGTAAATATCTAGCTAACTGGACTCACTGTGATTCTCCACACACATTTGGTGTTTGGAGGGTAAACTCCTGGGTAACCTTGGCTTCCGATTTCTCCAGACTCCCCTGTGATGTTTCCGCCACATGTAAAGATTGTTCTGAAGGGAACATTGTTCACATAATGACGATATTATAACAAAACGAGATTTTAAAAACCATAACGTGATATGAATTTTAATAAGTTCTTAGCAGATAAAAACATATTGAATGCTAAATATATGGCCAGAGGAAGCTCAGCTTGCAGAATATTCCTCTCGATATCCCTCCTGTCGTCCTCGTCATCTTTTCTGTTACATACATTCGAAATAATAATAAATAAATAAATATATATACCTCTCCTGAGACTGCGCACAGACTTCTGTCAGGAAGAGCAGAGTCCATGCGCAAAAGATACTGCATGTCCTCCACATGGTGTTGTGAACCGAGCAGGCGCTGCGCCTGTTTTCACTCCGTGGCATTGCGCTCAGTGGCTGAAGCTGTGGAGGCGATGGAGGGGGCTGGTTTGCCCAGGAGTTGCTGCGGGGACTTTGAGCAACTGCAAGATCAAGCACATGAATATAGAGTTTGTCCTGAGCTGTAGGAGGGGACTGAGCTCGAAGTAATAAAAAAGGGGGGTGGAAGGGACGCTGGAAGGGTGTATAATATCTTCTTACTTCACCTGGCCTGAAAAGCACTAAGAAGATGGCATGATTAAACTTGACTGAGCTTTCATGCATGGTTTGACATTCCTGTAAGACAAATTCCTCCATGTGGCAGGGGCTTGAATGAAAGAACTCTGCATCCCACTTTGTAGGGAAGCTACAGTTACAATTTAATTTAATTTAGTCGTAAAAAAGGGAAACAAAAAAGCAATATTAATTTCAATAATGATAAAGAAGAATCGTCACGAACGTCAAAAGACGATGAGACGTCAATCTCAAGTGGGTGGAAGAAAAGCGCCACCTGCTGGAGTGTATGGCACACTAAAGGCGAGTCTCCAATTTAACACAAAGCTGGTTTAATTCCGAAAGAAAGGGTGAATTCGCATTCTTTCATTTTCTCCCAAAAAATGTTAATATAACCTAAGGTTTTAAAAATAGATTTAAAAATGCTCTACTGACAGTTGACTATAAAAGGTTTACACAAATTCTCACTCCATATATTTCCAGTGGAAAGTTCTGTGAAAGGAAAAAAGTCTTTGAAAAAATGGTTCCTAAGCAACACAGATAGTTCCAGCCTTGAAAGCCTAAAAGAGACCCCACGAATTAAAAAAATATGAATGAAAATCACATATTTCCAAGACAAAAATGGCCAAACCTCCACACTTTTATTTATTTATTTTTGCATTTTAATGTATAAAACATTATGTTGCCACCACCTAAATGTTTTCAATAGGGAAGTGGTATTCAGGTTATTATTATATTACTGCCACATAGTGTTTTGCCTGCCTTAAGTTTTTTTTTTTCTATTTGTCTGTTATTTTCACGCCACGTCTTCCTGATCAAAACAAAACACTCTGGTAAGTGTTTTGTTGTAACTTTTTTGAATGCAATCCAAAAAAGTTATCCTTTACTTTCAGATTTCGATATAAAGAAAAATCATAGAAGGTCATATTTAACAGACCTTTAAAAAATGCGAATTCTTCATTGTTGTTTCCAGTTTAGCAAACACAACATTCTCACTGACTCGACATTCGATTGTAGCTCCTGTGCATTGAACTTAGCTGCTATCGGTGCTCGATTTCCTTTTCAGTTGCACAGAAAGATGGCGGACCGAACGCCTGGCTCTCAAAAAGCTAGCGCTAAGGTGAAATTTACCGTTTGTTCTCGTGTTAGCTAAGCTGTTCCTATCGTAGTGAACGCTGTGTATTTTTTTAGATTCACGGAAAACGTTTGGTGTAAACTTGGTAGCTGCCGCAAGAGCTACGCGCGCTTACTGAAAAGTGACACCCGCTCTAACGAAACCTATCCATGCTAGCATAGCTAGGCTAACCATATAGCTAATGCACCCCGGGACTAAGTCGGTGTAGCTATTTACAAACCGCATCAAGGCAAAGCTAATAACTTAAAGTAGTCACCACACAAATAATGAATTTTAAAGTAAAATTTTATGTATATTCTCACTAAGGGGCAGACGTCATGGTAACGTTAGCAGCTCAGCGTGCTGGATTCAAGCAGTCCCGCTGTAGCCTACACCGAGCTGCTAGGCCTCTGGTTAATTTTTAGACGTCAGACTGTAACTTAGAAGAAAGTTTACAGTAAACAAAACGGATACAGTCCTAAACAGTTATGTAGTCTGGCTTTTGCAGCTTTTATTGTATATATAGCATTATAAGTTACGTCTATGCACAAATTAGCTGTCAGAGTGTCTGTCATTTTGTCAAAATAACAGTGAGCAAACCCAGCTCAGCTTCTGGTCACTTGAATGTGTTGTTGCTAGTAAACATGGCCTTGAAACGTAGCTCTTCTTTGTTTACATCGACAGGCGCTGCTTGAGAGCAAACTCAAGTCTTTCAGCATTGGCAAGATGGCTGTGGCGAAAAGAACGTTAAGCAAGAAGGAACAAGATGAAATAAAGAAAAAGGCAAGTTTGCACTTTTTAAAAAAATTAGGATTACTCATGTAATCAGTTTCTAAAAGGTTTCATTAAGTATGTTATGCTGCATGTCTGTTTATTTTATGTTGATTTTTCTCGTTTTCAGGAAGATGAGCGAGCAGCGGCAGAGATTTATGAAGAGTTTCTTGCTGCTTTTGAAGGAGGAGGAGAGAACAAGGTCAAAGCATTTGTTCGAGGGGGTCTCGCAAATGCATCCAAAGGTACAGTATTTAGACTGCTATCAGTTACATAACTACAAGCTGTGATAATCTTTGTCAGTTACATGTCATGCTGCAAAAGGTGCCATTACTATGTTTTATACCACTTATGTTTTTTAACATAAGACAATGTATGCAAGGATAGTTATTGCAGGGGTAAGGTATTAATTTAAGAAAGAACGTTTTTGCCCAACTGTGAGAGATAATTGTGTTAAATTGCTGAGGAAATTAGAAATCATCTTATTTAAGTTTGATAGGAAGATTAAAACTTGCTATATCCACATGCTTCCTCTAACTTCTCTTTTGATATCACTCATCCTGAAAATATAATTAAGTTGCATCATTATTTTTAGTGACAGTTCCCACACCAAGGAGTGTTGCTGTTAATCTTCCCTCGGGTTGCTTTGTTTTTTGTTTTTGTTTTTTTTTTTAGGATTTTTTTTGGCGTAGTGGCCTTTATTTGAAAGTAGCTTGACAGGAAATAGGGAAATGAGAGAGGGGGTAGACATGCGGCAAATGTCACCAGGCCGGGAATCGAACCTGTGACTGCCGGCATGAGGACTAAGGCCTCCATATGTGTGTTGTGCTTTACCCCTGCACCACCACAGCCCACCGAGTTGCTTTGTTATGGTGGTGTTCAATGACTGGCAAAGACATTTGATTTTTAGTTTCTGACAAGTTGATGTCTGTTCAGGGTAAATTACTAGTCACTGCCATTTCTGAGTGCTTCTCTACTTTAAAATATTAACAGGAGGATTTTGGAATAAGAATACTGTTTGTCTTTTCAGAGGAATCAGCTTCTGATGACAAAAGGGGGAAGTTATACAAGCCCAAATCCCGTTTTGAGTCCCAGCCAAAAAGCATCCTGCCTTTGGAGACTCCATCTCAGTTTTTACCAGCAGACAAAAGAAATGTAAGGGCTTTCAATGTCAACTAATTGTGTCCCTTGTTTGTGCTTTACAATTTATTTTGTTAGTAATACTGCATTTCTGTTTTTCAGACTTTAAAGAAAGGCAGCGAAAAGGAGAAGAAGAAGAGTAACTTGGAACTTTTTAAAGAAGAACTTAAACAGTATGATTTACCATATGATAATATTACATTCTATTGGTGTCTTTTGGGGTTTTTTTCAGTAGAATTGTAAAACATATATATTTTTTTAAAATTTCAATATGTGCCACTTGTTTCAGAATCCAAGAAGAAAGAGATGAAAGACACCGGATGAAAGGACGCGTCAGTCGCTTCGAGCCTCTGCCTGGATCGGAGGGAAGACGCTCCTGTGAGTGAATTGAAGCTGCTTTAATGTCTTCTGTGTACTAACATGGCCGACGCGGCCCCGTCCAGCACGCCTCACTCAGCTCCCCACCCCCTTTGTGCTCCTTTCACTCTGAAACAAAATTTATACTGCTTTTCTGCTTCTTTTAGCGGATGGTTCTTCAAGAAGAAACCGTCCGTCCAGTGGTAATTTTGACTTAATACAGTGACCGTGAATATCTCCAACTTGCTGAGAAATCGAGTCGAGGTTTCAGACGGCAACGGGAAATTCTTTATCGTTTCTGTGTCTGCAGTTTTGGACGACTGCGCGCCAGGATCCCATGATGTCGGCGATCCATCCACTACTAACTTGTATCTTGGAAACATCAATCCACAGGTATCTTTTTTTTGTTTTTTTTTCAATACACATATTGAAAGGCAAAATAAGACGAAGAAGCTCAGTGAAACAGCTCTGACTTGAATCGAATGCTGTACTTTCAAATACTGCTTATTCCAGATATTCCAGAGCCCTGCAAAGAATTATGTGTTTTGCAAATGGTTATTTCTATCTCTGCATTTTCATAAATATTTCCTATTTGAATCATTACAGATGAATGAGGAGATGTTGTGTCAAGAATTCGGGCGTTATGGCCCTCTGGCCAGCGTGAAAATCATGTGGCCGAGGACAGATGAGGAGCGAGCTCGGGAGAGGAACTGTGGATTTGTGGCCTTTATGAACAGGAGGGATGCTGAGCGAGCCCTCAAGAACCTAAATGGTACGTTTTTCTTTCATAAAGACCGCAGAACTCGTATTTTACTCCACCCTGATGATGTAAACACTTCTTTTTTTTTCTGCTTTCCTTTAATTATAGGGAAAATGATCATGAACTTTGAAATGAAATTAGGATGGGGCAAAGGTGTGCCCATTCCCCCCCACCCCATATATATCCCTCCTTCCATGATGGAGCATACACTCCCACCCCCTCCCTCTGGCCTACCCTTCAACGCGCAGCCCCGAGAGAGGCTAAAGAACCCCAATGCTCCAATGATTCCTCCACCCAAAAACAAGGAGGAGTTTGAGAAGGTAACTCAGAATGTCAGCCTGAGCTTTCATGGTATATGGTAGTGTTTAATTGTGCTGGTATTGTGTTAGCTATTGTAGTTAGCAGTCAGCACAGGTTTTATTTATAGTTTATTAGATTTTTTTTTTCCTTGTTAAATTTCATTTACTAGATTTTAATAGGAAAAGTTTGGATATATTCAGTTAGCTTGTCTTATACATAAGTGTTTATGGGTTTTTGGCGTTTAGTAAAAGGAAATGTGTTCTCTCTGTGAAGTTTGAAATGCATTTTTTATATTTTTCTCCTGTTGCCTATTTAACAATACTCACATTCTATTGTTTATTATCTGATGTGACTTCATATACAGACTCTGTCGCAAGCCATAGTCAAAGTGGTTATCCCAACAGAAAGGTACATGATTTTTCTTTTTTCAAATTGGTGTACAAACGTAGAAAAAAACCTAACGTCCCATTTTGAAGCTAAAAGTTTGATCAATTGATCACTGCATGCTACAGGGGGGCAGCTCAGTGTGGATGAGCAATGGTTGAGACAAATGGATTCTGTTTTTATGCTTGCACATAATGTAGCACCGACACATTTTATCTCGCTCTTTCATTTATCTCCATTGTTCATGTTTTCCTTTAAAATGATTAGTTGAGTTGAGATTTTTTGAAGGGAGGTTTTTACTATTGGTTCCCTTGGCTTTTTAGTGGAAAAATGTCACATTGAAAGGCTTTTTTGAAAAGTAAATAAATCTTGAAAGTAGTGGAAGCTAACAGCTAGTCAAGAAGTGGCTCTGGTCTCAGATAATTACAGCAACATTAACCAATTGTCTTGTCATCTGTTCACTGATATAATTTTATGCAATCAAACCAAGTTACACAGCAACTTAAAAACTGTAGGAAGCGCAGCGACCTCTTTCAGAGATCTAGGTTTTTGTCACTACTACCAATATGGTCTTGTGTGTAGAGATGCACTTACGAAAAACTGTTTATGGCTGATTTTTATTTGTAAAGCTAAGACTCTGAATTTAGCCAATTAAGATTTATCTTTCAGGAAGAGGAAGATATAAGGACAGAATTCAAAATATTGTTCCTGCTGTGAAAACAAGCTTTGATAAGGAGAACAGGTGGCTTTGCTGTGTCTTATATCAGCACTTTTTGTGGTTGGCATGATTAAAATGGGAATCTCTGTGTGTATTATGTAGAATGTGGGCCTTTACCTTAACTCTGGGATTTTCAAAACGCTTCCAAATCCAAAATGCTTCACTAACCTACAGAGGTTGGAAGCTTCATATTCAGCATTTCGTGGAACATAGTTTTCCTTTAATGGCTTGCATCACATATATATATATATTTACATAATAAAACTGTTTGTGAAATTAAATTTCTCTACTATAGATAAGGGAATAACCGGGATTTGCGTCGCAAAACCTCACTCCAAAAAATTCCTCCTTTTAAATCTGCAGCAAAGCATCACCACCTTCATACTTCCACATCATAAACAGTTGATTGTGTTAATCTAGAGTAGTGACATTGAGCTATACCACATTCACGACCTGCTGATTCTAGATCTGAAGCCACCTCTCTGGCCATTGCTCACTCAGACCGGCTCCCCCCTTGGCCTCTGTCACTCTGTGGGTGAGCTCAGTAAATCTGGCCCAAAGCCAAGAAACCCACTTTAGAATTAGCTTCTGAATGACCTTTGACATTGGCCTTGGTGAGCAGCACAAGTTGAACTGTCTGCAGCAGCGAGGGACCTGAAAAGCAGCATGGGATGGATTGGGAAAGTATACAGAATTTTACCCCGCCATTGGTACGACCGGCTCCAATACACATAAATGTTATCTGTGTTGTCAAATGAAAGACGCTCCTTGTCTTATTGGCTGATTGTTTTCAAGCTGCAGGACACACTTCCCTTAAAATCATCACAAGTATTTAAATAATCCCCTGTGCACCATATTCAGTCAGCACAAAGTCCACCAGTTCATTGTCTAAGTCAGGCAAAGAATCCTGTCATCTTTTTTTCTTTTTTAACTTCAAACTAGTCTGGAGTTGAGTGGGACGTAAAAGCCATTGTATTGGCAAAATACTTTTGTCAAAATAATGTCTTTTCAGTGCCCCCCACTTGTTTCCCCAGATATGTACAGCTCCCTCTGTCCTTTCTGTATCATTTTAAGTAGGATCATTTATTTGATAGAGTTCTGGCAGTGCAGCGTAATTAAAATCAGTTGCACTTTTGTCTTAGTGAACATTGGTATTTAACATATCACAAGGTTTCTGAAATCTATTCATTTCGTAGGACTGAAATTTAATCAATCACATAAATTAATCTTACAATATTTTTTAAGTAAATTGAGAATAATTTAGAAAGCCTTTAAGTAAGCTTATTTATTTGGAAGGCATTAAGGTCTTACATAAATAACAAAAAAGGTCTTAAAAATGTTTGCAATATGTGACAGAAACCCTTCAATGAGTAAATTTAACTAATAGAAAAAGATTAATTTATTTTAAATTCATGATTGTTTCCATGTTAAAATGTAATTTTTGGTATTTACTTGTTACTGGTGATTTGACACCCCTTAACAGTTTTTCCCCATCAGATTTCCTTTAAACAAAAACATATTATTTTCCATTTCTGGAGCATTTAGGAACCATCTGCTCGTGTCAGTTTTCCAGATCGTTTTTGTTGTATCCAAAAAGTGGATGTTTGTGGTCGTAGCTTCAGCGTTTTCAGTTATAAATGGCGTAATTATAAATGATGAATAACGTAATTTTGAACTGTTGTGGGTGTCAAACTGCCAAGCATAATTTATGCTTTAATGAGGGAGGCAGGAAGTAGTGCTCAACACTCCAGTTCAGTCTGAATCAGTTTGCTTTAACTGTGTCTTTCTTGTAGGAATCTGCTCTCTCTCATCCACCGCATGATCGAATTTGTGGTGCGTGAAGGCCCAATGTTTGAAGCCATGATCATGAACAGAGAAATCAACAATCCAATGTACAGGTCAGTTAAATTACCCAGCAAATATGTTAGAAGCTTAGTTTCTTCTATGAGCTGACTGTTTACACAGATAAGCCTGATGGTCATTATTGTTTTCTTCCAGGTTTTTATTTGACAACCAGAGCCCAGCACACGTATACTATCGTTGGAAGCTCTACACTATACTACAGGTTTGTCGTTAAAATTGGGAGAGAGAAAAAAAAACTTGACGTTGTGATCAGATTTCCTCCAATTGTTTCTACATCTTCATATTAAATGTAAATGCTTAATTTTTCAGGGTGAATCTCCGGCCAAATGGCGAACAGAGGACTTTAGAATGTTTAAAAATGGCTCTTTATGGCGTCCGCCTCCTCTTAATCCGTACCTACACGGTCCTTATGATGATGGTGATGAAGAGGAAGAAGAGGAGGAGGGAAGCAAGAAAGGCTCCTTGAAAGAAGAGTAGGCCTAAAACGGCTGCACATTTTATTCAGAATACGATTAGACTACCTTGCTGCTAAACTCGTGATTATTGATGATGCTCATGTTGATTTTATATCTACAACATATTTAAAAACAAGGCTTATCGTAGTTATTTTTAATAAACAGTTAAGTCACAAAGCTTTTTCAAAGCAAAACATAAATATTAGACATGAATGGCTAACCCTTAGTTATGGATTTGGCTCAAACTCACCCCATGTGGTTATGGACCAAGTTCATAAATGACACCCATGAGGGGGAGCTTTTGACTCTTTGAATATTGGAGTTGAGCATCCGATCCTCTGGACTTAAAGTCGTCAGTGGAGTTGGGTCAGGCATCAGGAGCCCCCCAGAGTCAGACCCTTTGGTTGTAACTGACCCTTCATATAATGCTGAGAGGGAAGTTTGGGTTTCACTTCTGGACCAATTGCAATCCATTGTCAAATAAGTGGAGGACAAGATAAATGGATAATTAGATAGATCTGCTGGATTTGATATGAGTATAAACCATTGGTGGCCCTTAGGGGGCGATGTTCAGCATGTTTTAGATGTTCCTGTTCCAACAGAGCTGAATTATCTCCTCACTTTGTGTGCAGCATAATCGCACACAAAGCAATTTAAAACAGACAACTCTGTTTTAAATGCAATTCAACAGATGTAGAACAATCAGAATACCTTCTGTTTTGGTCTGGAGTGAGCCACCTTCAGGATGAACTGTGTTTGGTTATAAAGTGATGCTGTGCTCAGGGAACGGGACAAACTGGAGGAGATGCTTCGCGGTCTGTCTCCGAGGAGAGGAGATGTGGCAGAGGCCATGCTGTTTTGTCTGAACCACGCTGAAGCTGCTGAGGAGATTGTGGAGTGCATCACTGAGTCCCTCTCCATTCTGAAGACCCCACTACCTAAGAAGGCACGTCCAGATCTCATTGCTGCCTCCCACCAACCATTCGTCAGAGACCTCTAACTGTCATGCTGCTTGTTAATCTTTCAGATTGCACGGTTGTATCTCGTTTCCGATGTGCTGTACAACTCTTCTGCCAAAGTATCCAATGCGTCTTACTACAGAAAATAGTAAGTTGAGTTTAAATAGAATTGATTGTGATTGATTGTTTTAAATAAATGAATCTCGGTGAGTAAATCTGTTTTTGTTCTAAATAGTTTTGAGACGAAGCTTAGTCAGATTTTCGCTGATCTCAACGCCACATACAAGACGATACAAGGACACCTGCAGAGTGAGAACTTCAAGGTAGCTGCGTTAGTTTATCAAACTTCACAACGGTTTGCTTCGCCAATGATTCATATCACTCAGCTCACGCGTTTGTTTCCTTTTTCCTTTGTCGCGAAAGCAAAGAGTGATGTCATGTTTCCGGGCGTGGGAGGATTGGGCCGTGTACCCTGATCCCTTTCTCATTAAGCTGCAGAATATCTTCCTTGGACTTGTTAATCTCTCCTCGGAAAAAGAGGTTCCTCTTGTTGTAGAGGTAATGAATCACACAAACATCTCAAAATGTTTATTTTCACTTAGAAATCATGCTTGATTTTTCTCCTTCTTGTCTTGTTTCAGCCTGAACCTGCAGAAGACCTCGATGGGGCCCCTCTGGGGGAGTTTGTCGATGGAGCCCCTCTGGAGGACGTGGATGGGGTCCCTATTGATGCAGTACCCATTGATGGGGCGCCAATCGATGGAGCTCCTCTCGATGATTTAGACGGGGTTCCTATTAAGTCCATTGATGATGACATCGATGGAATACCTCGTGAGTGAAGCAGAGACCAGCTCAGGGCAAAGTCCTGATCTGGACACTCCCAAATATAAATGATCATTATAGTTTGTTCCAAACCTCCAAATAATAACTTTTATTCTGGTTTTGACAGTGGATCAGTCAGCGGGAGCGGCTTTCAAGGTGGCACCCTCAAAATGGGAAGCGGTGGATGAGGCAGAGTTGCAGGCTCAAGGTAACGTCGGGAAGCCTCGACCTGGCAATCATATTTGATTTGTCTTGTCTTTGTAATTGAACGTCTTCACTCCTCAGCTGTAACAACCTCAAAATGGGAGGCTTTTGAGCAACCAGAAGAATCAAAGAAGTAGGATGCCTTTTTGTCATCCATCTGCTCATCATGGTATATACTTACGGATTTGCAGACTATTTTCACCACCTTGTTGTATTTCTGTAGGGGTGAGGCAGACAGTGATGATGACGACCGCAGCCCTCGATCAGAGGATAATCAGAGCTACTCCAACCCCATCAGAGACGACTCTGACATCAAAGCCAAGATGTCTGAAATGAATGAGGAGAAACGCACCAAACTCAGAGAGATTGAGGTTTGTCTTAATAATTTAGGGCTGATTGAAATGTTTTCTTTTTGAAGTGGATGGATTTAAATAAATAGCACAAAAAGATTTAGTGAAAAAAACACTTTGTAGCAACTGGTCAGACTCTCTTCTATATGTAGTGTCTTGATGAATGTTTGACCATAGTTCATATATAAAATAGTAGATTCCTCATTTGAACTAAGTTGGTTTCTTGGCACACGTCTTCTTTTACACTTGAAGAGCTGAATAACTGCCTGCATTATCTGTTCCACTCATTCAGAAAATTCCGGTTTATCAGGTAATCCGAGGAATCATGGCAACGCAGTTAGAAATGTAAACCACAGCAACAAGAGCTGTTTTCAGTATCGCATGTGGAACTAGTGGAGATTTTAGGTGGTTTCCATTCAAACGGCCAAAGTTTGCGTTATGTGTTGGGATCTAGTCAGATAAAAAATGTGATGAACTTTCCTGCTGCTTTCCTATCAGACCAGTAATCTGGTCGTGATTTGCTCTGTGGCTGTAAAACAGCCTCTATTACTTTTCTGCTGCTTTTGTGGCCATTCTATGTATTCATTTGAAGTAGTCTTTATAACATTTATGTTACCTAAATCTTTTTAAAACAATTTCCTGTTCATATTTTACAATGTTAAGATAAACCTAAAAAGGGCAGTTTAATATAATAATTGTGCTCTGCAGATAATTTAGTTGTGTTGACACAGTTTAGCATTTTTTGGTCTGGTTGTTTGTCAGAGGGACTGCATTGGCTTGTTTTTGCAAATTTGTTTGTGAATCTAATGTACCGTTTTCAAAACTGCAGCTTTGTTTTTGAACCGGACTGGTTGAAAATAACTTGTAATGTTGGATTATGTGGAAAAACAGCATTAAGAGTTTGACTTGCCGTTAACAGCTACATTAAGAACTAAGCATAATATCAATTCAAGTGATCTGAAAAGGGCGTCACAAAAGAAAGTAACATCATGGTGAGTTAAACCCCCAAATCCTTTAAATTGACCTCAAATCAACACTTAGATTTGAAACTTTGACACATTTTCGGGCTCCCTAACATATTAAACAGGGTTTGAAATACATACAGCTAAAGTTAAGCTTCTGGAATGGCAGCAATTTAAAACTTGACTCTGTTGAGAAACCAACCAGATCAAATGAATCATTTCTGAGAAAACAGTTCAAATATTTAGCCAGAATTATAGCAGGTTTCAGTAAAAAAGGTTTTCTCTGCAGTTAGCCAAGGGACATTTAACCAAGTATTTATATAATTTTGAACTTGTGTAGATCACAGCAACGTATGCCAGTGAGGAGAATGTATAGTAGCAGCATATCATGGTGCAATACATTTTTGACAACAGGTTAAAGTCATGAAGTTCCAGGATGAGCTGGAATCTGGGAAAAGACCCAAGAAGCCTGGGCAGAGCATCCAGGAGCAGGTGGAGCACTACAGGGACAAACTGCTGCAGAAGGTAAGAAACTAGGCCAGAGTTACCTCTAGTATCTGATGCAGGACAGAACAATAACCAAACTCCTTTTGTCATGCTTTTAAAAAGGAGAAAGAAAAAGAGAAACTTGAGCGTGAGAAAGAAAGGGAGAAAAAAGAAAAGGAGAAAGCAGAGGCACGGTTAAAAGAACTGAAGAAGGAAAAGGAGAAGGATGACACACCAACCAGGAAAGAAAGGTGATGCAGATGTTTTATGTAGTCAGATTTCTAAAAGTAAAGCTTCAACTTGACTAATGCGCCACCTGACACATCTCCCCCTCCTCTCAGAAAGCGGCATCACAGCGGCTCTCCCAGTCCATCGAGGAGCGGCAGCAGACGAGGCCGGTCATCCTCGCCGCGTTCAGAGCGCTCAGAGAGATCAGAACGCTCCGATCGATCGTACTCTAAAGACACATCGTCACGCTCATCCCATAAAGACTCTCCTCGGTCCAGCAACAAAAAATCGTCCAAGAGGTAAATGCATATATTATTTGATTTAAATGGAGGCACAGCTGTATCACTTAGCAGCTCTTCAATGCTGCTAAGTAACATTACACAGAAAAATTTACATTTTTCTAGCGTCCACATTTTTCTGAAAGGGATGAAGAAGACATTACTCCGAAAGCATTGTGAAAAGAATGGTCAGTTTGACATTGAACTCGGGGACAAAGACCTTCATTTCTAAATACATCTGAGGTATAATGAAACTAAAAATAACCATAATGACCATCGTTACATTTGAAAGAAAAAGGGAAAACTTGCAGGCCTCTGAACACCATCCCAAATGTGAAGTGCAGCGGCGGCAGCATAATGCTGTGTGGGTGTTGAGCTGCAAGAGGGACCAGTCTATTAACAATCTAGACGGCATTAGTGTATGTAAACACCAAGCTTAAATCGTGCTGTTTTCAGGAACTCTAAATGTGTAATGTCCCTTTAATCTCACTAGATCTCCATCTTCACCTCGCACACCGAAGCGATCAAGGCGGTCGCGCTCCAGGACACCCAAGAAATCAACCAAGAAGTCCCGTTCCAGATCTAGATCCCCCCACCGATCTCACAAGAAATCTAAGAAGAGCAAACACTGACATCATTTGTTTTTCGCTCGTAAACCAGTCCCTCTCATTCTCCCCCCCACCCCCATCTCTGCGCCGCATTTGATTTAAAGGTGGACTGATTTGGCAGCTGAAGATCTGCGATGGCTGTAGGTTAACGGACAGACAACAGAGAGTGGAGGGTGTTGCATGGGTTGCCATCTGGTAGATGGTATCAGGTAGATGGGGCCACTGCTGTTTTATATTGTAAAGATTTTAAGAAAAAATGTGTTTGTGTGTCCTAATTTCTCCACCGTACAATGGAAATCATCCATGTGGTAGACCACACCCATGTAGTGTGAGAGGAAAAGTCTTACATTCATGCTGTCGACTTCTGTTTTTGTAGTTCACATTAAAAAGAATTCCTAATAAACAAGTGTCATTTTTAAGATGCCTGGAGCAATGACTGATAAAAGCAGGGTTCATTTAGTTGCATTTTTTTTCATCTTCACCCACATATTCATCTTCCTACCTCTAAAAAAAACTGTTGTTCTACAACCTTTTCAAGAATCTTCAACATGAAAAGAAGTTTTTGTATAGGTCTACAGTTTTCAGGCAAGGAGAAATCAAGATTAGGCTTCTTTATCAGATAGGTAAGTATTCATTTATCCCCAACACCCAGCACCATTTTTTCCCCCTGCATTTTTAGAAATATTAAGATACAATTAATGGACTGTTTGGAATTTTTAGCTTGAAGCATTAATGAATCATTTTTACAGCCTGGCCCGTGCTAGCTGATCCTTTAGTTCCAGTATTGCAATGGAAGACAGGTGAACCTCATCGGGTCCGTCAGCGATTCGCAGAGTTCGTGCATACGAGTACCTGGGAAACGAGAGGAACAGTACAATCAGAAGGCTGAATCAGAATTAAAAAGTGCATCTTCTAATGTATTTGCATGTAATGAAACTCATTAGATAATCCAGGAAAATGCATTTTGGGTTCTTATTTGCTGGAAGCCGTAATCATTCAAATCACTTAAATTGCAACACACTGCATGATGAATGAGATTAACTTTTTGAATAGCTCTGCGTCAAAACATTTTTGACATTTACATTTATTCATATGCACTTCTGTGCAAAGAAAGACAAACTTACATCTGTGCCAGAGGGAAGTCCCCTGACACTCCGGCGCCTCCATGAACCTGGATGGCACAGTCCACCACCTTACACACCATCCTGGCTGCTGCCACCTTAATCATGGCAATCTAGAAGACATACTGTGACATTAGCATGCTATGCTACTAATTAGGCTTTAAATGCTTAGTTTTGCAAATTAGAAAGGTAATGAGCATTCTGAAATGCCGATACTAGAAGTATGAACCCCTTCTAGTTACAGTAAGGAAAACATGCTTAATGTTTGTGTTTGCAAGGGGATTTGAGATTGGGATTTAATATTTCTGCTCATATGTAAACCAGAACCACAAACTACCAACAGTGTTACCTGTTTGCGAGCGGCTTTGCTGCCCAGAGTGTCCAAGGCATGAGCAGCGGAGAGAGTCAGTAGGCGGGTCTGCTCAATCATCAGGCGGCACTCTGCAATCCAGTGAGCGATAACTTCCTTCAAACATCACAGAAACACAAGATTATTTAACCTGTCCTTCATCTGACAGCAGAAGGAAACGCCTGTATGACTCGCTCACATGCTGGTAAAGGTTTTTCCCAAACGTTCGCCTGGAAGCGGCCCGCTGACACAGCAGCTCCAGCGCCTGCTCGGCACAGCCAACAGCTCTCATGCAGTGGTGCAGCCTGCCTGGACCCAGGCGCCTCTGAGCAATCTCAAACCCTTTGCCCTCGCCTGGAGGAAAATGTATGAGTGGGGGAAGGTTATTAGGCTAACATTACTTTCTCTCTTCCATAAAACAAATCAATTTCTCAGGCTTCAAAAGGTGTCGCTCCTATTTAAGATGGGAGAGCTTTTTACCCAGGATCATGTTGGAAGCTGGGACGCACACGTTTTCAAAGTGGACCTCAAAGTGGCCACCATGGATGGCATCTGAAAAGAAACAAGGAGAATCTGTAAACCACGCTGCATCAGTTAAAGGTTCAAATAGCAAAAGGGGGATACTGAGAGACGATCCAACCATCATGTCCGAAAACGGTGAGTGGCCGGATGAGCTTGACGCCCGGCGTGTCCATAGGTACGAGGATCATGCTGTGCTGACCGTGCCTGAGAAAGAAGTTCAAACAACGCCCTTAAATAATGAAACTTATCCAAAGCGAATCAATTTTTAGATTTTTGACTAACGTTTAGTCAATTTTACAGTTGTTACCACTGATGGGAATGTGTAATCAATTCTCTGCCAGAAAATGTTGGGTGTGTGTTGGAACTTAAACTTGGAAACAAGGACAACGTGTTTTATATCGAGGGTGTGACCGTTAATAGATTTTGTTTTCATTAATACTTGCAGGGACAAGAGAGATGCAGATCTACGAGGTTTTTTTTAGATTATGTCTTTATGCAATATAAATAATGAAGATTAGTGTTTAAAAGCAAATGGACTTAAACGTAAGTAAACTTCCATCAGGAAAAGTTAATTTTAGTTGTAACCTAAAACCTCACATGTGCTGAAAACGTGAGCTGTGCAAAAACACACCCAACAAGTTAAAACCATTTGACAATGAATTGGAAACGATGAATTAAATTATATTTAATCATTTGTGCAAAATTAGAGAAAATGAATAAAATGTGTAGCATAAGCAAACAAATTATGAAAAACATCTGGAAACCCAGCTGACCTGCTGTGGCCGTGCTCAGAGCTGCTCCTGCACATAACGATGGCCACTTGACATCTGGCACTGCCCGCACCTGAAAAGACAAAAACTCTGACTTTGATTTGGATGCATGACTAGTCGCGTCATCGCGGTGGACCAGAAAAAAAAAAAAAAAGACAAGCTGAACCATCCATGCACCATGACCTTAACCACTCCATGACCTGAATATGCCCGGAAAACAGTCCTGTTGTTCCCTTGGAAGTGCTGAGCTTGGATGGAGCCTCAAGAGAGATTAACAGCACCGACAACGGGAAAAGCCACACGTTGATTTACATTTCCGCAGTTGGATTCTTTTTGGGTTTTAGATTGTTATTGGAAACAGACCACGTTTGTTTGAAATTAAACAAAAAAAAAGTATTTTCTTGACTCACAAATCCCCCTAAAGTTGCAGTTCAATGCTGCCACTAGAGGGCACTATCCTATGCTCAATTTTAAGATTCAGCATAGGAATTTTCAGCATGTCAGAAAGTGAAGAGTGAGCATAGAGATATGACTGACCTCAGTGGACATTTGAAAGATTTTTTAATATGAAAAGTGTGGCATGCATGTGTATTCAGACCCCTTCAGTCAGATACCCCTAAAATAAAACACACCCCAAATAACTGTCTTTAGACATCTCCTAATTAGAAAATAATACCCATATCTGCAGAATTCAATCTCAAAAGTAAAAATATCAACCTCTAAATGAACTACAAAAAAACTTTTGTGGTGAAAGGTTCACTAATTCATCGATTCATGGGGACTGAATACAGAAGTGCACTACACTTTTCAGTTTTTCGTATTTTTCAACTGCGTGTTCATAAATCATACAAAATACATTAAAGTTTCTAGTTGTAATTTGACAAAAAGTGATTTGATCAAAAAAAGCAGTATTTGAGAAAGAGAGAGAAATTTATTTTTCAAAAGTAAAAAGACAGTATTTTATATGAAGCACTTTTCATTTGATTTTTAGGCATTTCCTGTTTTGATGTTTGATCCTTGTGCTGTTATTGTTACTGTCTCCAAAATGTTGAAGGATTTATTTATTTAGTTCACT
This sequence comes from Phalloptychus januarius, assembly GCA_902982915.1. Lineage (NCBI taxonomy): Eukaryota > Metazoa > Chordata > Actinopteri > Cyprinodontiformes > Poeciliidae > Phalloptychus > Phalloptychus januarius. The sequence continues at coordinate 6,045,243 of CADWAE010000362.1, forward strand.
CTAAGCTTTGATAAAAGCTTTGATAAAAGCTTAGAGTGAACAAAAACCCTCCTTTTGGTTTTTTACGTCTCGTTGCCATGTTTACCAAAACATTTTGCCGTTTGTAGCGTTTTACAGTCTCAGAGGCGTGACTCCAAACTGCTGATTGGTAAAAAATACAGATTACTTTGGAATTTCCTTGGTTAGAGGTCCATTTCATGTCACGCCCATGAGGCCTAATGTACACATGGCAAGGACCGATGGCCTGACTTCCTGTTTAAATTGTTGCCCAGCTGGAAAAACTGTCCCCTAAGGACAAGACATATGGTCACCAGACTGGAACAGACAGGAAGACGTGAGTGTTTTATGAAAATCACAGCATGGTAATCTCAGCATGACTGCATGCGAACCAATTCATTGTGACAGATGTGTAGTTACTAAACAAACTGTAAATGAGACAAAATAACTGATCACACCAGCCTTGTAACCACAAACACAAAATATACAAACAGCTCCACCCCATAAAAAAAGAAAATAAAACACATCTAGGAAAGCCTGTTTGGCCCGAGGACAGGTTCAACTTTCTCACTGAACCCTTACATAAGTCACATAGACCATGATCCAAGGTGATCAAGCCCAAACAAGTCCCATCCACACTGGAATGAAAACAGACATTCCAGACTTCAGCACTGACACCCAAACATGTCATATTACTGTTTTTTAAGTCACTTAATCATCCTTCAAAATGAATTTTTTTGAGCTGTCAGGAAAACTTTTCTTTTTTTTCCTATATAGCTATTTATTTAATTTCTGGTCCCAAACAAGTCAGGTTTGTTTGCACTGTATGTACAAACACGAGGCAAGGGAAAGACGCGGAATGTGGCACAGAAGGATATTAAAAAACGATGTGGAATTTCTGAGGAAGCAGACGGAAAAAAACAAACATTGGCATCATGTTGGGTTAACAGCATCTGAAACAGATCTGCTAGTATTAATGTAATGCATACGAATACGTAAGATCTTATCTTTCACATTTATAACTGCTTTCATCCTGGTCATTTATCACGTCCTTGCTGGAAGTTCACTCTTAATCCCACAAAGATGAGACGGCCACTTGAAGCCAAAAATATCAGCTTGACAATCAATCAAATCAAGGCTGGACAATATAAGTAAAAACAATTATTTGTGACAAAATGACAATATTAGCTATCATAAACCAACATGTTCCTACATTTTCATCCTGCCATTTTCTTGGAGTTTTAGCACCTCGGACACAAAAACAGATATATGTGGTATGTTGAGTCTGTCCAACTGGCTGATTATATTTTGACAAAAAGAGTGTGAATACAAAACAACTGAATAATAACATTCAATAAAATACTCCATCCAAGCAGTTACTTTTGTTTGCAATGCAGTTATTAACATCGCAATGATGTTGCAATCAACATTACTATGTTGAAATTATTCTATCCTGATAATTGTTCCTGTCTTACATGCCTCTCTATTTTTCTGAAACTTCCAACAAAAACATCCTTTAGACTCCTGTCAAATCAACAACTCTCTAAAATATATTTTATTCACATTTAATAATACATTCATTCCTAGTCATAAAAATTCCCATCTAGGTATTGGTCATTGTGTGTTGTCTGCCCGAACCAGATATGATCCATCATGCCTTAAATCAATAAAGAAAACTATGCAACAGAAGTAATTTAACCCTCCTATACAGAGCAACTCTGCTCTATATAGGAGCATTTTTGTACATACAGTGCAAACAAACCTGCCGGTGATACTACATAGCAACCTGACCCATCCTACTGTCAGCTGCTAATATACAAAACAACACAAAACAAATGATAATGAATAATACAAAAATATTTTACTAATATATATAGTTTTTTTTTAGAATAGGAAAGGATTTATCACAGATTACTTCAAACCTCCACAAACACAGCAAAGCTCCTACTGGCACTCCCTGCTCTGCATGACAAAGAAAAATAGAGTTTATCTAAAAAGAATGAAAAACTCCACTTATCCTTACATAATGTTTTGTATGGTCCAACAAACAAAAACTGTGGGTTTCTTAGTCATCCAAACTATGTATTCAGGAAATGACCCAAACTCAGACACTGACGCGCACACGCACACACACGCGCCCATGCACACAAACGTATTCAGAGCTACGTGGAGAAGGGACACGCTCCTCGTGCCGGCAGGGCAGGGAGGAGGGCAGGCTGAGCAGTTCAGATTAGTCACTTCAGTCCTGGAGAATACACTAACGTACCTCCTCTGGACTCAGCTACAGCTTGTGTGCGGCTCACAGAGGCTTTTCTAATCCTTACCGCTCTAAGAAAAAAAAAACTGCTGACAACAGGTAAGACATTTTCTGATTAAACACTAAGCTGGCAGAGTAAAAGTATAAAAGCCTGGTTATGCTAGTTTATTCTGTTAATTGTGAATTCAAAATCCCTTTTTTATGTTCCTGAGACACTGTTTAACACAGAAACTGATCTTGTTTTTATTCAAATAGAGAAGAGTTTGATTTACAGTTGAGCTTGCAGTCAAAGTCCTGATTTAAAAGTTTTATGACGTTATTAAACTTAGAATGAAGTCATGATAAGTTTGCTTTGTTATCATTACCTCGCAAATGCAGTCATGGTGAGAAGTCCCAGTGTTTTTGCCATTTGCAAAAACCATTTCCAGAGCAAAATCAAATTTGAATGTTGATGCTGCAACTTCACACCAAAGCATCAACAGAACATTTTATATAAAGTTGATTTAATTAAGACAGCTAGGATAAAATGAGAAAAAAGTTTTAAAAAGGTAGAAACATATATATATATTAGCATTACTTAATAAACTTACCAAAAAACACCAGAAGTATCTAAAAGTATTCTAGGTAAAGTAACGCATAATTTTAATGCAAAATTAGAAGTGTAAAGTTTTCTGACAATTCCTTTTAAACACCTTTAAAACATTTCACAATTGTCCTGTAATTTGCTTGTAAAGTCTAAAACAAGCACTTTGAAAGAATGACAGCAAGTTTGAACCTGTTATAAGTGACACGCAGCTGTTGACAGTGGCGAATGCTTGGCATTTTTTTCTGTTATTCTAACATCTGCTATATTCACTGCCACTCCTCCCATTCGGAACATTGCACTTCATTATGTAACAGAACTGGACACTTTGGATGAAAGGAACAAGACCCCTGTTATCTCAGTGAGAAGTGCACTCAGCCAAGAAGAAGATCCTGAGTTATCCCCTTACTCCCTCAGGAATTATGTCATCACTCTCATAACATGTTTTGCCTTTGGGGTGGACAGGTTAATAAACTCTGCTTTGACTGAATCAAACTAGATGAACATGATCCGCCCCATAAATTATTCTCTTTAACACCTAAATCCTGATTCAAGAAATTCTTGGATTTCTCAAATTCTTTTTGTATCATAATTGATACATAAGGTATTTATGGTCCTTTATAGTTCATATTTTCCAACCAAAAGGATGTGGATTGTATGACGACTTCAAAACAAGCAGAAATACTCTTAAAACAACTTATGTACATCATAACTGATACATATTTGCCTCACAGCTTTTTATTAAAAATACTTTTAGCATCAGTCATTTGTGGCTGCAGGACACTGTTCTAAAATTGATTAATTAATTATGTGCAGCCAACATTTTTAAAGAAAGACTTTGTACTCCATGAAAACTTCATCTTTGATTTAGATCTTTGATCAGCAAGTAGAAGAAGGAGAAAGGAGTTAAATGAGTAGGTTTTTTGGAAGCCAACAGCTTATTTATAGATGTTCTCAGAAATCAGCTTATTAAAAATGATGACAGCCTCATTAGGTTAACAAAGACTTTACTGTATGAGGCAGTGAGACTGTCCGGAAACATTGTCCTCTACATGTGCAGTGAAGTGTCAGGAAACGGGCATTGACGTCATAACCAATATGTCTCAAAGGTCTCACATATAGGGTTGTCCTGTTGAAGCTGTGCAACAGAACCAGGATCCTGGGTTTGAAGTGGGAGAGAAAAAAAAAGTTTGCATGTCACCTTCATCCCTTGCTGCACTCATTTCCTGTCAGTTTTGGATTGCCCCTGCAGCCATTATTACACTGATAGGGGGAAAAAAAACAAGCTGCACTGTTAACTGATATAAATGTCCCATCTTAAATACCCTAAAGTAGATGATATCAGCTTGCACAACAGGTTGTACAAGTACAAGTCTATAGACAGATTAAAGTTTGCGGATCACTTGGCATCGCTCGCTGCATGCAAACTAAGCAAACTCAAAAAATAATTAGAAGCTCTTCGGGCCAGTTGGGTTGTTTTCTTTCATCGCCCTCTGCAGAGCTCCGTTTACTGTTGTTCTTGAAGTCCACACACATGCCTGACAGGCTAGACTTTAGGGAAAAGCAGGGAAGATTCCTTTGAACCCAAACAGAATTCCCACTTCCTGTTTCACCACTGCCTGCAAAAGTATTCATCTCCCTATAACGTGTTCAAGGTTTTTCCCACATCAACTTCCTTATATTTTATTGAGACTTCTACGTAACACACCAACTCTAAATAGTGCCTAAATCTGAAGAGGAAGGAAAATGATGCAAAGTTTTGTCAATTCCCCTTTTGGTGATTAGATTTCTAAGAAGTGTGGAGTGCATTTTTGTCCCCCCTGATGCAGTACAACAGCCTAATTAGTAATTACATTTTTCACAGATAATTATTTTTTTTATCTAAACCATTGTTTTGTAGCTCTGGTTGTGTTTAGGATTATTGTTCTACATTTTGATTTCTCTAGTAATGCCCTGTATTAAAGTCTATAGGTTTAGATTTACATACAGGACAAAGTTGTTTTTCCATCAACTTTGACAAAATGAGAAAAGATTTAAGGAGTATGAATATTTCCGGCAGTGAAATGTTCTAATAGGCACATCTTCAAATTCTGCTCTTTCTATCTGCAGGAAACATGGAAGACTTCTACACCGGTGATGATGCGGACATCAGTTTCAACGATACTTATGAGTACGACTATGAACACAGCGTCTGTGAGAAAGAATCGGTGCGCTCTTTTGGCAGCGTCTTCCTCCCAATCATCTATGCCCTGGCTCTGGTGGTGGGCCTGGCTGGGAACGCCTTGGTGGTGGTGGTCTACACGTCCAAGTTGAGACTCCGGACCCTGACTGACATGTGCATCCTGAACTTGGCCATCTCAGACCTGCTGCTGCTCTTCACCCTGCCGTTCTGGGCCGCTGACGCCGTCCATGGCTGGAAGCTGGGCGTGGCCGGCTGCAAACTCAACTCCTTCCTCTACAGCACCAACTTCAGCTGTGGCATGCTGCTGCTGGCATGCATCAGTGTGGATCGCTATCGGGCGGTGGCCCACAACTCAGCAGGCAGAACTGGGACGGGTACTCCAGTAAGGAGGCAGTGGATCCTGGTGTGTGGGGCACTGTGGGCTTTAGCCAGCTTTTTTGGCCTTCCTGAACTCATCTTCTCCACGGTGAAGACTTCCCATCACAAGACCAGCTGCACAGCCATCTACCCAACTAGCATGGCCCGACCTGCGAAAGCTGCTCTGGAGCTGCTGGAGGTCATCCTCCGCTTCCTTGTTCCCTTCCTGGTCATGGTGGTCTGCTACTCGTGCATAGGCCGGGCGCTAACTAAGGCTCCTGGCGTGCGCAGAGAACGGAAATGGCGTGCACTTCGGGTCCTCCTCATCGTTGTCGCCGTGTTCCTGGTCACCCAGCTGCCCTACAACGTGGTCAAGCTGTGTCGAGCGATGGACATCATTTACCACCTCATCACGGACTGCGAAGTGAGCAAGCGCTTGGACCGTGCTCGGCAGGTGACAGAGAGCCTGGCACTCACCCACGCCTGCATCAACCCTGTCCTCTATGCCTTCATCGGGTCTTCCTTCAGAGGACATGTTCTGAAGGCTGCCAAGCACCTTGGACAGAGACTTGGAAGACACTCGAGGCAAGTCAACGAGGAGCCGGCGGTGGAGATCGCACTCCACTCAGCGAGTCAGAACCAGTCTCAGTCTGGTTCGGAGGACCAGGACACCAGCACATTCACTATCTGAGACTTTAGCATGTACAGTGTTAGCCATCTTTACTGCCACTCTTGGTAAATATGTGCTAAAAGCCTCAAATTAAATTATTTTTTTTGCAGTAGCATATTCTCAAACTAAAAGAAGTTGAGAAGAAAAATCTCTTGCTAAGAAATATTTATGGCATAAATATTAGAAATAATTGACACCCCCGTGAGTCCTTTGCACAAATCATAATTTCCCATAGAATAGAACACATACTATGACATTTTAACAGAAGTAGCACTCAATTCAAATTAAATCAAAGTTTACCAAACTCTGCACATTTACCATTTCAATGGCAGGTAACTGAGACTTAATGGATGAATGGATGAATGAACTAAAAGGTCAATTATTCTTATTTTCCAGAATTAGAACTTAGCATGTTTAAGATCATTATTATTTAATTTTAATAGATTTTTTGTCATGCAACAAGTGCTCTCACACCTAACGTGAGGGTTGGGCATGAAATACTTTATTTTCATTTTCATTTTATATTTTTAAAACAATTATTTTTCATCCAAATCATTTAAATGTAAAATGCTAAACAGCCTGAATTAATATACCTTTTATTCAAACCTCCCCCTCAAAGACCTTTAGTCACAAACACCCACATATTTATATACAGATAAGCAAATCGATGGGGAAACTTAGGATAAAGTGTGTTGCCTGGGGCGCATCAACACGAGGCAGGAGGAAACTGGAATGTAACCCATAATTTTCTGATTGTAAGGCACTACATTAACTACTGAGTCACTCTCAGGACTTTGTCAATGACTTCTTGAAGCCTAATATTATCATGCTAAAGTGTTTTAAAAGCCTTGCAGAAACCCTATTCTTAATTTTACAGCGTATGATTATCCTACTGTAAGAAAAGAGAAATTTGTTGGAGGCTTTTTACAGATATTTACCACGGGCACACATAGAATTCTCTGATACTATATGCCTATTTACTTGATATATATATTTACATGCATTAGCCGTCATACAAGCTAGGCAGGAGTAGCCGCACATAACTTAATGGCTAAAAACATATGTAATATAGCGTTATACGCACTAAGCTATGTGTTTTGTATAAATTATGTATTTTCATAAATAAAAGAACAGTGACAAGCATCTGTTACAATTGAAGGCAGCTGAATCACAAGTTGCTCAGGGGAACCGTTCAGAACAACTCCAATCCAACTTTACAATCAGCCCTGTCTTCCAAAATCTCATCTGCATCGCATTTCATCACATCCTGCGGCTTTGGGTTGGGATGACGGATGGCTCGGTTGCACAGTGGGTGACCCATTGAGTCGAAAAACATTTGGCAAGCAAAGACAGGAGAGCTCGCAGCAGGAAGGACCCTTCCATGCCATTAGAGTAATAAACAGTAAAGTCTCGTGTTCCTTAGAGGAGCTTAAAGCCTAACCGCTGTTTTTCATCCACTTATATTTGTTTATTTCAATAAAGTAAAGTTTAAAGAGCAAATGATTTGCAGTGGAGAAGAACCTCCCACTAGATTTTTTTTTTTTTTTTATGATGCCACTATGCACGATAATGCCAGACTAACACTGATACACATCACATATTGGCTCAGAGTGCTGGGTGGCCAGAGTCCAATGCATAATAGTTTGTTTAAGCCTCTTTGCTCAACAACAAAGAAGGTTGAGTTTGTCTTGGCAAAGCCTGGTCTTAAAATCCACCTCTGATACTTCCAACAGACACGAAATAATCTGTTTACTTTTTTTGGCGTGTTTAGTAGCTATCAGTCCACCTGAGTCAGCCTCTCTAAATCCTTAAAGAACATTGGTTCTTACATCAAAGACAGATGTTTAACCTCTGAACGTAATAAATAATAAATAAAACACTGCTTAGGTAAACCTAAGCAGTGTTCAAATTTATAAAACAAAACCCGTAGTAGAAAACCACGTGCTGACGAGGTACGGGAAATTGCAAAAGTATTATCACCTTCACAAATTGTCCCACTGCAACCACAAAGTGATGTAGATTAGTGCAAGGGGAGAAAAACATTAATTTAAAAAACACTTTTTACAAATGAAAATCAGAAAAGCAACCTCACTAAAATCCTGTGCCGCTTTCAGGCGTCACCCAATTAGTAACCAGTCAACCAGCATGCGGTTTAATCTCAGCATAAATATGACGTCTTCTGTGACAGCCTCAAAGGTTTCTTACATCAACCGACAAACAGCATCATGAGGAGCATACAGCAGACGGGTCAGAAAGGAAGCTGGTTGCAAAGCAGCATCCCCAGCTTTGAACATGTCAGAGTTCAGTCCGTCATCTGGAAATGACAAGCGACTGCTATGCAGACCTATCCAGAAAGGGACTGTCTGGGACAAAACAGAGCTTTATTCAGAGGAGATGACAAGAAGCCTATAGTAACTCTAGGCAACAGGCATCAACAGCTAAGGCAGAAATAAGCCTCTGGTGATGAAAAGCCACAAACCGTTCTGTTTTGAAGATCATCAGAATTATGTAGAAAACGCGGCAAACATGTGGAGGAACGTCAGATGGAATCGGTTGTTTGGCCTTGCATGCAGAACACTATGTCTGGCTAAAAACTGATACCGCACATTCCCCCAGCGAGACATGGCGGTGGCAGAATTATGCTGTTCGGATGTTATTCCTTTGCAGGGTCACGAAGCTGGGCAGAGTCAGTAGGTGGATAAACTGAGGGCAATACTGGAAAAAGACCTGCTAGGAACTGCGAAAAGAGGTGAGACTCTTTTTGCACTCAGTAGAACCGCCTGAAATAACCAGACAGAACCACAATCCTGTTGTTTAAACTGAGGTGTTAACATGGCCTACACTCAAATCTGAACGAAAATGTGCCCCAAGATTTGAAAACTGATGTTCACAGATGCTATCCGTCCACTCTCACTATGCTAGAGCAATTTTACAAAGACTTAACTGCAGCAAAGTATTCAGTCCGGGGGGCAAAATACAAAAGCATCCCACACCTTTCAGATATTTTTGTTTATTATAAAAAGGTGGAAAAATACTGTGTATTTTTATTCTGTCACTATTGTGTACTGATGTACAACATAAAAGCCTAATAACATACAAACTAAAACTGAGGTTTTGTCTCATTTCAGAGATTTAAGGTTTAAATTAAAGCGACAGTAAAGGCATGAAATAAAGGACTCAATGGAAAAATTGAGATTTACTTTAAGAATCGCACCACATATGGAATGCATGGCCCTTCTCATTCCTCCAGAAAAACAAGTGCAGAATTCCACAGTTTGAAAGAGATAAAAAATATATGAAGAAAAACATGTGGTTTGCAAAGTTTTTACTTGTTTTGCTTGTGGAACGGTGCCCCCCCCCCAGAGCAGGAAGATAACAGATAGCAAGCCTGGGAGTAATTTGAGTGCATTATCATGCCCATGGGACAGAATTATACAGCTTCCACACCACAGAGTTGCATTGCCAACCTCTGTGCACCCTTTCATTTAGAAACCACAGCTTTAGAAGGTGAAAACTGCATCTTTATGTGATGCATATGCTTCGGAGGAACTCTAATAGGTTTAAGTCAGGGAGTGTATTTCTACGGGAAGTAGCTGTGCTTTTAAAACGGAAACTAAATTGTTTTTTTCTGACCATGAAACCTGGGTTAAGGAAGTTCCTTTTTTGTTTCATTATGGTGCAAAACCAAACCAAAGAATCCCCCTAGTAGATTCTCTGGGACACACCCGGACCACGTCGCTGAGGAACCAGCATTGATTACTGGAAACAATGAGTCGACCACAGCAACACTACCTTGGAATTGCGCTAAATTACAACAGCTCTGTCAAGTTTCACTTGTCTTATTTCCTTACGTAGTGAAGTCAAACAGATTGAGTTTAGATATTATGACTCATAGGGATATAAAAAAAACGTTTTACTTTTATAAATCACATACTTCAGTGCAATAACCACAGGTCGCAGAGAGCAACAAGCCGTCCATCAGTACACCCACATTCTTCCTGCTAACAGGAAGATATAGTCAATCTGGCAGAGGATCTTTGTCACATCACAAAATTCTTTCCATCGCAGGACATTTTGCATCCAAGAAAAGGAGGAAGGTTGAGCAGAATGTCAATGCAGATGTGTGACAGACTTGAACTATAAACTGTGGATTGATGGCAAGAAGGAAGAAATTCAGGAGAGAAAAGAATTCAAGTGCAATTCAACAGCCAGTTTTTCCATGATAATGAGAGGAAAACTTTCAGGTCACACACATCAAAAAAACAAACAAAAAAAAAAAACACATTTTGAATATGATTCATAATAATGTGAATTCCTTCTGTAGTTTTGGGGATTTAAAAACCCAAATATTTTTTTTCATACTCCACATTTAAGGTAGAACAGAGAAGGATTTTTCTGGAAAGCCCCCCATAACAAGGGACACACCCAGCTATGGTGTGTCCCTTGTGCCATCGAGACACCACTCTTTGCTTTTTATTATTTTTTTCTTTTTACCAACCTGCTCGTTGTGTGTGGTGGCAACATCAACATGGATTCTCATCCGGCCCTGTTTTAAAACTTTAATTGCTGCTTTGACTGTACATACATGCAAGTTTGAGCCAGTATTTGTTTTCAGGCAGCAATTTCTTGACATATTAATTAAAACACAGATTGGCTTTACTGGAATGCAAGGGGCCAGGAAAACACTTGCAGAAGTAATTCTACTGTGTCTTTTTTTTTGTTTTTAGCAGCTTCTTTTCCAAAAATAAAGTCATCTATGTTATCGCTGCGAAGTATTTTTATAGAAATAAGTAAGCAGTTATAAAAGTTGAACTTGTAAATTTTTACAAGACAGTAGCGATAGTGTCACAGCAGAAAAAGAAACACAGATACATCTGCACAGGTGTTGATTTTACTACTGGGGGAAAAACATGACAAGGAGTTGTGACACTGCTGCATATTAAAGTCTAGCTGCCATATATCTGTGTTGTGAAGCACCCAGCAGGCTGTTTGGTGCTATCAAAGTTAACAAATGTCACTACTTCAGTTAGCAATGTTTCAGTATATTTTTTATGAAGAAATACGTCTTCAGGAGTTGCTGACAGTCTGCGTCACAAACGCACAACCCACCCAGAATAGATGCTGCAATTTTACTGAACTTCTAACTTTTTTTGTTTAAATTTACATGCTGAATTGTCACAGTAGAAGAAGTTAACCTGCTGTATTAGCCATTTGGACCAAATACAAATGATCTCAAAATTGCTTAGTAACTCACTTCAGAGGTAACACTTATTTTCCCTGACTCACATGGAGAGACTCTTAATAACACTTAGAATCCATGACCTTTCACTATGTTGATCTTCTGGCAAACTAAAAGCCTATTTTTCACAAAAAAAACCCAAACCACATTCAACACTTCTGAGCTCATAAAAAAAGTTTTATGTTATATAATAAGCATTGTATGAGTCATCTGTATAGTTTTATGGTCCATATGAAAGCACTTTGAGTTCATGTGTATCTCTTTAAGGCTCTGCTTAGCATGTATAAAAAGAATGGATAACATCTTGTTTACATCTACAGCTTGTTCCCTCAGAGACAAACCTTCGGGTGGACAACAAAATTTTCAGGTTTATGCTTCCCAAAACGTTCTCTTGTTTTATGAGTCTGTTCCATTTATAAAACGCTCTTAAATGAGCTCTGTTATTCCAAATAAAACTACTTGTACTGCGTTTATTAAGTTCAAAGCGTTCTAAGTGCATCTTGAGATTCGAACAGGATAGAAACCTTTTATAGAGGATCAAATAATGTTTGACGTACTCACCACTGCTCCACCACTTTTTGCCGTTTATGATGTAGGTGTTTTTGTCTCTTTGGAGTCTGCACTCCATGTTTGCTGCATCGCTGGAAGCAACATCAGGCTCTGGTGGTAAGAATTTAGGAGAAAATGAGTCAGCGAGACTTCCAGAGGTTCCCCGTGTCTTTGTTTTAAACTCAGATTCCAGGCCACAGTGAGTAATTAATATAAATAAAACAAAATGCTCAACTCCAAAATGTAAACAATTGATCAGCAAAAGAGGGATTCATGTTCCCACGTCATCCGATGAAAGAAATAACTGTCAACTTCCCCCCATCAGAAACAAATATAACAAACAAAAAAAAAACAATTGTGTTTAGAAAAACCACAGGGATGTTCACATTTTCTGTAATCACCTCTGGCAGTGGCGTGTCGCCATTTCCAGGCAGCGTGGGAAGCACATGGATGGAAATTATTCAGTATTTGTTGCCATTGGCAGGTGATGTTTTGAAACGCGAGACTTACAGTGTCGGTAGCAGCTGAAGGTAGTCTAACCTCGCTTCAGACCACAACCATTCACATGAATCCAGTGGAAAGAAGCTGAAGGATTTTGTAAGAGTAGATCAGAAGTTTCGACTTTCCGATTCTTTATGAGTTCAGCTGTGAACATTTGTGTTCACGCCCTGCTTTACAAAGGACAGGTTATTCCAAAAGTATTCAAATCCCTCAAAGCCTTTCAGGTTTTTCATGGTTGAGCCAGAAACTCCATTATGTGTTCATGCTAACTGCAGCTATAATTCTTTCTGGAGCGGTGCTCTGTAAGACGTTCAAAGACTGGAAACATCCTGCGTGCCTTAGTTTTCTTGATGTTGTTTGTTCTTTAACAAACCTTGGAGGTCTTCACAAAACACCTGGATTTACGTCGAGATTAGATCATATACAGATGGATTTTATTTCAAAGCATCCAAGCAAAGAGGGGTTTGCTTGAATGCAGACTTTTAGATTTTTATTTGCTAAGTGATATATATATATTTTTTTTAAATCACATATTTGATATCTTGTTCTTAATAATTTATTCTTCTGATGATCTATCACATAAAGTCCTAATATACATTTAAATTTATGTAAAGTGACTAAAAGTGAAGTACTGTGACACAGTGTGAATGCATTTGCAAGAGAGAAATCAAAAGAAGGGGAAAATAACTGAAGTGTGATCCTTCAGGATGAAGGGGAAAAACTCCTGAATCAAAACACAAAGTAAAGCTCATAAACTATCTGGTGTCCATTTAGAGGAAAGTTTGCACACACAGATTCCTCCCTCATAAAAATACTTGATTCTCTACTGGTATGTTACACTTGAAATCTTCATGGCCAAGGTCAATGCAGACCAATTTCTAAATATACAAATTTTACTGTCAATTCCTCTGTTCTAAAAATCTGCTATGTATTCTGAATCTATTTTATGTATATCCAGATCCATTTTGGAGGATTTTGATCTCAACAACTAGCCAATAAAATAGGGAGCACTAAACTAAACCTCCAAGCTTCCAGTAGCAGAAATAAACGGTGGCTGAGTCTAAATATCCAGGCAGTGGAAACTGTTGCTGCAAAACCACATCCATTGAGGAGAAGCTTTAATGTTGATGATTAATCCCAGGAGGTTTGACCTTTACTGTTAACAGATGTTATGTTTTAAGCAGAGCCATAAAAAAAAAAACAGAAGGAACAAAACACTCTAATGGAAAGTTTATTCTTCGTATTTCTCGATCTCTCTCTTTCTCGAGTGATTGTATTTGCAAAAAATATTTAGCAACCTAATCAAATTTAAGTGCAACCTAAGGGAAACTACTTAAAACTGTCCACTTGTGACTGAATGACTTGCAGGTTTACAATATGAACAAGCTTTGCATGGTGTCACTGAAGTGTCTCAAGCTGCCCCCCTTAAATCACAGCTTTTCATTTTACTTCACCTTAAAAGCATATCATTAATAAAGTCGTGGACAAATTAGAATAAATCATTTCTTAACCTCAGATTTTTCCCCACTGCATGAATGAACTAAATTTAAGTTTTCTACATTTTTATTGCGTGAAATTTTGCAATAAAATATAAATAAAAAGATTTCAAAGCTATTTCTTCTTTTTTTTTCAGCATGGTTGCTGATAAATACTTCATCTTATTGATACCTGTCATACAGAAGCAGGAGCGGATTTCTCCGCTGAGTAGAGGCTCCAGCCATTTCTTCTTCTGCTCCTCGGTGCCGAACATATGGAGCACCTCCATGTTTCCTGTGTCTGTGGAAAAACATCATTAATGGAGTTTCTACACACCAATTCTATTGGAGGAGTTCTTTAATCAGAAATATTTCTTAATAAACTAAGCCAATAGACTGAAAAAAAATATATATATATTCCTATGTCTTGGTACCAAGACATGGCTCTTCACAAAAACAAGTCAGGCAAGGGTAACATTAATGAGGGAAGAAGCCCCTGGTAACTCTGGAGGAGATCCAGGTCAGGTGAGAGATTCTGTAACCATTAGTGCTGCAGTTCACAAATCTGGCCTTCATGGGAGTGTGGCAGGAAGAAGAAAGTCCCATTGGAGGGGAAACACATGGAAGCAGGTGCTCAGCATGAGGTAATACCAAAAATGGATGTTTTACCCTTCCAAACAAAATGATCTATGTTGTGCAAATCACAGTGGATTTTTTTCCTGTTATGAGAGAAATAATAGGATCCCAGAGACAGGTGCTGTGGGGTGGTTAATATAAAGCTTCTGGGGAGGATGAGGAAAAACTTCCATCATTGCTGAGGTAAACTCCCAGTCCCCAGCTCACATATCAGGCTTAGAGAGGAGTCAATGATGCAAAAATCTTCAAGAAATTGGAACCTCCCAACACAAGAGCCAGGCTTCTTCTTGCAGATTTTTTCTGAGTTCAATACTAGGTAACCTCGCATCTTGGCAGAAAAGCTCCCTTAAATTAATCTAAAAAAACAGCTTAGTTCTGTGGATAATGGACTTTCTGAAAAAGAGGCCACAAAGGATGTAAGTGAATATTCTGTACTGAGATTTGACTACAATACCACAGAGACTGTAAAAAAGTGTCACCGGGCATGGTAGTGGCTGCAGTCGTCAATGCGGCCGTCATGGTCGTGGTTGGAGTCCAGCCCTGTTGACCTTTGCTCACATCCCCCTCTTTCACAATCCACATTCCTGTCATTTCAGGAATGTAGGTCGCAGACCAACTATGATCTCTTGCTATGCTGCTGCACTCTCTTCTCCTTGTACTACTCATGTGCCTCGGAAAAAATTCATTCATTCATTCATTGCATTAAAAACCAACACAGAACTTCAGCGAAACCCGGTAGTTGCGGCATCCAGGTGTTATTATTGTCACTTTTTTTTTTGTGTAGAACTAAATGCAACTGCGAGTCTCTAGAAAAACATGATATCTGACGCTCACAAATCTGACTGAGTTTGAGAAATTTTCCAAAGAGGAATGTGCAAAATTGACAGATGTGTCAAGACTTGCATACAAAGACTGGCAGCTCTAATTGCAGCAAAAGCTTTTCATAGAGGCTGCAAGTCAGATTTTTTATATTTTTATTTGTAAAAGAAAGTCATGTATAAAAATTATTGCTCTGTGTTGTTCTTCACATAAAATCCTGTAGGTGTGGTTGAAAAAGGTTAAGCAGCTTGACCTGCTTAACCTTTTTCACATGGTTAAGCATTCTCCAGCTGTCCAGTTGTGACAGCTGGAGAAAATGTATTTTGCATGCAAAGAGAACTTAAACAGAACATGGGACAAGTTAATATATTCGTGTAACTTAAATAAATAAATGATTGTGACATTTATGAGCCCATTATCTCGAAAACACCTCGGGATACGACATTATTTAGTTGCTTTCTTTTTTCTTTTCTTTTTTTTACCTGGAGCTTGGCAGTTGAACACTTCAGGAGCAAAGAGGCAGTGGCCCGTTTCTTCTGCAATGTAGGCATAATCCAACTGAGTGAGTCCACTGACTGCCGGCAGGAACAGGTTCCACAGTCCGGCCTGCTTGGCTTTCTCCTGGACTCACAGAACAATATTTATTACAAATCTGTTAAACAGTATGAATGACACTGGCTGAGTCCATGGCGAAGACAATTTTGTTAGACTTTGTTAACAATGAAAGATCTGGTGAAAAAGGACTGAAATCCAAAGTTAAACCGAGTCGGTATATTCTTCCAGCCTACCTTTAGATCCTCTATTATTTTTGGAGTGTGCCACCTCAGAGGAGACTGGGAATGTTTAGTGTAGTATTCTGCAATTTCCTGAGGAAATAAACAATTGCATTATGAGAAAAAAAATAACTCCAATCATGAATTTTTCTCATCAGTGAAAAGCCTTCTCATGCAATACAAAAGGTTAATTTGCTCAAGTCTTAAACTGTATTTTGTTGGTTTGTTTTGGTGTGCCCAGTTCTTTTACAAGAAAGCCAAGTCAGTAGAAATTCTTTGATGTTCAGTGAACAATGAAGGCTCAGTGTGCAGTAAAAAGCCAACAGACTTATGGTTTTCTCAATTTAATTATCTAATTCATGTGGCATGCACGAATTGGTCTGTCAAATCTTCCCACGTCAAAATGAACCGTCAGTCTGGGCAAATAAAATGCCCCCCCATCCTCATTGAAGCTCTTGGCACTAACCTGCTGAGCAGGAAGCACATACTGCTGCATGAAGTCTTTAACCTGCTGGAGCACAGCCTGGCCTTTGGCAGTTTGAAGGAACAGCCTGTCTTTTGTTGGACCTGCGAGTGGGCTGGCAGGAAACACATCGGAAACATGTGAAAGGTTGGCAGGATACACTCGTCCCAACAGCTGAGTGCCAAGCTCCAACTCCTGCTTGCTTAAGATCAGTCAGCACGTGGATTCAATTAGTATTCTTACCTACAACAACAACAAATTCTGGTAACGAGCCTTTTGATGTCAGCCATGGTGGGCTGTAATTATACTGCTTTGTTCACATTAAATTCATCCATCCATTCATTATCTGACACGCTTATCCCAAGTTGGATTTGGGAGGGGTGCTGGTGTCGAGTGACAGGCGAGGTCACCCTGGACAGGTGGCCAGTTCGTCGAAGGGCTCACATTAAATTATGACTTTTAAAATAAGTGGATTTCTGAGCATTTTTCATTACATGAGTGGAACTAACCTTTTGGCTAGTTGCAGCGCCACTTTAGCCAAAGGCTCGACATTCTGGCCGTACTGAGCAGCATCAGGCGCGCTGGCGTTACCCAGAAGATAACGAGCATAGACCCCCTGCAATAAAACAGAAAAATAATAATTTGATGTGAAAGACTCACAACTGTCTTTGCAATATAAGTGGGTGTAACTCAACGACTGGCATGGATGCAATATGTGGTACTATTCCATATTTCAAGTGTCACATATCCAGACGATGCATACGAATAATGTATTTGGCCAGTTGAGTGGATGCTAATGCTCATTGTAAAGGGAATGTTATGCAATATTGATGACAGAAAAAGAAAAGGCAGGTTAATAAGTGACATATACTGTCATTTAGGTTTACAGCCATGCAATAAACAAATAACAAATAAACAAAGCAATGTGATGCAAATGATACCGGGTGGGCATAATGTTTTTTTATAAACAAAACTCTGAAAAGTGTGTCTTGCGTTTGTGTTCAACCCCCGTTAAAATAAAATCAAGTGAAAGCTACTGCACTCAAAGCTTGCCAAATTGCTGTATATTCCTGAGCTGCATTTTTTAATATTTTTACCTTTACTGCAATTCACTAATATAAGACAGGTGTGATTTATATTGTGTTATTTTTTTATTAGTTCTTTCTGAAGCATTTTTGACTTTTAAAATATAATTTCATACTGAAGGAGAAGAACCAAAGATTAAACATTACTGTCTCTAGTCGTGAGAAAAACTATTCGCAGGCTGAAAGCTCGATGAAGTCTATAGATGAGAATATAAAGATCGACAGCGTACTGACGATCATAAGATTTTCCTGCCATAGTCTAGATAACTATATCTTAAAAGGTTGTACATTTTGAAACTGCTACACCTGTTGAGGCTTGTGAACTACGCAGTTACTTCTCCATACCTTGATAGTTGCCAAGGAGATGAATATAAATTACTTTGCATGAGGGCTTTTATGGTGTTATTTTAACGTTTAATGCAACACATCCGCCTCTCTGCCTGCAGACTTCTACGCCAAAGTCGACAATTTCTGGGTGTTTGTTGAAAGGTAACTGAGCACAACGTGTCACCAGATCATATCAAGAGCATAGGCAACAACAATAAGCTATTTTGCAAAGAAGAATGGGCAACAGTTTCAGTTTCTACTAAGACACCCCAAAAGCCCTAAGCATGTCGCAGCTTTATCTACAGTGAAGTGGTACCACATAGTATTGACTCAGCAAAGCTGAACATAAATGCATGTCATATGGCCACAAATTTCAGTGCGTTATTAGTGTAAGAAAAATAAAGAATGAAAAAAAATGAATGACTTTTTAAATTCTCAGAAAAAAGGTCTTAAAATGTGACATGCAAGAGATACTGATATGGTTTAGTTCTATCACAACTGGATGTGGTGGAAAACCTGAGAAATTGCAGCCGCTTTAAAGAGAGACAGAGCCAAGTAGAAGTTCAGCGGCGGCAAAGAAGCAGATGGGATCCCCCGACACTGGCAGTAAATGGAGATCAGGTCACTAGGCGATGGGATACCTGCACAGACAAAAGTTTATATATAGATACAGTATATATATATATATGTTTTCATATATATATGTATTTATAAATATATATTTTGCATTACCTTCAACTTCTTTAGGGTTGAATATAAAGCTTTTAATGTTGAGATCAGTGGGGCGGTAGAGAGGCACGAGGAAAAAGGCCAGGTCTACTAGAGGGTTCCCAGTGGTGGACAGCTCCCAGTCTAACGAGGCCATCACCCGGGTCTGATCGTAAAAAGGACAACCAATGAGGTAATTGGTGAAAAATGCATTCTGTGATCATAACAACCTTCTAGGAAGTCTTGCCTCAGTTGGGTGGAATATCAAGTTGTCAAGTCGGTAGTCTCCATGGACAAGTGTGACCTCATCATCTTTATCTGGTAAGTTTCTCATCAACCAATCACAAATCTCATTCACAGCAGGAATGTCTCTATGGGCTGATGCGGTGTATTGCTTCGTCCATGTTGACACCTTGAAAAATGAAGCAACATTTTTTTTTTACATTACAAATCTGACTACATACATACAGATTTAAGGAAGATTACTAAGTGCAAAGTGTTTAGCTAACTTGTCTCTTGCAGTATCCCGGCCCTCTCCCAAACCCCTCAAGCTTTAGTGATGGCAAATCCAGTGAATGCAACTTTGCCAGGTTTTCCACTGCAACTGTATATATGGATGTCCTTTGAGCTGGAGTCATTCCAGGGAGTTGAAGATCACTGAAAATGCGGCCCTACTCATGATAAAACACACACACACAAAAAACAAAACAGATAAAAATAAACTGAATGGGTATGTTATTGTGTAGTACATAGAGTACATTGAAGCAAAAGTATTCACACCCCTTGAACTTCTTGAACATTTCCATCATAAATTTTCATGTATCTTAGTGAATTTAAGTGTCCAGCACAAAGCTGTGCATAGTTATGAAACAGAAGAAAAAATGCTTGAAAGGGACTGTGTGAAACAGATCAAATAAATGCATATGTTATTGTACAGTCATGCATTCAAATGCTTACCTTTACATGTTCCATCAAATAGAACTCTGTTCCGATTACTTCAGCATCATTGCAGAACAAAAGCGGCTGAGGAACAGGAAAACCAGCAGAGAAGAGAGCCGTCTGCACCCGGTACTCTCTGTCCACCTGCAGGATGTCCGGACACAGGTGAGCACCACTGTATGCAACATGGAACGCCCTCTGAGCGCTAAGGCCACATTTGGGTTGTTCACACAATAAAGGTGAATCTTGGGTGTTGACACATCATATAAAGATTTTAACCAGACTAATTATTATTACACTTATCACCAATAACCTGACGGCTGCCAAACATCTGAATATCAGCCATTATATATCATCATTCCTTGGAGAAAAAAAACAATTAACTGTAATTTTGCAATGCTATCCTGTGCAAGCACTGTCACTTCTAAATATTGTGAAAATTCAGATTTATTTAAGAAAATATATTTTGAGAGTAAAGTTTTAAAATCTGTGCACAAAAGTGAAAAACTACTATTTCACTTAAAAAAAACTCAACCAACTGTACACATAAAGCAAGAAGAAATTGCCTCATCCTTTATGTGAGGCATCGTCATGCGTTAATGATAATTAATATGCGTTAATTTTTATTAACGCATATTAATGACAATATCGCGTTAAGTTGACGGAATAAAACAGAGTCCCATCACTGTTCCAGTAACAATCTACAAAATAAATAGGGTTGTACTGCTGCCCTCTGCTGGAAAGACACAAAACTGCATCCAGAAAGTTAGCAAATTTACGTGCAATAATGTGTTTAAAGTCTTGAAACATTGTTGCGCACTTGATTGACCACTCATGAGTAAAGCTCACCTTGTGCGCCCCCGGCAGCAGCTCACCGGGGGGCTTCTTCCTGAGAACATAATTAGTTGAAGGTGTCTGAATCAGGAAGGTTGGGTTTGACTGGCCAGCGCTGCAAAGATAAAGGATATCGTTAGCATTCTTATCATTAGTTACTGGGAAAGTGAAAGCAGACTGCTGAAATGAGTTATTTTACCTGTACTGTCTCACGGTTAGACTGTCGTTCTTAGATACCAGTGACTTCTCATACAGGTGTCTTTGAAGGTTGCCAACATTGAACTTATGTTGTTCTCGCACAGCTGTTAGTTGGTCTCCCATGTCTCAGGCCAAGTCTTCTGGTTTAATCATTACCTGACACTGTTGAGCTGAGCGAACAGCACAAACGTCTCACAGGGCTGAAGTTGGTTTCTTATTCAAAGCTTCAATTTGACCACTGAATAAAGCACTACTTAAACAATTATGTGCCACATTGCTCGGGATTTGTGAATCATCTGCTTTGTTTATGAAAAATGAAGGACATTTCAGTGCTATAGGCTCTAAGTAGTGAAGAATATTTCTTCCAAGTTTTGTTTTTTCTTGTTGCAATTTTTATGCACAACCCCATCTAAAAATCCTGCAACAATAGCACTGAAAATGTCTTTAGTGTTTTCTTATTAGAAAGTTTTTACAAATTATATATTAACATCTTTTTTTTATATTTCAGTATTCCAGGTTAACCAGTATTAACTGGAACTAGGAGAACTAGGAGGAACCCTAGTTCTTGAGAACTTTACTTTTTTTTTACTGCACAAATTAATAAGTAATAATAATAATAGTAATAATGATAATAATAGGCATGCTAAATAAAAATAAACTTATATTTTAATTTAATATTATTTTATAATTTCTATCTATTAATATTAATTTTATTTTCTTATTTAACTATTAAAGAAAACTCCATTCTGGGTTTGTCCAGTCTAAATACCGAGTTTAGAGAAACCACATTAAGCACATCAACTAAACAAAATTAAGGCAGTACCATTGAGTTTTTTTTTCTTCCACAAAAAATTTTAAGGTTCATAATTTGCAAGAAATGTCATGTTTTTATTATAAAAAAAATACAGCCCGGGTTTTACTAATGTCAGTATTCAGATGTCTGGGTGTACAAAGTACAAATAAAACAAAACTTTCTATTCATATTTCAATTATAATAATTACAGTTGATACCAAACGTTCTTATTAAAAACTGTGAAATAGCCCTTTACATAAAATGTGGGCGCGGAAACTATTAATCAGACGCCAACTTCAGCGATGCAATTTATTTTTACTTTAAAAAATAAATCTAATCGACCTACTTTTCACAAATATAGCTTATAATAATGTAGCTAATATATTGACTTGTACAAGCAATATTTTCATAATACTTAGGATAATTCGTTGAAAATCTCCTTGGATATCGGAACAGTTGAAGGTCCGTGTAGTCACTTTCTACCCGGACCCTGTTCGAAGACGCACGTATCCTGACAGCTGATTCAAGAAAAGAAGACGTGTACTTCTCTCTGCTCGCTCTGATTTTGTTTTAAGCGTGTTTCCATTCCCTCTGCTTTGGCTCATAAACCCACACTGCCGCGCTGTTCTTGAGCAGGATCAATGGCGACGGTGGAGGAGCTGAAGCTGCGGGTGAGGGAGCTGGAAAATGAACTGATAAAGTGTAAGCAGAGGCAGTGTGCCGCGGAGGATGCTCACAATAGACCCAAAATTGACAAGATGAGCGCAGAGGTAGTGGATTCCAATCCGTACAGGTGACTTTTCCATTTAAGGTTACATTTTTTTTTCATTGTTTTATTTATATTTGTGAAAGAGTAAAAAGTAATGAGAGGCGACGCATTGTGACTCACCACCTCCTTGAATGGATTCGCATAGATCACAAACTAAGCTCTGCAGTATTTGTGTTTCAGCCGCCTTATGGCTCTAAAAAGAATGGGCATCGTGGATGATTATGAGGTAGGACATTTCATAGTAAATGTTCTCTATGTTTGGCTGATCCTCTTCCCTTTCATATATGTTTTTGCTAAAGATAAACATGAAGAAAACAAAGGAGCAGTACTGGTGTTCACATGTCCACACATGCTTACCATTACATATCTGCAGGATTATTATTAATGCTGTATTATATCGTGCATGCCTGCATATTGTGACTGAACTGGACTAGATTTTATTTACTTTACATTCTGCCAGTTGGATTGCTGAATAACTATTTGGGATTCTGTTGACAGAAAATCCGGACATTTTCAGTAGCTGTAGTTGGTGTTGGAGGCGTCGGCAGCGTGACAGCTGAAATGCTCACTAGATGTGGCATTGGTAAGGTAATAAAACCTTCCCGTTTCTACCTTTGTGCTGGATACTAATCCATTTTCCTGCTACATGCTCAATGCCTTCATGCTGCTTCACTTTTGGCCTTGCAGCTGCTGCTCTTTGACTATGACAAAGTAGAGCTGGCCAACATGAACAGACTGTTCTTCCAGCCTCACCAAGCAGGGCTGAGTAAGGTGGAGGCAGCAGAACACACACTCAGGTAACATCTTGTCAGCAGAGGGACACCGTTCCCCCATTAACAGCTTCCCTGTTTCTCCCATCTTTATCAGTCATTATTTTCCCCCAACAGAAATATTAATCCAGATGTGGCATTTGAAACCCATAACTACAACATCACAACACTGGACAATTTCACACATTTCATGGATCGCATCAGGTTGGTTTCCCCACTTGACATATTTGTACGTATGAAGGCTTGTTTGTAAATATTAATCTATTTTTGTTTTTTTTAGTCGTGGAGGGTTAGAAGAAGGAAAACCAGTGGATTTGGTTCTGAGCTGTGTGGATAACTTTGAGGCCAGGATGGCAATCAATACAGTAAGCACCTCACAGTGAGAAGAAAGAGGGCAGACGGGATGAGCCGTTCACATTGTACTATCTCTGTGTTTTTATTTCAGGCCTGTAACGAACTGGGTCAGATCTGGATGGAGTCCGGTGTGAGTGAAAACGCCGTCTCAGGACACATCCAGCTGATAATTCCTGGAGAAACGGCTTGCTTTGCTGTACGTAGGCAGGAGCAAAAGCTTCTGTTTGTCATTAATATTGTCCTTTTCACCAAGATTATGTGGACTTTATCCGCTTAGTGTGCCCCTCCACTGGTGGTAGCTGCTAACATCGATGAGAAAACCCTAAAGCGGGAGGGTGTATGTGCCGCCAGCTTGCCAACAACAATGGGTGTGGTTGCAGGCCTCCTGGTGCAAAATGTCCTCAAGTACGTGGTCAACTACGTGGTCTGGCATGAAACCTAAAGTGGTTTTGCTAATACAAAACCTGCAGACTTTAAGGACAAACGTGAATTTAATGTTTTGTTCTTCAGATTTCTCCTGAAGTTTGGCACGGTCAGCTATTATCTGGGATACAATGCCATGCAGGACTTTTTTCCGACCATGGCCATGAAGGCCAACCCACAGTGCAATGACCGCCACTGCAGGAGGCAACAGGAAGAATTCAAGGTTAGCACACCTGACTCAAGATTCTCAAGAACTTCTGCTTGGCGCTTTTACTGGTACCTTATATCGATATTCACATCGCCTGAAACCTTTTTGCATTTCCTTATTTTGCATAATTTTACATAATTGTTGCATTGTGCTGTGGTGATTTTTTTTAAAAGCATCAACTATATTTCTTCTACCTATATTATGTTGGTCTATCGTCTAAAATCCTGATAAATTGCTTTATTTTGTTTGTTTCCAGCTGAAGAAAATGTGGGGATGTGAATTGTTCTGCTAGTTGCTTTAACCAGTCTGCAAAGTTTACAGTTTTCTACCTGTGCGGTGTTTTGTCTTCAGAAGAAAGAAGCGGAGAGGCCCAAGGTGGAAGCTGTGCAGCAGGAGGAGGAAGAGATCATACATGAAGACAACGAATGGGGTCAGCAGAAGCTCTGGTTCTTCTAGTTCTAGTTGCTGTCCTTGCTCTTTCTAAGTTACTGACCATAAACACAAATCTTGGTTGTGCAGGTATCGAACTGGTGTCTGAAGTGACCGATGCCGAGTTACAGGCTGCTTCGGGGGCTGTACCTGACCTGCCAGAGGGCATCACTGTGGCGTACACCATTCCAGCAGCGGTGAGTTACCTTTAACTTGCCACCGACTACAAAGAACTGGTCAAATCCCTTAATGGTGGAAAAAGACAATTTCTGTATGTTTCAGTCTTTGCATTTACTTGTAAATAATTTTGACAATCATGTCTTGTTGTGTTTGTACCAGGAAAATGCCACTGGAGACACCGTGGAGGAGACTGAAGTGAGCTTGGAAGACTTAATGGCTCAGCTGAGAAAGTTGTAGACAGTAATCTGAAGACTCTTTTCTGCAGCGCATTTAAGTTTTTTTTTTTTTTCTTTTTTTGTCTGTACTCATTTTTTTTGTTTTTTACATTCTCATCCCCAAGTCCAAATGTAAAAAAAATAAACTGAAGGTTAAAGATATACAGTGCATGACACTGGTTGCATGCACACAAAATATCATTTGTAATGACATCAGATTCTCACCAAATGTCTAACACCCAAATTAAAAAGCCATTGTTCTTTAATCTGTTTATGACAATTTTACTTTGAATGCTTAAACTTTTCAATTATGTCTTTCTGCTACTTACTGAACAGTCTCAATAAAGTATTTATTAGATTCATATAATCTATAAAATGTTGGCTGATTCATTTCTCAGTACAGATAAGCTGCACATACCCAAGTTGAATTGTTTCTTCAGAACAAAAACACAATAAATGATTTGAAAACGTTTTCATGTTTAACGTAACAGATGTCCTAAACAACTCTAGTACAAAAAATAAAATTAACTATGGAAAATTAACTATGGAAATCCATAAGAGTATTAAATGGCACATTTTCAGGGTACTTTAAGGCAAAAAAGTACCCTGAAAGTATTTAAAGTTTACCTCTACTGAGGTAAACTTTAAATACTACATTTCTGGAAATACTTATTTAAAGGTTTCTGAGAGTTTCACAAACATTACGGAACAAAAGAGAATAGTTTTCCTTTATATTAGTGTTATTGTGATACAAAATATTCAGAGAAAACTTGCCCAGATTAAAAGTGAATAAAGGTATACAGATAGTGCTGATTATCGATTTTTAGAAAGACTTTCATAAGATCAGGAATTTGTGATCTGCACCAGCAGTCTCCTGGAAAACTGAACATTTAGACCGTTCACAACTGTCCATAGTTGCTCTTTCTGCTTTGGATCAAATGTGCACTAAGCAACTGTGAAAAAAGCCAAAGAATAAACTGCCTCTACCTTTATCCTGAATTTATCAGAAGTTCGTTTGGAAGAAATCCTTCAGCGTACCGTTTTGGAACACATTATGGTTCTGTGCTATGCTTTTTCCTCCACAAAGTATTCCGCTTGTGCCTTCATAAAGTATCTATCACAGTGAATGATTCCCTTTTTGATAAAGACTCGGATTTTCAGTTTTAGCTGTTCTGCAGCAAACCATCCTGCAGTGATAACAGTACACAGTCACCTCGCAGCATGTGGTTGCGGAGCAGGCGTCTTCAGACTAAAAGTGTCTCCGCTGGAGGAGTGATGTGACGGAGCGTTGCCACACACCAACGACGGCTCTGCTTCTTTAATCTCCATCGCACGCTTGTAAAGTTCTGCAGCCCTCTCAAAGTCACCTTCTTCATAACTGCATTAGTAGACAAGGTAAAAACAAAAGAAGTAAGAAAGAATGCAAAGTCAAAAAAAAGGATAAATAATCTTATTTTTCGTACCTTAGCACGGCGAGGTTCTTCAGGGTTTCTCCAACCCGTGGATGTGAGCGGCCCAAACTATCTTCATAGACTTTCAGTGCTCGCTCATACAGCGGCAAAGCCTCACTGTGCTTTTTCTATAAAAATAAAAGAAACCCGCAGGTAGCTTTGTGCCATAAAACCTAAAAATAATAACAGTTGAATCTACAAGAATAACAAATGCACACAAAGGTGAACATACACTCCTGATCAAAAGTTTAAACTTAGTTGATAAATTACAGGAATTTATATTTTGCACTGTTGAGTAAGCATTTTATTGCAAACAACAATTAAACTGAAATAGTCTGTTTATCAGCTGATCAAAAGTTTAACTACAATGATGTTTGTAGTGATGTTTGTAATGTATTGTGTACAAATATTTTTAACAATGTACAGTAAATCAAGGAAGAGTATTTGATGATGAGTCTCACCAGTTGGCAGTAGAGAACAGCGAGGTTCACCAGTGCTGTGGCCACACTCGGGTGTTTGGGACCAAAGCTTTTTTCCCTGATCTCCAGAGAAAGCTCATAGAGTGGAACAGCCTTCTCCAGCTTGCCCTGTGTAGAACACATCAAACCAAATATTAAATACCAAAAAAAAACATTTTGAGGTCACAAGAGAAGTATCTAAATATTTGGTTTTGCTTATGTCTCACTCTGCGTTTATAGAGCATGGCCAGGTGCTTGACGGTGTACGCCAGAGAGGGGTGGTCCGGTGAAAGGGCCTTCCTGCGGATCTCCAGCGCCCTCTCGTACATGTCCTCGGCCGTTTCGTACTCTCTCCGTTCTGTGTGCAGCGCGGCCAGGTTGTTGAGAGACTGAGCGCAGTCTGGATGATCTGGACCGAGGACACGTTGGCGCATCTCCAGAGAGCGAGTCAGGAACACCTTGGCAGCACTGATGAAAAGAAGAATTTTATGGATATAGGTTAAAAAAAAAGTATGCTGACAAATGTTGCTGCTTCAGGCTGAAACTTCATGCTGGGTATTTATTATGCAGTGCTGAAGGTGAACTGATGTGGGTCTTACTCCAGGTTGTTTTGGAGGTAGTAGAGGACACCCAGTTCATTGAGCGTCTTGGCACAGTCTGCAGAGTCTTTACCCAGGGTCAGCTCTTCCAGCTGGAGGGCTCTACGCCTCAAAAACGTGAAGCCATACTGATACAGGATTAAAGAGATGAGTATAGTAAGCTTAAGATGTTCAATTAAATCAGTATGATACTTATTTACTCGACTAATGGACTACATAAGGGATCATTTTTTAATAACAGCAGATATCAAAGTGTTATATTGGAATTGTATGTGATAGCCCTACTTAATGTAGTGTGAAATATTGACGTTTAAGGAAACTGAGTTGGTAGGGCTACAGTCGTCCCAGAGGCTGTATTGAGTTCACCCATCTTGGAACATTTGCTGCATGTCAGGTTACTGTTAGGTAAAGGTGACACATGCTTTTAACATCAGTGCACTGGGAGATGTTCAAAGTTGGAATACTGTTTGGAAACCATATCCTAAAATATGTTAAAGTTGAGGGAACATGAGTGTTTTTGCAATTTCTCATATGTTAGTATCTGTAGAATCGCCTTACCATGTGACCTTTTTGTCGCGCTGTCTTTTGCCGAATCCTTACTGACCTCTTCCTGAGTTTTTCAGCTTGTTCATACCTGATGGTTAAAGTGCAAGGAATAATCAGTCTTGAATGTAAACTAGATTATGTACAGAAAAGCTGAATAGTCTTCATAAAAATAATCCTAAATGATAATATTAGTTTGAGAGTACAAACTAATAAAAGGAAAGTTACATTTACTTGTTTTGCTTCTGATAGAGCATGGCGAGCGACTCCAGCTCCTGTGCCACAGCGACATGCTCAGCGCCGTAAGCGTTCTCACTTATCTCAAGTGCTTGTTTGTACAGCTGTTCAGCATTCCCATACTTCTTCCACTGGACATAAACTCCAGCCAGCTGGTGCAGAGACCGTGCAACACTGGGATGGTCAGGGTCCAGGGCTGTCTCTCTGATCTCAAGAGACCTTTGTAGGGGAGCAACAGCCTACAATACAAAAACAAAACAAAAAAAAAAACATCTACGTCAGACAGAATGAAGTGTTGATAGATTTCTAAGTATGACCAAAACAAACAAGATGTACCTGACTTGGCAGGCCCAGGTCTTTGAGAAACCGACCTAAAGTCTCATAAAGGTTTGCAAGCTTTGTCATACTGTCTTCGCTTTCACAGCTCTTCTCGTACCGTTTTAGGGAGTCAAAGTATTCAGTTGCCATGGAGCTTTTGTCTTTGCCCACATACTGCCAATAGGCCAGCAACTCAGAGAAATGACCCCTGTGGAAGAAAAGCAAGAGGCATTAGAATGAGGAATATCGTCTCATAACTATACATGTTTTCAGTCAACACAAATATTTACCTTTTGTAAAGATTTTGGGACACAAAGAGGTTCAAAAGACTGAGCTGAAGTTTGGTTTTGTCCTCCTGCTGTTGGAACAGCCAGGGAAGCTCATCTGAAACTCGCCATGTGACGCAGTCCTGGCTACAAAGTTATACACAAGGATTTGAGTTTCACCAAATGAAGCATGCAATTCGTGATGCAAATGTTAGCGGGGTGGGCGAATACCCTGCACAACCTGAGCTGCTGGTTGAAGTAATGGATTAGTTTTTCTCTGTAAGAGGCACAACCACTTCCTAGGAACTCCAGCCTCACAGCTTCACAGGCCTGAAAGGCAGACAGATAATAATAAAAAAAAAAACATAACTCTTTCACTCACAAATATTCTAAAATGTACAAATGAAACGTGTACATTTTAGAGTTTGTACATTTCCTACGGAAATGTACAAATCCTGGAATCATTTATCTAAAAAAGTCAGTTCCACAATGGGACAGCAGGTGTCAGCATGTCTACTTCACTGCGATTCAGTAATAATGTGGTAAACCATGATGATGAAGTGAATCAAAGATGATCCGCCTGCCTCTGCACGGAAATATCTGGTTTCAGAGGTAGTGATTACAGAGAAATCTGGCCTCAATGTTACTGGAAGAATCATTTTAAGCAGAAATAGATGATGCCACTACAAAGACATGGAACTGGCTGTAAACTGGATGAATCCAAATTATGTCCAGGTTCTAGCCAGAAAATGGAAACTCATCTGACAAACAAGAACATTATCATTTAGCTGCTCTTTAATCACAGCACTTGATTATATTGCACTTGTATATATTATGCATTTTCTTTCTCTGTGTGTTCTTGCCAGTGAGCCTGTTTACCTGCAGGTGCTGAAACCTGATGAGTCCACAGCGGAGGGTCACAATGCAGAGTCTGTTCAGGTGGTAGAGCAGAGAGGACAGAGCGGCCCACTCTAGCTCTGGAAACAGATCTAATGCCTCTGACTCGCTCACTCCGTTGTGGCTGGAAAATACAAGGCACAGCATCTAGGAGAGAAAAAAATACATTATGCAAATATTTCTGCAGAGCATCAAAAATTTGCAGTTAAATGTGAGTATTTAGTGATACAATATAGCAAAGTCCAGAAATGACTTTGTTTTACCTCTTTCATTATGTGTCTCTCTCTATCTGTGCTGAGGAACTTTAACATCATTTTAAGCGCCAGGCGGTACAGAGACAAGGTGTCCTGACACTGCAGACACTGCTCCAAGCTCTTTTCCAAGGACCAGCCAGATTGAAAACTATGAATCCAAAATAGGCAGAATTAATCTCAGAAAATGTGTTGTATTCAATACTATAAGTAGGTAATTTAAAATTTTGAGACATTTTAAGAATTACAGTCCAGTTCACAAACGATTTTAAAAGAATTAAATAGGATTTGAAGGGAATTGTCTGTAACTGTCAAAATATAACCCCATTAGGATCAAAGAACCTAAGTTCAAACCTGACCTAATTGAGCTTAAACCAAAGATCTACAATTTTCTTATTTTCCTATTTTTCTACACATAAAGAATCAAAAAGGTGACACAACAGACCTGGTGATCATTCTTGCCAGCAGTGTGACATACAATGCGTTGCATGTCGATGCAGAACGGCAGTGCCTTTCCAGCTTTTTCTCCTACAACAAAATTACAAAATGTATAGGTTTTACAAAAACAAACATTAGTTTTTTTATTTAAAACACTTCAAAACAAGCAGTCTGACCTGATCCTTGGTGAGCTTGAAATCCGTGGTTTGACACTCTGCACTGACTACACTCTTGACTTCTTTGGCACTAAGTGGGTCCAAGTGAAGTGTGGGCCACAACCTAAAGAGAAAAAGTAGCATTTTTTTTACAGATGCAAGTGTGCAGATTTAGAAATGCTAGTAAATGCTCGCCAATTTAAACATTCCTTATTATTTCTTATAAGAAGACTGGTCAATTATCCAGCCCGAGTGATACTAGAACCTTGTTGATGGCTACAGAAAAACCAGGCAGTTTCTCTGTAACTCAATCAGGGACATTTACCCAAATATATTTATGGGAGTGTATGTATACATATGAGCCTGTAAGTTCAGTTTTAAACCTGTATGGATCACACTAATAAATTCAAAGTGGTGCAGTCAGAGTTATTACCTCCATGCCTGAGGACATGTCTCTACATTGACAGACACTACCACTCTGACATTTACAGGAAGAGGGTCGATCAGCCACTTCATGTGTCTTTCTGCTTGCTGAAATGGACAAAATTATTCCTGAAACGTGGAGTTAAACCGAACAGGCTGAGATAAAATATGTTCAGTGTTGGGATTAAATTAGAGAAGGGCTATACCTTTATTTGGTCGACAGAGTCAATGATAATGATGATGTTTCCTTGGTGCCGTGCAGACAATCTCTCCAGCCAGCGAGGAAACTCTTCCAAAATCTTACTGGGATCCATGGATAAACCAGAAATGGACCAAAAGTGCTGCAGCAACTAAGTGACAAAATATTAACAGTAAACCAATTCTCCTATTTGTCAAGTAAAACAGGTTTTTGGTTGAAGCATGTTAGTGTTAGAAAGTCTTTACCTTTACTGTGAGGCGTTTGATAATGAGAACTGGCTCAGAGCTGATGGAAAGTGGGCGGCCGACAAAATGATAAAGGAACAAAGTGTTGGGGGATTGCTTCTGCTGCAGCTCAATCCTGCAGAAATAAAACAATTCACGACTAATAAGAAAACCACACACAGCTAAAAAGAATATCCTTTCTAATAATCCATCGCACTGAATATATTCTGCATCAACTTCTCAATCAAATAATCAATCAAACTTTATTTGAAGAGGACTTTTCATATAAAGCACTGTTAAGATTGGCAGAAACACACTGACAATTAAACTAACTAAACACAGAATACAATGAAAAAAATAAGACTATACTTGTTCAAATTTATAAGTAAGAAAACACAAATAAGTACCAAACATGAACTACATCTAAGAGCCAAACTGGAGGAATAGATCTTCAAGCTGGTTTAAACAGATCTCTTAGCCAATATAACTGATAAATGTATTTTTTGTGCAAAAATCATCTCACCACTTGGAAAGCAAGAGAGACTTTCCTGAACCTGGACCCCCAGACACCAGCAGAGGCGGGGTGGGGGGCGGGGCAGCTATCATGTCGTTTAAACGATCTATATACTGAGAAGAGCAGCGCACGCAGTACAGAGCGACAGATATGAATGAATAGAAAGTAAGGCATTTTGACGGCAATGACAGAGATTAGAACAGAATATGCCTGCATGTTGTACCTTTTGGAAACCTAACTGGGACGTGGTGCTGCTGCAAGCCTGCTGGTAGGACTCGATCTGCTCCTGTTCGTCATGCAGATCCCAAAGCACATCTCCGAGGTCTTCCTCACGGCCCTCGTCTATGGCAGCATCCTTAGAATCATCATCTCCTCCTTCAAAACCCAGCAATTCCTGTATGAGGAGGATAAAATTCAGTGTTTAAAAAGAGAGGACAGCCAGTCAAAAATTATTTCTGTATACACCTCCCCTGAAGGTGATGAAACAAAACGAACCAATGTATTTGAGTAATGGTACACCTGTTTGATGACTTTCTCTAGCTGAGCATAAATCAGGCTAGCCCCTTCTTCTGCAGAGCTGCTGTGATCCACCACCTGGGGAATAGTTCAAATGAAAGACTATGAATCCGAATGTTGGTCTATATTTAGTAATGGATAGATGATAAACATGTTGTAATATTATTAGCAACTCCTGGTGAACAACAGTAAGGCCAAAGCTAAAAATATTATTAAATCTATGTCAGATATTATAGGCTATGAAAAGCCTAAATGTAAGGTTTATACAAAGTTTTAACTTTAAAAATATTATACCTTTCCCAGAACAAAATTTCTAGATTGCACAGGACTGCAAAACATTGAACACAACTTCAGCAAATTATGAAACAGCACAATGGTGAATATGGTTTCCATTTTTTAAAATTGTGGTAAAATAAAAAAAATAAAGATCTGACACCTTTGTTATGTTTAGAAAAACACAAAATACGGGATTCAGTGCTTTGAATCTCAAACTCAGCTTGAAATCTTGTTAGAAGAGAACCTAGAGGCCAAAAGGCAGAAAAAAGCCTCAGATTTTCATAAAAGGATTCTCTTTCTGAGACTCAAACACAAAAACTAAATACAAATGGAAAAATTAACAAATTGCAATGTGCTAAATCCAAGTTAGGGAATGTAATTGTTATGCCAATAAATGTCCATTTCAGAAAATGCACTAAGGAATAAAGTCTGCTAAATGTTCCTCTAATTTTAATATATCCAGACTAAAATAAAATAAAGACATATAAATTCATGCTTCCTCACAGATAGTGCAGGAGCTCTGTGATTAAAACGCAGCAGTGAGACCAAACATACCCACTATATGAAAACTGCCATATATAAAGATGGGAAAACTAAATGAGCTGAAAGAGGAGTGTTTTATTGGTTTAGCCAAAGTAAACACATTCCCTTCATTTTCAGCTTGTTTTAACAAACACAAGTTTGTTAAACATAGTTTGTGTAACTATAAAACTTATAACAGCTTACAGAGAACTGAAACAATAATCCCAGAAACGTTTGAGATGCTCATGGTGGAATATATTTGTTCCCTACTATTCTCTTAATGTATAAGCTCCACACCTTGACTTTGGCAGCCTTGTCTGCTGCATTAACCCTTTCCAACAGCTGCCTGATGGGTCCAGTCAAACCTCTGTCCTCTTCAGTCCTGAGGTACAGCACCAGTGGATGTCCATCTGGGTTTTTTACAAAAGCCTCCTCACAATCTTCCACCACAGAGCTGCAAAAATGAATGTTTGTCACAACATTACAAAGATCCATTGCTTGTAAAGACAAAAACTTACACTTTCTGTCCATCTGACCTTAAATCAGACAAAGTACTTCTTGTTTAGGCAAGTTATTCATTATAAAAAGAACTTCTATTTGATAAATGTCAAAGTACTGAGAGAGTTTACATGGAGTAAAATTACTGTGCCTTTACATAATTTGGAGAATCGCAGACTCGCAGAAAATCGCTGACTAGATCTCTCCCATTTTGCCCAATAATTTGCCCTGAATAGTCGACTTTATATGCTGTAAAAATAAAATCTGTGAACAATGAATTTATTTTCACTTATGCGTGTTTCACTTGTGAGGTTTTAACGCTAGCACAAAGTTTTCTCAAAACTTTATTTTGAAGACACTGCCAACATTATGACAAAACTCAAACTCAGCTGTCCTCCTTAAAAAAAACATGTTTTTGACCCTACAGAAAAGTTTTTAATCACCCAGGATGTGAAGTCAATACCTTGTAATGGTAGATTTGAGAAGAAGCACACATATTGAACTGCGCTCAATCTCCTGCTTCCGCACCATAGCGTATGAAGCAGCATTCTCCTCTGGGAAGTAAACATTTAGGTAGAAATGGCCCAGACCCTCACACATCCTCCGTAAGGCTGCAGAGTGTTTCTGTCAATAAAACAAATGAAAATTAAAAGAACAAAGAACAAAAATTAAAAGAAAATTATTATTGAAAGCACCCACCAATTCAAATAACTGCTTAGACACACATCAGTACTCTGTGATGTGAGAACAGTACACTGGAATAAAAGTCACACATTAATATTAATCATATAGTGCAGCTAAGTTTCACCCACTTTATCTGCTTTGTCTGTGGGGATTTTTAAACAGCCTCAAAGAGCAACTTTCTGTCTACGCAAGGACAAGATCAATATCTCCAAAACACCGAGAGTGCATAACCTTGTTGGTTATGTTTAAAATGTGTTAATAACATTTCTTCTTATGTAAAAATCTTTTTCTGATCATTTGGAATTTTTATAGTTTATCCAAACCAGTAAGCTGTGCTTATCCAGACCAAAGGGTTGGAGTGATCAACCCTTCTATGTTTAATTATGTATTTAAGTTCTGTTTGCCAGCATCATATGCTTAATCTATTTTGTGTAAAGTTCCTGCAGAACTTTGTTTTTCCATTAACTTTACTTTTCTTTGTTTTTCCACTTCCACAATGGACACTCCTTTAGAAAAGGGGCCACCATCATCATACACATTAAACATTAGCTTTAGAAGTTGTGCCGTCCCTTCATCAAACTCCAACAGAAGCAGCTTCCACTTGTAGGGCAACCTCAGGCCAATTCCAAGAGCCGGGTGCCAAAATGTAAGCGGCTATAATCACACACCTGGAAGGTCCACACTACGGGGTTAAAGGTTACGGCTTTAGAGCAAGTGAGAAACTCTGATAAGCTCAGTTTTGCTCAAGATCCCCTGCTGCTTGTGAAGTGTGATGACTAAAACGTGGCTCTAAAGACAAAAAACAACTTCTTCCCCATTCAGTTTAAAGGAGCATTATACATATTGTATAAATCTCAAAATATTCCCTAAACACAACATTTACAGTTGCTGACATTAAATTTCAATCAAACTGACCTTGATAAAGATCTCCATCTCTGCTTTGGTATCTTGTGTGGAGATGAGGTAGCAGCGCACGGTGTTACTCCACAAGGCCTGGGGCACATGAGGTGACACTTGAAGTAGACTGGCCACCGCAACATCCCAGTCATCTGAAGGAAGAAAAACATGTGACAATAGTGCGGCCTACATGTTAGAAACAAATCCATTTTTAAACAAACTCTCTGTGACATATCAGTGGCGTTAAAAGGAAAGCAAAGTCACAATTTTGTTGCAAATATGGTGGAATAACCTTTTATTATTTATTTTGCTTTCATCTGGTGGTTGAAAAAACAGGTTAGAAACAGATGATGCATTGAGATAAAGAACCACTCTATTTTTAAAACTAAGAGTTGAGCCTTTTTACACAGGAAGTCCATTCAACCATAGTGACTAATTTAATTCTTCCTATCTTTGCAGGTTGCCTTTGCAATCATTACCTTACCTCTGCTGACATTTGCAAAGGGTCCTTCCACATCTATTAAACTGTGTGCAAACTCCGGTCCTCTGAATGTTTGTTGCAGCTGCATCATGCTCCCCATAGAAGGTTCACTTCCCAGCACCCCACCAGACCAGTATTCACACTGAGTTCCTACCGCTGTAGAATATAAGAAGAGTAAGTGGGTTTAAACACATCTGGAAAGAAAAAGAACAAAACTGGACCTGATGTGTATAGATATGTGCATCTTACCAGTCACTGTCGTTTGATTATCATCTGAGTCAGAGTCATTGGGGCTAAAAATGTGGATACCCTGAGTCTGCAACTGTTGCAATTTGGCCTCCAGATCCCTCTTTGCTCGCAACAGATCTTGTATCTCTTTCTCTTTTGTCTCTCGGAAAATCTAAATTTAAGTAAATACCCAGTTTAAATTACTGGTACAAATTTTAAAAACTGCTGCCAACAAATGTAGAAAAATAATACTTGGTGCATGTTACCTTAAACTGCCGTTTTACTTTGTCCCTGTCATGCTCAAACGTGGCAGCCCTCTCCATAGCTTGGTACTTTGTCTCAAGAGCGGCTTCTTTCTCTCTGAGAATCTTCTGGTATGTTTTCTGAAGAGCCTGTCAAACCCCAGCAGAACACCCAGTTTAAACACTCACCTTTTTATAAATACAATATAAAACTGAATTTTCAACAATAGAAATGTCTTCTTTTGCTTTTTTGTCACAATAAAATATTGCAGAGCATCAAAAAACTAAGTTGATATTGAACAATAAAATGAATAAATGTTTTTAAATTCACCCTGGTCCTATGTGAAGGGGGGTAAATACTTCTTCATAGAGGAGAAGGGTGCTTAATTGCCTTTTCCTTAATTTTTTTTAATCAAAGGCTAGAATTTACTCAGGTTGTGTCTGATGACTTAAAACATTAAAAAGCACAAACAAAACAAATAAGTAAGGAGAGAAATACTTTTTGACAGCACTGCATGTTACTGAGTGATTTTATTAACCTGCAGCTCGGCTCTTAACCTCTTGTTCTCCTCGTCCAATTTGGCCTCCTTTTTCTGCATGGATGTGATCTCGTTATTTTTGCTGACGCGAAATATTTCATACTCCTTACGAAGTCTCTCGTACTCTGCAGCATACTCCAAGTCCACGGAGCCCGTGGATTTGAAACTGGCCCCGATAACTCGAGGCCCCCGGCGGAAGGAGCTGCGAAGGAGTCGGGCTTTGGGCTTAACTTCAACGGGTATCTCACATGCTTCCCCTCCCTCTCCGCCATATCCATCCTCGATCACCTCTCCTGGACTGACCAATGAGGATGCGGTGCCCATGATGTCGAAGATCCAAGATATTAGCTTTTTCTGATGAACATAGCTGCTACGGAGTCGTGAAAAACAGAGCGCGGATGGACATTTTTATCTCCCGAGACTGAAACAAGAATGAGATTATTTCCACTACATTGCCATAAAGCTACAGTTACAAAACTACACTTGTTTACATAGTAGAGACAAGCAGCAAAATGTGACAAAACACCAGCAACTAGAGCTATACTTAAGTAGTCCCATACGACCAAAATCTGAAAAGATACACTTAAATAACGCAACGTGGCCGTTTAACAAACTGTTTGATGTTGTCACACGCTAAAAATGCAAAAACTGCAACAAACCCATTTCGGTAAACACTTTTGTCTCGAAATATTATACACTGCTAGTTCGGGTCGAAAAGAAAACTTGTGAAGCTAGGATAAAAAACAGGCACATAACGGTCCGCTCCCTTTTTCACAGCTTCTTCCTGGCTGCCTTGGTAACAAACTCATAATACGGAAGCCGTAAAAAGTCAAACAAGGTCAAATTTGACTTTTACTTGGTTTGACGGAGTTTACTGGTAGGTTGTTAAATAGGCTAGAACTACTTTTACATGAGCTGTAAAGCTATATTTATCAATAAGAAAAGGAATTTATAGTTCCTCTGTGGTTTCTATTTCAACAGTTCCAAGAAAATGTTCTGAAGTAGAACTCTGCCTTTTTCCATTTGATCTTTAGTGTTAAAAAAAACAAACAGTTTAGATATTTAATACCTGCCCCCACAAAAGGATGTTATTCTTCATAAAAACGTGTTGTTGCACTTTCACAATCCCCCCTTTATTTAAGTGTTGGCTTTAAAATGATAGGGTTTTTTTGCCATAAATTATCTGCAAAATTTATTCAAGTCCATGTCTCATTCCTCACTATCAATGTGGTGATTAAAATTTGCTAAGGTTACTGTTTTATTTGTAGAATTGAATTTGAAAAATATATTTCTATAGCACACTGAGGAATAAAAAAAGTGTTTTCTATCCTCCAGTAATGATTTTGCACACCAATATGCATTGCCGCTGTTTTCTGTGAACTCTCTTCTGTATAACTTAGGAAGTCACTTTGGCCTGCCAAGCTGAGAATTCTTGTTTGATGAATGTCAGACAAGAATAATGTCAAGTTCCTCATTCTTTTCAAATGTTTAAATGACCACAGGCTTTTGTATAAAGAGTTGGAATCCATAGTTTCAGCATTTCTCTGTTATGATATTTAGGAAAAAAAATTGTTATTTGCACATTTCTTTATTCATTTGAGTGCTTTATAGGCCTAGAAACAATGAATTAACATTATTTCCATGCATATGAAGCAATTTTTCTCCAATTGTAATGCATAGGTTTCATGGTACTCACCTTTCCTTGTTTGGACAAGTTATTTCCCAGATGTTCCAAGCAGACGCAAGATTAATGAGATTTTTTGTTTTCTGTTGGGCTTTTTTTGTATCTTCTAAAGAATTTGCAAATGTATTTGCCTCATTCAAATAACTGTTTTCAAAATATAGGAAAGTGATTTGGCCTGGGCTTGACTAAAAGTCTAAGAAGAATGTGATTTCACTTCTCTTCTGATATCAAAATGGTTGTCAAATTTCTGAGAGCTGTCAATTGTTACACAAAGGTTTCTTGTATGAGATTTGTTGAAAAGAGCAAAGACCCCAAGAAGAGAGTTTAATTGATTTTCTTTTGTAAAGTCATCCAAAATAGTTCCTATTTAAGTTCAAGGTCTAAGTTAAACCAGGATTTAATTTTATCTATCAGTTTAATAAAGATTGCAAGTTTTGCTATGATATGTTTTCAAGAGACAATAGATTTGGAAATCATTGGATGAAAACATTTATTTTGTTACAAAATAATGGATTCCAAAGGTATCATACAACAAGAACAGGAAATGTCTCTGAATGGGCTTGAGAAGAATTTCAAAAGTTGTTTTTAAATCTGGACACATTTCCTGTTTTAAGACTCTAGCGTAACTCCACGGTCCAGCTGTTTGCTCCATTGGGCTGTCCTACAAATTGGGACATTAATAAATTTGAACTAAAACTGAATAGATAGATAGATGTCAATCCTGAAATTATGGAAGGAGTTAAAATCAAATGTTAAAAACAACCAGTAGGTAGGTCATGTTCTGCATTTTTTTATTCTCAGAACTTGTTAAAAGCCTGTAATTTCAGCTGCAACTATCAGATCTGTCTGGATCTTAAACTTGCACAATAATTTATTGGCTGTGTCTGTATTCCTCTTTACTTGTTTCAGAAAACTTGATATTTCTCTTCAATGTGATTTAATTTTCATTTATCTCTGATGGACAAAGCCCTGCTTTGAAAATTGTGACAGGTTAGTTTAATTGATATTAAGGACATTTACTACAGTATTTTAACAGAAATGGTTTTATGCCTAATCTT
The DNA here is from genome assembly GCA_902982915.1 of Phalloptychus januarius. NCBI lineage: Eukaryota > Metazoa > Chordata > Actinopteri > Cyprinodontiformes > Poeciliidae > Phalloptychus > Phalloptychus januarius. The sequence goes on from CADWAE010000362.1 coordinate 6,084,574, forward strand.
ATATGATAGCAGTACAAACATATTGAACAACGCAAATGTGGTTTTCTATGCATAGAAACTTACTATTTTATTTGGAAAATATTGATTTTCTAAAAGAAGTAGTAGTCAAAAACCCACAAGAGAGTGCATTTGCACAAAAGGCATTTTAATGCAGTCTTTGTTCATAATAAAAAAAAAAACAGAAAGAAAGTACCTTTTCCTTTAAAATATATATGCCCCCAACTTAACAAAAAACTAAATTGGTGGTTGTTATATGGCAAAATATAGAACACTTGAAGAGGAGAAAACATTTTGAATGAAATCTAAAGCTAATAGATTAGGCAGAGCTTTAAGTTCCTTGGAAACTTGTTAGACCATAAGTAAGTCACAGTTTCATTTTCTCTTAAATTTTTGACACTATGAGGTTAGAAGCTACACTCTGATTGTTGAATGCAAAAGGATTAATCAATTTCATTTAACATCAGTCAAAAGTGCTTTTTTACAGATTTGAAAAATAAAAATCTTTCTCCAAACATCTCTGATGTGTTAAATTTGCAAGACCTTCCAATCTTTTTAAAATGTTCAACAATAAGACAGTCATTTAGCAAGAATTTTACTTTGATGCTTACAGAGAAGGATTCTGAGTTTTACAAAACAGATGAAGAAATTTATTCCTGTAAACTCGGTTCAAGAAAAAGTACATGGCAGGGTCCAGTACACCGCTGATGCAGCTCAGTGCAGATGTGATCTGATTGGCTCTTTTCAATGACAATGACTCCAACCTTCCATCTATACTTTGAGTGTATATTGCCCTGCACATGTGATAGGGAACAAATGCAAACATGAAGTTTAGCACTACGAGTACGACCATTTTCATAGCTTTGTCTTTCACTGGACGCTCTTCTTGTTGTTTCAGGTTCCTCAGTTTTAAGAGAATCACTAGGGAGGTGACAATTATGGTGGTGAAGGGAATAAAAAAAGCAATCATGGTGGAGGTTAAAGCTTTGGATGATGTTCTTTCAAGGTACAGCATGCTGCAGTTGTTAGATGAGTTGTTTTTGTCCTTTTGTGAATAAAGTGTTGGAATCATAGACACAATGACTATTATCCACAGTATGGTTACACCTATATGTGCATGCAAAGGCTTCCTTACCACCTGGGACCTTAAAGGCAAAGTCACAGCTAGCAATCTGTCCAGGCTGATGAAACTCATCAGGTAGAGGCTGCAGTACATGTTCAGGTAAAATAGAAAGCCTGACAGCTGACAGAGGATGTCTCCAAAGGGCCAGTGGCTGCCAGACAGGTGGTAAACTATGCGCATGGGTAAAATAAGGACATAGCAGATGTCTGCAATAGCCAGATTTCTCAGGAAGACCTTGGAGGGTGAAGTGCCCTTCTGATGACAGAATGTCCACAACGCCAAGGCGTTCCCAGGCACAGCAATGATGAAGATCAACATGTAAAACACGGCGAGGATAATATCCCACGGAGGTAATCTGTTGGTCTCATTCCCCGTGGAAGTATTCACATGTGTCATGGCAAGGACCAGTCTAGTGCAGGGTAAAGCATAATGTGTAGTCAGTAATTATCACTCTTAGCACATAAAGGTTTGTCTTAATAAAATTGAAGCATATTAGGTGTTTATCTTTGTTGTTTTTTGTGATTACGGCTACAGATTGAAAAAAACAATCAGTTTCTAAGAAAATTTTTATAATGAATGAGACAAATGGAAAAAAAAACTTTTACTACAAAAATATCTGCTTTTTGATTTTAATATGCTCAATGGGCTGGGTGTTATGTTCTTACTCCATAAGTTAGTATACGCCATGTTAGTATTTACACATACTAACATATAATAGAGTCAAAAAACTCAGATTATTACCTTTGGTTTACCGGCTTAAACCCAATGTGAGACCTCCTTGTACGTACTTGTAAACTTTCACAGAAATCATCTCCACAGGGCTGGAGCATTACAATTTGTAAGCACGCAAAAAAGTGATCATATTGCTGTTGACAACAGGTTATAGTAGGTATACGTTCACCTACTACAGCGCTGGTTAAAGCCAACCAACGTAGTTGGCTTTAACTTCCAACCACGCTGGATTTCCTGCACCTTAAAAGTGAGAAGACAAAAGTTGCCAAAGGTATTGAGATGCCCCTCCAAGTTTTTGAATCTGGGCATTCCAATTATTTCTACAGTTATCTCTACAAGTATTTGTGAAAAAAATGTTTAATTCTCAGGAGCTCAGTAAACTCCAGCATGGTACTTGACATGCCATCTATACAGTTAGTTTAAGCGAACATGGACAACTGTTAGCATAGCAAAGAGGAAGCAATTAGGAACAAAAGGAATTTGTCCACATTAAACACTGAGCATTGCCAAGAAGTCACAAACTGTCTGCAGAGTCAAGTCGCAAACCTCCATACTTCATGCGAGCTTCATATTAGCTCAGAACAGTGTAGGACAGCTGCTTCCAAATCTTACATCAACAAGTGCTACACAAATGTTGACTGATAAGTTTGGTTTAAGTCACAGCACCAATGGACTCCAAAGAAGTGGAGATAGGCTCTCTGAGGAGAACCTGGGGAGAATGGGATTTACCTTTTTGCACTGTATACTGTATAAGCAAAGCGTAAATTTGGTGCTGTCTTAATAAAATTGAGACATAATCTGCACCAAGACTCTTCTCATGGCTCTGATTGTTTCTAGATGTTTCTGATGCCTGTTTGGGAGCATTGGGAGAAAGCAGAGGAACTCTGTATTTTCACAGATTATCTGTCTCATAGCATACTGTATAATTTGTATAAAAGTTATACTGTAGCTTTAAGGTTCACATATGTATAAAGTCAAGCATCTAAAAGTTTTTGAAGAATGTATGAAGATAATGACAATTATCAAAAGGTCATTTGTCAAGAAAGCAGGAACTCATTGGTTTCCTCTTTATAAGCAGGATATATTTAGATAGTGTAAACATATATCTCTTACTTTTCTTATTTGCTTTCCTGAGAAAAGGGTGATTAAAGGTGATGTCAACTGTCAAGGTTATATAAATGTGAAATATTTTCTTACAGTCTAATTCTATATAACCTGGTTAAATGTGTGAAAGTTATTAATCACAAGGTATAACTTTCAAACAACTGTCAAGGACAAATAAGTACAGAAAAAGTAGCAAATATGCAAACATTCTTTAGATTACATTTAAAGTCTCCAATAATCTTACCTGTAATTGTAGTTAGACCCCGTTATAAACTATGCTTGCTAAGAATGGAAAACTTCAGTGTGTGACTGGGGAATTGATAGTCAAGCAGAAGTGAGAAATCTACCAGAATGACTTGTGGTGTGTTAACCATTATATTTACACACAAACACACACACACACGCACACACCCCTATGCATACCCACCTATACACACTATGTGAAACAGGAAGCAAGACAAAAACATGTATAAAAAAAAACCTAACAGAAATTCAGTGCACTAGAATCATGCAGGTCTTTATTTGCTTTTGCTACTCCACCACATTTTTGCCTTTAACCACATTGTTCATTTATGTCATGACTTAAAGCTTTACAAAAAAAGAGAAAGAAAACCAAAATATTTACAAAATCTATTTGTGCAAACATATTTTTGTCTCTTTTACATTACTCTCCTAAAATATTTTGAAGGCATGCATACAAATAAACTTTGGTATGTTAAAAAAAACCTACTTATTTTCTTAGTAGAAGCATTTGCTGGTATGTACATCTTGTTGACTTTGTTTTCAGTACAGATCACATGAACAGCAACAATACATGTTAGCACAACTTTTGACCACTGATGTCAGCTGTCACACCAAGAAGAGCCGAGTAAATTATCCAAAAGTAGATGACTGTAGTTAGGCATGAAGTAAGTCAGTATACAACCACTTTGGCAAATAGGCACAATAAAATGAAAACTTGCATTAATGATGAGAACAGCTGCTATCTGTTAAAGAACTTGGCAGTTCATGACGGTGAAAAATAAGAAAATACTCTTGGAAAACTAAGTTAATCATGAGTTTCATCATAAATTCTGTATAAATTCATTAAAGGCTTTTACATTTTGTCTTGAAAGTAAGAAATATAGAGGATTAAATATACCAGTTAATACATTTCTCTTTTTCCCAAAATTAAAAGAATTTATATGATATTTTGATTGCAAATTAACTATATATTCCCTATTCATAACTACTGCAAAAAAATATAGATTTTCACCACAATTAAAAACTTTCAATTCAACTACAAAATCAATCTATAATTATGTGAAAGAGCCATTAAGATCAAAATTACAACATAAGTCATAGGTTCACCTCTGATGCAGAATATGAATCCATACAAGTGTTTAAATCTAAAAGTGAACTGAAAGAAAAGGAAAGGAACTGAGAAGAAATAAACAGTGCGCAAATGCCAGTGTCAAAATATAAACAGAGTGAGTGCATTATTTTAATAATACTTTCAAATAATAATAAAAAAATGTTCAAATAACAGAAAAAGCAACAAAAAGTATTACATGGAATATATTCAGGTCTACCTGTTGTGCTGTAAAGCACGCTTGGCGATAATGTGGCTAAGTTGTGTCCTTAGCTGCTGTAGTTGTTGGGATGGAGGATTTGCTGCTGCTGCCGTTGTGCGATCTGTAGCTGGTGAAGCTGGGGGTGTGTATGGTGCGGATGCTCTTTCCACCTGGCCCCAATGGTGTGGGAGACAGAGGGGAGGGGGAGAAGGAGGAGGAGAATGAAGAGGAAGAGGAGGAGGAGTGCACTCGACCATTCTGAGTCTGTGAGGAGAACGAGAGAGCTTTACCTGTGTGTTGTGAAGGTGCAGGGAGTTTGAGGGATCCGTTAGACAATGAGGGGATATGGGATGAGGGTAGGGAACCGGAACGGGGGGTGTGAGAGGACTTTGTCGCAGAAGGAGGAGGGGAAGAAGACGGGTTAATGGGATTAGTAGCATCTGAGTTTAGCGCAGACTGGGAGCTGCCTTTAGCAGAGCTAGGATAAAAAGCAGGGATTTTAGAGACGGGTATAGTAGGGGAAGCAGTTTTATGATCCCCTCCCACTCTTTTAGCACTTCCATTAGCCTGCAAACAGATGCCAAAACAGATACTGGTTGTCAAAAAAAGAAAACTGATCACAACACATGTAAAAGGCAAGGCAAACTAAAAGTTATTCACATGGACAAACAATATGGCTGCACAAACAATAACGTCAATAAGGCAAACTAAAACATACCAAAAACATACAGCAAAGAAAATAAGATTTAAACACACAATTTTTTTCTCAGTCAATATATGTCTATTGGGCCTGTCGACTTGAAATGTACACCAGTTGTCAGGAACAACCCAGGCAATCAACATATACAAAGAAATCAAAACAAGCAAGTCCATAAATAATGTTTTTTAATAAAGGATAATTACACAAGATAGAACTATTAAACATGCTAACTTAAATTAATTAAATACTTATAAAGGACTGCTGATACTGAGAACTTCAAGGTGTCTTTTGCACAGAGAAAAAAGATGGACAAGGTCACAAGCTATTCTCTGCACTCTGATTACAAGCTATTTCAATAGATTTTCAAATGACTTTACAAGACAGGACACAACAAAGTGTCTTCAGTTGTGTGTGTGCGTGAATGGATGGATGACTATAGTAGAAGTGCTTTGGGGGCCTCTTGACTTGATAAGGCGCTATACTAGTACAAAGCCTTTGAGGCTTCTTCAGAGTCACTGTAATACAGATGGCAATAGAAGAGAGGTCCCTTCTATATACAACAATAACCACACACAACTGTTCCTTTAAAGAAACTTTGATAGTTAGGACAGAGTTAAAACAATAGTTAATCTCCTGATGGGATTAAAAAGCATTTTTAAATTGAGATTGAAATCCTAACAATGGGTTAGCTGTAAAGTAACTTGCTTTAATTTTCTGTATGTGTGGGTTACTTGGGTTGCTACAGGCATCTGTTTTTGTTTTCCTGTCAACAGGGTTTAAGAAATAACTTGACTGAGAAAAATGTATGAAGTGCTTAGTACTTATTTTGGATGCTGTACACAGAAGTTCAGTTTTTTTTTATTATAGAAGTGAGAGACATGTTACCGAAAAAGAAAACACTGCAAAAGTTAGCATGATGGCAGACAGGAGCGTCTTTGTGTTAGAGGGATTGTTAGGTATTGTGAAAGGCTGTTGAATAAAATTGAGAAGGCAAAGATACACTCCAGAAGTTAGAGTGAATAGGGAAAAAGTGTTAAATTAAAGAGGTGGCAGCAGAGAGAACAAATCTGGATTTGTACTCCACTGAACTGATGGTGCAATGTCAGTAGGTTATGCCAAGGTTCTGACGGCAAGAAAATGTATCACCATGGGGTTAAGGAAGCTGAGCAGTGATGTCGGGTTTGAGCAGAGTTGGAATATAAGAAGAGAGGAGCCAAACAACAACAAAAAAAAGTTAAACCTGTAGTTGAACATTGCCAGAAGGATATTAGGATTTGGCGACACTGTTAAGGAACTCAGCTGTGATGGAGAACTGGAGGTGTGATGACAACTCAGATGATAAGACAGGAATCCACTTTTCTTTGCCTTTCTCCATTTTGTTTTTGTATAACCACCAACACAGTGAAAACCATGAGCAGTGTGGACATGCAGAAGCGTACAGTGATGTTATAGGGTAACAGTCAACAGTCAAACATGCCTTTGCGTCTTTGCAGATTCGAGAGAAACAAGAACAAATCCACAGTTGCCATCATTGTGGCTTTCATTTTTTTAATTTTCACTTGTGAGATCTCACGGCTTCGGTAGTCTTTTTTCCCCCTCATATATATGCTCCATGCTTTCAGTAAGGCATGACCTTAATTCTGCTAGTCTCCAGTAAAACCCTACAGTAAAACTACCTGTCGAAACTGCCTCTGAGCATCCTGCAGTTTTTGCTGTTTTCCAGCTTTGTCAGTTGTAGCCGGCGACTGTCTGGACTTCGCAGACAAAGGGACCGGCATCCGACTAGTAGGGGAAGCGGCACTGGTGTTCTGCAAGGGGATCCAAACGAAAAACAAAACAAGAAATAAAACAAAAGGTAGAAAAAAAACATAGACCAAAACAGGAAGGATGAGAAGTCAAAACACGGAAAAAAGTTCAACACCTCAAAAAAATCAACACCAGTAAAAGACCATGCATCCAGAAGGACCATACACCTCGAAAGGCAGTATACATAGTGCATGCAGTTGAGAATAAGGAAATAACGACCATCGCGACAATGTCTCTGATGATCAATGCACCACTTGCTGAAAACCTGAGAGTTTTAGCAATGAACTGCAGGAGAAAGATGCTAGTCAGGCACCCAAAAAAATGCCACCCCAATCATGTCACCATGATTTCACAGTGGCAGAGAGCCACAAGGGTTGCTTTCAACATTTCTGAGCACCTGTGGAGTGGATTAATGACTTTGTAATTTCAGTGGTTAGGGTTGGAGTGAAGGTAGGTTGAAAAGTGAAATAGAAGGACCCAAACTCTCCTGGAGCAACAATAGCTAGAGAGAGACCTGTTGTATGCTGGTGGGCACACTGAGGACTGTGGTGGAGGTGTTGGTGGAAGAAGGGGTGACAACAGGGCGAGGAAGGAGTTGAGGTTTTGTCTTCTTCTGCAGCAAACTGTTACTGGATACTTTAGGCCCATGCGCTCTAGAGGTAGGGAGAGAGGAAGACCTCTTCAATCCAACCACATCAGATTCTTTCCCAGTTCTTGCCTTGGTGTCTTCAGTGCTGACTGGCTCTTCTGGGGAGCATGGTCCTATTTCATTAATAGTTGTTTCCAGTTGTTTGATGGTTTGTTCAAGACTGTCCAGAGTCTTGTAGGCATTTTTCCGAATCTCATTGGTTCTGCAAAGGGCGTCTGAGTTCTGGTCTTTCTGTGTGTTAGACACTGATCCCTTTGTGCCCTCTGCAAAGGATTTTGAGCGAGTGATCTCAAATCTCTTTGCTTCCCTGTGCTGCCGAACTGTACCATCAGTTTCTTCCTCGTCTTCATACACCACCACTTGTAAAGTCTTCTTTCCAGACTTTGTGCCTGTGCGAATTGCTTGTGTCAGTGCTGCTAGCTGTTTCTTTGGGAACTTAAATTTAAACTTCTTCTTTCCATCTTGTTTGGCATCTCCATTTGCCTCTGTGTTCATTCCACTGTCCATTAGTTCAGATATTGAAGACGAAGATGAGGATGATGAACCTGCGTGCTCCGCAGTACTCTGTGTGGAGATGATCTTTTCACCATCAAACATTTCTGCACCGCCAGCTCTTACTTGCAACCCAGTGCTTCTCTCAGTATCTGACTCCTCACTTTCTTCATCTATGCGCTCTTCTGCAAGCATTCTCTCCAGTTCTTCTTCACATTCAAATACGGTGGACAGTCGCTTGTAAGCTGAGCGGATATCCATTGGCTCATCAAAAATGATGATGACAGGCTTCTTGTTGAAGCCATTATCTTGTGGCATATTGGGATCGACTGTGGTGTTGGCTTTGTTTGATGCACTGCCAACTGTAACTGTCTGGACATTACCCTTCTTGGCGCTGACCAGTTCTTGGTACTCTCCACAAGAAAGTGGCTGAACCCTTTTGTTAGTGATCATAAATGCGATGTCTGGTGGCGGGGGAGCTTCCTCTCCAGGTAAGTCAGGGCTAAGACCAGCTCCATTATCAACATCATCAAAATTAGCTAAAGTCAAATCACGTTTGTTACGTGCAGTCTTTCCGAGTCGCTGAACTTTAGGTACCTCTTTTACAGGATTGCTGGTTGTGGGTAATATTTGCTGAGGCTTTGTATTTTTAAATGAGGAAACATGCTCTGATGCCTGTTTGGTTTTCTTTTCATTGTTTGTTTTGTTGAGTTTCTTTTCCTTCTGTACTTCTGCACTAGTCTTCAAGGATTCAGCACGATTAACTTGCTTTTGTGGCAGTTTGAATCCATTGAGTCCAGTGGGTTTAGGTGATATGGGTGGGGGGGTAACAGGTGGAGGTGATTTTGGTTGTGGAGACATCTGCATCTGATGCATCTGCTGTTGCTGGCTTGGAGAATTGTCATTAGCATTGACGTTTGACACCTGTGTTAGAGGCTGTGAGGACTCCCTGTGTTCTGGGGTGTCTTCCAGTCCTGATTGGGGTGGTTGATCTTTGGGAATCTGACCAGTCACATAATATATGACCTGTCAATGGGACATTTAAAATGTTGCATTACTCTCAAATCCTTAAACTCTAGAATGGATATTCAATGAATTGACAGAGTGTTAGGTTCAAAAAGTTGTACGTACCCCAGGGCTTTGTCTTGTAGTTGTGTTTCCATTTTCATCTGTGTCTGGAGCTTTATCCTCTCGGCTTGGTTCTGAGCTCTGCTAGGACAATGTGTGAGGGAATAATATTACTGTGCAACTGGTGTACCAGGTTGCAACAGATCACCTCTATATAAAAAAACAGCATTATTTGTCTTCCATGGGTCAGTGACAAATATTACAATGTCTTTCTGAATTTGCTTCTTTTATACAGAGGGGGAAGTGCTAATTTGATTTGATTGTCATTATGTCAATAGAAATGAACAGTCTCTTTTTATTTATATATTTCTTCACAGTGTTATTATAAAGAAGAGACAAATAACGTTAACCCCAATTACATAAAAATTAGATTTTTATGTAATTGACTGAAGAACTATTTTTCCCCAATTACCAAGCCAGTAAGTTTTGGTTTTGGCTCTCAGATATCAGTGGAGGTCTATCATTCCAAAGTCTTTTCCAACTTAGAGAACACTACACAGCAGTAAACAAATATCAGGGATAAGACAGCAAGTCTGCAAAGGTGGAATGTACTAAAACACCAACTTTCTGGTCTTTTAGTAAATTCCACTCTTGGTGGGATAGTTACAAACAGTGATGTTTTTTTGTCTGTTTCAAAGAAATGTAAGTTGATTATCAGTTAGGGCTTAGTTAGGGCTAAGTGATTTTAGAAAAACATTCAAGCGACGACTGCATTGATTTTAGTTAACTCACAGGACTTGACCAGAAATACTAGAGAAACTTTTAAAGAACTGAGGGCAGTTCAGATCACAGTAATACAGGAAAACAACAATGGGTTGAAATATATCAGCCCTTGCCCTCAATAGATACAACTCTCTTTAGCTTGCCAGAAAACTTTAAAATAATCTAGAGATAGTTAAGTAGTGCTCTGGACAGTTATAGTTTCTCTACTGTGAGCATGAACCTAGTGTGCCTCCCATAACCCTGAGCAGTGTATGTTAAATGTGTGTGAAAGCTGCTTTGCCTCCTGGATTGTGTTTTCCTGGCCTGATCTTACTCTACTTCACACAATATTATAAAAAAAAAGAAGAAAAAACAGCACTGGTGAAGAGACACTAACTTCTCAAACTTTCAAAGAGATATTTGTAAAAAATAAAAAAATTCTGTGCCCCAAACAGAACAAACCTGTACACATAGAAGGGAGAGAGTGATGACTTCTTTAAAGTCATCATGGAATTTTTTACTATTCAAAATTGCTGCCAATTCACAATCCTGTCTATCATGCCACAACTAATTAACAACAGTTTGGTATTTTCCAGAAACTAAGTTGAGTCATATTTTTTTCTTTCTTTCCAAAACTTGGAAATCATTTTTCTCTGTCATTAGCAAAATGATTGTGATTTTGTGAGCTGTGCTCAATGTAACCAATTTTTAACAAACCAATATTTAACTTTTATGTAATCTGTTGCTTCTAAGATTTAGTTGCTAACAATATTCTCCAAATTTAAGTAAAACCTCAACTAAAACTAGAGACTGTTCATTTGAAAACCGGTTGGGTATGTAACTTCTTGTAATCTGAGTTTATAGATTAATAATAAAATCCTTATTTCAGGAATGTTTTGACTTTGGGACATAAACAAGAATGATTTGATTGTCCAAATTTATTGATAGCACTTAGTTATAGAGTGTAATTGCAGTTTTATAAGATGTTTTGATGTAATTTCAGAAACATTACCAAAAGTTGTTCAAAGTTTACAAACACTTATACTCATCCTATTCCATACTAACATTTTTACAAAAATCACTTAAGCAGTTCAGATTTGTTTAAAGTATGATTCTATAAAGTTATCATTGGTCACAGTTACCTTTCTTGTTATGCAAAGATTACATATCACCAGTAGCTATTTGGAAATTAATCCTATGAGTAAGAAGCCAACAAACTAATCCAAAGAGCAGAATGTCAATCTGCCTCATCAGGTGATGATCTGATAATGTATCGGTCATTATCACCAATCTGGAAAAGCAAACAGATGAACTATCAAGATGAAGATGGTCTGTTTGTCATTAAATAACATCGGAGGACTTATGTAATTTAACACACCATGCCTGCACCTGCTCAGCTTAAATAATCAAGTAGTCATATTTTGCATCTGGTGTGGGACTACTCTATCAATTAAATGACAACTTTTAAATTGTCTGCCTTTAATGATGACGTATAACTTATTTTTCCTATACTCCTGTATATGTTGCTATGGTTTCACTGATTATTTGTTCTCTGTCTGACTTGCTTATTGGCCTCCCAGCAGTCTTAGGACTTATTTAATTTGCAAAAAACTGATGGTGATATGATGTATTTCTGCTAAAGATAAACAAAAAACTTCACACTATTAACCCTCTAAATATATGTTTGAACTCAGAAAGAGTTTTGTCAAAATAATGAACAATATAATTGCAGTTGAATTGGATAAATGTGTGAAACTTGAAAAAGAAAATTGAGGTGAAGTTGTGCAAAGACAGAGAGATTGGGAAGTGATATCTTAGAAAATAAGTGGGGGACAGGAGCATGCAAAGTGGCCAGATTGACCTCTGGTGAACCAAGTCTGCAAAAATATATTGTGTCTATAAATGTAAGTTTTCTGAAGCCATCAATCTTTAAGTTCCTTTTTTTACACTTAATTTTTCTGTGAAAAAATTCCAGTAAAAGAAAGACACAAGACAATTTAATTGCCCATAACATACAAAGTACATTACAGGTCTTTATTCATTTGGAAGAAAAGACAAGTTATAGTTAAATCAATCTTGAAACACGTCATACAAAAGACACACCAGCTCAATTTTATGCAGACTTAATCCTGAAAGAAACCAAAGCTGTGGAATCCAGCAGAATCAAACAGGGGAAGGAACCAAGCCAGCAAGGAAAGGAGTTTGGTGGAGACAGTTGCTAAAGGTTTCTCTTGAGCCAAAGCAGGAGCACAGGGGTTGTAGAAGTGTTAGGAAACAACAGGCAATTAGTGCATCACACAGCTGGTGGAGGCAGGCAGTTAGTTGGGCAGCTGCACGGCGGTACATGTGTTACCTTTTTCTCTTTGTGGGGCAACAAATTCCCTGGTCTTAGTTCTTTGATTTGGGGTTCAATTCGATTGGTGGGCTCAACCAAATTTTTTATCCCTAGATCCTTAATTGTGCACTTCTGGAAAACCTGAAGGTTGGAGACAAGTCAAAGGGATACGGGGGGATAAAGATTTTTAGGGAGGGATCAAGACTTAAGGCACCACAGCCACAGCTGTACCAACTGTTGTCAGGTGACAAGGAGGACCTTTGTTTTGGCATCCGTTAGCACCCAGCCGTTGCCACTTCCAATGAAATCAACAACCACAGGAAGAAGCAATAAGCAAAAGGCACCCAGTAAGCAGAAATCAATCAACCCTGCCCATATGTTTGCCAGGATGTGTGTGAGTGTTCACATGCATCTAACCTGAAGCTCCGCCATGATCTTGTCCCCTTCATCCTCCTCTTCTCTGTTAAAAGATGCAGTGACAGGAGGGGGAGTGATGGGCTTCGGCTTGGTCTCCAGAGCAACCTTTGTGGGCTTGAACTGAGGGGGTGGAGGAGGAGCATTTTCCTCAACCTGCTGTGAAAAATCAATAAATAAAGCTCCTTCACATTATGCAGCATAATTGATATAGACAATTGATGGATTGACATGCAGCAAGTATTCGCTAAGTGTCAATCTGCTAATCATACAAAGAAACATGATGTATTACAATGACAAAAAATAGAAGAGGGCATGTTATGTACTTTTAAATGAATCAATTACAGAGTTTAAAGTGGGTTTATCGCTTAAAGTGGATATATCAACAGGTTGTATAGCCAGGAAACCTCTAAATCTACTAATTTCAAAATGTGAAAAAATGCTAATTAAATGCCTTTTGAATTAAATTAAATATTGTGTTTTAGAGCACCCAAATAAAATAATAGCAAAACATGGCATCCTTAATTAAGGCAGACCTTACTCTTGACCCATACTCAGCCAAATGACATAACATTAATGTGACTAACCTGTGCTGAGACGCTTTCCTTCCGAGTTGTATAGACCACCTCTCCAGAACGTGTTGTAGTCATGCCTGAGTTTGAGCTGGAGAAGGTTTTTCTTGGAGGTGGCGGTGGTGGGGACTTGTTTGATTTGTCAGATCCCTGTCTGGTCAAATTGTCAGTGGCTGCTGACTTAATGGCAGTTTTTGAAGATGCTGGCTTGATGGATTTTTCCAATAAAGGCTTCGGTAGTTTATCAGACCCTTTTTTGGCGGGCCTGTCTACTAGAGACTCCTCTGCAAAACACATTATTCGAACAAATAGTGCTAAGTGTTATTATGCATAAAACGACTCAAGAAAGTTGAATGTATGTTTTATTTGTACCTGATGGTGACTCAAAAGGGCTGGGGATGTCTCTATGTTCTACTATGCCAGCAGAGGGCAGTATTTCGCTTTCCTCTACCTCTAAGCTTGGAATTCCCTTCATCATGTTGGCCTGAGCCTCTTGAAGGATCTTCTCAAACTCTTTGCCATCATAATGACCCATATTCTGCCTTTTCTCTTCCCATTCCTTCTCAGCTGCCTACAAGAAAAAGATAGAAGACAAAAAGTGTCTAAACATTTTAGAGACTGCATAAAGTGCAGACTAGAAAATAAGACAGCTAGATAAAGCGGTCTGCAAAGGTATCACAATCTCTTAAATGTTTTTTGTACTTTTTGTCATTTTACAAGGACAAACTTGAATGTATTTTAATACAACTGACCAAGACAAAGTAGTGCACAGGTGTAAAGTGGAAAAAAAAGCGATAAATGGTCTCGGTGTAGACTTTGATTCATCTTTTCTTTTCCTACTGAACTATAATCAGTTCTAATCTCATCTCACTAGAGCTGCTTCTCCCACAAATTTGCTGTTGCTCACTAGAAATTGGAGTTCCTCTGGCTTTTTGTCAACATTGACTATCATTTTGTAACTCTAACTTGTCTGCTGTGTTCCTTGGTTTTCCTGATGCTGTTTATTTATCAATAATCTCTCAGAAACATTCAAGGTCTTCAAAGAAAAGCTCTCTTCATGTTGAAATTAAATGCACAGTGATGGACAGTTGGTTGCACTAGATCTAGGTGTTTTTGAGTGATAGACATGAAAACAAAACAAGTCAAAATTGAAAATCATCTACTCTTTTTCTTCTGTTTTACAAGTATGCACTACTTGATGTTGGTCAGACATATAAAATCACTATAAAATACTATTGAGGCTGTGACTATTGTGTGACAAAATGTGAAAAGGCTCAAGGGTTGTAAACTGTAAAATATGAGAAACAGCTAAACATACCTCAATGGACATAACTCTGTTTTTGCTTTTCTCCTTGGTGTTCTGGAGTTCCTCTATTACAAGATCCTGATGAGGAGCGCTGTTGCCATTATTCACCAGATTCCCATGAATCTTCTTGAGGCGGGCAGGACTTGGTGGATCTGACACGGACCCTTTTGGAGACTCCCGGTCCTGAGGTTTACTCAGGTTAGGACTAGGAATCTGAGTAGGGCTAGGGGTGAGGGGAGGACTGGGCTGAGCTATGAGGGCTGCTGATTGCTGGGACTGCTGCATGTGAACTGGAGAACTCTGGACATGATGGATGACCACTGGGGAGGAGGGCATCACCTCCGATCTTAAGGTGGAGTTCTGTGCCTCTGGTGGAGCTGAGGAGGAGGTGAGCTGGACTGATGTTGATGGAGCTTCTACAGCAGTTTCTGCAGCTGTTGTGTGGTTGACACCTACTGAGGCATTGGAGGAAATATCTACGCCTTTCTGAGTCCCCTCGGTTGCATATCTGGAGAGGAAGGAAATGGTATTTGAATTGATGTCAAAAACACTATGAGCTAAAAAAATTGTGGTTTCAGGATTTTTTTTTAAAGATGCAACTCATAGGTGAGCAAAAAGTCAAGACTGAGTTTGGTATATGTGACATATTAAAATGGAAATGAGGTGCTACAGTGTCCACCAAGTTAATTCGCTTCTCAGTTCAGTGAAGGTGATGAAAGAAAATCTAGTTGAATCCTGGATTCACACAGAGTGACCTCTTTGATGGCACGGAGGCAGCATAATCAAACAGCACAATCTCCACACATCAGACTTCTGTGAGGAGCTCTGTGGAGGTCTTTTTGATTTAATCTTGAATTGCCCCCTCACAGGAGCACCTGTTCACCTCATTCCTACTTCAGCTGCATTTTCCTCCTACCTTCTCAGGCTGCTGAGAGTATCGGTCAGGCTCTTGACCCGTTTTAGCATGCTGTCGAGTTTGTGAGGCTCTTCCTTCAGAAATTTAACAGCCTCCACTTCCACTCTGAGCACAGCTCGCATTCTGGTTTGCAGGGCTGGGAACTCTCCTGAGGAAACACACATCAGAAAAATGAAAAGTTTTTTTTTAATTGTAGGAATATTACTTACTATGCACACAGAAAAGTATCAATGTTACAGATTAGCATGATGATATCTGTCATGGTGATTATGTTTTTTTTTTAGCTATATAAAGTCAGTTTGTTCCATGATTGCTCATTTTAATTTATTATTATTAATATTTAGCAAAGTCCAATTTGAAAAGGTTTTCCAAGAAGAGACACTAACTTACAGTTGGTAGTCAGGAATTGCCAGCTATTGCCTGGGAATATGTTAGTCCTACAATTGCTGGTGAACTCATCTGTCGGTTAATATTTATGCTAGAATGTGGCTAAAAGGAACTGCAATGTTCTTTGTATTTTTTTTATCAGTCCTTCATCTTACCTTTAAGGCCAGCCAGAGACTCTCCCACCTTCCTCAGAGTTACTGCTCCCTCCTCTACATCCTTTAAGGTCACCACCCTGGTTGCTGTTGCAGAATCCTGTTGCAGAGATGCTACATATTGCTCCAGCTCACTGCAGAAACAGCAAGGAAGATAAATAATTCATTAAATAATAAAAGCTAAAAGATTTTTTTCCTTTCATCTAAATAGTTCATGAATATGCTCACTTGTTGCGCTGTGAGTTTCTACTGTACAGTTCAGAAAAAAAGAAATAAATAATAAATAGTTGTGTAGTATATACACTTAAACACCAGGAGGCATGCAGTAGTAATTTATGTCACACAAGAGTAGGGGAACAGAGGAGAGTGTAATTACATGGTTCTTAGAAAAGGAAATGGTAAATTGAGTCTATAACATGTTCAGAATATTGACAATAATCATCACCCACCATTAAAAACAACTTCCACACTATAATTATTGCTTAGACCCTATTTAACCAAGTCCAATTCCAATACCGCAAATGTTTACTCACTGATTGAAGGCTTATTTGTGAGACAGCAACTCCTCACATTGAAAATGTTTCACCAAGCCATTTCAGAAAACTCTTAAAGAAAGGCCCTAAATCCAAGGGGAAATGTGCTGAACGATAACATTGTGTGACAAGTTGGTTTGCATGAGAACTGCTAAAATGGTGTTTCATTGTGGTCATGTACCCTTGAGATACACCCTTTTATGGAGCTCCCCAATGGGGACAGTGAGTTGAATGCCCGGCTAAGCCAAGGCCAGCTGGTGAGAGGAGTCATGGAAAATTGTAGCTGGGAAAACAGATTTCTCTTTTGTTTCAAGGTTTTGCCATGATGTGCCTAAACGTTTTCTCTTTCTTCTTGCTTTAACCCTTCTCCTGTAAAGTGTAATTATTACACTGGCAACATTTTTACATTATTATTCTTTTACAGGACCCATTTTTTTATTTTTAAAACATTTTAAGAGAGAAATAAGTAAAAAGTGAGATTGTAAGAGTTTCAAAGTGCAGTTTCCAACTCAACCTGAAAAATAGTCCGAATTCCAAACCTTATTTAAAGTGACAGTAGTCATGTTTTGCTAACCTACAATTGGCGCGACACCTCATCCGGTCCTTCTGCCAAGTTCTTTATTTAAGAAGCTATAAACTGTTATCATTGGACTTACATTGCCTTCAAAATACTGTCTGTGAAAGTACTGTAAGTCCAGTGATAGAGTGTAGTAAATAAACAAAATATATAAGTTAAATATATACCTATTGAACTTTTTCAAAATTTTTAAAATGGCAGCCAAAAACCTGGAGGGTTTTATTTACATTTTTTTCTGACACATCAATATAAAGTACTGCATAAATGTGAAGAGAAAGTTAAACTGTACATAGAAATTTTCAAAGTACAGTGTGCAAATGTGTTTAAAACCCTAAGTCAACACTTTGTAAAAGCACCATTTACAAAAAGACAAAATATTTTTTCATTTTATTGCAATAATAGCATAAGTCCAGTCAGACTGGATGGAGAAAATATATAAACAGTAGTTTTTAGCCCTGCCAATGTTTCTCAATTGGATTTAGGTCTTGAATTTCACTGGGCAATTCCAACTCCTGGCAGGGCTTTGATCTGAACTGTTTCATTGTTTGTTAGGGTCTTTGTCCTGGTCAACAGAAAACCCTTGTCACAAGGCTTTTACGGCCTCTAACAGGTTTTCTCTGTGAATTTAATTCCATCCAACTTCCCATTAACTTTGACCAGCTACCCTGTCCCTACTGAAGAATAGCATCCTTACAGCATGGGGCTGCTGCCACCAAGTGTCAAAATAGGTGTTTCGTATTCAGGTTGGTTTGCAGTTTTATTCTTTTGCGCCACAGTTGAAATATGAAACCAAAACCATCTGCTTAAAAATTAGCATCACGAACATGAACAGCCCAGTGATGGTGTGCTGACGGTTCATCAAGATACACTTCCCAAATACAAAATTGTGAATCCCACAACACTCCATTAATCAGTTTGCTACTAAATAGTGAAGCAAAAATCCAAGCAGTGCAAGCTGCTTTGCTGCTGTAGTTGATCACTAAAGAAAATATACAAGATTACTAAAAGACAAAAAATGCAATATATTTGCATGGGCCAGATCCATGTTACCATGTTGCATGGAATGACTTTGTCCCTCTGTAGTAAAATGTCTTAGTAACAACATCAAATTGGCAGGTTAAGGAAAACACTCACTGGCACACTAAAGATATGAAATTATAATAAAAGATAATATATGCTCAAAAGTACATCTTTTTCTTTCTCTCTCCATAAATGTTACTTTGTCAACTGTTTTGCCAAACAGTGAAGTGTCATTTTTAAGGGCTGAATTCTCCACTACTTATGGGAGTATAAGTAGTGGAGCCCCTAAAGGGTTACCACAGGCCTTTTGTCAGTTATTCTGATTATTGCTCTGTTTAAGGTGGATCACCATGTCACAAGTGGACTACTTATACTTACTAAAGGTAGTTGGTTGCATGGAATATTTGTAAGAAAAAACAAAACACAAATTTCATTCTGCATTAAGATTATCTTGTTGACAAAAATTCCCAATAAATTACAATGTGATTTGTAGATATAACATAATAAAATGTGGAAAGGTTCAAAGGCTAGGACTAAGCTTGAAAGGCTCTGTGCTGATTAAATTCAGAACTTTTTGTCCTTGCATTGCAAACACATCCAAATAAAAAGGATTTAATTAGGGATCCCTGTTGGCATGACAAGGCAAGTGAATTAAAATAAGAGCAGGGTAGTCAGTAATTACCCTATTGTTCTTTCCAGCCTAAGAAGCACAGGCACAGCTTGCCTGTAAAAACCTGACCTGCAGAGAGTTTTGAGGGTGTGGCTTGTTTAAGAGTACAAGACTGCATGGCTCAGGTGAGCTGAGGAAGATGAAACCTTCTGGGGGGATTTCCTATAAATGGAGCAGCACTGATTGGAACTGCACGGGTGTGTCTGCTCTCTGCTTGAAGACTTGTAAAAGCCTTTGATGCCACAACGCAACTTGTGTGTGTTTAATTTGGGCTTATTTGGAACTGCTACTTACCAAGGCACTTCTAAAAGTTAAAAATGTGTTAGGATTCTCATTGTGTTGCATCAGTTAAAAAAAAAACATGTTTTAGGAGCTGAAGGCAACATTTGGTTACTACATTTTGAATGGCTGACAGGACAGCAGCTCAGCTATTTCGGGACCTTGACATTCTATCATAAAGTTGTGATTTTCCAGGTTTTCTGGGATTAGTTTGAGATTATCTTGCTGAAATCCATGTGATCTTTAAAAAAATGCTGTCTGGAAGGTAGTTGTAACTTGCCCACTATGCTAAAGCACTTCTGTGCCATTCAAGGATGATTCAGCTTCGGCTCTGAGGATGTGCTCTTATTGACTTCCATAAAAGAATTTAAATTAGATACACTATGCAAAAGAAAAAAAATAAGTGTTCATGTTTTGAAGGTTTAGCACACAATTTTAGCTTTAAAACCATAAAACGTGGTGATTTTTCTGGAGTCTGACTTTATTGTCATTTCACTAAATTAGAATGTTGACAACATTTTTCAATCATTCTTAGTTTAAGTTTCCTAATTTATTGAAATCAAATCATGGCCAGTTGAACATAGCACAAGCAGGTTGCAAGTTAAAGAGTCTTATGAACTAGACCAGGGGTGGGCAACTCCAGGCCTCGAGGGCCGGTCTCCTGCAACTTTTAGATGCATCTCTACTTCAACACACCTGAGTCAAATAATGAGGTCATTAGCAGGACTCTGGAGAACTTGACTGCACTTAGGAGGTGATTCAGCTGTTGGGTTCAAGTGTGTTGGACAAGGGAGACATCGAAGAGCTGCAGGACGCCGGCCCTCGAGGACCAGGATTGCCCACCCCTGAACTAGACCAAACTCAGCTTTACAAGAAGGCACACTTAAACAAAAGGTTGACCAAATTACTTAATAGATAATGAGGAAGCACACAACTAATGTTGTATTGAAAAATGACAACATTGTTGTGCAAATTAGTGCTAAAAGTGGTAGTATGCATCACAAAATGAGAAAAATGCAATGAAATCAAGCATAAAGCAGGAGCTCAACCATGTTAAAAACACAATGACACAAAGATTTTTAGAGAAGATTTAAAAATAGCAAAATACGCCAGATCTAATGTGCCATAACAGGCTGCTCTAAAACCTGGATGGTGTTTTCCCAAAGGCTGAGTCACCTCTGGTTTTTATCCTAATCTTTGGGATTTCTAGAAGTAGCTGAGCGAAGCATCCTGACTGGTTTATGAAAGTGCAGCATGTCAGTGAGATAGTGTGGGCCAAACCTACTGGGCACATTTTACCACATTACAACTAAAAATAAAGACTTCAATGAATTTAAATGGGATTTTATGTGACCAACATGAAGTAGGAAGAACTGTGAAGAGAAAGAAAATTATACATGAGATTAAAATTCAAAAATAAAACCTGAAAATCATTGTGCACTTTGTAGAACTGCAGCAAGTAAACCATCAATATTCTTTCCACAGATTCTTAATTAGATTTAGATTTGGGTCATTCTGACACATAAACCGGTTGTGTTCAAATGTTTTTCACACAAGGTCAAAATCTACAAGTTAAAAGTACTTTAGGTTCTTTTTCTTACTTAAAGGAGCAAAATATATGTGTTATGAATTATTTTCTTTATACTTGATCAGCAGTATTAAACATGCAATTTTTTAATGACATGAAGTAGTCTTTTTCAAAGCTTAACACATTCTCATACAGTCAAAAAAGTAAGTTAAAAAATGTGCTAATATTTTTATTTGATCCATGTAATACACCATAAATAATATATAAACCTTATCATAAATTAAAATGTGAATTGTGTAAAATTTTATTTTATAACCTTACCTGAGCTGTACAAGAACATGCTCCTCCAGACCCAAGTACTTGTGCCTGTCCTCCTCTACCAGAGTTCTCTGCCTCTGGGCAGGGTCTTCCGCCCGCCGCATGGCCTCTGTGAGTTTAATACTAATTTCCTGCTCTGCCCGCTTCAGCTGCACCCGTAAAACCTCCTGGTTCTGGACCTGGAGGGGATGTACACAGTAAAACAAGATATCAGAGGACTCCAGCATGGAGCCTTTAAGATGTGTGAATGCTCAGATGTGTGCAAACAAGTTAAATTCTGAAATTTAACCAGAACAGTACAGATCAGGTAAAAGGAAATGGAGTTCTTGCCTGCAGCTGCCTCATCTGATGAAGTTGCATCCTGAGGTCAGAAACATTCTTTCTGAACTGCATGAGATTCACTTTGAGTGGAGATAAGTTCTTGTCTGGTGGGGCTGAAATGGTTTTAGGAGCCAAGATAGTAGGTCCACCTGCTGGGGCAAAGAAAAAAAGAATGTTATAAACATTTTCATAATTTCCAGAAAAGCTTCTAGCCTCTAAAGTGAGCTCAAATGCACCAATAAACCACACAGTCGACAACGTATGAACCTTTCTTTAATATTTTCCCCAAAATAAAAGGGAAGCTGAAGCCATTTAAATACTTTAGCTTATATGAAGATTATATATATTTTGTTTGACGTGAAACCATATATGCAGGAAGTACTAGCATCCCTGCTGTTAACCCTTTGTACAACCCCTTTTCCCAGAAAGGCAACTTAGGCATTTCACACAGCTTGGACCATATAGATCAGTTACAATCCTGTATACTTTCTTGTGCTTTTTTTTTTAGCTCAACTCTGCTGGTTTTCTATTGGATTTATGCCAGAGGACTTTAATAGTCGTTGAAGAATAGTTATTAAGTGTCTGGTGAACCATTTCTGGGTAATTTGACCAATTCCCTTGGATCATTATCTTGGTGATAGATCCAATGAGGACCCATTTTCAATTTACTAGCAGACTCTGGAATATTTTTATTTAAGTTTTTGATTTAGTTCCTCATACCATCCATTCGAAGAAGATTCCTAGGGCTTTTGGAAGAAAAGCAGACCTGCCGCATGACAGATCCTCCCCTGCTTAAGGAGTTTTCCACCTCTCATTCTTCACACTAGTCACACTTAGAGTGTTTGTTGCTGAAAAGCTTAGTCTCATCTCCCCCAAGCACGTGGCCCCAATTTAAGTCCCAGCAGGGTTTGGCGAAATTCTTATGTTACATTTGTTGAACAGAAAGTTTTAGATGGTAATTTAGAATCCTTGCAAACTGCATTTAGTTAGAAGTGTATATATATAATAATCCATAGTTGGGCATAACTGTAGTCAATAGATAGTGGCAATATGTTGCTAATATGATCATTTGTATGCATGTAAATGCATCAAAATGCACAAATGTGCTATGTATGCCACTTTACTATTCTTTTGGTTATCATGTTTTTCAGGGGTAAGGTACTTGGAAGAACTGCAAATGACCTACAGAGAATCGAGACTACTGACTCAACACTGAACAGCCATGTATGTGTTGAATCATCCTTCCGAATGTGCTTGCATTGCAAATAGAAATTGGTCATTGAATAGAAAACAGAATAATCATCACTTGAAAACTTTTATATCAAAATAAAAGAAAAGCTTCTTTGCAGACGCTGTCCATTAACTTCAGAAGTCTGTCAACAGGAGAAACAGACCGTGAGGCTGTAAAAAAAGAAACAGTAATCTGCGTAATCCTTCAAATTTTTCATGTGTCCACCTGATAGATGCCCTGACCTGAAATACAAGTTACAATTCAAACTGCTGCTTTTGTTTGGCTTCCACAGGAAAGTTTTTGTCTTCTGATGAACTTTTCAAGCACACAAACAGTGCCATGTTTTGCTCTGCCACTGGCGGTGGTGTTTGTGAATCTTTCCTTCAACCCAGATCAAGTGGCAGGGGGATACAGAGCATAGATTGAATCACTGAATCATCTTGGCAGGCTTAGAACTAACAGCGTCTTGTTTTAAGGCAGTGGTTCCCAAAGTCGGTCCTCAGGGCCCGGCATCCTGCATGTTCTAGTTCTCTCCCTGGTGGTAGTAGCAACTTTTTCAGCTTGTCAATGTTCTTCTTAGACCTTATAATGAGCCATCATTTGATCCAGGTGTGTTTAACCAGGGAGAGAACTAAAACATGCAGGATGCTGGCCCTCGAGGCCCGACTTTGGGAACCATTGTTTTAAGAAGTGCTTTGAGAGGTTGGATTGAGCTCTGCTGTCTCCTGCCTCTTACTTCAAATTAAGCTGGATGTATTGTGAGGAAATATAAGCTAATGACAAGCAAAAGAAGCCCGACTTTGTGTTTTTTTCACTCCCCCCCACACTCTGCTCATTGCAGCCTTTTGACAGATGCCAATGTGTGGTCTTGTCTGCACAAGATATTTTGGCATTAAAAGATAGAAAAGATTCAGGAAAAAAGAAGTTTAAAGGGAATTACAGTAATACTAACCCAAACTAGGTGCGCTGTGAGCTGGAGATGAAGTATTTGTGGTTTTCTCGCTGCAGGCAGAAAAAAACAAATTAGAGCAGGATTTTGAAACACACAAAAAAAATACTGAAAAAAAGTTTACAGGGTAATATTAGTAATGATGAAGACATTAACAAAGTATGAGAAGTTAAACCAGAGGGTAAAGGTGGTGTTAATGATGTTAAGCTTAATGACATTCATAGAAACATATAAAATCACTGCATTCATATAGAATATACTCTAATTTTCAAGAATACATTAAAACAGAGGATCAAAATGCACAGAGTCTAAATGCAGCCAAAACCATAAACAAAGTCAATACAAAGAGACCAACTTTAAAATCAGTCGAATCACTTTCACTTTTGATTATTTCTTCAGATCATTGATCCTTCTTTTCCTTTACTGAATCACTTATCATTTTTATTTTCTCTGGGATCTCACTCTCTTCTATAATGGGCTTGCTTACCTTTGAGACTCCTTGTTGCCACTAGAGTTTGGAGCCTTTAAAAGTACATGATGAACAAGACCAGTCAAGCTGGTAATCTGTTGCTCCATAACCTTCATTCGCTCTCTGCAGAAACATTAGAAAATTCTACTGATGTTAAATCTTGCACTAACACATAGCAACTAATTATAAATGCTTTTAACACAATAGTTTGTTGGGTTTTATTCCTTACTGAATATTAATTGTTTTTAAAATAGACTTGCTAATGTCTGAGTAAATATTATTGTTTGTGTTTTCTGTTTCTGGTGAGTCAGTACAATTTAAAAACTAGCAACATAGCAGAAATTCTTTCTGTATTATTTTAGACTCAAGCAGTCTGTGTGTCTTTGTGTTGCCCTATGACTAGCTGGCACACTCCCCAGGGTGAACTCACACCTCTCACAAAGCAACTACTGGGATAGGCTCCAACCCTCACCTATGACCCTAAACAGGTAAATAAAAGATATAAATGCATGGATTTTGTATGAATCTACACAAATTATTATAGTTTTTTTGGATTTGGTGGCAAATATCTCACCATTACCATTGGTGGCAAATATCTTACCATAAGTGTTTTTATTCAAAATACACTTAATAAAAACACTTGCAAAATCACAAACATTTGATTGAAACATCTGATTGTAGCTTGTAGCTGATATGGTAAAATATTCCAGATTTTGTTTTACAATCTTTCTTTTAGTGATGGTGTATATTTTTCTATAAAAACTAAAACTACAATATTTCTACACATAGACATTTTACATTTAATAAGTAGAATAAATGGAAATCAACTCAATAAGTAAGAACACAACTTTTCATTTACACCACCAAAACATAGTTAGCATCCCCCCCCCAAAAAATAGATTAATAAACAGGGTTAAAGCAATATCTGTTTTACTCTCCTTAGATAAAACAACTACTTTTCATGATAGCCATCAAAAGTAGAACAAAAATGAAAACTGAAAATCATAACACCAAAGGAAGGAACACAAAAGTATACAATGAGATTGTAGGAAAAGTGAGCAACTTTTATCTCAAAAAGAATGTGAGGCAAGTTAAGGACACCGGGTGGACTGTGGTTGTGGCTGCTTTGGACAATAGATGGACACACAGTCAAGTCCTAATTACAGTCCCACGCAGAATATCACACACGAATAAACATGAAGGCAGCTCAATAAAGTTTGTTTTAAAGGTTAACTTTAGTTCTTTCTAACCAAATTCCTCTGCTCTTTTTAAATATTCAAGAGGATTCCTAATGAAAGTTTTAAAGTCTCCCAGGTGGTCATCTCTAATCTTGTTTGACTGACAGAGTGAGTAAAGCCAAGTCAATATTTTTCTGGATTTTCCATATGCATAAAGTTCTTACAGACACCATGGAAGAGAAACCTCTACAACTTTCATCTATGTTTATGTACTCTCACATAAAGTAATAAAAATCCAACCCATGTACTAGAATAACTTTGTAGAACTTGCTGACAATATCCCTTGTTCACAAGGGATATATTTATAATTTGAGAGACTATCTTGTTTCATTGTTAGCATTGAGCACATTAACTCCAGAATTTGTGCAGATAGTAAAAAATTGTAAAGTTTTGAACTGATGTTTGTATGCACAAATGAATTAGTCTGCATAACCTAATTTTTAGACCTTAAAGAACAGTGAGAACACAGGTTATATTTGGCTTTAGTTGTGGATGATGAATTAGAGGCATGGCCAGTCACACAGGAGCTCAGCAGCTTATGGTGAAAGTAAAACTGTGATGCAGAATTAGTACATGCTCTCATGCAATGCTGTAATCCTAATACAAACAATCCCATGCCAAATGACTGCAACATTCAGCATTCAGTTACTTACCGTGTCTCCTGGTCATTTGGAGTTGGAGTGGGCCCTTGAGAGAGACCCTGTGGGTCTGGGACCACAGGAGATCCCATGCTGTTCCTAGGCTTAGCCCCTGCAACTTCCTCCTTCCTGAAAGACTGGCGCACTGGTGAGCCTCTCTCCAGGGATACACCATGAGGTGGGACAGCATGAGGTGGGACACCATGAGGTGGTACACCATGCGGGGGCATGCCGTGGATATCAATCATCCGTACCTCAGTCATCCTGTGAGGGGATGGAGGAGGAGTCTTGGAACCCAAAGTAGGCAACTGACTATTTCGAGACTTCTGCCTATATACAGGAGAGTGATCCACGGAGTCTGTAGGACTGGGCCCGCCATAGGAACTTGTAGAGCGGATGGAGGCACGGTGAAATCCCCCCATGCCATGTTCAGGACCATCCAGTCCAGGGCTGCCGTGCTGCCCAGGACCTGCAACCATGGTGATTCTTCCCTCTTGGAGCAGATATGGATCTGCATACAACCCCTCATTCCCTCTAGTTAGAGTGTGGCTTTTCCCACCCAAGTCTTGATCTGGCTTCACGTCCCGTCTCTCCAGTATAGCGCTGGGACAAGGAGAGATGGACCGGGTTGAAGGATTGACATTAGACATTCGGTCCCTTGGGATAGTGGCGCTTCCAGGGACAGAGTTCTGACGTGGGCCAAATGGGATTCGGGAGGGGGATGGTGGCATGGAGTGGGGAGTAGGTGGCAGTGCTCCCTGCAGGGGATGGTGTGGTGGAGGACCCATAGGTGGATGTCTTAGAGGGTGCTGACCATCACGGGTGACATGTGCCATCTCACTGTGCATCTGGAAAAATACCAAAACATTATTATTGTTTCATGTAAAAAACTCTTTAAAGGACCTGCGATTCTGTTTCATACCTGGAGAGTAAGAAATTAAGCCAGCAAGAGCAAACAAAGGGTGCGGTGGTACAAATGTTAATCTTTTGATGGACATTTATTAGCAACTAGCTTAAAGGTGAATAAGATATGGGTTTTATTTGTTCAACTAATAACATTGATAATAGATTGTAAAGCAAAATTACTTTTCTGCATTTTCTTGTTTTAATGTCTAGAAAGACAATAGTGTTACTAGCCTAGCCCTTTATCTTTGCCCAATAGTCTTTCAAGCTTAGCCTAGCCTAGGTGTCTTTATTTGCCATTTGCCTTTTCCTTAGACTCTATTGAATGCCTTTGTTTATTTAGTATTTACTAAATGTATTAATTTAGTATTTATTAAATGTATTAAAAGCTGTTTAATCATATTTTTCTGGTGTATTTGACATACACCAGAAAAATATGTATGCTAGTTTAGGCTAAACTAATGTGTCCAAATACACTAGTATCAGATCCTCTTAACAGATGTGCATACTTAAAACAGCATTAGTGTACAAAGTTGTAAAAAAATATCTAATAAGCCACTGAAGGTCTGAAAGGTAGTCTGCTGACTGTTGCAATTATAAAAAACAACTTTGTCAAATTGAAAAAGAAACTGCGTGACAAGCCACTGTGCCCTCCATTGTTGGTTGTCATCTCTCGAAAATTCAAATATTAGTTTTTAATTGTGTAATTAATTATTGTAGGAAAAGTCTTTTTTTAATTTAAAATATATATTCCTGATGTTTTTTGCAACAACAAAATCTATCTCAGTTTTACACTTCTTTTCAAAACACACCCCTTCTACTCTACTTAAAAGGCTAAAAACATTGGGTGCATTGTATTTCCTGAATATTAAGCTCACAGGAAATTCCAAACATCATCATCACTCATAAAAACAAGATTCTACTTTTGGTTTAACGTTCTGGATGGCCTGTCAAACTATTTTTTCAGCTTTAAGGAAACTCACTTTAGTAGAGGTAAAATTGTGGTTTTCATAAAAATGCTCCCCCAGGGCTAGTCTGCAGTTGGTTAATTTGCAACAAGATCTGTCAAACAATGTCTGTTTAACCAGACAGCTAATCGTTGTCATTTATCGTTAGCCAAACTACTTAAAGAAACATTAATGGGGTATGTAGGAAAAATAACACCAGCTTCCTATAATGACTTTTGAGGAACTTAGCTTTGAGATTTGGTTAGCAAAACTAAGAATTGCAAGCAAGATGAACATCTGGGTTTTGTAGTAGACCATGTGATGTGATCTAATCAACAATCTAAAGCACAGTTTGAACAAAATATCCCTTTGTTGAGCGTTGTTACAAAAAAGTAAGAACACTCTCTGTCTTACTAGATTGACAAAATTTGTTTTGACAAGAACAAATTAACCAGCAAGACTAATATCGAGTGCACAAACAGTAATAAAACCTCAAGATTTGCGATATGCTTTGTATGATAACACTGTGAAGGAAGCAGTCACATGCAGATCTGGATCCACTCCATTTTCCTTCCTGTCAAACAAACAAGCTATTGTTTCATCAAGGTATGACTCATAGGTTACACCTAGAAGCCAAGACATGTCAAAAGCCCTGGTGGAAGTTCTCAAACACTTCAGGGACAATTTTTCATTGAGCACTTTTTTGTGCAGTGTTGTTTTTGTCTGTTTTATTCAAGCACGCCAAGACAGCTCATCGTATGGAAGAAAACAATGACGTGGGTGTGACTCTTGCGTGTGCAAAAGTTAGTTGTTTTCGGGAGGAAAACAACTCATGAAAGTGTACTGTAACAAAGAGTTCACGCTTGGCTGTGACAACAAATGCAAGAGAAACATACTTGCAGAGAAAGTTCGCACAGCCTGCATAAAGTATCATGAGGGTGATCTGCAGAGCATGTTAAAACCCAAATGACCTCTTATACTGAAAGTTTACACCTTGACGAAGAAAAAATCTTGACTTTCTCTAAATGTTGGTGCATAGATGCAAAAATTAATTCCGATTCTAACAGAGCCATATTCAGAAAGGATTCTGAAAGCCATTCTCGGTCAATCTCAAACAGATGCTAGAACCCTAAACTACCAAACAAAACATCTCAAAATAGCCCTAAAATACACAGATCTTGTTGTAAAATAAGGATGAGTTTCTGCTTTGAGATAAAAAATAAAAAAAACAAGGCAGCAGCTTGAAAAATAAACACGCACGCAAGCAGATTAGAGTGAAGCGAGAGGTTCTGTTGAAAACAGCTAGCTTCAACACCCAGACTTATTTTTCCACTGTGGCCTTAAGTCTCTGGTAGTGCGGGTTGCCTATTTGGTTTGTGTACACAGAGCTGCTTCAGTCTCTTGCCGTGTCAGCATTGGATAAGGTTTCTACACTGATTCACAAACTGCAGAGAGTCACAGGACGCCAAGCTAAACAGATAAAGAGCTGAGCTGTGGTGGTAAAGCAGTAGAGTGTAAACATTCAGAGAAGCTTGACTGGATGGATGCACTGTGTGTAAATGTGTAATAACTGTAATGATGTTAGAAGGTGATTAGAGTTTGGAAATGAATGATGTTATGTAAAGTGAGACATTTATCATTTCAATATTATTATTGAAAATGGAAAAGCAGAACAGAAGTTGGACAGTAATTGACGTTCCGTTTACAAAGCATATTTTTTCAGTGCACATAACAAAACTCTCTGACGTAGACTACTGGTGACAACATAAGTCTGTAAAATCTTGTTTGTTTTGTAAACTACTTAGTAGTAGGTGACCTAAATAAATATCAATATTTGGTTATTTGACTTCAAATCACTACATTTTCTCTATTGCTAGGCAATTTGCACCAGTGATTATGAAGCATTATATTGCTATTTCACCAGCAACAAAACAAAGTTGATACCCAAGAAATACTCTAAGTGGTTCACAGGCTTAAGTTAAATTAACATTAAGTAACAACTTGATCTACACATGATCTTCATTGGAATTGGATTTGCTACTGTAATAGTATGAATGATACAAAGAACAGGACCGATCATTTCATAGTTTTTCTGTAGCATTTCCACATCATTTGCCATTTAAAATCTTAACAGAAACCTTTATAGATCCCATAATACATTTTAATTGTAGTTTTGTTTTAGTGTTTAAAATTGCAACAATAACGTTATTGAGAAAGAGCAACATTGGTTTGGATTAATAGATAAAATGTCAACAAAGTAATTCCTCTGGTTATACTTAATCTCTAGTATCCCATAGACTTATGCAACCCTCAAAGTTTATGTCAACTGTTGGTTTGTTAAACAATGACAGAACTATTGAGGACAACAACACTCTTGTGCATTGCTAACTCCGTGCTAGAAACTGCACAATTGACATAATTTAATTCCTTACAAATTTAAGCATTTATTTTTCTTATTTTTAATGTCTGCATTTAGTAAGTATTTTCTATAGTGTGTTTTACTATCTTATAGGTACAGATAAAAAAAAGTAAATGCAACTTGTATTTATTAACTCATACATTTAATATTTTTTTATATTTTTACTTAAAACTGATACTACCAACTGAGTGCAGACCCACAAAACCAACATTG
This sequence comes from Phalloptychus januarius, assembly GCA_902982915.1. Taxonomy (NCBI): domain Eukaryota; kingdom Metazoa; phylum Chordata; class Actinopteri; order Cyprinodontiformes; family Poeciliidae; genus Phalloptychus; species Phalloptychus januarius. Next base: position 6,114,895 of record CADWAE010000362.1, read on the forward strand.
TGCCATACATAGTTTGCTATCAATATTTTTTTTTACAAATTTCAGTAAAACATTGTAATACATTAGGCCTGGTTTGTGGCAACAAGTCTACGGATAATGTTAAAGAAATATTGGCATGAAACAACAGTAAATCTGTTGAAAACAGGAAATAACAAGACTGTCAGATAAAGGGACATGAGGATTACAGAGAGACAGATTGAGGAGGAACATTCTTTTTCAGTGCAAATAACAAAGCTTTTTGGGCTTAGGTTTTGCTAAATCAGCAGGAAATAAACAGCAGAATTTGAAACCGAGAAAGAGATTAAGGCTTACATTGGGATAAGAAATGAGTAAGGGAAATAGTTTGAGGAATGGAGTTGGATTGTCCCCTAAAAAGTTTCACTAGAGCGTATAAGGCAAAGTCTCCAGGAGAACAAAAAGAACCCCCCCTGTAGACAGATTAACAAGAGCCAGGGGAACATTCCTTCCCTCAACTGCAAACAGGATGTGAGTTTAAGAACTAGAGGGAAAGCCTGCTTTTTTATAGCACCAGATCTATTCATCTCCCCTCAGCTGCTAGGACAAAAGAGACGTACTCACCCTGGCATCGCCGTTGGCAGGCCGAGGTCCATGGCTGAAAGCCTGAGCTGGATCCTTGTGGTACACCTTGAGGCAAGAGTGATCTGTGATGTTCCTGTAAAGGAAGGAGGTGTTGGTTGGTAGGAAGGCAGCCCAGATGTCCCCATCGGAGCGCGGACGGTTTTGCCTCAACCTGGATCTCTTTAACTGCTCAGCCAACGGCATATACCCTGATAGAGGGTCTGACAGTCCCTCGTCAAGTGACATTTTCTCTAACTTTTAGAAGGCTACAAAAACATCTACTAATAGTTTTCTGAGATGCGGCTGAGCTACATAAACGTCAAGCGGACCTGTTATTTCCTTTGTGTTGATCTCAATCTAAATGTGTTGCACCTTGTACCAACCTTAAGGCACCACAAGACAATTTTTTACAACCTTGATAAAGGATTAGTCACAAAGTACACACTTCACTTGAGCGGGATCTCTGCAGAGTAAGAGGGCAAAGTTTATTATGTCTCGAAGCATTTGGTTTCTGCTTTTTATCTCTGCACATAGAATCTCCAGCATTTCGATGTACTTTTCTAGTTAATATCAAGAACCCACAAGAAGAAATAAAACATGTTCTTAGATACAATCTGTATTGCTGTGCACATAAATGGAATACCGCATGACACCATACTTTTGAAGTTTTTTTCCCCAAGCATAAACAAACTGAAAGTTTTGCAAAACTTTTGTAAAAGAGAGGACAAAAGACAAAAACATTTGAGACATGTTGCCACACAGCTCCACATTGAAAATAACTTTCATTTTAACATGGATGGGAAACGGATGCAAGCTTTCCTGCCCTGAGACATTTCCTGTTCAAAGGAAGCTAGGAACAAACGGGCCAGATATCAGACTAGTTTGGCTCGAAGTTTTGTCACCGGAGCAGTAGATTTTCTTAGGGTAGTATTTGGTGGATTTCCTAATGAGACAGAGCTTTCAATGCACCAAAAAATGTTTTAATTTATACTGATCCTTCCTGTTTTTTTATTTGCATCTCCAACTTGTCAAAAAATTACTGTATTTGAAAGTTAGAGATTGGATATTTGCAGATGTTTAATGCAACAAGTTCGAACCCAAATTTGCCAAGCATAGCTGTCAGTAAATTCAACTGTAATGTTCTAACTCACAAATTGTTGGTTTGAAATAACCAAATTAAATGACTTCCAGAAGACAAAAAAGTCGCAAATGTTGAAACAGTTTAGCTGAGTTTTAAACTACTGATGTTCTAACTTCCTGCAGCAGCTAGCTATGCTGCAACACTAACACTAGCTTATTATGTGACTCAACGTCTTGCTAAAACTGAAAGCATATCACTAATTGCTTGAGGATCTTTTGTTAGGATGAATATTTTCATTTAACACACTGTCCTAGTAATTTTTTCCTTGATTTTACATACAAACATAGCTCCTTACCTGACATCAGTGAGTTCATAGTACATGTTCCTCATGTCGTCTTTGACGTAGACGGCGACACTGGGTGACTCTAACATCTTCATGTTGAGCTGCTGCGGGAAGGCACTGACAAACAGAGCTCTGATTGTATCGATGCTGGTGATTTCATTCGGCATGCGGATCTGTTTGGTCTCATCGCCGTACTGCAGGTAGAGTACACCTAGGGACAGCAGAGCAATGAAATTAGAATGAAATTAAGATCTCAAAAACAGATGTGGTTTCCAAGTATGAAAATGCATAATTTGATTTATTCCTACAACAGGAAACCCACAACTTTTAATTTGGTTTGGCTTGTGGACGTAATCCGTTTATGAAGCTACAAAACTATAAAAACGGTCCAGTTAGAAAGTAGTAGAATGTCTTTACTGATGGTGATAACTTAATGATTGTACACCAAGACTGAAAAGCTGTAATACAATTGCTGTCTTTTTAAATGAAGTCCTAATGTGAAGCTTAAAGTGCAATTCAGTAAAAGTTAAGGGACAGAATAGAGGGATCTGGGGACAATGTTTGCACAAGATTAAAAAATATAGAAGTTTAATATATCCGCACTACACGAACTGCTAAATCTGATAGTTGATATGACGTGTTTTGGACTACAGTACAAAAGTACAGGCAGCAAAAAACAAAGAAACTTCTAGAGATGGACAATATATCAGTACCAACATTGGCATTGGTGTATGTTAGCAATTTTTTAACATATTGGTATCAATCTAAAAAGTAAAACCTGGCCATTTGTGGGTGTTTCAGGAGGTGGAATGGAGTGGGTTCAACATGTGGTATTGGTTTGGTCATGTGACAGTGACAGTGATGCAGTGCAGGACTGTTAGGGTGTTTGAAGCAGCGAAGCAATGTAGGTGGTGTGGTTGCTTTCACAGAGTCATAAGTGCAGGGAAATACATGCGATATATATATAATATCAGTAAATATCAATCTTAACAGTAGTATTAATTATTGGCTATTGATATCAGCCCAAGTTTTTGTACCTCTAGAAATTTCCCTTTAAGTTGATGATGCATAGTGACCTTAGTAAAAGTCCTAGCTTAACTGAAAAACATTACTTTCTATGTCGAATGATTTCTACCTTGGACTGTGGAACAAAAGAAATCAAAGTGTATCCCTAAAAACTGTGAAGTTTTCTATAAGCAGAAATATACATTTCTTTCTTTCACCCAATTTCTATCTGTGCTGGAAATTAGAAAGTATTTTAGTCAAGAAAATTACTTGATAATAACATGTTAGTTGGGGCAGAGGCAAAGCTATGCGCTCTGGGAGGAACAGTAAATGTTGTGTATCAAAAAGACCAAAGTCTGAACCTCTGAACTCTGGGTGTGGCTTCTGTGCTGTGTTTTAAAAAAAACCAGATGGCTCTCCCGCATTTATGAACACGCCCACACTGCACTTGTATAAACAGTGCCAGAGGGAGGAAAACAAATTCTATTTTCTGTCTGAATCAATAGTTGAAATACGCAGTAGAAACATTTCAACTTTTGGATCAGCAATTTAATTTCAAAAGTTCAGCCATTTTATAACAAAAATGAGCCCAAAAGTCAAATATCCCTACATGTAAAGGCAGTTTAACAGTATGCTTATAATTTTTCCAATGAAAACAAAAAGGAGGCATGATTTTACTCGGTAAACCCTATAAAAACCAGGTCTGTAAAACTACCAGATGTTAGTGAAATATTATACAAGACCCTACATGCTCCATGAGACAGGGGGAAGGAAAATCCAGGAAATAAAACTGCTGAGTCTCTACACTGCACTCCTTGGTTTGTCTGTGTCTCTGTGCAGTATCAACTTCACACAGTGGCCATTTGAATTTTTCTATGAGATAGGCTCGAATAAAGTGAAATTTTTTATGCAGATGTTGGCTAGTTGGAAAAGAAAAAGTTTCACACAACTATTATGAGGATCTCTTCTGTATTTAAAGTAGGTCGGAAAGAAGAATCGAGTTGCCTGACCTTGCTGAAAGGTCAAGCAACTTTTAGCGAGAAAAGTTGCCAGGGTGCCTGACCTTGCTGAAAGCTTGCAACAAATGGCTAGCTTGTTTTGTAACCATATGGGCACAGACTGGAAACTTTTTGAGTTTAACATGTCCTCGCTGAGAAACAAATGTACAAACTAAACACAGCACTGAAAAACCCCATTTCACTTGCACCACAACTAAACAACAGTAAAATACTGCATTTCAGCCACAAGTTAAAGCCATTAAATGGATGCTACACTGTTGAATGTGATACTCACTGAAGAGGTCTCGAGGATTTCCCGTTTCCTTGCTCAGCCTTATGTTGTAAAGGAAAAGAGCTTGGAGCAACTTGTGCAGCAAGAGACGAGGGTACAAGGAATCCCCAAATGTCCGTTAGGACAAAGTGGAGCGTGTGCCGTTGCCTCTGTGTGTGCACGCGTGTGTGCCTGAGAAACTGTGGGAGGGACACAGTTGTAAAGTGGTTCCCCCCATTTTCTCTCCACCCCTTCATCACACCATAACACCCCACTGTCCCGGTGCTTTATCCTGATGTTTTCGATGGAGAGAAGGAGCGTGATGGAGTACACATGAGTTAGTTCATGTGTACATATATGTGTGTTGTAAAACATCTTTTCTGATGGGGTTTGCTTTTCTGCAGTAGAGTCAAAACCTGTGAAAAACGACACCTGGCAGCTTAATTCATTCTGACAAAATATGCAACTCTGTCTTTCTCCGTAACTATGGGGTTTGCTCACAAGTGAATTATTGTTTGTTTGAAAAGTGTGAAAGGTTCTTGCAATAATACATCCACCATTTTTGCAAAATTTGCACATTTTCTGTATATGCACACAAGTTATACAAAACCGTTTTTTGATTCTGTTAGGAATTCTATGGGAGGACGAACTAAGATTTCAACACGAGAAAAATGGATACTAACTAAGACAAAACTAAGACGGCTGGCGGAACGAAAGTGAAAGGAGAAACATAAGATGTAGATAGAACATGACAAAGAAAAGTAAATTAAGCCACAATTATTTTTTGTACTGATTTGTAAAGTGAATTGATGAAAGCAAAAAAGTACATACAGTTCTGCAATAAGGATATACTGTATATATTAAAAAAACAGGAAACTAACATCTTAAGACAAACAATTAAGTTTTGATTGGTTGGACATTAAGAGGGATAACACTCAGATATTTATATTTTTGTCAGTGAATCCTGGTAGAGTAGAAGCACAATCATTTTTGTGTTCAATTACGTAACAGTTTTCTGATGTCAGAGCTAACTGATTTTGAATAAGTTGTTAAAAACCAATAGTAACCGTAAGTGACAGTTGTACACCTTTTTGCGTAACAGTTGGAAACCTTTTGAAACGAAGGTTAACTTACAACCAGTGAGAAAGACCAACTGGTTTAACCAGAGTGGCTCAAATTCTTCATGAGATTTTCTTAGCAGCATGCTTTTATTGTGGTTTCATGTGACAAACCAACATAAATTAGTTCAAAACAGTTCAGTGGAAGAAGAAAATCTGATATTGTTGTGCAATTAAGTTCAATCCCCCGATTAATGTAAAACTACCTTCACTCCAAATACACTTGTCACTTGTTTGTGATGACTTGACCATTGTCAAGTGTGTATTCTTTGAATTGAACTGTTTAATACTAGCTTTGGCTGTATGTTTAAGGTTGTCCTGCTGGAAAGTAACCCCTACTCCGATGTCAAGTCATTTGAAAACAGGTTTTTGGCTAATTCCAATTTCACAGCCAAACACCAACAACCATCCCTTAACAGCTTCCATGTCTATGCTGAAGAAAAAATCCCACAGCATGATCTTCCCACCACCTTATTTCAATGTTTATTATAATCTGACCAGATGAGACTATATATATTCTCTGTATACCTCTTTGTAGTAAACTGCAAATGGGATTTATTAACTTTCTTTCAAAAATGGTTTTGTCACCATTTTAAAAAGGTCAAATATGTTGATTTGTTAACACATTTTCTCAACGGAGAAGTTGACATTTGGCTGTCTTTATGATAAATGCTCACCTTGCTCCTGTTGTCAGTTCAGGTTTTAAAACCTAATTCCCTTAACCAAACATTGGGATTTCAACACTGTGTAACAGCCAAATTAGCCCTAAATAAACAAAATTATCCACCCGTAAGTTCTTCGTAACACTTTAGAGAAGTCAATCCTGACAGTTTTTAGGGCAGGACAGCGAATAACGAAGTGAGAAGCATGAGGAAGCTTTCTCAAAGAAAAAAATAAGGAACAAAATTTGTAGACTGAGGCTTGACATAGTTCAACAAGTACATTTATTCTTTATTCTGAATTTATAGTGAGGTGATGGTGGGCCCGCCACAGGGCTGAGTTTGCAGCCATTAGGGTCATTTGCTCAAGAGACCCATCCTGATTCACTGACTCCCCAGTCTCACTAACTTCCTGCCCCGGGCTAAGACTGCTCTGCTCTGCTTTGCACTGTTCAGTTTGAGAGGGCAGGTTTTCAGACTCTCTCCTGAAAATAGGAATGCAATGCAGTTAGGGAAAGGACATCCCTGATCATTACTTTGCAAAACTATGTTTTTCACTTTCATATTCTAAAGACTCAACATAAACTAAGTAAATTGAAAATTAGAGGAACAGTTGGCAATAAAAGATGTGGAAATTGCAAAGTCTTCTACCTTATTTTGTACTTGACTTTAAAAAGCTTTATTTGGCAAAAACACATTAGAATTTGTTTAAGTAAAGGCCTTTTTTCAGTGCTGCATTGCAGGAAGACACCACCATCTACAGAAGGCTCATGAACTTTGTAATAAGTATTTCCTGAGATCACTTTTCATAGCTGTCTGTTCTGATAATAACATAAGATTTATAAATGTTTCTCCTGCAAAGTCATCAGCCTTATTTAAGGACTCCTGTATTTGCTTCAAGTGATGTAATAAAACACAGCACACAAGTTGCACAACTGTCTCTTTCTGAGCTAACAGTCTGACTGCTACACTGCTACAGTCCTGATGCATTATCCAATGCAGATATCAATGCGAATGCAATCCCTTGTAAAAATATTCATGCCCCTTTAAGCCTCATTAAACCCTTTTAGCTCCATCTCCCATCCCCTTTAATCAAGTTTCGAGTAAACCTACCTCTTGATGCTGCCACCACCATTTGTGAAAATTATGTTTTCAGGATTAGTTTTCCACGATATAGTACTTTAACTAATACATAGATTCTGACACCGCATGACATACAGTATGTCAAGGCAAGATGTGTCTGATAGCAGCAGATGTAATGTGACAAAATGTAAAAAAAGATCCAAGTATAAATGTATGGCTAAGATACCAAAGAAGCAAATAAGAGAGCATACCTAACGAGCGGTCTTTTGTCTGGTTGGTCGATCGCACCACTGGCAGGCTGGCACGGACTCGGCTGCCGCGGGTGAAGGCTGTGGGTGCGTCCGTTTCAGACATGGCGTCCAACGACTCTAGTGAGGCCAAGGATAGGTGGTCGACCTGATCCCCAACGCCTGGCTGTGGGCTGGGGCCGTGCTTTGGACTTCTACTCTGGAGTGGGAGGAGGCAAATGGAGACAGGAGTGAGACTATGGATGCTTATGATGAAACTGCACATAAAGTTTACAATCGTGGAATGAAAGATAAAAGTTCAAATTTGAAGTTGTTTGCTTTGCAGAACCACATTGCTCATAACTTGGATTCTGTCCTGTGTTTTTTTTTTTAAGTCAAACATATTGCACTGCTTGATTCATGCACAGTAACAAAACCAGCTAAAACACAGCAGTCATGCAAATGCGCAGGGAGGCATTAATCTCAAAAGCATTCCTTGAAAACAATGTAGAGGATTTTGGGGCTCCGTTTATGATACACCTAAATCTAATCTGTATGATGTGGCTTCCTCAAACCCTGCTAGAAGAGAAAAATGACAGCAGTATCACACAGGTGCTTTGGTGTCCTTTAAGTTGATGCTTTTCCTACTGCAAAAATATTCACAACACTCAGACTTTTTCCACACTTTGTCATATTATAATTACAAACTTTAATGTATTTATAGGATGTTTCTTAATGACCAACACAAAGTTATTGTGGAATGGAAGAGAAATGTTGCGTGGTGTTTTGACATTTTTGCTAATAAAAATTTACAGTGTTGCTTTTAAAATTTTAAATAGAGTCGGAACTTAAAGTCAGTGGATTGGTTTAGATGAAAGGACTCTCAGGACTCAGGTCTGACCACAATTTTATTACTGTTGACAAATGTTCTTCATCCAATCTGACTGTTCTGGAGCTTTTTGTTTTTGCAAGGAAAATTCTGCAAATCAGGCAAAGGTGGTAGAGACAAACCTCAAATATCTCGCCATTTATTTGTAAAACATTTTTCCATTTTTCCACTCAATTGTCATTTGTTTGTAATATGTCAAAATGTACAGAGCTGAAATATTGTAGACCAGGCGTATTGGGTTATCTGCATGAACATGAACATGAACATAATATACATGAACATGGTACTGAACATTTGTAGTCATCTGTTGAAAATGTTAAAAACCAAAGTTTTGTTTTTTAGTTGATATTTTAGAAGCCTTCATTGGCTGGACCAATTCAGCCTGGCAGCCAAGGCGAGAAGCACAAAGGTTGGGAACATGGTCACACAGCAGATGCTAGTAGGGGTGAGAACACAGTCACACACACCCAATGACACACAAACCCTGCATGATGCAGATAAGATAAAAGGCAAACTAACTTGGTGGGGTGATTGGATTTTCATCAAATAGCTCTGAATGTCAAGCTCAGAGTGAAGAGAGGCAATCATGGCCTGTAAAGACTGATGGCAGGAAAGGAAAGAGAGAAATGGAGGAAAAACAAAAACAACATGGCTAAAAAATGCCAGTGGGAGTCTTGAAATGGAAAAGGAGATGTTCATCAAAGAAAACAGAAGAGTTCTGGTAACAAATCAATCTCTTTAGTGGGCTAAAGAAAAAAAAAAGAAGCAGCATGAGAGACCTAGATGCAAGACATGTGAACCGTTCACACAAATACGTTGCATAAATCAGGGATTAAAATGATGCTCCGTGTAACAGCATTAAAGTGTGTTCATGCGTTTGTAATGTATTGTTATGGTGACCTTTAAAAAGAATGAGGTCACATGGAGTTAACATGTAACCTGAAACCAGACAAGTGTTGGGAATTTCATCTGAGCACTGAATGATTTAAAAGCTCATTCAGTGATGTTGGAAGCAAACAGCCCTCCCACACCGCTGCTCAAGCTTCTCACTCGCTCCACTGGGAGAACGAATGGTCTCCACCAACTTCAGGTACAAATTATGTCGGTGGGGTATGTCTGTGTAAACTTATATCATCTGAAACTCCAAAGGTGTAGAAGAATAATACAAACTAAAAAAGAAGTTTACAAATGTCAGCTTTATTGCATTTTTCTCTGCAACAGCACAAAGTATAATAGATTTCCATCAGAAATATAAAACATATATTTTTTAATTTTGGAGAATGCAGTGGCTCTATTTTTTTATCATAGGCTCACTTTCCCATGTAACTTGCTTTTTATTATGGATGAGATCCCATATTCATTAAACAGTTTCTCTGTTATGCTTTGGACTGCGGTTCTGAAGGAACAACTGCAGCGCATGGCTTTTATTAATATGGCCAAAAATCATATGTAACCAACTAATGATTTTGAAACAGATATCAGACAGGTTTTAGAATTTCTGTTCCTGTATTTTTATTGAATAATTACATTGTATTTCTAGAAAAAATGGCACTGAATGTATCAGTGACATATTTTTAGATATATTAGCAACTATTGTAACTATCCATTTTTTATTAAGCAACATTTGGTAATGTTGCTGTGGTGTGGTAGGTAATGCAACTGAAATTGTTCATTTCATGGTGCCATCACAGTTTAATGTGTTTAAAAGTTTTGGGCATTACCACTAATAAAGCAAATTGACATTACAAAAGTGGATTTTATTTTTAAATAACATTAAAATCTGTCAGTAATAAAACTTCTTGGCTCTTCAAGTTTAAATATGCCAGGAATATGAATAATTTTGAGCTTACCAAAATAGTGTCAGTTTGAATGTAATTAAAACACAGCTTTCCCAGCCAACAGCTTTCAGATGTGAAAGCCACAAGTGCAAAACCCTCTTTCAGCTTCTTGGACCTACAGTGCATTCCATCCCACACTCCAGTCAAAGTTGTGCAGCCTATGAGTCCCTGTTTTACACCGCATTGGCTTTGACAGCTATGATGAATGTGAAACAGAGACATTGGCGTTAGCCTCAACACTGAAATATGGAAAGGTACAAAGTCGTGAAACAAGACTGCAAGGAGGCAATATGTCTGAAAAATAACACCTGAACATGTAAAAAAAAAAAAATCTGAAAATGGCATGTTGTGTGGTGAGCTGCAGCCAGTGCCAGTAGGCTGTTATAAAAGGCCCATGTCCAATAGTCACTGATATTAGAGAATGTTAGAGAAGGTCTAGAAATAACTCTGTGCCTAATCAGAAGTCTCAGTTGTGTGGGTACAGTTGCAGCCAATCTTTTCCTTGAGTCATCAAGCCTTTGCTCCTAAATTTGCCTGAATGCCATGCATGAGGGGAGCTTTATATGACATGGATGTCAAGATTAATGCAGTGTGGGCAAGCAGTGATCAGGCAAACAGCCATGGTTGTGGGGAAAAAACAGAGAAGGCTGGAAGTAGTTTGGTTGAACTCTGTCTCTTTGTGTGAGTCTGCTTGTATGCCCAAGAAAGAGTAAGAAGGACTGGGTGCATGCATGAGTGACTTGGGCCATTGTTCCAGAAAATCTGACCTGAACCCGGGATATCCTGCAAACATTTATCCAACAATCTGTTGTCATCATGAAGAAAGCTCGGATCTGTGTGTTGAGGTACTGTTCAAACAGAGCAGGTCGGAGCTGTCATTTCCAGATTTTCAATTAATCTATAAAAGCTTTTTTACTTCAACTTATCACCTGTTGTGAGTCTTTAAAAAGCTCTTTAAAAGCAAAGTGGCTATGTTTTATGATTTCTTCAAGCAATGTAGATGAAGTTATGTCATCCCGGCGTCGTCTGGGCTCCTGACGGACAGGCTGCCACGCGGAGCATTCTGTCCGTCGATTAAAGTAAATTATGATTGTTAAGAATAATAGCGGATCCCAGCAGGAGCCTGCTGTGTCACTCATGGAGATTTAAGTATAGACGTGGCCTCAAAGGTTGCCGTTATGCACACCTCCTGCAGCCAGTCCACACAAAGCCAGCTGATTGGTGCCTACATTCTTATATAATCTACAGTATATAGCTAGAGTTATAATGTCTTTCTCTTACACGAAACCCATGTTGTACTGTAAGGAGCGGACATTTGTCTGACATTTTTGCACAATCCCATTTTGACCTGTTAGCTGCAAAATGTCTTCATTAAATGTAACACCAAAGGTTTTTTTATATATATTTTGTCACATTTAAAGACAAAAAGGATGCATTTTGTAAAGATTTTGTGGTAGACAAATACAATTTTCTCAATGATTGTAAAATGGCAGGACATTTTAAATGAATTTTTTACAAGTAGAATATTTGGGGAGCATGCCCCAGGTTCTAGAAACTGGCATTTTTGCAACACCTGCGCTGTGAATCTCTGACACTCCTCAAGAGTAACCATAGACCTTCTGTTTCTAAGTTTAATGCAATCCTTGCCTTTCTGCTTACAGCAATTTTAAGGTTTTGTTTGCAAAAATTGTAAAAACAATGCACAATTTTTCCTCCACCTTAAAATTCTATGTCTTGTTTTTACTGGTTTATTACATAAGATTTTTTAGAAAAGTGATGTTGGAATGTGACAAAACAAGAACAAAGTCTGAGGGGTGTAAATACTTTTTATGGTACTAAAATGTCATCCAAAGATACCAAACAAAGGTAACCTGTGGAGGTGTTTATCTGATTACAATAGAATGTATTCACACAACATCTACTATGTGCACAACCAGAGCAAATACGCACAAGGTAACCAGAGAAACACGTTTTATTCACTCACTCTATAAGGTGGAAAGAATGCCAACAAAGGACAGAAGAGAAGGTTGTTATGGCTTTAAAAATGCAAACACTGATGTTGATGTTAATTTGGCTGGAGCTCTGGGGAGACGAGGTACAGACTACGGTAATTACCGGGATGTGAGCTAACAGCAAACTCATAAACAGAACATGGCGGCTTTAGGAATGCTGTAACTTTACTTTTTTTTTCATTCCAACACATTATTTCAATGAAAGAGCAAAGTCTGGGAAAATTGATGTGATAAGAGAAAAAGTTCAAGCCGGACTGCCCTCATCTCCTTAGGATAAATGTGTTTATGTGTGCCGCAGAGACAGTGCTCAGCAGAGCGGGAGTTAATTGAAAATCAAGCGCATGAGTCTACAGAAAGCTCTACACAACTGGTCTGTAGTCTGTCTGTGGGCTGACGATCAGCCTTTGTTTTCTATACTCTAAAAGACATTATATCAAAATTCCCCAGTCATCCATTCCCATTCACTGCAAACACCACCCTCTGTCCGCTCCCTCCACTGATGCATTCCTCCTCTAATCCTTTTGCTACAAACCTCGCATGACCTTTCACAGATGGGCTTGTTTGTTAATTGGTGTGTTAATTCAGATGACTTTATAGTAGTAACAAACAAAGCTTACAATGGAGAGGAAGAACAGTGCCAGAAAACCCAGTAAATATTAAAAGACCCTCGCAAAATTAAATATGCAAAACAGTAACAACAACTCTTATGCATTAATTAAATATCAGATTGAGTAGTAGGATAGCAAAAGAATCTCATGCAAATTAGGATCATAGCTACAAGACAGGACATTACATAAGACAATAGGATAGAGGAAGCAAGACAAATATATTCTAGGCACCTTGTAAAAGGAGCTGTGAGAAGAAAAAAACATGTAAAGCATGAAATGCATTGCACACTAGTTCTGCTATTTTTTTGGTCTGTGCTTATTAATAAATAGTCAGCATAATATTCAATCGTCAATAATAAATGAAGCACATAACCTGGTAGAGAGCTAGAAAATGCACTATTTACCATTTTTGCCAAGTTTCAACAGTCCACCAGTGAGTTCCATGTGAGACTAGAAACTCCCAGCTCAGAAACTCCCAGTTTCTTCCTGTGTTATCTCGCAGCACTTGCTCTGCACAACTGGCCCCTGTCCTGCTCCCTTCCCTCTCTACTCCACTCCATAGCGGATGCAGACACCGCCCCCCACCGCTACAACCATATACCACATCCCTAACAATCCAGCAGCACATTGCAAGCAAACACACAATCCACAGTAGGAAGACAGCAGGGGGAAAGCCATTGTTTTTATGTGAGCCTTTTTAAATCTATGACTGTCCAGCCCATGTTATGGAGGGGTAGGGACTTATTGAATATGTCTGAGTATTTCTTACTTCCTAAAAGGTTCAGAGGTTAAATTCTGGACACCTGTAGCAACCCTAAACTTCATAAATAAGAAACATTGAAACAGACACTTGTATTTAATAATAAAAAAAATTATTTTTTTTTATTGCAAATCTGAAGCTCGTCTCTGCTTCAAACTCATGGGACTAAAATAATAAACAGATGATCTGTTTGATATTTGGTAAATGAGTGGGTTGACATGGTTGACAAAAAGACAGGAGTGACTATCTAACACAAGTCCTGTAGTTGAGGAAGCAACTTAATGGTGGGACAGCAGTTTCAGGTACAGTTAGACTTGCCAGCATTTCCACTAAATTGTCATAAACCAGGATTTTGATGGCAGAAATAGTCACACAATCACTTTGAGTTTGTTTGCCAGGAGAGTTTGTGTTTTCTTTCTGACCTAAGTTCTTTTTTCCATACAGCAAAGGGTATTCCTACTTGTTCCATCAATAAAAATGTTTGTGGCCAATGTTTGATATCCAACCTGCCAACACACAATTTAGTATCCCATGTTCTTTTCTTGAAAGGCTCGTCTTTGTTTTTGAGTATATTCTAATAAGTCATTACCAGAACTATTTGCTTTTCAAAAAGTAACTTAAGCCTTCCACTAAAGGCAGGCAGTTTTAAAAGATAATAGGTCCAGACTTTCACCAAGACTGAAAGATCCCTTACTGCATGTAGCAATTTGCACATATTCAGTCTGCTTCTCACCTACCTGCTGTCCTTCTTGCCAAACAAACACATGCAAACTATTTGCTTACGGCTTGATTTGTCCCAACTTGCTCCTTGATGTCGACCGTGAGACTGAACATTTAGGACAGCCCAGAACTGCGCAATATGTGCTCAATTTGCTTACATGTGCAGATAAATCCTTCATGGTAAAACAAAAAGTGGACACATTTGCCATCACTAGTCAGAAAACCGGTATTTGCATGAGTTACGGCTGTTTTTACAAAGAGAAACAGAGCTTTCTTTTCTCCTGTAAAAGGAAAAACCTTCATGCTGTACAGCAAACTGAAAGTTTGCAAAAGGAAGAATGAAATATTTGCTACATAACTACTTTAGGTACAGCTTTTTTAATGCTTGTTAACACAAATGCCAATTCATTGCAATTAGCTATCTAGATGTAATGAAGACTGGTTCAAGACAGCAGGAAAGGAAGCATTGATGAATAACCCCTTGTTACTGCCATGGTATGAGGAGCACCATCTCTGACTGTACAACAAGTTGAACCTTGAAGTAAGTGGCTATGCCAGCAGAAGCCAACAATACAAAAACTGAAGTGTTGCATGAGAATTTGGTATTAACAATATAAAGGGATTCAGGCATGTCAGGCTGGTGCTGGTAGTGTAACAATGCAGGGAATATTTTCTTCCTGTGCATTGGATCAATGAGCTCCCATTTATTTAAGTATTATTGCTGATCCTGTCCATCTCAATATGTCTGCAGTGTACCCGTCGTCTGATGGGTTTTATCCAGGAGGAAAAGGATGACTTTGCTGTACTTCAGCAGCCTCCACAATAATCGGATCTGAATCACTTAGAGCACCCTTTGAGAGTTGGTGGAAAGGTGAATTCACTTCATGGATAATAAGCGGACAAATCTACTTGAACTATGTGACATTATCAAGTTGATTTGGACCAAAATCACTAAGGAATGTTTCAGAAATATTGTTGAATCTACAGTATGCTACCAAATAGGGGTCCATCTCAGAACTAACAATGTGCACCTAATAAATTGGCACATGGGTGTATTTAAATAACTGATACAAACAATATTTTTTGTTTTTTTTTTCTATGGGAAACCTATTATCTTGTAAGATGCAACATGTTGTCAGGAATCCCTGAGACCAATTAGCAACTTCCTGAAGACTGCTTCTTTGTGTCACAGATTTATTACTTTCTGCTTGAAGGAGCAGATACTTAATAATTAGCCAAGGGTTTTACAAAGAATCACAGACAAGCACATAGCACTCGGTGTTATACTACTTTTTTCCTCATATTTTTGCTGACTCGTCCAAAAACTTATTCCCAATCATCCACCACTGTTCCAGTCAATTAACAGTAGAAACCATTAAATCTCTGAACTTATGTTTTAATGTGGTAGCAGCTACTGCACTTTTTAAACTGCAGTCTAAACAAAATACATGATCAATTAGTAGAAAATGTGACAAGCTTGCTTATGTAAAACATGAAACCCCAGTTGAGGCAAAAACATTAAGAGAACTGTGCCACACGCTCCACATCTATCAAACCAATTAGTTACTACAAATTAGCTCCAAAAGCCAAGAGAAACTTTACTGCTGCAAATTACAGGTGCTTCCTATCATCCATGTCATCTTGTTTAGTGCAGGACAAATCTGTGCGCTCATTGTATTAGTTGGAAAACGTATTTCAAATATCTTATGAATGCAGCTTATTTGACTTTAAATAATTCAGCTGCTGTGCTGCCAACCCAACCCTTTATCTTCACCAAGAGCGAGCCAGCGGGAAATAAAATACAGAGGATCAAAATAGGTTTGAGCCAGATGCTCAGAGCTGTGAAATGATCCCGGTACTCCTTCATCCCTGAATTGTCTTTTGAAGTGAGGCTCATTCCTTTGCGTCAAAGGAATGAGTCCAGATGTAGGATAGACTTGCATACCAAAGTTATAGATTGGAGGTAAAGGGGAAAAATTCATCCTATATATTCAAATACAGTGCCCACAACTATTCTTGCCAACATTAAGAATCTTACTTATACCTTGAAAGTAAATTGTTAAAGCTTATTTAGTGTTCTTAACATGCTACTCTGTTGCTGCAGTTCTCTTGAACTTTGGAGATTTTCTCGATTTTGAATGTCTGCCTTGTGTGAATGACATGTTCTTTTGTGTTTCCCATTTTGAAGGGAAACACAAAACAACTGCAAAATCTGACTAGGTTTAACAAAGACTACAATTGAAGTTGTAAGCAACTGGTTTAAATGTTATCAGATATAGGCCCTGTACACTATTGGTACTCGGATGTACTTTTCCACTGCAGACTTATGCTGGTGTTGAGCCTCAGCCACAACATTCACTGCTTAGTAACTTGGCCAGAACCATAACAATAAATTCAGAAATAATTAATGCAAGCCGTCTTTACTCCAAAGTGATTCCATTATTGCTCTTCAATTAGAAATGCATTAGTCGAAATCATCACAAATTAAAATAACTTTTTGTTAAATAATGGAATTGCCTCTTTGCCTTCTTTGTGTTGGTGCAGTTTAAACAGCAGGTTTTGTAAAAGGGCAAACAAGCTGAAGAAATATGTTAAATAACCAGCCAGTAAAGCTCCTGTGTTGACAAATGGCATTCATAGTGCTCCAAAGGAGCGTAAGGGCACAAGGTTAAAAATGTCACTGCCTTTGCCTGTCAAGATTATCCAAATTTGTTAGGATCTTCATCACCTTTGCATGCCTGTTTGGGGTAGAGCAGCACCAAGTTAGACTGTTGTTAACTTAAGCCAGTGGTAATACAGTTCTGTTTTTGCTGCAGAACTGGGCACAGAGAAGAGCTCAGACCTGATTAGCTGGTCTGATTAGTGCACTGGCGTTGCGTTTGAGACAGCGTGTAAAATTCTGTCTGGCTTGCCTCATTATCAACATTGGTCAGTGGCAGGTCCATCAGGGCCTTCTGTCAGAGCAGCTTAAAACTCCCCACCCCTCCAATGACACTTGGGATTAGACACAGTTTCGGCGCCACTTGTCCTCTCAGTTGTGGTGCCGCACCCCTAAAAACAAATCCTATTCCCCAACAAAACACTCTGGTTAACGATTCAGTCATCAAATGAACATCTCCATCTCTCTGCAATCATCTCATATCATTTTATGTAGAAGCAGCAGCGAGAACAGCCTCCCACATTCTTTTCTCTGTATCCCTGATTTGAAAGGTGACGTTTGGGTCCAAACATATATCACTGTACTTTATATGAAATTTGTACACCAAACCAAATAGCACACCCTAAAAACGATTTACAACTCAGAGGTTTCACATCAAAATGTGATCCAAGCTTTTTAGGTCCATCCATCCATCCATTTTCCTTCACCCTCGTCCCTTACTGGGGTTGGGAGGGGTGCTGGTGCCTATCTCCAGCTATTGTTTCGGGCGAGAGGCAGGGTACACCCTGGACAGGTCGCCAGTCTGTCGCAGGGCAACACAGAGACAGACAGGACAAACAAACATGCACACATACACACACTCAGACCTAGGGACAATTTAGAGAGACCAATTAACCTGACAGTCATGTTTTTTGGACTGTGGGAGGAAGCCGGAGTACCCGGAGACAACCCACGCATGCACAGGGAGAACATGCAAACTCCATGTAGAAAGACCGGGGCCGGGAATCGAACCCGGAACCTTCTTGCTGCAAGGCAACAGCTCTACCAGCTGCGCCACTGGGCAGCCCAGCTTTTTAGGTATGCATTGTAAAAAAAATCATCTATAATTAACCTATTGCATTCAAGGCACAATGTAACCAACAACAGAATAACATGAAAATATTTACTAGGGTTTTAAAAGTTCCAGTTTTTTATATTTAAACGAGTTATTCTGTGATGTCCTGCAGGGATACTGAGGCAGCATTGCATATTAGTAAGTTATCTTGGGTTTAGTATTTATTTAAAACCAGAGGCAATTCCATCCCAAGACTAATCCCAGTTCAGTTCATTTCTTTAATCATGTTCCGATCTCTTGCAGGACGCTGCACTTGGAGTCAGCATTATCTTGTTGACCTTGAATCTGTGAGGCAAGAGTGTAGCAGAGCCAGGAACCCACAGAGAAAAGAATGTGTGAGGCTGGCCAAATGTTGCTTAAAAAAGACTCAGGTGGAGGCTTTAAAAACTCTTCACTTTCTAAACTCCCATTTTCAAAGTTTTTATTATATTCAAACATGGATTAAGCTGCTAAAAAAATGTGGTAAGGTGAGGTCATTTTTCAGCGGTGCATTGAATTAATGATCCTTTTTTCAGATGCAGATATACTCTATAACATGGTCTCTACAAGTATAGGCACTGTTGACCATCAAAAGCTTAATATTTTCCTGCTTCATAGATTTAACAGCTAATCAATCACAGTCTGCTCTAAATTACTTAACTATTAATAGATTCTTTAAAAAAAAAAAAAGCCGATACAAATTTTTAGATGAAAAAGTGTTATGAAATGTTGCGTCGTTGTAATCTATTTTCCCACGGCACATGTCCAAGACTGCAGTGGTACAAAGCAATAAAATGACCAAAAGACCAGCAAATATTTTTACTGTCTACTGCACTAAATCCATCTGTTTTTTTTAATAAAGCGTGCTCATCTTATGTATGAGGGCATCCAAGTTCCACCTTCTAAACCTAATCCGAAAGCATAACTGCAGAGTTTAAAATAACTTGACACCATGTTTTAAACGGGTCTGGATATTTAGGAAAAGTTTTAGCGGAAGGTGTAGAAGTAGGAAAGCTACACCAAAATGCTCTGGAGCATAGCTTCAACACAATCTTAGGCAAACTATGTGGAAGAAATCCCCTTAAACCGCAGATTATGACACATTAAACATCTTCAGAAAAATGCACATACAGAAGACAAAACACAGTAAAGGTTGTAAGTAAGTAAAAGTTTCCTTGAAATGCAACACCTCTGATCTGAATAAAACAACAAAACAGCAAAATTATTAGAACCTGTTGTATAAAGCAACATTATAACAAAACAGAGCTGCTTTTGACTCAGTCAGGCCTTTATTAGTTTCAATGTGCATGTTCATTCAGCAAAGCAGACTGAAAAAATATTGTCTGTGTGATCACTGCAGATCTAACATTTGAGGAAAATTTAACATAACTATGGAAATATCCTTGTCAGCAAAATGGAAACTTGAACTCATAAGCACTTATTTATGTTCATAATAATTCATATGAACAGAATAATTAAAAAATATTTTAAATAATAAAAATGATCTGCTCTTTCTTCAGTTTGTTCTTCAGGTGATATTCCAGTGACATTGATTTATTGATCTTGAAAGTGGCACTTCAGAGTTAATATTTTCATCTTCTAACATACACAATCTAGCAAATGTTTGGATAGATGCGTGAAGCTTTGTGAAATCGAAAACAAGATATACTGAAGAAAGCCTTCCACATTCTTGGTACCACTGGTAAATATGTGAAAAGCCTTTAAATCAGTTAATCTTTCTTTGCACAAGCAATGAAAAATCTTAATGAAAAGATTTGGAAAATCACTTTAATTGGGTTGATTGTCACCTTACTAAATAATTGACTACAATGGTTAACATGATCAAAAGGCCTACTACAGTTATTTGTGCCCTCAACAATTTCTATAAAACCAATTTAAGTAAAGAGTGTACTTTAAGCATACTTTACTTTTGGTATGTTAAAAGTGTCGAGGATTTTTGAGATAGTTTAAATGCCTGTTTTTCTGGAGCATAAATACAATGTGAAACGAAGGTCTATTTGTCTTGCCTACTCTTCAAAATTGGAAAGATACAAAGACATAACTTTCAAGTAAGGCAAATGAGGGTTTACAAAATATTTTCTTACCTAAGCTCACATAGTCTCTGCAGTAATGAAAAACATGGAAAATTGATTCCAAAAAAGTTTCTCTCGCTATAATGCAAAGTGAAGGGGATGGTGGGGGAGACAAAATAAACAATCCCCTTAAAATTCACAGTCAAGAGAAATGCACCATTTGGTAGAATAGCGGTCTCTATAAAAACAGTGTCATTCATGGCTTTTTGTACCAAAGATGCACAGAGAAATCAATTGCCAGCCAAAATTGACTGATTGTCTGCCTGAAAGCCCCTGAACTGTGACCACACCACTCTTCAGTGTGGGAGGTATAACTGAGAAAATAAGTAACTAAACTGTTTTGAGAACTAATCATGCTTAAGGAGATTTTTATTTACTCTCATTCAATTTGTCTGCCTGTTGAACACAAAAATGCTGCTCCATTCGTTCAAAATCCTGTTCACAGCTCATCAAATACACAGAAACTGACACAGCCACAGGGAGGAATTTTGATTTTGTTTCTGTGTGTGTGTGTTTGTGACCGGTCAAGAAGCTCATTTAGTCGCAGTCGTCGCCCCTGGGCAGAGGCAGAAGGATGAAGAGGAAGTGTGGCAGTCTGGGCCAGTGGGAAGTTATCTCATCTCCCTTTGGGAGGCTTCCAGGTGTTTGGAGGAGGAGGAAGGTTATGAGGAGTGGAGGAGATTAAACCACTTGCTTTTGTTGTGGCTTTAAGGATCACAGAAGTAGAAAAAGAGTATCTCATCAGTCTCTTCATTTGAGTCAGCGTTAGGGCAGCCATTCAGAAAATCAAGGGTCATCAACTTTTCCGGCTCCCATGATATTATCTTTCCAACCTCCGGCTGACCTTGATAAAACTTCCGCCCACGTAACTCAATCCCAAGCAGACATTTCATTCTCACCTCTGAAGCGTGCACTGCCACCGATGCGGCTTTTCCTGTATGGCCGGCATCTTTACACCTGTGTGGGAAAGGCAACAAATTCTCCACTCTATTGCTCACATAGCAGTGCTACTATGAGGCTTGTTTTCTGCTTGTTTTGTCTGGAAGCTGAATAACACCTCCCTGGGAAGCAAGATGACAAATGCTGCAAAAAACTCTTTGTTTGTACTTTGTTTTCATTTTCTCCTGCATCTGTTAGCAGTTACTGATTGCGTTCCCCTTGAGAATGCCAATCAGATTATGCCAAGCACAGTTTACAATCATGGCTTCCTCTATTCATGAACCCCGAATTCACTTGTCAAATATTCATACTTGTATTTGTCTGCCTTATGGCAATATCCTATAATAAATTCAAAGTAATCACCAGCAAGCGCCATCTCACCAAGAATAACAAACTTGCAATCAGCATTAGCTGTGCCTCTAATCTGTGGGTTGATGAACTTTAAAAACAAAACATTTTGTTTTCTACAATATCTTAACTTAGATTAAAGTAATATTACAGAAACAACTTCTTCTGAGGACACTGGGCTACGTCCTTAATGATCCATGTACTTGGAATGACCCAAAGTATATTTAGATACAAAATAAAAGAAAGGAGCTTGGGGCTTCCTATAAGTAGGCAGCAAGCATCTGGTCTTGTAAAATTGTGATAATTATAGACCATGAGAGCCAAAACAAATTAAACAATTCTGAACATGTTACAGACAACCCATAGAGCATCAGTCTTCATCTAAAAAAATGTCTCACTTGAGTTAAAGCCCAGAATCCAATGCAATGTCTAAAAACGTCAAAATTACAAAGACAAAGAAGTTGAGCAGCAACAACTAATACACTACAAAATAGTGAGTATTAACTATTACCATACACATCACCATCCGCCTATTAATCTCCGGATCTATTTGTCCCTCATTTGTGAACAAGACCGTGAGATTGGGGCTTCATTTGCAGTGACGTGGGTATAAAAAAACCGTTTTACAGTGCAACTTGCCATTATCTGACTGAATGTACTGTGAAGCGCTTTGGGGTGCTCTGGACTGGTCATTTCCCATGTATTTATTTTTAAAGAATGTCCGTTTTAAAAATGCATTCAAAACATTAGGGTTTATTTGCTTTGCCATTCAAAGGCTGTTTGGGGCCCTCAGCAGGCAACCCATTTAAAAACTTTCTGGGAGCGTCCCTGATATTAAAAACAAACAAAAAACAAGTAGCACAGCAGTCAATATTATAAGCAAATACTCCTTATTACTATGTCATCGCAAGCCTTTTAATGCAAGACGCAACATGTAGCCTTATTGAGGACCCGGCGTTCATAGCGTGACTTGTTTTGCAATTATACCACAAAGTTCCAGGCGAACGCATCATTTTGTTCACTTCCGACCTCAATGCATCTTTCAAACTAATAATCAATTAAGTCACACAGTCACAGTAGCTAGCTGGATTTTTTTCCGCAGGTAAAACTTGTGCGCAAACAGTGACAGCATGGTACGGTAAGAAAAAAAAAAAAAACTTACGTCTGGCGGACCGCTGTGTTAGAAAACCGCAACAAAAACACGCATCGGTGTGATCTCTTCCAGCTTAAACTTCCAACACAGTAGCAACTTAAACGACTTCAGATGCACTTGCTGACTAGAAAGACATCGCAAATCTCTTCGTACTCTACCTTTACTGCTTCTGGTCCGGGCGCATGTACTCCTGTTGGCTCAAATAATTTCAGAAAGTTCCTTTTCAGTTTAATCCTTTCCGGACTTCACGTGCACAGAACCATATCCCTCCGAACCACTTTTAGGTCCATAGCCTAACGCAGAGCTCTCCTGCTCCTCTCACACCGAGCCAGTTCTCTCCTACAAGCACCTACACGTAAACTGAGCCCTTCAGCTGTGACATCACGAGTCCCTATGGCAACCCTGACTCCACCCCGGTCCGGATCTGATCCTACCTGTCTGACTCCTTCCGACTCAGAGTATTCTCTCCTCCCTTTATTTTTAATTCAATAAACCACACAATTTGTATATTGATCTATATTTGGATGAGGGGGAAACTCTGTCTAGACTCAAACAGATGTAAACAAATGGGCTAGTGATGTCCTATTATCTTCACTGGCTGTAGATTTGCATATGTCAGAGTTTATGATGTTGATATGGAAGAATGTTTCACTGTGCATGTAAAGGCTGCCTGACAAAACCTCTCTTGGACAATGCTTTGCACCCTCGCCTGGAGCTACTCCATGACTCAGTGCCTATCTTAATATTACCTGAATTGTTTTGGCTACAGACCCTCTTGTTTGCTCATCCTTTTTGTGCCCTCTGACCCAAAGCAAACAGACAGAGCTTTGGTGAGGTGAAATGTTCACCTTGTTTCTAGCCGAGATGCATCAGAGTGTTGAAAGACACGGCACAACTTTATAACCTCTAAAAACTCAGAAACAACACTCGGAAATATATATCCTCCATCACTGTGTCACTTAGCGTATATCAGTATGCCTGAAGCTGAAGAGAAGTCAAATAAGGTGATTAAATCAGAAGCACATATGGTCAATTTGAACAGTTGTTATTTGCATGATTTCTGCTATCCTTCATAACTCACTATTTCACTACAGATGTGGGAGGGAACAAAGACAGGCAGATTTATTGGATGCACTTCGAGTGTTACCTGCAGCAAAAAGGAGGAAGGAAATAGTTTTGTGATTCCCTGCAGTCTACAAAGAAAAGTAATCAGCATAATTTAAAACTAAACAAAAGCCCTTTAAACAGCTGTTATTTTCACAAATTAAGACATGGACACATTTCCTACCTCTCCCAGAAAAGATGGGTAAAGACCTTTAAAATAAATGCAACTTTCTTGGCTGTAGCCTAATAGCGCCACAAAAGTTTCAGCACAGTTATTCAGCAAGAGGAAAAAAAAACATTAAAAAAAATGTTATTTTTAATACAATCACCGGAGGCAAAATAGTAAGCATCTCTAAAAAACCATTTAAAACTAAACACAAATTAGGCATTCAGAACATTTGGAAAACTTCTCTCAGTTTCCCTGATGCATAAATATGACATGACACTGCAAAGAAAAACAAATGAGGAACTAAGTTTGTCAACAGTCTGCATGAAGAGCAGGAAGAAGGTACAAAAATCTCAAAACTCCACTGGCAGAGAAGCAGCATAGAGTGGCATCTTAAGTCTACAAGTCTTCATAAAGACCATTAGGTGTCATCCAGATTTTAATCCTTTGCTTAGGAGGATGGCAAAATAGAACCCAATGAGTCCTATCATCAGAAAAATAAGTAGATTTGACAAAAGCTACTGGAAGTTTAACTAGCATCTCCTGTTGCCAGAACAGGCTAAATATGAGCTTTTTTGACAACAACCATGAAGCATAATGAAAAAATGAAAAAACATGTCATAGCAAATGTTCTGTGTTGGGCTGGAATAATTTCTCTTCCAAAGAGGAATCTTGAGAGAGTGCATAAAACTCTTTGAAATATAAGGCATTTAAATGACATATATGTTGGATCATGGTTACAAAATCAGTCTTATTCTGTAGTCATGCCCATCCTTAAACCTAAATTATATAAAAGTAAAATAAAATAAAATGTTATCTAAATGATTCAGCTAAACATGTGGTTTGCTTTTCGTTTTTATTGCAGATATTAGGTTATTGTATGTTTTGTATTTCAGGATGTAAATAATTTCTTCCATGCTTCCCCTGTTTTAAAGCTTGGTGGGAACAAAACTATCAAGTGGGGTTTTCTTTAGCTTAGGTCACATCAGGCATTATGTCTAATGTCTGGTTTCACTGCAGCTGTTCCAGATCTATTTGCCAACAAAAGACAGAGCTTAACTTAACCACAGCTAAGGCACATATGGGCACCAAACCTGTAAGAGGCTCTAATGGCCCTAACCCTACTCAAAGCTTAATGTATCACACAATTTAGAACTTCAGATGTTGACTTCACCATCTGCTTGAACAGCTGTGCACTGACTAATATGTGCAGAAAATAACTAAGAAACAGTTACAATCTTCCACATATTGCAAACAACTTCAGAGTTACTTTGTATTTACAAAGAGAGACAGCTATCCCATTGTTAAGTCTTACTGTGTCTTGCAAATGTGTTTGTATGTCCTTATCTTCAAACTTCAAACTGTAATTTTTCAAACTCGAAGCTACATTTATATTTAACCTTACACGAGGAGAGGAGACAAACATATAGCCAGAGCTTGAGTGAGGATTTACTATAAGACTTTAAAGAATTCAAGGCTTTTAACAAGAAAGAACTGGCAAATGTTTCAGCATTTAGTTGTCCAAAGCTTAATTCTTAATTCTTCACATAATTAAGAAGAATTCCTTCGTCTTAATTATGCATAAAATCCCAATAAAGTTGATTAAAATGGATTGTTGTCGCATGAGAAAATATCAAAATGTTCAAGAGGTGTGACTACTCTATAAATGCCAGTCACTGTAAATACCTGCTTTACCTGCTTAAAGAAAATTTCAAAGCTTGTTTAGTGTAAAAGGCGATTGTTTACATAAATCATACACATTACATAAATTAATTAATGTTTCTGCTGGAGTTAATTTAAACCTTCTCAAACCCACTGACCTGCTCTCTCAGCCTCTCCTGATGGCCCATGATTGCTGAGGCATGATGGGGGTATTTCTGCTTCAGGTGCTCCAGGAAGGCCTCCCTCTTCTTGTCCATATCTGATGGCTGCATGGCCAGGATCTCTTTGGAGCTGCGGGCCCCACCTAATGTGTGCCTTCGAGGGACAGTACGGTTGCCTTTGGCATCCCCTCTTGTAGAAGCTGTCCCATTTGGAGACGCCTGCCTGCAGCTTACATGTTCAGTGTCCTCTGGGGAGGTCACCTTCAGGTTGCTTTTGGTTTGTTCTAAGACAGCAAAGGGAGACAGAGAGACAAGGAGTCAAAACCTGAACAATTACCATTTTAATCAATCCCACCTGCAAGTAGAATCCTAATTTGTAATGTCTCATTTGTACCCACAAATCCAGGATAAACAATTATTCTGTAATTGTTTACAGAATAAACAATTCTGTAAATTGTTTACAGAATTTACAGAATTCTAAAACAGGTAGTTCACATCACTGTGACCAAGGTAATATATCATTGGTTCTGTTTTTGGCACTTATGTAGACTTTTTCAATTGCTTCTCCACAAAAAACCACATTCACACAGAGACACACATTCGCACACTTATTGGCAGATCAGTTCGGTATCTTGCTTGAGGACACTTTAACAAGTTGTGTAAAGGAAGCTGGAATAAAACCAACAGCCTTCGAACTACAAGACTAATTTGTCAAACTTATAATTTAAGTTTATTTTCACATATTAAAATCAATCTGGGATTGGAAAGCTGTCACAGTGCCTTGGAAAATGTGTCAGAGGGTAAAAATGCAATATCTTGAAATTATCTGCTTTCTTGTTTTATAGGCAGGTACAATCTGTACCTTTTAGAGGGTAAAATAAAGCACCTCTTGCAGAGTTCAGCCTGTGAGCAGTTGAATGAATAATTTCCAGAGTTGCCACGGTTTTTGCCTGTAAAAGCTTGAAAGCACACAGTGTACCACAAATGCGGGAAAGAGTTTATTTTTTTCTAATCTTACCCTTTCCGAGACTTTGGGGCTGAGTCTGAGATAACCTTGCTGTAGGTTTAACAGCTGCAGTATCTACACGCCTACTAATAATTGAAGTACGCCCGAACTGAAGAAGCCTTAGTGATGAGATGTGAAATATACTCACAACACACAAAAAAAGTCCAGAAGACTTTTATCTAAGCACTGGAAGACTGAGAGTCTATCAAGAGGACTGCAGCTTTCACATTTTTGTTTGTACTGTCTGCTTTGTTTTCACCTATGATTTTTATTTATTTATTTATTTTTACAAAAGCAGGTATAATTTTGACACAAAAAAACAAAAAACTAAGTAGTCTTGCATCATCTACCCAAACCTCCACCATGCTCATGTCACAGCATGTCTCATGTACTCCAATACTATTTTTAACTCCCAAAACAGTTTCCCCACTGCTAACAAAATTACACTCGGCAGAAAGAAAACACTCAAACACTGTGAAAGATGTGAACTAATTTGTGGGAAGCATATGAAAAAGTTCTTTACCTTCCCTAAGTGAGCAATCTTTAGGTTCATCAGCAATTCCTTCTTCCATTGCTCTATGAAATCAACCTTCATAAAAAAAAAGTCCAAGCTGGGAGGACCAACTCTCGGCAGGCTTACAGATTCCAAATGCAGCTCACATGGAAAAAAAAGGGGCCTGAGATAGGCCCTGCCCCTCTGCCCCAGGATAGACTAGTGGGGATTTAGAAAGTCAACTGCATTCCAGGACACAGAGCGACCAGACCCTCACCCCTCCGGCTAAAGGCTCTACTGCTGCTTTGGAACGATCACAGACTGAATGCAAAATAGAAAAAAAAGAAACAAAACCCAATAGATACAGAGCAGAAATTACCATCACCATGTACTAAGAGCCTAACAGGTGTCAGATTGACTGACACACATAAACCCTCACGCGTTTGCTTGCAATCTGTTCTTGATCAGGATTCTGTCTGCAGGCTGTGTCTCATTAAGTTTTCTGTCTATATTGAGGGGAGCCAACCAGATGCTAGAACACATCCCAATGTGTCATAACCTACTTCTGAAAACATCGCAAACTGCCCTCAGCATATGCAGTCGGCTATTATTTAATCAACTCAATTGATGTATGGGATAGAAAAAAAAGACGCATGCCAGTCCAATAGGCAATGTTGTCTTCTATTGAAACAAACTGTTACCTACATTTTGTCTTAGCAGAAAAGGTCTGCATCTGTTTGCAAATCGGTTTCTCTGCAGCTGCTGATGTAAGGTGACCCAGTCTGACTGTACCAGCAGAAGGAACAAAGTAATGTAGTTTTATCAACAAAACGTGACAGGATCAATGAGCCAGTTTCTGGCTTGTGTAATCGAAACGTCTGGGGTGAATGAATGAAAAGATCCCACAATGCAGCAGCTGACCTGTAATGTCAACCACATGAGGACGAGCTTGCCTCTTTCATCCACCCACATGCTTGGGCACTTGCTCACAACTGGCTGAGAATTAGCAGGCCACAGGGGGGTAGTGTCATTTGGTCATACTGCGGAGCTGATGCAATGCTGATGAGGTTCAATGTACTTTGCTGTATTCATTATGTGTAGAAATACTCATGACAAATTTCTTCCCTACTATGACTCTTGGGACTGGGATAATATAAAACTGAGTTCCTGGCTATAGGCTTTAACACAGTGCTTATATAACTTTATTCATATAAATCTTGCTCTGCCTATAGGGAGTATATCATGGCCTTCATGATTTGCATAAAACTGACATGAAATACATTTCACAGTCTCTAAATCAGATAAATGGAGCCCCAGCAAATTAATTGTAAAAAAAAGGCAACATCTAGTCATCTGGGTGTTGCGAAAATAAACCTTTAATACACTCCCTTCCAATACAGGGTTTGTCTGAAAAAAATGAGTTGCTTTTAGCATCTAAATAACCAGTGTGTATGCAGGTTTTATTGTTCTTTTTTGCTGACAGGCAGTTTTTATAAAACTGTTATGATTGACAATGACTGAATTAAATTAGTACATTTCCAAATACGTATGTGGGATATTTCTAACGACAGGAGAACTGACTGAAATGTATTTCAGAATTTTGTATGGTCTCATTTGTGACCAAAGGATTTTAAAAATGAATGCTATTACACTGTGAAGGAGTTATTTGGAGTTATATCTTAAAGTTAAATTACTCCCAAAAAAATTATAAGATTTGAAAGCAGTCAAAACTCCTCAGTCATGACAATGACACATACATCATCCCAAAGCAACAGGTCAGTCTTTCCAAAACCAAACCTATAATCAAAGGAGTTCCCCCAAACCAACAATTACAACTTTACGTCCCAACAACCTGCATGGCTGCACTTTTCACTGTCAGCATTCCAGACCACAAAGGGAAGAAAAGACATCCTGCTTTTAGGGTGTCACAAGAGACCTGGAAGTGAATTATGTCAAGCTGTAGTGGCTCAAGAATGTGATTCTCTTCTGCCCAGCTGCCACCGTTGAGTAAATGATGGCCCTCTCAATTGAAAGACAACATGGGGCACTTGCTCAATGAACAGCAGGGCAGTCCTTCTGTTTGCAGTGACTTTCTGTCTGTCACTTATTTATGGAGGAATGCTTCAGTGTGCACACGCCCACTCTCCCCTGCTATTACTGTCCCATAACTATCCAGTTGGATACAAAGATCTGTTGTGTGCAATAAAAGCAGGGCTCACATGGCAATACCCTGAAGCCAGGAAACCAATAATGGTTCTCTGCTATAATTACAGTGTTTATTATGTGTAAGTAATCAGAGATGGGATAACCTCACAAGGAGCTGCATCACAAACACGAAGTAAGGAATTACAATAATCAACATTAGCATATGACAATAATGAATTTAGCAGTTATTCTTTTTGGTTTGCTGGATTTGCTGTTTTTTTACTGTCATATATTTTTAACTTGTATAAATCACTTTGTGTTACCCTCATCAAAATGGCTCTGTAAATAAAGATAGATATAGGAAATGATTGCAGAACATATCTAAGCTGGTGGAAGGTACAACCTTCATCAGAATTTTACCTGGTCTCTCTTGGAAATGTAATTTTGAGTGACAAATGTTGATTCTATGATGAAAAAGTCTGTGAGGAGACAAGGCATGGAGGGATTTAAAGATTCCAAACACACTAACCACATCAATTTCCAAGCACCAGAAAACTACCTTTGCAGAAAAAGCACACCACTTTACTGTGGTCCTGATCTTTTTGTTCTGCCACAGCAGTGTATATACAGCATACACAGTATATACACTGCTGAAAAAAATAAAGGGAACATAAAAAAGTGTATATACACTGCTCAAAAAAATAAAGGGAACGTAGTGTTCCTTTTATTTTTTTGAGCAGTATATTTTGTCTATGGATCTAAGATTTTAAAAAAGCATAAAAGACAGAAATTTCTCTGCATTTTGGCATTGCAGGACCATTCTAATCTGAATGTATTCAGATGAATGTATTGGATAACACCCAATACATGTATTGGGTGTTATCACTCATATTTTGACATGGGGGGCTAGTTCGGTTTTTAGATTTAACGTGAACTATTGAATAACTTGATCATTCAGTCGAGTCAGTATTTTGTGGAACTCCACTTACGATTAGAGAGTTTCAAGAAATTTTACATGAAATTTTATATGGAAAACAAAACAAATGTAAAAAATAACATCAAGTTAGATTTATAATTTAACCCAAAATGTATAGTTAAATGTAAATGTGAATAGATTTTTATGAATATCCTCTTCTGATGACAGCCTAAGTATATCCTAAAGTCTTCATTTGTTTACATGCACTTTCCTCTGCCCAAACAGTCTGCACATTGAAGCTACCAGAAAGAGCACTAAATAGTAAAAGTAGCCTGTGAGAATAAATAAGCTTGCATTACAAATATGACCAACATGTTTCCCAGGATGCAGCTTCATAAAGCAATGTTGCTCTGTCACATTTTCCAAAGTCACTCAACACATTCATACCCTAAAAATCTACTGACGGAAATATCTTTCTTCCAATCAAGGTAGTGGCTTTCCTTTTTTTAACCACAAGGTATGAAACCAAAATTCTCAGGCATATACACATTTCACACAATGAGTTTTAACCTTTGCTTATTTAAAGGGGGAAATAAATGCCTTATTTAATAATTAAGAAGAATTTCACTACTAGTACGCTCCTTAAAGCCCAATAGCAACAAAGCAATCCAACAATGACATGCCTTGAGTTTTTGATAAGAAATCATCTTTCAAATAAATAAATGAGGTCCATGTTCATATATATTATGAGTTTTAAGTCAACAAGTCAGAAAATGGCCTTACTGTGTTTATTAATATATTCCAGGTAAGTTTCCTTTTTTAAACTCATATAATTCAAAAATGTTGTTTTATGATTATGTCTTTTTATCTATTTTGTCTATGAGTAGGTGATCTGTTGAGTTACAAATTAACTAAACAGCTATATGCTGCTATAAATATGTCACCTATTCCAAACTATTTAAAAGGATATATCAGAATTTTTTTAATGATATTTTGTTAAAAAGTTATAAATCTGATGTGTGGTGG
Organism: Phalloptychus januarius; assembly: GCA_902982915.1. Taxonomy (NCBI): domain Eukaryota; kingdom Metazoa; phylum Chordata; class Actinopteri; order Cyprinodontiformes; family Poeciliidae; genus Phalloptychus; species Phalloptychus januarius. The sequence goes on from CADWAE010000362.1 coordinate 6,146,050, forward strand.
ATCACTGTATCTGGCATCTCTATTTGGAGTACACATCCAGAGTAGTTGGTGCCTGGGGCTGAAGCTAATGGTAGTTAGAGAGAGGCCAAGATCAAAGCAGACGTCTTCCATTGTGCTTTCTGCACTGGGTGGTTATTTACCAAGAAGTAGATGATTATTTCTAGGATGACAATGCGCTACCGATAACCTTCTTTTGTGAAACACGCACTAAGATTGTAACGTCATTGCGTCATTGTCTGCAAGAAAAACATGTTGATGAATTAGCATTCTTTTAAACTTCTATAATAACTTTGTTTCTTTATACTGTGTTACATTTCTTTGACCAGAATTGCTTTATATACTCGCTACTTCAAAACATATTTGACACAGGAAGATCCATGATGGCGTACCTCCTTTACATTGACTTCTCCGTAAATAAGCACTGAATGCAAATATTGAAATGGCTTAGAGGTGCTATGAACATTTTGAGCTTAGGGTTGTTAAGGATGGTGGAAGTCTGCTTTACACTTGATCCTTCAAACCCAAGTAATCTGGATTAATGCAACATGAAAGCATAGACAGAATGACCTACTGCAAATAGGCTATTACCTGTTATAACAATTTATCATAACTTCACTTCAGATATTCTGAATCATCCCTATAACTAAGATCACAAAGACATCTAAATCCCTGTGGGACATACTGTCAGTGTAGCTATTATTCAAGTTAAGATACTATGTGTGCTTTATCAGTGTGAGTGTGTGTAATCAGATACACAAGACTTTCCAGACTTTCTGCCCTGACATACCCGCATTAACAGGAAGGCACAGGGCCAAAAGATGAGCTACAGACACATGGTCTGTGTTTATTTGAGCATCAGCATATGGGAGTAATGAGTGACTAGTATACCAAAGCAGCTCCAAAGGAGGATGTGGGCTACTTAAAGACAAAAAATGGGTACAGAAGAAATACCAAGTGTTAAATGAGACTATTGGCAGTGGTAATTGATTTTTTCTGTTTACTGCCTCCTGGCAAAGCACCTCCTGAGAGGTTGACATGTGCTAAATGGAGTGCAAAGACAACCTTACTGAATAGACTTTGTCATTAAAACTCTATATGTGTAGTCAGTCATATAGAGTTGTTCTATATTCCTTGTAAAAGTCAATATTACATTAGACAAATGTAACATTGCTGTTTATGCTTTTGGAGATCATTCACTGTCCTCCCCCTCAGTCTTCCTCATTGTTCAGCCAACAAAATAAACAAGCAGAGAGAAGGAAAGAGATGAGCTGTGCAACTTTTGCCAACCAGATCTTTAAAATAAAAGCTCCTATCTATTTGTAACCTAATGAATCCACAACATTGTTTTACTTGTTGAGCTATGTCTACAAAAAGTAGCTCTGTTTAGAAAGATCTGCCTCTTCCCTCCCCACCAGGGGGTGCTGTTGAATCCCCGCCCCCTTATGCAATGTTTCGTTGTCAAAATATGTGCGTGTATGAATCTGTTGTAAACATCAGGCCAGAAACAAGCTGTTAATATTTCCTCTGTCATTTATTAATTGAAGAACTAAGTGCTTCTTACTGGACTGGTGTGTCTGTTGCAGTGCTTTTTGCATTAGCTGTGACTTTGTGCATGACTGCCAGCAATCTCCAGCAGTGTGTGCACTTCATTAACTCATAGGCCAGAGTAGGTGTAAGCCAATCCAGTCCTCGGCTCAGATGTCGGCTAGTTTCCCTTGACAACATTCACTGGGGCAACAGCAGAGTTCTGAGGGAGGGGCAAAGCGACGCTACGGACAGCTGTAACTGAGAGGACATCAACCGAGGAGCCAGGGGGGAGGAGGAATTTTCTCCCTCTTCTGTGTCTCTAAAAACTAACTGCAGAATCAGACTCACTCTGGCTTGAATGCGTTAATCACCAAAGGGAATTTGGTCTCTTGCTGGATAAAAGATAAGAAGTGCTCTGGGTACTGTTAATTTAATCATAACATATACCCAGTGTGAATAACCAGTTTAACAACCAGCGAAGTGTAGCAAGGCTGCATATCAACTAGTGGTTCTTTGGTCATTTGGGGGAAAAAATAGTAAATGAATGGTATGAAAACAAACATTATAGATTACATTCATAAAAATATTAATAAAGGTCGTGTGAAAATATATTCACACATCTTGAGCTGTTTCATATTTTAACAAATATCTTACATCTGAACAGATGAGCGCAGAAATTAACTTTTTGGTTAACATCCAATTACTTTTATCAAAACTGCTTCATGAGTCAGAACAGCCCCCTCAAACTTAAATCTAATTGATAATCCACAACAAGACATTTTCTGAGCTATTTTGCAAAAATAATTGCACAAAAATATTGTCTTCAAATGTCCAGGTCTAAATGAAACAAAACCTAAAAAACTGTAATTCCTTTAAAAGTAAGTATTGAAAAATGGCAACAGAATACAAATGTATACTATGGTTTTCTGATTCTCAGTTGCAAAACAAATGTAGAAAACCACTTCCCAATATTAACTGCTTTGTGTTAGTAATTCGCGCAAAGCCCCAATAATATGCATTGAAGTTTGATGTTACTTTTATGCAATGTGCATAAAGCATAGGGGCATGAAAACGTTTATATCATATTATATGGCTAACGTAAATATGTCATTGGATCTAGCATAGTTTTTTATCAGATGGCACTCATTTTTATCAGTATAAACCCTATGACTATGGAAGATTGTTAGATATTGACATTTCTAACAAAATGTGATCCTTAAGGTTTTTAATTAGAAAATTTCATCAGAATTTAAAGGTGAACTACCAGATTTTCAAAACTCTTGACTTGTTATGATACTATCACTGTATACATGCCTATGGAGTAACGCAAGATAAGAGTCTGCTGCTTTCTTTCTAAAGAAATGCAATTGCATGAACTGAGATGACAAAAAAAGGTAAAACTCAGGCTTTTCAGTAAGTGTGAGTCTGTGAGTCTGTATGAGTTGATAACATATCTAAGATCTGTTTTGGCAAGTTTCTATGTCAACTGACATGATGGACATGAACACATAAGAGAACACAACATATACAGAAAAGATTTGTACGGTGCCCAGACACAGATGGTTTTTAGGTGATACGAAGCTTAAAAACAATTTTTTTTAGAAGTCAATTGGCTTAGTGAACATAGCCAACACAACCACAAAAAATACATGATGCTACTTGCTTAGAACTGAATTGGTTCAAAGTTTTGGAATAAATCATTCATTTGAAATTTAGATGCAGCCGGGGAGACTTTAGGACAAAAGATGTGTTATAATTGCAGTCCTATGCAAATGACTGAAATGTTTTCATTTGCAGGAAGTTAACTATGTATTCATCCTGCAAAAGCCCTCCATTTAAATATCTCTTTTAACATGCCGGCTTTCTCACAAGTTTGTTAAAAAGTGATTGCGTTGCAATTGACTCTCTCCCTCCTAGTGATAAGCAGCTTAAGACCCAGACTTTTCAGCCAGTCAATCATGTGTCGCTCACTTTTCATACTGCAGCTCATATCTCGCCTGCTTCGCTCTACCCTGCATGCAAGCCAGGAGTAATCAGCTGTAGCGGTTATTACCAACAGACGATTCAAGTATGCAAAACCACAATTCAGCGTTTGTTCAACCAGAAGATTCACATTGTGGCATTCTGTTTTAAACTGTACCGTCCCCGTCAGCTCTGAGCTTCTTTATATTCAATGACGAGATAAATCAGGTAGAGTTCTGTGCGTTTGAGGGTAGCAGATGAAGCTGAGTGGCTGCGCGAGGCCCTGCTTGAGGGAGGTGAGTGCTGCCTGACCTGATAAGTGATGCAGGTGGTGGGAGATGAAATAGGGCCCTCGTGAAGGGGGGGGATCCACTCCTGAGAACACTGGTGCCTCTGTCCCAGTCTTTATCTGTGAAATCCTTTGTGTGCTTTTTCCTGTGTATTTCCACATTAATGTATATGTGTGCCATTCAATGAGCTGGGTGGATTGTGTCCAAGCGTACCAGTCCGAGGAGCATATAGGGGGTTCGACTGGGAGGTTTTTGAATGTGGACCAGTTTGGTTGGATCTGCTCTGAAGAACAGTGGAAATTTGGATGAACTGCAATGTAGCAGGGTTTATGTTTCCCATAAAGGAGCTGGAAGCATGGACTTTCTAATGAGATCATAAGAATGCAGGTGATTATTTCTAAGGGGGATATTAGGAAAGAAACAGAAGCTTTACTGTTGTGCAGATGTGAAAAGCAAAAAATGTTACTGCTTTCCCATGGCAGAGACTGACAAAGAGTGACTTTCTGCAAACGTTAATAGTTATACAATGTTGATGCCACAATACAAAAGCTATAACCAGGCCGTGGTAAAATAAATCAGAGGAGAAACACACAGTATAACAGATTGTTTTTTTTTTAAAAATCTCTATAGAAAGCTCTTCCAGATCTTTCTGCGCTCTGATCAGGAACTTGTATCTTTAACCTAATTTGACACTAAATTAAATTACACAGCTAACTCAATCGCAGGGTACAATGTAGGTTTTAGTAGCAACAGACTAAGTTAATTATTGCAGTGAGATATCAAATAATTTCTTTTTAAAGAAAATAGCTGTGAAATTCAGATAAAAAATGGGATGAAAAAAATTATACATTAGACAATATGTGTTCGACCTCCTTATCAAAAAATGGACACAGAAGTCATTGTAGGGCCTGTGATTTGTGATACAATGTATGAACTTTCTAAGCTCAGTATCTGGCCATTGGAAAAAAAAATTACATAGCACACCCCTATTTTATTAATAGGTTATTTGTGGTCTTTCCCACAAAATTGATGTATGGATAAATTAAAGATGGCAAAGAAGAGACATTTCTTAAAGAGGGAAACTGACTGTGGTTTAGGTCACACTGAAATACAAACATGACCTGGGACACTGTTCCTCACAGGAATAATCTTTGAAAATGCTGTGTAATGTCTTATTTCAATGACATACTTGTCCAACGTTTTAGAAGTGCTGGATGAGTTCCTGTATCCCTCCGACAGAACTGGGATGCATATTAGTTCATCTCACAGCACAGGACCAAATTAAGCTCATCTTTTCAGCTGAATATTTTGTGGAAACTGCATAGGTAAATATATACTGAGCAACGATAGCAGAGTTCCTTCAGCTGATCAAAGCTGAGCCCTTTTTCCCTTCAGGAGTAAGAAGTAGAGTGGTACTGGCCAAGATTGCTGCTTTACTAAACATTTTGCCCACAACATAGCCACATATGTGACTGCTGAGACTTTTCTAAAATGACCATTATGCTCCAGTAAAGGTTCTCAACCACTTCCCATTTAATATGGTATGTTAACTTTGGACAGTTTTAGAAGGCATTAGTGGCATTTTTAGAATAGTTTGTGTTCTTTTAAAAGGGGCAGGCGGAAAGCTGTTTATTGAATTAGTTAAACACTTTTCTCTTTGTAGTTATATTTGGATATCCTGCTCAGACTTTCAGGTCAGCTGCTGATGCATTTTGCCTAATGACAGTGGCGGTAGCAGAATGTGATAAAATCATTTTAATCAAAATCGTAAAAACAAGTAGACGGGAAAAAAGGCTGCAGGAAGAAAATTCATTTTCAAAGAAAAGCAACTGTTTCATCTCTGTAGCTCGCCAGACTGTAACAACCTTCAGGTTTTCTGATTGGCTATTGATGACATCATCCTCCAGACCCAAACCTCCTTTCCAGCCCGACGATGTAATCAGTGCCGAAACATCTCAGTGATGTAATGCAGGGAGGGCCATCATAAACACTCAAGTAGCACCCTCCTTTCCTTTTCTTCACATAACTCTCATTTCTTCACGTAATTCCTGCATCTTTTCACTGCACCTTCTCATCTCATCAGCTGGATTCAGATCAAATCTTTCACAGTCTGTTTAATAGCTCTCAAACGCAATAGGCCAAGAGCAAGTGAGAAGCTTCTGAAATAATCATCAAGACATGACAATTTGCAGTTTTTAATGAATGTCAATGTCCTGTGGCTCTTATTATAGTATATATCAGAGATTGTGCCTTTCTTCCCCACTGAGGTGCAAACTGAGGTGGGCATTACACAATTAAGCACTAAGCTGCTCTGGATAGAGTGATAGAATATTATTCTTAGCACTTATATATATTACACTTGGTGTAATATTCAAACTTTTACTACAAATTCAACCTCTAAGTTATCAAAAGTGACACTTGAAGCAGATGCAAATATGTAATCTGAGATTTATGTCAGCTTGTTCCTTTATAATTTATTCAGACTATTTCATCCCTTTTTTGGCAAGACCTACACATATGTTTTTTTAATCACAGTTTGTTGGCGTGTGTGTGCGTATATGTGTCCTCGGCAAACATCCAGAGCTCAAGCGGATTAGAGAGGGTACTCTGCCCTGATCAAAGCGCCGCAGAATCCAGCTTACTGGGACAAACTGTGCAACAAATAACCCACGCAGAGGCAAAAGCATGCAGGCCAAAGGCAGACAGTTCGCCAACTTTAATGAAGTGATTCTTTAATGAAGAATCACTTTTGAGCAGCAACAGTTGGAAGCATTAGTAGATCTTTCTTACAATTTAAGGAACCCCAGTCAGAGGGAAACAAAAAGAAAGATGGAAGTTGTGGCAGAGACATTCAAAGTGCTGCCATCAAGTGCGAAGCGTGCAGCTGTCAGCTGCTCCATAGAAACTCAAACTGTTAATGGAGACGTATCACACCCTCTTTTCATACATCGACATCAGCCTCTCAACCCCTAACATAATATCAGTAATGTGTTTGGTCAAAAGGCAATATGTTTACAGAACTAACGCCTTCTTTTGAAGCAAACTGAACCCCCACACTGGACCAGAAATAATGATAAACTCTTATAAGCTCTTGCTGGTTGTTTTAAACCATCCTGTTAGAATCATCAAGTGAGTTGATAAGTTGAGTTGAACTGTTAAGATACAAACACTTTATGCAAAGTGACAGCTAATTATTGCACATCACATTTATACCATCATTTCTTTAAGTTTTTCATTTTTTATCATTGAAAACTGTTGGTATCTTAGGATAAAAAGTTACCGAGTTGTTTCTAAATGTCAGCTTTTTCTACTGTTATATCAAAAGACAAATATTGAAAAATGAAAAAAATATTTTCTAGAACTAAAAAAAATATTATTAGTGTATTTCTTCAAAATATCAAACTTGTGGTAAGAACTTGCAGCTAACAGTAAAGCTAAAGAATACATTGCATATTCAAAGTTTAAATTTGTTGAAAGGTTGTGATATATATTTTCTAGGCACATAGTGACATTTTGGAACACACTCAAGTAAATATGTTATCTTCAATTGCTATGAAAATCCTGTAAATATAAAAAATAACTCAAAAGAAATTTGAATTCACAATTTCGAGGCGTATCTGACACCTCGAAATTGTCCTCTGTTCCTTTAAGAAACTGCAATATTCACCTTCAGCATGTCATCACAACAATGCTTCTTCATGATGCCATTTACAACCTCTCTTAAGAACCTTTAAGTTTGCACATGATGAGCAAATATGCAGTTTCACTCAGTACTAATTCCTGCTGCCGCTAGTCTGGTGGGGCTGTGTGGAGGAGGTGGGATGATCTGTGAGCCACTGGGAACATTTAGAGCAATAGGGAGCATTTTGTATGAGCAACCAGCCACTCCTAAATGGCTGCCATGATTTTCTGCTATAAACTAGAACCACTAACTAAAACTGATAGCAACACCAAGGAGCCTAAAGAGAGCTTTCCAATTTGGCAATGTTTACTGACCTTCCAATGATTACTCTTCTAAGTACAATAACAATACATTTCATATAATTTACACCTTTGTAGTTGAAATGCAGACTTTCCCTATTCTAACAGATTGTTTTTGGACAAACATCAAAAACAAGAACATAATTTTAGGACTGCTGTACTTTACCAGAATGGGGGGAAAAAATCCCACCACATTAAATTTTTTACAATCGTTCACCTAATTAAAGCTAAAAATAAGTGGTAAAATAAATAAATCATGCCTGCTGCAACTCTTCTTCCCTATGCAGATAAAGTAATTTAAAGAACCTTAACTTCTTAACGACATCATGGGTAATACTCGGCTCTAAGGAGAAGTGCATCAACATCAAGTCATGCATAATAGATGCCCACTCTGTTAATTCAGTTGAAGATAGTGACTGTAATTAAGTAATTCTCCAGTTGTACAGAGAGTCCTCCATCAAAATGTCTGAGGTGAGCTTTTGGAGGCCAAATGAGTTGTGGCTAATAATAAAAACCCTCAGCACAGCTTGCTTCTGGAAAAGACAGAAGTAAGACAAGAGGACATCGGGTAATTTTCAAAGTAACTCAAACTGATAAAATAGTATGCAAGGAAGGCATATGGTGCTATTTTCCACTTTCTGCCAGCTCAAAAGGAAAGTTTAAAAAGCTGGCAGTGCGCTGGTTGGACAGCATGCACGCCACATTTAAACACAGATGCAAATCCACAGGGAAAAAGTTGAAACAACACCCTAGTCCTTTCTTCAGCTTCGTTTTGCACCCAGTGAGATAGTTTTGTGATGCCTGTGTGGCTAACCACAGTTATTGACGAGTTGATGGTTTTAGCATGTGCCCACCAGACCATTGGCTCCAGGGGTCTTACATCTTGGAAAGTTGAATGAAGCGGGGCATTGTTGTCGCTCTGCTGGGAAGGATACACTCTCCTGTGAAAGGAAAACCTTACAGGAAGGAAATGTTGAAATAAAGTGCTAAGAAAAAGTGTCGAGGGGCATAGCCGAGGCAACAATGCGAGTGCATAAAATAGTGTGTGAAGTGGATGTTTCCACAATTTCTGTTTCTAAAAAGAGATAAACGCAATTCCTTATAAAGTGTTCTGCAGCCTTCATTCGAAGATTGGAAGGTAAAATGAGTAACTACCTTATATTAAAGAAACTATCAGCAAAATGAAAACCTTGACAGAGATAAAAATATAAAGCGACATACTGTTAGAGTAGTGGTTAAAGTGGATGATTCAGAAAATCAGTGTCACAAATAAATGTCTCTTTCAGGTTCATGTTATCCCAAAATGTTATTTAAATCTTCTTATAAAACATTCATGTCTTCCTAATGGATATAATTAGGGAAAACAAATAGACATTTGTTAGGACTGCCAACTGATTTCAGTGCTAAATGTAGATATTTAGCTTCAGAAACACACAAATGTTTTAGTTTAGCTTTAAGAAAATATTATAACTAGAAGTCTCCATCTCAGTCTCTAAACAGGAAGAATCTCTCCACAAAATCCTATTGCGGTTTACTGAAAAATGTACAAGAAATTTCAGTCATGGCTAACTTTATGAGCAAACCAATTGTCAGGCAAGTGAGCTAAAGTTATGCTTGGCTAAACTTTCCCAGGAAACATGTTTATTCACAATGTGCTGCATTCAACGTGTTTCCCCAAAACTGTCCTCATCTGCAGTTGGACTTAAAGCTGTCACACTTTTATAATCCTCGAATAAATAAATAAAGTCCTCAAAGATTATGGAGTTCATTCTGTGCAAAAATAGCAACTCTCTTAATACAGACCTGTCATTACATTTAGCATATAATGGTGTTATTAGATAGCAAGTATTAAACTGCTCTGCTGGGCGTCCTTCCAGTATTTACATGGTCCTGTAAGGCAGGAAGCAGTTTTCCAAACAGACCACATACAGACAGAGGACAGGTTTCCTCAAAATGTTCAAACTCCAGAACCCGATTAGCCACCATTCTTGGAATATCCTGGCTTTAAAAAAAACATCCTGTGTTTGTCACAGACTTACCAGAACTATTTCAGAGACTGGAGTTCTGTAATCTCAGTCATGCTTAAATAAGAGTTTAGGAGCCTAGAGGAGTAATTATACAATCATGTGTTAATAATTACTTATTAGTGGAAAGTAAATTCAATCCATAGAAAGCTTTTAAAAGAGCACAAATCTGAAGGTCAAGGGCAAGCCACTGCAGGTTTTTAACAAGGCTGGAAGTCTCATCCATATTTATTGGGATTAGTCAGCCTTAATTCTCAAATTCAGCCATTTCTTAATTAATGCTTTATAAGGATAAAAAACCTTTGGCGATGTATACTTTCAAAAAAACTGTGGATAGTGACCTGGCATGTGGGCATATTTGTAAGTTGTTGATGGAAGCAAATTCTAATCTTCAGCACATTTTAACCTTCCCAAATGTAAATCTCATTCATTTCCCTAATGGTTCTTCACTATAGCACTAGCTCAGCCATAAAGCTTCTGTTCGTTTGTATACAAAGATTGTCCATCTCTGGCACAAGCACACCCTGGTAGCCTCTGTGTAAAGCAGGAGGCACCAAGTCTGGCCAAAAGCTTCAGAGACTTGATAGATGGGAGGCACAGAGGTATGTATGTTGAAAGAAAAAACTCCACAGCAGGTTAACAGTATCAATGTCTTTTTCAGTTTTTTTATCATGTTACTTAACCTCATCCAAAATTTGCAACAGCGCTGTAATAAACTTTATTGCATTTTATTCAGATATTATGTAGCATAAAGTACTGCATTATTGTCAAGTGAAAGGAAATGAATACATGGATTTAACTTTTTCTTTGCAAAGAGGTACCAGTAATATGATATGTGCTTTTGTATTAAGCCACCTTTTTACTATGACACACCTAAATTAAATCTAGTGCAACCAACAACCCGTGTATAATTTAATTTAGATATAAATCCTGCCTCAGAGTTTTGTTTGAGAACACCAATAAACACACAACATCATGAAGACCAAGGAACACAGTCGGCAGGTCAGGGACAAAGTTGTGAAGAAGTTTAAATCAATAACATATAATGAATAGTTCAAACTTCAAGCATTTCATAAAGCTCTGTTAAATTGATCATCTTTACATCAACAAGAACATACCATCCTCATAATGGGACAGATGAAACTGTGCTGTGGAATTACTGCTAATCAGAAGACAGAGAGAAACTTGTGTGAGCTGATTAAAATACTCTTCCAACACAAAAATCAAAGAGAAAGTTTTGATTTTACCCAGTCAAATTCTCTATCAGCTATCCTACACTATTTTCATTGTATAATACTCATTTGAACAAATCTCACATCCCTGACTCTAATAATGCTCAACAGAAAATACTCCGTTGAGTATCTTTCCTGTTGTATAAATACATCTCATGTATTTAAACAAACTGCTTCTTTTCCAGTAACAACTGTCAATACTCATTTCCCATCTTGCGTGGCTTAATATTGAGTTTATCAGTCAATAGTTTTCTGAATAAGTGCAAATACCAAACACAGTAAACCACTTATTAACTAAACTGTATTTAGTGAAATATGGGAGCTACTGTAACTGCTGGCCAAACATAAATATTGGGAAAACTTTAGAGTAATATTGACTTAGATTAACAATGTGTTTTAAAAAAGGGTGTGTCTGCCCTAATATTAGGGCTTGTTTATGTGAGCAGAAGCCCACCAGAGCCTTTGAGATTTCCATTGTGTGGGCATGTTTTATCACATCCGACTCTAACCATGCCTAGGTTGATGATGGATGTTATCTCAGAAGGCTTGATCAAGTTCAAGAGCTCAGGGTGCCAACCGCTGGCTTGGGCCACACAGAAAGATGACAATGCAGCCAGCTTAATGGAGAAACTTCTGGTCAGATTTCTCATACAATTCCATAACAAATCCAGATCTGTAACCCAACGACGTCCTCTGCATCATTCACCAGATGTCATTGGTCCAGGTGAGTAATCACAAATCTCTATGTTCAATGACAGCCATCAAACTCTGTTGTGGATCAACTAAGAAAGCTGGCTCAGGTGCTTGAGGTATGTCACAAATGGAAAATGTTTTGACTGATTCGATGTATTAGTTCAGACTGGCATTAAAGCATTTAAATTCAATACTTGTTAATTGCCTGATAATGTTAGACAACTTGAAGCATATGATCCAAAGCTACAGAATACCTCTGTTTATAAAAGCACTGCCAAAATGACTGCGCCTCATATGCTAGCACTTAGAAAAACAGCACGGCTATATTACACTGGCAGTCAAAGCATTGCCTTACACTTAATAACAGTTTCCTGTGGTCTTGTAAAAAAAAAAGACAACTTGCTATATCAGCAAAGCACACATAAAACTTGTGAGACAGTTAAGCTCAGCCAAAATGCCAAAGCTGGTGATGAATGATGAATTTTGGGGGCTCTCAAATGGGTGTGCGGGTGAAAGCTTGTTTGTCTTTCTGAAAGGAAAACTCATCTTCTGTCTTTTCATCATGTTTCCCAGCAGGAAGACTGAGGTTGATGTACTCGCAGCTCAAACAGACACAACAAATCAAATGCCAAGAAAAAAGAATGTTTAGCACAGAAATGTCCATATTGCAAGTTGCTACTCGGTACAGAGGCATTTAGACAGGTTGCTTTATTCGCTGTCTTTGCTTAGTCTGCATTGATGTATCTGGCGTCTCTGATTTTTCTCTTAAAAACAAACAATTCTACATAAATAATGAATAAACAATCAGAATCAGATCAGTTTTTGGGCCAAAGATCTTTTAAGTATGTGTTGATACATGTGGCAGTGTGAGTAGGTGCCAAGTCTTGCAGGAAAATTAAAATTCACATCCTGTTTAAGCTTGAAGAAAGAAGCATGAAGAAGCATAAAAGTTCCAATTTTGACTGATCCTGGACTAAATAAAACCAGCACCGGCAGATGACATGGCTCACTGTGGAAACTTCAGAGTACACCTCAATCAACTTTGACTCTGTGCTTCTCTTTTACGCTAACAACTTGTTTTACAAATGAAATGTAAAATGTACGTACATCTAAAAAGGACCAACGAGGCTCACTCAGTATAGGAAAGATCCTTGCTTATTGTGTTGATGTTGCTTGTGCAACTTTTGTGATGCATTTTTTTCTTCCACTAAACTTTCTAATAAGGTTTAGTGGAACGTTCTGTGACTTATCCAACTTTTGGTGCCAACAATCTTGACCTGGCAGTAACAAAATGTCTATTTAAAAAACAGATTTTGTTATTGGTCTTATGTAATATATTATCATTTTCAATGAAATTGTATTTTTTTTTTATCTGTAGGCCATAATGAAATTCACTTTCTTAAATAAATAATTGAAATAGATTCATTTGTCTGCTATATTCGGACTGTTTGAAATCTACTGCAGTAAAAATAAGTATGTACTTTTTGGTTGTACCTTGATAAATTAAACATACACTAAGCTTGACATTATGCTTAAAGTTTCTAGAGGCAAGGAAAAAAGCAAATAGTCTTCAGAGTTACAGAGAAGATCCAGAGGACATTGTGAAGATAAAATAGAGATAGTGACTAATTAGGACTCCCTTACAGATTTTACAGCAGCTTAGTCCAAGATTCCTCTGACACTAATGTTCAATTTGAGTGGAGCAATGCAGAGTCTTCCTAGTAGGAAAACACTGCAATCCATTAGATCCAAACGAGATCAAATCCACAGTAAATCTGAAGCACAAGAAGCTACTTTGATGCTACAGATATCATCTCTCTGTGATCTAGAAAGACAGAAAAGGTTCAAAGGTTGAGAAAAGTTCAGCTTGCTTGGACTTTACAGATCCCAGACAATTAAAAAGACAGATATTGTGAGGACTGTGTCTTGTAAAACTTTTTTTTTCCCCAGTTCACCCTCTCATGATCTGACCCTCGACACTCTTCTCTCCCCCCATCAGCTTAATTAGACAAAGCCACACACACATTAGTGGCTCTCTTTATTCTCTGCCTTCTCTGTTTTTTTTTTCAGCGCTGTACTGAATGGTTGGCCGAATTTCAGGGCCCCTCACCTCTCAAAAAATAAAAACAACTATGCAAAACAAGCAGCTTCCAGCATCAGAAATTAGCAACACTTTAAGAATGGTGAGCTGAATGAAAAACCTCCAAGTCTCGGTATAATTAAAGACAACATTGCATACTGCAAGTGTGGAGACACTTCTTAAGAAAAACAAGTTTATTTCCGTCCGCATGAATCCACAGCAGGAAAAGACAAATGAAAAAAAGGTTTATGTTTGAAGATGAAACATCCGTGCTTCTATCAGCTCTCTGTGAGAGAGTATGTTATTGTATGAGATGCAGTTACTCACCCTGAACTCTTTTTGTAACACAGTAAGTCCTGATAAGATTTCTTTTTCTTTTCCCACTGGAAACAACCACATCGACACAAACGAACACTCTGCTCCACGCAGACCTAAGACTTTTTGCTCTCTGCCGGCAGATCTCCTGATTTCCCCTCCCAACTTCTCTCTCACTCTTACTTCAGCACTTCCTGGGCTGTTGTTTATGCTCCAATCAGGCCATCCAAGAAACTACTGCTAGCCCCTTCCCTTCTCTCTCTCTGTCTCTCTCTCGCTCTAAAAAATTGTTTGTCAGAGGCTTGTCACAAAGAGGTTTCCATCCGTTTGTGTGTTCCCTCTGTACTTTAAAAGGTGTTTAAACCTTTTGCCACAATGTGGGAATCTGATTCTCCTCAGTCACAAGACCAAGAAAGAAAGGGTGAAGGTGGAGGAAGGGTTTCCTGCTAAATTGTCTTCCTGAGACAGATACATTTTTAAGGCATATGGGAAAAGGAGGTGCAGTGTTCAGTTAGGACTGGGGGTGTGTCTGGAACTTTCTCTCCAAATCCAACAGCTTGTTGTTAAAAACCGCAGCGAGACAACCCTTCATAGCCCCTACAGAGCCTCAGCCTCTCCCACAGTTTGCCAAGAATTTTCTCCATACTGCCCCAACCCCTTCTTTAAAAACTATCAATTATTACTTCCTCAGCAAGCTGGCCGATGTGCACATCCAGATCTTTTAAACAAAAGAAGAGCTGAGCACTAAGGGCAGGGAGTGGACAACACTAACAGTGATCAGGTCAAGCTAATACCAACTCTCTTCAGTGTGGAGGATATTACTGAATTAAGCTAGAGGATGCACAAAAATGCAAGAAGCTATGTAGAAAGGAAACTATTTTCTACCACATGCCTTGGATTCTTTCAGGCTCTTTCATTCCTGGAAGAAAATTTACTGTCATGGAGGTTCAACCTGAAGCAGAACAGTGATCTCTATTGTGGCCAAAGCTGCAAGTAGCGCGAATCAGATCGAAGAATATTCATATGTGAGAATGGTCAAGACCTAAATCTAACTCAAAATTATAGACAAAACTTTTAAATTTCAGTCCACAGAAGCTTGTTTAATCCATTTCAGCTTGATCAACTTTGCAAAGAAGAATGGGCAAAAATATTCTGGGTCTAGATGTGCAAAAATTGGTAAATTGTATCCCAATATACCTGCAACTGCTCTACAAAGTATTGACTTCAAAGAAGCTGAAAATAAATGCAATCCATTTCAGATTTTATTCATGTTTGTAATTTTTATCCTCTTCAGAATTATGCACAACGTTGTGTTGGTCTAGCAAATAAAATCCAAATAAATGCATTGAGATTTGCAGGTGTGACAAAATGTACAAATACTCATGAGGTCTGAATACTTTTACATAGGATATTGAAATGACCAAACTGAGTTCCTCTATCATCCTTCAGTCCAACTGTACTAATTTCACCCCATTCCTCCTCTAACCTCTCCTTTTTTTGCTCTTTTGAATGCAAGCCTTTCAGCCGTTCAGCCAAGACACATGGGCAGATTGGGGTGCCTCTATGCCAAGTTGGATTCAGGAAACGTTCGTCTTGTTGTTTAGTCTGGGCACCATGTGTTGGAGCAGAGAGGCCTCCTTCCTTCACCAAACCCCCTTTTTCTTTCCTTTGGCATAGGAAAAAAAACCCCACACACTGACAGACGTGATCTGGACAGTCACACAAAACAAAAACACTTTAAAGCAGCAGCTAGTACGGAACGAAAAGCAGAAATGTGCAAAGACAAAATGTGCTGTCACTCTACCTGTGGTTCAGATATGCAGGCAGGAAGGCCTTGTGCATCAGCATTTATTTAATCATGTAATAATGGGTGAGAAAGACATGTTGACTCAGAGTGAGAGTTATTTATGGAGCAGCAACGTGTGTTTTGTATGGGTGTGACTTAACTTTGTTCACATCTGTGCTCTCACATTGGTTTTGTGCTGGTTCTACATTAAAGTTCCTTTCTTGATTTTTTTTTTTCACCAAAACTGCAAATGGGTCTCACGTTGACTAATCCCTGAGTGTTAAATCCTTCCACTGCTGAAAGGAGACCCAAACAAATGCCGAAAGGAGACTAAATAAATCAAAACAGTCAGGGTATGAACAGTTAAAAGAGCAGGTGAGGATTTTACCTCAGGCTTTTCAGCTCAGCGTCTCAGCCTATGCCAATCTGCCTCTGAGAAGTCAATCCTTCAGTCACCACAGTGAATGAGCCACCTGTGAGTCTTGGAAGAACTAGACGGCACTTGTATTATTGAACTTGAGTAAAGAGGGTAAAATGGCGTGCGGTTTGCCTTCTGCGAGACAAACGGGATGCAGAAAATGAGGCTGAAGAGCTTTATGATCTCTACGATGAATAAAAAGTAAAACATTTCAAAGATGGAAGAAAACATGAGTCTAGATGAGGCTGAATGAATTGATTTAAAAGATGACTCTTATTTCAAACAAAAATATGACAGAATGTTTTTTTATGTTACCAATTGACATCCTAAAAAATAACTAACAGACAACAGCTTGTGTTGATTTCTGTGTTAAATTCTGAATGTTCAAACGTTGTGTACAACAGGGGCTTTTGTTAAGGCCAAAATTATTTGCTATGAATTAGCCTCAAAATTTCTGCCAAGGAGTCGTAGCTTCAGTGATTCAGTCTACTGAGCGAGGAGATGACAGAAATTCCCATTTTAGTGAGGAGGTGAGGTTGACTGGTGTGATGCTGTCTCTACTGCAATTGGTTCCTCTTCTTCTCTTTCTGTTTTAATGGCGATTGGCAAACAACTTAATGGAGCAGTACCATCACCAACAGGTCAGATGTGTGAACCAAATGTCCTCGATACAAACATACAGGCCCACTGCGTAGTCTTCTTCTATAATATCATGAAACACTTAGGTTTTGAGTGGATATTTGTGTTTTGACACGAATCCATCCTAGAATGCTGGAAACACGCTTGTAAAGCAGACTGTTAAATCTGCTGCCATTTTCAGTCTCTTGGGAGCAGGATCCAAACAAACTTTGATTAAATAAATTAATAACACATTGAAGTAATGAGAATGTGAAGTGAGAGGTGTGACATCAGAGCCAATCTGTAGAAATGAATGTGGCACTATGAGGCCATCTGACAGTCCCGTAGCCTGCTGCTACAGTGACACAAAAGAACAATGAGACAGAGCTCGCCCAGTAAACACCACACAGGAGGTCAGATGAGCCTTATGACTTTGTTCCTGTCTTCTTTTTTTAGTCATGTAAACATAAACAAGTAAAGGTGAAACAATTGGCATAGATTGGGGTAAAGTTCAGGCTGTCTGAAAATATTTGTGCTTCAAAATCTGATCAATAGATAAATCAATTCAGGAAATACAGCTCAGTGCTTCTTAGCCCAACAGAAGAAGAAGAAATTACAAAAACTGTAGTAAAATGTAAAAATAAAACATCAACTCATCAACTGATTGGAATGACATTGATCTGAATGTACAGATCAAATTTGAATGCTTTTACCTCTTCCTGGTTTCCAGTTTGTTGGCATTCTGTGGTTTTCAAACATTTGCATCATTAGTTTGATATTAATATAGATATGCCCTCTGTGATGCCCCCTTGTTTAAAGAATATACTCCTTTGTAGGGCAGCTAACAAGCAAAAAACCCCTGTGGTATTTTTAAGCAGCTATCCTTTTTCTGTGGGCTTTTTCCAAACAGAGGGATAATTATGTTTGCAGGAGTTAGGCAGCTGCATGCAACTTTGAATTTTAGCCAGTCCAGTGACTTAGTTTCACTGTCATTCCAAATGCTTTAACTTCTGTTAGTTCCACAGTTCATGTGCAGGATGAGGCGTCAAAATGATGCACAATGTTCCATTCCAGTCAAAATTTTATGCATAAATAAATGTATATGCCTGCTTTTTTTAAATGAACATATTGGCTAAAATTGAATTCATCAATAGAAGAAACTCTCTTTTCAGATATATACATTTAAAATGGGAAAAAGACAAATACATTTTAAATTAAATTAAAATCCCTTGTTATATTTAAATGGTGATCACACAGGGCACAGAACTCAACAAGGATCTTGTCCAAGATGTATGGTCCAAAGAGCAGGGCGTTTTCTGCTCAAACTAAGTCACTGGCAAAGATTTAATGGTTGACATGAAAGGTTCATCAGTTATGAACCTATTTTGTGTTGCTATATTGCTCAAAAAATACAAAATATCATCAAAATTGTACAGTTGCTACCTAATAAAATGTAGACAAGTTCTACAGGTGTGAATATTTATGCAAGGAACTATCAACCTAAAGTAATAATGAGTGAGAGAAAGCAGTAGAAGTGCTTAAACGAACAAATAAGAACCAAAATTCAAGGCACACATGCAAATCATTGCAAGTGCAGCAAACCATAGTTGTAAATATGTGTTGTGTTGTCATAGAAATGTAGATCTAATAATGTTTATAGAGTAATAAAAGACATTTAGCCTAATTGTGTTTGGCCCGTGAGTGCACTTTTGTGCCTTCTGGTGCAAGACAAGAATGATTGGGCTTAATAAAATCCATTTAGCATGGCAAACGGTAAGTATGAAATATTTATCAGTTGTGCCCAATGTTTCAACAGAAACATTGCTTTTGCAATGAGCATGGGACTTATAGCAAGCTGGAGAACTTCATCCATCTAAAAATATTCATTATGTAGAACATGTCTACAAGGACTTTGGATATAAAGTCCTTTGCTTATCTATAAATGCTCACTTTATTGGTACTTTTAAAAGTGTTTTAGCTGTGAATAATTGATGATTTTTTTAGCTTCATATTAAGTGCCAGATGTCTCCTTGTGAGCTGTTGGCCTCAATCAGCAACTTAGCATACTTCTGTCGACGTCTCATTGATGCGAAAACTCGCACAGTATGCCTCTCAAAACTTAATTTCAGGGGATCATACAACAAGAAACAAATGCATTATGATATTTGAAGCACAGAGAAGCATTTGGTCCCAAACACAATTAACATTCAATCTGTTAAGGAAGAGAGAATAAAAAGGAACATCTCTTTGACTGCTGTCTAGTTGAATTTGTGGCATTTTTCAGGCTGATCTTTGTGGTGGATGAAGGGGTCAGAAAGAGGACGACAAGGAACTCTACAGAGGTTTGTGTCCAGCTGAAAGAACAGCTGAAAGATCAGAACAATGTCATAGCATTGATCAACAGCAAACACTTAGAGGTCTCCACATATTTCTCAGTGTTCAGGAATGCATGCAGCTTGGATCGCACTGAGGGGAGTTGAAGCTTAGACTTTGATTTTTAGTAAAGCCTCATAGGGGGCGACAATGGACTTGTTTAGTAACTTTTTAGAAGGCTGAAAGGCCAAGATTATATCTTTCTTTGTTAGCATGTAGTTTTTGTGTCCTTAATTTCTTGAGAAATAGATTTAGCAAATGTTGGAAACACCAAATGTCCTTGAAGGTTTTCTTGTTTGTTGCTAAGTTGGGAGATTTTTGAGTGAGGTTCACCGTCTGCAGGAAGGTTTGCAGGTCAGGGCTGTCACCAAAGTGTCAAAACTTAGCATCTGTTCTGTGAAAACAACTCCAGGGACAGACCACATGCGGAACCATCCAGATAGTGTTACTACCATCACCCGATGAACTTAACATGCAATGGCGCCTCAAAACAGCTGCACTTTTACCTTCTTACTCTTTTTATAGACTTATAATGTTATAATGTCTTATAATTCAGCACTCAAAGAGAAGAAAAATTTTGTTTTAAAATGAAATCAAAGTCAATTCTTAAGTTCTCTGTTGTTTTTTATTCTAAAAAAATTACTCTTTGTGGAGCCCTGTTTTCCCCCCTACACTTTGTCATTCAAATAATTTACTATACAACAAGAGATGTAATGGCATGTTCACACAGCAGAAACAATTGGATATGTGTCTGATTTAGTGCCACATATGGAAGTGGCACAAATCGGATTTTGCTTTTGGGTGCGAAGATTGAATTGGAATGTCATGAAAAAGTCAGATATAGGTCGCCTATTAATCAAAAAAGTTAAACTATACTAAACCTTCATTTTCTGCACAACAGCTGCCAAAGTATCATTATTAGAATCATTGTTTTCGTGCTGCTTTGTCTGTTAAATACTCACCAAAGGCACAAAATCCAATTAAATATTCAAGTTTTTTTAATATATGATTTTGACTGATTCAAAGTGAGAAGGGTGGGAAAAAGAAATGAAACAAAGAAGAAAAAAAGATGGAAACTTTTCTTCTGCGTCACAGTGTTCTGAAAAAGTATCAAAACCTCCAGCTGGTGATTACAGTTAAGCAGAAATCCCCTTCTTCAGTCTTCATAATCTTGCACAAAAGTGCTGTGTCAGTCTCATCACAAGCTTTTGCCGAGGAGCTGAAAAGCATGTGAGTCTCACCAGTGACGTCATCTCACAGCCAAACCCTTTTATGCCCCCTTTGAGAGAAGAAAAATCCCCAGATTTCAGAGTGAGTGTGGGGACAGAATATGTTTGATCCCTGCTTCAATGTTTCTTAGTGTTTGATACTAAGAATGTATCAGAGACGCTCAGAAGCACAGGGCAGCTGTCGGCTCAGCTTCCTTTTAACGGGGTGAAAAAGAGAGAGAGAGAGGAACTTGGCAAAAGTGAAGTTTTAGTCACAACCCAACTGAACGAGCTGTGCTGGCGGGGATAAAGTGAATAGGGTCATATTAAACTCTATAAAACGAGAGCAAGCGGGAAACTGCAGGCTAAACTTGAAATCCAAGAAGCCATACACCTGGGGGCGCTACTGTACATGCCAGAAGATTTTGTACTCATGGACTTGGTGTGGAGGGAAATCAATCTTTTCTTTTCATGTAAAATATTTTACTACTGTTTGTTGTAATTTCTTGAAATTGCAGAAAGAGTGCAAGCTATTGAAATGTCTCCATATGGGCAAAACAAGTTTGTCTGAAGCAGATAGACTCTGTGAGAATATATTTTAAACATCCATTCCCAGATAGTTATGCAGTTAAAAAATTACTTTTGTTTTTTCTGTATTAAACCAATTTTTTAAAAGTCTGATTGCTTTCATTACTAAACATAAATTCAGTGACTGAAGATGAATTTGACAAAAAAATTACAAAAAATGTCAAATTAACACTAGCTGAAGGTGAAAAGTAAGCTTGTTCAATATAATAGTTTCAATGTATCTGTTAGAGTACTGTCGACACTGAATACAGAAAGGTGATTTGCTTCTTCAACTTTTATAAATGAAACAAATTTCCCCAAATGCAAATGGAAATTTAAATTATGACAACTTATCTTAAAATGTGCCCAACAGATGCATTATTCCTACTTGAAAGCATAGTCAGTATCATCATTGTACGGTGAAATAATAATGCAACAAAACAATATTCAAGGTAACTCGCATGTTTTTCTGAAGCACCAATACAACACTAAGAGTCACTTCATATGCATTTGTATCTGTTTACATTAAAAATTGACAAGATTATTGTGAGTTTATTGTTGGGACCCCATAAGGTTGAATGTAATGTTAGAAGCTTGTCACATTGATGTTAGCTTGCTAGTTAGTCATCTTTTCTGCTCCAGTAAATATCTTGGACCGTATTGTTTATATTACCAGCAAAACAGATGGCTTCCAACAAACACAAAATTGTCTGAAAAGAGTGATGACCTTACTCCAGACAATAATTTGTGTTTTTGCTGTTATTTGCTACTGCAAATATTTTGCAGTTTCAAGGAGATTGAAATTTCAGAGGGTTTTTCTTCAAAAGGCTATCATCCACAGCTGACTGACAGACTGAAGTAACAGTAGGGGGAAAGGGGACACCACCCTACACTACATGCAAAGTGATGAAAAAAAAACATACTGTCATGGGCATGTCATAAAAAAGTGCTTAAATCGCTTTTTAAGCACATTATTCCTTCAAATAATGTTTGAAGGAATTCACTGTTAAAGAGACCCATGTGAATTAGTTTGATAGTTTTTTCTAAATTGCAACCCAATAATTTAGGAACCTCGGGGTAATTCTTATGGTTTCAAAGCAAAGCGTGGAAGTTAAAACTTTACGTAGGACATGTTAATTACAACAAAGTGTCTGTTGCTTTGCAGCCAAATGTGTTCAATTTAAAAAGAACTCAGTTATCTCTGGTAAACTCAACGTCAGGTTCTGAACTTAGAACCAAATGCTTGCCTTTGAAATTGTTTTTGTTTTATTAGTACTACAGCGCAGATGGGAAACAACCTTATGTACTCTCTGACTGAACTGAAGCTCTGTGAAACTCTTTATCTTTTTAATTAATACGTGATCAATGTTATTTTCAGGGGAAACTTTAAGTTCTAGCAATTCAAACATCACATTACATATTTTTGACTCGTAATATTTGAATAAAGTCTTAATTAGGGATGTGATCAAAGCCCCAAAGCAGCATAGCTGATAAACATTTAAGCCGAGATGCTAGACTCCCCCTCTAAAAGTAAATAAAAAAATGGTACTTTCAGAAAAACACTACATGAGTAAAAAAAATTGTTGAAATGCACTAAGGAATATCTGAATTAAAAATCTATTTATATTGAGACACAAACTGGAGAAGAATATTAACATTACTTTACAGCAACAGGAATTTCTAGGGAATACAATTTATGTCTCATCTTGCAAACCTAAAACAGACATTTGCCAAAACAGCCCATAGCTCATTAGTTATTATTTATTATCCACATAATGCTGACTCTGGCAGTCATAAAATGGGGCACATTCCAGTAAAATCTACCAACCAGATGCTTCAGGGGTTAATAAAAATTCCATAACAACTCCACTGATAACTGAAGTCTGCAGGTAAACACATCCTGCATTCAGCCTCCAATTTAAAAGACTACAATGCAATCCCAAGTAAATTCAACAATAAGAACTGTGATCAGTGAATGCTACAGAGCCCTGATAAAGATGAGGAATATTTTTTTATTCTGCTGGTTAATATATTTATTTGTCTTTAAGGTCTGTTTTGTTCTGAAAGGATGAAGTGAGGGTAATACAGTGTAAAAGAGAGGCCTTTAGATCAATTAGATTTAACGTTGTCTTGTCCTGCTCAGCTCAGCTCACAAGGCCCAAATCATCAACCTTCATCTAAAGACTTGATGTAAAACCAAGGGCCACATGTTTTTCCTCTTCCTAAAAAAGCTTTAATTCTGTATAATATTGAAAATGTATGTTTTAAAATTTTTAGAATGCCTAAAATACATATTTTTTTCACATTTACTTCAAATATCTATATTAGCTCCATCAGAGTTAAAGAAACCTAGAGTAAAGATGCACTAAGGCATGACCTAGTGACTGGAAACGGCCTGGACACTTAATCAATGAACAGACCTTTCAAAGTGCAACCTTGGTAGCAGTGACAACAACACTCTTCAGTGTTAATGCTTTTACTGAGTGAAGTACACACAAAAATGACTTTTTTTTTTTAGACTTTTGGGTAAAGTTAGAGAAAGTACAGAGACACAAAAAGTGGTTTGTAAGAAAGATTGAGTTTCTACAATGTGTACTACTACCAAAAAGTTTGGAGAATATAGAAACACCTAAAGTCAATCAAAAATAGCTACATGCAGAACACTAGAAGTTCAAAGAACCATCATTCACTGTGCTTTGACATAGATAGTGAGCCTTCAATCAGCAGTACTTTAGTGAACAATGAGTTTCAACCAGCAAAAACTTAAAAGGTCAGTTCTTCCAATGTTACAGTTTGTATTGAATAATCTCTTTCCTTCAGATGGTGTGTGTGAAGTGGAACAGACCTATAAACATAATTCATGTGAAGACCATGTCACAAAACACTTAAAGCTGGAGCCTAGCTGCCTTCAAGCCATCTCTGTGTTTGAAGCTTAACCCTCCTCTGAGCTGCCAAACAAGGTAGGGAAGGAATTGGAAAAGGGAACTAATGAAAGGGTTAGCCAGTTTTTGCAGCTTAAATGTGGTATATGGAAACGAGAGATTTCTGTGCCACCTTAAATGCAAAAAAACAAATGCCATGGGGTGGTCTCCTGCTGCAAAACTGTTATTCTTCAGATCAATGGGGCTTAACAACTGAACAAAACTAGCAAATAAACAGAGAAACAAACAATTTGGATCAAGATTGCTCATGCCAGAGATGCACCTAAAAGTTGTAGAATATTGGTGCTCGAGGACTAATACTAGAAACCACTGAACACGTATTCTACATTATATCTTCTCTGGCTTCTCTGTACAAACATTGTTCTATTAAAATAATAAGAATACAAGAGAGGAAACATTTAAAATAAGATTGAACAGAGAAATGTTTCACTGCATTAAATTACTTATCAAGTCTTAGTGTATTATGATGTTTCTTTCTTTTATAAAAAGCGCTTAAATATCCTCACTAGATAACAGATCAAGGTGTATCATCAAATAGTATTTTAGGAACTCTGTTTCCTTTCATCTCAGTTGTTTGCTGATCTAGGTTGCTGTCAGATGTGGTTTGTTCACAGTTTGCTGTCATTTTCAGTGCTAGAAACTGGGGCAGACAAGGGCACATCTGAGGCACTAAAAGCTGCTGCCGCAGTAAAGTGGCAGAGAAGACAAGAAACTAAAGTTGAAAGGAAAATACAAAGTGACTGTGGTGATTCAGACACCTATAATGCTTCTATTGGAGCAGCCAATTACAGAGAAAGAAGTGTTTTGTTGTTTCATTGTGGGCCTGACATAACACAACTTCAGGGACACATTTTTGCCCTCCCAACGGCATCAACAAAAACTAAGCAAGGACTGCCTTCTCTGTACTAAGCTTATGTGCTAGTCTTATTTTCAATCCAGAAGATGCATACATATACAAACACACAAATGTATGAGTAGGTAGTATCATAGAGACATAACAAACTGTCACCCAAAGGAGGAATTTAAAAGCTCTCTGGCAAGCCTAGTTAGCATTTAATTATGTTGGCAAAAAAAAATTATTTGAAATACAAACATTCTTACAGTTTTCAAACAGATATAATTTCTGATTAATTCCAAATAATGTTTTTCTGATATCAACAGATATCTATATGTTAGCAAGGCATACAGTATTTGTGCAACAACAACAGCTGTGTTCACCTCAGTGCTGTAGCTGTTGACTCCATTAGAGTTTTCTGATCAAGTCTAGTCATTTTTCCTGATATCTCCTCTTTCAAATTTTGGGTTATTCCTTTAGTTATATCCAAGACTAATAGTTTACCATAGCCTTGTGGCAAAATAAATGTTTAATGAGGACGATATGACTCGAAACACTTTTTCCTTCAGATAGGCGTATTACAAAAATCACTTCTGTGATCAAGACTATTAAGTTTCCTGGATTGTTAGTTTCACAATATAATAGATATGTTTCTGTTTCTTTTGAGGTTTTTTACCTTTGTTGTTGAACGGGAAAATCACTATGGTGACCATCATACAAAAATAAAGATGGATCAGCTAAATTGAAGGCTCTTTGAGTGAAAACCAGTTAAAAGTTTCATTGTTGAGACTATCCTTTTCAAGAGGGGAATCGCACAGTAAAGCAAACCTGACAAAATTTGACACTATGTGAATAAGTCTGAAAGCAGAGTAAAACGGAGAGTTGCGATATATCCAGACCATCAAAGAGCAATCATTTACACAAACCTAAGATCAATTCAGTGTGGCAGACCATAGATGCATATTTTCTGAACTGTGGGAAGAAGCTGGTATACATATTTATAGGCCCCAGCTGGAATTTGAACCCATAATCTGAATCTGAACCATGCCACACTGTCCATCCAGACATAAATACTGCTTT
This sequence comes from Phalloptychus januarius, assembly GCA_902982915.1. Classification (NCBI taxonomy): domain Eukaryota; kingdom Metazoa; phylum Chordata; class Actinopteri; order Cyprinodontiformes; family Poeciliidae; genus Phalloptychus; species Phalloptychus januarius. The sequence goes on from CADWAE010000362.1 coordinate 6,171,981, forward strand.
AACAAATATTGACTGGATAAATATTTGCAATTTCAAAAGGTAGAACCACATTCCAAAAAAAAATCAAGCATCACAAACATCACAACTACATTATCTAAAGACATTTCTGATCATTTGTGGATCAAATGTCTAGCTAAAAATGTTAACTTGCTCTTAGTTTTATTCAAAAGCCCATCCTTTCCATTAACTATTAAACATGTGCTTTGCTGAATTGAAGCAGTCTTCACATTTTAATCAAATAAACACAAAAATCCAGAATTTTAAGATGCTTAAATTGAAAACACACAACATAGAAGTCTGTTTTAAAAAGGTCTGATGTCGAACAAACATTCTTGCTTACAGTCAGAGGAACAGACAGACATGGATGAATACATATGTGTACGCATCACATTAGCCTGAGAGGGAAAAACAGCGAAAGACGGGAAGTGGAAAGATATTGATTTCTCTGTCGACTCTGAGAGGAAACCCTAAGGGAGCCTTTAAATTCACTTCCACCCTTCAGTTGGCTGAATTAACTTCATTTATCCTTTGGACTAAAACAAAAACATAAAAAAAGATCTATCTTGTGGTGATATGTCTAGATGGAAAGAATTTCACACTGCATTTGGAATTTTTGCTTTGATCATTTTATCCCTTAATCAAGGCAATGAATGGAAACTGTGCAACAGAAATACATGCAAGATGTTGATAAATAAGTAAAGACCTTGCACGTGCAAATCAGAGAAACTGTGACTGAAACCAATTCCTTTGTTTCATCTTGAATTTAACACACAGAAAAACTAAATCTGCTCTGCTGTTTTTCATTGAGAACCGGACAGACTAAGAATCGAGAGAAAAGCCTTGCTTCCCTGAACTACACTTTAGAATCAAAACACACACAGTCCAGTCCCAAAAAGAAGGATTTACAGTAGACACTCATGAGTGGCCACAGAACTATAGCTCTTTCTTCTTGCTCAGTGAACCAGTTATTGTCCGTTTGTGTTTGGCAGATGAGTCACATCCAATCATCTTCTGAGCACAAGCCCCAGGTCAATGAACACACCATTAACTCACCTATAGTCCATTGCTTCTAATGACTCATTGGACATCTCTTCAGTCGCCGGGTACTTATTGACAAACCAAGGACAAAGGTAAGTTGTCTCCTACAGCTGTGAAAACATCCTGGCATTGTGGCTGCCTCCTTTGAGGCATTTAGATGGAAAGCCCTGTCCAAACTCTCTTAATTGACTTTTTTTCTCCTGTAGAAGGAAAAAATCTTTAACTTTAACAAAAGCAACAAACTTAGGGGGTTAGAGGTTCGGAAATTGATATGAGATATTCTGTCTCCATTACATTGTATGTCACTTGTTTTACTTTTCTTTTTGCAATGCTCTTTTTTGTATTTCTCTCAAGTTTTTTAAGCACAGAAATCAGATAAGCAGATAAGCAGAGAAGTGTTTCTGCTTTGGTTACATACAATAGCAAGTGATATAGGCTACAATGACAGAGCTCTGTTTCAATCTGATTCAGTTTCCCTCTTTTGATTCTCTTTTTAGAAATCTTTGCAGCTTAATATTGATCCTTTTTTAGCCTTTTGTATGCTATATAAAAAAACAGACAAAATTGATGGAGAGAACTAAGACAACTTTGTTCAAATAGAATAGTGCTGTTACAATGTCTCTGTTGTTGCCATGTATGCTGATTTATTGAAAACTGCATGTTTCACATGTCTAAACATGAGGCAAAAACAGGGATTTGGATGAAAAGCAATTGCATCTTTGAAACATGTCTGTTGCTCTTATTGAAGTCATGTTCTGAATAGTGAATAGTTAAATGTGCAGCTTTATGTTGTCAACATTTGCTTGCTCAGACCCATCCAATACTTCCTGATTATTTAGCAACAAGTGTATGTGATTTAGCAAATTTTCTGTTATGTGCAAATGAATGTGAACATGTAGGAATAACTGAGCATAATTCACATAAACTCATAAAATGAGTTTCTGATTGCTTGATTCAGAGTAAAAGCAGGGGGTTTAGCTTGCAATCAACCTCCTACTTACTGACAATCTATCAAGACATTCAATTCAAATGTAAAGACAGAAAAGATCCTTTAAAATCACTGAAAATCATTCTGTTCTGCCTAGTAAAGAATGCATGCCTAAGTCTACATGGTCTCTCAGATAGAAGTGGTTTTAAAACGGATTTGTCAAAATGTTCAAAGGTTTTTCATTAAATTTGACATGCTGTGTCAGCTATGTGTGTACGCTGCTGTGCTGGACTAATTTGGTATTTATTTTTGCCATCTTATAGTTGTCAAAGATGAAAATATCAGACAATTGTTTTTATTTTTTTAGGAATTCATTTTATTTCCAATCAAAGATTCAGTGTCAAATTAATGGATGAACATATTCCAATTCTAAAACTCATTTATATCATAGTAGGCTGCTTTTCAGCTTTTTTTTAAAAAGAAACAAACAGTCACCAAAATGTCAGTTACATATCAACACAACTTTTACAACAAGTGAGAAAAACTGACACGATAAAGTGAATATGTCAAAGTAAATCTCTCACCAGTGAATCAAACTCTTAAGACATCCAGGCGAGTTCAACAAAATATCAAATGCCTCACTAACCTTTGACTCTTGAAGACAAGCTGGAGCAAAACTGCACATATTGATGTGGTTACACAGTTAAAAGGCAGACACAGCAAAAACAGAAGAGTGGGTGCCTCTTAAAACAAACTGTTCTCAGTCCCTTTCCAGTCACCATGAGGTGAGGTCATCCAGAATCAGAGATTCCCAGGGACAAATTGCTACCTGGTGGGTCATAAAGTCTAGAGACTTTAATGATCATATACATGATGAAAACGTTAAGTTTGTCTAGACTGAACAAAGCCCTGGAGCTTTGATAATAACAAAGACTGATAAGGGAGCTAAACACAGGTTGAGTCATTATCAACCACAGACTGGCCAAACATTAACCTTTCCAAATCCCTGTACCAACTGATTTAACTTTCTAAGTTAAGATGATCTCATACATACACTGCAGCCTTGAAGTTTTTGTTCAAAATAACCTTAGGAAGTTCATGTTGAATTTCAATAGTCTATTAGAGTCATGCTGAAACAGAAGAAAACTGGGTTTCACCTCTTGCTTCTTGAAGATGTTTTACAAGATTTTGGTAGGCGTAAGATAGTGTGTGGGATATTTTCTTGTCATATTTCAAGAAATATGACAAGAATTTGTCATAAAAATTATGCTTAAATTATTAAGGATAATTTAAATGCCACAGTCTCCCTTAGTACTGTTGCTGGCCACTTCATCTTATATGAGCTCAAATCCTTTCAAACTAGTTTCTAGATATTTACTATTAGTTCAGTGGCCTCCAGAGTCATCAACAGGGCACCTCTGGGATGTGTTGGAACAAGAGATATGTATCACATATGTGCAACTGACACATCAGCAGCAACTGGGTGTTGCAGCAACCATGTGATGCTTCAACCTGTGTGCATGATGCTCCAACTTGTTACAAACGAGGTGCACTTAAAACAAAATTGGCCAGTACATTCCTATGCGCTTAGCACATCCTCAGAATATGTTTTCCTTTGTCAAACCTCAAATAAAATGATTGCCTAATTCCCACACTAACATTATAAAGCAGTGTAAAATGTTTTTAGGATTTTTGATATGACTAACAGATTGGATTTCGCAACCTTTTTTTTTGTATTTTTATGTGCTACAAAATATTCATGACAAAAGTGCATAGGTCAATTCACCTCTCTTTGGCTAGGGTTTTTCAGGGTTATGTAAGGGTAAAATCTTGACTCAAGAGTCGAAATGGTGTCTGATGCTCACTGCATATCATAAACACTTTGGGTCTCTTGACGTGAAGACAGACTTTTAAATGTGTCCTCATGGGCTGACACATCTCACTTATGTCAATCACAACATTTGATAACTCACATGATGACAGTGTCTAATGTTTATTTGGCTGCAGAAGATTATAAAGAGGGGGAGAGATGGGAGAGGCGACAGACTTCCACAGTGGAGAGCTAAATTAAACTACAACCTCTTTTTCCAAAAGCATTTTTTGCTTTTGTCACAAATGAACTCTCAACAAATGCTTAGCATTTTTGTCAATAGAACATTTTTTAGATTGGAATCATCCATGCATTAGTTCATCTGTTAAAACCCAACCCAACAGAAGAAATTGATTTGGGAGCTCACTTGCAAATAAGATTGTTTATTAGCCACTGCTGCACTATTGTTTTTGTTTGCTTGCCTATTGGAGTCACATTGGTGAGGCCACAGATTTAACCTCATCCCAATATATAAATAGCACTTTGAACAACATAACAAGCACTGAAGATTTGTAAGGATGTCTTCATAAGTGTGTGGAAACAAATTTAGCTACACTTACTTCAAATCAATGCTCCCTACAGATGACTGGCCATTGAAACAAACTGCTTCATCGTTACTTCTGCTTTCATACCAAATGCACACCATCATCAAACCAGTTGGAAGTACAAGGCAGCAAAATACAGATTGCATCTAAGCAAAACTACATAAGCAAAGATTAAATAACCAAGTTGTGCCCAAAAACAAGCCAGCATCCTAGTGGATCCTGGTTTGCAGAAGGCATAATGTGAACAAACTTTGAAAAAGCAGCTCAAAGTAGAAAATTTGTGTTACGTAAGGCTTCAACATGTTAATCTCTACTTCCTTTCAAAAGCTTTTTGAAGTTTAATAAATATTGTAAAACTTGTAGCTCACCAAAATAGTATCAAATTGAGGGTTACTGCAGAATTTTGAAGAAAATTATACCTGAATCTACACTTAATGTTACACACTGTCTGGAGCAAATATATCAAACGGATTTCACTCTTGGTGGGGGATTTCACTTTAACGGCTGAAATTGGATCATTGGTGAGCAGCAGTCATCTTTGAAGCTTTTACACAGTGGAAATGTCACCTGTCACACACACTTATTGTCTGACAGGCCTATGTGCAACAGCTCTGTTTGACCCGTGGGCTTGGGTCATTGCTATCGTCAAGCCCAGTGGCTGGAATGATTTCAGGAGTTGACTATACAGGGACTTTAATTTTAACACATGATATAGCTAATAATTCTGCTAACAGCAAAATGGGTTTCAAATGCAAAAATGAAGATACCACTTAAGAGAGGTTGCATTAAGTCAAGACACTGTATTGCATAAAGTTTATACATCAAAGTTATGTGAAATAGGTTTACTTTGTTGCAAGTTTCTGCAGAGAGTGTGCTGCTGATGCACTGCCTTTTCAACTGAGAACTTCAAAGGTACTGTCCAGAGATATAATAAAGTTGAGCAGCCACTGAAGTAAAACTCCTACTTAAAAATGCACTGCAGGACGGGCAAATGTAGAGAACAGTTCACTTATTCTATTTCATGGTCTTTTGTGAGTTTATGATTGCCTATGTGTATGACGGGGGCTGGTGGAGGAGTCTGTCAATAATGCTGTCATAACACAACAGGAGAAAGAGATGGAAAGAGGAGAGTGACTCAAGGAGAAACAAAAGCAGAGAGGGTGTTGGTGAGGAGAAAGACAAAAGGAATCACAGTGAGGAGTGAGGGAAGACAAAAGAACTCCAGGAGGACATAAAAGAAAACAAAGAAGGATTTAATTACTGGACATAATCAAAGTGTGGTTAATTAAGAGCTCTGGGTTTGATGTTTAATCATCTCTACAGGGGCTGACACAGGCTTTCAAGAAGGTCATCAGTTCTGCGAAAAGACTATTTCTTTATATAAAGAAGACACTAGAAGCTCAGTGAGAACAAGCACATCTGGTTTCCAGAACAAATCTGCTCCCCCTTCTTACCCCTAACCTGACTTCATGATCCGTGATTCACACACAGACACAACTCGGGACCTGTTGATTTCCCAGCATGCCCAGCTCACATTCCTGACCTCCTTCTGTCACTCTACCATTGGACTCCACCTTGTTGCCTTTATCTATATCACCCCCATTCCTATTGCAATTCCCTGTCTTTGACTACAAACCAATCAGTCTGCAGTGATTTATGAGTGACTGACAGAGAGCGTTACAGCAGCTCAAAGAAAAGTCAGTCAAGCTCTCAACAACAGCATCATAGATGTAAAGCATTCTGATAAATCTTCAGTTGCATACAGCCTTGCTCACATTTCACTTGAAAGTGTTAAAAGATTGAGTCCTAGCAGGACATAAAAGCAGGTGTCATGCAGAGTTAGGAATGTTGTAAGGAGGACCAAAGGGGAGAGAGATAAGCACTAGTGGATACCAACACAAGAGGACAGTGACAGAGGTTTCATGTATGTCAACCCAACCACAACACTCTTCAGTGTGGAAGTTAAAAAGAGATATATTAATGTACTTAAAGTAGAGAAGCTGTAAGGACATATTTTAAAAGGAGGGATGTCAGCTGTTTATTCAGGCAACTACAACAAAGAGAGTTCGCTTGATGCTCTAGCATACATTTCTCTACTTTACCATTTTGCACTTTTGCTGATTTAATCATTTCACCTGAAAGGTTCCTAAAATTGGTGACAGGGGTTTACTGAAGGTTGCAAGGAAGTTTTTATCATTGTTGGCAGCATAGCCTTGGAGTGTGGGGGGATCATCCAATTGCTTCTCATGATGTCTCACTTCAGTCAAGATGATGTTTTAGTTTGTTTAGCAAAATAAATAGAAACAACCCCTCAGCCAAAAATGAACCCCAGACTAAATACATTTGTGTCAATTTATATATTATTAATAATGTTAACAGCAGAAATAATAAAAAAAACTAGGGGAACACTTATAAATCCAAACAAAACAAAAGTACAGCATACCAATAAATCACAAGACCAATAAACTATCTGTCTGAGAAAAATGCATATTTGTTACTTACTTTGCACTGAGCCCTGCTGCTGACTTGAAACTTTGGGTGGGCTGATCCTGCTCTTGGAAGATACCATCTCCACATTCTGGTCCTTTTCACATGGACTCTGGCTAGTGTCCTGGATCTCAGTCTGGGTCTCACCTTGGGGTTTGTCCTGTGCCACAGCTCCAGTTAAGGGCTTCTGTCTGTTCAGGGCACCATCATTACCTGCCCTCATTAGCTTCTCCCCCACACTTAGTACCCGGGCACGGCCAGCCAAGGCAGCGGTGCCGGGGCATTCCTTCCTCAGGGATGGAAGCTTGGATCCTGCTCCCACTGATGGGGGGCGAGCAAGCCGGGAGGCTTTAGACATCCTGTAGGTTAGTCTACAAGTCAAAGCTACTTAGTTTTCCTCAGCTGGGGTAACTGCAGCTGTATCCTGAGGGCATTCTGGAAGATTTCTTGCCTTTTTGATACTCTGGAGCTGCAGCATGTTGAAACTGGTGCAGGTAAAACAGAAGGGCCAAGAAAAGGAGTAAGAAGAGAGAAGGAGGGTACTTTTGGGAAGCAGGGTGGGAGGAAACTTAGCTCCTTGGAAGGTGTTCACCTCTCCTGGCGTGGCCTCCTAGGATCATGCTCCAAAGCAAACATTGAGCATATAAGTAAGTGTGTGTGTTGGTAAATAACTGAACGTGTGGACAAACCTGTGGAGTGACAGAATGTGCCGTGCCAAATGTAAACAAAAATCAGGTCTCCAGTGTCAGCACATTCCAGCTTCTTAATCCCCCCTATGCCTCCTCCTCTATCCCTTTCTTTTTCCTCTCCTGCCCCCACTTCTCTGCACCTACACTCATAACACAAACATGAACTTTTCTTTCCTACCTCATAACCAATAGTTTCTTCCCATGTTAATGTCCGTTTTTCTCTTGTCTCTCCTCTTCTCTTTGTCTTCAATTTACATGCTTTTCTTGTCTGATGCACAGCAGGAAACCATCCCAGCGCTAAGGCAGGCAGTAACCAGAGAGAGAAAGAATTACAGAGCAACAGAAAAAAAACTGGGGGAAAAAGGAGCAGAAGAAGGAAGGAGAAACTGCCGGCAGAGGCTGCGCGGAGGAGCTTTTCTCTTCAGGTGCAGCTGCACAAGCTGTTCCAGATGTGAACACAACGTTTCACGTCATCGGCCGACTCCTCGGAGCAACACTCTTCGCAAACCACTACTTCGCCTCGTCCTATTTTTGCCTGTTCTTCTCTTCTTCAACTCCTTCTCTGTCAGCTTCGAGTTATTTAAATCCAGTCAGCCTGCGCTCCTCACATGTGATGAAATGTTCAGAGGCAGGAATCACACATGCGCAACACAACACAGTCATGTGTGGATTTTTACAGAGAATTACAAAGCCCAGAGGAGGGAATCCTCAGAGCATTAGTAAATGTGCATGAGTCCGCAAGATACACACAGTAAAGCTGATTTGGGTTGTTGCATGTCCATGTTTGACAGAAACAAAATTAAAAAAAACAAAAAGCAAAAGACGATCAAACTCTGTTTTCCGATCAATAGAAATATCTCATTATGCATGGTAGCCAAAGCAGCAAGTTAGGAATACTAACAGTTGAATTTTAAATGTTTTAAATATGATAATTATTTTAGGAATGCACCCCTGAAGATCAGCTAGTGATCAAAACTGGCAGATCTTCAGTGTGATAGTCCCTTACCACTGACATACTGGTCAGAATCTCAAAAATTCAAACTTTTCTAATCAGTTAATGCACCATGGTAATCATTACCATGTCACACTGACCTCAACATCCCATTTGTTAGTGGGGGAAAAACTTTAGATATCATGTATTGTTTTCCACTTATCTAATCGGGTTGTGACTGCAACAGCTCCAGGAGGGAACCCAGGATGTAACCACTCCCCGGGAATCCCAAGGTGTTGTCAGGTAAGACATAAGAGGACCCATTGAATTCTGGGTCTTTCCTGTGGTCTTCTCCCAATGAGATGTGCCTGGAAAACTTCCAAAGGGAGGCGCTCAGGAGGAACCCTGATCAGATGCCCAAACTACTTCAACTGATCGTTTCAATGTTGAAAAGCAGTGGCATTACTTTAAGCTTCCCTGAAAAGAAGGGGCTCATCACCCGATCTCTAAGGCTGAGTCCAGCCTCCCTCCAGAGGAAGCTCATTTCTGCCACTTGTATCTGGGATCTCGTTCTTTTAGTATTAGCAAATTGCTTAAAATTATTTTGTGGTGTTAACTGCTCAGTAAGGAAGGTAGTTAATTGTCTAAAAGTTGCTTAATAGCATCAAAACTTAATTTGCATAATTAGCAATGCAACAAGAATGCTCCCAGAATTCTGACTGGGAAAGTTGGAGGTGACAAAGTAGCCCCAAGTTCAGCATCATTAAAGCTGTTGGTATTCACTATCTATTATCCCTTCTGACAAGTATCTCATTAAATCACTGGCATATATAGTGCTGCAAAAAAAAAAAAAATTGTGAACATCTTCATCTTTAGTGTTTCAGCTTTTGACAGGCAGTTCAGATCACAAAACCAAATGTGTCCTGTGGATCAGCTTTAAGGACGGATTAAAATGTCAAGTCTGTGATCCTTTTGTCAACCCAGTGTTACAGATAGTCTTCTCACGTAAGCAACACCACATCAAATGACCGCTAACAGCAGGAACGTGTGAAAAACATTTTCCACACTGTTCAACAGGTCAAATCTTTACATAAAGCCCATCAAATTCAGAGTAATGCATCTGTAAAATACATTCTGACACTTGTAAAAACAATTTTTACCTATAATATTTGACAATTAGCAGAATTAGTTATTCTGAAACATTTTATTTTATTGTTGACATACGATACACCAAATGCAGATTTGTGCATTTGTAAATCAGTTTATTTTCAGTTGTTAAAATAATTATTGCTAATCTAAAAAAAAATTGCCAAACTCTGGAAACAGGTCACCCTATAAACCTCACACACGAGTCTGTGACACTTTCAAAATGTGCTGCAGCATCCAAGCAGACATGTGAAATGACACACACGGATGTGGATGTTTGCTCGCTGAGTAAACACCAGAAAATGGATTACAGCAAAGGATCAGCTGTGATCAGGCAACACTCATAAATAAAAGAGCAGCAATCTGCATAGACTGTGGCACAGGACTTACACACAAGCTCCAATGCATGAGCAGTCAAATGCGCTGCTGCAAAGTGATAAAGCAGAGATTTTCTATAGAAGGTTTTAGTTTCCCATCCCCCTTATGGACTGCCTTTAACACTTCTAAGCCCACTCTGAACATGACAACAGCCATCACTGATCATTTAGATATTAAATATTAATCACATTGCCACTTATCTATGTGGCTCTAGACAAAGACCAAAGCAGATTGACCTACATACTTTCCCAACGAATAGTTTGCTGACAAAAATCTGAGGGATCAGAACCTCGTGAGAACTGCTGCATGTCTGGTGGATTTTAGAGAAAAGGATGGAGACAAGATGAAATATTAGAATTGTGTCAGATTATATTTGTGCGTCACTACTATAGCTGTTGTGTTTACAAAATTATAGTAATCAGGATTACATCAAGTCTAAGAAACAGGGACAGTGGTGAAACAGGCCAAAAAACGCCAACTCTTTTATGATTTGATTGTGGCTTTGGGTACATCAACATATATGGTTGGAGTAAATGAAAGCCCTTTTCAGACTGAAAGCCTCCAACACTTAAAGCCATAATCCAAATATACAGCAGGAACTCACCTCAAAGGGTTTTTAAGTATTATATTTAGGAATGGATATAATTCAGTTTCCCAATTATGTCTGTAATTTTGCATAATTTCACTGATCACAGGGCAGATCAATGCACCCTGTGACGCATTGATCTGCGTCACAGGGCGCAGATCAATATATTTACACCTAAATTTAATCAGGTGTAAATTTAAAAAAAAGGTTGAAAATCTACTTCACGCGCTTCAAATTTTCAACTAAGCAACTTGGAAAAGATGGTTGTTTAATGATTTAAAATGGGCACCAGCAATTAAAGCAAAATTAGCAAACCCGCCCCAGTTGTTTTGCAAGTCCAGGCCTACAAGCCAGCTACAGTTTGAACATTGGCAGGTAAGAGACTGAAACATCACAGTAACAAAGCAGGGGGTTTTGTAGGATATAATTATGTGGAAATGGAAATAAACAGGTGCCAGATAATTCCAGACTTTGATTAATGTGCAGAGGAGTGGCTGCTAATTCAGACATGCCTGTAAAAGTGACAGATGTGTAATGAATGTGCAAAATTTGACAATAAATCAAGAAAGGTTGAAGAAATTTTTAGAGCATGCGCAATGGTTTTCAGGTTTATGCTAATATGCAAAACTGGTAGTTATGCAAGTCATTTGCTGATGGAACATTGAAAGATCATATCTAAATTTTGAAGCAACTTAGCAAGTTATACTGTAATCATTTGGCTTAAAGATAACCTGTAGTAAATTTATCATCTTAAAGTTGACAGTACATTATGCGACAGATAATCTGTGAAGAAACTGAGCTCCTCTGCCTTCTCCCAGTGCTAACTAGAAACAACCAATCAGAGTCTGGAAGCGGGTCTTAGTGCTTCTCAGTCTCAATCTTGTGTGGCACTGCTCATTCTCCTCCCATGACCCCCTTGCTCTTTACTACCATTACAGCTTTTCTCTATCAGCAGAGCCTGTTGTTAATACTCAGGCTAGTTAGCATAGCCACCGATGTCAGGAGATTAATGGTTTTTCTGCGACAGTAAAGTTGTTTCTTTACCATTAGCACATTTAGCAATGAGTATATGAAGTTGAGTGACAGTGTTAAGACCCTCCTCCTGGCTCTGATTGGTTGTTTTTAGTCAGGAGTGGTGCATTTCTTCTTTAGCTCAGGGAGAAGGTGGATGAGCTTGATCTTATCTAAGATTATCTGTCTTGTAACATACTGTCAGTACATTCTGATAGTTTTAGCAGAAATGTAAAAACATACTCCTTATAAATGTTACATAGTGCAGCTTTAATGGCAACTCCAAAATATAGTCTTAATGTATCAGAGGGGATTGTCTCTACTACCGTTTCTCAGAGAAAATGCTGCACCTGTAGTTTTTGCTCAGGGCAAATGGTCATTGTGGAATTACCTTAGGGTCAGCATGAGCACTCAAATAATTTAAGAAAAGCTGCTTTTAAGAATCTATAAATTCTCTACACAGAGAACAAAACCACTCTTTTTATGATTGAAAAATCAAAATGAGCTCACTCATCCATATTTTCCATAAGCTCATCTAAAGGGCCTTTCAAAAAAAATCTGATGATGATCACTAAGACTTTACACAGATACAGCTTCCCATAACTGGAGTGGCTTAATGAGGGGAAAAAGAAACTATTCTAAAAACAAGACAAACCAAGAAGGAGGTAAGCAGTATTATTTATTTAAAAACACAATCTGCCAGAGTTCTGAGAAAAGCTCAGCAGAGAGGATATTAACAAATTACTGCTGTGCAGATCTGTCTATTAATACAACTGTGGAACTTTGAATTGTAGTTGACTTGAGTTCAAGTTTAGAGTTATTCAATGCATTTCCAACCAACATTATGAAAAATCTCTAGAATGTGTTATCAAAAGTCTGATTTAGTAAAGTTTTAAAAAACTGATTTGCAACACTATGTTTCTACATTCTGTCCAGGTTTGATATGTTTGTCTGATTAGAAATATTAAAGGGGCAGTCCAGGCACGTAGTTCAACTTCATAGTTCAATCAAGAAACTATGTTACCTTCAGTTGTCATAAAACTTCTCCATGCTGAATATGACAGAAGAAATTTGACTCTACGATTTAACGCCTTAAAATTGGGCCTTTGTCTTTTTAAGAAACTCCTGCTCTTTCTGACAGTCCGTCTTCAGGAAGTCATCACAACAGCTCTCCTCTATTAACCTTCTAATAACATTTTTACCAGCATTGCACTGAGAAGTAGTTCTTATAATGATCTCAGCAGATGCGCAGTTCTACCAGGTGTTTGCTAATTGCTTATGGCTAGTCTGAAGGAGCTGAGTGGGGGAGTCATGGGGATAGACTGATCTGTCAATCAGAAGCTTGAAAGCCTGGAAACCACAGCTCAGAGAAGGAGCTTTCTCCTTGAAGGCGATGCTCAGTCCCCAAAGTGTTTTGCACAGCTGAATGGTTGCCAAGAAAGATTAAAAGATTTCTCAAACATGCATTAAAGAATCAAAGCAACACCCCAGGGATGTTTTTGATGAGGGAATAACATTATAACATGATGTAAAGCTAAAAAAAAGTCAATTTTACATACATAAATCCTAACTCAGAGGTTTCAGATATTTAAACGATACCACAAAGTACCATTTTTAACAAATACCTTTTTTTATCATACCTGGTGGCTCTATTTAGTTTCTGCATTCAATAAGGACTGAGATAAGCACCACTATAGCTAGAAAAAAAATATTGAAGCATTTGTCTGTCTGGTTTGTGGTGATGGACAGGAAGCCTGCAGGGCCCTTATCAGATTGGATTTTAAGGAAGCAACACTGTCTGAACACAATGTTGATTAAAGAGCAAAGCTGTGGATGACTGATAATTATCAGCAAACTTAATTTATCTGCAGTTTAACTGAACACAAAGGATAGGTCGGCCTGCGGTGGGAGCAGGACGTGGGAGGCCGATGCAGGGGGGAGGGGAGTGCTTTGTACTTCTTTGGAGAGGATTAACAATCCTCTCCAACCCTTAAGGGGTGGTTGTTACTTTTCCTTTATTCCACCTCAGAGCTTCCTCTCAACCATATCATGAGTCATTAATGACTGTAGCTCTTGGTTGATATCAACAGTTCAATCTGTAAAAGAGAGCAACAGAAAAGCTCTGCACTGACAAAACATTAATTTTTTTTTTCTTTTTTGCAAACAGAGCGGTGGCAATACCAATGCTTCCCACGGGGAAGGACACTAAATAATCATTTAGTCTGTAGCTTGTTGGAAAAATGTGTCAAGGTCTGTCAAACTTTCAGTTATACTGCAGTTGACCTAAAATGATTTCCATCGCAATTTCCTACTTGAGCGAGCCATCAATGTTTGATTGGAGACTTTTTAGTAACTCTCAGACTCATGAATTTAAAATGTGCTTCCAATCTCTCTCTGAAATACACCATCCTACACAAGAATAAAGTGAACTTTTCATTTTCAATAAGAAATCCTTTACTCCCCTGTGTATTTTCAGCTGTTGATTGTCTCTAAATCCCTTCTGAAGAAAAGTGACTCAAGGGCAGAAATGAGACAACTAGATTCGAGGCGACAGTTGGAACCAATTAGCTTTAAGTTCCAGCAGTTCCCCGGAGAGAACCACCAACCATGTCTCAGTATTTGCCGCATCAAGTCAAGATAATGCTGTCCCAATCATTGGGTAAAGGGCCCATCACTCAGTCAACAAGTCTGAGATGCTTTTGTAGTCAAGAAAAGTGTTTATCATCTGTTGCTTAAACCAGATTCATCGTACATGAGACTCCTCCGGAGGATAATTGACCAGAATGAGGTATATGCTAATCATTTTTGGTGACCTGTACAAAATCTTGGTCACCACAAAGAATTGCATAGAAAACTTTCCAAATGAAAAATTTTGTGACAGACAGAAGCCAGCACTGACTGTTGAGTGTGAAAAATGGTCCAGAAGCAGCAAGAAAGTGACTTTTTTGCCTTGCAGAAAACTAAACCTATTTGATTCTAAAAATTAAGGATGGACAACATACAGCTTCTTTCAGTAAAAAACTTAAATTCAACAATTATTTGAGAGTTTCTGGATTGATGGATGGACGCTAACAAATTACTGATCCCAAATGCTTAATTGTAACTGTTAAGGGTGACAAAACCCATAAGGTGATTCCATAGAGAAGCCTGGGAAAACGAGTTTTAACTTGCACAAATCCACTAGCAGAATTTCACAAGAATACAAAGCAAATTCATCATCTGAACCTTACAGAAGATAAAATTGTATTGTCCACTAAGGTGGAATTTTTCTTTGGCTCTTCAAACATAAAATTATCCTAACCCTAATTGTTATTGTATGATTCTATTAATGTAATCATAATAATGTGCATTCAATTTTTATTCCCTGGTACAGTTTGTTTTTGGGTTCAAAATGACATACGAGTTTGGATACAAAGTGCTACAATAACCCCTCTAGCTTGGGTTTACTTGAAAAACCCAAACTCAATGTTGTTCTTAATAGTCAAATTCTTCCCCTCTCACTGTTGTGACAGATGAATAATAAAAGAAGATATGAGAGTGGCTTTGTCTCTTTTTTTAAGCTCCTATGAAGGTACAAAATATTCCTAAAACCCCGGTAACAAGCCAGTCTTTCTGAAGAAGAATCCAGATGGTTTATTATCCCAGAGACAAGAATATAAACATTTAGCTCAACTGTTGCCTGAATCAAATATTGAGAGACTGTGAGGTTGAAGGAATCAATAATGCAGAATGCAGTACTGTCATCAGGGTTTTATATCCTGTCTCTGGGGCCCCCCTGTGGCCTTGTGAGACAGTTTTTGTCCTCAGTCTTCTGGGATATGAAGCATGTGAGCACCAACTCACCATTTGAAAACATCTAAACTTCAAATTTCCGTCTCTTTGCCCCACAGGCAGCAGCTACGTCTCAACATTTCAAAAGAATTCAGCTTCTTATTTTGACAGCATGTCAAGTGTGATATTGGAGAAAAGCAGAATGCTTCTGCCTGAAGTGGACAAAAGGGATATGAGGGAAGACAAACTACCTCTCCATCCAGACTGATGTAAATAAATGGTTTCTCCATTCTCTTTATGGCATATAGATTTTTTGTTCAGCGGCCGACTACAGAGCGAGGACGGAGATAAACAGATACGCAGAGAGGAGTCCCAGGCTCCTTTCTGTGCACATTAGAGGCATTCCGCTCGGAAAAGGAAAACAAGTGTATGCCTATCTAATGAAAGATAGAAACAGGTAATCACACTGCTGTAGGGAAATTATGGTCATTTATGTGTTTATTGTATTACATCATATACTGTTTTGTCTGTAACTACAACAACGGGTATAAATATAAATCTCTTGCATTTCCTTGTGAGATTCTCATCTTATGAGAGTAACAATCTCATAACAAAATAAGGTTCCAGATTCTTTCTAGAGTAACACTAAAAGAAAAATGTTTTTAAGACAAATTATTCAAACCTAAACAGTCAAAATAGTTACAGTGGTTTTCCAAATGTCACTGTTTGCACTCAAAGAAACGGTAAAAGAAAAGAATAGCTAAATTAGAACTCAAAATGAGGGCATACATTCATGAAGACACTTGAGCAGGTTAGCACCTGTGTGAACTTGTGCTTATTATTATTCAAAAAGCTTGAGGAAGAAAGAAGCATCTTATTGAATCATCTGTTCGGCATGAGGAACAGTATGGTTTCTATCTTACAACTTCAGTTTCGCTCTTTCAGAACAGTTTCAACACGAGTCAAAACACTGAAAACACTATATATCAGAAACCTGGGATACACACGGAAGGCCAAGGAGGTTAATCTGCAAAGCATCTTTCTTGCAAAAGACAATTCAAAGTGAAAGAAACATGCATTAAAAACTACAAATACATTAAAGAAATACCAGTAAACATTACCAAGCTGATAAAAAGAATGAAACTTCAAACAGCTAATTTAAAACAAGTAGCTAAGAAAATTAAAATCAGATAAAAAAAATAGTTCACCTGTATGGTTAAAATGTAATAAACAGTAATATTTTCTGTTTTCAGCAAGGAGTTCCTACACATCTTAGGTATTGAGAGAGTATGTTCCAGAGAAACATAGAAACAAAATGTTGCTAAACAGGTCTATAAAGCCTTTGATTACACCTAGGAGGTCTAAACAGTTCCTGATTGAGAAGCAACAAGGAATATATTTAGGCCCAGGACAATTCAGTACCTATAAGATCAATTCATTGTCTTTAAGATCAAACAAGCTGATTTCAGAACTGGTAAATCATCCTGTTTCCTGGTTTTCCTGGTCAGGACCTTGTTTTAGAATTTTTTTTGTTTGTCAACATAACTTATAAAGTAAATTGAACCCAGAAGCACCTCTACTTTCCCTTTAGATGCATCACGTATCATATCATAAGAAAAGCTGTCATCTGACAGCATTTCATCAAAACCAGGCTAAAGGCTTCAAACTGAAAAAAAGAAAAACTTGAAGGAATATAAAATTAAACTAAACAAAACTTTATGTCAAAAAAGTATTTAATGTGTAACATCTATATATGAAACAAATATACACAAGTTAAATGTTAACACATAATTGTTTAATCTATACCCAAAGAGACTTGAGTATAGATTAAACTGCAGCCATTTAGATCATTCTAAAAGGCCTGTTTAACCTTCACAATGGCATAAAGGTGTATATTTTCAGAAAGATATTATATTGCAATTTTTTCACACCCACTATTGGTTAACAGTTACGTTAATACACTTTTTTTCTTCCATTTAAATGCGATCTGGGTTAATTATTCTACAGTGCATGCACAAAAGAAAATTTCCCACCATTAAATCAACATTCAGTCTTATCCGAATGGGACAGAATGGTTATAAAATT
Organism: Phalloptychus januarius; assembly: GCA_902982915.1. Taxonomy (NCBI): domain Eukaryota; kingdom Metazoa; phylum Chordata; class Actinopteri; order Cyprinodontiformes; family Poeciliidae; genus Phalloptychus; species Phalloptychus januarius. Next base: position 6,189,446 of record CADWAE010000362.1, read on the forward strand.
CTATGAATCCTCCACCCAGAGTGAAATATGTTGCGAAGAGCGTGCTCACTGAATTATATAGGCCTTCATAAGGCCAAGCTTGAATTCCTCACCAATTATTAAGCAAGTTTTTCAACCTGAAATAAGTAACATTTTACAGTGATGACTCCCTCTGGACCATCTCATCCATGTGGTTGTAATTTACGCTAACAGTTATTTCATTTGTGACCTTTCACATGTGAAAATGCCACTTGTCTGAGCACTCTCTAGGGGGATTATGAATAATCTGTGTGCCTCAGAGTCTATATTTACATATGTCATGCTTGCCCAGAGATTTCCATAGGAGGATTTTTTATGCTTGGCTCTCTAAATCAAACCAATCAGTTTCAACGACTGAACATCAGCCCAATAATTTAGCATACCTTATATAGCATATATCATTTTATTCTGCATCTCAAATCTATAAGATATTTAAATGATATGATTAGTTGTAAATCAGTGGAGCAGAGTGAATGCACAAAGTCATGTGCTGGAATGATATACTTTTAAAGGAAACTAACCTATGTTTAAATTTCTACAACAAATTAACTGGGTTAAAATTAAATAGCTAATTAATTTCAAAGCTTCAAGTAATCACTGAATCTTTGGCGTGTCTATCTACACTTGAGAGAAAGATTAGGCTAACCATGCATGTAACTATTATCTTCCACACTTCATCTAATCCCTCCCTCACTGCAAAGGTAGCAGATCTGGGCAGGAGATTGGATAAGATCTAACATATATGATGTCATTTAAACTGATACAAAGCCATTTTACCTCCTGATGCCTGCATACAGACATTCATTCTTTCATTGGCAAAGTTTGAATGTATGGTACTTGAAATATTCTACATGACCGTCACTCAATATGTACTAATATTCTTATTTTACTACTTTTTTATTTTTAACATATAGTCAGAAAAGAAAATCATACTTCCCTGTGCTTGTGACCCTTTCTTTAATACTAAGCTGAGAATAAAGCAAAGCAACAGCAGTAAACGCCAGCACCTATGTCACTACACAACAGGATGTCTCCCATCAGTGCACATAAATGCAAGTGGACAGACATGCATGCACATATGTATGGCCACACAAACACACAGGGCTTCCATCAGCAGTAGAGATCTGCTGAGCAAACAAGAAGCTTTTGGCCCAGGCTGACACCGGACAGAGATAACAATCTAAGTCAAAAGAGACACAGAAAGGAGACAGACACATAGGAGACTGAAGAAGGTTTGAAAAGGCTGGACGGTGTGGAAAGAAAGCACTGAATAAAAAGGACTAGAAATAGGTATGAAGGACAATGGGGGAAGGAAAAGCTTTGTGGGATATCTACTTGTAGTAATGGGTTCCTGGTTTGGAACTAGAAGTGTAATTCTTTGGCTCTTCTCTTCATTATACAGTACAGAGGAATCCCACAGGAATAATGGTCCCTCAATTTATGGGTTCCTTCTATGGTCATAATTCAAATTTATAGTCAATTATTGGAGCTAGAACTATCACTAACTTGAAGCTAGTTGCAATAAATTGCATCATAATTTGCTCCAGCCAATTTTTGGAAGCGGATCCTTAAGGCAAGGATTGTGGCGTAAATATTCCTTTGGAGAATGTGATTTAATATATTTTGCCCACTTTAGGATAAAAAGGTAAAGTGGTTTACTAGTACATGGTTCTGCAAGAACTTCCTTCACCTTATTTGTTCTCCACTTCTCTCCAAAGGTCAAGGAAACAACAGTGGGTCTTTGTTTTCCTGAGCAAATGTGTTGCTTCAGCCAGAATGGTAACACAGCCACAGCACACATGTTTCTGATTGGCTTTTATTTTCAGAGCTAAGGTCAGAGGTCAGTCAGGGACGCCCACTTTGTCTGGTACCTAACCTAACCCTTTTGGCTTCTTGTCGGTTTGTCTGTACACACGTTTTAGTGTTTATGCCCGGTCGAGACTGAGTCAGAGCCCTTTGGGTGTGTTTCCTATTCCGAGTCTTTGGAAACCTCTAATGCATCCCCAATGTGCTCCGTTGGAGAAGGGATTCAGCTAAGGCAAGCTCCCCTCAATGAAATGATAAAATAAGTCACTCCTAGTGCCAAGAAACTGGATTAAAAAAAGACATGAAGTGAGAGGACAGTAAAGGAAAGGAAACTGTACTCCAGGAGAAAGAGAAGGAAGAAAATCCCTCTCTTTTGAGGAGACTGGTTCTTCATTCTGTTACTTCATTGCTCCAAGTAAAAGAGGGAGAGCGGTAAGAGAGTCCTGTGGCTTTGGCCAGAAAACCCAAGAGCCTGATCCTCATTAAAGAGTCCAAAGAACATCAAAGACTCACCCCAAACCTTTATCAGTGAAGACCAGCCACAATCCCCATGATATTAAAAACTGGGCGCCACTCAGTGTCAAGTTCTGATACATGAAGAGGAACTTGGTTGACTCTGGGGCTGGGGGACTTAAAGGTCCTCGGAGTCAGTAGAAAGTTAACTTTTACCCACCTCAGTGTTTTCCTGCGGTTAACAATCTTTCTGTGGGCAGAAAAAATAGGAGATGATGATAGCCAGCAGCTGTGGGATGATAATGGGGGAATAGCAGCTGTGAGTATGATCTAAAACACTTTACAATGAAAGACACAAGTCTCTCAGAGGCTTTTAATTAGTAGAACATAGTTCATTTAGAGTTTATTTGTTAGCTGTATTGCATACTTGATCTCAAAACTGTATGATGCATTTTTTACATTAAATTACTTTTTAGTGTAGGTTGTTTTTCTAGTTATAATCCAAAGTGGACCAAGGAAGTTTCCTTCGCTTATTTATGGTTTTCATAGTTTTACAGCAAGCTAAAATATAGTATCAACTTGCTGGAAATAAATGTAACCATCTCCTGACTTGCTGCAGTCATTGATTTAAGAAAATACTTTCGAATTTGAACCTATATTCTAAGAAGATCTCTTGCAACCAAACTTCAGGCTAGGTGGTAATTTTAACATCTATGAACATACTATTCTGTAGTATCTCTTTTACTTTGATCATTTATGAGCAGGCATCAATAAACTAAAAAATTAAGAATAAAATGAAGCTCACTGCTGTATCAGGTGCTTTGGTGTATTTATTTCCCTTTATTCCTTTCTTTCTCTCATTCTTTCCTTTTCTCTTTCTTTCTTCCTTACATTTATAAGAAAGTTTTGAGTTTACAAGGAGGAACAACTATTTCTGTGAGATTTTTCTGCATATTATTAACTGGAACAACTCTGAAACCTGCTATGGGCAAAATGATCAACAAGTTTTATTAAAACAGAATAAAAATGCTAATGTTTGCACAGCACTTTGTTTTGCCCTAAAGGTGTTGGTATGAAAATGATAAGCTCACTATCAAACAGTTAAAAAAAAATACCAGATTAACAAAAATAAAATAGAAACCTGTCCTAGATGACTCCACACACTAAAGAGATAGTATTAGATTATAACTGAGTCCATCTTGGTGGGCTAATAGCTGCAGCTGGGCAGACTCATATGCAAACAACACAGAAGGAAGACGATGAAGATTAGAAAAAACATTCAAAGAGCATATATTTTTTTTTAGCGTAATGAATCATAACCCCAAGAAGAAACCAAAGTGTTTGTCCAATAAACTCCAGATCTGCACTTACTGCACACATAAGCACGAACATTGACACATGAACTTATGGAGAAAAGCAACATACATTCCTGTGTGTCATCATCTAATGATAAAAACAATCCTAATTCCCCAGGGCAGTGTGAACATTTAGAAGACAGTTTCAAATACACGAGAGAGGCCTGAACTCTAGTCTGGAAGATATCAGAATTTAATGCTTAGATGTATATGAGGCGGGCTGCCCAGTGGCGCAGCTGGTAGAGCTGTTGCCTTGCAGCAAGAAGGTTCTGGGTTCGATTCCCGGCCCCGGTCTTTCTGCATGGAGTTTGCATGTTCTCCCTGGGCATGCGTGGGTTCTCTCCGGGTACTCCGGCTTCCTCCCACAGTCCAAAAACATGACTGTCAGGTTAATTGGTCTCTCTAAATTGTCCCTAGGTTTGAGTGTGTGTGTGCATGGTTGTTTGTACTGTGTGTCTCTGTGTTGCCCTGCGACAGACTGGAGACCTGGCCAGGGTGACCCCGCCTCTCGCCCGAAATGACAGCTGGAGATAGGCACCAGCAACCCTCCCGACCCCAGTAAGGGAAAAGGGTGCAGGAAAATGGATGGATGGATGGATGTATATGAGGCTTATATCTTGAACCATATTTTAGATGTCTGCTCAGTAATGACAAAAATGTTGATTTTATAAGTTGTTATTTACTGAAAAACATTTCAAAATGTTAAAGGATCCTACAACACCTCATATGAGTCCTGTGTCCAAAAGCTTTGCATGTAAGATCAACAAATTATTATTTAGGCTGACAAACACAAAATGATTGACTGGAAGAGCCAAAGAGTAAAAGCTCTCAGTAAGCTTGCCAAAATGTCTGATGATCAAGCAAAGCCACAGCCATTAAATCTCTTACACAACTGCTGGCCTCTGCAGTGGCTTCTGACAGCCAAGACCTCATCATCACAGACTTCAGAGGCTGCTCATCATATTTTAGATTTTTTAAGCCAGATTACCTGTGAGAGTGCTGATGAGTTGACTTTAAAGATGTATTGATGTTTAATAGTTTGAAAAATACTCATTCAATTCTAATTAGTTACTCTTAAAAAAAAGCTAAATCAATACAAGGATTGTTTTAACCTTAGAAAGAAAGTACTTGACCATGAAGTTAAGAAAGAATTTCTTTGTCAGTTCTTCAATATAAAAGAAACAGCTCCTAAATGAAGAAATCCTTTGTCTTTAGATTAGAGGTGGATCAAAGGATCAGCAGCCATTTGCTGATGTCAGCTTTGCACTTATTGGCGTGTTCGTATTTCACAAACCTTTCATTGAGGAAAGTGGATTAGCCTAAATTGTTCTAAAATATGAACAGAAGCGAAACAAAACCAAGCAGTTCCCGCAAAACATGTATCCTGCATGAAACAGATGCTGATAAAGCAGTAGCCAACAACTTGCAAAAATAACGACAGTTTTTCACATTTTGTCACACTGAAACTAAAAACTTCAATGTACTTTAATTGAATTTTATGCCACAGATCAACATTCTGGGTGTGTTTTTGGAATAGTAAATATTGAGAACTGAAAAGAAAGGGACAGATGGTTTTAAGATGATTTACAAAATGACAAGTGTGGTATGCATTTGTGTTTAGACCCCCTGAGTCAATATTACCACTAATTACAGTTGCAAAACTTAAAGGTATGTCTCTACCAGCTTCGCAAATTCTTTTCTGCTCATTCTTCTTTGTAAAATAACTTGACTTCAATCAAATGGTATATAGATATCAATAAGCACACATTTTAGTAAGTAAATTTTGTTAGAGACTAGTCTAGATGCAGGAGAAAAGTGACTGCTACCAGTATGATTCACCATGGGGTCTTTGTGTTTGGTGTGTGTTGAGAATACATAATTATGTGTTTTTCTTCTATCTCTTTTAGCTAGTTGCAAAGCTAAAGCTAAAGGAAATGCCTTCAAAGCTAAGGGTAGAGGATATGACCCACTAGGGAACGCCCTCTTTAGAGTGTAGCTGAGACAGAGGCTAATAAAGGTAGTAACCAACTGTTGATTGTTGCCATTTTGTCCTGCTAACTCATAAACTCATTAAAGTAGCATGAGAAATGGACCAGCTGTATTTTGGTATTAATAAATGGAATTCATGAATTCAACTCACTGACTCTTCTTCAACCTCATACATCAAGAACTTAGAATGGAGAATGGATAAATTCTCCACATGTGATAATCAATGTTAATTTTCTCCCATGTTTTTCATGCAGGTCAAAAATTTACATTTTAGTTTTATCTGACATGAACACCATCTTCCACATGCTTCCTGTGCCTCATAAATAACTTGTGGCAAATTAATTCTTCTTGCCATCCATCCATAAAGCCCAGATTTGTGGAATGAATGACTAAGAGTTGTCCTGTCAACAGATTCTCCCATGTAGAGGGGGGGTGAATATTTGTAAAAAAATATTTACAAATATTCAATATTCAATTCAATAAGACATTGAAAACCATGTCTTACTATGTTCTGACTGCACAGTTATGATCTATTTTGTATTAGGTAGCTCAGTTGGAAGAGCACCAAACTTTTAATATGCAGGCCCAGGGTTCAAATACCTGTCCATGTGGCATTGCTTGCTTCTGACCCTGGCATCTAAACTTCCCTACCCCTCTCACACACCGTCTCCTTGTGTAAAACCCTCAGTGTTTGCACTATATTTCTGGACTTTCACATCAGACAAAGTCAGACAGACTTCCTTCCAAGTAGCTTATTGTTATCTCTGGTATGAATTGCCCTATTATATCCTCATTTGTTAATCGCTTCAGATAAAAGTATATGTGGAATGTACATCCAAACTAGACTGAGTGCAGCTGAAAGGGATAACTGCTCTATATGGATTGCAGTTAAAATCTTCTCAGCACTTTCTGAATGTATTCCTCCCACAGACGCTATGCTGCTACCGCACCCAATCAGTGGCGTCCCATCCAGTTACACACACACCCGCCCACCCAAACCTCCCATTTGTCATATTGACAGGAGCGGCTTGCGGTTATTGACTGGGAGCAGACTGTCTTCAAATTCACAAACGTAGTTATCACATTAGATACAAAAGCAAAGCGTGTGGAATGCTAAATGATTGCTGTCTGATGGCATGTATTTGCCAAGTGAGGTAAATTATATGCAACCAGGAGGAGCTGTTTAAATGAACGGTAGTTACTGAGTAAAAGTGTTCATGCTTTTGGTTTCTCTTATACCTCCTATAACTGTCACTTACTTGTCACAGTTTTCAGTTGGGTCATTTTGATTTGTGACAAGCTCAGAATCTATATTTTGTGTTTTTAAAGTTGTCCTGGTCTTATTGTTTTTCATTTGAAATTTAGATTTTTATTGGACCCAACAAAAGTCAGATATAATGATGGTATTAAAAAGCATTCTTCTTCTTAGTTCTAGAGTATGTGAATGAACCTTTCGTCTGTGTTTGTTTGACATGTTTGTTACCTTGTGGGTATGTCTTTTGTGGCAGCCATCTTGGGAACCTGCTAAAAGGGGATGCCTGCCTCAAACTAGCTCTTTTATAAAACGTACAGTGATAAGAGCTGGAGTTTGGTTGGTTGAAGCTTAAAGAAATTAAAGTAATAAAATGATTTGTAAATTGTGCATTTGCATACAGAAAATGTTTTCCTGATATATTATTATTGACACAAAAAGGAGTGTGTTTACATTGTGTATGTTAAAGTGAACTTTGATTTTTCCACACTCTGGCAGGTTGATGTCATTGGCCGAAGTAAATTGAGAAGGCGGTATATGGGTGGACAGCTGGATGTAGGACTGATGGGAGAGGCTGCCATTTTTTAAATGTGCTGTGTTGCATCAGAATTAATAAACCAGCTTTGATTGCAGTACAGCCAAGATTGACTGACTTCCTCTATCCAAACCACACATCCCAGCAAAACAGACGTTTTAGTACTTCTCTAGAATCTGCATCATCAGACTGTAGAATCTACAGTCTGTATATATATATATTATATATATATATATATATATATATATATATATATATATGGCTTATTTATGGCTTGTGAGATTTTAAACTCTTTCTAGGTTAAGAGTGTTTTAATTTATTTATCTGAAAACTTTGAATTTCATTGTATTATTTTATGCTGGCTTGATAAGTGTGAAGTTAATTTTGGCATTTGGATGGATTAACTCCTCATGTCCTAATGCCAGTTCCATTTCTTATCAGATCTATTTAAAACAACCTAAAATAAACCTAAGTCTGACAGGAGTATGAATAATTATGATCTTAAATGTAACATATTAAATCACAAAGCATACTTAGAATGCTGTTTTACAACCCCATCACAGGGCTGGTGTTTTAAATGTTGAACATTTTGACAGTCTGCCTTTCTTGTATTATAATGAGCTGTTTTCTAATAGATTTCCAGCAGAATAGTACAAAATATGTATCTGGTAGCAATGTGCAGTTCAATCCCCATGAACTAATGGAGTGATTTTGATTAATTAAAAATCAATAAAGATTGCAGATATTAATGCTGAAACAAGACAACTTCTCAAAGAGTACAATACCACAGTTTATTTTAGTACATGCCAGAAGTGCATGGGGAAAAAAGTCAACCCTTGTATGTCATAGTAGAATCTGCACTGTGAAGAAAAGCAGATGGTACGCCATTTACAAACATCTAAGTTTAGAAAGGTTTGAGGTACCAAAAAGTGAATAAAAGAAAATCAACTCTTTGTGTATGTGTGCATGCATACACATGTGTGTAATAATAGCTGACCTCTGCAGCAGTGACTGAGATCTTCTGATCAATTTGTGAAGTCATTAAACCCACCAAATGTGGATGAAAGATTCAGTGTTGTCAGCACGGAGTGTAGAGATAATCTTTACATAAGCTCCATTATCAAGTACCACCATACAAGGGTGTATATGCAGACATGAATGCAGATGCACACTTTGTGTTGAAAATCAGCGTAAACCCTTATAAACCCTGGCCCATTTGCTCCCCACACACCTATTTGGTATTTTCCTTTGAACATGACCTGGCTGCAACATCAAACGATAGGCTATTTCACTTCTAACTTATGTGTGCCTAAATCAGTTTTTTGCTCACACTGCTCCTTTGGAAAAAAATAAAAAAGGAAGCTTAATCAGGGAGTGTATCATGCATGGTTAGTGGTAGGGAAGGGCATATGCAGACTGATTACATCCTAAGTCCTAACACCGAGACAAACTGTCTGACTTCACAAGTAAAGAGGAGCAGCTATTTCCAAAGCACATCTTGTGGTGGATGAATAATAACCCTGTGGAGAGCTGTGCAGCCCTCTGGGTGTTTTTATTTTAACAGTGAAGATTTTCTTCTGTGTTATCCGACCTTAGATCCTCTGAGATGACTATTAACATCACAGGCATGTTGGTTGTTTCTCAGCTGCTTCTACATGTGACAAAAAAGGAGCCGATCCCATTCATCACTTGTTGCTACCAAAGACGACAAACTACAATACGTCCGACTTACACCATTATGCTAAAATGCATTTCTTTAACTACTCCATCATGTAATCTTCAGGAAGGAATTCATGCAGGAGAATGGTTTAGAAAAACAAAACAAAAATGAAAAGAAAGACATCTGTTCCTTCTCTATAACACCAGCATCCCACTGCAGGAGACACTGGAGCCTCCAGCAGCGGAAGAAGATAGAGGAGGGCAGCTCATTCATCAGGCATCTAGAGCCTCATCAGCCAGCTAGATGAAGATGACTCTACCAAGACTAATTGCAATCACAAGAATATGCTGCATAACAACTTGTATTCCCTCTTGTCCACACTCTTGTGTTGTGTTTGTCTTTCTTCTTTAGTCTTGTAAAAAAAATTACATAAAAAAATAAAATAAAATAAAAACTCCCCTCCCAATATTTATCTTCATTTCTCAATAAAGACCTTTATTCAGACTTGTCTTCCTCACACTTGATGACAGGACAAAATGTCACAAGTCAGGGTGTAGTACATAATGTTTTTTTTTCTTTTTTCTGAGATATGACACTTTGAATATGCTGTGAATTAAATGATAGTCAGAAAAAAAGTTGTCCACTTTTGTCCACTTCTAAGCTTTAAAGTGTAGTTTTAAAAAAATAACAACTAGAAGAACTCATTATGCTATTGATTTATTACTAAGTCAACTATGGTTTTGGGAAAAACAGTTGAAAAAAAAACATAGGAGGCAACTTTCCCCTCAAAAAAAGTTGAAATGATCACAGCTTAGTGTGATTATTTCACACTAAGGAGTGAAATGATCACTGTTGAAAGAGGGGAATTCATAGCGCTTCTTTTTAAGAAACATTTTGGTCATACGGGATATCTGAGATATTATGACACAGTCATGTGAAATTACTTTGAGCAGAAAGGGAACAGCTGCTCAGTGATGTCATTTCCTTCTTTCTTACCAGGTCAAACAATTCAAGATGTTTTTAGGGATGTCCATATCCCACCCACAGACTTGAACTGGGGTTGCAGTCAAAGCAATTTAAACTGACTATCAGAGATTCTTAAAATGTTTTGATTTTATGTCATAAAATGTCATGTTGATGCTTTACACAAATAGCATCATCAGCATGAGCTAGACCTGAATTTACTGAAGAGGGTAGTTGCATATCAGATATATCTTGAGGATCAACCTAAGAAGCCATATTGGACATAATCGCAATGCTAATCTAGGTCATGTTATACTAATAAAATACTGTTTTTCTCCTGTACTGCACCAGGTGTATACAAAGCATATTTTTTTATCTTAACTTGTAGTATTAACTTAACTGTTGTACTATTAGATTGGAAATTAGTATGCCGAAACTTAAGTAACCCTCACTGGAATCTGGAACATAAAATCTTAATTTGGAGATCCTTTGCTATTTCTATCACTGTAAAATCCTATTTAAATCACCTTAAAACCACCTCAAACTTTTCTGAAGCAACAGGGGAAATGTAGTGGGTTTTATTCTTTCCACTACTTCACTTTTTCTTTTTTACTTTTTCTAAGAAAACCACTGGAATGCGGCTAATTAAAACAGGAAGTACAACAGCATGTTGTCCACGCTTAATGCTTTGTTTTGCTCTCTAGGGGAACTTAAGGAACCCTTCAGGGACATGTCTTTAATTAAGAGTAAAAACAGCTGTTTAGCATTTTGAACAGCTTGCAAAGTCCAGACGGATCACCTCAAATGGTTATCAGCTGCAATCATCCTACCAGATTTTGCTATTTCACACTGTACCTAATTCACCAGCAGCTAAAACGAAAAACAGTGAATGATCCATCTATAGCAGAATATGTCCGAGAAACATAAAGCTTCATCCTCACCTTCATGTCTGTTTGATTTGTTTTCACAGAGAATTATAAGATGCACAGACAGGATCTCATCTCAGCTTCTGAGGATTAATGTAGACACAGACACCATCTGCTTTAAAGAGATGGTACAGAAGTGCTATCTGTATTTTCCAACACAGATTTTACCATATTGCTAAAACTATCATGTAGGACTAAAGGTGACAACATGCAGTCTTCAAGAAAGCAAAGATTTTTCGTATACCTGTTTACTTATAAACAAGTATACGTAAACAAATAAAAATCAATTTATTTACAATTCTACATTTTTATTTCTAATTATTTATATATCTAAAAAAATCATAAATCAGTACTGAATGATAATGTCTTAAACAAAGCATCTTCAGTAATGTTCAAATCATACTCCAAAAAGCAGACTAGAACAATGAATTGTGAAGTGGGTGCATTACCATTATTCCTGTGATCATATGCTTTATGAGCATGTGCATCAGAACAGAAGAAGATGAAGACAGTGAAATTCGACCCCATGTCACCTGCCACAAAGCGGCAGAAAAATGGATTGGCTGAGTCAGAATGTGTAGTTTGTTGCTGAAGCTGCTGTTGTGTCCTCGCACACATCAACCCCACATGGCCCACATGCAATCTGAGTTTAACCTGCACACAGCATCAGCACTTCTACCCTCTGCAGTCAAAACGAATGTCCCTGACCTAACGACTTAAAAAAATAAAAACTGTATATGAAGTGATGATAAATTGTCACAAATGCTTCTATTGTATCACAACTAAAACAAGACCTACCCGCAAAGGACTACAAATGCACTCTTCAAGCGATTTGCGGTAAACAGGCAATTTTCCAACCTTGTCCTAGCTCACTTGTTCTGTCACTCAACCTGTCACTATGGAGATGGGTTCAGTTTCTCTGCTATAGTCCCTATGCTGCAGTACACAGTTACAGAGAAAAGCATAGCTGGATTACATCTAATATCACAGAGAACAAACCATATTTGTGCTACATCTTTAATCTTCTATTGTTTATATACTATGGCACTATGGTCTTACGTCATTAATCCTCAATGAAGACTATAGTCAGAGGCCATCCCTAAATGTTCTACAAGGTCAGCATCAGCTTAAGATCAGGCATGAGAACCGCTCGACTTCATGATAAACGGGTTTGACCATAAAGGGAGGAAAAAAATTTACAGCATCACAGAAAGGTCAAACTGCCACCTCAGATGAGTGTATTAAAAGGGAAGCACGTGAATTAATCCCAGTGATGCCCAAGCACAAAGGATCACTAGTGATGTTCATACTGTAAAGCGAAATTGAGGTATTTACAATAAATTACTGGAAGCTGTTCTTCCCACAATGTCGAATTACAGTTGAGAATGTATTTCTGTTCACAGTAAATTATCTCACAATATATGATGTAATAAAATATATATTTTTATGTATTTTTTAAAACTGTCAATATGTTGTGAAATTATAATATGAAACATATATCTGTGAAAAAAATCAAGCTCCTCTCCCTTCTTCCAGTGCTACTACTGCCATCTGCAAAAATACCAAATTACCCTGCCATCAGAAACAACCAATCAGAGCCAGGAGGAAGGTCTTAGAATTGTCAATCATGCTTGTGTACATGCTGAAAAATTGTGACTTAACTTGAAACAAACTCACCAACATATATACATTTTAAATGCTCATTATTTATTTAGTAGAAAGGGCAATTATTTATTTAATTTTGTTGGTGTATATTGTTTCAAAGCTGTATATAAAAATCAAACCACGTTCAAATTTACACAGGAGTCATATTCACCCATTTGCACTCAAAAATACACACATATTAATACACTGACATGTAGATTGGTGGGCCACTTGGGGTTAAGTGTCTTTCGCAAGGGAACAATGACATGTGGAGGCTGGAATCAAACCTACGAGCTTCCGATTATAAGAAAACTACTCTACCCACTGAGCCACAGTCACCCACATCAAGGTATATCTGTATAGATAGCAATAACAGTGGGGGTTTGTGTGAGCAAATGAATATAATTCATTCAGATTAGACTATCACGTATCCCACTGTCATGTGTTTTAAATAAACTTGCAGATGTCAAATATCTGACTAAGCAGAATTATTTATGCCTAATGGTTCTGATAAGAAACAATGCATTTTCCTAAATGAGGTAGATGAGGAAAGAAGAGGGTGATTGCTAAGGGCACTAAAACTGACAAAACAGCCAGTGGTTGCCAGTAATTTATCATAAATCCCTCATTTTGTTATTGCTGTGTATGACTATCACAATTTCTAGTAGCATGAGTAACATGTTAATGAAAGTAATGTTGGCTAAAAAAAAATGATTAGTTTTAAGACCAAAACGACCCTTTAAAATTCAGCTTTTTTTAACATGACTAATAATTATGCACAATGAAGTTTGGGCTTTTTAGACAAAAATGTGCTATAAAGTTAACCAGCCATGTTAAAGTACAGCACCACTCTTTTAGAGCTAATTAGGTATTACAAAGGTTTAATTTAATACTAGAAAGGGAATAAAACGCACTTTACCAAAATATAAATATATATTTTTTCTTACTGGCAAATTTGGGGCTTCCTTTGTGCTCACTAGCAGGAAGGTCCGCGAACTGCACCCGGTGTCCCGACATGTTGGCTGTTTGTTCCTCAGAATCCGTTCGGTGAACTTCCCGAGTGTCGAGTGGACCGTGAGTTCTGGCGCGTGGGAATCCTTCACAGGCGCACCGCGCGCGACAGAAGAGCGTCAGTGTCGGTCGGTGACTTCTTTCTCTGTGTGCGCTGATTTAGAGCCAGCACAGTAGCCCACTGCAGAGAAAGAGTCCGGTCTCACCTGTCTTCCCCTTCTCTTCTCTTCTCTGCTCTGCTCAGTTCAGCCTGCCTGCTTGTTTATGATCGGTAGGAGAAAACTCAAGCGCCAGAGGAGCCCATTCCTCTTCCCGCATTAAGGAGAAGATTAAAACTTTCTTCTGCGTGCTTGTGACTGCATCGTTACGTCATTATTGTAAAGATTTCAGGTAAAAGAATATAACATTAATAACAAAATACAGTTAACTGAGCAGCTTTTTAAGCACGCAAAGATCACAAAACATAGCCCTTTTATGTTGTTATTAGGTTGTTTCAGAAAGAAGTTAAAATTTTAAACTTAAATGAAAAAAACGTAATATGACGTGCCTAATGCACACTTTAAAAATATACATCTTACTGTGACTTGTGCTTTGTGCGCCGAGTTAATAAAGAAGCATTGACTATCCCTACATTTGAACAAGAAAAAAAATACTGCATAGCATTAAAGTAATTTAGGAAATATTAGAGTTTAGAGTGCCATCTAGTGGAACCAAAGTCAAACTGTTTTTTTTTCTTTTTCTTTTCTTTTTCCTGGCATTGTGGCAGTTTTTCTTGGATGCAACAAAAAAAATCAAGGGTCATTTCCTGTGCTCCAAATAATTTACTGAAACAAACCATGATGGAGGTATTTTAGAAACACTTCCAGGAACCTTATAAAAATAGATTGGAATGTGTTGCAGTAAGACTAAGGTATTTTTTGGTTCTGAAAGTTGTTCTCCTGCAGACTTTGCTTTTAAAATCCTTATTTGGTCATAAGATTCATAGATACAGATTACTAGTGAAGATTTTTTTCAAATGTGACAAAGGTTGATACCTCCATCTATTTCTGTTTATAAATCCCTAGATTTGTCATGTACTGTGTGTTGCACAAATATTCGCATCTCTAAACTTTGTCACATTTCAGCCATAAACTGTAGTATATTTTAATCCGATTTTATGTGACAAACCAACACAAAATAGCACCTAACTGATGTGGAAGCAAACTCATGGTTTTAATTTTGTTTTTACACCAAGTTCTGCAGTTGGACCTGAATAATTGGCTGAAGGATCACTATAAGTGACATAGTTCAAATGGAGTCAAGTAGAGTATTTGTTCTACAAAGCCTTTCAGATAATATTAGCAAGAATACATTAGAAAAAATTAAGAAATTTTACTTTGTAGATTAAAAAAATGCAGGTAAATGTAATCTGATTTTTACATTTTATTCAGAAACAATCCAAAAAATAAAAACAAATCCATGAAATTTATAGAAATAAGATCATCAAGACACCAAAACTTAATTGTGGTGGGACTAGGCATGGACTGAACAATGGTATGAAGCAATTCTGGTTTCACAAATTCTAAAGTGTACTATAGTATGCGCCTACAGTTTATGGTTGTTTTAATGACATGCCAGATAAAGTGCCAGAGTGACTGGAATTTTCTCCAGTTGTGTGGAACATAGATTCTCTACCCCTGCCCCACCTGCTGCTGTTGTCAGCTGTCCGAAACAAAGAAAATACACATCTTACTTGCTTAGAAAAAAAGAAACATTATGATTTAAAACAAAAAATTAAAATCCACCCATCGTTCTTACTAAGGTACTACATGTTTGCTTTAAAACTACCGCAAAACTGAGTTGATGCAATTTATATCTTTGTATATGCCAATGCATTAAGGTAAAAAAAATTATCAACAGTTATACCTGTAGTAACACATTACTTCAGCATCAGTAGGAATGTTTTACTGATCTAAAGGAAACCAATTAGAACAAATGTTATGTTATAACATGTTAGACTTTTTTGTTAATGCTGTACTACTGCAGATAAAATGTGGTGAGAATCCAATAACCAACCTATACCTAGTTGGAACTTTTGTGCAAAAGAGAAAACAGATTTTTAAAAAATACAAAGATAAAAATTACATACATACATACATAGAAAAATGCAATCTAAAATTCACTGCATTTCAAACTGGGTTCTTACACATTTCAAAACAAAATTCCATACATTTCCCAGTTCAAATGGAGTTTTTTCCAGCAGCCTTTAATAACATTTTGGACATTTGAATATAAAACACTAATGTTGAAATGGGTTAAATTGTTGTCAGTTGTTCTATTATCTGTAGGTTTTGCAAGTCATGAAAATTAAACTGGCTTTAATTTTTTTGGAATGCAAGGTTTCACTACTTTTTTGTGTCTGGACTAACTGAGATCAGCTCCATTTTAAAACCAATAAACAAATTTCTCAAATAAAGATAAGAGGATCTCACTGAAAATGTGGGTACTTTATATTAGATCAATAACTTTTTTCAAGTTTATTAGGGTTGGTCAAAATAACAAAGATCAGCAAATTTGGTGCTTTGTTTGGCATTTTACCCAGGCCTGAATCACCAACCACATCTTTGGTTTAACCTCACTTTACAGTTGCCTGGAACCTAAAAAGTAGTGACATGGTTCTTTGTGGGCTTTTGAGGTACATTCAGTCAGTGAGTCAAAAACCAAACATAATAATGGCTAATATTAAAATGTAGTTGTGATGAAGCAGATCAGATCATTTAGATATAAAAAAACACTTCAATTTTTAGATGTTTATCCTCAGAAAATAGAAAAGTAAAAGTCAGAAATCCAACAGTTTCCTAAGTGCTTTTTGTACAAATTCCAGACTGCATTGGAACCTTGTTTAAAATGTGTCAACTGTTGCACAAATTATGTCAAAAGTAGAAATGGTCAGCCAAGAAAAAGGGAAATAAATGTTGTACACTGCAAACATACTCAAACTCAAAACATCACTGATGTCAACATAACTAAGATCAACCAAAGAACAGACATACATCCTTTCAAACTCCAATCTGGAAGTTCTGGTATATAGAAAAACTCAAGTCTGTGCACTGCACTTTGTTTCACACATAAAAATCTTATAAAAAATAATTTAAAGCAGGAAGAAAGTTGTCAGAAGAGTCTCTGTCATTCTGTATCAAAATATGTCCTCTTTCATACAAACTTTATCTCAAACATAACCATTTTGTTGTAGGTACATCTTAGACAGCGAGGCTGCCATAGATTTTGCCAACTCCTCGTCCCGCTTCCTCTGCACCTGTGATTGTCGACACCAGTCCTCATACTCTGGGTTGGGGAGACGCTTGTCCAATACGACATCATAGTGACCATTGCTGAGCCAGCTAAGCCAGATTGCCTGTTTGGAGGCGTCCTCCTCCCCAAGAAAGTGCACCATGGTGGAAACAGTGGAACTCTCCAAGCTTCCACCAGTCGTAAGGTGGATGTTGACATTCAGCATTTGACTCATGGCTAAGAGCTCTGGATACCCAGCCCAGGCACCATCCTGTGCCGCATTGATCAAGAACTCCCCAACGTCCCCCTCTATGATGGGTATGAACTCGCCCAGGTGGTCAGCGATGTGGTGCACGGTCTGCTCCCGCAGCTCCCCATGCCTGGCTTGGTCTCCATATGTGGCCTTGCACACGGCTCTGTACAGGCAGTTGCCATCTGGAATGATGTGGTACCTGTATTTGTGTCTCTCCTGGAGGTACTTGTTCTGCCTCTCAACCTCAGCCAGATATCTGGTGACCTTATTGTTGATGTCCCCTGTTTCTTGGTGTCTTTGCGGTGGAGACTCTTGGAGGACACTGAGTTCAAAGGCCTTCTCCTCTTTACGTGATGACCCCATGGGAGAAAGTTCTTCCATGTCCACTGAGGCAAATCCATTCCTTCTAGAAGAAGATGTTTGGGAAGAAGTTTCATCCTCGTATGAATTCCTCATCGTCCCATTGATACTGCTGCTCCTAAAAACATGATTCCCAGGAAACATCTCATCAGGTCCGTTGCCCAGATGATTAATCATCTCCACCATTATATCTGAATCACAGTCATTGCAGAGCTTGCAGAGCTGATTTTCACCTCTTTGCGACTTGTTCTTGGGCTCCTTGTTTATGTGAACCGGTACAGACCTTTCCACTCCATCGGGTCTACGGATTATTATCTCAGCCGTCGATGTGAAGTGAACTGGCCTCACCGGTGAGGCTTCGTAGCAGGAAAAGGCTGGCATGTTTGTCTCACCGCCGTTAGTCGCTGAAGTTGTGCGCAGTCGAAGTTGTCCGTCGACCTCAGAGGAACTTTGCGTCGCCGCGTTGGAGTGTTCGGACGCCGGAGACAGATTGACAGTAACTTTCCTGGACCTGGACGCCCTCGGGTAGTGTGTGAGAACGCTGTTGTACAGCTGCATGTTTGAAGCGCAGTCCTTTATAGCGGTCGAAGCGGCCGTGCCGTTACGAAAATATGACAACAGCGGCTAAAAATATATTAAGACCCGTGTCATCGGTAACAACAGCGGGGAGCTGTTGGGAACGTCTCCATGGCCCCTAGCCCCCTTATCAGCAACACCCAGAGACGACGACACGCTCCAGTTCGGGCTCTTTGCGTCATTTGCAGACTGGGTGCCTCCCTAATTTTAGAGTTGAAACTGCAACTGGACCCTCATGGTTAAACAGTCAGGCAGGATTAAATCAAGTAGACTTCCCTTCGAGACTTTCAAGATAAAATTACATTTAAAAAGTTTCGATGTCTTTTTCAATTTTCCAAAAAACTTATTTAATAATATAAAATAACCAATAATGAATTGTGACATAGAACAAGATAACTACAGTCAAACACACCCTTAATAAATTAAATCATATTCTGAAAACATCTTGTTTCATTTACTTATGTGAAACAACACTTTGGGGAGCATTTGAGGTGTGCAAGCAATGGGTTCCTAAAACAGATTAGCACACAGAAACATGTTTGTATGATTTTTCCCCTCCGCCATTATTTCAGTAAATAGTGCTTCAGATTTTTTTTTTTACATTTTAAAAATAAAATGTAATTGATACATTTAAAGATTTTTCATAAATTTATCTATGATCATCTATGATAAATTTAAGTTTTTATTGAAAAAAATAATACGTTTGAGTTGACAGCAATGTGTCTAAACATCAAACTCAAAATAGCTATTTATTAGGTGACTACTTAAGCGTTTATATTTTAGCTACTTAGTAAGAACATGTCCAGGAAGGTGACAACATTTTTGTCGTAAACAAGTGGCCCAAACGTTTATATGTAGTTTTATTTTGAAAGGACGTATTTGCTGTCCACTGTGTTTTGTCACTAGGTGACTTGACCCATCTCCCTGATATCAGTACAAAGTCACAGGAAGAAGCAAAGAGAAACAGGAAAATAAAGAGGGGAAAGCAACAATTAAGAAAGAAAGGATGGAAGAAAAAGAAAGAATCTTATAAGATTGTATACTGTCTAACAATTGTAGGCAGTCAATTTTGGGGGCATACAATAAACACACACAATAAATGCAAACAAACTACATATTATTGGATGTAATATTTATATTACTGTATTAATTTCTAATATTATTATAACATTTTTCAATTGGATTTATTCTCGAATGACAAAAGGTTATAAGCCTTTGATATGACAAACTTGTTCATATGACTATATTTAACGCCTGGACTGTTAGACCTTCTGGAGATTCCCAGAATGTGACTGCTTTATATAGCTTTTACCTCATAGCAGTCATGTGCTTACAATTCAAGCTCTTACATGTTCTGATGAATTGATATCATCAGAGTATGATGATATAGATCACCATGTTCTGATATTTCCTGAACATGCATTTCCTGATGCACGTTCAAGAAATATTATGCTTAATAATAAATGGAGGTAATTATTTAGTCTGTAGAGAATATTCATGTTCTGTTATAAAATCTTTAAAGAAGCTTTGTTAAATTTTCTATTTTTTTTTTGTTTTGTTTTAAAGGCTGGATGTTGAGTTCCAATATTGCAAAATTTGTGTCATATGGAATGAGATCAGGAAAAAATGGGGAGATCTGGGATATGACTAGTAGAATACACTTGACTTACAAACCATTTATATGAATAGCAGCTATTCATAGGTGCACCTATGAAGTCATAGGACTTGCATTGTCCTTGGAAGGGACAGTGCTGGTGCAGCCAAGTATTGAAAAAAGATTTATTGAGGATCAAGTGTGGATTTCCCTTCTCCTTCCTCTCAACTGTTACCAGGCACTGCTGAAGAAAAATATCCTTACTATCAGATGCTCCCGTCAACAGCATGTCTCACTTTGGATATGGTGTATAGAAGGAATCAGAAGGTGTAAGTCTATGTTTACCACAAATTTCAGGTTTGTTTAGATCAGAACAGAACACCTTCATCCATTTATTTGCTGTGTCCTCTACATGGCACGGGGAACACTTTAACTGGGACTTTCTTTCAACAATAGCATTCTTCTTCACAATCCTCCATAAAGTTGAGTTTTGTAGGGTCCATATTTATCCTGGCAAAAGATTATGCAGAGACCCTATAGTGTGGGTCTCTGCAGCTGCTCCTGAATCATGATGGGCCCACCTAATGTTTGTCTGATTCACACTCTCCTTCTCCAATCTTTCTTTTTAACTGGATGACCATGTCTTGGTAGGTACAGTAGTAGCATAGTTTTTGCATATTCAGGTGACGGATTAAGCAGTGCATTGTTTGATCTTAAAAGCTTATATTATTTTTAATTTAACCCTGACCAGTTTTTTCCTGACCAATTTCCTGTATTCTTTTGTCTTCATGATGTCATTTGTTCACTAATAAGCTGCATTTTTAATTAATATTATTGATATTAAATGTTTAATATCAACATTTGTGTTGATATTAAACAACACAAATGTAGACACTATTTATTAATTGGGTGACTTCTAAAGGCAATAAGTTCAAATTAATTTTAGTTAGGGACATCAAATTAAAAAGGACTGAATAAAAATCCACCTCAATTTTAGAAATGACAAAATGTGGAAAAGTGTAAGGCATTCTCTTAGCCTCTAGTAAAAATGTAAACAGATACGTTCAGTTGATATGTGGGCTAAAAATATCTCGTAGCAAAATATCTCTTTGCTACGAAAATGTTATTTTACTTTATATTTAAAACATGTTATTTTATTCTCGTATTTATGCCTATGGGGTTGCACGGAAGCATCTTTACTACCAGAGGGAGCTCGAGGACCTCAGGTTTCCCTCGTAATCTAATATAAAATCTGTGCCAAAACGAACCACTAGAGGGGGACATTTTCCCCTCAAAGATGGAACCCAAACGGTTGTTTGGAACAAATTCATGCAAACAGCCGATGCCACAGCAGCTGTCGCAAGGTTGTGGTCCGCATACAAATGAAGGCATCGATCGCTTCCCTCCCCATCGCCGTCCTTGTTGTTGGTTTCAATAACTTGAACTGGCGCACTATAACCCTACAGCTGCTGCAAGGCGGGGTCAATATGTCACTACTACACGCACGTCTGGAGGTTTATTCTAGGAATGGTATTATTAACAAATTTAACTAACATTAATTCATTTCCCGTAGCAACACGGCAAACAGAGAAAAAGGAGTAGTAGTGGGAATCATTTAGGGTACGTTATATTGTCCAACACTAAATAATTGAGCGGTTTGAACCCTAATACGCATAATAGGATCACGCTCTTTAAAAAGCACAGTCGTTGGTAGTAAGTCTGGAGATAAAGCCACAAAACATATCCTAGATTTTTTTTTTTAAAAGAGGTTTTGCCTAAGGGCAAACCGTGTTTGTTTCACTCAGTTATTGCCACGAGGTCCGCAGTGCTCCCTCCACCAGTCTGTTTTGTTTTCATTACAATCTCCCTCGATGAAGAAACAACATGCTTTCCCGGCATATTGTTTTCAAATGTGTGTGTGAGAGTTATTATGCATTTCGGGGGAATTCTGCAGTAGTTAAAGCCTTACGAAACCGTAAGTATTCATGTCAGTGGAACAAGCCGTGCTGATGTCAGAGATTTTCTTCCCCATGCAGCTCAACATGGTGGGAGGATCTCTGCGTTGAGTCACGCAGCTGTCAAAGATAGCTGTCACCCAGTTTCAGGATCAAACACACACACACACAGAGTCAACGAGGAAAACGGCTTTGAGAGCCGAAGGGACGGAGTGGTCTCAGGTAAACCCCCACCACCACCTCTACTTTCTTTTTTATATCAAGATTCACAGCAGGGACCAAGAGAAGAGAGACCAACATAAAAAATATTTTAAAAAAGAAACTTGATGAATAAGGATTTTTTCCCCCTGGGATACACACTGAACGGACGAAAAACAGAGGAATTACTGGGCATTTTTCAAACGGAGATGAAGACGAAAAAAGGTAGGTGCGATGTTTTGGATGAGATTGTTGGATAAGAATCTAAAAAAATGGAGCTTCATTGCTGGGAAAACGGTAAACAGAATGATTCTCCTCATATGCAAACCACGCAGTCCATTGTTTCCTTCTCAGACATGACAGGGGGCTTTTCTTCCACCATGTGCTGGCGCAGTGTCAAAAGTCGATATGCTTGTTTTTCACTTGCCGTTTAAGATTAGTTACACGTGTGTTTATGCCACTTTTGTTTGTGTTGCGCTATCCTATGTTTACGTGTTTTTATAACGAAGCCTCGACCTAAATTGAAAGCGCAAAACGTTAAAACTTTAGAGGAAGACACCAAGCTTTTGTTTTTTGTTTCATCGTATTTAGGCATTTTTCATTAAATAAGTGACGAATTAATACAGCGACGATAAAAGCCAAAGTTGGTGGCACTATTGTTGTGTTCGCGAGTTTGTGACGTTTTCACAACGTGCTTTCGAATTAAAAAAAATCGATACATTGTATCTTTTCGGTCTTAAAGAGACAAACGCATTAAGCGCGGTTTTAAAGCGTCTAAAATCAGAAAGTAGGCTAATGTTCTTATTGACCTCATTGTTGGGAAGTTGGCTGTTGCCTTGTTCATGGACCTCGTGGTGCAGCTCCTTCACGCAGGCACACAATAGAAACCATCTTACAAGTTGTGTTAAACTTACTAAAACAGCGACTTGAAAGAGTTTGAACACTTTTCTGACTATTCTGATTAGTTGTAAGTTTTAGAAAGGTGTTGAGTTCACCATAAAGTATCTCTTGGCGAGTGGAAACTTTTCAGTTGGGTACAAAGACGCACGCAGCCCTTGGGTTCTTTTGTTTAGTCTGGAGACGCTGATTTGCAACAGGTCTCCCCTCCCCCTTTCCCCTCTTCTCCAGCCTACGTAATTACCTCATCCTGTTAGGAACTTTCTTGCTCTTTTCCCACTACTTTGTTCTTATGCAGACCACTTAAACCTCATCTATCCTTTGAATTTTCTTACATGACTCTCTAAGCTGTCCAGGTGTAAACATCGGCCTAAATATCACACAAGCTACTGGCAAGCTACTTCAAAAGTTAGTTCTTCCAGAGGAGGAATTTTCCAAATGAGTACTTATGCTTAAATGTAGTTTTCAGTTTGCTGCCATGCAGGCAGCAAACTGACCGTTATTAATATGTTGAATTTAATTTTGAAGTTCTAAAAAAATTCCATATACCCTTCTTAGAGTTTAAAGTAATTTGCATGAGATGCCAGGGAAAGTCCCAAAGCGACTGGAGTTTTCTCCAGCTTTATAGGGCATAGAGTAACACAGTACTGCCCCCTTCTGACCTGTTGCTGCGTACTGCTGGTCTGCTGGCTGAAATGTTTGTTTCTCTCATTTACAAGAAATACACATTTGGCTGTTTGAAAATATTTCTAATCGGACCAGCAAGAATTTGCAGGTTTACCATGAGGGTTCGTAGTCCTAAGGGTGTTATATTGTTCCAAGTAGATATTCTTTACGCAGCTAATTCACAAATACAAACTTAAACCTCGAACCCCAAAAATGTCAGATGTAATGCCTCCCCCTTTGTTTTTGGTGTACTTCAATGGCTGCTATTTGTCGCCACCTATAGGCATAGTTAGTGTGACATTTGTTTTGTATGTTTGCACAATCATCATTGCCATGTTGACAAAGAATCTTTTAGAAAACACAAATGGATAGAAAAACATTCTCACAAGAATGTGGCCTGAAATTCTTTAATTTGTCAGTCAGGCTAACAGTCCTGGTGTAAAAACCTAAGACCTGTCACCCATCGCTCTGATGAAGGACTGCAGGGTCTGACAAATATTAAAATTAATATCAAATTGTCATTTACAAACTCCTGCAGATTTACTGGGCATTATTTATGGTTTAGTTTAATGTATACAAATACATTAATCAATGCACGGATTAAGGGAACAAAATGCATGTTACTGCTGACACTCATTGGGCGCAATAATTAGAAATATTTTCAGTTTTAACAAAAAGCAATTGTATTGACTCAATTATTACAGTTTTTGTAGCATTAATATTGCTAAAGTTTGCTTTCCTGTGAGGATCACATACCAGCCTTTGACGAGTCAGCATGAGCAATCTCTTGCTTTCCCCCAGCAGAACCACCACTGACACTTCAAGGCAACTAGACCCACCATGCTGTTTACCTATGATGACATAATAAATGCATTTTGGGGCTGGCAGCAGAGAAATTCCTAGAAAAAAGAGGTTAAGTATATTATTTACTCATGAGAGTGACACAGACAACAAAGTCACTCTCATGCTGATTCAAAAGGCCCAAAACCTTGTTTGATAATGACTAACATTGAAAGCAGAACCTTCTAATCTTTTTTTAAAGGCATTGCTCCAGTTGCTCAAAAACAGAGTCCCTTGTAAACGTTTCTTTCCCTACTGTTTGGGCTGTTTGTAAAGGCAAGGCTTTTTAACTGACACAGCATCAGGCAAGCCTTTGTGACGTCCCCCCCTTCCTTCAATCTCTCCCCCTCCTCTTTTTTTCCTTCTCACATCCTCCCTCCCTCGCTCCTTATATGAATCACATGGCTGAACTTGACAGCTCGCTTCTGACACATCAGCTGCCTCCCAGACAGCCTCTGCGGGACTTGATGAAAACAGGATAGGCTCTTCTTTTTTAACCCCCCTCCCCCGATCCCGTCCTAATGTGCTCTCCTTTTCTTGTTTCAGGTCTGACAATGCTGTCGGGGAGCGAGACGGATGACGAGGATAGCGTTGACGCCCCCCTGGATCTGTCCTCGAGCGCCGGGAGCAACGGGAAGAGGAAACGGAGAGGCAACCTGCCCAAAGAGTCGGTCCAGATTCTTAGGGATTGGCTGTATGAGCACCGTTACAACGCTTACCCATCAGAGCAGGAGAAGGCCCTTCTCTCTAAGCAGACTCAGCTCTCCACGTTGCAGGTATGAAGTGAAGACACATAAAATTACCAACGACTTGCTGCCAGTAAAGCATTCAAGTAAAAAAAACAAAAAACACCACTGTAAAACTTGAAAGGAAACAAGCGTGAGCTTTACTGACTCATATCCTGTCAAGATGGCAAACGCAACACGTCAACAGTGAATTGAAGGTCATCCAAACCAGCTTGACGTTGCAACACGAAAAGTATATGAGGCAACGTGAGTAAACTCACTCCCTGTGAGTGCTGTGGGTTTGGCTAAGAGATATTGGACAGGAATTTCCCTCCCTCCAGCCTCTTTCCATCCCAGCTGTCTGGGAACAATGCATAGTCATTTACATAGTTAGCCTCCCTGAGCCAGTTACAACTAGCCTAAAGGGCTGAACAAAAAGAGGGTTGGGACAACGGTTGTCAATAGTTTGACAAAGGAGATTAGCTCTTATTGCTAAAATACATAATTTAAAGGGAGAGTTTAGGATTTTTCAAGTTAAGTCAAAGGTAATTAATGTACTACTCACTGTAGATGACTCTTGGCATTTTATTCAGTATTAATCAAGATTAGTTGGTTCCCTACTCTTACAAGAACAGGGTCCAAGATCAAAAGTGAAGTTCAACTATCTTTAAAAATACAAGAACTACAGTCTCATATAGGTTTAAGTGAATGCTATTTTACAAAATTAAATTAAATTCATAATTAATTTGTTTTGGTTCACTATTTACAGAGAAGTCTAATTTTTGAGGTGGTGTGTCACTAGTGATCTTCCTGATAGAAACTGTAGTGTAAAAAATAATAATAATAATAATAAAAGTTTATGTAATTCATACAAATACCTATTTTCTCAATTATACACTTCTTTATCTCTTTATCTTTATCTCTCAAGAAGTGGCTGCACAACCTTTACATGTTGTTTCTCAGGACGTGTTTCACTGAAGAAGCTCATTGGTGGTGTGCAGGATTCAGACAAGAATATTTTTATTTTTGTCAGAATAATCATAGGTAATTTGTGAATTTAGCTACCTAATGATAAAATGAGAAGGGTTAAAGGTTCATAACATAGCATTTGCATTAGACACTTTGTTTTTGAGATAAGAGTTGTTTTTATGATTGCAACAGCCTACTTTGATCTTGGCCTCTCTTGGACTAGCCATTAGCTATATCTTTCAGTGCAACTCATATGGACTCATGCAAATTAAATGGTGCCAGTGGAATTATGGTGCATGCTATTTGTGCTACTTTCAATATAGTTTTAGTGTCTCCAGGGAGAAATGCAACAGGAGAAGAGCTTCCAGAATGGCTATTGTGGCTAGAAACCCTAGAGAAAATTACAGGGAATAAGAATTGACCTTTGATGGTATGCATCTGCTTAAACAAGTGGCATCCAACATGTTCCTGTAGTATTGAGCATGTAAAATTTGGAGAAATACATTATCAGCTTTTAATGCCAATTCATCATTCCCATAAGTGGGAATGATGCAACATTCCCAGTTCTTATGAGACAAATTGAATGCACCACCATTTACTTCTGGTCTTGTATTAAGTGCTAATCCTTCAAAAGAACCTTTAAAAAGTTCCCACACTATCAAGTCTAAATTGAAAACTTTGAATTTATAAACTGCATTTCTGCAGTCCCAGCACATGTGGCTTATAGTAATTGCCTTTTACCCACTTCCATCAGTTCTTAGTTTGTGAAATCTTTTTATAGGGATAAAATGTTAGCAAAACAATGCAGCTTTCTCATTAAAGTGACATATGTGCTTGTCTTTTTCAGGTGTGTAACTGGTTTATCAATGCCCGGCGACGGCTCCTCCCAGAGATGCTGAGAAAAGACGGCAAGGACCCCAACCAGTTCACCATCTCCAGGAAAGGGAGCAAGGCTAGTGACAGCTTCTCTGACAGCTCCCAGTCCCCGAAACACAGCAGTCCTGTTGCGGGCGCAGAGGAGGCCTGTGACAAACGCGCCTTCCACCCTTCCAGCTTTGATCCCAGCATTCCCAGCATCCTGAGGAAGCCTGTGTCCCACTCCATGTCCTCTCCAGTCTCCTCGTCTCCCTCTCCTGGCCTCATTCCAAACCGGCCCTCTGTCATCTGTCACACCACTGTCACCACAGCCATGCAGGCCAGCCCGACAGCCTCCCACCCTTCAGTGCCAGGAATGAACTGCGACAGGGCGGCCGAGCTGTTGCAGTCCGTGCAGGCTCAAGCGATGTTCCGGTGCCGGGATGAGGGGCCGCTCTCTGCCACCACCACCATTCTCAGCAGCACCAGCATGGAGGGCAACCTCAGCCCCCGCAGCGGCCTGTTCAACACCCCTCCCCCAACCCCTCCAGATCTCACACAGGACTTCAGCGGCTTCCAGCTCCTGGTGGACGTGGCCCTCAAACGGGCTGCAGAGATGGAGCTGCAAGCCAAACAGCTGGTGTCCTAAAAGAGAAGCGGGGGAGGAGACTGACTTTGCGTCTCGAATGTGGAACTCCTCAGTTCAGTGACTTTTTTTTTTCTGCACGCAAGAGAGAACAAGACCACAAGAAAGCCTGATCATTTCTATTTTTGGTATACCAATTGACATGATGAGGATGTTTTTTTTTGTTTGTTTTATTTTTAAAAAAACTGTATCAAGGTGCCTTGGCTGTAAGTTTAGTCATTTCATATACATACGTATGTATCTACATGTGTATTTTATTTGCACACAGGGACCAAAAATGTTATCAAAGAAATGCTGCCTGTCTTTATGTCTTTGACTTGTACTGAATACCGCCGTAGAGGGATGGAGCAAGAGCTGGATGATTCAGATGGGTCGCATCTACACTCATTTACGGTTAAAAACATTTCAGAGTTTCTGATTGCTCTGCCTCATTCATTTGCACACTAAAGGCAGAAAAAGGTCATCTCAGTGTCTTACACTTTGCTCTTGGCATCGATGAAAAACTTATTCACTACTGTAGTTAATGTTTAACTGTTTTCATAAGTATAGTTATGATTTTTGTCATTTACTTTTAGCTAATTTTAAAATAAACTTCTTTTATACTCTTATTTTCATACCAAGGGATATTTTTCAGATGATCAATGTAGCAGGTTCTTAGACAGAGTCTTCACCCTTCACCATCACTCAGTGAAAACAACGGCCAGTGGACTGTAAAGTTATAAACACTACATATTGCTGTTTTACAAACTGAAAGACAATTTTTTTTTATTTTGACATCACCAAAAACAAACATTTTCACCTACAATAGGATCATGTGTACAGGTAATGTGACACAATGCCCAATGATGTGATTTCTTTTCATACTGTGCAATGTTTGTGGCAAAAAGTGGTCACATGGGATTCAAATAAAGTTTTGTTTTTTCTAAATATTGATGTTCTTTATTTTTTTTGTGCTAATTCTTTGTTGCTTAAACCACAAATTGTCATTGTTGAAGAAACCTTTTATGGCTGTGCTGTATCCAAGCATGCCATTAGAACACTGAGTGGAAGGAAAAGTCGGCAGACAGAATAACCTCGATAGGTTATTCAATGCTAATACTGCTAATGCTAATACTTCAGGATTGAAGTATTAGGAGATGCTTTTTTAATTACAACGTACCACCTGTACACTAAGAATTACATGCATTACCTTTCCAGTCACAGCTATGAACTGCCTAATAGAAGAGTAGGGCAGTATAGAAATAAGAAAGGGGTTACTTAAACTTAAAAATGTGATTTTTGTAGTACCCTGCTGTCAGTAGAAGCTGACTGTAAATTATTTGCATTTGCATCATTCTTTTCACAGGCATTCCAGGGTGTTTCACATCGATAGATAATAGGTGGCACACAACCTCCAATTGCAATTTCCTATGTCGTATTACAATGTCAAAAGCACACTTCGGTCTTTGCCCCTCTGAGACTGGAAGTAAGCTTCAGCCTCTGGGACTATTCTTAATGTACAATAAATTAAGTTTTGGGAGATATCTAGTGAATTAGACATTAGCTACTTATATTCTTCTAAAACCACATATGAAAAAACCGGAACTATCCCTTTAATATGCATTTACTCTCCTGTAAATCCAATTTAAATTTGGAGATTACATTTTTACCCTTTCAAGGTAAGCAGAAGGCTTTGAGTTAGACTGTTCTGTAAATAAAAGCAGAGAATACAGGAGCACAGAAACAGTGTGGCACTCATCATTCTTTCCACAGGCATTCCAGGGTGTGAGAGGGTTTTACAACAATCCTGTGAATTAGCATAATCCTGCATAAATTATCATGTAGCAAACTGCAGACTCAACAGTTTCTAACCAGTGGGGGCTGATGCGTCTACATCTAAATGGCTCACAACAGGCAGAAAATGAAGGCTTGAAATGCATCATTCTGATCCTACTGAATATCTTCTATCAATGGCCATATCAAGATTTTGTTCATTTAACTTAAAAATTAATATCTAAAAAAATATATAGATCTTTCATCAAAAAACAGGTTTTTAAGTGGAGCTTATTTACGAAGTTATGAGCATCCAGTGTCTTACCTGTAGTAACTGTCTATTGGGACACTTGATTTACATTCTGGAATATAAATCTCATAGCTGAAAATCGGAAAAGTTCAACTGTCACCAAAGAGTGACTTCCTGTTTGAAAAGTCAGCAGTCCCTGACTCTGTACAATCCCAGAGAGCTGATGTATTTAGCAACATTGTCAAAATAGGTGGAAGCTCATTTTTTTCCCACTTGAAGTCTAACAAAATCAAAGGATTGTTTCACAGCCAATGGAGGTTGAAGGCTTTGCACCAAAAATTCTGTTCCTGTGTGCAACATTTGTTAAGAATGACGCATATAAATCTGTAGTGTTTGAATTAAGTAAATATTGTTTTACTGTTGGCTGCCCAGTGGCGCAGCTGGTAGATTCCCGGCCTCGGTCTTTCTGCATGGAGTTTGCATGTTCTCCCTGTGCATGCGTGGGCTCTCTCCGGGTACTCCGGCTTCCTCCCACAGTCCAAAAACATGACTGTCAGGTTAATTGGTCTCTCTAAATTGTCCCTAGGTGTGAGTGTGTGTGTGCATGTTTGTTTGTCCTGTCTGTCTCTGTGTTGTCCTGTGACAGACTGGCGACCTGTCCAGGGTGACCCGCCTCTCGCCCGAAACGATGGCTGGGGATAGGCCCCAGCAACCCTCTCGACCCCAGTAAGGGACAAGGGTGCAGGAAAATGGATGGATGGATGTTGTACTGTTCTATTCATACATGTTCATGTTCTATCATCTACATGTTTTACTCAGGAGACATCATTAGTGGTGCACCACCTCCAACCACCTTGATTTTTGAGGTCTATTAATAGAACTCTATTTAAAAAAAAAACAGAAATATCATTTTGATGCTTTCTTTTTTATAGCATGAGTTTTACCACGTTTGTTCCACACTGCTAACTACCACAGTCTCCAGGGTAAATAACCACAGACTTCTCTATAAATAACTAAACTGGAAGGTTTAGTTTCCAAAGTGGTCCTCATATAAATTGTTCTATTTTTAAAAATTTCCAGTCACTTTAACATGCCATAAATCTGGAATTGTATTGACCCATTAGTTCAAAAGCTAATGTGTTTAATCTGTTATTTCAAATATACTAAAAATGTATAATGAAACAAATGAGTTTCTATTGTTCTAAGGATATAAATTATGTAATATTCTTTCTTTAGGTATGGGATATTATTTTATGTATGCAGCTTAATAATGGACTTGAAGGTACATACAACTCTAGAAAAGTCTAAAAGTAAACACTCAACTCTAGATTTTGCATACTGATAAAGAAAAATCTATTCTTGTTTTTAGTTTTCTGTAGATTATAGATCTTCGTATTGGTTCCTGTGAGATCTCAATTAAAAGCGTCAGGAAGTGTTTTAAGTCCCAAATGCTCTGGTATAAGTGTTTACAATTTTTATGCTTTCAAAAACTTTTATACTAATAAAAGTTTAAGGAGGCCTTCAGGAACAGTAGGTACTAACCACCAAGTTGAAGCATGCATATGGTAGAAGACCTTGGCCCAGGGTGCACACAAAGACAACATCCTCCCACAACCATCACAGCACAAACCCCAGACCCCAATTGTGACCACCGAAACCAATGTGCCTCCCTCTCAGCATGACTGATGTGTGAGTGACAAATCACCAGAAGCTGCGCTGTGTATGGGAGCATCAAGGCTAAACCGAACCCGAGAGTGCCGTCTAATTATGGGGCTCTGCCCGTGCGGAAGGGGAAACGCCCAAAAACGGCCTACTAATCTGCTTAATTATATTCCAATTGAAAACACATGTGGAGACAGGGAAAGAAGAAATGAACCCAACAAAATAACAGCAATGACTCTTTTCTTTAATGCTGATAAGAGCTTATACATGTGCCATAACATCAACATAATTACAAAATGTATGTATGTTCAGTGTGTTATTCATGTGTTTTAGTTTACATTTACATAGGGAAACATTCATTTATGTACAAATATTTATCTGACCAACCACAGGTGCACCTCAAATTATAATATCGTCAAAAAGTTTAATTTCAGTTATTCAAGTCAAAACGTGAAACTCGTAATTTTACAACTGAAGTGATAATTAAAGCCTTTATTTTTCTTAATTTGAATGATTATGTCTTTCAGCTAATGAACACTCATCATTTCAGAGAATCAAAGTTTCTCAGAAAAACTCAAAACTCTTAACTCAAAACCATGATGCAACCTGAAAAAAAAAACAATTTGCTTTTTATTATGCTATGTGTCTCAACTTTCTTCAGATCCAGACCCCAACAGCCCCTTTTGTTACTTTGTAAAAACATCAGTCTTGGAAATTTGAACTGGATAAAAATATTTGTTTTTGCTTTATGATGTAAAACATGTTGGAAAAAAGTCAGAGTACTTGAACCTTTGGGTAATGCTATCATTGAGGATAACTATCATGCAGACATGATAGTTATCCAACAGTTGTCACTGACAGCCTCCAAGGAGCATAAGCTACTTGCATTGAAAGTTGAGTAAAAGTCTGTAAAACGGGTAAAGAGATGTGAAAGAGCACACAGGCAGGTAGCTGCTGGCTTAAAGCTATTGGTGAAGCAAAGTCCATTCAAATATTCAATCACAAAAGTGCTGCTGTGTTTGACTGGCCAGGAAACCTGCCTGACCTGAACTCTGTGAAACTACAGAGACCCCAGCAGTTCACCTCTATGCCTCAGCAGACTGAAGCAGTAGTTTCATGCAAAAGGAGACCCAAAGTATTAAGTGTAGACTCTGACATTGTTTTCAGTAGCCCTGGCATTAGATATTTAAAGTTATTTTTATTTGATGTTATGCAAGGTTAACACTAATACAATTTTTGTCAAAATTGTATTAGTGTTAAGTGATAATCATCAAAATGAGTAGAAATAAAAGCTTGAAATATATCAGTGTAAAGAGTGCATATGAGTTTCACTTTTTAAACTGAATTCTTAAAATAGGCAAAGTTTTCAAAGATATTTTAATTTATTGAGATGCTGGTGTACATCACAAGCTTCAGAAGTGTCAAGATTGTTGCCCACAATTAAACATTCTGGTTTCTAATTCCCTGCTATATAAAGAGGTTTATACTGATATGTTATACTAAAAAACAGAAATAGAGGATCTATCTTTTTACCAGACAATTTAATGCAAATACAAGTTCAAAAATCAGCAAAAATAAGAAAAATAAACGAAAAAAAAAAGTTAAAATGGCCTGGACTGAATATATTATGTGTATTCTCTAAAATTTCATCCATCCAGCAAAAGAAATACAAATTATAAGATTACATAATCACTTCTGTCACAAATGACTTTTTTCGCAATTAAAACTTAAGGTAGCTGTTTTGTAAGGTAAAATAGCAGGATCAAATGTATTCCCGCATATTCAATGGCACAAACATTATCAGACCAACATGGACAACTAAATCGCAAATGACATCCTGCTGTTCGATTAGCTAAACTAATAAGCATGACTATAGGCCGGATCAGGATTGTCTCCACATTCAAGCAGCTGACTGAAATACCTTGTTACAGTTGAAGAAAGTTGGGTCAAGATTCCCCAACATCAAAATTTTTTCAATTTATGTGCGATAATCCTTACAAGAAGGATTAAACACAACAAGAAATGGAACTTTGGGTCACATAGAGGTGCAGTTCAATAAATTAGGTTAGCATAGAAACAGTACTTTATGCAATAATTAAATTCAAAATGTTAAATTCATACAGGCATTCATTACACACAGAGTAATATATTCCAGCTAATTTTAAATATGACACTTTATAGGTAATTGTAATCTTAGCCAGAATTTAAATATTTCACAGGATCTATTTTTTCTTCTAAAAAGGATCATTATCTACTTTTAGTACGTCGCAGCTTTTCCTTTCACTAAATTTTTCCTTAATATGCTCTGACCCAGGCAGCTTCTATAGAAATGAGCTTTTCTGACTTGTGTAACTGCGATACCGGCAAGTCAAAATGTCCCCCTATCAATGTGTATGCAATTGCATGGTCATAAAACAACAACTCTGTAATAAAATGATCAAACTTACTAAAATAAAAACCCTTGAAACATTTCACTCTGTGTGTAATTATTCCATGTTAAATTTTCAATTTGTCGCTACTAAATTAACTTTTCTATGAAATTTGAATTCACCGATTTAATAAAACGCTCATGTGAAGTAAGACACACAGTCACTCACGCACTCACACACACCACTCACTCAACATGCCCCTTCCCCTGAGACTGCTGTTGTGCTCAACTATTGTAGTAGAAATTAAGGCTGATCACGGAAACAGAAGAAAAACCCAAAAGGTGCCTTTCATGCAGAAGAGCCAATAAACAAAACCCAAACACAGTATAAGGGCCGTATAGTTAGTGCATATTAATATTTATAATAATAATCACATATGTCAATAAACAGTCACCCATTCCCCATCAATAAATTAAACATGAATACAAAATATTAGAAATAGGATTCTTCTGTATGACCTTCAGTAATTGCTTCATTTGGAGGCAGAGATGCACACACAGTGAGGAGAAATAGTCCCTTTCCACTAGACTCAATTCTACCAAGACGTCTCTTGGCTAAAAATGACATTTAAGAAAAATATAGTACAACTACATTATATTGTAACAAATATCAGTATTTTTAGCTTAGTCTGATATACAGGAGGTGTGTGAACCCAACACTTGTTTAGGAATAAATATATATAAAAAAAAAAGAAAATAAAAACGTCCACATGCGCGTCATGTTATGTTATGCTTGTGTTTCCTTTTTACAGACGTCTTACCGAATTAAAATGAGACGGGACAGACTCAGTTTGTTGATGCTGCTACCTTGACAGTCAGGACTCTTTATACTCTAGAAAAATAGGAAGCACTTTTGAGATCTGAATGAAAGCACACACACTTTATAACACTCGAGCACACAGATTTAAGCCTGTGGCTCCTTCAAAAGAAGGACTGCAGTCCCGACCGCTTGGCCTCATGTAGATCCAGCCTTTCGATCTGCCCCAATGAAGCTTAGAAAGACATCTAGTTGTGCCAATTACACAGCCTTGCAAATGTATTCAAATGCTTTGAACTTTTTTTAATGTCACATTGCAACCGCAAATATTCATGTTTTATGTGATGGTGATGTGAATGGAAAAGAATACGCAGCTTTACAAACATTTTACAGACACAAATCTGAAAAGTGTGGTGTGATTTTGTGTTTAGCCCTCTTTATTCTGATACCTCTAAATAAAATTAATTTAAAATGAGACTTCACTTGTGACGTATTTAATGTCAGGATGAATATGACTATTCTTGTAAGCCTTCTGTTCGAGGTTTGTTAGATAACATTAGAGTATACCTCTGGGGGAGCAGTAGAGTTCTAAAGCTCAGGTGTGAGACTATCAGGCCCCCGTTTAAACCGAGATGGTTTTAGGTGAAACCCAAACATTTTTGTTGGGACCTAGCCGCTTGTTTACACATTTCTGGTGAGGAAACCTGGTTTTAGAGTGGAACTTTCTGGAACACCCCCGACAGAGGTATGAAGTATTCTGCAGGTGCACATGTGCAGAACACACAGCTGCAGGGTTTGCTCTATGTATGCATGGGCGATGACAGTAAAAAAAACAAAATAGGTGGCTAGCATTGTACTGTGTGCTACTCAATCTTTTCAGTTTAAGACATCTTCTGATACAGCGATGTCTTAAATTGTCTGGTCCATTGGGTCAAAGCGGACACGCATTTCGATGCCAATGTAGTGCCCTGCCATGACAACTACAGAGATTCAAGGCTTCTTGGCGGTGTCGTCTAAACAGTGATGCAGTGCCATCTAAATGTGGAACTTTTCCTCAAACAGCATCAAAAATACCGACAGTTCCCAGACAGCCAGTCTTGTCTTGAAGTCTTAGGTGTGCTCTTCCCAGATCAAAATCAAAATACAAGAGATTGGGCAGAGATTGATGTACAGTACAACCATATTAAATCAAATACATGTTGCCCTTTTCAGATTTTCATTTGAAAAAAGTTAAATTATTTTTTTTTTCTTTTTTGCTTTATGTTATCCAATAGAATTGTGAAGCCACTTGTCCCACAATGAAACATGGCAGCGTCCGCATCAAGCTGGGGAGATGCAACACATTACGCCTGGTAGAATATTAACTCTGTAAACATACAATTTTCACTGTGAAACATGGTGGGGAATAACTTTCTTTGTAAAAGCAATACTTCGTGCTGCAATATGGCATAAGAACAGAGTAAAACACTGAAATTTGTGATTGTAATGTGACAAAATGTATAAAAGTGCCAAGGAGATTATCTCTTTCTCATCTATATTGACAGAAGAAGTGTTTTTTTTTATTTTTATCTTAGACAAATCTTTGTGAGTGATGAACAGGATTGCTACATCGAAGCTGGGAAAAGGAAATGAGCGTGAGATATATAAATAATTCAATAAATACTGTAAATGTACAATTCTTGTTCAGACACCCTCCACGGCGAGTGAGCCCACAGTGATCTGGAAAGTCGGCAGAAAAGGTGATTATATTATGCTAGCACCCTAGCCTTACCATTCAGTGCTACTACAGTGTTTATGAGACAGTGTAGAATATTAGACGTGTAGGCGTACGCTTCCGTGTGTCTCAGAGTCTGGTCTGAGCCTCGGGTATATAGATCTCAATGCTGTCTGCGCTCTCAGTGGCCGAGCTCTGCCGCACCGACGCGGCACGTTTGGCAGCAAGCAAGCGTTTGCGAGCCTCCAGGCGCTGTCGCTCGGAGCTCTCCAGCGAGCGGTCCCTAGCCAGAGGTGGGTGGCCCTTCAGGGGCTTCTTTGGCACAGGGGGGGGCATCCTTCTCTCCTGGACAGGGATGACAAACAGTCTTTAAAGCTGGGATTCCTTTTGGGGAAGGTGGAAGCTAAATAAGTAGGAAAACTGCAAGTTTGTATGGAGATTATGCAGAGCAGTTGGCGGCATAATGTGAGAGCATGCAATCTCAAATGAGGCTATGGTTCACGGTGGCAGCCATTTGTGGGGGGTAAGAGAGCACAATGGTGGTCTTTGTGTGAGGTAAAAAGACCATTGGAGATGGACAGGCCCCAACGGTGCATGGCAGGTAGAGTGGCTTCTCAAAAGCAGCTCACTGTCAACAACGAGATAGAGCAAAACACACAAGACAAGTAGCGGCGTCAGGCAGGCAACACATATATGCATGCTACAACAAAGCCAATATGACAGCAGAAAGCATGCAAGGTTACTAATGCATTCCAAATCCTTATTGGAGGCTAAAGCACTTAAGATTTGCTCTGTGGGTTTCATGTGTGCGCACCTGAATTTCTGGGGGGGTCAGAGGTTTCCAGTTGTTGGCTTTGAGCTGGTGGAGTTCGTCAAACTTCAGGCTAATGTTCTCGATGGACAGCTGGAGCATGTCCCAGAAACCCGCCAGATCCTGGGAGACGGGCCGCGGGTGTGCATTTGGATTCTGACGTATACACATGAACACAAGCATGCAGACAAATACTGTTTATATGCCTGATTACTCACAGCTTTGGTTATTGGTTTTTCTACTGGCACATATTTCAAGGGGTAGCGTTTATCAGACACTTAGCACCATACTGTAATAAGTGGAAAATGGGCTGCTTTACAGTATGTGCTTTGACAACTACAATACCCCTTGTTTTTCTTCAAGCGAGGATGAAACAGCTATTTTTTTTAATCTTTCACTTTTTAGCTCTGTTTACTTGCTAGGTGTCTGGATTTTGTTCATGGCTGGCAGTGTAACAGGCCAGTGTACAATTGACTTTTCAGACTTTAATTTGTGGGAAATTTCTGAAAATCATATCCATCTTCCTTCCACTCAACTTTGAGTTGGTCTATCACAAAAAAAACAAACAAAAAAAAAACATTAAAATACATTGAAATGCTTTTGCCATGTGACAAAGGAATATGAATACTTTCAGAAGAGAGGCTATCTTCCTGTCATTTAATAGGCAGTTATACAGAGGAAAACAGAAAGCAAAACCCTCCACAATTTAGTTTCAATAACTAGTGTTTTTTTTTGTTGCATAAGACTGTGCAACAAAGGGTATGGAGTTCAATGCACATACAAGTCTTTGAATTCAAAGATCCATCATCATCAGGCTACTTGTTAAATTCAGTAAGATATTTTCTATATGTGACAGATGGAATAGATGGAATGTCTATGCTGGATGCATACTAAATGACTGCTAGTCTGGCCTGTCAGCATGATTTGTGCAGGATGATGTCAGTGTAAAGAGGGGGAGGGGGCTACAGGAGGACGGCATGCAGAGGATGAGGTGACACATACCAGATTCTCCTCACACAGCTCCCGGAACTGCTGAAACTTCTGGGACATCAGCAGCTGGGCACTCCCCACTGCACTGCGGATCTTCCCTAGGACTGCAGAAAAAAAAAAGACAGAAGCACATGCATGCACACGCACACAGACATACCAGACACACACGCACGCAATTCACAATGCAATTACTCACAGAGCTGCATACTGCAGGCATGCTGCACCACTTACAGAAGGGGAGGTGCATTGGTAATGTAACAAAAGGACGGGTGCTTTAGAGGATATAATCCATCCTGGAGAATTGAATATTTGCTTAAATTCCACATTTAAATTCCCATATTGCACATCATTTACCAGACAAGTTAAAATGCCACATTTAGAAGAGTCAGAACCTGAGAAGGGGAGTAATGAATCGGCACTAAGTCTTCAGCTCCCTCAGGGTGTTTGTGTATGCGTGTGTGTGTGTGTCTGGTAGCGTGGGATCTGGGAAAACATAACCTTGAGACACCCTCCCTGTTCTCTGCGCTCTGTGAAAGAATCTCTTGCCTGGAACCAAAAACACTAGCTGCATAAGCAATGACATTTTCAGTAAGGCATGAAATCAGCTGCACAGTAAGGACAGGTATAAATACAGGGCCTCCTGCCTGGGGGCTTGTTTGCTCACACTGGTATGACCGTGCTCTCAGGAGCTGCTCATGGGTTTCTTCAAGATCAAATACTGGCTCTGGAGCAGCACTGAGGGCTGCACTGTTTGGGTGGAAGATCATTACACAGACTAGAAGACACATGTGGGGCTGGGGCCGGCAGTGGCCTATTGATAAGTATGCACGGTATGTCTGCAGAGGCCAGAGGGCCTGAGACAGGAACAAGAAGCTATTGTGGTCCATACCACGAATGCCTGCACCCTCTAAATCTAGGGAGGATACAATGATGGGAAAACACATCTAATACTATTGTACAACTGATATTCCTGTCTTTATGTGACATTTACATCAAATGATCTAACTTACCCTCATCAGGCAGCTCATTCTCCACCTCATCCTGCTCCATCTGTCGGCACCAGCCCTCCATACGTTCCGTCTCAGCTTGCAGTAGCTTGAGGAACCAGCGGCCGTCACGGGGGCACACCGACCTGCTCACGGCCTCCAGGGCCTGCACTGCTGCCACCGGCTCGGGCACGGTGTCCATCCAGGGGTCCGGTGGAGGCAGGATGGATGGGTCGAAGCCCACCTCACCATACTCATCTGCAGCACAGGCGTGGTAGTGGTTCCCAGAGCCCTGGATGCTGACGGTGGAGGTGGCGGCGTCGCGGGAATGCTGGCGTGGCATGGTGGCATACTGCCGCAGCGGGAGCTCAGGGGCATCGGCTGGGTCATCGAGGTCGGCCTGCACAGCTGTGGTCACGCTGTTGGACCGGGTCATCCTACGGTGACTAGAGACAGATGCAGAAACATGGTAAGGTATTAGAGTTCATGCAGTACCTAGCAAACGTATTCTTACCCCTTGATCTTTTTAAAGGTTTCACCATGTTAGAACCATAATGGTATTTTCTAGAGATTTTTATGCGGCAGCCACAAAGTAGTGCATTATTGAAAATTGGAAGAGAATTTCTACATGATTTTCAATATATTTTATAATCCAAAATCTGAGGAACCAGCGGCCGTCACGCTGGCCTATATTTTAAAGATATTATGTAGAAGATGCTGTAAACGTGTAAAAGAATCTGCTATGGTCAGATGAAAAATCAGTTCCACTCCATATGACCCTAAACACAGCACTCTTACTTTGAAACATGGTGGAGGCAGTACTATGCTGTTGGAATATTTTTTCTCTTGCTTGCTTTGCATCATTTTCTGTTTTCTACACAAATATGGATTTGTGTTATTCTGTTACATTAAATCCAGATGAGAGAGATGATAATAAGTGGCACTAAAATGTAACACTTTTGATCTCAATCAAACATTATGAAACATGACGGAGGCAACGTCATGCTGTGGAGACACAAAATCTTATTCTGCACGTCTATATGTGTGGTGGAGCGTTAATATGGGAAATCACACATCTGTTTGTTGGCTTCTCACAAAAAATCACAATAAAACTAAATGGATCTTTGAGATTGTAACATAAAATGTAAATCTGGAAGAGGTGTGAAAGCTTTTGTAAGGAATAGTTTGTTATTCTCTTTTCATGCTGCAGCCAACTCATTAACATGATGTTCCTGGAGGGGCTGCCGAGAGTGAAAAATTGAAATCATCATCACAGCGATCTCGCCACAGATAGTGATGAATAGCTTTTGTAGTGCAGATCGTTTTAAGCATGTGTGTGTGCATAGGTAGTGTTTTGTCACCTGTCTCATTCAGGAGCAGCAGTGTGTGCAAACATCTGTCATACCGTAAGGATTGCTGCGCAGCCGACGTGCACACACAGGGTACAAGGCTTGAAAAACATCCTCATTCACACACCTGGGAGGCTGCGGTGTAATGTTTGGCTCTGAAGCGCTGTGCCACTGCCTGCTAGGCTTAGCTAAGTTCTCCATACAATGTGACTGTGAAGCCACACACGCATAGACAAAGCTCTGCTTAACAGACCAGTAATGAACAATATCTAGGAGGGATGTGGGCGTTAGGTTTGCATGGATGCAATGGACGCACCAGTGACTCAGTAGCTAAGTCTATTCAAAGCGCTCTGACCCAAACACGACCACAGTCTTCTCACACAAGAACCTAAGCTTGACCTGCCTGTACGATCGACCAGAACTCCATCACCTCTGCCTCAGCCCATCTCCGGATGAACACTCCTCCTCCAGAAGCATTCATCTTCAGTCCCCCACCTTCTCTCCCTCATTTATCCCTCCTCTTGTGTGAGCAGGAGCAGGAGAGCAAGACCAGGGGGAGTGGCAGAAAGCAGATCAAACAGCGTGTGTGTTTGCTCTTCGTGTGTGCATACAGGCGGCCCTGGTGTGTGTAAGTATGTGTGAAGAGCAGTTAAAGAGTAACTGCAGCGGGCAGGTGTTCACTTCTAATGACTTCAGCTGAATTTCTACAACTTCCTGCAGGGGAAGAGAGAGGAGAGGCAAAACACAGCCTACACAGGTAGGTGTATTGAGTAAAAGAGGCCACGAACAAGAGGAAGAAAGGCTTTTAAGGAGAAAAGCCAATAAATGAGGACAACATCTAAGACTTTTAAACAATATTTTCACATATAGCCATTTCACAACCAGAAATTTCAATATATTTAATTGGGAAACCAATAATTTAGACTGCACATTACCCTGAACATGCCAGGATGTAAGTATGAAACAGAGATGGCACTATCATGCTGTCGGGATAACTTCCCCACACTTGTAGAAAACATTTAGAGATTTAGAGAATTGGGTTGTTTTTAACTATTTTTCCCCCATAACACATGAAACTAGATGGTGCTGAAGCTGGCTTCCAACTCAGAAACATGGCAAAAGGAATAAT
Source organism: Phalloptychus januarius (assembly GCA_902982915.1). Lineage (NCBI taxonomy): Eukaryota > Metazoa > Chordata > Actinopteri > Cyprinodontiformes > Poeciliidae > Phalloptychus > Phalloptychus januarius. The sequence continues at coordinate 6,230,690 of CADWAE010000362.1, forward strand.
AGAATAATACCGCACTGGATTATTCTAGAATACCAGATTGGCTTTAGTGATATATATTTTTTGGCATCTACATCCAATCCAGTTCAAGAAACTTGAGTCCAGTTTGAAACCCAATAGAAGTATCTTAGAGGCCAAAAAAGCCATAAAATGACACCCTTTTCTTTTTTGAATGACTTTGTCTTTATTTATTTTTTTATTAAAATGATCGGTGAGTTGGACAAGTCGTGGTGATCAAACCCAAAAATAAAGGCCATCAAATAAACATAAATAAATGCAAATGGCTCCTCATCTTCAGACAGTACCGATTTGATTAGATTTTTCATTTGTTAAATAATGAGATATGAAGTGAAGCCAGAAAACTTAAACTGATTTTTCCACTCTAAGTTTTTATGCACTTATCCTGCCTTGGATGATTATAAAGTTCTGTACTTCTCTTCAGACAGTTTAGGAACCCTGTAAATACAAGGCAAATAAGCCAAAAGGATAGAAATTTGTGTCTGTAATGTGACCAAAAGGAGGACTAGTTCAATTGGCATTAATACTTTCAACAGGAACTGTAAGCACAAAGATGTAATTGATATGTTAGATTTTGTACAATTGCTTAAATCACAAAATATTAGAAAAACTGAAACATTTGTATTAATGTAAAACAGAAGAACTGAGTGACTGATAACAGAAAAACACATCCATAAAGTGACAGCTGAAAGGATGAGATTCCTTGTTGTGTTCTCAGCTTAAAGTCAGATGTCAATACCATAGTCAGTAAGTTAACAATGAAAAGGCAGTGACGCCAAGCTGTCTGTTACAAAGACATTTCCTGACTGGCTTAGTCGCTGTAGAGCTCAGACTGCAAAGCCATCTGCCACCAAAACGTCTAAACCCTCTCCTGAAAACTCAACACTTTGCTGTTTTTCAGCATGTTTTAAAATATTCTCCACAAAGTTGCTATGTCTTACAGAAAGAAATAAGCGGGTAAGTTGGAGCATTTCCCGACATTTAAGAAGAAAACAAAGTCTTCCAGTTTGGTTGGTCATTTTCTTTTTTTACATTTCTTACATCTAAAACATCTTAAGCAAACCAAGGAAGTAGATGCATGCCAAAGGGTAAATAAGTTTATATAAACCACAAAAAAAATGCAGTTCAACTAACTCTAAACATTAACCGAGAAAGGAAAAGAAGGGCTCTGTGCTGCATAACATCCCACGCTGCCAAGACAGACTCGAAGGTGTCTGCATGAGTTAATATTTGGCTTGGCGACTCATGGAAATCCGAGCTTGGCTGATCAGTTGAGACCTAGTCTTTGAGGAAATCCCCTCACATTCTCAGACACTGTTCAAGTGTATATTTGAAAAAAAAAAGTGCTGGACTCAGCTCTCCCAGGGATCTTTGAGTGTAGCTGATCTCTTTTAAATCTAGAAGTTAACAGCACCTTGACAACAGAGGTAGAAAAAAAACCTTGTACCGGTCACTGAATAGAAGTACACTGTATTGACTGGAAGAATACAAGTGGACAAAGAGTGACAAACGGTGTGCAAGCTGGGCTGCTCGTCCTGAAACCGAGCAAGAAAGAAACTCTGTCTCTCTGAGGCAAACAAACCCAATAAAACACCCTCCCTCTGCTTTCTCTCTCCTCTGTCCTAAACATACACAAACACAAACCCTTAAAGTTGCCTGAATCACAATGTGTTGAGCAACAGATGGCTGTCAACTCTTCCCCCTCCCCCTTCTCAGCTCGCCCCACATCCTCTGGCCCAGCTGTCGCTTGGGGCCCCTGGATGAGGGGACTCTGACACCAACCTCCCTTAAACTGGGGACAGCTGCTGAGGAGTTGTCAGTGTGAAAGGAGGGGTGGGAGACAGAAGCTTGCAGCCCATACCACAATCCCTATCTGTCTAAACAGGCCCAGTCCAAACAGACCATGCCTCCCCTTAGGCTGATCCGGTTTCTCTCTTTGTGCCCCCCAACTCACCATCGGTCATCTTCCACCTGAATTCCTATGGACTGGAATTTCGATTGCTCGTCTGTTGGCCCTCCTTCCTCCGGGTCCACCTAGGAGGAGGGAAGAATCTGTCAACACGGCAGCCACGTTTTATTTTCAGACGCGTGATTACAAGTTTTGCTTTCTTCAAACCTGAATCCCGATGGAGAGGCACTTTCTGAGCGCTTCTCTCTGCGCCTTGCTGTCAGCCGTGACAGAGGTGGTTGCCGTGGCGGTGATGGTGATGGTGCTGTTGGTGACATGCTGGCTGGCGGGGCCGTGTACCTGAGCGTTGGCTGCCTCGATGGCCGCCGTCAGGGCTTTCATGCTGTCGATGCTCTCGGTGGAGTTGGAGAGCCCCTGCTGGGAGCTGATGCCGGCCCGCTGGCTGGAGCCTCCATCCATGTATGCATCCTGGGCTGACTCGGTGCTGCTCTGGGCCGTTATGGAGATGAATGGTTTGGACGGGGTGGTCCTTGGCGGCACAGGTGGAGGCGTCTTTTTGTATGTTGTGATGCATGATGACACTGCAGAAAAATAGGAAAACAAAAAAAATAAATATATTCATATCTGGAGAATAAATGAATGTTGCAGACTGACAGTAAATAAAACCATAAGGTAATGATGCATAAAAAGCTATAAAATAAACATTACATTTGCATAGTCTCAACTTTGGGGGTGAGTTTATTTTTAAAATGAGCACATTTATGCAGTGTGCACGCGTGTGTGTGTGTAGGTGAAGAAGGAAAATCTAAATCTCTGATTCAACTTCTTTAAATTCCTATGAAATAAATATCTTAAGTGTTTTGAACTACACTGCATTCATTATGTTAATCAGTGCCTATAATTTTTTTCCATCATGATCTGTGATGCCCTAGGGTGTATTCACAATGTGAATAGTCCATTCTCTATTGTGATTCCTCAAAATGGGAAAAACAAGATAAGCTTTCATTCAAATGTGTGATTTGAATAAAATACTTATGTTTCTACCACTCTCCCTAAGCTTCAGTAACTGATTCACAATGGATCTACATTAGGGATGCACTGATTGGCCTTTATCTGTCCAGAACTGATTTTATGGAAATAGCACTTTTGAATCCAAGTATCTTCAGCAATGTTATTTGCATAGGAACTGTTCCAAAATTTTTCTGCATCAATTCGCCATCAATAGTCCAAGTGCTGTAGTCACGTTAACAGTAGATTAGGGGCAAATTTGACAAATCGGAGATGCATCTTATAATAGGATTAACATGTGAGCGACTTGACCCACTGATCTAAATGGTTAAGCTCTCTACAAGCTGACTGCATCTAAAACAATTTGGTAATGCTGACAAAATGTTTGCTGCTGATGAATCTGTCTGTTGTTTGCACAAGTAATTACTACAGAGGTTAATTGACACCATGAAAATCAACAACAGAGATCTATTCAACCTGAATAAATATCTTTAAAAAAAAATATAATGAGAGCTGTCTTCTGTAACACGCTCATTCTTTCTGTCAGCATTCCCTCCTTCTCATGTTGCAGCTACAGGTCGTGTACAGACAAAGGAAGCTCTCACACACCCTGACTCAGAAGCTTGTCTATAGAAACACTCCAGCAGACAAAGAAAACACAGCCTGTCTGTGGAGAGACCAAAATGGCCATCTCCTAACAACATTATGACTTGGAATCCCGTTTTCCCTGTAATGGTGCTGTCATCAAAACTAGGTCGCGCTCTCTCTGTGCTCTGCGGCAAAAGTAGGCCAGCGGGTTTCCTGGCTCTCTTTTAATCCCTGTAAAAGACAAACATCCTACCCTGGTGAGATTGGCGCTCTGCATGCAGCAGACAACCTGTTGCCAGCCACACCCAGGGCCAGTAGCTGTGTCTAAAAACTATTAGAGCCGAGGATCTTGTTTGCTTTGTGTCCTGACATAGTGAAGGAGATGAGAGGAATGACTTCATCATGATTTTGATTTGCCTGAGTCATCTGCCGCCTCCAGCTGCAGCAGTGATTGGATGATCCCAGACAAGAGTTCAGTCAGACCTTGACAGGCTGGAAATGTACCTCAGATGATCTGCACTGTGCTGAGATCATGTTTGACAATGTGAGTGTCTATAATGACAGCATAACGGAAAAAAAGACTCCATGTATTCATGTCAACAACTGAATGTCATCTGCTTGAAATGTGAGCAGGAAACTCAACTTGAACAATTAGAGGATGCATAAAGTAAGCAAACCACAACATGGCCTTATTTTGAAAGCACATTGTGTCTTTAAAAATGTGTGACCCCTGAACTATTTAAGAGTTTTTGAGTATACATCCACACAAGTAAGTGTGCTTTATTTGGATTTCATGTGATACATCAACACATCGTAACGCATAGTTCTGAAGTAAAAGGAAAATAATATTTATTCGTTTTTTGGAAACAAAAATCCCCAAATTTTGAATTTTTATTCAGACCCTTCTGGTTCAATGATTCTTTCAGACCAATTTTTCTGCAATCACATTTGCAAGTATTTTGGGGCATCTCTACCAGATTTTTACATGCAGAAACTGAAATTGTTTTCTATTATTTCTTGTGAAATAAAGATAAGTCAGATTAGATGGAGTATGTTGACCTACCAGGGTAAACTCTGTTGCAGCCTCAAACCATCAGTATTGCTTTGTTTAACTCCATCCATCTTTCCCAACAAATCTCTGACCAACTAGCCTGTCTGTGCTGAAGAACCCACAGCGTAATGACCTTCTCTCAACAATGACTTTATCCTGACAACTTTTCAAATCGCAGATTTGTGGGGTGGATAGCTAGCAGTTGTCCAGTAAACAGATACTCCAAACTGAGAAGAAGACCTTTGAAGTTCATCCATAATCACAAACTCTAATTTATGCTCAACCTGTCAGTGTAGGTGGATGATCCTGTCTTGGTAGATTTTTGCAACTGCGTCATACGCTGTACTAACAGAGACAATAAAGACCCTGGAGATGTTCAAACTTTGGGAAATTGTTCTGTAGCCTGATCTTGCTTTGGATTTCTCCACAACTTTATTCCACAGCCATCTGGTGTGCTACTTGGTCTCGCTGTTAGTTCACTAATGTTCTCTAACAAACCCCTGAGAACTTCAAAGACAAGCTGTATTTATACTGAGAATAAATTACACACAGATGGTCTCCATTTAATAAGTAATGATTCCACTTGGTTACGTCTGATTTTATTCAAGGTTATTAAAAATCAAAACATGCCTCAGAATTTAACAAGTAAAAAACTGGAGAACAATCAATCATTTTTATTTAACTTTACATTTACGTGCAATACTTTGTGTTTTTCTATCAAATACAACACATGGAAGTTTGTGGTTGCACAGAAGAAACATCTTAAAAAGGAATACGAATATTTTTGTTAAGCACTGCAACCGCCCCTTTAGGTAAAAATTGGAGGGGGAAAAAAGAAACGACAAAACACATGCAGATGCACTGAGGGAGAGGGTGAGGTCCTGCCCCTATCAACCAGGAGGTTCAAAGGATAAAATGTCAGCTGCTTTCAGACAATCTATCCCCTGAAGTAATCTAAAAGTCACACATGAGGGTGTGTGTGTGTGTCTGTGCACTCCTCTCAGGCCCTCAGAAGAGTTAGAAGGTTTTCATCCGCTCAATAAAGCACTATATGAAACCGGAGACGACAGGGTAGCGTCCCACCTAGCTGTCAGGGCAAGAGCCAGGGACTCCAGAGAATGACAAGCGGTTTCAAATGCTAAGTCAGGTTAAGTAAACACACAGAAGAGTCGGGACAGGCCCACGCACACATGAGCAAATGCGCAGGTCTGCGCTGACACAAGCCAGCGTAATGTTTCAGCTTCTCAACATCAAGATGGAGGTGGGGGGTAGTGCAGACTTCCTGTCCGTGAAATGCTCTCCATCCATCAGGAGGCATTGTCAACAATGTGCCGGTGTGTGCAAGGGACTATGTTGGCGTTTTAAGAAAATTCCAGTGATGAAAACAAGTGAATCCCTAAATTTGTTCCGGCCTGACTGAAGTGAGAGGAAAACAACTGTCTTGATAAGACACGGGGCAGGGAGAAGGAGGGTGTGAGGTCAAGTTTCCCATAGTTTCCACCGATATGACAAAACAGTTTGGTTCTGTTGCAGAAGTGAAGGCGCTGGGAGAAGTGCACTGCGCCCAGACCTCCCACGTGCAGAGACGGTCAAGGACAGAGCAAAACAGGAATGCGACACAGGATTCCATCAAATCCTCTCATGATAATTAAGGAAAGATCTCCTCACCTAATAATATCAAAGACCAAACAGGAGAGAGTACTTATTCTCCTGCATGCAAACAGAAAAGGACAGCATTCTCACTTCATGGAAATGGTCTTGAGGAATTTAATCTCTTCCTCCCCCTCACAGAGGTAGCTGCAGCCTGCTGTGAGCATTGTCATCCCAAAAGGGGAGAGGAGTTTGTGAATGACAAAATTCTAGTGTCTCCCTGCCAAATCTCTTTTTATTTGACAAATGCTTCAAAAGTCTCATGCCGACAAACTGGTGTGAATAGTGGCTCGTTTTTTTTTTCTTCTTTTTGGCAGAGCACTCTCCCCTCCCTTGGCTTTGATAATATCAAAGAAAGCCTTCTTCCCTCCCCCGGGACAAAGCGGCCTCCATTCATTTTTCTAGCCCCAGAAACAAAAACAGAACTTGCCAATCCTGGAGCCCACCTCTTTATTTGACTCACAGATTACTGTGTCCCACTCTGCGTGTCTGCCTAGGTGTGCGCTGTTTCCTTTGTTTTAATCACTGTGCTCAGATTGAAGGCAGGCAGCTGCTTTGTAACGTCCAATCTGTGGATCTGTGATAGGCCACTTCAAAGAGCAGATGGTTTGGTTTAAGAGGGCTGGCTGAGTTGGTGGAGGAGCGAGCGAGCTCCCCCGTGCGGAGGCCAAGGAGAAATCCACTGCTAGCCAAACAAATGCAAAGATAAAGAAAAGGGGGTGGATGGTGAATGACTGACAGCTGAGCCCAGCTGCACTCTGTTTGGGGGTGAAGGTCTGTAGGGAGGGTGGTGAGCTAAGAGAGAGGGAAAAATTGAAGTAGATTGACGAAAAAGAGGAACAGGAGGGATGAGGATAAGTTACGGCCCGACTGTCTGCTTGCTCTTTTTGTCCATTTTTCTGTCTTCTCTCTTTTTGTCTGTCACACTCCCTCACACAGGCTCCCACTGTGAACCAGCTGGAGTCCTTTGTAACAGTGTCACCATGGTGAAACACAGCAACACAAGGTTTGCCAGTAGGCCCGGTGTTGTACCAGCAGCAGGCAGAGGAGAGCTTCTCTTGGCCATTTGGGACACTACACCGAGCGCCAACCAACAAGAAAACACAGCAGGAACGCTGGCCTGACAGCCAGCATAACACTGACAAGAAATAAAACAGAAAGCAGCATGTCTCATGCCTTGAAGCATCCGCTTTGTGAAGCTGGTTGCGAAAACTCTCCCAACCAGTTTGTCTTGGATGCTATTCAAAAAAATAAAAAATAAAAAAAAAAAAAAAAAAAAAGGCTTGTTCTTCTGTTTCTAGGGCAGCTTCACAGAATGACAATGACGTTACAAGGTTCACACTGTGCAACATTACACCATTGTTGGGAACAGAAAGGCAACAGGCACTACATGGCAGATGCTACTTGATTAGTTTATTGTTGCCTGGGCGCAAACACTGTTATGGATGTGTAATTATGCCTCAGAAATAAATTCAGTAGAGTTATGTAATGTTGAATATTATGATTGATGGGAAGTTTGTGTTGTTCTGTTTTTCTAGAGTACGAATGTGACATGATACTATGTCACTTAGTACATCTTGGTAAGAAAGACAAATGAACATGCCATCCAAATTAGGAATATGTGTGCTGATCTTCAGAAATCAGGAAACAGACCTTTCTTCCATACAATGCTACCCTGCTGTCAGTGCTGACAAGGTAAATTTAAATCCTCTTTACCTCCTAAGGCAAGTAAAGAGGACTTACTCACCTGTAAGAGAATTCTACAGGTGAGTGGCTATTTTGTCATTTTCTGATGTCAACACATCTGAATTACTTGAATGGCAAACTCTCCTGTCTTTCCTGTTTTGAATGGTGGGCTGCTATGTCATGTTATATTTATACATCAGGGAAAAAGCAGGTCAGGGATTACAAATGTTAAAATTGACCAAACACCCTGATCAATTTACAAAAGTAAAATATATACTGAAAAGATTATCATACAGTAATGTTAGACAGTACCACCATTTTTTAATTTCAAAACAAGTACTTGTTAATGTATGATTAGTTTCCCAAGACTAAAAAATGCACTCAAATTAGAGAGTTTTCTGAAATTTTTAAATGAGTTTTATGTCTGTTCACAAGCACAGAAAAAGGCCCTCTAAATGTTGCATACAATAGCCCCTTTAAAAAGAACCTACTGATAGCTCTCTGAGCCACCTGAAAGTCCCTCTGAAAGCCTCATGTCAGTCTGCAACTCTTAGCCTGCAGAGGCCAGAGGTCACACTAGAGGGTTTCTGCTCTCCAGATGCCTGAGATCTCAGACACAATAGCTCACTGTGTGCACCTATGTGCATGTGTGAGCATGAGGGGAAGGTGGCAGTCTAAGAGGGCTTTTTAAAAGGAGTATATTTAGCATGTGTGAGCGCTGGTTGGGGAGGAAGTTATAAACATCCTGTGCTAACTTTTGCACTTTTTTCCTTCTTTGAGATAAACTACAGCTTGCATATCACTGCAAAGCTTTGGTTTGTATGTAAATGCAGTGTCATCTGACTGGCAATGATATCAACAAAGCTGGGCTGCCCTTTCTGACACAAACCTGTGTCAACAGCGGTCAACTGCCCCGCCAAGCTATTCAATCTCTAAGATAAGAGTGTGTTTACAACTGTCGGCTGCCACTAAATATGGGAGCCAATTGTGTGGTGTTAAGCAACAGGTCTACTTCACTTAACCTACTTTCCTATGACCCAAGTTGAAACTAAAAGCCTTGTTACCTCCATGCTTCTTTAATGGCTTGAGGCTTTCCACGCCAAGTACAGTGACAAGCTGAATTTTAACAATTTGAATCAAATTGTTATCAGTTTGAATTTAGCGCAATGTCTAAGTTTTATTAGTCTATGTAAATATGATGTATGCAGATGATTGTTTGATATATTTTTTAAAATATGCATTATTTTACTGCAAGTTGTTTTGAAAACAGTATCACTGGCAACAGAAAAAGTCAACTCTGTAGAGAAATCCTTGATGTAAATCTAAAAATATGGAGCATTCAAAATACAAAAAAGACTTTTCCCACATGAAGGTCAACTGCCTAACTGGCATCCCAGTGTCTAACTGGGGAGATTCTCCACTGGAAAAGGGTAACGTTAGCATCATCAGAAGGTACTAATAGTCTCTTGTTTTCTTCCCATTATCTGTATTTGAGAGCCATTCAACTTTTATTGTAATTTGTTAAGACTTATCTTTGGAATTATTATTCAACAGTGTGAAAACTCCCTACTACTTCCTATAACATAAATTACACCCGCAAACAATTCTAAGAAACATTGCAAATGTTGCACAAACATTATTTAACACTTTTTTTCAATACAACTTACACTAAGAGGTTGTTCTTGCAAAGTTTTCCCAACATTTGGCATTTGCAAGAAAATCTCGTTAACTTTAGCACAAGTGGTTCCCATTAGCAAAATCCAGAAGATCTGATCCCAGATATCAGTACAAGTGAATAAAGCAGGAGTGGAGACTGCATGTTTCCAGTGGTGATTCTCTGCCAATGTCTCTGGCTAGACCTCACTTCATGAAGGGGTTTTCACATAGTAGACCTGCTCTGTCACAGCTCCAGGCCGCTTCGCATTGTTCTCCACTCCTCCTTGGCAACGGCTTTTCCCTGACTAGCCCATAACTACGTGAAGAGACACATCAGTCTTCTTTTACTGTTCAAAAGACCTGCCTTTAGGGGACTCAGAGATGGAGAGAGAAAAAGAGAGAGCATAGTCACCCATTTAAAGGGGAGAAAAAAGTGAGAAAAGGTAGAGACAAAAAGAGAACGGGACAAAGGGGTTATTTGGCCGTGCTGTTTCCTTCAGCTCATGTACATTCCAGCAGCCTTGTGGGGCATAAACTTGTGGTTTAGCCAAAACACTAAAGCTAACACACCCACACATCTCACGCATGCTTTCACTAGTCTCATTTCCCAAAGCATTGCTCACCGACTGACTGATACTTTAAAAGCATGGCTGTCTCACTGTGCTGAGTGACACATCAGATGTGCCGGCAGCAATTCCAGTGGCAAATGTAAGGAGTCCAGCATAGCTGAGGGCAAAATCATGTAGCTGGAAGAAATCAGTCAGTCATTAAACGAAACTGGATTTGTTACTGAGGCTAAAAAAGGTCTGAATATGTGACTAGTTAACAGCAAGTGAGTTTTGATGAACACATTTTGTTTTGGAGGGAGCAGGGGGTGAAGGGAGGGAGGTTTTTTTAAGTTGATGACACAAAGCAATTAGAGTAGAGTAGAAAAGTAAAAATAACCAGAACACCAACAACTCCTCACTGTCTTGAAGTAGCAAACACAGCTGTGGCCATACATCACTGTCCACTAGGGATGTAACAAGATCTCAAAAGATTAAAACACCACTATTATTCTCACAAAGTGAAATCTGCTACTTGTGTCCTTATAGGAGCTAACGGTTATGTGTTTCAAGTTGCTAGCCAGTATGTTTTCTTATCTTGAAGTAAAAAATGAAGTAGTTGTGTTCTGTTATGCTCTGTTGTGTTGACACTATCAGTTGAGAAAGACCGCTTGTAGAGTCGACCATCCATATTCGGTTAGAAAAAGCACTGAAGAAGCTATTAGCACTTTTAAGTCTTTGAGTAGGAATTTGTCATTGGTGACAGCAGCAAAAGTTTGTCACCACGCTAGGCTGTCATTTCCATCCCCCGCTTCTTGTGTCTTGGTCGTTATGTCCTTGGGTAAAATCCTTTACCCACTTTGCCTGCTTTCAGTGGTCAGAGAAAACCTAATTTCTGTCAAACTGTCCCAAGGCAGCTGTGGCTACACTGTAGCATCAGTGTGTGAATGTGTGCGAGAATTACTGAATGTAGTGTAAAGTGCTTTGGAGTTCTCTGGGCTAGAAAAGGACAGATTCCATATAAGGCTTCTAAATAATCAATGCATCCAGCTTAAAGGAGGCATGAAATGTTTAACTTGCCAGAATAAGATGAAACAAACAATATTTTGCGGAAAATTAAGAATGACATTTTTGTTGTAGCCATGTTCGCCAAATTTTGGGGAGGGTTTCAAAAAGGATTTCAACTGTGTCTACTGAATCGCTTTTCAGAGAACAATTTTGTTCAGTTAACTATTTTTATTTAAAGTAAGAGCTGCACAACTGCAGTTTAATTTATTTTATGTCACTGAAATAGATCTTAAATTTATCAATTGTATGTGTCAAGAAATACTTATGACTAATAATGTGAATAACATTCTGACAGTAGTTTCAACCTCTTCAAGACAATTAAATATTTTACAAATATTTTTGTAATATTTCCTTTACACCTCATCCAGATTGTGACTTTTTAATTCTTCTGCTTTCCATCACAATATTGCTAAAATGTCGGTCTCTTAACTTGTTACCCAATAACATGTACAAGCTTGTCTGGTCTACTGTTCACCACATATAAATCCTAACAGTTTTGTAGCAAAGTGTAGAAAAAAAACCCCTCAAAAAATTAGCACAAACCTCTGAAATAAACCACACGTAAGAGGCGCAAAGGAATCAGCCTCAAGGGCCTAAACACAATGCCGATGTCGTGTCATTACATGAAAGATTGCTGCGCTCGCTGCAGCTGTTATTTACATATAAATGCAGCAGAATGTGGTCAAAAGTTCACTTCTTTCAGCCTCCTGCTGCAATCTCTCTAGGGACTCACAACAAAAGACAAAGTAAATCCTGTGTTTTAAAATTTCAAAAAGAAGAAATTGTGACTGCAAGTGCGCCAAGTTTACTTTTTGAAGAATGCAGTAAAACATCAGTGTTGGTGCCTGTTTTTATTTTTTTCCCCTGTTGCATTCCTTTCCTTCTCTCCCCTCTGTTTGACGTTCTTTGTCCTGACCACTTGCACATGGAGCGAGGCTGGAGGGGGAGAGAGGAGACACTAGCAGCCTAATCCACTGCCAGAGGCATACTTAAGCCATCTGAGCCCAAAACCAAACGTCAGGCCTTCTATGAGAGAGCAGGCGATGGGAGACTGGAAGGTTAGGAGAGAGAGGAAGAGGAAAACGAGGCAGACAACAAAAAAGGCAGGAGGTAGAAAAGAGGCGGGGGAGTGGAGGGGATTTGGAACAAGAACCAGGCAACGCTGGTGCATAAAGTTTTTCGTGGTTTCCAGTCCTGACCTTGTGACCCTATATATCCTGTTGAAGGAGGAGGAGGACGGAGAGAGGAGGAATAGGGATCAGATGGCAGCTGTAGGTCCTGGCTGGGTTTGTTAGTTTGGAGGAATGTGCGCTGAATAAAAAGCATATTTTTCTGGAAAAATATGAATTACTGAGCTGATACATCAGTGCTGGGTCTGTCTGTCTGAGGTGTGACTTTTCACACCAATCTTCCCTTCTCACTTCCTGCGTATTTACATTCACTACCTGCATAATCTGACTGAGGACTGGGGAACAATGGTTTCTCCAGCATTCCCACTCTCCTGCCGAGAGCTGTCGTTTGTCTCCTGCATTCCTTTCCCCATTCATTTCTCTCTCCCTCTGCAGAAGAGAGAAAGAGAAAAAACCCCTCCTGCTTCTCTTTACATGGAGGAGGGGACTGAGAGCATGTTTTAAAAATCTTGAGCCAAACTCCCCCTCCTCCTCCTGTTTTACTTGGTTAGTGAAGCAGCAAAGCGTTAAGAAAGGGAGGAGAAAGAGGGGATGCATTCTTTCTCTCTTTTTCTGTCTCTCAGTACGTATCAGGGTTGAGTTTGTGGCTTATTTTTAATGACTGGTTCAAAAAAAAAAAAAAAAAGAAGAAAAAAAAAAGAGTGGGGAAGGGAGGAGCTGGGTCTCTTCCCCCGCCGGCCGCCGCTCGCACACAGACTTCTTGCTCAGTCATATTACTGTAGCCGAGTCTGGGACTCTCACAGAGAAGTCTTTAATTTGCACTGGGGCCTGGCCTCCCACACCGAGCAGCCCAAACCACCCACTTACAGCCGTGCACCATTCCACCAAGCTACTCCGACAGATTCTGCTCTGAAAGCAACATGAACTTGGTAACCGCACCATTTAGCTGTCAAGCAGAGTTTCAAAACATTCAATATTCTGCAAAAAAAAAACAGCGCTGAACAGAAACATGTTTGTCCTCCCCTGCATGAAGTCTGACTATACAACCCGTTCCCTCATGTTTTTCATTCCCTGGGGCTTTAGGTTTGCAGGCCCTGCCCTGCCCAGTTTCAGCATGCAGGAGCCACGGGGATCATCCACAGTCAACACTGAGGAAATCCTTTCGGGGCTTTGCTTTTTCCTTTGCTCTTTCTGATGCCAAAACATGGGCAGGAAACAGGAGGAGTGGGACAAAGCGAACCCACCACACACCTGATGCACCAGTCGGTCCATTTACTTCTTTTCCAAACCTGGGAGGGTGGGTGCAATCCTCACTTTACTTTTAACTGGAAATATCTGCATGTGTGCTGACAGCAGGGGTGTGCACAGCCACAACCGTTCTTTTGCTGTTTGCTGTCACCTCCTCCTCTTCCTCCTCTTTGCGCCCCTCTCTCCTAATTTTTTTTTTTTCGAACTGAAAGCAGCAGGAGAAGCATGAATGACACTCTGATGCTTTGCTCTTCCTGTGTCAAAAGATATCCAAACGCCACTCTTCCTCCCTGAATGGCTATAATCAAAGCATTCCAAAGGCCCCTAACAAGCCAGGACCAATTAAGTCGTAAGTAAACATAAACACCCTGCAGCGACTGAAAAGAAAAGCTTAAAGTCCTTCTGATTTATCCTTTTACCTTTTATTCTGCTCACGAGCGTGCTCAGGCAGGTTACGGGCGATTTTTCAGGTCACAAAAAGACAAAGCTTTTTCTGAAAGGTTACGTGAGATCACATCATGTCACACCTTACGGGGCCGAATTCAGTGAAGCTGAATCAGATTACACAAGCTTTAATAGCCGCATGCTTACACACAGGTGTGACAATGGTGACATCTAGTGCAGAATCTGATAAAGATCCTGATTGACTTAAAAAAAAAACATTTTAACACCAAATAATCTTCAAGGTACAAGAAGGTGAGCAAGAGAACAAAAGACAAGAAAGTTCCAGTTGCTAAAGTCAGACATCTGGAGAATAACAGTTGATTTCTCTAAATGTAATTATCTGGTACATATAATCTTATTTTCTATCTCGTGTTGAAATTATGCTGCATAAAAAAAGAGATTTAATAATGTAATCTTGTAACCTATGGATCATTAGATTTTTATACATTTATTTAAAATCTTTATCAATCCTGATACATTTATCTAAATGGGAAACTTCTGCTAAATCACTTATTCCTTGTTGCACCTTTTACAGATATAGATCTGAGGGATATTATAAAAAATTATTTATTGTCAGGATAGCAATGTTAGTAACTAAAACAAAACAACTAAACTAAAACTAAACTAGCATAAAGATAAATTATGATGGGAGCTGAAAGTGAACATGTAGAGTATATTTAGCTAATTAAATGCCTAACTTTATCAAAAGATGATCAACATCTCTGTCTCTGAAAGCTAAACTCTTACGGCTATCTGAGATTTCTAAGTATGCCGGAAATCTATATTTAGATGAGAGAGGGAAAAAAAAGAAATTCAAAAGGAGGAAGATCTCCTTTTGATAAGTTCTCATGCCAGAAAACAGTCAAACTATAATTAAGCTTGTTGGAACTTTAAAGATCAGATGGTGATCTTACAATGAATAAAAGTATTCATATTTAAAATAAGTTCTTTTATTTTATGCCAGTTGGGCTCTGTGTCTCCACGTCTTTTAGCCCATTATTCTATGGCTCTTTTCTCCAGACTCTCATTGAGAGCACACAGAAGACATCACTTAAGATGACAGAGAAATAGACCAAATTTTTCTTTTTCCATTTTGTATCCCTGGCTAGAAGCAAAAAAGTAATGTCTCAGACAAGCACTGACTTTGTCAATTGCAGTAAAAAAGGAAGGTAGCATTAAGTTAAACACTTAATTATCTGTCACTTCAAAAGCTTATTGACTTCTAAACCTGCAGAATAAGACCCTTAATTTGAATCGAGTCATTTGACAGGCACCGACAAATATGAAAGAACAGTTTCTCTTCACACCTACACAAAACTTCGGATGTAAAAGTAAAAAAAAAAAAAAGAAAAGAAAAACATTCACACATATCATTTATCTCAATTTATCCAGCAGTTAACATTATACGTTGATAATGAGCTGTTTGAAAGAAACCGAGTGCTTTTTTTCTTCTTTTATTTTCTTTGTGTCAGTGAAAGAGCGACAGTGCAAGTTCCCACTGGCTCGCATTCTCAGACAGCCGTGACAGGACGAAGTAATTACCGAGTGGCTGACACACCAGCATGGTAAGGATTTATCTCCTCCAGGAAAAGAGATAGCCAAATCACAGTTTACCCACATCCAGCTCCCAGTTCGGGCTTGATCCCGCAGCTGCGAACCAAGAAGCCACACACAAACACTTTGACACCGTCCCATGTGCGCACACACCCTCATGCTCCAAAGCGAGTACAGCTGCCAGCCACGACTGAGACGGGCCGTCTTTATCTTTGTTTTTTTTTCCCCTCTCTTTCTATTTTATTTCACATGCAAGCAGTGCATGTGCGCAGTTGCGTCCCCACATGCCCCGACTTGGCCCTTGTTTCCTGTCAAACACACCTACTTGCACCTTCAAAGCATTGGGAATGACAGCATTACATACAGGTGTGTGAAGGAGACCAGAGGAGAGAGAATCCGAGAAATGGATGACAGACACAGAGCGAGAGAGTGGTGTTTAATTTATATCCCTCTTTGAATATAAATTCCCTCTTAGAAGATGGAGACTTTGATCCGCTCACACGCACCTGTAGTTTGCACGCAAAGACACACGCAGTTAAATCTGAGCCTTAACTGGCCCTGTAATTAAAGAGGAGAGCAGGAAACAAAGAAACCTATAAGTGTGTTTGTGTGTAACCAAGGAGCACAGAAGGCTGACGGAGCTCAAAATGCAACATCTTCACAAAAAGCGGCTTGATCTTCATGACTTGAAGGCACATATACATCAAGTGAAGCATGAATGTCAGTCATGACTCAGGGCTTTAATATCCAACAATGCTCACGCTGTATCTCAGAATCCATCTCTTATGTAAACACATTATAATTATGTCGACACAGAATCTGGGCCTACAAGATAATATCTTAGAGTGCTTGCAGGAAAAAAAAGTTATGTATTTCTCCATATTCAGATATCTCTTGCAGTGTTGCAACACAAATAGTTAGGAATGCAGCTCCCTCTAGTGGTGAAAACTGATACTTATTAAATTCAACAGCAAATGCATTGAAGAAATCAAATCAGACTTTAAGAGATTTTAAAATGCAACAGATTTTTAATACTGTTTTTTGGCATCTTCAAAAGCTCAAAGTATCGGCCTTCTTCTTGCTCTGACCATATTATAAGCCATTACAGTTGAGTCCATACATACTTGGACAATGACAAGGTTTGGCTTTGCACATCAAACCAAATAGTGATGTGCAAATGTTAGAAATTAGAACCATTGCTATACGCATTTCCTTCATTTTAGATGCTAAAATGTATTTGGACAAAAAAGAAAGATTGAAAATGAAATAGTAAGTTCATTTTCTTGAAAACCCTTTGCAATAACTGCCTGGTCAAGACCAGATGCTGAGTTTTTATGTTTTGCTATGCATTGCTTTTACAACAATGGCCTTTAGTTGCAGTTTATTTTGGGGTCTTCCCGTCTGAGGTTTAGTCACTGAAAAGTGACTCAACAGGATTGAGATCTAAAAACATTGTCCAGCATTATCAGTTTAAACATTACGACTAACAATATGTTTAAGTTGAAGCTTTAGGGTGATGAACAGAATTTGTAACTCATTTTACTTTAAGACAGATGCAAACAATCAGTCTTCCTGAGTAAAATTATAACAGTATATAGAATAATTTAATAATAGTGTAACAAAAATAAATATAAAACATATTTGTGCTAGCATTGCTGCCAGTATTTACAAATTAACACATTTTTTATCTTCTATGTGTCGACAGGACAACAACTCTGTCTTCTTAAACTCAAGGTTTCTATTCACACAATAGTATTATAATCCCTCATGACCGTGGCCTAGTTGGATGAACATGCCCAAGTGCTGAATACTTGTTTGTGTGTATCCATGACATGTTGTGCTCAGCTGGGGTTTTCAACTTCTTAAAATAGATTTCTGAAAGACGGTAGGTGAGCAAGCAAGCAGCTCAGCTTGGCAAGCGTCTCCCTGACTCATTTAAGCGCAGATGCTTGAACAGAAACATGGGGCCACAGACCACTCATCTGTCAGGCAGTAGGGCGTTAGAGGTTCCCTATCGACCCTCGCAGGCCTTGGAACGGTAAGTGGCACCACTTATCTTTTCCCCCTGAAAGCATTTAGGGTGCAGCATCTTTCTTCTCTAAGCAACAAAGAACTGAGATGAACCCCAGTGAAGCCAAATTCCAGAGGGGACTTTAGTGTGACCTAAATATCCAGACCATGCAGAGGCTCATGTTGTGATACAGTATCACCATGCCTTCCTCCATCACCTGTCAGCCCGCCCCATGTCTGAAATACGTCCCAAAATAAACCCTGAGCTGGAAGCTTCCAACAGTGGTTGCTTGGAGCAACAAGCTAATCTGACGTGGCCACATGCTCACATGGAGTCCATTTTGGAGGGAAAAGTGAATGGAAAGATCCTGAAAGTTTATAAAGACCTCATTACTGTAAACCACGGTCTACTTACAGTGTCTATCAAATGTATTTTTTAACACAAACCTCAGTGTATTTTTAAAAAGATTTTATGTGTTCACAAAATGATAAAGAAAAGGAAAATGATAAATGCAAATATTTTTAGTCCTGCTACACATTGTTCATTGAATTTAAGTCTGGACTTTGAATAACCCATTCAAACAAATGGATTTGTTTTGACCTAAGCCATTTCATTGAAGCTCTGGCTGTGAGTTTATTGTTGTCCTGCTGGAAGGTGAACCTCTATACCAGACTCAAGTCTTTTGCAGCAGCTTTCAACAAGTGTTTTATTCAATATTTTCCTCCAGCTATCAACTCTTACCTGTCAGTGCTGAGTTATAATATTTCCACAGAACGATGCTACCACCACCACCTGCTCCTCCAGTTACAGATTTTGCTTACATCTCTGACTAATGCTCTCCTAGACAGATTTAGGGTCTCTTCCACATGGGAAGATTTCTAACTATCTTTTTCCCCACGTCTACACAGAAACAGCGTTTTAGTGATCCAAAGTGGAAATTTTGTCCTTACATGCTAATTCATGCACAAAATAGGCAAAAAAGCATATTTTGAAATACTACAATATGCACACAATTTAAGAGATATATGTACACTACACTTTACAATTAAATGCTAGGTTGTGCCGGTGTATTACATAAAAAATGAAAAACAATTAGGTTTGGGGTTGTAATGTGAGAAAATGTAGAGCTGCTTATGGATATGAATATTTTTTTGAAAAGACACACTGTTTGTCTACGTCGGGTAAGATAACCATCTTTATTAAATTACTAAACTGAAACCTTGCGTGAAAAAATATCTTTAGAAATATAATAAAGAAATAAATTATGCTTTGTAAAGACAATAAATACATTTTGAAATGAAGGATGACTAATCAGAAACCAGGGTGTTGGAGTCAATACCTCAAAACGTGAGGTAATTAGAATTCATGAACCTGATTTTCAAAGTATGTCTCAGTACCGTTTGGACAAATGTACGTTTAACTTGTGCCACCAATGTGGCCAGTAAACAGTTTTCTTTAACAAGTAGAATTAAGATTGCACAATTTCAGTGGATTTTGGACATACTTAACTTTTCTTTTTTAATTATTCGATTAAGCTATGCTCTTATTCTGAAATGACCATCCTTGCTTCCTGTGAATGCTTCTGTTTTCAATTCCGTCCTCAGAAACAAACAGCAGTAGAGCTTTACTTACAGAGTCGGATCCAGAAGTCCCACATCCTGTGGAACGTGTTGTACAAACACTGAAATATCTCCATGAAAGGCTCTAGCTGTCTGTTTAGCTCACACAAGACGGCGTCCACAGTCCTACTTTTCTCTCTGACACAAGTGGATCTGGTGTAAGTGGAAACCCCCACACCCCTTTCCAACCTAACATATCCGACACGAACTTATCCAGGGTGGGACAGTCCCGTTTACGGTCCTCATCCTAACCTTCCCCCGCCGAGTCTCCTGACTTCTCAAATGTCTATGTATTTCGGAAGTGATATCATTCACCCAGATTTAAGAATATAACAAAGTACATTTTTGTTTTCATTTTTGTAATAATTTGTGTATTTTGTTCAGAAGTCGAGCATTAGCTTGTGTCACAAATTAGTCATTAATTCATTTCGCTCTTACACTTTACATTTTTCTCTTACCATGTAATTACTAAGTCATAGCCTATCATAACAGTCTCCTATGTCAATTTATTCAATAATTACGCAGCAAAAAGGGTTTTTGGAATTTAAGTTGTTTGACTATTAGGTTATAGTTTTTGATTAAAAAGCAACCAATTGCAACCAAGTTCCACCACTAATTTTTATTAAATCAGAAGTTACAACACTGATTCTTCACTTCATATATATCTAAAAAAGAACCCTTAGAGCGGTCTTTTATTTTGCTTTTACTACACTTGAGTTACCCCGGCACATGCCAAACAACTTCTGGCCCTGCTCCTGGATGTTTGCGTGGGCCCGTGCTGCTCGAATGGTCGGCTTGATCTTGATCTGGTCAGACTATGGCACTCTGTATCCTTGCTGCCTATATTTAGCGCTGTGGGAAATCCGATGATATTTATTCTCCCGGGCTCTATTCTCAGTTCAGGACCTACTGAAAGGAGCCGGCGATGGCAAGGATTGTTCTTAATTGGGTCAAGCTGTCTGGTAGTTTCTCCATCCACCCACTCACCCAGCTACTGTAGAAGAAGGGGCAGAGGTGGAGTGCTGTGTTAAACTGAGCCCCTGGGGGCAGTGTTGTACAGGTCTTCATTTTTAGCTTGCAGTACTCCACTGTAAAATAGAGCAGCAAATACTCTACAGCACTGTGTTTTCCCAGAATAGTGGAAACAAGAAGGGACTTACTAAGGCCATGTTTATGAGGTGTGTAATGCAGCTTAAACTCACTGCATTAAGGTTTTTTTTATTTAAGTAAGTGACAAATTATGTGTTTTATGCTTTATTGGCATTAAATCTAATCATTATTAATTTGAATAAATTAATTCAGTGGAGAAAACATACTCAATTTCACATCTTTTTTCTGAAGAGGAATATATTTTAAAGACTTTATATGCACTTTCACCAGGAGCTAAATGCATCTGGCTCTGTAGACAGGAATTGCAAATATTACAGATAAATATGGAATAATTGAAAATAAATACATTTGAGTGTCTGTTCTGTAAAATAATATACCTACAGCTTTTATAAAAAGTCGACTGTTTTGTTTTTTGAAGCATTTAGCCCATAAAATTGGGAAAAAACATTTTTAAAAAGTATAGATAATATGGATCTTTTTATAATTGAAATGTTTTCTTGTGTTTTTATCTTCCAAATGTTCAATTCTAATGCTTGATTTAATGCATCTGTTTTTTTTCCTCTGCAAAAAACAATCTAACTTTGTTTTGCTGCTCCAAATCCAGCATAGCAATGTAGGCAGATAAAAGCACGTCTCCACCTGAGAGTTAAAAACTAAATGAAGAGGTGATATTCCACCGAGTGTCTGAAAAGGCACTCAGCAATTT
The DNA here is from genome assembly GCA_902982915.1 of Phalloptychus januarius. Taxonomy (NCBI): domain Eukaryota; kingdom Metazoa; phylum Chordata; class Actinopteri; order Cyprinodontiformes; family Poeciliidae; genus Phalloptychus; species Phalloptychus januarius. The sequence goes on from CADWAE010000362.1 coordinate 6,251,688, forward strand.
AAACTGCTAGTATTCCTCAAATGCCGAACCCCTTAGGGAGTGCTTTATTCAGTACAACGCCTCTCTTTGGAGTCGAAGAAAATTCACAGCCATTAAACACCGACCTGGATCGTTTTGTAGAGACTAGGTGGGGGGAAAAGCCCAGCATTTTAGTCAATCTATTACCACTTCTATTGAAAAAAAATGCATAAAAAATTAGATTAGGCTATCAAGGGCAGGCCAGAGAAAAAAAAACTGTAAATTATGACAAGTTTCCGTTAAAATCAGTGTGACACTTTTGTAATTGAAAGCTTTCTTGCTTAAACCTTTTACTAGAGAGAAAAGGAAGGGAATGTGGCAGTTGTAGCAGAGGAGGTGCGAGACGTAGCAGGGTGAAAAGGTGATTAATATGTTAACTGAAGACGAAGCGAGGTGGAGGAGCCACAGCTTAGTGGCGGTGAAATCCTCACGTTAACTGATTACTATGGATTTTCCCAAGCTTTCCAAAGAGGATCTGCCGCAGATTCTGTTAAACCGATCCGATGGAGCTGATGCCTCAGCCAAACGTGTCTGTCGGGGGCTGCAGTTAGCAAACACGTGAGTGATTGCGAGGGTACCTCGAGTGTGATGCGGTGTGCCAGTTTGAGTGGGCAGACAGGCAAAGAAAGAGAGAGAGAGAGAGGAAGCCACTTGACGTTCAAAGAGAGGAGATCAAAGGTTCAGTTCTCCTCCTTTGGTTTAAAAGATCATCAATAATAATGGGCAGGAGAAGCGCAGCGGTGAAACGGAAAGGAAGCTGATGGGATTCTCACAGCTTCCAGAGTACGAGTGTGTGGTTGGTGTGATATTTTGGCGGTTTGCCACTGGGACAAATGGGAGCAGAAGCCATAAGTGCGGGTTGTTTTTCTGGAACCAGTGCTTGAGAACATCCCTCCGAAACCATCATGCAATATTTACTACAACAACATCTTCACTTCTCACTTTGGGGCCCCCAGCCGATTTCCTGTGAAATCCACCGTAATCTCTGCATGTGTGTATGTGCACGAATTTGCGCTTCTTCTGTATTGTGGAACAATGGCAATAAATAACTGTGAAAAAGCTGCAAAAGGGTGTTACGACATCACCAGTTTTTCATTTAAAATGTCCTGGTATTTTATGTTTATCAGCCTGTGCTCTCCAACAAGGTTTCCAGGGTCTCTAGAGAAGAAACAAGCCCACAGCATGACCGACTCTCCCCTGCACTTACAGTGGACACGTAATGCTTTTTCACATTCTATTTATTTATTTATTATTTCTCTTTTTTATCTGTTGATGTTTATGTCCATTTTATGACCCTGAAGATTCCATTTTTTTATTCGTCAACAATTAACCTTTTTTAACCTCTCTCACCTTCCAATTGTGCACAGTGTCAAAATAAATACTTCTCCTCATCCAGGCTTGTGCTTTTTATGGCTCAATTAGTTTAAAAACATAGAATTATTGCTCTGACTACGAGTAAGATGTACTTACATGGTCTTGAATGGTCTGTAATATTGTTTTTCCCCATTTTGAGGACATGATAGGAGGAAGTGATTTATGTATCACACCACATTTAGACCACAAGGAAAGAGGAAATTCTTGATTTCTAATTAAAAGTGTCTTCATGCTCTAGTTACTCTAAATATGTTGCAAATAATTGTGTCACCTCAACTATGTTTTTAAAATTATTTTTAAACACGTCAAAACCTGTCTTTACTAAATAAATATATTCAAATTAAAGGTTGGATTTCTTTACATTTGTGAGTGATTTTAATTATTTATTCATTCTTTAACAGGGATGGGGAGAAAAGCAGTAAGTTTGGGGGATATTGTACATGCATTAGAATAAAAAATATATTTTAATTATGCAATGCTCGTTCAAGGCAGTCCATGCAGCCTATTAGTGTTTTATTCAATGATCTAAAAATATGATCTGAGAACAAAAATATCTAAATGGGAAAAAAAAAACAATAAGGGAACATGAGTGGGCATTTAATTATATTTCTTGTGCAGCCACACTTTCAGTATTACATTATGCAAATAGAGGTCACAACAGATATGAAAATAAAATAATAGCCCTCAATTTTGAAGGATGTAAAAGGAGAATTAATTAAGGCATGGAGTTTCTTTAAGAATGAGACTCACCATGACACCTGTATTTAACACTGCATGAGCAGAAAATTGTTGTAGTGCCACCCTCTCAATAACCTCTGCACACGAGCCTATGTTCCGATATCGAGCGAGAACGAGAAAATGTGGTCATGCTGAGCTGCTCTCCCTCTCTAGTCACCGCTTTCCCACTGGACCAGGTTAAAAAGCAGTAGTTAATTAATTACACTGACTGATGAGTAGGTGGTGAAAATCTCAGGAAGTGACGAACAGTGCAGTAGTGCAACTATGACAGTAACATGAAGTAGTCCTTTATCTCCAGGAAAACCACGGCAAACTGCTCCCTACATCACCAACCTAACCTCCCTGTCTCGTCTGCTTGTTTGCAGCTGATTATGAGGCACATTTTCATTCAAAGGTCAGAAGAAGTCGAGAACAAATTACATACAACTCTGACAACTAATCAGGAGCAATGCTGTATCGGCCCTGACCACACCGCTAACTAATCTCTTTTCTTGTGGCAAACCGAGGCTCAAAAAAAAAGGATGTCCACTTAACTGCCCACTTCTCTGTAGCCATTATGACTGATAGGAGAGCTTTTTCTGCTGACATTTAAAGTTGTTGCCTTTGTGTTACAATTGAGAAAATATTTCTGTGAAGGCTATGAGACAGTAAATAGCAAAAGAGAGGAAAAGAAGAGGGATTCTCTGTGGTATATCTGTGGTGCAGAAGCTGTGCAGGTTGAAAACCGAGTTTTGTTTCTCACTGCATCTCCCCTGATAGATGGCTTTCATTAACTCCTGCTTCCTCCTGGGAAGGAACTGCAAACGTCTGTCTTCATCTCAGTCTTCGATATATCAATACCGACAGTCACACAACCAGACAATCAGCTGAATTAATCATTATTTTTAATTGCAATGTTAACCTGCACTGTCTCTGAAAGACAGTGCTTTTCTCAATGTATTCATTCCACGTCATGTTGCTGCCTCACATATCAACATGTTTTCTTAGGATTCTGTGTTACAGACAAACACAAAATAGACCATAATTGTGAAATTGAAGGAAAGTGATACATGGATTCGGACAATTTTAACATAGAATTCCTAAAAATGGAGGCATGCACTTGTCCTGAGCCCCCTTTACTCCAATCCTCCTAATTAAATTCCACGACAATAAATTAACTTCAGAAGTAATTTGATTTGAAAATAGAGTTCTCACTTTGAATCCAGCTGTTCTGTGAAGGCCTCAGAGGTTTGTTAAAGTTTATTAGAGAACAAGGAAGGTCAAGGAAAACCATGAAAAGCTTAACTTGTTTAAGTTGATGGGGAAATGAAATTATCTAAATACAAGGAAATCCAGGAGCAAAAGTTCACCCACAATGACGATACACCTGCAGGGTTAAAATGGTTTAGAAGAAGCGCAATGATGTGTTACAATGGCCCAGTCAAAGCCTAGACCTAAATTTAATGGTGACGCTATGGCAAGTCTTGTAAAATAATGTTTATAGTTGTAAACGTTATATGAGCTATTTTGGAAAAAAGGGCCAAGTTTTTAGGCTACAGAAGAACAATGCTCAGGTGTCTGCACATGCATACAAACCTTTTCAGATTTTCTTCCTTTTCATAATTAAATGTTAATTTCTCCTAATAAATAATAATCCTAACAAAATACACTGAGCGTTGTGACTATAATATGATAAAATGCACAAAGGTTCAAGGGTCATGCAAGACACTGTGATGAAAAGAAGGAATTACACTGCAGAGATCATCTCTGAAACAGTGAAAGGAGTTAATTGAAGAGGAGCTAAACTGTGGTGAACAAACCTTTTATCACACTCAAAAATTTACTTGTCACCACCATTCCAGTTTGCAGTGAATGTGTTTAATTAGTCAACTGCTGTACTTGTCAGCTTGGTTTGGGGAAAAGCTCTCGTCTAATTGGCATAATTAAACAAGAGCTGAAGGGAAAGCCAGGCCGCATCAGGCGACAGAGACTCAACACGCGCAATGTACACGAATGACGTTTGGATTTTGCAGCCTGAAACATGGAGGCACTCGGTGCTGAATGCCAGCACTACTAAGCATCAATCCGGCATAGAGATACTGAAAAGTCAAGCTCTGTAGACCATGAGGCACAAAAGGGGGCTAAAGTAAGATCCAGCAGTCCGCAAGCTTCGGAGCTTAGATAAGCTCTCTACGTGGGAAAAAACAGTTCTGTATTCAACTAATTGTATCGACGAAGGAAACTGGGTCAGGTGGATAGCAATATAGAGGACGGTTGCAGAGTGCGACTATGGTCTGCAGATTGATCACAGCCTTTGTAAGGGCTACCAAGTGCAATCAAATGTCAATCAAATGCCTTTGTTTGCTGTAATTGGAACACTCTTTTCTTTCTCAGTTAATTCTATTCTCAAGGTGCATTATTTAGAAACCACAGCGCCCTCTCTGCACCCAGATTAATATATAATGGGCTATAGAATATGTATGTTGGGTGAAGTCACAAGTTTGAGTCAGCATGTGAAAAACGAATGTTTCCCCAACCTGTGCTGCTCTGAATGGTTCGGACGGTGGTGGCGGTGCGAGGGGGGGAGTCCGTCCCCCTCTCACGTAGCACGACGACGCCCTCTTCCTCCTCCTGTGAGCAGCCCTTCTCTATGGCACGCACGTAGCTGTGGCTCCGCATCCGGAAGCAGCCGGGCATGGGCAGGTCCAGGGCATCCACCGCCTGCGACTCCATCTCGCTAAACACCGACTCACAGACCGCCTCTATCTGCCCGTTCACCTCCACCTCGCTCACCTGCAAAAGGGAAACACCCTGAATTACAGCATGCCATAAAGCACTGGATGAAAGAAACTTTAAAAGGTGACATTAACGAATTGATAGACAAATCACAACATGATGGAGAATCAAGTCAGGGAAACATAATTTGGTATTTAATGATATTTGATTCTGATACGGCCACCGCAACAAACTTTATGCATGCATAACATGTTTGTTACTGTATTTGAATGTATTTAAAACATGCAGAAAAAAATTGGACCCCTTATTTCAGCCAAATTTGCTAGTTTTGTTTCGTAGAATGTGTTTAGGCAGCAGAAAAAGCGAATCAAGGAAGAAGTATGAGACCAGGGGGTGTTTTTTTCTTTTAGATAGCCAATTTGAATACTAATGTATCACCTGAGCCTCAGCAAACAAACTAATTAGGAGTCCAGGGCTTTTTCTTACTTTCTTTCTTTGCAGGATTGTTGTTGGGGCGTTAAATTGACCACACAGAGGACTTCCCCCCACTGCAAAAGCTTACAAGTCCTGGTGGTTGAGCTACAAGATATGGGCCTCCAGATATCCACTGACCTGACTGATGGTGCTCATGGCTCTCATGTAGCTCTCGTTGCGGGAACGGAATTTAGGCGAGGCCAGCAGCCCCGCTGGGTCCAAGCTGTCCAGGCTCCTGTTGATGGAAACCTCGCTCACTGCCCGCAGGTAGCTGTGACTTCGGATCTGCAGCTTGGGCGAGTGCTCCGTGGAAATCCTGCCACAAGAGAAGAGAAACGGATTGCTGAGGAAAGAGAAAAAGAGCATGAACTAATCAAAACAAATCAAGGTAGAAGCAGGACAAACGGGTGGGAGTACATAACTTTAAAAGCTTTTTAGAGCAAAAAAAAAAAAAACCCCTGTAAATATTGAATATAAAATTAGCTAAATTATAATCCATCTTTACGTTGTTTTTCACAGCAGGAATGTAATTTGATAATATGCTTTTTCGATGTAAAGAGAGGTTAATGTTGTGCCGTCTAGACTGACCGTTATTTTGGTTAATAATTGACAAACAATTTAAAATAGAACATTTATTTTCTGAACAAAAAGAAAAACAGTTCCGCTACTCCAGAAATTTTTTTTTAGCCTCAGTATATTTAAATGATTGCAATCTTTGCTTCAAGAGAAACAAAAAATCAATGGATGGAGAACTGGGACAGGCCATTGTTGCAGATAAATATAGGTGAATCAGCAGACAGACAAGTAAAGTGACCTTGAGTGTTGTTAGTGAACAAAAAGCTTAGTGATGATTCAATGCCCAAGCATGTGTCATGAGTAATTACCCCCATTGATTCACTATTATCTTCAATATTTTCTGCCCTGTGTTTGGTTTTTCCTTTCAGACCATTCTTTGGATTCGGAAATAAATTTAACTGTAAGTATAAGTGTGGAATATTTTCTTCAAAACAGCGGCAAAACTGCTAACAAATCATGATACTTTATGTTACCGAGCTTAGAGTATGTGAACCTGAATATATAAGATATATAGCACTGCTGCTTCACGACAAACTCTTATCTAGTGAAGAAGCAAAACACTACAGTAAAATACTGCAGTAGCCCCTGCAGTCTGTCCTTGAGATACTTTGTAACATTTTTTGAAATGCTTAATCATTGAGACTCCTTCATGCATGTCAGGAAATGGACAAGATTGTACCTGTGCCTTTAGGTTTGAGGTAATTCACAGACTTTTGAATTGAAGCAAATAAACACTACAATTTTCAGTCTGGTAAAAACCCACTCGGCCTGTCTCTAAGGACGACAAACAGAGTGTCTCGTTATCTTCCACCTGCTTCCAATCTGATTGCTCAGCATGATTTGTGGTCCATAGGTGTGAACGACTTTTTGTGAGCTGTAAGCTGTTTGGATCGTTAAATACAGGTCAAACAAGTCATTAATTAGGAGACATCAAAATAGGAATCAGAATTGTTCTCTTCGTCATACATATCACGGCCAGCTTACTGCTCACAAAAAGAAAAATTTAGAAGATCGTCAATTAGATTCTTAAATCTACTAATAACATAAAGGCAAACATATTCAGTGTTTCCCTCTCCTTTTGGCTCCCATTTTATTATCCAAGTATTTAAGAACATCACATGAAAGCATGCTGTACAGCTCCTGCTCTCTGCCTCCAGGTCAGATCTCTTCAATTATGCATTTCTTCCTTAAAATAGAGTCTGGTTGCCACAGCAAAGCAAACCAGATTAGTCATCCTTGGATGGAACACTGGAGGATAAAGTTGAACTGAAGGGACAAATTATTAGGACAGGAATAAGGATGTCAAATGCCCGTTTAGCAATCGCAAATTTTCATCTATGTTGTTTGCCCCTCTTTCAAGAGGTATCAAACAATATGGATCTCAAGCACCTCAAGGATAGTTTATTTGATTGTCATTCTTCTCATATTCATTTTTTTTAAAATTATACTCTAAAAGCACAGCTCCATGTCTTTCATACTTTCATAACCCAGGAATATCAAAAATTAAAAATAACCCCTCAATCCATAATGAACATTAAAGGCAATTTCATGCACGGCCAGTGCTCTTGAGGGGCTAAATTTAAAATCTCTGAATTAAACCCGACTGCAGATTGCCTTGGTCAATTTAATTTGTTAGGATTATTTGTGGTAGGAGCAGCTCTGTTCAAATTCAATAAGTATTGAAATTTCATTTAAATGACTCTTAAAAAGGACTACATTTACGGGACTGACTTCACTGAGAAGCTGCACATAAGAAAATATACTCACAAACAATTTAATAAAGTCTGTACAAAATATGTTTGCTTTGTTAGTCTAGTTGGTTTGACAATTTTGTAAAAAAAATAACCCAAAAAAACATGGCATCAAATAAAAGCCTGAGTGTTTTTCTATCATGTTGGAAAATATGAATATTTCATAAAAAACAAAAACAACTAAGTGACATCCAAAGAATTAAAACAGAAGTTGTGCCGTCCTTGTCCCACTATATTCCTCTGCACTCAGGAGACATTAGACATCTTTCAACTGAGTCAAATTTGTCACACCGAGTATTTCAAATGTCAGAGATACTTGTGAATCATTCATAACAGAAACTTGAATTCCACATGTGGGTGTGGGTGATGCACAGAGGAATGGAGTCAAAAACAAAAATCTACTGACGCCTTTGTTCTGCACATCTTTTCCCTATTTCACTGAAGACTGTTTATGGAATCAATGACCTCTGATTTGACATTTTAAAAGCAAGATAACACATGAGATTTACTGGACAGTGTTTTCTAAAGGATCTCTCTACGGAGCAATTGTCAGTTAGACGTTTTTCATAGCCAAAAATAAATAATAGAGAAACTACTCCTGTTCCCCACTTTGCAAATTCTGTATTTGTAGTTCTTCTGTAAAAAGAAAAAAAAATAGCTACTGCTATTCAAGTAGCAGAGTAGAATAAACACATTGCCTAACTTTTTGGGAGCAATTCCAGGCACACCAAGGACAAAATGGTCACAGATTGCCTTTTGAAACATATGGACGAACAAAGCTGATTATTCAATCATTGCAGGGTGGAACAGACTTGAGCCAGCTCACAAAGACTCAGTATGAAAACAAGTTGTCAGCGGCTCCCGACTCACTCCCTATCTCCAAAATGCAGCACTGCAGTTTGGGGTTGTTTCGCTGGATTGTATCAAATGATGATGGCATTCCCCACGCCTCACTCAAGTCATTAGTGGGGCCCCAAGCTGTGCCACATGTTCTTATATAAGAATGTGTGTATTTGCATGCTAGTGTTTGTGCAACCATAAACAATGACTGAGCATACACTTGTGTTTTTCTCATCTCCAAGTATTACACAGCTAATCAGTCATAGCCCCATGCTTCAAAACAAGAACTGTGTCCTCTTTTCTTCCTCTGCTTATGTGCAGTATGAAGTAAAATACCTCCATTTGGTGAAAGATAAAGATTGAGTGTCTAGGACTTAATGAATGCTTTAAAATATTTCTAAGAACTAGATTTGTTTACTGGTATAGAATAACCTTAAAACTTGAATGACTGTATTTTCCTACCTGAATAAGCCATTTATATACAGCCAGTGTTAGTCGCCACACAACTGAACATAAGTATGTTTGCAGCAATGTGAAAAAAGGACATGTAGCGGTTCACGGTATATGTTTTGTGATTGTAAAAGGACATATGATTGAGTTATGATTGAAACTCTAATCATTTGCGTAAAACTCACTTATTTGTGGATTATTTTGTACACCATAAAAATTCAACAGAAAATACAGCTTTGGAAATTCGAATACCTGGGCACAATGCTACTTGACATGCTATAGGCTGCTGTTTTCTAATCTGAGAGTAAATATGCTTCATAAAACCACCAAATATTAGTCACTTTTAGTCACAATTTGATATCACATTAAAATCACTTTAAGCCACAAACAGTGAAAAATATTTTGGCTGTTCTTAAAACCAAACTCGGCCTACACGGCGTACTTTAATACCTTTAACACATAACTTCTTAAAAATTTAAGACTTGTATAGATGGCCTTCACGGACTTACAGCTGGAAACATTTCTGAATTTGTGCTGCGAGGAATAAAATCAGCACTAAGTAGCAAACGCCTTACTTAACAATATCATTAAGTGATTCCCCAGTAATAATGCTCAGCTTTTAATCTCACGTCTCAGTCACAGAACTGGCTTGCGAAAGAAAAAATGTATCTAACATTCTTGACCTAGCAGATTTTTGAGCAATGTTGTAATTAGTTTCAGAAAGACTTCTGCACACAAACAGGGATCCATTTGAAATAATAGCTCTGTCTGTTCAAGGTGTATTTGAAATGAAATATAAATGTCATTTGAAATTAAAAGACGCAAAAAGACTGAATTGCGTCAGAGCTGTGATGAGAAGGTGTTACAGAAATCACACACAACCTATGGTGGCGACCGAACTAAATGGTTTCTATTACTTGTTATTTTCTGTGCTATTAGAAATAATATGCATATATTAAGTAAGGGGATGGAACTCTGGGGCTCCCTGTGGATGAATTTTGTTAGTTCCTATAAATATTTACATATCTGCATGAAGAAATCCCTGTTCTTTAGGTAAGGCTCAAGTCAGTCAGATACTGTGCTACTTAACGCTAGTGTTGAATGTTGCACTGAGGTTCAACAGAACCAGCACTGTGGTTCTTCCACAGGCTGTATTTATATGAATGTTACTGAACACTTTGCCAAGGGCAGTCTCAGTACTGCAGTCAGCACAGAAACCGGACTGAAAGGTGTCAAAGTGGTTGGACATGGTTTGGAAACAATTTAACTTTCGAAACACAGCAGCTATCAGTGATTTGATAACTGCTGTTTTTAAAGCCTGGAGTAAAACACCTGGTGAGAGGGATGAGTTCACTATTTCAATCAAATCAGATGCAATGACAAGAAGAGCTTTCTTAAGAAAACCTTTGGGTAGCCTATCATCAAGACAGCAGCAGGATGACCTTAATCGATGTGCAATTTCTTCCAAGTTTTTGTGTCTGAATTGGTAGAATTGTGTGATTTTCTCTGCTTTTGTTTTGACTGGCCACAACATTGGTACTGGGATTCATGTTGATGTACAGATCAGGCGTTTGCTTTTTTATTTTCTCTGTGAGGAAGCTAGTAAATGTATTACAAGACCTGGTAGAGTGGAGTTCAGATGCTACAGTTCAGTAGCATCTGAGAGTTTGTTAATCTGACAACCCTAGCAAACAAGGCAATGCAAATGAGCATTGTTAATGTTTTTGCTAATGATTTCAGAGAATATTATATGTTTTCCCTTTTTGGAATCACGATGACTGCAAAAACATAAGCAGTCTATTCTAGAAAGTTAAACATTCAAACAATAAGGGATTAACTCTTGTGCCTCAAAGAGAGTATATTAAACCTTTTGGCAAACCAGACAAAAAGATAAAAGAGCAAATGTCTTCTATTTTTGAATCCAAATTCAGTTGAAAAATTAATTAGATGATGTCTCTAAAAAATACTAAAAATTACTCATGCTGACTGCCACCCTTTAATATTACATCTCAACACATTTTTGAGTGAAAACAAAAAAAAAAAGCCTTCTCAAAAATGACCAAATCATTGATATCATACACTCACTTGAGCGTGGTCATTTCAGTAAGAGAAGGCTGTGTGGCCTTCAGGTAGCTGGCTCGCCGTGCCTGGACCTTGGGCGAGGGCTTAGGGCTGCAATCTGAGTCGCCACTATCCTCCTCTGCCATGGCCTTGATGTAGCTGCCACTGCGCATTCGCCGGCAAGGGATCTCATCATCCTTCCCCACTGGAGAGAAGCCACTCCAGTCATCCTGAGGCACCTGCAAAGATGAGTTGAGATTAGTAAAACAAAGAGGGGGAAAAAAAAACATCCTTCCCACGAGCAGATCCAAAAATGAATCCAACAAGACTAGAATATATTCTAAACCGGCCTGTCTTGATCCTACCATTAACCTCACAATGCTGATGGCCTTCTTTTGTCCGTCCCATGATGCGTGCTGCATATCAAGCGTGGGAAAATTAATCGTTTTGACAGAATACCGCTGTAAACCCTGGCCTCTGCCTGCTCTCCTGGCTTTTCACACTCACTAATGAAGGTAAAAAAATAAATAAAAGGAAAACCCATCTCCTGGCTGGTATAATCTAAAAGAGAGTGAGTCAAAGACAGCAGAGATGGAAAGAGGAGGGGAAAAACAAAGGGGGTTTTGTTCGACACAACCACTGCACTCCCAATGTGAGTGGCTTTTAGGGCACCAGCTCTGAAGTGAAAGAAATGAGATACAGAGTGAGGAAAAAAGTGCAGGGGAATCATTCAATGGACAACTGCGTAGCTAGGAAACCGAGCTGACCTTAGTGTCAGGGGCAACTACAGAGTGGTAAAAAAACAGGTTTGCACTACTGTGAAAAGAGGTGCGGGAAATAAGACCTTAATTTTTTATTTATTGTTTTACACTTTATAAAATAAAACACTTGTAATATGCTTGATGGAGATTTTCTTGCAAATATTAGCTTGCACTATGCTTTTTTTGTATAAAAACACGGTAAACATTTGACGCTCCCACTAAGTGCTTAGATGCACTTTGAAGACAAAAGGGGAAAAAAAACAAAGTTTTTTGTGTCTGAAAGAACTGTTGCCTCGTTGCAATGACAACATCCTTCTTTAATTGGCTCAGTCGGCTTTCCAGGATGTTAAAATGCATGGCCAGGCAGAATACTCACTGCCTTTGCTTCCCCTACGCTGTCCTTTTCACTCGTGCTTTTCTCTGCTGCCCTTATTTACTTTTTCTTTTTTTGTAGCACATGCACACACAGGCAATAGACTATATACACTGACACTCTGTTTATACAATCTGTCAACATTTTTAAAAAGCATATTTTTAACCAACTACACAAGATGAAATAAAGTATTGTACACTTTGCACTTTGTAGTATTTTATCCTCCTGCATCCAGAAACTTAAATGATGGGCCGAAACATTCAAAACTGTGAACAATAAAGACATTTTAAAGCAGGTTGACGATATAAAACAACATTTTAAGTTGTCAAAATGGAAAGGGTGTGAAAATCATAAACCTGCATGAGCCTAGGTATCCACCTTTGCTGACTGGATAGTCTGCAGTCTGGACAAGAAAATTATCAATGAGAGAAGTACATTTTCCATCAGCAAGAGAGGAACGCTTGTAAGAGTTGATTGGAAGATTGATAGAGAGTCCTGGAGGAAAAATGTGGTAACTACAGTAAAATGATTCAGGCTGGACAGTACGGCCCAAGGTAAAGTACAAAGATTAAGTTTAGAGTATATTTAGCTCCAATTTGATTGAGCTTAAACAATTCTGTTGGAGAAATAGAAGTAATAAATCAGTTTGCAGATGTGGTAAAATGGTCAGGATATAACCTAGCAGAGTAGCAGCCATTGTAGTTGGCCATGTCCACAAAGTATTGACCCATAAGATCTGGATAAGAATGCACACTACATTTTTGTACTTTATTTTACATAATGAAAGAAATGAGATACATAGTATTCAGAACTATGTATTTTCTATTTGCTAATTTTCCCATGCATTTAAATAGGACTTTATGACTATTACACAAAATAATTTTAAAATACATTCAAGAGGTCTGAATACTTTTGTAAGAAACTGAAAATCTTCAGTTGGAAACTCTTCCCAAAGCAGAAAAACCCCCTAACATTTGCGTGACCCAGCAACGTTGCAGTGTCAGTATGCATGTTTCTCTGTGTTGCTGTGTGACCACTGAGCTTTGGGACTGGGGCAGTTTACTTTCAGCTTCTGTCTGTTGAACTCCTGCTCTCTCTGATCTTGCAGTGGCACCACACTGACTGAAACACGCAATCTCATGACTGCTGCTAAGACCAAACCAAGCATGATCTTGACAGCAGAATAAATGTAGTTTGACGCGATAGTGTGCCACTCAAAACAGATTACATTTGCGCTCTAAATCTTCACTTTACTGTATACTGCAATTGAAATTGTTGTACAGGAGGAACAGTAAGTACTTAATCTTGTCCCTACTCCATAAACATGTCACAGCATTAGCATATACAAACTTAAAAAACAAAAATTCAGTGCACATCAACACAAAAGAGGAGATGCCATCGTATGGTTTTTCAAGAATGTTTTATGAATATACAAAAGACAACAGCACAAGACAATGATCAAGGTTTGACAGGATGAATCAATCATTCAACTCCTACAGACAGACAGGCATAAACAAATGCATATTCATGCGGGAATAAAAACAGATGCATGGAGTAGTAGCGGGCCACAGATGATATTTGAAGCATGACATGCAAAAGATGGGGATGATGCTACAATCCTACCTGTAAGAAATGGCAAGTGCGTCCTGGCTCAGCTTTGACGAGAGCTTTATCTAGATTGACGGAGGCTTTTTGGTACACCTCCCTTGCTCTGCTCACTGTCAGCGTAGAGGACCATGAGCTCTTCTTCAGCTGGACTTGTCCATCGAGGGCACTCATCAACGGCAGACCTCCGCTGCTGCCACCCGAGCACGCAGAGCACTTGACGTCGTTGTTGCTGCGTGACGTCTTGAGTGACTGGGCGCTGATGGTGTTGTAGGACTCCATAAAGTATTGTGACTGGGATTTATCTGGGTGGCGTCCAATAGTCATGACCCCTGAAGGCATGGAACCAATGCCACCCCCTTGGTGGTGATGGTACAGACACACCTCTCGGTCAAGGGTGTCATCTGAGCTCCAGTATCCTGACGTAGTTGTACGCATTTTGGGTTCTGACTTGGAGCGGTCTTTGCTCTTACTACGCTTGCTGTGCTTGAGAGTCCCAGAGCACGAGGGAGGATCATCTGGGCTGGATTTGCTGCCATTTATCTTTCCACTCCCACCTCCTCCAGAGCCTGAGGGCCCCTCTAGAGAGTGGGACTTGGTGAAAAGCTTCTGCACAGAATGCACAAGGTGGCGAATTCGACCAGGGCTGTCACTGCGTTGGTGCTCCAATGCCGTATGCTTGTATTGCAGTGTGTGGTATCCTTCACGTCTCAACGGAGCTTGAGTCTCGAACTGCTCAAGCAAGTTTGACGGTATGCGGTTGTTGTTCCCTCCGCTTCCCTTACAGCTCCCTGTCGGCCCGGTGTAAGGCACCATGGCACTGCACTCTTCCTTCAGCTCATGGTGGGAGCTGTAATGTCTGCGAGGGAAGGTGCAACTGGTCAGGTCAGGATAGGCACTGCACTCAGTCTGGAAGGCGCTCCGCTGTGTGTAGCAGGGGTTTTCAGTGGGATGAGCTTCCCCTTGGTTGAGGCAGTAGGACCGGCGGTTGGCGTGCCCCAGAGTCATGGAGTCATAAGAAGGGTCGCAGGTCACTGTGTGGTGACTGCGGCTGTTGGACAGGCCTTTCATAGTCATTTTGGCCCAGTTGGCTTGTGCACCCGACTGCTTCTGCAGAAAGTCTGCACAGGCCCCAAATCTAGCTCTACAAAGAAACACGCATCCATGAAATAAAACAGACAAACAGGAAGAGAAAGACAGAAAAGAGAATTATAAATATATTGGTGCTGAGTCTCCATCATTCATGACATTTCTTACTGCAATAATTGAAGGCAACTACATATCCTGTTTCTTAAACAGGTTTCACCAGATGGGAGCAGAAAACCCCTCAAGTAACATAAGAAATGAGGTTGCCTCCTATTTAAGCATAATGACAACTATATTTCTTAAACACTATTGCACACTCAAAGCACATTATAGTGTCTGTTTCAATTCGAAGAAAGTTCTTCATAACCTTGAAAATGTTTGATGCTGAACCTGTTCATCTCAGTTACTCCTTTATGTTTGTTCTTTAAAACCTTACATGGAAGACCTCTACATTTAGTGGCATTGTAAAAAAGTTACAATGCCACTGACACCAGTATTTGTCCTCAAGCTTCTGTGTACATTTAGTTTGTGTTTGGCTTAAAATTATCAGAAGAAAATGGCAGATATAAATAAAGAGTTTGCTGTATTTGTTCAAGGATATTATCAAATTACGCAACTATGTAATTAAAAAAAAAGACCACAAACAAATGGGTTATTTGTTTAAAAATTATTTAGCATTTTCTATAGACCTAATAAATTATTGTGAGGGGGAAAGTCATCTGGGCAGCAAATCAATAGTAGTCAGATCAGGACTAACAACCATGTCATGTTCAAAATCCTGTAAATACACCTGCTCCGCTTAAACTGCAAGACATCTCCACCACATCTAGTTTCCTAAATGCAGTAAGTTGCTGCCATGTGAATGGTTTAGTTGACGTTTATGTTAAGGAGAAATTAAACAAGTGTTTCTCATAAAGAAGCTAATAAAAGCTTAATAAAGAACTAAACAAACAGGAAGTAGGTCTTAATTGATTCTTATTGGTTAAATACTCTAATCATTATTTTTTTTCTTTTGTCCACAAAGCCTCTGGACACGTGCCCACAGCATCCAGGGCAGTGGACGGGTTGTTTTAATTCTGCTAGAGAAGCTCACACAAACTACCCAGACTCTCAGGCATTTAATCCAGGGCTTTTACAGAAGACTGGACGAAAAACTGGGTCAAAAAGAGCATTTATTTTTAGGCTTACAGTACACCTGTACACAGCGGATTCATGGACATGCCTGTCCACAAACATGAATTATGTTGTGGAGTTTCCCTCTTTACCTTTATTTCTTTACATGGCAAATTACCTGACCCAACAAATAGCTTCTGGGCTTCAAAAGTAGCAACTGTAATAAGGGGCCATTTTTCTGACATGAAAACAAATTCATCCATCAGCACCCCTTGAACTACTTTTCTTACTCATCTGAGGATGGCTAGGTGCCGAATCCACACAGGTTTTAATAGACTGAAAGTAAAGGTAGCGAAGCAAAAATAAAACCCCATGCACCACGGTGTAGCACACAGACAGCAGAACGGAGCCTCAGAGTGCAATTCATTACTGGGATTTATAATACAGCACAGACTCTTTTGTAGATAAACAAAATGTGGGAAAAAAGGGAGGACACAAAGAATAAAAAGGGAGGAAGAATACCTTTATGCAAGTAGAGGACAGGGTGTAGGTCAAAAGCAAGACATCGAGGTCCACTTATTATTTTCTTGCTTGATAAGTTGAAAACTCAGAAATTATGTATGCAATTTTACTGCCAGCATTGACAGGGGATTATATCCAATACTGTTAAGCAGCTGTGTCTCAACAACAACAGACCCACAAGAAGAAACTCAAAGTAAACACTACATATCAGTTAGACATTCACTTCTTGCAGAGTTGTGTCTAGCTAAAGGTATTCATTTCAGTAGACAGAGATCCTTTCTGTTGGCTACTGAAGCACAGAATGTGACCTAAATAAAAGGCCCTCATGGTGATCCACAGCACCTTGTCTGTGGCACAGCTGTCTGCTACGCAGCACTAGAGCTGTAAACCGATGTTCGGTCAAATATGCCATTTTTCCTGTGAGCAACACGTAAACATGCACACAAAAAAACGGTGTACAGCTGACAGAGACCATCTCTGTGTGGAATTTTTATGCTGCTCAAAAAGTGCAGCTTTCAGCAGGTAGATCTGTTGGGTTTGTTGTGCCTGTCAGGTAAGGCCCACACTGGCAAGCCCTCAAAGACAGCTGTGGTCATGGATTATATTTTATGTCCATCGTAGCTGACTGACCTATTTGTGTCTCTACCTCTCGGGTCAAACCTCCCCATACAGCACATAAACAACCCGACAGGCCTCTTTGAAGTAGGATCCAATGATTTACTTTTCACATAGACAACTAATTTGTTCTTTGCTATATATCGTATCCCTAGTAACACTAGTGCTTTTCCACCCACAGCCCAATATATCTGATAATTACTTCCAGGAATTTAAAAATCGTTCAGACTTGATCTCATGGATGTAGCTTGCTGCTTGATCACAGACACATATCTGTAATGATATAAAAAAATCCATATCTGTTGTATCTTAAGTTAACATTTTAAAAATCACGACATCGAACAAATACAATCTATTGATGCTCACTAAAACTGCATCAGCAAAATGCATGGATCCAATCTATTTTTAATGGTTTCATATGTGATAACTTAAATACATATTTCTCTTATTATACCTCACACATATCTCACATACTTTGTTAATAGCTCAATCTTTAATGTTCTTTGCATCACCTTGAGCCTCAAGTCTCCCTAAAGTAAACAAATGTGGTATTAAAATGCAAAGCCACACTGATTCACTCCACACAATCTTTAAAGGAAACGGGGAAATCAATAAGACTTAGTGCAAGAGGACTGTCACAGCTATTTTCTGTTGAAAAAAATAAAAGTCTGGGGAGTTTGGGATAAGGACTACAATTAGTATGGCTATTTCTTTTGTCTTAATACTCCAGTTTGAAAAGCAGAACTGAGGGCTTTTATAGACGCATTTCTAGTAGATGATCAATCAAATAAGCCTTGAGAATATGACTAAGTGGACAAGTATATATATTTTCAGGTAAAACTTAATTTAGCTTTCACAACATCCCTTTGTACATTACTCTATAAAAGTCATAAATGTGAGTCACTGTGACAGAACCAACACTTAGTTTTGCTGCTGAAAATGCCTCCTACACTCAGCCTCTGCCTGAACGAGACCTTGGCCAACATCACTGTCAGTAAGGAGACACCACTCAGAATCTGATAACTTAGTGGATCTCTCTTGGACTCCACAAGTGAAAATTCTGAGCAAAGCATGTCAGGCATCACAGTTGAAAGTCACAAATGAACAGCCTTTAAACAGAATTTTGAAAGTCACACCTCACTTTGATGAGAAATATTAAAGCATTTTAATATTGTGACCCAGGACTGTCTTGCTGCAAGACAATACTGCTACCAACTGTGCCACCATGCATCTTTATGAAAGAAAAAAAAAAGAATATGAGGAAAAAAATCTATATGAAACAATCACCGGAAAGCTGTAGAGAGAAGATATAAAAAGTGATTGGAGGCAGTCAGATACAGACATCATGAATGTTTAAAAAAGAAATCTGCAGCAGAATGATATAGCATAGTGTTTTAAATTCACCCAGAGGCCAGTCAGGCATTAAGGATGATGGTATTTTCTTGTATTTCCTCAATATGCTGAACTTGATTTAGAGATGTCAGGAGACTCAGAGAAGATAACTTTAATGTCTTGCTGTCTTGTTGTTAGACAGGTAAATGATGAATGAACTAATCTCCTCTCCTTAGCTGTAGTAAGAACAGTGGTTTGGAGGAAAAATGCAACTCATAACTTGTGGTTTTGCTGATCAATTTCACACTTTATGACCATCTAAAAAAACAAAGGCAAACTTGTATAACCTTATGTGGTGATATTACCAAATAATTCATACAAGAGTTCATACAACATACACCCGGAAATATAAAGCACTAATTTGTCTTTGTCATGACTTCTTCCATGTCATGTTTTCATCCTGATGTGACTGCAAGTAAAAGCTTGGCTCCTACTCAAGACATTCAACAAGTCAAATGTACAGCAATGCTTTAAAGCATCTATTTTCTTAATGGGATGATGTGCTTTGACACCGAAATCTGCATATTTCTGCCTGCTGTATTGGCTGCATTCTGATACAGCAAGTCTTTACGGGTGAATGGATGCGCCTAGTTCCTGTAAGACAGCTCCTTTGTCACAACCAATATAATTAGGCCGACTGTCGTAGCCTTTTCCTGACAAATGGAGTGACTGTGCTGACTTATAGCAGGGGACCCACCAATCAAATTCCAAAGACAAATTCCTCTAGCAATGAGGACTATTTGAGAAGAGTAAACAATTTAACCTAGGCAGTGGGTCTGGGGGAAGGCACGGTATTGTTGAAGCTTCTGCTGTATGTCTAAAGAATTTGACAAAAAACAGGTTTGGAAGAGGGAAACTGACTTGACAAGCATCTCACTATTTCTATAGAAATACAAACCATTTAAAACTTCAATCAGCTTAAAAATATATTTTCTCATTTGAATAAAAAAAATGAATGTAATCATTTAAGAAATCTTGGCATCTGAGTCAGAAAAAAACAACAACTGAAAAGCCTCGACACTTTGCTTTGACTTCATAACAAAAGGCCACAGCTCCACTGAGATTGCTTTTGATGGCTTAAGGTTGACTCCATCAAGGATATATGGTAGGAACTAAAGAGCATGATGGCAGCCCAGAACTCTGCTTTTCATTTTAAAGGTTACATTTACAGTCATGAAGTTATTCTTTATCAGGCAGTCATATCAGGCAATTTCTGAAAAAGGAATGACCTCTCTCTTTCTATAAAATGTTACAACTATGAGATGCCAGGTGAATCTCTGATGATCCAAGTTAAATACAAAATGCACAAAAAATTATCACAATGTGTAAACTAATATTAAAGTGGCAGGACTTTAATATTGCCATGAGGAATTTGTAATATTGCTTTGCAAAAATGTCATCACCTATTCATCTTTCTCACAATAATATATAAATTAATTTCCTTAGATCCTCTGTGTCATTAATTCAAAACTAATAGTAGTCCGTCAAAAGATGCTACCAACTGTGTAGAGTATCCCTGCTGCTCCTCAAGAATTACCACGGATCTCTTGGCTGCTTCTCTGATTAACGCTGTTCATGTCAAACTTGTTAGTGAAAGTGGACGGCCATGTCTTGCTGAGTTTCCAGAGGTGGCATGTTCTCTCCATTTTCAGATGATGGATGTGAAAAAACTGTGATAGAACTTGAGGGGCGCGAATATCATTGCTAGGTGTATTGAGCGAAAAGCTGTACCGAACTTCAAAATGACATTCTTTCAAAGCAAAAACGTAAACTTGGATCAGTTGGAATGGATGAATGATTGGACTGAATTTACTTTTTGTAGTGCCTTATAGTGCATGTATTGTGAATGAGAACTATCTTCACATATTATGTTTGGAAAGTCAAGCATTATAACCATTATAACTAGTTTAACTAAACTTGTTCTATTTTCCATCTTCAAATTGATACAAAAATGATGCAATTCTCCCTTTCTTCAGAATTTCTCATAAAAAAAGATGTAATTTCTAAATTACATCTTTCACATTTCAAAAGAAATTGACTAAAAGGCCGCAAGATTCACTCACACACACACAGTGCTAACTTGGCTTCTATAATGGAAGTTCTGCTAACTTCCGTTTTAGCATAGCTTCATTTTACTGTGTTGTGTTGTTGACTGACCTCAGCCACAGTAGTATTGTAGCTATTGCCCTACAGTGAATTTGGCAAATCAAGTAAGGTTTTATTAATCATAAGCTGTATAATAATTTTCTTAAAGTTTAACTTATCCAACAAAGATGACCCAATTTTAAAGTAGTTTAGGAAAAAGCAAATATTTTTGCGTTTTTAAAAGAGTAGCAAAATGTAAAGCACATCAGCAGTGTATGACGTGCATCAGTAAATACACCTCTACAAAGTTCAGTCAAAGCAGTCCACGCCAGCACTGTCTGCAGCTCCATGGGATTTTCACGCTTTTAAATTTTCAAACACTCTTGGTTCTGAAAAGAAAGTGAAAAAGGCCAATATCATAAGGTCTGTGTCATCTTTGCACACTTCAGGTCAATGCATCATACATGTGTGTTCAAGGTGAAAAGTGACATCTATCAAGAGTTAACACTGAAAAGCACCACCCATCAGTCTAAAGATAGCACAGTTTTAAAACTGCACTTGGCACAACACAAGCAGGATGTCTGTAAGGCAGGAAGCCTGGGCAAATAGCACAGCCAGTTTATGCGAGCTAGGTAGTTAACTTGTAAAAACTTAAAATGCTTTATTATATTTTGCACAATGAAAATTCAGAAACTGGCTTTCATATTTACGCTTTGTTATTCTAAATGTGCCTTGCTTTTAAAAGATCTCGTGGACTTTATTGTCTTTATTCATTAGAAGCTTCAGAGGAAGAAAAGCGAAGGGAACAGGAGAAGATATGTTGTACTCCACCTGGGTTCTGGACTTGAGCCCAGAACAGCCAAGTTGTTCATCATATATGCTGCATCTGCGCTATTCCTGAGTCACAAAGCACCCAAAAAGAAGAAAACAATATAAGATATAACATTATTATATTTGTAATCATCTGTTGTGATATAATATTGACACTGAAATTGCTGCTGTTTGTTTTAAATAAAAGAAATTAGACAACGTCACGCATACTGTACCTTTTAAATTTGCTCATACTTACTGTGATATAAAATCATTTTGTTTTTTACTAAAGCAATTACACTGTGACTAACTCATACCGACTCAAGCCTACATTGCTTTTCATAATAAAATAAAAAGCTAATGTTTTTTGTCTTTTTCTCAATGTACACCATTACAACTCCTCTCAAATTGGGACACTGTAGCATTCATGCAGCTTTTATTTTAGCTTGTCAATAAGCAGGCTTTTGAAGCGCCCGATAAACAGCCTCTGCCTTTTCGGATATATGCTGTTTCCTCTTGTGCTCAAACAGAGAAACAACGTCACATTTTCTTATTAAAGCCCTTAAAAAATCTGGGGCAGCTTATTCTGGTCTATGGGAACGCAGTGATGGTGCACTGTGATGGTGATAAGTAAATCAAAGCCTGGTGAGTCTGAGCGTTATCGCATATTGGGCCCTGAGATATCAACTGCAAGCATTACCCAGAAGGTAATAAAAGCTGCTGTAAATGTCATTGTGAGGCTTGCCTCAGTTTCCTACTTGATTCCTTCTTCATTTATTGTAGCTCATAATAACTGTACAACTTCATTATAGCTGCTATTTTTAGCTATGCAGAGACTTGGGAGTGCAAAATAAGTGCATTTTCCAGCTGTTTCTATGTTAATATCTTCCTCAATTTAGGACAAGATATCCTGTCTAATGTGACTCACATTCTCTGCAGACAAAAAATAAATCAGGTTATGCTCATACTATTTGATTGTACAGTATGCACAGTATAGTCACTTGCCTCTGTCATGCAGCATTTGCATCAAAATGCTGCCAGAGGGGGACACAGTGTCAGGTGATTTTAAGCCACTGACTACAGTTAATTACATGCAGGGAAAGAAAGCTGTGTATACACAACTAATGTGTTATTATGCTCTTAGCTAATGCAGTCTAAATTCACATTAAATGTCTATTGCTGTTGCATTTATCAACTTTAATTGAACATTACGTGCAGAACAAGGATTAAATATTATATTAACAGTGTGCTGGAGTAAGGCCCAATCGTAATTAGGATTTGCATACATTGTTATTCTAATGAATTCACAAAAAGATAAGAAAAAAAGTTATAAAAATAGACTAGCAAGATGCCATTTTCAACAGCTCATTCTACTCTTCCTCCACAAAGCTATGTGTTAAACTCATGAGGGGAGAGGTCATGACTTCGGAACGGGAGGTGAAAAGATGAGGGAAATCTTGATGGTCTGTGCCTTCCCTGTGCCGTGGGTGGCACGTCACATCAAAGACACGTCAACGGACACATTGACAGATCTGGGAGTGAGATCCAACTGAGCAAGAGGGAGGAGAGCTAGGGAAGGGTAGGGGGAGGGAGTGCAACTTGCTGTCTTCTTCTATGAGCACTGGTAGACATGTATCCACTGCGACACCCACATGCCAAAGTCAACCAATCATGAATACAGATACGAACCCCAAGGAAACACACTGGGACACACATAGCCCTGTTGAGACTGGGAGGAATTATTCCAGCTCTCCCTGAACACCATGGAGATTTCCTCCTACACCAATGCCAGCACAGAGGGCAGGTGTCAGAACAGGTGAAGGCTGCACACTGATGGCTGGCAACTCGGCTCCCAGCTGACCTCACATCACAACTTGGCAACATGAACAGGGCATGTAAATTACTCAGTAAAGTCTACAGGGTTTATGCCAACAAAGTGGACATTATGTCTCATGTCAACCCATGCTTAGCCAAAGTATATCAAAGACTCCAGACTAAAGTTCAGTTGCTTTCCTCTGATCACAGAGTCACTGGGCAAAATCGAGAAACTGAATACTCCCTGTAGCACATGTTTAAGTTTGGTTACTTTGGTTGTTTCTGACAGCGCTAACACCTTTCTCCTTGCTCTGATTGGTTGTCTTTGACCAGGAGCAGGGCATTTCTGCAGGTGGCAACTGGAGCACTGGGAGGAGGTAGAGCAGCTTGATTTATTAATTTTTTTCCAGAGTCTGTCTTATATCATTCTGTCACAACATGGTGGCACTTTTAACAAATATGTAAAAAAAAAAACATGTTTGCAGAAGTTACATATTGCAGTTTAAAGTTTTGGGCAATAATAAGCATTTTAACATTCTGAGATATGGGGAGAAACATGCAAGCATGTTTTGGGGGTATTTTTCTGCATGATGATAATATGAAGAAGACCAATATGTGGTGATATTGAAGTAACATTAGCCCGGTTTGTGATCTCCAAAAGGACAATGACCTCAATAAATCATTATTAAGACTTAAAATAAGTCTTAAGTCTGCAACAGTGTAATCAATATCGGTAGTATTTCACATGCTGCATAGCTATTTAGAAACTTTCAGAATATTCTTTTTTTAATTTCATTGAAATAGTGAGAACGGTTCCAGTCTCCTTCAATATCACTTTGTGTTTTTCCCCCATTGTAAATGTCGTATTTCTCATAATGCTTAAAAAGTTTCATTTGTTTTTTATTTAAATGTGCTGATAGCTGGTGCATAAATGTTACCTGTATTTTTCCTGCGCTGAGTGTTTGAATTTCTAATAAACTCCAGAGAATATAAAAGGTGATTTGCAGTTGGGTGTTTTATGAGCAGCTAAATGAACCGTGAAATGAGCAAGTTAAATTAGCTTCCCATTTCGTAATTTGCTCAGGTACACACAGATAACTGCTCCCTAATTTTACTGGTAACCAAGGTGACACAGTGCATCAAAGAACATTAACTTCTTGCCTATTAGATGTTATCATGGGTGTTGTTTGGATGAGTACTGCACGTAAAGGGTCTTGGTCTTCCAAAAGAGATGATCTTAATTCATGTTTGAAACATAAAAAATAAGGTTTTAATTAAAACTTTGAAAAGTAATTAAAAATAAATTAACTAAGGATGCTTGAAGGAATGACTAAGAGTCAAAATAGCCCCTCTTAATACCTTAATCCAAAAATGTATTAAGCAAAAGTGCTGGAGAAGGCTTAGAAATACCTGTGAACACAACAGTTTGACCTCAGTCACATGAAATAAGTCTAGATTTTGCTATAATTGTTTTTTTCTTGGGATTTGGTTTTCTTTGAACTATACCTGTATGTTAACATTGTCAGCAATCCTTTAATTATTTATTAATCTAAAATAAAAAACATTTTCTACATTTTCTACAATTTAACAACAGGATATCATCCCTATAAATTGTGTGAAAAGTCATCACTGATGTGTCGAAATGATTTTTAGATCACATTCACAGCCACATCACAGCTTCATAATTCTGTCTCAGAAATATCATCTTCTTCAGAAATCTATTTATGCCACCGAGTGTTTTGTCTATCGTCCTTGCACACAGTGTAAAAAATGAATCACAACATTCTTCATTAGATACTCCATCTGAACAAATGTGTCATGGCATCTTCAGTAGATTATCTGAGACTGTATTATATATTGCTAAACTGAGCACAAATGTAGAAGTGAATGTTGCATGAGGAAAAGATTCAACACTCTCATTCTGTCAGCGGTGTATCCAATATTCCTCTACATGTCCAATCATGCACTTCTCTTTTCCTTTCTTCCTTTCGTGTTTTGCTTTCATCAACAATCATTTCCCAAGCTTTAAGGTTAATCTTCTATCATTGCACAGTTCCTATCCATTGGCTGTGCATTATTTTCACCAGATCAGAGCTGTGAGGATTCAGTCCCCAATTACACACTAGCATAGACTGTACTCCCCTGCAGCATGCACCTCTGATGTTATAATGAATCATCTTCCATCAGTTTAACATCAAGAACTTAGTATGTGAAACAATAAAAAAAAAAAGACAAAGCAGCTCTCAAGAAATATTGGACACAATCTATGCCTCTAATTCCCAGGCCTTTTCTATTTTTTAATGCTTCCTCTGATACTCAACTTTGTGGCTTAGAGTTGGTAAAGAACATGGCTTAGTTTCAAATAGCCTTCAACCATGACCCATGCCAAGGCAGTGATAGTTCTCAAGTGGTAAGCTCTGCTTGCAGTAAATCCAGTTATTTGGCAGACTTCCGTGGCCTGAGGATTCACAGCTGGCTTGCAAACTAAAGCTGATCAGAAAAGAGCCGAGTCATTCAACAAGTTACAATTTTCCTTGGCTAAAACAACAACAAAAAAAATAACATTTCTAAATTTAGCGTGGGTAAAAATTACTTAGAATGCTGAAGATTATTTTCAAGCAATTAATTCTTTTGTGAGACAAACTTCCTGGTTTTAAAGAAGGGAACCTTTTCAAAAATATGTACAATTATGAATTTGTATGTAGATATTATTTAATAGCTGCATAACATTTTTGTGTAAAGCAGAATGGAATTTTTTAAATTTTTAATTTTTAATTAGAGTTGTATGATGTGATAAAAAAAAAAGATGAATCTGCAATAACACTGCTGAATATTGAGACCACCAAACAAATTTGAGGAAAATTCACATTTTCCTAAAATGTTATTTTTTCCATGATTGTAATTCAACAAACGTTATTAAAATCCTCAAAACTTTTTCTGCATTAATACTTACCAAACTATTACTATTACTATTAATACTTCGCTACATACCGGCGAGCTAATTCTGACACTACCACCTGTTTTACCACCTATCAAAATAAATTCTCTGGTTGTCTGCAAAGAGTTTCCTTTGACTTTATGGTCTGGTTATTGTCATGATAGGTGCAACAAATCATGAGGAAACATAACCTCAGGTGTGTGCCATTTTTAAACCATCAATTGACTCAGTTTACCTTGTGTTGACATAAATTTGTCACATTTGATTTAATGACAAAACTGAAAAAAATGATATACATAGCCACAAGTTTCTTTTGCACACAAGAAAATATCTTAGAAGGAAGGTTGATATTTGATTTAAAGGACATCAGTTTAAAAAATACAGTAAAAATATTTCAGTGCTGTTATAGTTTAAATTTTGCAATAATAATGTGTTTCAAGCAGAAAAATTATAGTATTTGATATGAATAAGCTTCTAGATCGTAGTTATATATGAATCATTTTAATAAAGAACAAAAAAGGATTCAGGGAAAACATCTAAACTTCACACAACCTGTTATGAAATTTATTAATTTATTTTGAGTCTCGTAACTTTGGGCTATTGAAGTAGTAGATTAACATAAAAATTATTTTCATTTAAGTAAGAAGTTTGATTGTCTTCAAGTTGAAAAATTCTCAAGAGTTTTTCGACATGAAAATGCAAAAAGCCAGTCAGTAGTTTAAAAACCACTTAACCTGCTGACTGGCTTTTTACATTTTAATTGAAAAATGTCAGTCTTATCTGCATACAGTCATATAAAAGAAATTAGAATGTTTATTTCAATACGTTTTGTTTGTCAGATTAAAAGTGCCTTTTCAAAATAAGACTTAAGGAGGTATTAGACATAATTTACTTTAGAAAGTCCCAACCCCAGGCATGTATACAGCTTATGTGTTTATAGTTGTTGCCACTATTTGGGCCGTTGCTTTTGCCCTTTTGTATAACTGTAATCTGGTGCTTTCAGGCAAAAATGACAGCAAAGTACAGAGCTCTATAGCATCCATCAACAAGTCGATACAGCAAAAACTACTATCCTAGTGTCAGATTATGCAAGAATTAATATTTTTATAAATGTATCCCTAAATCCTTGGCTCTGCTTTCTGTTTTGCTTTCTGCACAACACTGCAAGAGAGCTAAAGCTTATGCCTGGCAGAGAAAACATGTTCAGCACTTTTATTTGCTATTAGGCATTTTGAACACTTTGTCCACTTGTAAATCCCACCACTGCCATCTGCTCTGTCACCAGTTATCATTGCACACAAACAGGAAAAATAATTTTACTCAAGCAGCCTCAGAAAACCTTTTATTTTGTCTGTCCTTTGCAGTCCCTCTCATTCCAGAATTGCCACACGATCTTCATCTTCCTGACATTTTTTCCCCCAGACCATCAGTCTCAGAGATCTTTGTGTCTCTCTCATTTCTGCTGCTGATTGTAACCTGTCAACCTTGACAGATGTGTTTCTACTGAAGATGCACCACAGAAGGTTGATCTCAAAAGGTCAGAGGTGAGTTATGAATGTGTTGACTTAAATTTGATATTGTACATTTCAAATGGTTTATTCACACTACTGTATTGGATTGTTCATGTCTGACACTGTGGCCAAAGCTATACATCTTGAAGATTGTTGTGCATCACCTGATAAAAGTATCTGTGCTTTGTAATGTCTTCCTCTTTTTGTCACGTTACAAACATAAACTTTGGTGTATTTTATTGGACTTCTGTATGAGAGTTCTGCACAAGCTAGTTCATAATGTGAAATGGATAGTCAATGTTATGTGATTTTTCTTTTCACTCTAAAATATAAAAAGTGGATTATGAATTTTAAATTTTAATCTGAAAGCCATAACTAAAATTCATCCACCTTGGAGGCTTTAGTAATTTAAGTACTTCAAGAATTCCTCCTGAATGATGAGGCTCTTCACCCTATCTTTAAGAGAGAACTTGGAATAAACTAACTTCAGCAACTTCTTTCAAGCAACTTGGTTTTTCGGTCATGGTCCATATCCAATGACCATGACCGGTGGTGGATGATGTTAATTTTCTTTATGCTCTGCTCAAAGAAAATTAACATCCAGTCCATCCATTCATCTCCTGGTCCATCCCGCCATCTCTCCTGAACAAGAGAGCAAGGTTTCCGTACTTCTCCCAATGAAGGGGAGACAGACACGCAACCCAGAGGAAGCAATCCATGTTTTCTAGCAATGAGCAAAACGAGCTGACTCTCATTGCAGATGCTCCACATTCAGTTGCAAACCACTCCAGGGAACACTGAAGATCACAGCCTGAGAATGCCAACATAGTCTCATCTACAAAAAATGGAAAGCTGTGTCCCTGAGGTTCTCAAACCAAAGCCCTTCCTTTCCACAATGACACCTTGAGCTCCTGTCCATGAACAGCAGAAACCTCGGGGGCAAGAGACAGTCCAACATGCACTAACAACAAGCTTGACTTTATGTTAAGAATGCAGACACGTCTCTTGGGTAATTTATGCAAGGACCTTGAAAGCATGTCTTAGGGGAAAGCTGTCTTCTTCAGAGCCACAAAACACAAATGGATGTTACAAGTAATATAAAAGTAATGTTTTTCCATCATAGGTGTGTGGATTTGTTTTGTGCCATTTGGGGCAAATCTTTAGAATGTAAGATTGTTTTAAAGTGTGACTCAAAGAAAACCTCTTCAAAATACATTTAAAGAGGTTTTGTTTTGTATTTCTGAAAGACAATCCTATAGGCAATTATAAAATGCATAGTTAAAAGGCATAGGCACTTTTGCACCAAAAACACCTTAATCAAAACATGTGAAAAATTTAAGGTTTAAATACTTTTGCAATGCACTGTAGGAGTTGTAATATTCACATAAAAAGCATTCATCCACAGTAACTCACCTGCTTTATTGTGTCATCTTTGGCATCTTTTTTCCAGTTTCTCAATTCCGCACTCCTTGCCGTCTGTGTTTCCACATTTCTGCACCTTGAACAGAATAATAATAAAAAAAGAAAACACAGTTAGTGGTTAAGAATTCATCACAACACATCAAAACACTCGTAGAGCCCCCCCTTTGTGGGTAATGTGTTGGTCCATGTGCCATGTGCTCATGCTGTGCTCTTGCTCTCTGCTCTCTTCCCTGCACTCACTTCAGAGTGCACCACATGCGTTTCATTACTGGTGAAATGCTTGGTGACGAAGCATGGTGTAATTCTTCAAAAGGCATTTTAAGATGACCTTGAAATTAAAAACTGGAAAAAAAACGAACATAAAATGGTCTGAATTAACGACATTAAAATATGTGCATAACTAACTAAGCCCCATTTTGTTTTAGTGAAAAAAAAATCTGCGCCAACATGTTGGTTTTGATCCTAAAACCCCGCCTGCTTGGAAAGCTGCAAACAGAAACGGAAGGAGGGAGGGGATGTGCAGAATTCATTTTAAGCCTATTTGCACTTGCTTAAATCTAGCATGTCAAGTCCTTGAGGTATTCTGAAACAGAGTGAAAGACAGCCTTTGTCTCTGTGCAGTGACTCTTCACTGCTGAAAAGTAGAGCAAGCAGATTGCGTTTACCTTCCACTTCCCATAGCTCTTATCAATGGTCCATCCTCTTGATTTTCTCCTCACAAATAAAAGTAATGCCAACTGATTTTGTCTTTGCAAAACAAAATCAAACAAAACACAAAAACAATTATTAAAAAAAAAACTAAAAAAATTGTGCTTTTAGTAAATTAGCTTGAGCAAAAGCAACAATTTCCTGATATTGTATGAAAGTGGCATTTAGTTCAGTGTGGGGGCACCGAACAGATGGTGGTCTGTCTAACTCACCCCAGGTGGAATTGGGATGGAACAGGTTGCACACACATATACACACATACTATCTCACAGGTCAGAGGAAGGTTACTAATACTCCAGTGAGCACCAGAGTCTTTTTATATGGAGAAGATGAAAGTGCAGGTCAAGCAAAGATGGTGTGAAATCCCTAAAAATCAAAACAAACAAAATCAAAAGAACACAAACTTTATTTCATGTAGATAAAACGAATCTTATTCATCCATGCATTCAGAGTAACTTCAAAGGCAAGCCCTCTGACATTGGTTACTTGGATTGATGTCATCTACTCATGAAATTTGTGACACATTAAGCCTGATCATGTATCGCTGCATGTCTTCGCTCACAGTGGACGTGATGATGCAAAAGCAGAACTTTTGAAAGCAAAGCTGCAAACACCTCTTGAATTAAGATTAACTGGGTTTATCTTGTTTTTATTTCTAAAGAGGATTATTACCACTTAGCATTAAACCTGACATCGAGTTTAAATGAAGTTGAGTGGAACAGCTTAACACTGAGACGCTCGTTTTTCTAAGTGCTAATACTGAATATTAAGATGTTTCTGGAGGGGTTTATGAGAAAAAAAGATTTACCTTTACAATTAATCCATTTGTCATTGAAACATAATAAAACGAAAAAAAAGGTTTGGTTGAGTCTTCAGCTTTAATTTTTCCAGACCTTTTCCATAGTTGATGTTCACACGTGCACTGCACAGTGGGAGAGTTTCTGCTGGAGATGCTCTCCACTGGGAGTAGCATCTGTTTAAAGCACCAAGGGGGCAGGGCTTAGTGCTAAAAATACACAGCAGAAATCATTTTTAGCTTTTCCTTTTACTTCATACCATAAGAGATTACGAGGCCCCCTGATTTTTCACTAGCTTTTAAATGTATTCTCAATGTCGAAGGGAGATTAAGAAAAGTAGAGGTCAACATAGGTGTTATGATGCAGACACTCTTATGGCACCCTTCTCACCAGATTATGTTCACCTCACTGGTTTCCTAAGAAGGGGAAACGTGACATTTTCTATCATTTTCTGACAGCTGTTGGATCTGGAAAACTTTGGAAAAGCACATTTTAATGTAAAGAAATAAGGGTATCACACTACAATGTTCCCCCTACACCACCAATTTTAGCCGTAATTTTAGGCAGTTTAAAATCAGATGTTCTCCAGCTTTTCTTTGCTCAGAAATTATTCAAGTGAGGGGATTTTCTGTTCAAAGAAATGCAAACCATATGATTTGTTCAAAGAAATGCAAACCACATAGGACAGCATGCAACATGGCATGATGTCCTATTCAATCACTTTAATTTGTTGTATGACTATGCATGCAACATTCAAAGACGACAAGAATGCAATAATATAGGATTAATTTACTGGCCAACTGATTTATCGACCAGGTTTAAGTAACCAGAGTTACTTAAACCCCTAATCTTATCTTCGTCAGCAAAGGTTTAAAAATCACTGTCTGTCCTCTTTTGCTCTACAGTGAGAGGTTTGACTGACAGACTGGCCCACCAGGTCAGGTCTGTACGTTTGCAGTTAACAATATCCACCCCTCTGTTGCCAACTCAGTGACTATCTTGTCTATTTAACACACTTTTAACACATACATTTAACACATCACCTAATGAGAAGTACAACAACAGGAAAAAAGGAGGAGCAGCAATCTAGAAAACTATATATCAACTTACAGTATAATGAATGAATAAATAACCAAGAGAAAGGCTTAAACAATTACATAAGAAGCGTGGTTGGCACACTAATACAATATTTTGAGTGACAGTTTTAAATTTCTCTCTAAAACTGTGCTGTGAAAGAAACAGACTCCATTGTTGCCATAATTACATGTACAGAAACATGCATAATGTTACCTTCATTATATGTTTTGTTTAATTAATACTGAAATTCAGCAGTGGAACTGCAGTGGTAGATCCTACAAGAAGTCTAAATAATTTATCTGTGTTAAATTATTTAAGAAAGAAAATGATTGACCTATCCAAAAAAAGAACAACTTGTAGAAAGGAAGTGGAAACAGAAAAAAAAATGAGAGGAAATGAATAACTTCTCTCTACAAGAAAAAAAAAATCCATTCTTCTGCTTCAGAGGGATACAGAAATAGCTTTTTCTGTAGTCGTGAATCTCTCAGAGCTCAATCAATGGACTAAGCGATACATAAAAGATGAGGCTGTGTTTGACCTGACCATGGAGGTGGAGGGAGGGGAAGCGAACTGCTGCGCCTGGACTGAAGGAGATGGCGATTTAGACTCTATCGGGGGATCCTTTGATGTTTTGGCAGCTGAGGACGGGGTGTGGATCATCCCGTTTGCCCTGCTGCATTAACCCCCCAAGCTTCAGCTATGCTCGCACGACGTCAGCAGCAGCACCAGCTGGCTGCCAGCCGGCCCAGCGTGAGGCATAATCTCCACTTTTGTGTAGCACAAGTCCATTATACAAAACCAAGATTCAAACTTCAGCAGCAATTATCAGTGCTTTGTAACATTTTCACAGCAGTATAATTTCACACCTGACAGCAGCAGGCCTCCTGTTGCTGCTCATTTCTGGACGCAGATTAAATTTGTGGAGCAAGAGCTTGTGACACTCAGATGTCATTTTGATTCCTTATCAGTAAGCAGGAACACCAAAGTGACAAAAAACAAAAATCAAGATCAGTGAAGATTGATAAACACACAGACAGAAAGATACAAACACTGAAATTAAGGAGGATGACACTGGTAAGTAAATTGTGTACAAACAACCTAAAGACATATACACTAAGAGGCTAAGCTCAACAATCATCGGTGTGGAAGTGACAACTCAGTCGGATGTTCCCAGTCATGGAGGCGTTTAAAAAATGAGGTCAAATGGAAATGTAACAGGCTGAAGCAGCTTCTACAAAGGAACCATATTTTCTACAGACTGTTTACTTTGCCTATCACAAACTAGATGTCAAACCATATCATTATAAACACATTAGAGCAAAATTTCTCTGTTGCTTTTGAAGAGTTCAATTCTGTTTGCTGTACAAGAGCATGGGTCAGTCTTTTAAAAATGTCCCCCCCTAAGTGGATACACACAGACACCAAAATATTAATGCTAGCAACACATTTCTAACATGAAATTCTGAACGTGGTTTACATGTCAACATCACCACATGCCTTTTACTTGCTGTCTTGCATTGCCTTTGGTCCTAAAATAGTTATGATCATACTGAATCACAGCCACCGTGGTATGGTAACTGAGAAATAAAGAAGGATTGACCCAAGGTGTTTTGTTGTCATTTTTTATTTCCTAAGAGAAAAACTGAAGCAACTAAAATTAGCATTGGCAGATCAGACCTTTACAAAAGTGGGGATCATAAATTCGCAACTGAATTCATGAAATTCCCAGCTGTAGAAATAATGTTTAACATCTAGCTTTATCACCTCATAAAAATCATTTCAAGCCAAGTGACTTACTCAGTCTATACATATGCAAAGTTTACTATTTGTACCATCAGTATAGATCAAGTAAAAATAAACTGCAGAACGTCTCTCTAAACCCTGAAAGGCAAATGTATTGGCAAGCAGAAAAAGGCATGGAAAAAGCAATGATTGTGAGCTTTTAAAATCTCATCTTGCAACAGAAAAAAAAGAAGAAGAAAAAAGACAATCCGATTTAGTATACAACCAAATCTCTATGTGATTAAAGTAGTTCCAGATTTGGAGTAATGAAACAGTAGGTGATTAAACTAACAGACTCATCTGATGCCACAGTCTCAGTCTCAAGTTGTTGTTTTTTTTTCTTTATTCTGAAGCTCTGAGCTGCTGAAATGCACCTCAAGGCGTCTGAGTTACAATTAAACTTAAACACATATCTGCCCGGTCAGTCAGGATTATGTAAGGATGAGTGTTTGACTGTTTAATCTGTAGTGTTTGTGCAAGGACAATGAGAAGACTACAGTATTTGCAATTGAAATGCAGGGAATGATTTGGAGGGCAGAGGGGGGTTGATGGCACCCCACCTGGTTGCTTAGACTTCCAAAGGGCACTTTTAATGAATTCACAGCGGTGCAATGTGAAAACCCCCACACTGGTGACAGGCACTCATTTATTAAAAAGCAGGTGTTCGGCTCTCCAGTGTGTTTATATGTACATTTATATAATGCTTATTCAGATATCGGTGAAGTGAAATCAGGTTTGTGTATTTTCAGGAGAGGATAAAAATAAATCTTCGGTGATTTTGTTACTCTCAAAGTTATTTTGAGTGCATAATGTCTCTTATCCTTGGAAACAAGGGCTTTAGACAAATGATAAACAAGGTTTCCTCTGGTGAAAGACACTACAAACAATTGTTTTCTCGAGTAAAATATCTTGATTCTAACACGGTATACAAGTCTTTCATTGGTTTGATTCTGATCAAAGATGACATCTGTCCAACTCTCCCCCACTTTTCTCAAAGTCTGGACTTAATCTGTGCATTTCATGCAACAAATCTAGTTAAATAAGTGTACCATTTAAACTGACGCTCATAGGAAAAGAGAGCAGTAACAAAGAGTCTGTTTCTTTTCCTGCTCTCTGACAGCCTGTCCGTGTGATATGGCCTGTTCAGAAGAAGCTTAGATCTCTGCAGACACATACCTGAGTGGCAGAGATGTGATCGGAGAGCAACATATCCCGAGTCCTAAAAAACTACAATATTCGCATCACAGAACAGATTTCTAAGCAAGAGTTAGTAAGCTTGAACATATTCTCGAAACAATTATGATCATGTAATAATTTTAGGTTAATATCTAAAGATCTTTCTTTCATCATTATTAAAGGAGTTTGTCTTAACAGTGGCCTTAACCCTGGAAGACCTGGACACAAAAATATTTTGCAGCTTATGGTCCAAACAAATAACTGTAAGCAGAAAGTAAAGATGTAAAGTCATTTTCTTGTATGTTTTAAGCAAACTAAAAAAGAAGATTTGCTCATCACATTTGACCTAATCTGTAATCCACTTTCAACAAGAAGACTGAGAACCAGAAGGCTAACCTGTTATCCAGGATGTGATAATCTGATCAGAAAGATCAGATTAGGGCAAAACTCCAGACACTATTTGTTTGTTGTGCACCACCATCTGATCTTCAGTGAGCAACCCAGCTTCAGATTACACAGGTGGTAATGGGCTGTTTTTGTGTTTTCAGTTTACAATAGGAAAACTATCACAACGTCACAACATAAAAAAGAGCCAAGCACTTTAGCAAACTATGTAGCATTAATACAGCACCATTAGGAGCTAATATGAGTTCATGAAGTAGCTTCATTTGTCATTTTAGAAAAATCTCGCGATACCAAGTTTCCTAAAGACATTCCCCTTGGTGCAAAACATTACTATCAAGAAAAGCAGATACTGCAGCATCCGCTGATGAGTGAGCGAGATGGGACACAATCATAATACCAATACAGCCCTAGACAGTGTTTTGCCTTGCAGCGCTCTAAAGCTGCTGGCTTTTCCAGCATATAACATGGCTTGAACTGATTAGGACTCTGTGTTGACTCACGGCTATTCTTAAAATATTCAGATAAGAATTTGAGAGAAATGTTTTGACCCCTGTTATTGTCTGATATCTAAAAGTAAACAAGGTAAAACAAGAAACAATGCAGTTTATTTATGTGTATAAATCTTTGTTGGTATAAATTGACACAAGCTTCATAATTGGGTCACGTAAGTGATTTTGTGAAGTGCTAATCTTTTGCAAAGATCAAGAGAAGCATATGATCCCATGTGATACTCTTATTTATGATGAGCTTCTAAAACAGTTTTTCATTGTTCCTGCAACAAATTACATTTTTTACACCACTGTCAGCTTATGTTAGATCAGATTAAGAGTTATATTATTTTTTTGCCTAAGGACAGCAATCAGTATCTTCAGATATAAGCTAAAGTCTTGGCAGGGAGAGTGAAAGCCTGTAGTGCCAATGCTGTAAAAGGAGAAAATAGAAACATATGGCGCATTATGTCTGACTGTGTGACTGTTACTGAGCCTGGGAATGAAATGAATATCAATGTGATATTTATGGAATCATAAAAGGCAATACAAGAAACATTCTACATTGTTCTGCTTTCTCCAGACTGACTCAGTGGATGAGAGGGTACTCCCTTTGTAGCTTCTGAGTGGATTTATGTAGAAGTGTAGACAGATCTATGTACATAGATAATGTAGACATTATCATTATTGTAAATTATTTAGCTTATATGAAACAAAATTTAATTTTCAATCCAAGATATTGCAACCAAAGAAACTATACATCAAGAAATTTGCCAAAGCTATTTTCACATTATTTCACAAATCACAATGCAGAAAAAAAATAGATTGCTTTTCTACCCCTAACCAGTAATTTTATTGTTTGTTTTATATCATGCATTTTGGAGTAAGAAATAAATCATTAAATCACAAATCAGCATAAAAAAAAAGTTACTCGCTGACTTATAAAAAGGGTCACAAAAAATAAACTGCCAAGAGCAGCACACCTTGGACATGGGCAAAACGCAAACTGCCTGGAATCTGCAGCTTCAATCCTTGAATGCCTGGGAGATCTTCCTGGAATTTTGAAGATTAAAAGTAGAAAAAAATCTACAAATTTTAAATTTTCAAATAGTTACTGCTGACCCACCTAAACCTGTCCCAAAAAAAAAGATACACATGTGCATAAAACAATAAAATTAAATTGAAGTTTTAGGAGTTAATCAAAGGTGATAAGGGAAAGTCTGATTGTCCTCAACACCAAGGGCAACAAATTTCCACTTTGTGACATGTCAAATACACAGGAAATCCTAACAGAAGGAATAATGATTTAAACTTTGAGGAATAATGATTTAAATTTAAACTTAATTTCTGAAGGGCAAAAACAGATGGTGTATTTGCCTCTCATCTCCACACGTACCCCGATTTAAAATTCTTTCTCATGCATAGCTGGACTTTCTTCCCATCTTTACTTTCTTGCCTCTAGAGAAAAACTTGTTTGATCTTTTCTTTCTAACTTCATTGCCCTCAACTGCCCAGAAAGGGTTGGTGTAACCACAAGCCAACTTTTCAGAACCTGTTGGGCAGTAGTGCTACTATAATACAACACACACACGCACGCACGCCCCTACACGCACACACAAGCAGCAAAGTGTGTGCCTTGCTGCAGATCAAGCAATAGTCAGCACTAGTGATTTCATGCAAATTTTAAAAGTTGCCCTAGGCTGTAAATGATTGGCATAAGCTGTTGGAAAGGGGAGCATGCAAATAGCAGTGAAAGAGGAGGGTGTGTGCTCAGTGATTAAGTGGAAACACAAACTGGGGACTCTAATCAGACCAAATCAATGTGGACTAATCCCGTACCAATTAAGAAACTGTGGTTGAATGCCCCGGACATAATTCAATTTCTTTTTGAGCTCCTGGTGTGAATGGATTGATTGAAACCTCTGGATGCAAGCCAGCTCAATAAAAGAAGCAAGAGCCCCCCTCACCCCTCCGCAGACAAATCTGATGGTATTCAGGCTTATTCTGACAGCAGGTCAGACATCAAGTGTTTATCTCTGGTCCATAGCTCAATGCTCAGCAGCTTTCTGATAAGATGAAAAATACAATTTATACGGTGAAAAAAGGGAAGAGTGATGACGAATAAGATGGTGGCAAAGTGATGACATTTTTCCTCAGCCTGATTAGCCTCTTTTGTCATTTTCTCTTTTATCTGTCTGTGATATCCTCTCTCTTTCTTCCTTCCTTCCTTTCTCAACCAAAACCTTTTACTGATTATTAAAAAAAATCTGTGCACAGATGCATTTTCTGCTTCTCTGTCATGAGTAGACCATCAAAAGGTGAATTATATTTCTGACAGAGAGACGCAAACAAGGCTCAGGAAGGAGACTTTGCCTAGGGCTAGAGATTGAAAGAAGAAGGAGGCAACAAAGAGAGAAGTACATTTATTGAAATAAACTACGTGGTTCTAAAAATCTTCTAACAATATGTGATGGTTGAAATTTATTCTGGCACCAG
This sequence comes from Phalloptychus januarius, assembly GCA_902982915.1. Taxonomy (NCBI): domain Eukaryota; kingdom Metazoa; phylum Chordata; class Actinopteri; order Cyprinodontiformes; family Poeciliidae; genus Phalloptychus; species Phalloptychus januarius. The sequence goes on from CADWAE010000362.1 coordinate 6,289,662, forward strand.
ATTACAAATCACAATATCGGCTAAGTTTAAATTAATATGTTCTGAACTTGAAATAACTGTATAGACTGAAGGCCTTGTTAAAAAATTGTTTTCCAAGTACTCCTTTTAGGAAAATATTCAAGAGACAAAATTCAACTGCTTCAGTACATTACATACCGATTTAAAAATATATATATATATATATATATATTACTGTAGAGATTCTACACTATTGTCAAGTTCAAAATTGTCAAGTTTAAAGACAATTTTTCCCACTTCGGTTTCTCTATTTTACGTGAAGCACTTTGAAATGGCTTTGCCAACCTTTCGTGCCTGGCGGAGTAAATTATCCGTCATTTGCAACACTACACAACGGAGGGGAAACTGATACATAGAATATCCTTTGAGTGTAGTGCCTATTCTCAGCCACACCAGGTACTTTTCGGCGAATACAGAACAGCTCTTCAAATACACGAAATAAAGACATTCTATTTCAAGCCTTATTCAAACATCAATTACATGAATGACTTACACAACAGGTCACTTCAGTACATCCAAAAATAAGAAATGTGGTTCTCAGAGAAGTACATCACTGGGCTCCGTAGAACAGCTTGTTCTGAAAATCTTACTGACTGAGATATCAAAGATTAATAATATAAAATACTCCACAAGGAAAGATTTCATCCAGATTTTCTTGCTTTGAAACACTCATTTGCTTATTATTTTTTTTAGTAGGAGATTGCACACAAAGACAGCAAGAGGACACCTCCCACTGTGTTAGACTGAGAAAAATAATCAAATCGAAAAGGGATGTTCGAGTTGCAATCAAGCATGCAAGCCTGCATGCAATATTGCTGAGATTAGAATAGAGAGTGTGATAACTTGTGTTAAGGCTACTTTAATCTGATAGACCTGCAGGTTTGGGTCAACTTCATATAAATGATTGTTGTAGGATACTAGTGTGGACTACAATTTGCATTTGCATCACGCAAAGTCTAGAAAAGATATCAATCGATTCAGTTTGTTTATATATAGATACCCCAACATGTGAGGCAAACAACTTTATCTGCTTCACATAGAAAAGGAAATGGCTGATATGTAAATTCCACCAACAGATATAAAGCTGTCTTGCTGCTCCCACTGGCATTCCCACAGCTCTTTTAGTCAGGACCCCCAGGCCAGCCCCTCCTCTTTCACCGACAGAATACAACCCAAAAAAGGTGCATATCAGCAATATTCTTTCTCTTGCTTAGACAAAACGCTGAAGAAGGGATACAATGCTGCTATGAGCACAGAAATAGTTTTGGTCTATAATGGGAAGGGAGCAATGATAAATCTGTCCAAGTCCGAAGGGCTTACCGTAGTATCTGTTGTGTCAGAAGTAACTGAATCCAACTAAAGTTAAAAAGAAAAATGTATGAACCAGAGATGCATTTTGCACAAAAACTCCAGACTTGACTCGGGGTCTTCATCTCACCAAATCTGCGTGAAAGACTGCTAAGTGAGGTTTATTTAAGTAAATAAATATAATTGTCCACTCCAAGTTATTGGAGTCTATACAAACGACTGGTTGTCATGGTAATTTTCTGCAAAGTACGTAAGGGTTGTTCATACTTTCTTTTCAGTAAATAGAGTAAAGGCAGCTGCCAAGCTCATCTTTTTTCATATAATGCTACCACTGAGCCTGCATTTACATTAAGAAAGCCACAGATTCCCAGCTTTGAAAGAAATGTAAATACTTAAATGAGTAGTTAAATTATTAAAGGAGGGAATTTGTCAACTATGATGTATACAGGTCTCTCAACTGGCTATTTATGCTTGTTGTACCTTATAATATCCTCATGGATATCCTGGAAACTAAACCCTTCATTAAACAACTTTGTGTCACTTCAAAACAAAATCAATTTAATGTTCCTCCAACACTGATTTTTCAGTGTAGGAGCACTGAAAAGGCGTTCCTCCTGCACTCTTCCTCCCTTGTCCTTTCCTTTTTTTGGAAAAAAAAAGGAGCAAAAAAAAAATCACCTCCATCATTTCTAAAACAATCCACAGCACATATTTTTTTAATTGAAAGTTAAAAAAATTAAAAAAGTGTTTACATTACGCTTAAGGTTACACCCTGGACAGATCGACACAGGACATTAATATGAACATATTCCTTCATATTAAGTCTTAAAGCATTATATTGTTGTTTACCTCAATAAAGACCTTTTCTTAAACAGATTAATTTATAATTAACAAAATAATGTACATGACATTTAATGCATAAAAAAACTCTCAAAAGGAAAATAATTAAAAGCTCAAGACAACAAAACTTAACCAAAAATATTTGGATCATTATTACATTGATGTATATCAGCAGATAGTAGAAACCTAAAGACAGACCATTTTGTGTAGAATATAAAAAAAGTCTGCAGAAGGAGCATCTCCCCATCCATCTTGTTGACACCTACAAGCTATGCAAGACAATTCCCAGAAGTAGACAGTACATGGTCATTAAATCTGTGTGTACACAATACGTGCAGCATCCTATGAAATTACTACACTGTGTGTAACCATGGACAGTTGTCTGAGTTACAACATTAATGCAGCAGAGTGTGACATTTATCCAAGAAGAGGGCTTGATTATTAGAACAAAACAAGGTTGAAATCTCCTCACGAGACAAGTCCATGTTTAAGTGGCTGTGTGGGAATATCTCTGGGACATAAGAAGCTAGTTTCCATGCGAAACTAAATCATGTTTATGATAATAAATTCAGGGAGTGGCATGCATGTAAAACAGGATTTTAATAGCAACATCAATGCATAAAAAAATGACAATACAGGATTACAGTGTAAACATTATAGCACACAACATATGTTTTAATATGTTGGAGGGGCTTTACTTTGAAAGAAATCCAAATGTAAAGCTGGATCAGGCATTTTATTATCCAGAAAGCATGTGTTTTCCCTCAGAAAGACTCTCCACGCTGGTCGTTGAGGAGTCTTGATCTCTCCCTTTCCTAATCTAAAGTGAAGGTAGTAGGGATATCAGAGGGGAATTTAAGGGGATTACACAAGCTGAACAAAATGAGGCTTAGTCAGAAAACTAGAAGATTTGCTGCGTGCACAAGGACATGTAACACACAAGAAATTCCCGTGTGAGAAAAGTAAATGAATCATATTTTCTGCAAAGTGGAATATGTGTAATACGAGCTCTTGGCACTGTTCTACTTTGACACAGCAGAGGAGGGGTGATGTTATTTTAGAGGAACTTGACTATAAATGCTTGCACCCAACATGGATAATCTTTAATTGAAAAAATAAAAAGAGGAAAGCAGTGAGTTAACCGTTTGTATTATTGATCAACTCTTGTAAGAGTTGAAGCATCTAAAAAGAAAAACTGGGTAAAAAAAACAACAAAGAAAAACCTTAAAAAGCCTTATATCATTTTAATTTAATCAAAACAAAACAGATAAATCAATAGTTCTTCACCAAGCTTCACTACAGATTTGGTCAATTCCCAAGTAATTTTTAATATTTTATTATAGACATGTGGAATATATTTAGTCTTTTGTCTGTCCACATGAACTCCTGCTTCCACTGAATGCTGGGAAAATCTCAATCTCCTGGTATCCAGGTAATATGTTGAGTGATAAACTTTCCTTTGTCCTCCATCACTTTATTCCATCTCTTATGACTTATCAGCAGCAGATAAACTACTCCGCCCACTGCAGACACTGTGGTTTCTTGGCTACCATGACATTTTCCAGTGATTTTAATGAGCAACAGTTTACCAGCGTGGCTGTTGCAGCCTACAAGAAGGCACGACCTCTGGAAACCCAAGCGTTGCGTAGTCAAGTTTGATCCTGGCATTTCTAGTCAATATTATAAGTCAGATCCAAATATTCTGTTACACTGAGAGGTGTGGAGTGGAAAGAGACATCAGTAAATCTTGGCTGTAAAGCAAACAAAGCCGGTTTATTAAGTCTAATGCAACACAGCAGATTTCAAAGATGGCAGCCTCTCCCATCAGTCCTCCTGCTACCTCCAGCTGTCCACCTACTGGTTAAACCCCACCTTCTCAATTTACATTGGCCAATCACCTCAACCTTCTAGAGTGGAGAAAAGGAAATAAAATTGACTTTCACATGCACAGTGTAAAGACTAACAATTATTTATCAATAATAAAATATCAGCTGAAATTTTGAGTGTGCAAATGCACAAATTACAAGTCATCTTATTATTTAAATTACTTTAAGCTTCAACTAATCAAACTCCAGATCTTATTATTACGCTGTCCATAAAACAGATGGGTTTGAGACTGACCTCTTCTTTAGCAGGGCTTGTTTGTTACCCACAAAGTAACAAACAGTTAATCAGAACATACACAGAATGTTCATTTACACACTCTAGGACTAAAAAAGACCTCAAGACAAAAACTTATTGCTTCTTATAATATTCATTACAGAAGAATCAATTTGTTCTTGAGCCATGTTGTAGCTAATTTGAGGGTATGCTGAGAGTCATTGCCCATTTGCACTCTAACTTTCTGACTGGTGACTGGAGTTATTGCTTTGGCATTTCCAAGCAAATTCTTACTTCCTGATGTCATCTAATATGTGAAGTGCATCAGTCTTTAATGCAGCAAAATAACCACTCAACATGGTGCTGACACCCTCTTTCTTCAGATCACGACTCCATCACAGACCAACACAAGCAACAAAGGACAAACAACCACGCACCATCTCACTCACTCACACCTCAGGCAATTTAGGTCAATTAACCTAATCAAATGACCTAACAGCCACAATTTTTGAGAGTGGGAGGAAACTCAAGACCTGGAGAGGATCCAGGCATGCACAGGATGAACATGCATGCTCCATGTGCAGAAACACCTGGTAGGAATTTGAATCCAGGACATTCTTGCTGCAAGGGAGCAATTACTTTGACTATATAACACCGTGCGTTATAATAAAGGTTCTACTTATCCATGATTATAGAAGTAAGTAAGCAACAACAGGCTGCCAAAACTGATAGAATTAAAGCTCTAAAAGAGAGACCCAGAAACACATTTAAGATGATATTATGGGGTTCATTGTTCTTAAAGAACATTGCAGCTTTTTACAGACTCCAATTTTTTGATATTCCAGCATAGTTTGAGCTCACTTTTGACATTTAAATGTAAACCTTTAATACGATTTGTTTTAAAAGTGTAAATCTCCACTGTTTACTAGAGAAAACACTACAGAAAATGTACCAACTGCTCCACTTCAGCAAAGTAAGTTTTAGCTCCATATCTTGTGACTCAAAACTACCTGATCATTAACCGCTAGTCAGACAATTTTGCTACATATCCGTTTAAAGCACTTCACCCAAAATTAGTCATGGGAATGATTATTACTACAGAGATTAATTGAAATTGTCCAACTCCAGTCCTGAAGCTCAAGTGCACGGCAGGTTTTAGATGCACCTTTGCACTGACACAGCTGATCCAAATGGGTGAATTACCTCCTCAGCAGGCTACCTAGCCTTGCAAAGGCTTGCTAATGAACTATTCAATTCTTTCAAGTGTTGTCCACACCTGAGAATCTCAAGCTAAATGAATAGTGCTACATGATATTAGAAAACAGGCATTGCTATGTTGCTAAATAATGCCATGATAATACAAGTTGTGATTAAGCCATATTTTCCTCTTCACATCATTTTCCATCAACATAATTTCTCCACCACTCTGTGACCTTTACAATTTGGCCTCTGACCAAATCTGTTTGCATGTAGAAACATAACACATATCACTTGAAATAATACATCCTCTCAAATATTGCTTTAAAAACAAATAGAGAAATAAAGACAAGTATTTGAAAGATGGTTGTGGTTTTATCTATTTAGCAGTTTTAATTTGCAGCCATGTATAGAGAAGGTAAAGAAACATAATCTGAATCCACTGTTTAAATTTGTCAGCTACACAGAAACAGCATCCCAATGACTATTTAAGGCTAAATCTATCTGTAAAATAAGTAGGCTTAGACATAAAACCCCCCAATGGCAAGAAAAGGAAGTTCTTAAGAAGAAGAGAGTCATAAGATGCCTGCATGTGCTGCTAAACCAATAAACTGACAGCTGCAGCATTAAACTTAAAGCTTGATCAGTCAATTTTCTAAATGTAATCCATTGTTTATTACATAGACTGAAAATTAAACATTTTAAACCACCAAATTTGTTTTTAATGAGATTTAGTGGATAAAACTCAAAAACATTCACCCTCTACTGAGAATGTATTGAGTTAATTATTCATGCTGACATCTGGCTCAGGCAATATGAGAATATTTGACACATTAGTATGGCCTTATTGAGCCTTGAAAGAAATCAATAAACACACATTGACTCTTAGATAATTGTATTGCTGTGGGCAGACTTTAGCAGACAACATTTTTAAAAAGAAATTTATTCAAACAACTACAGTGTTTGTGTTTTGTTTAATGTCTTCCTAACTTACAGACATCCAATTAGTGTCAACATTCCACCAGTTTACTGTCAGGAGAATAAAACTACCACAAATTGTGGTTGGCACTGAGTAAAAGCTTAATTAGAATGTCTGAAAGCATGGTGTAATTTTAACAGGGTCTGCTCCAAGAAATTATTGGATGGCGTGAGACCAAATAAAATGTTTCTTTTTTTCTCCATCTAAAGGTTTTATCCTGAAAATTAAATTAAATTATCTGGCATCTGAATGCAGGAGAGATTCCAAACATGCAACATCAAAATTATAAGTTGGCAAATTCACTAAAAATTATGAAGCAACAAAGTTTACGGCTGAAAGAAACCTACTGTGATAAATTAGACAAGTTAATTGCCCCATTTAGTAAATGCAACCATGCTCTAGCAGTGTGTCAAAAATGATCCAATATTGGAGTTTTCAACTATTGATGCAACCTGCATGCAAAGCACAAAAATTAATGGTGTTAAAAAGGAATCCTTCTCATTACAAAATATGCACATATGCTGCAGCACATACATAAATGTGTGTGTGTGTGTGTGTGTGGGGGGGTGGCATGCACGTGTATGTACTTCTACATAAATATGATATGCATCTCCCCCTCTTCTATAAAGCTCCACCCTCTGACACGCCGAATCATTATGACAGTGACTGCTCATCCCTCAGGCTGCCTCGTCGTCAAAGCTGGCCCAGATTCCATCAGATTATAGAGATGACATCACTGAGTGCGTTATTGTATTGTGCTCCTACATGCACAGGCTATGTTGCATTCTTTCGCTGCTTTATCTGCTCGCACATTTCCAAACGTTTCAAAAGTACAAATATCATAGACTGAGCATGTGTAAGCATGACACAAAAGCATCAACATTTAAGTTAAATGATATGCTTCTTTTGTTGTGAATGCACAAGGAGCTCATAATGTCTACATAACTTACTTAGAAGAAAACTTGCACTTTATCTTGCTTAAAATATTGCTTCTGTAAAACTGAAGTCATGACAAACTAAGACAGGTTTATTTTGATTTGCCAAACCTAAAACCAAATTTGAGCCTTTAGTTTATTTTAAAGATAAACCAGCCCAGTTCCAGACTTTGTGGTTGATTTCTAATCACTGAGGAGATTAGTTTTGAGCAGAAAAGTTCTGTTCTGTCAATTCCAACTTTAGTAAAAAAAAATCTACATTGTCCAGCAAGTGAGAATTTAATTGTCTTAGCAATGAACAAAACTATTTCTCAAACATAGCCAAAAGTTACAAAGCTGTCTCTCTCAGTCACTGAAAAAAAGTCTGCAAATGCAGTAAAATCTTCCAAGTTTTTAAACCAACAAAAAAATGTAAACACATCATATTTACTGTTCTCTCTAAGGCATATTGTAGCTCACTAAAATCTACTTCTTAAAATATGTGCATCATATTACAAGATGTATTTAAAAGAAATAATTCCAGAAAGAGTGATGTCCAATCTAACACTTCAGTGTAAACATCAAGGATTTTCTATTATCATTTATTGATTTATTAAAATATTGCAGTAGCCATAAGAAAGAAAATAATTTAAAAAACAACTAGGTTGTACATTTTTTAAATCCAAACTCAAAGGTACAAAAGCACAAAATATTCCTTTTAAAGTATGTGTAAAGAACCTCAGAACAATCCATGATGCAAGAGCTTGTAAAACCACCTTCCACATGAAAGTCATCGGTATGACTAACAGTTACAGTATTGCGAAGATAGTTCTTATTTACATTAAGGTCAACTTTTACTTAAACTTTATGAATGAATGACAAACTTCAAATAGTTTAGAATAGGCCTGTCTTTCTTTAGCTATAAAAAGAAAAATGTACTTCCTCAGACTAGCTCAACTCTTATCTGCAAAAAAAATATTCAATACTCATGGCTGATGTAACTTTAGTAAAATGTATGCTGGGAAAGTGTCATCATTAAAATCTTTTCCTACTCGGTTTCTTGAAGCCTGAGGAAAATGCCCCAGCTTGTCACAGCTACCAAAGCTGTTGGCCAGTGATGACCCTGACTAAGCCATGTTCTGCTGCATGTGCACTTGTTTCTCTCTCTTTCTTCCTAGCAGAAATACCAAGGAGCTCTGCGTCTCTTCACAAATGCCTGTATTTCATGTTTTCAACACATATGCTTTTACTGTCAGTCTTCCTGGCAGCATGGAAAGCAGTTAGAGAAGATGAGGCACAAGACAAAAAATGGCTTTCTCTTCTTAACATGTTTGTCACAGAATAAACGGATTGCCTGCATTTCATCATGCATCTATTACACTGAAAAGGCAAATAAAAGATAACCAATTTGTTTTACCATCACAAACTCTACCTTACATTGTATTTCCATCTCACTAACTTCCAAGACTTCACTCAGTTATTATTGAGAGACATGACCTCAAACTCAGCCCTGAGTGAGATAGGCTAGTATCTCACTCCGTCACATTCGACAGAACCAGCTGTTTACCAAATCTAGCACCAACTCAGTGGGACACTTCTGCTCAACAAGATACAGTTGGATCTGTTAATTTACAACTAATACATAACAAAACAGAGAAGAACCTATTATTGTTCATTGTATGTTTTGTAGAAATGTAAAAAATCAAATAAAGTTGCATGGGTCATAGTTTTGTTTTTTTCCTCTGAAGAGATGATAAAGACTTATTGGTTCAGTAAGGTTGTTTCCTTCTGCACATCCTGTAAACATGTTTATAGTATAACATGAGCCTTAAATTTATGTCGTACAGCAGTTTTCATTCATCTAGAAATGTACATTTGCATTTGAACATGGGTGCATGTGTGGATGTAAACAGTGTTCACCAGTACAGATAAGAAAGCATCGTGAAAAACATAGCCCTGTCCATGGTCCTGAAATCGTTCCTCACAGCTGCTAAAGTTACTGGATGTTGGTAACATTCATTTCTCTCCTGTACCCAGTTTATACACACAAACACTCTTAATGAAGTCATTTGGCTGCACTCCCCCCAGCCCGCTGATTAAAATACAGTGATCTCCTGCAAATATGCTGTTCCAAAATCAAATCCAAAACCACCTATTATACACATCCAGATTATCTATACTAAAAATGGCATGGTCTCAGAAAAAGCTCAGTCAGAAAAGTGACAACTAAACCAGAAAACAAGCTGGCTAATTCCAGAACATCTGCCCCATCACCCAGCCCACAGGGCCAGGCTGAAACCCGACCTCCAGCTGTCTGTTCATTTTTGTGCTCAATTAGAAAGGAACTCTCCCTCTGCATGCACTGGGTCTCAGCAAATGTGACCTTTTCTCCCTGCTAATTTAATTACTAGAAAATCCAGATGAAATTTCTTTGTCACAAATGGGCGGATGTGGATGTCAAGGGTAGAGGCGAGCCGATATGAACATGACTAATCTGTTTCCCCACAAACTCATCTCCAGGTGGGAAGCTGGTGGTAAAACTATATTAACCATTGTTTAGGATCCAGGCCAATTTGTAAAACAGGGTTGCTATGGTGCAACTATTACCAGCTGCAACAGTATAGTTAAAAAACAAGATTCAGCCTGGGAGTGAAAAACGGACTATACTGATGTGAAAAAATGGAGAGCTTCCATTGAGAAACTACACCAAAACATGGCTGATTGTTTTTTCCAAACTGGATTGTTGTAGCATTTATAAGTTTCCTGTTTATTTGGAGTGTTGTATTTTGAGCCACAAAAAGCAAAAACCAATGTGGCCAACTTTGCTTTCTTCCAGTGATTTGACTAACAGAGAGTGATTGTGCATGACACATATAACCCAAAACTGCTACAACTTACTTATTATGGTCTCTTATGTACTTTTTCCAAGCCCGTTTCCTGCAGCACTAAGTAGAAGGAGTGAAATTATCCTTTTTCCAGTGTAAAAACATAACCCTAACTCTACCTTCTTTGCTGTAAGATAAAAAGGGAAGACAAATAATAGAGAGGCAATCTGGATGATTGGCTCTGAAACAAGGACTCTGTACTTCAGGATCCATTCATGTCGATTATTAGAGCGAGAAGAGGGTTTTTCCCTCTTATGTTCTCTCTCTTCTCCAGGCCTGCACCTTGGTATCAGCCATGTTTTGGCATAGTAACACCTTTTTCGAGCCATTTCTGTCCTGCCTCTACCTATGCTTCACTGGCATGTTTAATGGCCTCTTGCGATGTCATATGACCTTCGTCTTTTGTGAGCACAAACATAATTGGACAATTTATTCTCTCCACAAATGAGGAGATAATCTGGGTATTAATACAAACATAACATTTGGTATTCTGCCACATGCTGTAATGTAGGCCAAATGCAGAGAATACCAGCTGGTAGACTTAACAAAATAATGGAAATATGCCTTGAAATGATTGAAAACAAAGCTTGCTTTTACGTGGATATTATCACTTCTTCACATACATTCACACTGACACCTAGTATTAGCTGGCTAATTAGTTGGGCTCCATTAGTCCTCTATCTAAATCCTCTAGACATTCACAACTTTTTTACTAACTGGAGAATGCCATGTCTTTTAGTTTTCGTCACATTTATGATGTTTCACCCTGAGTTATGAGAGTGACAGGGTTGTAGTTTTATTGAGCAGGGTGGAAGGACAGGTGAGAAGAAACTCTGCTCCGAACTCAGGCCACTCCAGATGTTCTTTAGCATTTTATTAATGGGATTTAAAACCTTTGGAACAGTATCCTGAAAAATCGTACTTTTTAAAACTGTGGTACGCCTTCAGGTTGGTAACCCAAATGCCAATTTAGTAAAGCAAAGTAAGCAGGGCTGGATATAAAATAATGCCAAACTTCAGAATGTTAATGTGTCAAAACATTTTGCAAACTATGTCTCATATCTTCCACTTCACATAATAGACCAACACATAGTAGTGTATAAAGTACATTTTCAATAAAAATTACTTGCATGTGTGATTGTAATGTGACAAAATGTGAATAAGGAACATTTTTGCCAGGAAGTGGATAATGCTGCTCAAATTTTTATCTAGGCAGTTTTAGCAGTTTTCATGTAAGAGTTTTAAATGCTGTCAGCAATACCTTCAGATTCAGAATAGCTCTTCTTTGCCTGAGGCTTTTCTTTGACAGCAGCCAGAACTGATTTCATAGTTTGGAACTGCCCTGTTTACTATAACCTGCTGGTGACCTCACAGGAATTTCTCCCTCCGAATAAGACTACATTTTCATGTCAGAATGTTTAAAGGTTTACAACTTAATAACTCTACAAACGGTAAACAAGGCCACGGTCATGCTGTTGTCAAACCTGAGCCTCCAAATGAATCAGAACTGAAGAAAAACAACAAACTTAATCATTTCAAAGCTGGCTGCTATCAGTGTCACCAACTGAATTACCACATTTGGTTCCCTTCTCACTTTTTTCTGTGCAAAAAAAAAAATAAAAAAGGGCACTCATGCAGCGTGTTTTCACACACTGACACACATGTATGATTGCCATCTGTTGCGCTGTAACCTCCCCAAGCTCACCTTCCCTTGCTGTTCCACTGGGACATCCTCACTAATGATTCCTTAACTTTGTTACCTCCTCATTGTGGCAGTTAGCATGAGGCAAAACTAGATTTACATCTTGGTAATGGACAAAGCGTTGCACACTCATCTGTGTGACAGTTGCGCTGATTCACCAGTCCATGACATACATGCACAATGCTGACATCCACCTGCTCTCGAGTTACTCCAGTCATTATGTCCATCTGCCTCATTCCCTTTTATGTCTGATAATACAGGCAGAATAGTCATGGTGCAACATTTTACTGAAATATGTTTTAAAATTCAATTCCTTTTACAAACAGCTTTCTGGGGATCATGATGACTAATTTGTTGAATGCCAACAGAACTTTGTCAGTGCTGTCTGCCTCTTTAAGAATCCAGTATGGAAACTCCTGTGTATATATAAAACAAGCAAGATGTGTATTTCTTTATCCAGTCTAAATATTTTTGAAAGTTGTCAACCTTAGAATGATTCTCTGATTGCCAGACATTGAACCCACTTGTTAACTCATGTAGAAATCTCAGTAATTGGGTTTCATTTTGCTATGAACACAGCAAGCAACTAGAGGTAAAAAGAGAAAAGAAAAAAAGAGGGTGGGTTGGTTAGGGATAATGTGAGCATAGTGAAGTTGGTGAGAGCTGGCTCACTGGCACAGACACTATGATGACCTTTTGGTCAAGAGATGAGCAGTTTGTCTTTGGAGCAGATAATCCTTTGGAAAAGCTGGTCTTACAGACTTAGCAATATTCACTCCCCACTAACACACACATAGACACACACAATAAACATTAGTCAAGCTGTAACAGGACAGTTTGTAAGTATAAATGAATTGCTTCAATATGTCATCGGGAATTTATGCAAATACACGGTCTTGAAAAAATAGGACTAACTCTTGAACAGTTTATCAAGTAACTATCATAAATTTCAGTGTGTTTTCATAGAGTCGCATGTGAGGCTGTTAGAGGAAGGAAAATGACACGTTTTAAAAACTTTTTACAAGCAAACATCTACACAATCAGGCATGAATACTCTTTGTATTTTACCCTCCTTACTTTAATACCCCAAAGGAAAAAAACATTGGAACAGCACATTGTTGGAAAAAGTCCTCACACCAGTCTCACAGTGAAACAAAATATTAGCAGCATTAAGGTATGGACACTTTTTTTTTCCCTTTGCCAAAGGCAGATGAAAGCAGGGCAAAAGTAGAGAAAAGCCTGGTAGAAAATGCAGCTGATTTATGAATGGGGTGGAGGTTTACAATCAGTTACAGTTCAATAGTTTGAATTTATTTGAAAACTTCCACTCTAACACCTGCTGAAACTGAAACAAAATCCAGCAGGCTAAAGATCAGCTTTTCACTAATTCAACGAGTCACACAAAATTAATTAACTATAACTACTAAAAAATTAGAGACAGATGGGGATGAATCCTTAGATTTTCTTTTCTTTTATTATTAAGTTTAATTCTCATTGTCTTACACAAATGGGTTTATATCTCTCCATGAAAAGACCCGTGGAATCCATCCTGTATAAATATTTTTAAAAATCACAACTGTCCTGATAAGACGACAGTTTGGATCCAGACTTAAGATCTCTAATCTAATACCAAAACTCACAAAAACTGACAAAAACGCCAGTTTTTGTGATGTAAAAATATGACGAGGAAGTATAAATTATTTCACAAGACACATTATACTGTATAATGTTATCCATAAAAATAGAAGAAGAATGAATTAGGGTGTTTCAACTGAGGATAACAGTGAAATGACAGCTCGTTTTGTGTGCTTCTTTTACACAGCACATTAGTTATCTCCGCCTTGTTCTACTGCTTGCTTTGGCTCCTCATTCATTGGCTCTTGTGCCTGATTTAGCCGGCGCCTTGGGCCAGCAGCATCTAGCGGTGGTATAGAGGGCCATGTAAATGTCACCATCTCAGAAGCTGTGCTCTGCAGAGCGTGAAATGAAATCTGGCAGAGTTTTAGGGCCCTGCCTCTCCTCACATGGACATTGCACAGTTCATGGGCCCCAATATAAAATCTATCACCATGCTATGATTACATCAAGGCCCACACCTTCTTTCTTTATAAATTATCTATTAGACATACATGTTTCTGTCACATCAGTATGGCTGTAAAACTCGCATAAACATGATTGTTGTCATGTGATGTTTTTTTTTGCTAAAGGAGCCCTGTCAAAATCAGCATTCAAAAGCGTTGATGTACAAGTCATAATTAATTAGAAAGCTTTGTAGTCCAACAAATTTAGTCATATTAATTTAATGCTAAATCTAGACTGGCTGATGCTAAATCCAATGGAAGACGTTGGAAGAGCTGCAAGCTGGCACAGAATGACGATGAGCAGTTGAAGGCTTTAAAACAGAAAAGGCTTCTCTTGGCTTTTCCTACTGGAAAACCTGGCGGTAAACTCAAGAGGCCGTCTTAAATATTAAAATCAGGAACACAAAGGAGCTTTTAGTCGGGGCTGATGCCAATTGAATGCAAGACAACGGCTCCAAACCTTTGTGCAGAGTTAGGACTGCCTCAGACCATCTTTTACATTCTCTTTTCTTGTCAAGGATGAGATCAAAGAAAGGACAGGTCGTCTGTTTTCAAGCCCTTTTAAAAAAGAGCATAAGCCACCCATCCACCTGGTGTTGTCAGACTTGGGATGAGCTCAATTAAAATCTCATATTTTTCTTCTAAAAGATCAGATCAATCAAAACCTGTCACTACACATCAAGAACCCTGTGCTGCTTATTGCTACTTCATCACCTCAGATTTGTGCTTCTGATTTAAAAATAGGCTCCACTGAACCATTCAGAGACCTACCTTTTCCAGCTTATCTTGTGTAATGGGCTCTTGAAATAAATCTCCTTGCCTTAAATACACAGGATCTGGGCTCACAAAGGCTTACTTCGATGTTTGGAGACATGATAGTCTGACCTCCTGTGGAGGCTCAAGCTAGCATAAGGCAACTTAAGGCCAACTACTTCTCTGAAGCGGGGAGAAGTAGATAGATTCAGATCTAGTTGTGAAATAAACTGATAAAACTAATAGATAATGATGGCGTTATAAAACAATTAAGTATTAATAAACAGATTAATAATTGTTGCTATACTTCTTGTATTCAGCTATGACACTATGAGAATTTCATAGAGTGTGTTTGATGAATCAGGATATTCAAAAAACTGAATTTGCAGAACTTACACAATAGACACAGTTTAATCAGTTACATGGTTCTTAGGGAAACTGACTAAAGAACTTTAAAATAAATGTAACTGTGATCACACACACACCCTCACTATGTGACGATCTCCGGAAACTGAGTCGTCATCAGTGCCGGGGAGATCTTTGTCATGCATCTGATTCATCATCTTTCTCCATCTCCTGTCACAGCTAGTGAGAGGCGGCCAGAAGCTGCAGGCTACCGCAGAGAGTTGTGGTATGGAGGGACACTGGCATAAAAGCTCCTTTGCTGCTCCAGAAAGCTAATCCATAGCTCTGGGAAACACCAAAACTGTCAATATAACCACGTGATTGGAAGTTCCCCAGCTCATGATTGAGCTCTGCTTTCAGAAGGCTGCATCTCATTTGTCCGATAACCAATGACCTATCATCATCAGAAAGCTTAAAAAGCTGTCTTTTTATGCAAGATTATCATTTGGTTATGCCAAATTATGTCAAACTGAAATATAATAAAATGGAGGTCACCAAGATATTTGGAAGACACATTTCCCTTATCAGTGCCTGGGAACAGTGCAAATGTCATACTAATTTGTTATTGTGGGACATGAAATCTGTACTTTGTGGAGGTTAAATAGGCTGACATGACAGCACCACTGACTGTGGATCATCACATCCCAGCGACTGCAGTAAATTTATTACTCCTACTAAAATAATTAGACAATGTACCTTGGGACTATGACACATTAAAAACACTGTCTTACAATTTCAGGTTGGCAGCAGAGGCTATTACACTGTCAATATAATTGTGACAGTAATGTCCTGAAGTGTCCCTTTTTCACCAATTAAAAAAATACAAAGTAAACGGGTTTGAATCAACTCTTTTTGAACTTTTTGTACACTTGGTTTGAAACGGAATTGTACCTACAAAGTTAAATACTCTTTCGAGTACAAATATGGCATTTGAAATATATTTATCTATATAAAATTACATGATTTGATGTGATAATACAAATGTGGCACCAATAACAATCAGTAATTGCTGCAGCTCTAACAAGAAGTGCACGATATGCTTAGTCAGTGCTGTAAATCTACTGTATGCTTTCTGCTTGTGAGCAGCAATGCCTGAGCTTATTAGATTCCAGGGAATCCAATATAGAAGCAGAAGTCTATATAAAATCAATCTTGAGCCACAGTAACCATAAAGAGACTTCTCACAGACACATTATTATCTGCATCAATTCTGCAGATGACCATACACTCCACAACACTTCATTAAAATCATCAACACACTGTTATCTATGGGATGGCTTTACCCCAGAGGAGCCATTTGTATATCCACATTTGGCGATATATCTGCTCACCTTGACATCATGAAAAAACTAAATCAGAATCTGCTACCATCATTGCCATTCCTTATACAGGCATGGCACATTGCATTCTTTAAATTCAGTATTATAACAAGGTTAGAATGTGTATACTCCATCACACAAGTTAAGTAACAGTTGCTTAGCATTCTACAGCAGATTCAAGCACTGAAAGGCATCTGCATCCGTACGGGGACGTTGATAAAGGCAGTTCTCCCCCAGTCTCCAGCTTAAGGCCTCCCTGGTGGATTATGTTACCCAACAATAGCACTGGCCTTTCACAGTTGGAGCATGCTCCAGTTGCTGGAAGGCATACAAACACGTCTTCCTTTCCTTCTCCCTACTTCTCCCACCAGAATTAACAGTGTCCCCTGATGTATGTCTAGAATACATTTTTATACTACTAAAGCAAGTCGTACTTTATGCAACAAAGAAAGAAGAAAACAAACCTTTTTTTTTGTTTTTGTTTTTTTTTAAAGCAGAGTACGCTCATGATATCCAGATTGTTTTGATTCTTGTAAAACTTAAAAAAAAAAAATTAATATTCTTTATGCCTAAGCTAACAAAAAACAGAGACAGACAAAAGCCTTGAAATAACAATGGAGTACGAAGCTTGTGTGCAAACATACAAACTACAAACAGAGAGGTAGAAAGACCGGAAGGGGTATATTGTCAAACGACCTTCAGCGATCAGCAGGTATGATTTATTTTTAATTAGCATCATTTTAAACAGTCCTATTTTCAATCAGACATTCAATTAATTGTGACTTTAAAAAGTTATGACACAGAAATCTTCAACATAAACCTGCATATCCAGGAAAGTGACGGAAATATCTAAGAGTAAACCACTTTACTAGTGCATGATCTAAATTGATCAAAATTTTTTTTTTATTTGTCTCATCAATGATAATATCTAAAAGATAAACGAGTCATGGTAATTAAAGGGGTAGTATTATGTGTTTTTCAGACACAGTGCCATTTTACAGCAAAATCAAACAACTATGTTAACTTCAGCTATTATAAAAATAAAATCTATATATCAAATATGACTTAGACATTTTACGTCCCAATTTAACACCTTGAAATTGGTCCTCTGTCTCTTTTGCATTTCTGAAATTCTGCCAGCAGTCTCTCCCCATGACTTCAGCCCAAAACATGACTCCACCACCTCTTGCTGATGCTACATCCATGTTGGGACGTGGTGGCCATCCACCACCAATTCACTACTCCATCCATCTGGACCATCCAGGGTTGCGCAGCAGTCATCAGTGAACAAGTCTGTTTGAAAATTAATCTCCATGCATGGCTGGGCCCACTGCGACCGTTTCTGCTTGTGAGCACTGGTTAGGGGTGGCCGAATAGTAGGTTCATGCACAACAAACCTCTGAAGGATCCTACACCTTGAGGTTCCAGAGGCACCAGCAGCTTCAAATAACTGTTTGCTGCTTTTTAAGGGCATTTTAGCAGCTGCTCTCTTAATCTGATGAATTTGTCTAACAGAAACCTTCCTCATTATGCCTTTATCTGCACAAACCCATCTTTGCTCGGAATCAACCACTAATCTCTGATGATAATGCTTCAGTTTTCGTTAAATATCTAATGTTTTCATATCTTGCCCACTGCACTACACTATCTGATGATTTTCGGCAGCGAGAGATCCTTTCTCTTTCCCATATAGCTTGAAACCTGTGGCCTGCTTAATACTGTTGAACATCCTTCTTATGTAGATTTCCTTTAATTGAGCTCACCTGACAAACTAATCAAGCCAGGTCTCTGAAATTAATTACAGTGATTCAAAGAGCCCTGAGACACAATACTATCATACTTAAATCCAATTTGCATAATAATTTGGAACACGATGTATTATCCCTTTAATATTTTTAACAGCATAGCATTGAGAAGTTAGGAAATTACATTAGATTGCTAGATGTTACAGCACGACGCAGAATACAGTAACAGCTGACTCATCATTGCTGTCATGCACAAGCGTCATTACAACACAGTCGAGACTTTTGGCCTTCTTTAATAAAACCTGCAGGGGGGCACAAGTTATGAGTAACAGGTCTGTCGTCATTGCGCTTTGCAGAATCTTCTTGTGTGGTAACCCCTGGGGTGTTAGAAAGCAATCATTGTGCCAATGCTCCTCTAGCCTCTGGTGCTTGAAAACTCAAAGGCCATTTGTAACATTTATATCTAGATGTATAATTTCATTTTAATTTCAGTGTTCCGATGCTTCAAAGTCAATCTCAAACAGTAGAGCAACAACAAGGCCATTCTGTGATGACGCATTTCATCTGGACAGCATTATCTGCATAATCAAGCGAGATGTGCTGGAGTATGTAAGAAGTGTGAAAAAGATGCAGAGATGTTGAATTATTAAACAGCTCTTATCTCACTTAAAAGCGTTCCTAATATTGCACTGGCATCTACAAGGGATGCTAAGGCAGTGTTTGTAGGTATCTTGTAGCAGAGAAGATGACTTAGTGCAGGTCAGAAAATACATATACTCATGCAATGGCAAAATGTGATTAAATTTGGGGTGCTAATGATTTATTTAAACTTTTTCCAGGGTGGAATGTAAGCAGAATATATATATATATATATATATATATATATATACATATATATATATATATATATATATATATATATATACATACATACATACTATATATATGTATGTATATATACATGCATATATATATGTATGTATATATACATACATATATATGTATACATATATATATATATATATATAAAGGATTAGATAAGAAGATAGATTAAATAGCTTAGAATAAACACAATATTTATTCAACTTTCAAACTTTCAATAGTCTGTTGATGGAGGTATTCTCTTCATTATTTCATACATTATTTCATGTGAGAACAACAGCTCAAAGGATAATGCTGTCACCACCATGCCTGACAGTAGGTACAGTGTTTAGGTTTTAAAACCTCTCCTTGGCTCCAATAAACTGTTGTCAAACTGTTGGTGAAATGACCCAATCTTTGTCTCATCTGGCCATAAACATCTTCCTTATTCATGTAGGCAGCTGAAAATTTCTCGTGTGCTTGAAGGTGTTAATTTTGGAGCAGGGTCTTCCCATGCAGATGTTAAGCTCACATTACTGTAGTGGTCTATATGTACAAATTGGAGCTAGTGTGAATTGAAGAAAATCACTAATGTTGTTTAAAAGCTTTACTAAAAGTGCAGAGCTCAATCACACACATGCTAATTATTATTATTTAAAGCACTTTAAATTTTGTTGTTGCTGAAATGTACCATACAAATAAACATGACAATGAACTTGATAATACTATATGTGAAGTTGAATAAATAACTCAGGAGCAGAAGAAACTCTTGACTCACTGACAAAAAGAAACAAAGTAGGTTCCAGTCATAACATATTTGCAAAGAGGTAGATTATTTCAATTTATTAGCAAAACTGAAGTGAAAAATATGGGCCATGATGCATGGGCTCCTAGAGTTCAACACAGAGACTAACATTTCTTGACAGGCAAAAAAAAGCAAGACTTCTGTTTTCACAGCACAATGAAACCCCTACAGTCAAGGAACAAGCAGGCAGTCTCTGGCATGTGAGGGAGGCTGCTGCGGCCTTGTGAGTAATAAGGAAAGTGTGCATCTTTTCACAAGTTCCACAGGCAGCAGTGGAAGATCAACAGATTGCTGGATTGGACTGCTGCATACTTTAGATAAGAGAGCGGAAAAATGTTCGCCTTACACCTTTCGGTAGAAAAGCAAAACTAACGATAAGACAAGGAGTAGAATAAAAAAGTGACTCAGTTCAACTGCAGTGTTAAATGTTTTCTCTGTTATTCAGGCTTTGCATTCTAATTAGTTGATGAATTATGGCTTCAGCATATTTCACTGACCTGTTATTCCTGATCTTAGAATTTCAGTCTACCGCTCCAGAAATAAGAGGTTTATTAAATAAGAGGTTATTGCATTCGCCTGACTTCCCGCCTCAGCTCAAACACTGTTGCCTAATTACTGGGTATATCCTAATAGAATAATTTTCATTTTCACCAGCAGACAAACAGCGCAACTTTATCACCCAAGACAAATCAGTCAAGCGTTTAGATCAGACAAGTGATCCATTCAAATCGCAGCTGGATTCAGTCTGGAGAGCAATTTGCAGACGTAACGTTGTTCTTTTATACTGGCTGAATTGCACTGGCAATGCTACTTCAGGCAGTGTTTTAATGACTATAATCACACAGTCAGTGTGGAGAAGTGCTAGTAGGAAGGACTCAGAGAAACTGAACTATCTTTGAAGATAGCTGGGTACCAAAGAGGCTGAATAAGTTTCACATGAATACATGAAAGATCCATGTAGTCCCTAAGAATGAGGGTGAAAAGGCTTGAGAGTGTTCCTCAAAAATACAGATATGCTGTGGAATGACTGGAGGCTTTGGTCAATTTCACATCCCACAGCCCTTAATGTGCGGTGAGATGACACTGAATAAAGCTGCGACCTCATCCCACAAGTGATAACAGCGATAATAGGTGATAAAGAGAAAAGGTAGAAGTAAGATCGCTGCAGAAAAACAGAAATTCTGCAGCTAGTCCTCATATTTAAATGCCAAATACGCAATAGCAGACGCAGGTCTGCCGTCAAAGCGCACGGATGGGGATGATTGGATATTCTACAACTGCCTCGTTATCACAGATGGCGATAGTAGAGACAGCTGTCAACGCGCCAATTAAAATAAAACAGTCTACCAAGTTTGTCCGGCATGTTAACCTTATTTCTAAAATGACCAGAATTAAGACAAAGTTGAACATCTCCGTGCAAAAAAATCAGATAACACGACAGGACACTGTGGTCCGAGTCCCACCAGTGTATATTTCATAAAATATAGGATCACTTTACTTGATGACAAACAAATTCTCTCTGCAGAATGAATGAAGCGGAGGGGAGGGAGCGCAACATGCACACATTTGCTGCCTACCTGGTCTGAGCGGAGTCGGTCCGGCAGCCCCTGAAAGAGTAATCCTGTGATTTCCGCTCAAATCTCCGTGTTTCCTTTAAAATGATCTGAAGTCAGGACTGATCACCGCACGTCACTTGCACGGAAAGGTCCCGCAGAGCGTAGTATCTTCCTGTGCCGCTCTGTCTGTGGGCTGCAGAGGCATCACTGAACGTATGAACCAGCGCTGCACATGAAGGGAGAGAAGGAAAAGCAGGAGTGGAGTATGTTTAGTGTGGATTCTTTAGTTTAAACCTCTTGTGCACAGTTTGCCACACAATCAAAATAATGAAACAGTAAAATATCACTCAAAATGTTCATTCTGGAGTACTAAAGAGTTCGAGATTTTTAGGTATGTTTCAGCCCCAGCTCTGCACCTTAAAAGCCTAAATATAGCAAAAGAACAGTGAGATATGTTGATCTGTTTTATGTTTACCAATCAGGTGAAGGTGTACTGCCATATATATATGTTTTTTTTTGTTGCTTCTTTTATTCTTTCATTTATTTAGTGCAGGGATATGGAGCGGGTCCAAAAAAGCTGTTTTAGCTCAAAATTCCTATGTGTGAGGTGCATTAAATTCCTGTATGATTCTCTGAACTCCAGGGTCAACAACTCAATTTGTCAGTACTGTGCTGTATGCATTCATATCCTTTCAATACTGAAATAGTTCAGGGATCTTGTAAATCCTGCCAGAATAAAAACTCAATTTGAGTAAATTAATCTATATTTTCATTGTTTACAATAATCTGTAATGTTACGTTGTTTTTTTTTTAAGATTACTTAAACAGTAATCTTTAAGGTCAACAAGGTTTTAATCGCTTTATAAAACCAACAGAGGAGGACTAAATAATGCAAAAATCTGCACTGGCAGTTCTATGATAAATAAGTAAATCCATCCAGAAGAAGATTATTATGATATAAGCTCAAAATCTTTTTATCACAGCTATTGTGACTAGAATGTTTTGGTCATTCTCATGTTTTAAAAGTGGATTTATCTGCCATTACATATAGAGTTTTTCAATGTTTAATGAACTTAATTGAATGGCCAGTAGTTTTGGTAGATGTTTTACTCTAAAGATGTTTATGTGTACAAGCCACACTTTTCTTATGTACATTTCTTACATAAAACCTCTGTTTGCCATCTAATTAGAAGAAGTTGTGCAAAGGCAGAGCACAGCACCATATTCTTCCACCTCTCTGTGTTTCTGATGTTGTGGAATGACTGGAGGTTATCCTGCTGGGAAAGACGAAAATCAACAAAGCAACCAAGCCGCTGCCTTTTTGCCTACCAGGCAGCCTGGATCTAATAACAAGGTTGCATACTTTGATACCATAACCCTGGCAACAGCAGCTGCAGCAGCTGCACCAAAAGCCTGAACTTGCTGGAGGCTACCTGGGTTTGCTAGTGTGGCCTTTGAATGATCAGAAATCAATGACAGTATGCATGTCGAATCCAAGCAATGACAGGGGCTTGGGCATGACACTGCATAAGAAAACATTTGCACTCGGTCATTATTGGATCTCTTCACCATAGCTCGAAGCTTTTTCATCAGCTAGTTTTCAACAATTTATTGGTGGCAGTCGGTCAATAATGGTGTTCCCTGGAAGTGTTGGTGAAATCGATATTTCCCCCATGATACAGCTAACATTTCAGAGAGAGAGAAAAAACAACTGGAGTGATAATGAGAGGCAGTACTTGCTTTGTATGCAGATTACATTGATTACTTGTGTTGCTAGTGGAGCGTTATGAATTAACTGAGCTGAAAGAAATTTGTATAATTCACAGCTGATATCATACTGTGTTAATATCAGCCATCAAGTTTGACGCCATTTCACTCCCTTTGAGGTTAATTGTTAGTGTAATGATTTAATCCTGCTTCATCCCAGTGTGGGAAGTCATTTTGTGTTTGGAAACAAAACTCTTACACAAAGATGACTGCAGTAAATAACTACAGCTTAACCGAGAAGGGAGTGCATAATTTTTGTTTTGTCTTCAATTCTGTTTGCACCCAGCAGACTTTGATTAAACCACCTTTGCAGCTCCGATCTGGTTCTCCTTTGGGAATTTCTGTTGCAGAGCAAAATTCATGGCTCAACCCAGCCAAAGGGAAATAAAGCCTGGCCACCACTCTGTTCAACTTCCAGTAAGATTCTATTTTTCTTCTTCTTATATTTGAATCATTATCTCTGACTTTAACCAAAGCAAATGAGGTTCTTCTGTGACTTTGTGGATGTTTGGCAAGTGCACTTCTGAATAATTATGGTAGCCTGGTCTGTCTGAGAAAGGTTCTTCCCTGTTCCATGTTTTCTCCTTTAGTGAATAACTGTGGTTCACTGGAATCCCAAAGACTTGGAACAATCTCTAACCCTTTCCGAGCATCAATGACTGTAGCTCAGGATTAGATCCCACCGCTCTCTTTTCTTGATCATCTCTAATGATCCTGATGATGCTCATTAGGTAACTTCCACCTGGTGTCTTGGTGAGGAAATAAGTGATTAGCTGTAACCTACATTTAATTCCATGTCATGGTGCCTCATTTGATTTTTTTCAGAGCTGGGCACAATATAGTGATTTTTTTGGAAATCTGTCAGCCTACTTCATGTTGTCAGACAAGTTCTTTTTGTAGTGATTCTACTGGTCAGTCAATCAGGCCAGTCTGTGGCAGGTAAAATTAAACAAAAAAATGTGGACAGTGAATGTGAATTTTGAATTTATTAATCACATCTACATATTTTTGACAGATTTTTTTTCCTGAATAATGAAAATATTTAATTTTTTCCGAAATAAAACAGTTTGCATCGTCTTGGTCTGGTTCAAAAAATGTGTCTGGTGGCCTGAAACTTAAGTAAGACAAAAAGCAAAAACACAAAAAAGGGGAGGAAATACTTCTTTCTAGTTTTGTCTTCTGATGGAATCTCTGAGGCCAAAACATCAATAATAGCATGAATAATATTAATAAGTTAGTTCCTTATGCTTTTGTCAATACAGGCAACAGGTGCTTAGGTTGATTTCTGCAATTTACTTTTAAGGATTACAATCCATATCCTCTTGGTTGAGAGAATATAATAAATAACCATAAATTCCTAAAGTGTCAACGATGATACACAAAATGAGACATTTTGAAGATAAAGAAAAACTTCTATTTCTTCCATCAAAAAAATCCAATAAACAGTTCATTTTTTTTTAAATCCAGAATTCCCTGATTAGTGTTTTCTGTATCAGGCTTTGAAGGGTTAAGGGACTTATTTGCACAGTGACTCCCCTGAGGAGGCTTGTGTGATCTAACTTGCGTCACAGCATCTTGTAAGGATTATACATTAGAATTGCTAGCCTACACTATTGTGTGTCGCCCTGTAAATAACAAAAGACTTCCAAAATCCTCTTCCTAATGAAGCTCATTTACAAATCAGTTTTATAGCAAAACAGGAACTAAAAATGAATAATTTCAGCAGAAAACACAAGTGTAGCTGCTTTTATATGACACAGGGGATGTTTCCTTAGCAGCTAAATCCAGTGCAGGTTTTTCCTCGGTCTTAAACTCAGCATGCAACAGCCAGCTATTTATCAATAATTCAAACCAAAAAAAGGTTTGAAAATGTATGAAAAATGACAGAAAGTGCAAGGTTACCTTCAAATCATTGTTAAGTAATAGTTGAACAGTTCTGTTAAATCACATTTAGACAGTCTGTTTGAAACTGATGAAATCCTAAACCAAGAAACTCCACAATCTCTCAGTTTTCTACAAATAAAGCCATAATTGTGTCCGGAAAATAATGTTCCTCAGCCGCTTAGATGACATCTTCAGTGTAATTATTCAGCCTATAGTAATTGCTATGCCTTTTATTTGAGTGATCAAATAAATAGTGCTGGTAGATGAAGCTCAGCCTATACTGTTGTGAATTGTTAATAACTTCACAGTAAGAAATTCTCTTGATGTTCCTGTTGCAAATACAGCCTTGCAACTATGCAAATGTTAACGAAGCCTGGATATCAAAACAAATTAGCGGTACACAAAAAGTCTGTTATATTTTTTTCTATGTGGCTCATTGCATGCAAAGTATTCATACCCTCTGCACTTTTTCACACTTTGTCACATTATAACAATATAATCCAGTGCACTTCATTGGATTTTTAAATTGGACAACAGCTAAAGCTAAAGGAAAATAATGCATTAAATATTTTATGAATAAAAGTCTGGTGTGTAGCGGGACTCTATTGAATAGGTGACTTCTAAAGACAAACGCATGCATTAGATTTCATTTAGGAGTATCAATTTGTGGACTAGTTACGCATGCCACACTTTTAGATCTTATTTGTAAAATAAAAGTGAAAACCCTATATTATTGTCCTTCCACTTCACCATTATGCTACTTTGTGTTGTTCCTTTCCACAAAATAAAAATCTTATTCTGAGAGACTCTGTATTTGGAATAGAGTTTTAATATCACCAGTAATAATTTTCTCATAGCAGCAATATCACCACAAACGGTTATACAACCTTGACTGCAGCACCTTCTGCAGTTTTCTTAATCTCACTTTTCCCTCTGTCTCTACACCTAATCGAGGAAGAATTTTAAGACTTGAGAGATTAGCGGATCTGAGTTCTGAGGCATGGTTAGATGCAAGAAAAACCCATGCACGCACCCTCCTATCCCTCCCCCCACACACACACGCACACCCCCTTACACTCACACACACAGAATGGGAGGCTGTAAGCACATTCCCACCAAAGCTTTCGATCGAAGCTGGTGAAAAGGCCCAGAGGGACATCTGCAAACCTTTGATGTTTCCTTGAAGACTCAATTGCTTCCCAACATGATTTAATCTAGGCCTCTTTGTCTTGAAACATGATTAATTCCAGTCTATAAAAGACTAAGTGTGTGTGCGGGCGTGTGCGTGTGTGTGTAACCATGAGTGTGTAAATTCAGGCCTGCGATTTCATTGTTGCACATTTTTCAGTTCACAGCAAATTCTTACCTAATTCTAGAGATTCCAGGGTACTTAGAAGTTATTGTGCATAGATGACAGTTTTTGAAGGTAAGGATCAGAGCTGGGAAAGTACTGTTCATGTTGTTCAGTCCGTATGCTGAGGCTTCTTCTGCAGCCATACAAACACTCGTAAAGTACTAAGAAAAGAACTGGCATTGAAGCTGAATTATTCAGATGAAGGGGGTGGAATACACAATGAATTGTGAGGTTTCGAAACAAGCCCTGGAAATGTTGGCAATCCATCACTATTACTCACAATGAACTATGGATCTGTTGGTGTGACATGTAGATTTGGAGATTGTTTGATTGCACTTTAACAGGACTAAATAACACTTAAAACTGAATTGAATTCATTTATTGACACCCAAAATGTGTCAAGTTCATTCATTAACATCGACCTGATTTGTGTTAATAGATTGTGAGTCGAGGGTTACTGGAAAATACACAAAAATAGCTGAGTAAATCCATGTGGATCAGGCGGACTAGAAAAGATGGATGTAATTATGATAACACTTAATGCTAAAAAATCTCCACTAACTTCCTGTTATTGAACTGAACAGGTGCTACTGAGAATTTTCTATTTCTCTCATTCATGCAGCTGCCAGCCTCCATCCATCATAAAAACCTCTCTGTTCTCTCTAAGGGACACAAGATTTTTACACTCCCCTAAGCTTTACAAAAGAAATTCATTGGGAGCTGTTAAATATTGAAGACAGCATAAGGGTATGTGACAGAGGTATTTTGACATTACATAGAGTGACAGCGTAAGATGAAAGGATTAATAAGTGAGGTATTGATATATTTTTTACTTTTAAAAGAAAACCTAATTCACAGAGAGTCTGGAAATAAGGACTTTTTATTCAACCCTCAAATTAAGGATCAATGTGATAAAAATCAAAGAAATGCTTTTTTATTTTATCATGGAGCCCGGTTTGAAAAACATTAGGACCTCAGAACAATATACCTTTTTGTTACCTTTGCTCTGATGTTTTTTTAACCCTTTAAAGTGCAATACTGGAAATAAATGTCTGAAAAACTGAATTAGTTTAAACATAGCTAAAACATTTCTTCATTTTCACACAGATTTTTCATCCTTGTATCATAGTTCATACATTAAGCATTTATGTTGATGCTGCAGTTGTTTTTTTCCAAACCACCAGGATGTGAGTTGTATGCCTAATATATAAATTGATACTTTGATACCTAAAGTGTTAAAATTGACAAGCACAGTTTCTATTAAACATTTAATTATTGTTTAAGTTATTTTTGGTGAATGTAAAAGTGTAGGATAATTAGATAATTCATTTAATATATTTGTACAACTCAACCTGACTCGGAATGAATGACAAGGCATTTTTTAGTCAGTCTAAATATTTTGACTGGTATAGATACAGGAGGACATGAATGCATGTAGCGTGATTGCACGTGCACAAATCGAAGCATTGACCCCTGTGTTATGAGAAAACCTCTGTCTTTTTAATAACTAGCATGCAGCTTTGAGAGTGAATGCTTCACAGATTCCTCACAGCTGAGCCGGGGAGTTTTGTTAGAGAAAGTTCTGCTCCCTGGAGCCGGTTCCTAATACTGCTACGGTGGCACTGTGTCTTTACTTCCTGTCATCACATTGCTGCCTTGTCCTTTTTGGTTGAGACAGGCAGGAGCAATTCCTGCTTGAACTACTTGCTGACAGCTAGAAGGTGCTGAGGGAACCAAACAGACTACATTCTCTTTGCTTCGCTGCACTGTTTTCTCTTCCCATCTCCCACTCTTTGCCCTCTCCATCTCTCTTCCCACATGAAATGACAGGTGTCTGAGGGACTCTCCTCATTCATTCAATAAACACTTTGACCTTGGCAAAGAGTATGCTTGTGTCACATTCATTAAGGCTTTTCTGTGTGCTTCCCATCTGTCAAAAAGAGCATGAATGTGCTCTGTTTGTGAATTAATAAAATTGAAGTATAGTTTGAAAAAAAAATGCTTCTTTTTTTTGCCACATGTAGTCTGACAATATAAGTAGCCCTTGCAGCAAAATGCATAAACCAAGGTGGTAAAGAGAGGAAAATAGCCAGATGTAGTGACAGCTCTTTTGATATGTTATGAACTGTTGCAAGGAAACTCCAAATACAAATGACACATTGCATTTGACTTTCATATAGTGCCTTGTAAAAGCAATCACACCTCAAACCTTTTCACTTTCCCATGTTACACCAACAACAGATCAGTGAACAAAAACATCCCCATAACAAGATACTGCCACCACCTTATATGGTGTGTTGAGGGCTTTGTGCAGTGTTAGTTTTTCCACGAAACAGAGTTCATGTAGAAAAAAAAGCTGCAGGTATATTTGGTCACCACAGCTGATCCAAACTTTCTGTGAGTATCTTTACTTCTCTCATCAATGCTCTCATGCTTGGCCTGTTAGTTTTAGTGGAAAGTCGTGTGTTGACAGATTTGCAGTTGTCTTTAGATGCTCTATGAAATGTTCAGAGCTTGGGATGTTTTATTTATTACCCAAGCGCTGCTTTAAACTTCTCAACAACTTCATCACATTACTGCTGTGTTACATTGTTAGTGTATCAATAACAATGATGCTTTTTGTTCACTTATGTTCAAATAGATTTATGCTGAGATTATGTTACACACAGGTGGGCTCTATTCACTAATAATATGACTTCTGAAAGCAATTCTCTCAAATTTTTATTCATATAAAGTATTGCATGACGTGTCATCTTTCTTCCCCTCCAAATCATGAATAACTATGTGCTGGTCAATCCACATTCACTAAAATTTTTGGTGGTTGTAACTCGACAAACAATAAAACAGCTCAAGGTATGAATACTTTCATGAAACACTATTTTATAAGACATCTTATGGCCACAACTTATCATTTAGAGGATAGAAGGACAATAAAAATTGGGCTTTTTAAAAGGATATTTCAAAAATAAAAGTTTTTTTCTCTAAATACAAACCACTGGCATTCTTCCTTAGAACTAAGCAGTTCTACATTTAAGGCACTAACAATGTCACTAAACCACTGTGCATTCTGCTGCCGGGAGTTTATGACAGTATTGGATTCAGAGATGAAAGAACGAGGGGTAGCTGGATATGAAAGTAAATCACACAGGACAGAAAGAAAGAGAAAAAGAGAGACAAGCTGCTGCAGGCAGACATGTGTTAAATGTTAGTTTGTAAAAAGGAAAGCTTTGCTGTCAGGGCATCAGGGAAGGATCACGGCTCTATATCTACCATCAATAGAAATCACATTCACACCATCCTTGTGGGATGTATGCTGCACAAAAGTACACTAAATCACTGCTGAGAGCAGAGGAGCTCAGCTATACTGCAAAGCACACCTCGTCCTCTTTCTCGGTCTCACCAGACCTCCTGCTTGTTTGTCATCTGTGAAGCTGCTGTTTTCTCTCATGCATGACAAACATTCAATTTGTCTTAATTTTGTTTTCTGGTCCAAATAAGTTTAGCATCGTATGGAGTGCAAAGCTGGGGTAATTAAATTGAAGAGTTTGTGTTCTCCATCCTAAGGATAATGAATGCTGCTGTGAGCTGAAAGCTGAAAAGTGACTTTGACCTGACAGGACTTCAAATATAAATTCAGAAACAGAGGTTGATGATTTGAGCAAAAGCCTTGATGGATTTACAGATGCTGAAATCTGACATGCTGAAGGTCAAACCAGCAGGAAGTTATTCGCTACAAGGAACGGGAACCGGAAGAAGACAGAACAGGCTTGATGCCCTTTAACCAAGAATCTCAGAAAATCTCCTGGAGAGATGAGAGGATTGAAAGACATTTGCTAATTAGAGGAAAGGTTGATCAAGATGGAGAGTTATTTTATTAATTCTGCTTGTGTTTTCGGCATTCCATGTCTGAAACATGAGAAGTCTTTGCCTAATCACATTTTTAGCACTCATGTGGGTCTAATATGTTGAGTCACAACACTCTATATTATCTTCTTTTACTTGTTTGTGCATACAAATCCCTCAGATCTGACATTTCACACACTTTTCACTGTTCTTTTCCATCACCTTGTTACTGCCTTTGCTGAACTTTTCAAGTTAGACACAACAACCTCTTTACACAGTCCTACAGATGATGGACCAATGTGTTTTTAAGATGTTGCTATGCTCTTGTACTCAAAGGCTGTTTTGTTTTTACTAGATTTTCATGCAAAAGTGTTCTTTTGATATAGATTACGTTATTTTTATAATGTAGAAAGTCTGACAATTTCTGAATGCCATACTGGGCTGTTTGCAGGTTGGTGAGTGTTTTGTTCTCTGATTGCAGGGTGCGACCATCAGGTGTGTCTTCACAACTGAAGCTAAATAAGTTTAGTCAGGAGGAGTAAATTCCCTTGAGGCACATGTCAGATTGTTCTTACTGCACGAGGAGTCATCAAGTCTCTACTAGTTTATTGTTTGGCATTCTCTGATGCCTTTACATGCCCTCTTTGTTACCCTACTTTTGGGAAAATCTGTTTCTGTTCAGATTCCATTCAAGGATTCCAGCATTCTGCCTCCTTGTTCTCTGAGTTCATTGGCAAACTCACCTCAAGGTCTTCATGAATTTTCCTCCTGTGAGTCATGCTGAATGGACTTCTCCTCAACCAGCATATCCACCTGGCCATCATCCAATGTTCCACTATCTCTCCATCTCCTTCTGGAAGAAAGAACAGAAAACCATAACCAACATGCATCACTCACCAGCTACTGCTGATCTCAACCTTCATGGGTGAACTTGCTTCTTTCCTGGAAACTCTGCCATCTCACAAGCAGTATTGTCACATTTTGTACTACTTACCTTTCCTCCTCGCCTTCCTGAATCCAGACAAACAATTCACGCATTATCTTGTCAGAAAACTGTTTAAATCCTTTTTAGTCTGTTATTGTGGCCTTCACTATTGAGTCACATAGAATCAACATAACACTGCATCATCAAGCAAACCCCAATGAATACAAAGAATAGAAAACATATAGCTAGTATTATATGGTCTATCAGAACAATCAGGTCTGTAGATTTCTAAGAAAAATAAATGGTTTTTCATATCTGGTTGTGTTTGATGTCAAATAATAAGACAGCCAAAACAGTCCTTGTCTTGTTCTAATGCACATTTATCAAATCAAGGCCCACGGACCAAATCTGGCCCGCTATAAATTTTGTTGTGGCCCTCTGTACTTTAGCAGGACACATGCTAGAAATATATTTTGTTTTATAAATCAAATCAAAGCAGTTTTTAATCTGTATACTGACAAATTATAGTGCAAATATTTGAATATTTAACTTTAAGAACTCATAAAATGCAGTCAGTTATTAATAATTAACCAGTTTGTAAATTAGAAGTTATGTTCTGCTACAATCATTTGAGGACATTAGTGATCTTAATGTGGATCAAAGTAAAATTAAGCTTGACATCCTTGGACTAATGGAATTAGACACAATTAAAGAAAAACACAGGGAAGAAAAATCCTCAGCAGAAGTAAATGTGTGTACAATAATGCTGTACTTATGCTGAGATGGTAATAAAAAAAAAAAACAACGAAAACAGGAATGAACAATCTAAATAAAACACTAAACAGCTTCTTGCCAATCTTAATGCCTTACAGGCAGGCTTTACTTGAATCAGCAGGGTCAGGATTGGCAGACAGAGACCGAAGGAAACAGCTCTCCAACGAGATAACCAACACGTTTGTGGAGTAACTAATAGTCATAGTTTAAAAAAAATCAGTCCAAAATGCACATGTTTAAATAAGTAAACAAACAGCAAACATAAAGGCAGTTACAGGATCTGTAACTCCTGTTTATTATTAACTTGAAGTGAATAATGACAGCTCTGATTGTAATTGGGTGAGTGCTAAAGTTTGTTTTTCTACATTTTAATTAAACAACATTTTTCAGTCACTTCATAAGCTTGGTGTTTAAAGCGTTCCAAGTAATTTACACGCTTAACATTGAGGCGCATCAAAAAGGGTCAAGGGTGTACCATTGCAAGCAACGCATCTCCGGGGGTTTGCATTGGATGTTCATATATCGATTAGAGAGTGTCACTTAACTCAACTACATGGGTGATATAAATAAGTGACAGTTGATTTGCAGCCACACTCAAAATGTTTTCTTGCAGAAAACATTTTCTGTTGGACAGAAAAGATACTGTTGGGCACTGTGACGGACGAGCCGTGACGAACTGAGGGTAAAGTCTGCGCCGACATGCAGACATGCAAGCACAAAGACACATCCGATATAACTTACTTTTTGGTTTCAGCACAAACTGGTCATAGTAGTCATAACCATCCTAGCTTATTTTCATTGTCACAAATTCTCCCGGTTCAGTTATTCAAACAATGCAATTTCCGGATTATAGCACACCGGGAGGGACTCACGTGATGACGTAATGACGTAATCGAGACTTTGTATTAATTAAGTGGTTTTTATTAAAACATTTTTGTATTTTTGGTCACAGGATAATCTTTTTGTATTATAATTATTTTATTTATATGGTTTCCTTTGTTATGGGTTTACTTGAGTTAGAAGTAATTGTTTAGTTTAGTTTTGTTTGTTTGTTTATATACTAGGATTAGGGTTTTGTTGATTTTATTTTTGCTTGTTTTGTTGTTTGCCTTTTGTTACTTACCTGGATGCCAATTATAAATATGCTGCACAGCTTTTTTTCCACCTGAAAATGAGAATAATAAACACCACCTAAAGTGAACTATAGTACTGGCCTATCATTTTTGTCCAAGTTATAACAGAGTCCTGCCACAATATCTAAAAAGTGTTTCATGAGGCTCTAAATGTGAAAAAAATGTGAATCGTTTTTCTGTACACCTTTGACCCTCACCAGCAGCCCGCATGATTTGACTGACAGGAAACTATCCACATGAGGGGAATTTTTGTACAGTGCCCATGTCCTGAGATCTGAAAGAATATGTGTTGGTTTAAACTTGATTTGAAGCTCTGCTGCAGTCTGCCGCAGTTACTGGTCTTTTTTGTAGCATGAACTGATTATCTTGACAGGCTCTTGCAGACCAAAGTGGTTTCATATGTGAGGATTTATTTTATATGACAGCTTGTTGAGGATAGAAATGTGGGAGATTTAAAGGAGGAAAACAGTGATCCCTGTAAAAATTTCCATCATCAAAATTCAGAATGTACTGCCGCAGGCTGGCCATATGAGGTCAATAAGTTTCCTAATGAACAATATTGGACAGCGATTCACTATTCTGTGGATTCAGCAGTCAGTGTCCTTGAAGTGCGAAACAATGAGTAACCACACACAACATCACAATGAAACAAACAGACAACAGAAACGGATTATGTCACAAAAGAGGCAATTATTAAAAGTTAAAGAATCAGAATTAAAAAATAGGTGAATAAAAGTGTGGAAAAGTAATGAAATAACAAAAACACAGAAAATACACATGCACAACAGAGATGACAACCTACCATCCCCGCAGAGACTTCTAAACAGCTATTATTCCAGAAGGCATGTAAATAAAAACCTGCTATGGTGCAAATGTCCCCCTAAATTTAATTGCTAACATAAAATTTCTCTGTGCACAGGGAAACAGAGGATGGTGATAAAAACAAGGCCCCAACAAAACATAATAATGTGTTGATTAAAAACACCAAAAGAACACTGATTTTAAAAAATTCTGAGAATCATAGAAATATGCTGGAAAAAAATATATTGATCCTGCAGGGTTAGAAATGTATGCTTTGCAATGATTGTCTAAATTGTCTTAGATCAGTTTTCTCCAAACTGATCTTTATGTGTTTGGAGTAAAATCTTAGCTGGAATTAAGATTACAAGAAAGATTTCCATCTACTGAGATATAGAAAAATGCAAGAGGAATATTTTTCACACTTACTTCATATTCATAGTGAGATGTTTACTTACATTTCCTTGGTGTTTGGAAGCATTACCTTTAAACTGCATGACTTAAAACAAGTCACACATTTAGAATTTCTTACTACTATCTGCTTCAAATACTTTGTGGAAATTATGGACCCTTCAAGGGACAACTGGTGCAATTCATTTTGTTTTCCCAAGATCTACTTTGATCTACTGGTTGTGCACCCAGTCGTTGCCCATTAGGAAGACCCATTTGTGCCCAAAACTAAATTTATATTTTGAAATACACCAGTCCTTTCTGCAGCAACACACTCACAAAACTAGAGTCTAATCAAACTACAAATCAGCTAAGGTCCTAACAGACATATGCGAAATTCACTTTTTTGGCCCTTTTTTATTGTAGTTTGAGTGTCTAGGAGTGCAAAAAAATGCTATATCTTATCTCCTAGTGCTACGTAGATATATTTATATTCTTTTTGGGATATGTTTCTCAATCTGTTCATTTTTCTCTATTCCCCAGTACAATTTCTTGTCTCTTGTTACTGCATTTCCTGTGGGCAGAGGCGGTTCTAAAAGTTTCTTAGGGAAGAGTTTTTGTTTAATACTTTATTATTCATTATCAAACTATTTTTAGCAAATATTCCACTTTTTCACTTCTATTTACTTTGAATCTTTGGCAGAGGTAGCTGTGACGAAACTTCTCCCCAGGGGTAAACAAAGTATTCCTGATTTCTGACTTAAGTCACAGTTAAAGGGACAAGAAAGGCTTAGATATGAGATATGAGACAGAGTGCCTTGCAAGAGTCTTTAGATCCCTTGAATGTTTGCCCCATTTCAACCACAAATATTATGGAGCAATAAAAAACTATTGCATGACTGTGAATATTACAAGTTTTTGATTTATTTTTTTTCTCATAAAAAACCTTAAAAGGTGTTACATGCATAAATGGGTTCAGCCCCTTGGGTCAATAATTTAGAGCACTACCTTTCACTGCGATTAGAGTTGCAAGTCCTTTGGGCTATGGCACTATCAGCTTTCCATATCTAGACTGAACATTTTGCTGCTTATGTCCACTGACGTCTAGAGGCTCTTTTAGTTGAAGAGAGCTTCTTTTTTCTGCTTTGTTTACAAGCCTATTGTTTCACCTTGATGCACAGCTAAAATCACTTTCTCTTCATCAGTTGACTCCATAAAGCCCTCAGTCGTTCAGTGAAAAACCAATTTCTCTGTTAAACTTAATCCTGTGTACCAATTATTTTTTTCTGTTTAGTAAACTGTTTTAATTCAAGATATCTTGTTATTGATGGATTCTTTGCCATTTTCTTTCACTTAGTCCTTTCCTGTTTTGTGATCAGCCAGATAACTAATGCATTGAATAGAAGGACTGTTTTCATTTTCAGTCAGAAGGGAATATTTTTTTGACTTTTGTTTATGCCTTGGAGACCTTGAAGTTTACTGCTTTCCCTTTTGTGAAGTTGTGTGATTCTGAATTTGGAAAATCATGTCCAAATTCCAAAGTGGCCAGGGTTAAGTTCAGTAGGTTTTTATTTCGTATTACACCCTCTGGATCCTAGACTTCCATTTTAAGTTTTGTATCATTTTTTCAGATTTACTGATCACATTTGTTTATGTTTTCTGCTTCCCAAGCATGACTTGTGCTAAGCTTGATTTCTTTTGACATGCTTTCAACAGTTTTCTTCTCACTGATTTTCCATACAGGACATGAAGTGTGAGGTGCATTGCTCGTAGTTTTCTTTTGAACAGATTCTCACATTTGACCTGTGCATCTTTAGATACCTCTGGCGTTATCATGGCTCTCTGTGATATCCACAGGTTGACTCTATTTACTAACTACGTGACTTCTGAAGGCAGTGGTGTATCAAAAAAGATAGCTGAATACAAATACATGCCACACTTTTCAGATGTTTACAAAATAAAATCAAACCATGTTTTATCCCAGTTCCCGTGATCCTTTGTGTTGGTTTGTAATATAAGATCTGAATAAAGTGGGCATTCAAGTTTGTGGTTGAAACTGGACAACAAGGAAAATTTAAGACTACATCAAACATTTTACATTTTGCTGTCAGACTTCAACTAAGAGTCTCTTGATTATGTAGAGGCTAAACACACTTGCTTCCTCACCTTTACTGTCCTCTGCCATCCTCATTTGTAATCTACGTGGCACAGCCACCAGTATTGGTCATGGCAGTATAATTGTGACATTAACAGGCACCTTGGTATGGGGATCCACAAATGTTATTCATAAATTTACAGCGTGAAAGTCACATAGTCTGCGCTGGGGAAAGACGAATTCACGGAGCCTATTAGTCAAGGTCTCTAAATACCAAATGTTGTATGCAGGACGGTTCCTATTATCCAATAAAGCCTACAAAGAAATGCCTTAAAGGCATGATTTTTCAACTTCCCTGATTGAAAGGATTTAGAGCTTTTGCAGAAATATCAGATAGCAGTTGTTTTTCCTGCAAACAACAAAAACATGTTGGAACTGTGTTGTCATTAAACAATGCTTCAATGTAACTACAGGATTTATTGTTGCAAAGATCTAAATGAGTCACAATGTGAATGACAACATAATCCCAAAGTGACAGTGATCTTTATTAATACCCATCATGCACATATCCCTCATAATGAAAGTGATCAAAAGTGGCGGGCATGTAATTGGATGTGATTAGGCTCATTAGATGATGAACAGCCAACAAATTGGGCCTTGTCCTTTGCCAGCAGCCTGGGTCACAGTAATCAGTCAGTCAACATGAAAGAGTTGTCCATTCTAAGTTTTAGAGAACAACTTCAACTGACACCAAATATTGTTTCGACTGTAAGGTTTGTAACAATGTCAAGTGTTCTCTCGGTATATTTAGCTTCAACAGAGTGGGAAGAGCTCTTTGACTTAAGTGTCATGAAGAGCTGTAACAGCAGAGAGCTTTTTATCCACTCTTCTATGATGACTATCAAATATAATAATTTGTTTCCTGCAGCATACCCACATAAACACTGATTGAATCTGTGTCTATAACAAAAAAAAACTTTAATAAAAAAAAGTATAAATTATTAGAGACATATCAGAGGAATGCAATCTCTCAGGATGCCTGTGGTGTGATGCTGTTGTAGTAAACAAAAGTGAGCATATAGATATTGGATAATATGACCAACAAAAACAGAGCCTTGGGGAACCCCAATCACCAAGTTCCACATTATATTTCCAAATTAGACTTTACCATTCATTTTTATTTGTTTTATTTTTAAAAGCAAGTTAAGAATTAGAGCCTTTTTCTTATGCATATATAAAAGATAGATTCTGCTGCTATACTTAAAAGCAAACCAGCAACTCCACCTCTTATTTGATCAAAATGAAACAGAGGTTTTGGAGTGGCCTTGTCAAAGTTCAGACATGATCTGGATTGAGATGGTGAGATCGGAGCTTAAATAGGCTATTCATGCTAAAAAAGTCTTGCAAAGCTTGATGGTAATTGTTCCCACTAAAGGTAATACAACTAATTAGCAGATTTTAACAACAATTAGATGTTCACAGCACTGCATAGAAGTGTGAACACAACACTAGTTCAACCTAAAAACTGATGAACATTTCTGTGTCTCAAGCATACGTAGGCCAGGGTTGAGTGGGGCAATAAAAAGAAACAAAAACAAAAAAGTTCTGACATTTAGACCCTTAGAATAAAATACCTGGCAATCATGGTAAATTATCACCATGAAATCTGCTGTGTTGGAGGAAATATAAAGAAATTAAAAATGACTCAAAACATGTACCATTGTACAATAGCCATTGTGTGTTTGGTCTCCTCCTGGCAGATTGAAATCCTCTCCAGCTACATTTTCTCAAATCTGTGCCCTATTTAGATTAATAAAACATTCAGAGTAGTGATAAGTCTCATCTCCTTAACTGGCCATGTATTTTCATGCAAATTCTTCTGCAAGCTGCTGGTCCACACTACCCTGACAGCCACACAATGCCATCGTATCAAGCAATGGTGCCACTGTGTGGACAAAAGTTACACACACAAAACCTGCAGAGGCTAATCCTGACTTAAAAGCAGTCAGCACTCCTTTAAAACAGAATTCAGAATTCAAATATTAGCCATTCAGTTACTAAAAATACAACCTGCATTTGTACCTGCCCTTAATAGCCAAAGTAAAGACTGCAGTAAAAATGCAGCAAACATTTAGGGAAATATAGAAATGAACTAAACTTTATGCATTTTTTCACTAAACAAAAAAACAACACGTTTGTGGCACATCTGTTATCTTTACAGAAGTGGAAGTTTGCACCCTGCCAACCTTGGGAGATCATCACCCTTCCTTTATCTTTGTTAATTTTTGAAAGCTTTATTTGCTTTTTGAGTATATAAACTCCCCACTGCGGCCTTCAGGGTAATCGAGTTTGCGTTGGACACATTCAACTGTTTCTAGGACTTTTGATAGAAGTTGGTCTTTACTCTTCACCCTGCTTTTAACAACAAAATAAGAAACTGTTTATGACAGGGGGAGATAACAGAAGCTATAAAAAGGACACACTGTGACATCAGCTATGATTGGTCTTGTCGTTCTTGTCGTTCCCTGTTATAAGGCTGAGACTTAACTCTGTTTTGTTGTTTGATAGCCATACTGATTGAAGACAAATAGATTAAACTTTTTGTATTTTTAATACTTTTTTTGACAAACTTTTCCTCCTGTGGATTTTAACCCTTCACGGTCACCATGGTAAACCACAACCCACCCAGGATTATACTGATGTTTGTCGGATTACTTATCTTATTTCCTGCAATTACTTTAAAATTTCTTTCAGGCTTTGGAGATCATTCAGGTGAATATTTTTATTTATATGAATCCAGTCATCACATGGATTTAAAAAGGATTCTCCAGAATAAATTGATAACTCTCAATACAGGTGTCTTCAGGCAGCGTGCAGAAGATGTCGCACTCAAGTACATGACATCTGTAACTCCTGCTCAGTGGACGTTTTTTGTGTGGGATTTCATTTATTTTTGGTTTTTTGCCATGTTTGTGTACTTTTTGGCAGGACTCTGTAGAAGGTAAGCACTTTTTAAAAATGTGTTTATTCAATACGGACAATATAAACAGATTGGTGTAAAACCAGATGCTCAATTTTCAACACTTTCGAGTTACAGATGGAAAGGGTCTCTTTCACAGAAGGAATATTTCTTTCTGCTTTAATACTTTCACCCTTCTATCACATGTGGGAAATCACACTTTCTTGTCAATCAATTTATTTCTCCTAGGTGCACTCATTTTCTCTTTACACCTTCTTGATTGCTCAAACATCGTATGAAAAGACAGATTATTTCCCCACAGGCTCCTTCTGTTTATCGACATGTGTTTAGTATCTAACTGCATCTCTGCCCGGTGCAGGAGTACATATGAGTGGATGTACAC
Source organism: Phalloptychus januarius (assembly GCA_902982915.1). Classification (NCBI taxonomy): domain Eukaryota; kingdom Metazoa; phylum Chordata; class Actinopteri; order Cyprinodontiformes; family Poeciliidae; genus Phalloptychus; species Phalloptychus januarius. Next base: position 6,329,455 of record CADWAE010000362.1, read on the forward strand.
CACACCTGCAGTGTTGCCTTATGGGTTTCTTGTCAGCGTCATCATATACCTTGGCTTGAACATTACCTGGCTCTTTCTGTATGACAGAGAGTAAGTATGCTAACTCACACCAACCATCAGGCTCCTCCTGTTGTCATCTCTTTTGATTCATATGCACATTTTATTTCTCTGTGTCCAGAATGCTGCTCCCTGTGCTCCTAGCATCAGCTCTAATGACGCTAGCTGATTACATGATGCTATTTTTCTCCTGCCATGGGCTAAAGATTTATGGTGCCTGGCTGAGAAAACACCGCAACGCAGACCTCTGGATGATCAGAATATTGGTAAAACTATAAATATAGGGTAACATTCCTGAGCAGCTTTAGCAACATATTTATTATGACAGATATGACTAAAAGCTTGTAAAGGCAGTGATAAACTCCTACATACTGATGCCGGCTTTGATAAGCAATTGTAAAAAAACAAAAACATTCATTTTGATGCTGAAAATCATTAAGGTAAATTGTAACTTCTTCTCCTTTTTACTTCCCTGTTTTCTGTTTTTATCTGCCAAACTCACCCATCAAAGTCAATGGGTGGGATTGACACTGATTTATCGGACTTGACCAGTTGAAGCTAATATTTTGAAAATTCTTATTGCAATAAGAATAAGTAGAACTTTTAAAAAAAAATTACAATTACTAAACAACATAGAAGCAGCAGATTGTCAGTGAGTGGGTTTGACAGACAACTTAATTAATGTATATGTTCTATCTGATGCCACAAAAACACAAACAACTGTTCATAAGCAAGTAACTAGAAGAGTGTCTAAATAAATCAATCAAAAATGCACATCTTTGCAGCATTTACTAACTGGTTTTTGGTTTACTCAAGCTGTCTCTCATTGTATTAAAACAGGTGCAAAATGGAGTGGCAGTGTATGCCACTTGGGGGACACTCTCCACTTTGCTGAACCTGACAATCTACTTGCAGCATCAGACGGAAGCACTACGATGTCACTGCACAATGTTGTCACTGCTGCTGCTCCTGGTAGAGTTGTTAGTGTGGTGAGTCTGACTCCCTGCTGCTCTATGCAATTTAACTGCTGCTGTTGCTTGTCATAAGACAGGAGCAGAGGAAAAAACGAGTATTTTTTTTCTTTTGCTGCTTTCAGGTTTCTGCTGGAGAACTTCTATCTTGACGAGCACGTACGTTATACTGTGACCATCTACCCAGTAGTTATCCTGTGGCTGACAGGCATCCTGGACAACAATGCATCTCCTGGTACTCATTTGTACATCACTGAAGGTAAATTTCAAGTATGCATCATTATTGAAATGATAACGCAGATAAAACATTGTCATTTTGCTTATATGATTAATTGTGGGCAGATTATGTTTTTTTTAAGAAATAATTTTATTATGGAACAACTGCAGTGCTCCAAGTTATTCCTATGTTAATGCACCTCAAACACAAGCATGTAAGAGAGTACAAGTGAGGTGCTAGCTTTTTGGGGATAAATATATATGTGGACAATTATTGAGGAAATAGTAGTTATTAGACACTTAATGAAATAGAAAAAAGGTCTCATCTCACTGTAAGTCTGTTGATAATGAAGGGCCTACAAGTTCCAAGATCATGTATACTTGAATACTTGATTTCTATCTCAATCTGCAGTTTTGATCCTTGTGACGGCCTCTGTCCTGCTTGTGGTTCGCATCATCCTGTTGGCGTGGAGGCATCACAAACAGCCGCTTTACTCGGACAATGAACTCAGTTTGACTCCAACAGAAATATCGTTGTCACAACCCAATCTTTTCCTATGAATACTTTCCTGTGATTATGGTAAAACATTACATGTACATAGAAAGACAGATTTTTACATCATGAACGCTTAGAATGTCATTCCACTTTCTTAAGAAAACTTGAGACAACATGTATACCTCCGACTACTGAAGATAGACACCAGTCTCCCCGCAAAACTGAAAGAAGAAGAAGATTTGGACAATGGAAGGATGTATATGTCTTGGAAAAAAGTGTTGTACAATGTTTTTTGTTTTTTTTTATAAATGACAATATAACTTTTGAATACACTGGAAGAACTTTTGGGAAATAAATTACAATACAGTGGGGAGTGTAGTGTACTCTGCAAGGATGCTGTTTTGCAACAGTTAGAAAATTGAAGCTTCAAGTGGCATCACCAAGTCCTGATAATGAGACAAGGTTTCTTCTGTGTTTTATGCTCCGTTTCATGCCTATTAAAAATTTTCTATCTTACCATATAAAACATACATTTGTGTAGTTTACTGAACAGCACTAGGGACCATGTATTGTTCTCAGATCAGACTAAAATAACATTTTGTACAGTGAGGACTCTGTGTGTGGCACAATTAGGTCAAAGGAACAAAACAAAAAGTCAACTTATTTACAAAATATCCTGGCTCTGGAACTAACATGGTTCTATGTGAAACACACCCCATGTTGTAAGTTCTATATAAAAATTAGCTATATCTACTAAAATTAAAATATGAAAGAAAAACAAAACTTGCATTTTTTAAATAAAATTGTGTATTTGCCAGTTAAGCTAGTTTTCAACCTATATAAAAAAAAAAAGTCCTGATTTTTGTATCCTATGTCCTTGAGCCAGAAGGGATTTTTTTGCTCATGGAACATAATATATTCATATTCTTGAACTTCTGTAAACACAGAGTGACATGTGGGTTTAATGTTCAGAACCTGAAGTGCTTCATTGACAGCTGAGGTCGTCATATTTTATAATATTTCATAGAAGACACGTACATGAGCAAAAAGGGGCAGCTAATGATGTTAACACTATTAAACTTTATTTCTGCTGGGAGTTAAATGTATGGCTAAAAGAACAGTAAATTGTTAGAGATGTTTTTATTAGTGTTATAATAAATGTTTAATTAAAAATAAGTATATTTTTTCTCCTTGGAGAAATTCTATTTATGTATTAAATAGTTGGACTCAATAATCAAGCTGTTGCAACATGACATGGAATAGTAATCAGAGCAAGGTTATAAAATTTCTCAGCTAAAGCCAAGTTCCAAAGTCCCATGAACAAGATAATCGTACAAATACGCTGTCTTCAGAATCTCCCCGCTGTAGTCGGTCAGCATATCACAACGTACAACAACTTTCATCATGTTTCCCCGGATCGAAAATACTAGTTTCCATTTAGCGATGCACGCTGGCAGCATCGTTCTTGCAATCATCACTCAGATAATGTCAGAAGTCTTTTTTTACCTGGCGAAGGAAGACAAAGTGCCCAATGGTGAGTGATACATCATGCATGCATATCATGGAGCCAGAGAAATACTGGTGTTTTCTCACACAACTTTTGATATTAAGATTTTTGCAAGATCTTGAGTATACACAGATTAGTGATTATTAGCTTTTGGGTCCTCAGCTGTTTTTCAGACTTCATCCTGGAATGTGTCTAAGACTTTCTCCCTAGAGTTGACTTTGGACTCGTGGTCTGAGAACTTCTGGATCTGGATTGACCTATGGTCTAAAATGTGGCTTGTTTACACAGCTGTGAGCCTCTTCAGAAGGTACAACTGTAGTGCAAGAATAAAGGTTGAATTTCTGCAAGAATTTCTGATCTTGACATTGCTCTCCTGTCTATAGAAATGTACTTGGCCCCGAGTTGTGCAATCCTGAAATCCACCCTCCCAAATTCTTCCTGATGTGGGCTATCATAAATATTACAAGAGTGTGTAGCATGCCTATGTGGGATAGACAGTAAGTTGAGTGCAACACTGTATATCAATTGGCTAAGATTGAACAAATAAATTATTTACGCTGGTAAATTAAAACTATTTTTGCTTTCTACAGCTATATTCTACCGGCAGTGTTGTCTAGGTGGATTCTACCACTTCACAGCTTCTATATGCTTTTCCTTTCCTACTCCAACCTGAATAAGCACAAAGCCTGGCTGGCAATCAACAACCCTGGTGTGATTCCATGGACACGTTATCTGGTGATAAGACAGAGATAGCTTTTGCAGTGTTACAGTGCCTTCTAGTAGCCTCAATAACCCTTGAACTCTTTCACATTTTATCATGTTACAAGCAAACATTTGTATGTATTTCATTGGGCTTTTATGCAGTTGACCAACACAAAATAGTGCCTAATTGTGAAATGGAGGGAAAACATGAATGTTTTTTTCTTTACAAATAACAATTTGAAAACTGTGATATGAATATGTGGTCAGGGCCGTTGAGTCAAAACTTAAGAAGAAGAATCTTTCACTACAATTACAGCTGCAAGTCTTTTGTGTTAATTTTTTTTCTAACAAAAATAGGTTTTCTTTGATAAAGACCAGGAGTGTTGCCTGGGTGCCACTTGCAGCCCTTTGATAATTTCCTCTGGCTTCTGACTACTGTTCATGAATAGATCAAATTTCACACCTGCACGATTGTACTTTGCATAATTTTTACTCAAAATCATACTAGTTAAATACAGCAAGAATTTTCAAAAAAGAAGTAGTGTATATCCTGTTCTTACTGCTCACAACAGAAATACAAATATTCACTTGTACACTCTTTTTTTGATGAGGCAAAGTCTCAGAGTCTTTTTATGTTTTCGATTTGTGACTTAGAGACCTTTTTGCTGAAGTACGACACATTTTTAATTGATTCAATCAATCAAGTCAGTCAATCAGGTTTAATTGTACAGCACATTTCAGCAACAAAGGCAGTTCAAAGTGCTTCACATCATAAAAACACAAAAATCAACAATCAAAACATTATATTTTGCTAAGTTATTGCACATCAAAATATTGGTTATTGTTGAATATATTATGGTTCAAAAACAACTCTTAGCAGGTCGGGTCTTAGTCTAAATTTAAAGGAATGCTGTTTTTCAGCTGTTTTACAATTTTCAATCAAAGTGTGAATGGAAGGACAGGATTTTAATTGAAGGTATCAGAATATAGGGGTTGAAAATAAATGCAGGTCACACTTTTAAGATTGATGTTAATTTAATTAAGCCAGTGATCATTTTCCTTTGTCTCATCAATTATGCACTACATTGTGGTCTATCACAGTAACATTTTGGTTAAAGTATACTAAAGTTTTTTTACTATTATTTTTAAAACATTCAAAAGTTTGTGAGGAATAAATTATTTTGGTATTGAAGGAAGTGAAAAATGATCTAACAATTTTCAAATCCCCTTTTTGTAGACACAGAATGGATTAGCTGTGTTTGCCTGGTGGTCTCTCTTTCATTCTGTGGTGGGCTTCGGCATAGTGCTTAAATATTATGCCGGTGTGCAGGACAGAGTGGCCAGTGCCATTGTCCTGTTCATCATCTCTGTTTTCATTATTACATGGTAAGGGCAGAAATTCTGAATGCATTTTGCTTGGGAACATAAAATAAAAGAATAAGAAATGTTTGACCTTGTTTGTTGCTAAACTTACAGGTTCATCCTGCAGAACTTCTTCTTGACCAAGTACATGCGACACACATTCAGCATTTATGCCATCCTCATTCTGGGACTGGGTGCAATGTTCACCAGCAGCTATAGTGTCCAGAACTTCTCCATAAACACCGCCGTCTGTGGTAAGATGACAAAGTGTGATGAATTATCCTGACAGACCACTTCATCATGGAGTTTCACACTGAGCTTTTTGCACCTTTAGGAGTCCTTATGCTTCTGATAACCATCGTGAACGTCATCCATTTGATCTCTGCATGTCTGGAGAAATCCCACAAGCCTGTTGCTGCAGAGCTGAAACTCGAAGGCTGTGAGACTGTGTGCAAACCAGAAGGGAACATAAAACACAAACTAGAGAACTGAGTTGAATTGCAAAGAAAGGGACCATCATTTGATGAATAGATTTATTTAAAACAACACAATAATTAATTCCATTGTGTGTCTGAGCACATCCTGTGTACCGACCTCAATTGCTGAAATTTCTAAAGTGTGTGCTATACATCATTCACCAAAAGGTGGCAGCAAATGCTTAGACTAACGTTGGGAAATTTAAACTGGAGCAGCACCAGGAGATGGCACAATGATGCAAGCCTTGCATTTAATCATAAGGAAAAGCAGTTTTTACATGAAAAGAATCAATAGTAGCCTTCTACAGATGTTAATTTTATTACCTTTTGTGGCTCGAATTGTGCTGCATTCTAAACTCTCAAAATAAACTGAGTAAAGCTTAAAAACAGTGCCTGTGTGTGAGTGCCTGGTTGTGTTTACATAACTGTGAAATCCTCTTAATAAATTAGAAAACATCTGTATTTTTCATCGCTCTCTCTGCTCCTCTCTGGGGTCTGTGACACTGTACCAAAGACATAATCACACTCAAGTCTAAGAGATCTCTCTCTCTCTCTCTTTCTCTCTCTTGACTCTGCTTAAAGAATGGAATATCAAACATGCCCTTTGGCTTCAGGGAAGAGCAGCTCAACCTTTGATGAGGACACTGAGCCTTATTAAAGTAATAAATGAAAGCAGAAGAGACAAAGACACGAGATGATACAATGAATGCGACCATGGCAGTGACATTTGTTCAACAAATAAAGATTTGTTATGCAAAATGAATACTGGTTTGAAAGATGGAAATGCAAAATTCAGCCATTTTCTGCATCATCCGGTTAATTTTATTTCACGTCTGCTTGTTCGGTGTTTTTCTCGTTCTTGCCTGCCAGCACAAGGTTGCGTAAGTATTTGAACACAGACATTAACTTGCAAAACTGGCCTCTGTGGTGGGCGGATGTCATAGACCCTCATCATAAGCTTAAATTGGCAATTTGCTCAACTGTAACATTTTTTTTATCTACAGGAGATTATTAGCCCTGATTTTTTGAGGCAGATGGATTTGCTTTGAGGATTGTTTAAAGACACTACATCAAAACCAGATCCACTAGAGATCCTGCTTACATGCACACACATTCTGTAAATATGTTATGCCTCAGGGGTTTTTCATTTTTAGTCTAAACCTCATACTATTTAATAGCATTATATTGTAAATACTCTCTCTTAAATAACTGTACAGCTATTTAGCTGCTTACGTCCTACATTACGTCCTCTGTGTAAATTACTCATTACTCCTGTTGTGCAGTGAACACCTCTGTTCTTACTGTACTTTGTTTCTTTTGGTGATTTTAAAACAGCCACAATAAACTTATTTTTCTCAGAAGACTAGATACATCCTTGTAACATTAATGGGAGAAACAGCTCAATTCAAGAGATATTGATTTATATGCACTGCTCATTTGTTGACAATGTGGCAAAAAATAAATAAAAGTCAATTTTCCTTATCAGCTGTCTTGTGCAATGTGCTGTCTTTTTTTTCAAATATGGACAGAAATGAAAAGAACAAGAGTCTGACAAGAAACCTTGCCTCGCTAGATTAATCACAGGACTGATCGCCCTCTTGGGATTAGATTTTTGATTTTTTGTTTGCTTTTCTGTGTACATCTAATTTGAATCTAGAGGAGGGAGCCACCTTTTGACAAGATTCACAATTATGTCAAGATTTTGCTTTCAGTTGATCGGCTCAGTTAATTGGTCTAATCGGAATTAGAGATGGATTTTTTTTTTATTTATTCTTTTGGATTCTTGGTGGGTCTCCATTAAAAAAATATATATTTATATATATTTAAGTTTTCCCTGAATAGTTGAAGAAAAACATGATTGTTCTGCTGTGTGAAACCTGTTCACACAGAAGAGAAGGCAGAGTCTCAAACTATAATTGAGGGGAAGTGATGTGTGAATTGAGTCATCCTGTGGCATTACACTCTGGATTTTGCACAAAAAATTACAGATTGTTCTCTTTGCTCAGTATGTGGGGCTGGAAACCTACAATAGAAAAATATGTCTTCTCTGCAGCTAATTAATGCAGACAAATGTATTTATTAAACAAGCATGAGATCCTTTCATTTATGTGTCCTCATGTGATGTCATAAAGAAAGAACAATTCTATCAGTATTTAGCCATTCTGCAAAAAAAACAACACATATATATATAGATATAAATATAGATATGAAAGAGCAAGAAAACTTTTCGTTTTCTCTAGCTTATTGCAATTCAATTGATTATGCCCGTTGTTCCCTGCTAACTGTTTTCTGGGTTCCTGCTGCTCCTTGTAATTGCGAAGCAGATTCAGCACAACGCTGGCCTGTTCCCCCTGCTGTTTTTAAACAGAGGGAGAGCAAAAAGCAGACTTTTACAGCTGAATTCACTCCGTTCCTGTTCAGCAGACAGAGCCTATGGATGAAAATCTGAGACAAAGACTGGTGGAAGGCAGTTCTCTTCGCTGAATTTAGATTAACCCCAACATTCACACAAGTTAAGAAAGACAGTTAGGTTTTCATGTTTGTTTTGCTGCCACAATACAGTTGTGCTTTAAAAACTAATACCCCATTAATTAAAATCCCACTTCCCTTGAAGAGAACCCAAAGTTTTCTTTTAAGATGAAAGAAAAGTTTAATTTTTATTTGGAAATCAAAGTCCCAGACCTTGAAGAGTAGAGAACCACATAATTCCTGTTACTGGAAGTCCAGTGTGAAGTTTCCACAGCCAGTGATTACTTGGGTTGCCATGTCATCTGCTGGTGCTGGTCTAATGTGTTTCTCGAATTTCACAGTTAAAGTCACCTGGGAAATATTACAAAACCTCATGCTTTCTTCTAACAAGCTGATTTCATTTTCCAGCAAGAATTGACACCTGTCCACAGTGTGGCAGTGTGGAATCACTGTCCACACTGTCAAAGGTGGACAGTGACTCAGTCACTGTGGTGTTACTTCATTTGATTGGTCAGAGAGCTTCATTGATATGAACCCAGGAGAAAATCTAAGGGTTACTGAGAGGAGGAAGATGAGAGACCCCAGACCCAACAACGCAGATGATCTGAGGTCACTATCAAAGCAGCCTGGGCTTCCATGACACCTCAGCAGAACCACAGACTGATGCCATGCAACACTGAAGCAACAATTAAAGCAAAATGAAACTCAAACAAGAATGGAGTTCATAGAAATGAACACACTTTTCAGGAGCCTGACATTTCTTTATGAAATAATATTTTTTTAATTGATCTAATTCCAGTGGTTGTTGTGGTATTAATAGCCCCAAGATGCATGCCACAGTTGCCATCTTCATCACAATGCTTGTAGGCCAAATAAGCACAATATAGAGATTCATACAATCTGGATGACATCATCTATTCTAGCACATGAAAGTAATAGATTGATGATTACAGATTTGTAAAACCTCTGACTAACCTACAAGGGCTAAGTACAAAAAACTTAGTTGTTCCTTTCACCTTCACAAAATCTTTGTTAGCATTAGTGTTTCCTGACTAACCAGAACATTTTCAAACCCCACACATTTTTCTAAGGAGCTTCCAGTTTAACTGGGCAGTCTGGTTGTTTCACCACCAACAATTCACTGCACCAGACCACAGGATTAAAAATATGTTTGGATTTTGGCACAACAGTCTTACAATGCTAGGCGGAACAGAAAAACATCTCAGCATGACCATAAAAATGAGATTCTCCTGCACTGTGTACTAGCTGCCATGGCTTCCAGAAAGTATAATCCCATTTTCTTCAAAACATAATTTCCATTGCTTGCTTCCCTGCAAAACAAATGATAAATGCCCAGTGGTAATTTTAAGATTTCAGGTGAAGGCCAATAAATTGCTTCACGGATGGCGCTCGCGCGCATATTGCGCCACAGCTTTATCACATCTCTCTGGAGCTCTGCGGCCAAATCCTCCCTGGGGTGAAACACTGGCTGAAGGCGGCAGACGTGTTACGAGAACTGGTGATATTTCACTGTCTGGCAGCCCTGTAATTGTTTCTGTACTCTCCAAAGACCTTTCCCTCCATAAGAGAAATAACCTAGATATGCAAATGTGTATTCCCAATTAATTTCATTCATATAATTATGTAGAGGAAAGAGATTGGGTTGGGGAAGAAAAAAGAAGTGTTACCTTGTGCCAAGTTGTCCTCCCACTTGAGCCCTCCTGCTCTACAGGGTACAGCTAAATTAGCTTAAAATATTGGAGCATGCTTGGCTGCCCAGATGAGCATCAATTATCTCTAACATTTTAATGTGAGGTCTTCAGAGTCTGAAATCAACAAACTGTGCTGCTGGCAGAAATCAATGCAAGAGGTTTAAATCCAGCAGCTAAGTTCCTGAACATGACCCCATTTTCAGATGGTCTTAAAGCTTAAATTAAAGTAGAGCTTTAATGTGAACCAAAGGGCTGCTCAGCATAATGCTCCTTATAAAGGAGCTGATCTAAACAGAGGAAAACAGGCTTTGTTTGGGACAGGAAAACATTCACAGCTGCTGTGTATTTAAGAAATGACCTTAAGGAGTTTTTAGAGAAAGCAAAACTTTGTTTTGGATTTAATGTATCATATGTGGGGTTTGATGTGTCTTTGAACAATTATTATGAATAATATTTTTTTACTGCACTAGTGATCATGTGAGAAAACATTTCCACAAAATTTAAAGACAAAACTATGAAAATTACTTACAGAACTTTCAATTTCAGAACATCATTTGCAAATGCCAAATGGTGACATGATTTTTGCTGTCTGATTATTTTGGTAAATGCCATCCTCATTAAGGTCTCCTCATCAACTGAACCAAAGGAGGACTCATTTGTCATTGTTAACACTTGGGAAAAAAATGTCTCAGTACAATTATGCATTGGTTGCAATCAACATTTTGATTTTTTAAAAATGATTGTCATTCAAATAAACATGTATGATCAGTATGAACATTTTGAGAGCAATATTAAGGTCTTCATCATAAAATATATTTTTTAAAACCCCTGAACATCCAACATGTCCTGGTCAGTTATGTTTGAATGATTATAAGCGTATCATAAAGTACAGTGATGTATTCCTCCTCTTGTTAAGTAATAAAAGTAATTGTTAAGTAATACATTATTTACAGAGGCAGGTGGGCATTTCAATGAATAACTCTTTGTAAGATTGGCCAAACTGCATCATGATTCTGAAATGTTGACACCCAATAGAATATGCATTCGAATTTTGAAATCCTAAGAGTAAGAATGCAGAGTTTTTTCAACCAGGAGAAGATGATCTCCGACAGTTTCCAACAAAAATGAGCCTTGCTGCTCAAAATAAAGTAAACTTTTTCAATACACACAGCCTGTATTTGTATTGGAAAGCCTTGGTTGACTTAACTCAAACGTGTCAAACTGAAGTCTTTAAGGACCAGTGTCCTGCAATTTGTAGACGTGTCTCTGCGTCAACACATATGGATCACATAATTAGATAATTATCAGGACTCCATGGGACCAGAGTTCAAGATGAGATAATTCAGTCATTTGATTTAGGTGTGTTGGACTTGGGACACGTCCAAACTGGCCCTCGAGGAAAGAAGTTTGTTACCCTGTCTGAAATAATTAACATTCTCACTTAATTAACATTCTTTTAATTAATGTTGATGAAGCATTTTATTTGTTAGCGCCTTTCAAAACTCCCAAGGACACTTTACAAGAAAAAAACAACAAAAGAATACACAAAAAACAAAAACAGAGGTAAAAACGAACAAAAAAGATTAAATAGAAATCATTACCTTAAAATGTCATTAAGAAATAATTTTGCATTACAGCACTTTTTGGACCAAAACTAAGAGAAGCTGAAATGATCCACACAAAAACAGAAGTTGTAATGAACAAACTTACATTCAAGTGGTATTTTGGGTTTGGTGCATCTCACAAAGCTAATGGAGCAACAACATGCATGAGGCTGACATATTTACTCTTTGCTGGTAACAAACAAACTTAAGAAGCCCTCAGTATTTCAACTGTGGCACACAGATGCCAATTAGTTTGCCAAGACAATTAGAATATATGTAAATGCTCTGAATTAATTAATCCCATGACACACGGAGACTAATTAGCCAGTAATCCCTGACTCCTTTTTTGCTCCATATTTAAGACAAACCCACCCAGTCCAGATACGGGGACAGGAGATAGAAAAGTGTGAAATCTGTAAGAATAATTATCCTTTTAAACGGATGTCTTTTTTTTTTTACTATATTTGCCTAATTAGTGGTGATACAATTCGGTTTTTGCAGATGTGCATTTTAAGATATCTTCTCGGACTAAGGCAAACCAACAAGGACAAGCTTCATGTTAATCAAAATATATGCACTTTAAATTACAGTTGTAATTAAGGCAAGCAATAATTACTCTGAGCATGGTTCTCTGGTGGTCCATGAGTAGCTTAAATGAGACAGAAACATAAATCATTTATAAGAATTATGACAACTGAGGATCTTTTAGATTTTTTTAACACTATTGCTTTGAATTCTTACATTCCTGCATCTTTGATCAGATTCCATGCATGTTTATATTAATGCTCATTTTGTGCATTCACTATGTCTTCAAAAACCAATGTTGCTATAAATGTGCATTTTGCTCTCATTTGTGGGAATTTTAGAAACTTACAAAATGTTGATTTGAGAATGTGAAAGCGGACTAAGATTGATCTCATTTGTGGACCTTCAAAGAATAGATTCAATTAACAAACACTGTGGACTAATTCACAGATTGAGAGAACATCAAGCTGCACATTATAAAGATTGAAAGAATGATTTTTGAGAGCTTGTGCTTGTATTACTATAAATTTTTGAAACACTGAAAATAATTTAAATGCAGGAACCTTTGAAAACACAAACAAATTTGGTTTTGACCCCATTTATTCACCTTCACTTTGACTTGGTTTAAAAAAAGAAAGCAACAAACAAAGAAACAAAGAAGCCATGCTGATGATTAATTAAAGAGAGTGTTGATTTTTAAATATATGACCAAAGTTAAGAATTGTGATATATGATCTCATAACATTTTGACAGTATATTTAAATAGATAAAATGGAATATGTTAATTGTTACAAATTACATCACCTCCAATGATGCATTTATTTTGGTTTTGGTGCTGCACTGTTGTCACACAAAGTGTTTTCTTTGTTTCATGTCAAACTTGTTATCGTCATTGGCTGAAAGACTTTCAGTTCATTTTTTTTCTCTTTTATTCTTCTCATGTATTGGTTTGAGTTCTTGTCAGTATAGTTACTTTTCAGTTTAGTTATTTTTGTAGTCTTGTGCACCGTACTCCATGTGGCCAAGTCAATCTGGTTTTTCTCTTTTCTAAAGATCCTCTTGATATACAAATTCCCTTTTACATACTTTTATCTAAAATGTCTTCATTGAGAGCAAAACGGAACTGAGGTCAAATTACTTGTTTGTGCAAACAAACTTGGCAAATAAAATTGAATCGGATTTTCTTCCTGATCATAAACTGCTTTCTAACTGTTGAGTTTTTCTTGTTACTTTGCAGCTTAGTTTTGTTTGCTATGCTATGTTATATGATTTTTGTGTTTACTGGTTTTGTCTGTTCACCAGTCACCTTCCTTGGTTAATGCTGTCCTACAGCTGTTTCACATTAAGTTAAACAATCTCGCATGTTGCCACTCCAGCAATTGCCTCCACTAACAGTACATTTACTTTGCCTGCCAAGTCATCTGTCAGACTTTCCAGCTGCCATTCCTGTTTCTGTCTTCCCCGTCCCACTTCTATCTGTACTCTCTGCAGCTTTGTGTTGACATTCACTTTTATGAATGTCAAAACAGAAAAGAAAAACTGTTACTTTGTCATGTTATTAAATCTGATTAGTTTTCAGCTCCTCACATATTTTCCATCTATCAGTGAATTTGTTCCCTGTTCAGTTTTCCCTCCTATCATTGAATTTTTATCTTCTCACTTCATTCCTTTTTGTCAAATCCGTTTGCTTACCACTATTTTGTCAATTTGCTCTGTGTATTCTAGAAGTGGTGTTTGGTGAATAAAACTTCTCCACATGTAACATTTTTGTATTCTTGGAGTTTTGCATTTCTTGTTTATCAAATTCAGAAAAGTTTTTGTGTTATTCCACATAACATCTGCCATCATTTAGTTTCTTTTCTCAAAATTAAAAAAGATTGTGATGCATAACATGGCAGTGGGCCAAAGCCCATAGCAACATGTTGGTAAGACTGCAAGAAAGCCTGAAGAAATGTTGATAAAGAACCCCTTCCAATATAACAGAAGTTTTACAAAAGAAACAAAATAATACTGCAATGTTTAACGTTTAATGTTTTGCCTTTCAGCAAAATATAAGGATCTCTACTGATATGCTGGAAAGTATGACTGGAAACGTTAAGCAGAGACAAGAAATCATCCTTAAGTTTGTTGCTTCTCTAGGAAAAATAAGACAGATTAGACCTCTGTCCCCAATAAACATTCCAAAAACAATTTAAGCAATCATTTAGGTAATAGGAAAAACGTTGGTAGAAATGTGCTCAAATTTCCTCTGTGTATGGCTGAGCTAAATCTGATTTAAATAAAAATTTTGAGCAGAGTAGCTAAGTATTGATTCAAGCCATATTTTTAAAAATTCAGTAAGGAACAGAGTCACTACCAACCAGAAGGTGGGAAAGAAGACACCTTTCAGAATTAGAGCTATCAGTGAAGACTTGATATTATTCTCACCAACACATCAACACACATAGATCAGGAAGAGAAAACAGTCTGTTACTGTATGGTCTCAGACGGGGATCAATTTCAAGTATCAGACTCAATATACCCCAAAGGTCTGAGGTCTCTGATTGCAGCAAATTACAGATTAAAGGACCCTTCATACTGTTTCAGAAGTGGTTATGACACACTGGTGTGAGTCTGACAAGAATTGTGAACAGTGAGGCTGAGGAGGGATGTGTAACCAGTGTGTCATTTTCTTGGAAATCAGTGGGCTTATTACCTCACTGAACGAGGTGAGAGAAGAACCAGATTGTCCTTTCAGGTACCAGATGGAAGACTTTCAAGGAAATGATTCGGCCCTGACATCACAATTTAAATGTTAAACTCAAAGTGTGTGGTTAATGATACAGACAGAGCAAAGCCTGGGACTGCAAGCTAATACACAGAGTTATTAAGTTCGTTGCAATGATTACATTTTTTTATGCTATTATAATATCTGAGAGGGATTTAATGGAGCAGAACAACATAAAATTGTACCAAATTTTATGGTAGAAAGAAAATTATACAGGGTTTTTCTACATTATTCTTTTTTTTACCATCAACAATGAAAAAAAGGCTGTACGTTTTTACATTTTTACACTGGAGTTACAAATAAAAATGGCTTGGTTTATGTATCTACCTGCTTTGCATATTTAGGCTCAAATTTTGCCCAGTTTTCTTTAAAAAAGAATAGCAGAAGCTCAGTCAGACTGAACGAAGAGAGTGTGTGTCGTATTATTTGGTAGACCTGAACTTGTATTATGCTCTTTCCATATTTGCATGATGTACTGGGTAGTCCACTGTCAGTTGTTCAAAACGTGGGATTGTTGCTTTATGATCTAACCCTCCCTCAGACCTCACCACAATTTCATCTCTGTCCTTTATTCTTTGGTCGTAATGATATCAATTGTCATGATGTTTGCATTGAAGGAGAAGTGTGACAAACTGCAACAAAGTTCTAAGAGGAATGAATATGTTGGTAAGGCATAGCTACTTTAAACTCCAAACCAAGAATGTCATGTGTTTCATTGGACAGTCAGCAACAGACAGATAGCTTCTCTGCTAATTCCATGTCATATGACCTTGACTATTTTGTTAATTTTCATATTTTTTTAGGACAGACCCTCAGGCTATTCTCATAAAAAGGTAATCAGGGGATCACTTGACACATTATATTTGAAATTAGACAATTACTAGTTAAAGTACCTTAAATAGTTCATTAACCATTTCAATTATAGATTTTTGCTAAAGAATAATTAAATTAAAGTGATTGAATTAGCCCCAATATCTTATGTTCAAGCTTTTCTTTCATTTCAATTAGTCAAAATGTAGTAGTTATTTGAGGTGTTTTCAGAGTAGATTGGCTACCATTTAATTAAATTATGCCAGGAGTATTTGAGGGGGAAAAAAAAGAAAACATCATCCTCAATTTCATTCCAAATCTAAAAGCTTAGCACTTTAAAGAGAGATTTGTGAAAGATTATCAAGCACAACAATTCTACTTTGAATCCACTCCTTGCAAAGGTTTTAGTTTGGGAGAAATTTAAATAAGACAACTGGAATTGGAACACAAAGAGCTCCCTTTGGTCTGTGGATGTTTTTGCAATTGGATTTTCTTATCATAAACCAGTAATGAAAAAAATAACAAATGGTCAACAGGCTTTTGCTTAAAATAAAACTTTTAATTAAAACACAAACCATTTCTTCTTTTCCTAAATGCTAATCGGCTGGCTCTTGTATAGAACTTTATTATGTCCAGTGGAACACAAAGCATTTCACACTATATTCACCCATTCATACACTGATGGTGGCAAGCTACTACAGGTTACCCAAAGCTGCCCTGGGGCAGTCTGACAAAAAGTGAGGCTGCCATGTACCTGAGCCACCAGACCCTCTGGCCGCCAGCTGGGAAAGAGGGCGAAGGGTCTTGCCCAAGGACACAACTTAGAAGGCCAAAGTGGGGGATCGATCTGGCAACCCAAGATGAACTCCTACCTCCTTAGACACATCACCCTTTCTAAAGTCTGAAACCGATGAGCAGAAAGTTACTTAAAAAGGTTACAAAATTCTTATTCATCTGCTTTTGACCATAAAACACAAAATATTGTTTTTTTTGTTATTTTAGCTTAATGTTTTGTACTTTAAAACATAAATTCAACATAAATTCAAATAACAATTGATGTATTTTTAAAATCAGGATTGTAAAATATGGGCAGAATAAGAAATAAACCTGTTTCCTCTATAAAATTAAATTCTAACTGAGAATAGCAGGTACATTTAAATGAATATAAACTGTAGTAGCATTTCTGGGTGGGATTCTCAAGATTAGCCTGTGTGAAGAATCATAAATAAATAAGCAGTACATCAAAAAATGTTATATACTAGCAGTTATATTAACAGCAAGGCATTACATACTTATGTGTCTGACTCTTTTTTTTATTTTTTATCTTTGGCAAGTAAATAGATGGTAACGAGCAGACAAACTTGCCAGTTTTCCACTGCTTCAAATTCAACTGAAAACATAGGAAGCTGGTAAAGTATTTGTATTCCTGGCTTGTACACTGCATCACACGAGGGTCTCGGTAATTTATCAATCTGAAGTTTGCACAAAGAGAAAATTTCTGCAGTGCCACATTACAACCATATCCAGAGCCCAGATAGCGAATGAGGAATAATGCAGGAGTGTCACCTAAAAATGTAACTCCAGTAGTAATCAATCACATACAAGTAGTGCACACTGATAGGCGACAAAATCCCCAGGTGGCCTCATGTGGCACTGGGTCCTGCAGGGACTTGTAAAAGTTTGCCTGGAAACAAAACAAAGCAGCATCATTTACAGGAATCCACATAACAACAGAAAGACTGTGTCAACATAAAACATAAGAGCTACATTGACCTGACTGCCATTGAATATGTATCGGGAGCAAGTAAGTAGTGACAAATACACAAAAAAAGATGCAACCCTTTCCCAACAACTAGGTAGTTTGTATCAATAGTACCATAAAAACCATGATTCAACCTATTTCTGCTGCAAATAGGTCATTTCAAATTCCCCTCTTATTTGTCTATTTTATTTCTTCTGTCCTACAAAGTTATAAAACTCAAAGTTCACCACAAACTGTTGGAAAAGTTACCTTTACCCACATGAAGCAGGCTTGTCGACATCAAGCCTGATGTCGACCATTCAAGGCAATTTTGTCATGACCTCAGTCTCTTCTCCTGCCAAGAAAAGTTTCAATGGATTTCATACTCCATCAGTAGGCAGTTATTTCTACAGCTATAAACATAATTTTAGACAAGGTCAGATTCCCTTTTGAAGACGCACAGATTCCTAGACACCTTGCTGCAAGTAGCTGTCTAAAATAAAATGCAGTCGAAACCAGGAGCTTACACAAAATAAAGACATGTACCTTTATCTCACTGTCACATCAGACTAATCATCTCTTGTTTTAATTCATTTAGAGTTGCCACAATTAAGCTTTAAGCAATCATTCCAAAAGAAACATAAGAAAGTAAGATTG
Organism: Phalloptychus januarius; assembly: GCA_902982915.1. Lineage (NCBI taxonomy): Eukaryota > Metazoa > Chordata > Actinopteri > Cyprinodontiformes > Poeciliidae > Phalloptychus > Phalloptychus januarius. Next base: position 6,347,527 of record CADWAE010000362.1, read on the forward strand.
CATTAGCAAATGCACATAGGAAGAAATACCTTTATTATGGATGACGTCCTTTGGCCTAATGAAACTAAAGTAGAACTGTTTGTTCTTAATCAGTATTGCAACTGTGCTGCCCCTATCATATGTACTCTTTAAAGGCTTGACAGTCAGTTAAATGTTTTCTTAATAACAAGCCTGAACACAGCTCACTCCATGTCCACAGGTTCATTGATGCTGCAAGGATGTTGAAACTGAAGCACACAAACCACTCTGCCCTTACCCATTTAACTTATACATGAACAAATAAAAAAAAGACTAGAAGTCAAATAATTAACTTTGACTCCAGCTTTATTTGTTCATTTATTTATTCATCTGAGGTGGTGAAGCACATGAAATAGCCTTATGAAGTAGATTGGCAATGTTAATTCACCACCAGCAAATATGTTTTCACAAAATAGCATTTCCCCAAAAATGAAAAACTAAAACTACAAAGAATAGCTTTATTCACCAGGGAGCATAATTCCAGTAAAGTAGAATATATTTTTATAGAAAAAGTGACCAGTAGTGTTTTTAAAACTTGTAGTGGCACTTAGGCTGAATTTCATCATAATTTCATCATAATTTCATCATAATCTTCACATCCAAACTCTCAGAGGATTTTCAAAATGCCAATTTCAGGCACATTTAAGCACAGAAGTGATTTCTGTAATAAAAAATCCAAAAGCTTACCCTCTTCTCGGTGGCAACAAGTTTTTATAGCACAAGACATTTACATAATGCTGCTTGCCCAGTGGCAGGTTTGGTGCATCTTCAAAAAAGAGTGAACATCTGTTTTTCTCTCTGCTGTTTCGATAAACGAGAGCAGACAAGACCTATTGGGAGAAGGGCCTTAAAATAGACATGAGCTAAAATAAGGCAAAAGACAATGACAAGAACTGCAGCAGCACCATTTCAAGACAAGCTTTAAATTATGAAACCATGCAAACCAGTTCTAGTTCAAAAATATAATTTCATTATGTTTCCTGATAAAATTAGCTTGGGATGTACCCTTTTTAATGTAAAGTTGAAGTCTATTTTAATTTGTATTCATTCATATAAAGAATGAGTCTCATAATCTATTTTAGCAATCAGTTCTGAAGGAGGTATTTGTAATTCAAGTCAAGTCAATTCAGTTTATTTTTAAAGTGCTCATCGCAAAGCACTTTATAAAAAGAATCATTTCAATCCAACCATGCATAAGTTCCAGCTGAGCCTATTTATCAAACAGTTCAATGTTTGATAACAAATTAGTTCAAAATACCTAGAAATATAATTTGCATCAAATCATTCAATCCTATTGGTCAAGCATGTGGAGACAGTTGACAATCATTTTCAATTGTCTATTTTATTGTCCGCCGTTTATTTTACAGCAATCCTTCATTCCGATCAAGCATGTAGTAACAGTGCAGAGGAAAACTCCCATTTAACGGGAAGAAATCTCCAGCTCAGTGAAATCAAACATAGAGAATTTAAAGAGATTCTGGACCATTATTAAATTTAAGACTTATCTCTCCTTTGCAAACATTCAGCATTATTAGTGTCAAATTTGTTATTAATTACTATGTTTCCTAGGGAATTCTTTCAGGGAAAATGACCCTAAAAAGAATAAAACAAAAATTCTCACATTGATTACGCAAGAAATCAATACAAAAGAGATTTTTTTTTATATGGAATCAATGTTACAACTATGATCATGTCTGATTAAAGGTGTAGTATTTATCAGCAGTTTTACTTGGTCTTCCTTTGGACATTAAAGTTGAAATTTCTAAAGGTAATTTGATGGGAGAGAGTTTAGAAGAAGAAGAAAACAGTTGAAAATTTTAGAAATGCCTTGACATCCACAAATTGAATCCAAATGTCAGAATTACAATAGGCAATGATGACTCCTGTAGGTCAGACAAAGCTGCTTGCTTTCTCAGAAACCACTAGAATTTCTGTTCAGAAGTTTGTCATCTAAATCTGTCTCTTTAATTTTGGGCACTTAAAATTAAGGCATTGCTGCTTCATTCCTCTGCTTGTGTGTGATGGAGCTGCAAACATGCCTTGAACCTTTTGAATTATAAATAAATAATCCTGCAACTGTATTATTTTTGACGATTGGACTGTATGCCTTCCTGTTGTTAAATTTAAAGTTAAAAGGAAAACGATATAGTCAAAGGGAGAGATGCACATTAACGACATTGGCTGAACAACATCTGTTTCCCATGTACAGACACTCATCTGTCACCAAGCTCTCGCCTTGAAGGAAAAATGTTGCAGTTTCCCCCTTAAAAGCGGCAGTGTAAATGTTTTGTTCTTGATTTGAGCTCAGTCGACGGGGTCCAAGGTGATCTGTGATTACATCATGTTCTTTATGGAAAAATCAGCATCATTTCTTTTGAAGCATCTAAAAACTAGCGACTCACATGAATATGTCCATGCATAATTATTGTTGATAAAATACTTCTTCATGCCAAGAAGCTGTTGCAATATTAAAGATTTACATTATGCTGTGATTTCTTTGAATAATAATACAGCTTCAATGTTCATTATGTGCTATTTAATAATAACTAATTGTGGACTGGCCTGGTTAAACACGGCGAGGCAGGTGTTAGCACTGTTAGAATGGAGAAAAGGACGACTTAACTCTCAATTCTAGACTGGGGTCTTTCTGCATGGAGTTGCATGTTGCCTCCATGCATGCATAATTTTCTTTGTGCTGTCTTTTTGTGACTATAGCATACTCTCCTGTAGCACTGGTATTGCATTTACATTCCTGTCAGTTATCCAAGTAAACAGCCTTTTCATCACCCACACACCTTCTCACAGTCTGTTGCAAGCTCACAGACTATTTCTGCTTATTCCTCCTCTAAGTACAAGGTCATGCCTTTGTCTTCTTCCCACTCAAAACAAGTCGATCTGTTCTCACACTGTGCCTCCAATTGGTCCACTATTTCCCTGTTCTCATCCTCTTGTCCATCACTGACAAAAGTGGAGTAATCTGTGTGTTTCTATAGATGACACAAGTCTGACTTGTACTCAAAGCTTAAGATGTAGAATGTGACACACAACCTCTTCAGCTCATGCATTGTGGTCGGTCACTATCACAGATAGTTGTAGAGGCCTCTCATTAGATTTTTTGGAGCTTTGCACATAACATGGCAGGCTAAGTTGTTTTAATGCTCTGGAGAAAGGAAAGAATGTGATTCTCAAAGAGGCTCTCTGAAGCATGAAGACAGATGACGGCATCTTCAATCCCTAACAAGTTGTTAACATGTTGGAGTGGCTTTAGGAAAGTGGTTACTTCACCCCTTAGGTCCGCCAGTAAGAGTCTTACAAGGACATTCATTTTCTGGGAAGTCAAAGAATTGGGTTGATAGTTAACAGCCAGGAGGTTTCTCTGTTACAAAGATCAGGCAAAATGTCAGCCACCGCTTTTATTTCAGGCTTGACTGACAGGCCTTAAAATGTGATGGCCCCTCCAAAATGTTTAAAACACTAGAAAATCTAAATTTATCTTTTACTAAGATAAATTTAGAATAAAAGTATGGGTTGCTTCACAGAAATCAATAAGGTCAGGTGTACTTTGCACTTAAATGGGCAGTATTATGTACTTTAACAGGTACATAGTGCTATTTTATAGGACAACTTCAGTTGTTATAAAAATTCTGCATGTATCAAACATAGCTAAAAAGAAATTTGGCTTTGCAATTTAACCCCTTAAAATTGGCCTCTGTCACATCATCACAACAGTGATTTTCATTATGCTGTTTACAGCTGTTATTAGGAGTGATGGACTGAGAAGTCATTTGTATGAAGAGCTCAGCAGAATCACAGTTCCAACAAATGTGTTCTAATTGCTGCTGCTGCTAGTCTAGAGGAGCTAAGTGAGGAAGGCTGGGGAGAAGGGTTCTCTGTGTCACAGAAGTTCATTTTGGGGACTTTGTCAAAATTGACTTGCTTTCAGAAAGCAAAGTGTACAGGGACAGGAGATAAAAGGATTTCTCAAACGTATAAGAAAGAATCAAAGCAACACTATTGGTATATTTGAGTTGAGAATAATATTATGACATGATGCAAGACTCGAAAATGTTTTTTTTTTTTTTTGCCCCCTTTACCTCCTGCCTTGGTTTCTGTTTTCACAAATTGCATAAATTACAGGTTATATTTTTCTACCTACTTTCCTACTTTACATTACACTGCTACTGAGAAAATTTGTTCATCAATGGACTTTTACCACATCACCACCACATGTGGCAATAAGTGTGGAGGATGTTGGAAAAGGTAGTTGAAAGGCATGGAATTATGTTCCACTTTTCATAATGCAGCAATGTTGGTGGAGCACAGAATAAATCCAATATTTTGTTTTTCTCTTGTAGCTGCTGACACACTGTTCATAAAGTTAAACATCATTCGTTGTGATAAAACCGGCATGGCTCGGCTCTCCAGAGGCTGACGTGAATATATTTTGACTGTTGTTTGTAGCCTGGCTGGAACTGATCTGATGATGTCTTATGCTGTGTCATCAGAAGCTAAAGGCCTGAGATATGCTGGCCTAAAAACAACACAGTAGAACACTCTGGGTAGATGTTATGAAGGAAAACTGGAGGCTAACAGCTTAATGTGTACAGCACAGTTCCGCTCTCTCACAGTAATACTTCTGAATTAAAATTGTTTGTCTAAGCACCTGTTTTACCCAACAGTACTTCCAAAATAATTAATAATCTCAAAATAATTTGAGATTATGTAAAATATAAGTCTATATTTAATAATACATGTCCAGCCTATATTTGGAGTGTATTTTAACGCTGTTGCATTGAGGACAACAAAAAAAAGAGTAGACAGTTCATAAACCCAAAACGGTGTAATCCAGCCTTTGGCAACTATACAAAGTCTTTAAAATTAAATCCTCAGCTTGAGGAAATGTAATATTTGCACTAACTTAAATTTGAGCAACATTTCTGAACACACCACAAGTCCAGAGCATCGTTCTGTTGGTGTACTGTGCCAACAGCCTGTCAAACAGTGTCTGTTCCTCTCCATCCTCTCAATCTATTGAATGTCCTCTGCTTTTCCTTCGGCCGGAGCTGCTTGCCTCAGCACATCACAGCCTAACACCTTGCATTTCTGAGGCTCCACCGGCTTTCACAGCCACTGACATACGTTGATGCTGTAATTAGCTATGGGTGGTAGAGTGGAGATACATATCATTAAGCTTCAAGGGCAGCAGAAAGTGCAGCATGATAGTTTCCTTTTTGCCTACAGTGTAAAGACAAGAAAATAAAAAAGAAACACTTAGTCCTGATAAATTTAACCAGGTACACAAGTGAACACATACAATTGTTGAGAAATGTGGTGCTTAGAATAGATGCAACCAGTGGCGGGTCACGCAGCCAAGTTAACCAGAACAGGAACAACAACAGTAGAGGTAATGATTTGGGTTGGTGTCTTAGACAGAACTAGAACCTCTTACAAGTCAAGAACACATAGCTTTTTGATTTTCAAAATTAAGAAGTGAAAGCAAATGTTTTGTGTGATTCACAAAAGCATCAAAGTTACACATTCAGACGTCCACTGGGATTTAATTAAATGTCCTTTAGTTTACTTCACTTCAACCACTCACTTATAATATAATCATAAGCAAGATTCATGTACTAGGTGGATATTTAACCAGTAGTGTTGGCAAAATCGGCATACTTATTTTTCTTATGCTTGACTTTGCAGCAAGGATCTGGCTTGAGCTCTTGGCTGCTTCTTCTTTTAAAACCCAGTTCTTTTTTTGAGATACAGTTGAAGAATTTGGATTCAGTCCTACCTCTTCACAGACTCTTCCAAACATTGAACTTTTGATCTTATGATTTAATCTATGAAATGCTTCTCTATAAGCCATTTGACTTATCCATGAGAGCAACTGCAAATTTCAACAGTAGATTTTACAATTGTACACAATTTTAAAGATTTTGCAGACTTTTATTTTCTAATTCAGTGCTCTCTCTTTCCATTGTGATGCGACAGTGTCTCACTGGACACAGTGGCACTGGTGGGGTTCCAGCAGTCCCCTGTTTGTGGTAAGTTTGTGATTTGGTGCTTCCCATGTTCCTATTACCTCCAGATGACAGTAGTGTCTGCTTCCAGACCTTGTTGGCATATCACAGCTTGTGCTTGCATAGCAATGTTTGAACTGATGCTCTTGAAATCTGTCACTGCTTAGAAATGGCTCCAAAAAACATTCTGATGAAGAATAGCTCTTTTTTAGATTTCATTCCTTGGACTTTAATACTGGATTTTTCTATTATTTTTATAGATTTCTCAATCAAATGAGTTCAGTCAAACATCTTTTTTTATGCTGGCAAAATGAAAATCTAGCTCCAGACAAAAGTGTGATTAATTATATAATAATTTCAGAAGCTTATCCAATCATTGTCTTTTTCTATAAGGCTTGAATATTGAAAAAAGGGACCCAAATACACCTGTTAGGCATCCTAACAATGTAGATTTTGTGTACAATTGAGTGAAATCATAGCCAACTTCAATTATGAGGAATTGAAGTTGGGCAAAGGATATGTACAGGACTAAATCATGACACTACTTTAGCACAGCAATCAAGATTTTTTTCTGCAGATCACAAGTTTATTAATGTGTGATGGTCTGGGATCACAGAGCATACAGAGGACACCCTAGAGTGAAAATCCATGTTTAATTGTTATTTACTTTTAGTCACACCTTACATTGATATTGTAAGTCACACACACACTGGCACGCATCCAGGCTAGAATTTATGTGACATGTTTACCGGTGAAGTCCCTCGCCCAAGGCAGCGCCATATTTCCACTCTGGTCATTTCACAGGGCCCGCAGAGTGAAGTTATAGTTGTTGATGGCCTTATGCTCTGGTCGCAATAGCAGTAATTGATGATGAAGGCAATTTATGGGGAAGGACAAGTGTGGCAGGACAAGGTCGGGGATGTGATGAGTGGGAAGCTGCACGGATAGAAAAGAGAGAACTCTGTTTCGGACAAGGAAGAAGAGCAGAGGAAAAAGTATTTTTATAAGAGTTGATTCCCAGCAGCTCAAAACAAGGCAAAGTACACATTTTCCCACCTAGGTTCACATGTAGTAAAATCATGATTGGAGCTTTCACTTCCCTGTGAAAAACTTTACTTACCCTGCAAGATATGAGCACACTGTTTTTCTTTACTGCAGTGGATTTTTATCTCATTAGGTCTTAACAGCTGAACACTTTTAGTCATGATATTGCATCTACTTACGAAGGTGCAGTGTCACATGATGTGTGGATTGCCATGAAGAGTATTTTTTGCGCAGCAGCACCTTCATGGGAGAATTAAGAGAGATTTTTAGAATAGAGTAGAGTTAAAAGATGCTATAGCCGCCTGAATGTTTTCCCTCCCAAGAATGGCCTTATGTGATAAACTCTCAGTGTGCCTCTGCATGTGTGCAGCTGCATATTTCATAGTAAGTTAGCAGACGCTGTTCTGTCTCGGAGAAATCCCTTGGATTAGAAAAGAACTAAGTGTCAGAGAGTTGGATAAACCTACTGCACACACACTAGAGCAAATGAGATGGATGGTGTGTGTGTGTTTACATATCCATTGCAGATCCAGGGGAAAAGCTTGTAACTTCATGCAGCCTGTGCAAAAATAAACTGGCTTGCTGTATGTGCAGTAAAATGGAAATATCCCTTGGCGCTGACCGTGGTGCTGGAACCAGCTGTTCCGGAGGTGCATTTATTATAGGGTTTCTTGTTAGTTTTCTTTTTAAATTGCCCATCAGGTTAAATTGTTTTTTGTTGTTGTTGTTATATTTATAGCCATCTGAATTGTCAGTCTACCCCCCAATAAAAACATGGCATTATAAAGTTTGAGAAGACTCATATTTTACTAAGGCAATCTCATCTATCATTACTTTGTTTGAATCGTTTTTGTTATTAAGTCTTTGTCATGATTTGTTTGTGGTTGATTGTGGACTCAAATGCAGAATAGCAGAGGCGTGGAGATAATGAAAATGTTTAATGAAAAAATGAGAAACAAGAACTTACAAATATCCACAGGAGGCCAAAGCAGAAAATAATTCTAGAATCTAGGAAATAATCGCACAGAGAAACGAGGGGTAACAGAGCCGAACGGGGAGTAACAGAAGGAAACAGCTAGGAGTGACTGAAAGAGAGGAGCTTAAGTACTGGGAAACAAAGAACTGGGTTGATTGGCAAACTGATTGGATGTGTGAGGGGAGGGAGGAGAAAGGCAGACTGAGGAGCAAGAGAGAGGGAGGCGCAATCTAACACTAAAGAATAATAGACACAAGAAATGATTAAACTATAGTAACTAAGAATAATTAGACGAAATAAACACAACTAAAAACATTAACAAGGACTGAACTAAAGTAAAACCAAAACATGACTAATCCAATATTCTTTGTACAATACAGTCCTTATGGGCACCAAGGGTGAAATAGTCACAGAGTGTTTCTTGGTTAGACCAAAGCTCAGCATTTGGGTTTATTTTATGTAACTCAGCACATTTCAGGGTGCATGAAGGCTGCTACATTAACGAGTCTCAAAGGGACGTTCTCCCCTTATTTTTGCAGGACAGCCTGTGTCTGGATCCTCCTATGGTGCAATCAAGAATAACTCAATTAGAAGTTGTACTAGGACACTTTCCCCGAATATAAACTGTATTTCAGTTACTTTCTGCGAAATAGTAGTTTATCGTGTTAACCTAGAAAGATACTGCAGGGGGGTTCAGAAGGATTATCAATCATAAAGCAGCACGACCCGTTCTCCTGAAGCAGCCTCTGATCCCTGCACGGTCAGACTAATTAGAAACAGGGAATCGTTTCAAGACGCGCTGTTGACGGAGCTAAATTGATCCGCTTCGTTCCGCTTGTTAGAGAAAATAAAAGTTGTGTTTAGGTGCAGATCATAACCAATCAAGTCTCCCACTCGCGCCAGAAAACGCGGCGTTTATCGTTTAATTGGCGCGAGCCCTCCCCCTCCTTCAGCTCGCGCCGTGGTTCGTTCCAGCCGCTCTGTATCCTCCCGAGCGAAGCGCGTTTCTGCGGTTATCCACACACTGAGCCTGGCGGTTCAATCACAGCACCGAAACACCAGCAAAGTGAATATGAATGAAGAGATCAGGACCGAGATCGTTGGGACTGCTCCGTGTTTAACTGTTAACGGGGTGAGTTACTATTTACAGAACGATGATGCGAATTTTGTTTCCCAACAAGACATGAAAATTGTGTTTTCTGACTACTGTTGTCTCAAAGGTAAAAAGGTGTGTTTCTGGAATGCAGTGTAACAAGTGTCTTCCGAGATTATCATGGTGAAAGTGGTGACTCTGAATTGCAATCCGTTGATCTTATTGTTGTTTAAAATCTAAATTATTTGTGGACGTTTATGCATGTGTACCTGAAGCTTGCTGAAAAAAAATACACTTTGCATTGCTTTGCAAATTGGTTCTGCTGTACCAAATTTGAAAAAGTGAGGCTTCACTTTCCTCTTTTTTGCATTTTTCTTTTGAGGTTTTAACACAAGTCAGAGGACACATCTGAATACCTCCGTTTCCTTTCATCCGCAAATGTCAGCCTCAGAGAAATTCTCCTCAGAGGAAATTGTTCAACAGCTGAGCAGACAACAGTTTTCCTAATGAAGAGCTTTTTGCACAGAGAGAATGTCATTCACGCTGGTACAGTTTTAATCACAGGACTGGCTGTGACACTGCGTTTGGACCCCAAATGTGAAATGAAAATGAGATGTTAGATTTGCTATTTACCTAACATGGCTTCTTTTCTGACAAACTTTCTAAAAAAAAAGTCACATTTTTATCTGCAAACTGTAGCAAGAAGAGACAGAAAAACAATGGAAGAAACAGACATAGAAGAGAGGTAATCACCGTGGAGACAAAGTGGTTTTCTTTCTTTCAGAAAATTACGTTTGAATCCAGAAGAGACTGGCTGCCAACTGAAAGGGTTCTGAGGAAATGTTAAAAAGGAAACATGCCCCTGCAAGTTTTTTAACTCGGTGTCTGATGAGCCCTGGAAAGGTTTGAGCTCCTCGTAGATTGCTGTTCTTATATCACAATCAAGTACATTATTCAGCTTGAAACCCAATCGTGCCTCTATCCTCCTACGAAATGGTAGACGTGGACACCTTTGCATAGGTAATGAGATTATAATCACAATCCATTTATGTCAGCTAAAATTCCCAGGAGTATTTCACACAAGAGCCAGCTGGTCCTTTCAAAGTACTAAGCAGTGTATTTGCTGCTCTTTGACTTAAATGGCTGTAAGGCCATTTGAAGTCATTTTCTCCATTCCTCTCACATCTGTGTACATGTATACTTTCTGTATCCTATTTTGATGTTTAGTTTTTGCAGAGCGTGTGTCCGCTGCCCTTCCTGACACTTGCCCCTGCTTCTGTAATGTCAGCAGAGTTACTGCAAGATTGCTGTTCAGGATGCATGCATGCTTTATCACCTTTTCCCTTCACAACAGCTGTCCCTTTGTGCAGCCTTTTATTGGGCTTGCTAGTGAGAGAGGGCAGGAGGAAGAGCACAGGGGTTGGTGGTGTGTTGAAGTCATTGATTGCAGGAAGCAGGTTGTGACATCAAGAGGTAATGTAACATTTCACTCGCTGGCTTTCTCACATCATGTCACAGCTACAGTTAAGTTTAGTCTTATGGGTGAGTGCATGTTGTTTTTTTTAACCTGCGGATCAGTCCTCCTGAACAAAAATGTGCTCTCTTCACTCAGGGAGTCAGTTTTGTGACTAAATGTTCCCATCTCTGAAAATGTCTACTTTGCACAGAATTTCTTTGGTTTAGATTCAAATAGAGTGTTTGGCTTGTTAAGGATCTACTTATAATTCACTTAGCATCTGAAAATCAAAGATTTGTAGGCATGCTTTTGGGTTTCTGTTTTTTTGTTTAACCCTGATGCTTCGACCATTGTTAAATCTGCACAGAACAGTTTGGTGTTTTGACACAGTTCTGGATTCTATGTAGTTGTACTTTGAAAAGGGTGGCTGAGCACCCTTTAAGCTTTGTAATATTTTTAAATTTAGCCAATGTGCTCGTTCTAAGTGGCTAAAATATAGATTATATAGATTGAATAATATTCAAAGATTTTAGCTATGTTTGACTTTAATTTTATGTAAAAGAGCATGCCTCGAATGATTCGTACCCATTTGAAATTGTGAAGTTAAAGGTTCTGCACGCCATTACAAACAGGCTGTTTTAAAGCATCCCAATTGCCCATTTTATTTCTGAAAAGTGCTTTGTATCAACCGGGCAGGTGAAGAACATCTGCAGTTATTTTCTGACAAGTCATGTCTAAAACTAAAGAGCTCAGTGAGAACATGTGGCTGCTCAAAACTCAGCTGACCAGCCTGCCAGGCCTTATGTAAATTGTATGCATCTTTAAGTTCCAGAGGCTGCAATATTAGACCTTCCACTCTGGAAAATCTTAGAGGATGTGGCTGGAAATCAAAAGTGACACCTGCAGAGGCAAGGCTGATGGTGTGTGCGAGGGGAAAAAGTATACAAGGATAATCACCATTCTGAACAATGTCAGCCTTGCAGGTGGCAAGATCACAAGGAAGACAAAGCTGGAAGAAAGAAACCACTTCTCTAAGGCCCAGAGAAGTGAGCATGGCCTTTGCAAAAGGATAAGACTTGATGTCTTTTGTTTTGTAATCAGATGAAGCATAAAATTAATTGTTTGCCCATAATGTTGTAGCTTTCATGTGGCACAAAAAAGGAGAAACGTTTAACCCCAAGGACGCCTCATGGTTAAACGGAGGGGTGGGAATATAATGCTTTGGATGTATTTTTAGCCAATGGGGCTGGAAACCTAATGAAAGTAATTGGCATAAGGAAAATAATAAATTTTTTGTGAGGCACAGAGAAAAAATCCATCTGATTAAACCTTTTGGGTGAATAAAGCTATGATGCATAAAGATCTTGACCAAAAGCTTCCTTTGTTTTCTGCCAGACAGATCTGTTTTTATTCATTTGATCAATTCTTTCATCAGAAAGTTATGGGAGTCTGGACAGCAGACGTTTATTGTACTGATGGAATCATATTACACAAATTAATTTACCTTGAACAATTGGGATTTAGAGTAGATGAGAAACCAGTTGGCATGCAAAATGAATACTTCTGTAAAACTTTTTGAATAACTCGTATGCGTAGAGGTCAAGCAAAAGTGTTCTCAGTTTTCACAGAATTCCTGGGAGAAGTTAGAATTTTTAAAGCATGCGAAATTATTCTAACATCACATGTATAGATAACAAGTTGCAATAATTAACTTTAAAACTAGCATCCTAAGGGATAAAACATGCCTGTGTGGATATGTTTTCTAAAACACGGTGCATGAAATTATTATTGCTTCTTGAAATGCATGTATAGGTTTTAGTTATTTTAACAATCCATTCAGATTTCATTTTTTCTTTTTTACATTGGTTAAATAGTTCAGCAAAGAAATGAAGATCAATGCCAGAGCGAGGGGGGGAAATCATATGTCACATAGTAACAGCAGCACTTGGCGTGTTGAAATTTACTGTTTCTGGAATGCTGAACAGCACGCTGTGCAGACTTTAGAGCTAGACGTGCATCCTCCTGTGAGTGTTGACATAGTTTCTTGGCTTAAAATTGGAGTAATAGTATGTTGCAATAGAATCTTTTCAAAGCAGAAATTCCTCTTCACAGCAATGCATATAAATTCCTAAAGCATGCAGCAGAATTTGCTTATGAGATAAATTTTTATAAATATATATATATATATATATATAAATATGTGTGTATATATGACATTTTGCAACAAACTGCAACAAAGACTGTTTGTTTCATTGTGCAACACAGGTCTGCTTCTAATGCAAATGAAAGCGCAGCAGTGCGATGATGAAACTGAATATTTATGGTCTTTTTCTGAGCAAGAGATGTTACCCTGAGTGCTTCTGAGCCTTTTTAATAGCAGATGAAATTGCACTTGAAAAGTTGTAGGCAGGTTGCTTGACTGCTGAAATGAGAGACTCGAGTGTGTTTTACCATTGTGAGCAAATCACTAAACTACCACTCTTCTAGAAACACAATGATGCACTGCAGCGTATTTCAAGAGTGTAAAAATGATACTAAATGCAACATATAAAATAGATTTTCCCATCTTTAACCTTCATTTGCGTCAGTGAGACTTGGTTCAGATTGAGTCACAGTCCCCGTTTCTGTCTCCTCTCTGCAGAATGCATCGGCTTCCTGCAGACATTTTCTCTGAATACTCTCGGCCCTTGGCTGTGGGGTCGTGAGCAGCTATCATGACGTACAGCAACTCCAGCTCGCAGACAGCCAACTTCAGTGGAGCTCTGGATGGCTACGACTCCGGGGGGAACCTTTACCGTCCATTTTCCGTTTTCAGTGTGCTCACTCTCACTTTGCTGGCAATGCTTGTGGCAGCCACTTTTGTGTGGAACCTTCTGGTGCTGGTGACCATCCTGAGGGTGAGAACATTCCATCGGGTGCCCCACAACTTGGTGGCCTCCATGGCCATCTCAGACGTGATGGTAGCTGCGCTGGTTATGCCGCTGAGCCTGGTTCACGAGCTGAATGGCAGACTGTGGAAACTCGGACGCGTGCTCTGTCAGGTGTGGATCTCGTTCGACGTGCTCTGCTGCACTGCTAGCATCTGGAATGTGACAGCCATTGCACTGGACCGCTACTGGTCCATCACCAGGCACCTGGAGTACACGCTCAAGACTCGAAAAAAGATCTCCAACGTGATGATTGCGCTGACATGGCTGCTATCTTCCATAATCTCTTTGTCGCCGCTCTTTGGCTGGGGAGAGACCTACTCAGAAGGGATGAAGTGCCAAGTGAGCCAGGAGCCGTCCTACACCATCTTCTCCACCTTTGGGGCATTTTATCTCCCACTTTGTGTGGTTTTGTTTGTGTATTGGAAGATCTACAAAGCTGCTAAGTTTCGCATCGGCTCCCGCAAGACAAACACAATCACCCCTATGGCTGAGGTAATTACAAATTCTTATTTTATTACAATCTCCTTAAAGCAGCTTGTCATCTTTACATAATGCCTTGCAGAAATATTTACAAACATGGACATTTTCTATATTATGTCTCACCACAGTTACCAACCTCATTCTATTACATTGAAATTTTATGTGACAGAGCAACACAAAAGGCATGCATCCTACTGCAGCAGTGTCAATCAAAGTCTTACTCAGCAACAGAGTGGGCGAGGGTCTCCAGAAATCTCATTTTCAGCTAAAAAGTATTACTAACTAGTCATTTGTAGCAACTACACTTTTCAACTTGCATCGCTTCACAATAAAGTCCATCAAAAAGTGAAAATGTAACAAATTTTGAAGGGATTTTCCAGACGTAGCGGTCCGACCGCTCTTGCATCGGAATTGCAAAAGAAAAGCTGGAAGATAATGGGCCAAGAGAACCTGGAAGATGCCTTGAAGTAGCACATATTTGTAAAGTGAAAAGTTAATAATTCATGATTGTTTGCACATTTTCACAAATACAAATCTGAGAAATGTGGCATGTTTGTATTTAGCCTCCACAGGTGCATTGCTACTACTGTGTAAATTTTAATTCTGCTAGACTTGTGGGAGTTTATTTCTATCAGCACAGGTAGCAACTGAGTTTGGACAGTGTGTGAGAACATTGCTCTGCAAGTCTTCCCACAGTTTTCTATTTTGAGTTGAGTATGAATTTTGTCTTGGCCATTCTGAATACGTATTGGTATTCATGAAACTATTTTAATCTGAAGCGTTTCATGGTGGGCCTACCTTTATAGTGTCTTCCTGCTGGAAGATGCTCTCTCCTACTCTCATGTCATTTGTCAGCACGTTTATTTCCAGGCTCATCTTATATTTAGCTCTACCACCTGTTACAACCTTCCTGTCCCTGCTCATGAAATCATCACCACAGCATGATGCTGCCACGTTTCACCACATTTCTTCCACAATGGGGAAGGTGTGTTTTGGGTGACCTGTGATGTTAGTTTTCTATAGCACAGCAACATGTGCTACAGAAGCACAGCACATGTTGCTGTGCTTCTTATATTTTTAAGGTGTCTTCTTCAGGTGGTTGCACTAGATTTTACTTAAAGGAGCTGAAATAAGACTGCTAGACCTTTTAAACCAGGTCATCTAATAGTTTCCTTCTACAACTCATTTATGTGCTACTTTGTGCTACCAATATATATAATATATTGAAATTTGTAGTTGCAAAAGGAAAAAACTTAAAGGTTCAAGAAATCTGAGTTCTTTTGCAAGATACTGTTTACATTTAGCACCCCAAATTTAATTCATATTTAAGTTTTATCAGGCATGCATGTCTTCTTTTCAGACCTATTGTTTATTACTGTCTCTGATGAGCTGCTCATCAGTAATCAAAGAAGTGCACAAGTATCTGATGTGTGAGCGTACGGAAAAATAATTTGAGTCATTCCGCTCATCACCCGCAGACTGCTGATGTGTGCGTAGGCCGAGAGTTGAAGGCTATAAATACTGTCTCAGCATCATTAATAGGGGCCTGCACCTTCCAAGCCTTGCTGTTTAGCTAATTAGCGCACATAAAAGTCTGGATCTGTTCCACTTATTAGCAATTATTAGCAACTATTTAATCAGGGAAGATTTAGCTTAGAAAATTGAGCAACCCTTTGTTTTTTTCTCATATTTGTAAAGACATCTGAAATTAACACTGGCATTGCTTAGTTATTTATTGCATATAGTATTTTTTTTTTTCTTGAACCTAAATGTTTCTTATAAAAAAAATAATAATCTGAAAATCTGTCCATAAAGGTTTTTTTTATTAAATATTCCCAGACAATCATTTTTACTTATAATGTATTTTCCCCCCTTTTGTTGTGTATCTCTGGCATCAGCTCACCCCAAAATAGAAGCTCTAGGTTGAGAACTAAATAAATTGGCCTCATCAGTAAATAAATTACCTGCTCTGATATTTCACTACCCTTCTTTTGTCAGGTTTCATCAATCAGACAATCAATCTCCAAGCAACAGGTAATAGATTTTATTGCTGTTTTTTTCCCACAGACGGCCGTTGGATTAGCGGCATCTTAGTGAAAATTCCTCTCCCTTCATTTCCAACCATAACCTGCAATGTGTCAATTTGAGCTGCGATATGAGCAGCGGAATCCAAGAAAATAACCCTGCTGCTCTCACGCATCAATACGCCCACTCAGACATTAAGACGTACCCACACTCATAGACACTGCAGCAGAAACATAGGGTATTAATAGGTGAGATGCACGTATTCCTGACCTAGATGCACAAATAACACTCAAGGAGGCCATAAAATTGATTGCTTCTTAAACCAATACTTCAATGTGCAAATATGCAGAAAAATTGAGCTCTGAACTCATAATATTCATCATAACCAATCTTTTGCTGATGATTTGTTTTGTTCTCTTACACCAAACAGATTGCAAACCTCACAAGAATCTTAAATCCTTTTTTTCTCTCTCTCTCTCATCCCTGATGAGATTCCATAAAGCTCCAGGATTAGTAACAGTTTTTTATTTCACTAAAGTTGAAATATTTTCTATTTGTATGATGATATTTTTTCATTAAGTTGATGTGAATTGAACTTTCTGCTCCCACTGTTTCTGGCTGTTGCTTAGCCAAATGTAGCATATGCTCTCCAAAACCCAACAGCTGTTCCTTTCATATAATCACATAGAATGAACTAAGAAGCATGACTTGGCATGACTTAAAGCAGAAACCATAGCAGTTGTTTTCCTTCCTTACAGCTTATCACGCTTTTACCAAACCTTCACAAATTATAAACTTATTTTTCTAACAAAAAAAATGCACACAAATGAATTATTTTCTAGGGATTAAGATAATTCTATTGCTTATGTGTATTTCAATGTATCATATTATGTAAGCAAAGAAGTGTTAAATGTATGTTTTGCTGCCTGCACTATATATTTTGACTCTTCATGTCCAGACTGATTGCTGCTTTGTCCAAATGGTTAAAATAATAAGCTGGCCTCTGAAAACAATTTTTATGGACTCCAAATGGTTCTATTATTTTGTATTTATATTAAAACTCTGTGTAGCTGTGCTGGACTCTGTGTTAAGGTAAAACAAAGCAATAATGAAGGTCATCCGACTTATTTACTACTCTTTTAGTTCAGAAATCACTGAAAGGTTCCGTACTTAAAGTTCACTTTAAGTACTGAATATAATTCTGAACATAACACTGCTTTTATGTAGTTGAACAGTTTTATGTTTAAAATACCCTGAATGTGCAAAGCAACACTTTGCAGGTTTTTTCACCAAAATAAAATGCATAAAGATCACACATCTGTGAAACTCTTCAATAGAAGTTATAATGGCTTTAAATTTTATATTGGAAAACGTTTTGGTTTTTTGATTAACTCAGTCATATATACAACCCATGAAGATGTGACCTTTATGGTGTTTGATCCCCCCCCACTTCATGAGCAGAATGTTATCAGCAGTATTCCAGCAAAAGAACGTTTTTGTTATATATTAGTGCATGCTGAGTTGAAGACATTGAAGTTTAATGAGCTACTGCCAGTTTCCTTGAATTCTAAACAAAACCAAGAATTAAAACCGTAGTTGAATCATTTTATTTTATGGGTTGATTCTTATTGTTTGTGAATGCAATATTATGTGAAAAGACGTGAAACTGTTTGTTGATATATTTGCAGCAATAGGTTTCATAGTGAGGATTGGTCTATTTTTACATTTTGGTTTGATAGTGTAAGCACCTTGGAAGATGCTCAAGAGACTTTTTTGATCCCACATATGATATTCGTTCTACTCCTGATTGGAGCAGGTTTTTATGTCTGGAACAGGGACACTTTTGAAGCTTTTCACCTCAATGCCACAGAAATTTAAAACATTATACCAAGCAAGCTAAATGTTCCATCCACTATATGCATACAACACATTGTTTTGATATTTGCCTACATCTCTAGCAAACCCTTATTAGTATTTGCGTAGGTTTTTCCTCTGCAATTTTAATACTCTCTTGAGTTTTCTCAATAGATGCTGATCATAAAACACAAACCTTTTCTTCTTGACAGGAACTTAACAGAAAGGTAGACTTAGCAAATAAAATATTCAGATCACAAAGCTTTTGAAATGCCCTCTCACAAAAACAAAATTAGCATTTTAAGCTACATCCATCAAAAGATATTTACTCATGAAAATAGTTTCATTCTTATTCAAAATACTATGAATCGTCTGCATCAAATCAGTTTTCCAAGATAAGTTGTTTTTCCATTTAGTCCTTTTTATTTGGTGCTTCATCAAAATGTATATATTTTAACAGCCCAAGTTGTGCTGTGCAATAATATGCACAGAGCATGCTGGACGTAACAGTGCCGAGGAAGTAGAATCAATGTGACGGCTAGCATTCTTCTGACATGCTTTCTTACTTGTTTCTATATAAAGAGGCTAAGAAAGCTAAACAATAAACACACCTTTATAATTTACATAGAACACAAAAGACAAATTTTGTTTCGTATGTTTGCTACATTTGCAGTGCTATGTTCAGTCATTCAAACAAGAATAATTTAGGTAATAGAAACCCTGAACAACCATATTCTAGCATTTCTACAGTTGTGCTACACATGTTTGAGTAGCTTTGTTTGGTTTTGTAAGCTTGTGTTCATATTTTTTTGTTGAGACATTCTTGTTTTGGAAAATTATTTCCTCTGGTTTTGGATGCTTTGCAGTGGCAATGACTTTTGCTCTTTTTTTTTTATTATTTTTGAACGCTGTACGGTTCTTCTGATGACCTTTCGCAATACAGCTGAGCCTTTTTTTTTTTTTTACAACTGGGAGGAGGTGATTGGCATCCACAAAACACAAATACCTGAACTTTGATCCCAGATCCCAAATCCCAAATGAGTTGTAATGGAGGCTTAATGGATGCAGAGTAGAACCGCACAGAGTGAAGGAGAAATTTTAAACCAATTCTTCCATCGATCACAATGGGAAAGGATCATACCCTCTACTCCAACATCTCTCTGGCTTTCTAACCATACAGCCAGACAGAGATTTAAAGAAGAAAGACAAAAGCAAGTGAGATTAAATAGCAGTGCTTGCCAACAACTGATGGTGTAATCCTGGACATCCTGCTGTGTATAAATAACATAGACAGCAGGATGCATTATTATATTATATATAATACTATATAATAACTGAACCCTTGAAATAAGCTGCAAGAATGTCATGCAAATTATGTGTGACATCAGTAGCATCTGCAGTCAGAGGCTTCTTCAGAGTAGTTGCAAGGCTTTGTTGTGGCGATACTGGGGGCATCCTGTCATGCTTTGTTCATTGAACTAAATCTATTAGACTTCTTAGTCATTTGAATACAGAAGGGTTCGGTGTCTGTCCAACATAAGTGTCTGCAGCAAGGCTTCTGACTTGTATTTCAGTTCACAAAGTTGAATGTGATTTAAGCAGTTAGGAAGAGGAAGTCAGGAGAACTGTTGTCTTACTACAGAACATTGGAGACATAGAAAACACTGGCACCCTGCAGAGAGATTTATAAGTTCTCTGTAGTGAGCGCTGTTGGCCTGCCAGGTACCACTGTGGGTAAAGACGGCTTGTGACTGAAAGTGTAATTGGAAATTCTGACTGTGTTCAAGTTCCCATTTTCCAGCCAACAATAATACTTTATATTAGCGAATCATGCACTGATCTTGCATGCACCCTCACACTCTTAGGGGTTATACTGCACTGCAATAATATAGTTGTCCATCTACAACCTTATGTAATCCTTTTGCCACACAAAATATCAGAGTAAAGTTACAAATTTTATATGCTCTTTATGCTGTTATTTAGTATCAGAAATGAGACTAAGTTCCAGGATTATTGTACATATATTATATTGATGGCGTCCGACTGGATAGTAACCTTACAGTAACTCATGAAGAAATGTCAAATCAAAACATGCCTCTCTTTCCTATGTTGTTTTTTATGTTGTGTGCTAGTAAAAATGGAGGCGAGCAGGGAAGACTTAACTGCCACATAAGTTGTTTATCTTGTTGGCAGTGTTGCAGCCTCAATGCAAACAGCACTTGACAACATTACCCATCTGGGAGGGAAGGGTAATCAGTCACAGGAGGCTGCTTCCTTTGGATTTCACTTCTGTGTACCCAAACATGCTCTATGAGAACACTGGAAAAGTGGCAGGATTTCCATTAGTATGGAGGTGTTTCAATAGCAAGTAATAGCAACTATAGCTGTTCAAGAGGCTACAACATTTTATTATCTAATGTTAATTTGCTTTTTTGTTTTTGAATTGTAGCCAGTATTGAAAAGTCGTAGCTTTGTTGAAGAGCCGTCTAACTCATGTCTGTTCTACCTCTACAACATGCATCGCTCTAATTCTGGTATTTTAAAGAAAATAGTTTTCTCTGACAAAAGCTTTGACCTTGGTAATTTTTACTAAATAACAGGATGTCTGTTAGTCTTGAGCTCTGCATAGCAACAAATTAGCCAGAAGGAAATCAACTTAAGGATAAATTTTGTTTATCCTTCTCCACCTCAAAATGAAAATAGCCAAAAAATGTTGTACTGTAAGTTCAAATCTAACTTAAAAAACTCAAGCTTAATTTCCTTGCATGTAGTGTCCTTGCATGCATAGAATAAAAATCTTTGGTTTGATTCGTACTCAGAAGTCTATAATCCAGATTTTTGTTCAACAGCACACAACATTCAACGCAGTAATTGGCTGTTTGTCTTTTTGTTGCTAAAGATTTTCAATTATTGAAAGCAAACCAGGATTGATCCGAATGATAACCAAGTCTCTGGCTTTTCCCGTGCTCCTAGGTAAAAGAGGAAGCCCAACAACCACAGATGGTATTCACCGTGCGCCACGCAACCGTGACCTTCCAGACAGACGGGGACACGTGGCGGGAGCAGAAGGAGAAAAAAGCAGCCCTTATGGTTGGCATTTTGATCGGCGTGTTTGTGCTTTGCTGGATCCCGTTCTTCATCACCGAGCTCATCGTGCCGCTGTGCTCCTGTGATATCCCGCCGATATGGAAGAGTATCTTTTTGTGGCTGGGATACTCAAATTCCTTTTTTAACCCCCTCATATACACCGCCTTTAATAAGAACTACAACAGTGCCCTAAGGAACCTCTTCTCCCGACAGCGCTGAGTAAATCTGTGCGCCACTCGCAGTGTTACCCCACCCAACCAGACTGATCCGTCTGTCACTTTATCATGTCTTCAAATAGGTGATAACCAGAAATCATTAAAAAAAACTTTAGTGTGCATCAGTTTTGTCATTGTCAATGTGTTTTGTTTTAAGACTGAGATAAGCATCTGCCTGCATTTTTTTAAAGTGAGGAAGTGATTTGGCATCTAGTTGAACAAGAGCTCTGAAAAGGAAGTTGCCCCTTTACAGTCACCATCTCTCTTTTTATTTACAGAAGCCATCCAAATTAATCTGGCCCTATGAAGAAAAGTGATCATTCACCTTGTTAAATCATACATTAACTGATCAGTCAGAGCTGAACCAGGCCCAGGCCTGGATTCTTCCAGACCTGTACAACAAAGATATCACTTCAGCAGAACCTGACAACATGAAGTAGATTAGAATATCTCATAAGTAACTAATGTATCAGTCTAAGAAATTCCACAAGGCATAAAAAAAACTATTTTTTTCATCAAGGGGAAAATGTGTTTTCCTTCCCACAGATAGCATCAGCCCAATGCAGCCTGCAGCCAGAAACACCTGTCAGACAGAGGAAGCTGTTGCTGGCACTTTGTGAAGCGAACTTCTTAGCCAAATCAGAGGATATTGTGCCAGTTTTTTGCAACCTTAAGCGAGACGGTAGTTGCAGGAACAGGTCGGACAAGATTGTCTTTTGCCACACAGATGGGATTGTTTAGATTACTGACTATATTGGAGCTTCTAACCATACTTTGATTCTCTCCAAGATAATCAGTAAACCGGGATACTTTTCCACACAGGGTTGAATCTCTGAAAAGTTTGTAGTTTGAAGTAGTTGGCTGACATGTTGTCAAAGGCTCATTCATTATTCTAGTCAAATGACTTAATATTTGATCAGCTAGATCTTTTTTTTAGCTTTGTCAACTAACTGTGGAGCAAGATCTAAATGCAGACAAGATCAAGGCAAGTGAAAAACTGTTTTACTTAAAACCAGAAATGTAAAAAGTCCAAGGGGACCTAAAATAATAAATCACAAGAAGAACACAAAGAAACAGGCTGGTGTGAGTAACAGGATGATCTGACTGAAAAATATTTAAGCTAAAGAGTTAACTGCTGCTTCAGGATCAGAATAACTTGGTGGAACCATGGATTGTGTTCTCTCAAAAATACTGAAAGAGAATTTTCAATCATCAGTTTGTAAAAATTTGACTCCTCACATTTAGGTTTTGCAGCAAAATGATATCACAATAATCCAGAGCATAAATATACCTCTGAAGAGCTAAGAAAATGTAGGTTTTCGATTAGCCTATTCAAAGTCCAGAATTAATTCTAACCTAGATCACAGAAGACCTCCACAGGTGGCTAACGCTCATAAATTGTCCAAAGTCACTGGAACAATTTAAACATCCATTATTTATAGTAAATGCTTGATGGCAGTTCTTACCACCAAAGGTGGCTCGAACAGCCTGGATAAAGAAATTGGTTAAGGGTATTGAGTGGATAATGATTAACACCTGTAGCTCGTTGTCTCCTCTCTCGTTCCCCGGGTTGAGGGTTTCCCCGTGCGTAAGGGCAGTTCACACCATTCACGGTTCTACTTCAAACATATCCAGAGTTTATTCAGACAAGCAAATGCATCAAATCACACAAATAACATACCAGAAACATCAGAAACTCAAAACCACAAGACAGACATCAATCACCTGAAAGAAGCAGAAAAATGGACAAATACAGAGACCGATATGGAGACGCATTCTGTCTCCGGAGAGAGCTGGTGCCGCCGCACCCCAACGATCTGATTAATTATTTTAGCTCCGAAACTTTTAAAGGAAGGTGTGTTCTCTTCTCTAATGTATGCAGTCTGGGAGGGTCCCTGCTCCCTAATTAGAATAAGTTTCAAATTTCAAAGGGAAGTTACTCCAAATGTTTTATGACTGTCGTTGCTGCGCTGGTGAGTCCTGAGACAAGCAGCATTTCACACCTCCGTGTGAGATCCTAGAATCTCTCCAGGTGTCCTCTCCCACAAACACATGACAAAAGGGCCCCAATCCTTATATGGGTTCAGGAAAGTTATCTCTATGCAGACCCCCTCCTTTTGTCCCACCAAGTGGCACATCAAATAAGCCAGACCTTTGGATCTTAGTATTAGCACATTTATCTTCTACTGATCAGATTATATTGATTAAGCCATGACTCTAAATCTAACTTAAAATTAAGTCCTACTCAAGGCAATGTTGATCTGTCTAATATTTAAACATGTGCTTAAAGTTAAAACTAGCATAATTGAATTATCATTTCCAACAAGGGGTAATTGCTTTTTCACAAAGAAGGTTTGTTTGGATAGCCTTTTCCTCTTAATAATTTAAATCCTCATTTGACACTTGCATTATGGCTGTATTAAGGTTACTTTTGTCTGTGATTTTTTTTTCCTTTATGTGAATAAAGTAAAACATATTTACTGTTAGAGTAAATATTCATTTTTTGAATATGTGTTTATTGTTCAAGTGTTTTTTTCTGTTTCATGCTAATGAAAAATAAAAGCATGGTAACTCATTTAAACTGTTTCATCATCATGTCTGCATAAAAGCAGAGAAGGGAGTATGCCTCAAGGAAAAAAAAAAAAAACATCTGTCAGAAGTAAACAAAATTAGTCTCATAAATAATAAACCAAGCCACCACTGTGTATTTTGTGCAGAAAGAGATAAAGAACTTATTACAGATAATGTTCAAATGAATTAAAAACAAATTACAAAAAGATGCATTTTTTCAGCTGTTACTCTTATTTGTGTGTTAAGCTGCATTCATTTTCGATTTATTAAAACGTGTGTAGACAGAACACTCTGTTCTCTGATGCTCATTAGCTATACACTTTACCTCCCACACACGATGTACATCCACACACCCACATTCTTTTTATGAGAGCAACAAAATAGCAGTGCAAGTCATTACTTACACCATCTTTAAATAAATTGCTGCAACGAGGAAATGATTAGATTTAATGTCAGTTCCTACAACTAGAGAAAATCATAGGAGGCATGTTAAATCTTTTCAAGACTATGTGAAAACATGAAAGATAGCCACCAATCCTAATACTATCGCAAGAAAAAATATTTGCAGCGGCATTTTACGAGTTTCAATTTTGCTTAACCTTTATTAGTTTCATGAATTGATGCCAAGGATTTTTTTTAATCAATATCACTCTTAGAAAACAAAATAAACAGCAGTAAATTCAGATTCCTTTGAAAACTACCCTGGAACATTAATTTGCGGGAAAAGCAGAGAGCCTTGGCAAAAGAATAACAGAGGCAAAAGAAGTCAGAAGGAATTGATCCGAAACAAATCAATGTAGCAATGAGTTCTCATTGTATCGAGGTGAAGTGCTGCAATTCAGTTGTGTAGCTGTGTGAAGAAAAGACACTACCAGATAGCATCCCTATGTGCTCTCAAATGTTCATCGAAAACAATACTCCTCTTTCATCTCGTCTTTTCATTTCCAAATGTTGTACAAAAGGACTGTTTTCTTGCACAAATTGCCGCTTTCTACTGAAAGCATTCACTACTGTAGAATCAATGAGTGGACCTTTATTCACTTGTGTAGTGAAATGTACTGTGAAGAATTAAGCATGACTCAATGATTCTCAACAAAGTTGTACCACATGTAGTTGTGAGAGAAACATTAAAGCTCCTTGCATCAGTTTTTGCCAGGAGGTAAATAAATTCACTTGTTCAAAATAAATATTACTTTTTTTTGTGTGAAAATGTCCTTTTATTTGTTGGGAGTGTGTGTGGGGGTTTTCAAATCATAAGTATTAGGGGTCTTGCTAACAGAAACTGCGCAGAGAACATCATTCTGGGATTGTTGGGGTTCTGCTAAGTAGTAGTCGACAGACACACCGAATAAAGTAGAATATTACTAAAGAGCCCATTTATTAAGGAACTTCATCACAAAGTGAAACACATTAAATAAATTACACATAGATGTATATTTGAAAGCCTTATTTCTTTCATTTATGATGGTTTTCCATCCATCCATCCATCTTTTACCGCTTATCCGGGGTCGGGTCGCGGGGGCAGCACCTTAAGGAGGGAGGCCCAGACTTCCCTCTCCCCAGCCACTTGGGCCAGCTCCTTCGGGGGAATCCCGAGGCGTTCCCAGGCCAGCCGAGAAACATAGTCCCCCCAGCATGTCCTGGGTCTTCCCCGGGGCCTCCTCCCGGTGGGACGTGCCCGGAACACCTCACCAGGGAGGCGTCCAGGAGGCATCCTGACCAGATGCCCGAGCCACCTCAACTGGCTCCTCTCGATGTGAAGGAGCAGCAGCTCTACTCTGAGTCCCTCCCGGATGACCGAGCTTCTCACCCTATCTCTAAGGGAGAGCCCAGCCACCCTGCGGAGAAAACCCATTTCAGCCGCTTGTATCCAGGACCTCGTTCTTTCGGTCATGACCCAAAGCTCATGACCATAGATGAGGGTAGGAACGTAGATCGACCGGTAAATCGAGAGCTTCGCTTTTTGGCTTAGCTCTCTCTTCACCACAACGGACCGGTACAGCGCCCGCTTCACTGCAGAGGCTGCACCAATCCGCCTGTCGATCTCCGGCTCCCTTCTTGATGGTTTTCCCCTGAGAAGTAATGAAAACATGACATTGAAAATTAGAATGTTGCATCAGACCATTAAACAGAAATGTGGGCTTAATGAAAAGTATGTTTCATACCTGCTTAAAGGTTGTTATTTTTGAACGGTGACAATTAATACTTTTGTACTTCATCTGTCGAGTTGAATGCTAATGCTAATACGTGTATCACACTACACGTACATACTAATACAGTACTTTCATGTCAGTAGCAACAGAGTCCTGTGACAGAAATGACGTATACTAAAATACAAAACCTAAGAACTCTTGCTAGTATTTTAGTTTGACATTTTATGCAAACATTTTGAAGTTTTCAATGAGCCTTCACAGTTTGATGGAGAGCCTGTGGAAACAGAGCATTTTCTCAAATCTCTATTGATTTGCAGCAGGTTTAAAGGTTTCTGATGCAGTCAATGCTTTGTAGTCTCAAGAACTACAAAGCTTGATGAGGTCAGGAAAATATATTTTACATTAATCCATAAACTAATTTAGTCAGATCAAGACAAAATAACCCAAAGAATATATCACAATAAATTTCTTTGCTATTTGTGTACCGCTACATTTTTTTAACAAAGTTTCTTGTTTTTTGTAAATATTTGGGAGAAGGTCTGCATGGGTTGGATGAACTTTTGAAATATAGCTGTAGGCTGTTTTTGAATGAGCAGAAGAAAAATGATGCAGGTGCTAAGAATTAATGAATAGAATTATTAATAATGAACCAAAGCCAAGCACATTAAAGCTTTGTCATACTTCTTTTGGATTTGTTAACATCTCATATGAAAATGAATAAAAGACAGAACTCTTGATCAATTGGAGGGTTTTTTAAAAGAGGTTTAACAGATTAACTTCAGAGAATGGGGCCTTTTTATGGACCATATCTTTACAACATTCTTTCTCCCTTCTCTTTTTCATATGTTTTTGCAGATTTTAAAGCCCTTTTTGTTTAGTTTTCTTTCCAATCACTTTTACATTTTAATAACACATTTCCCCCGCTGCTCGACTGCAAAAACTATGGAAGCCCATTTCCGCCATGAAAAAAAAGACCAACAGTAAGTCATAATTTCGACTTTCAAAGTCATAATTATGAGATTCAAAGTCATCATTTCGACTTTGAAAGTCATAATTATTAGATTCAAAGTCATAATTATGACTTTCAAAGTCATAATTTCGACTTTATTATGAGATTCAAAATGTTGCGTTTTCTGGTTCAGTACTCGTTAATAAACCAACTTCTTTTTGTCAGATAGCTGTGATTTCTTTATTGCTAACTGTCAGCTTCTCAACTTATTCTCTTCTCATACAAGCGTGCTGCTTACACACAAGAACTCACTCACATTGCCCCCAGTGGACAACAGCAGTACGACATGCACATAAACATAATGTGACAGGATACAGAACACGCATATGTACCTTTCAAAGTAAATTAGGAACACATAACACAAAATAACTCAAAGACAAGTTAAGATGCGTACATATTCTAACACAAAATCATAATTTCGACTTTCCAAAACAGCCAATTTTGTCATTTTTCAGTAGATATGCTGTCTTGTAGGAGATTTAAAGAGTATTCCATCTGATCGGTCTAACCAGTAAAACACTGATTTTTCTCCTTTTAATGGATTATAAACAAATTGAGGAGTATTTCAGATGCGGTTTAACCAATGATGAAATTCTATTTTGTGGTATGTGTTCCTAATTTACTTTGAAAGGTACATATGCGTGTTCTGTATCCTGTCACATCATGTTTATGTGCATGTTGTACTGCTGTTGTCCATTGGGGGCAATGTGAGTGAGTTCTTGTGTGTAAGCAGCACACTTGTATAAGAAGAGAATAAGTTGAGAAGCTGACCGTTAGCAATAAAGAAATCACAGCTATCTGACGAAAAGAAGTTGGTTTATTAATGAGTACTGAACAAGAAAACGCAACATTTTGAATCTCATAATAAAGTCAAAATTATGACTTTGAATCTCATTATTATGACTTTGAAAGTCGAAATTATGACTTCGTATCTCATAATTATGACTTTGAAAGTCGAAATTATGACTTCCTGTTGGTCTTTTTTTTTCATGGCGGAAATGGGCTTCCATAAAAAACAGTTAAGCACTACAACATTTAAAATCTTGTTTTTGTGTTTAATAAGAAACAAAATACCAAGTTAACTATTTTTGGGTAAAACCTACTTTTTCAGTTTATAATACAAAATAAAATGGATGAACAAACATCACCTCAAGTGTGGTGACTTTTTCCACATTTTTTCAATATGGATTGTATTGTCTGCAAGCCTACTATGAGAGATTAACTTCTAAGTTTCTAGTAAATATGTCGTTCATGCTGAAGGATTAGGTGATGGGATGTTAACTGTGAAATGGTATTTGACTAACATGTGCATGTGCTGAACAATGATTATTGTGCTGCGTCTCTATGTGCCAAACTGTTGACTCAAAAGTTATTCAGCAGTCATTGACATCTCCACAATGAGATTTATCCACAAAAGCTCTTTTGTGAAAACACTGCCTGTTTATGAAATATTCAAGCTAAATTTATTAATGGAGGGTTGAGTGCAGACAAGCTTCATAGAGCTGCTGTTTTCATTTTCAGGACTCGATACCTACCCACTCTTCAAAACAAAAATCAATAACTGACATTAATGTGCTGGATTTGCCAGCAAACTATCCAGACCAAACAAAATCTATGTTAAGAGGAAGATCAGAGACACCAGACCCAATGATGTGGACAAACTGGATATCTCTTCAGCTTTACTACAGGCTGATCACCTGCATATTACACTGATGTGACAGGATCTCCAACCAACTCTAACTTACACTCTACTAGACACATATACTTTTCAGCAGGCTGATATTAACGTATGTTCTGGGTTTTTATTAACAGCCATGAGCATCAATGGAATTAAACACTTGAAATCCATTATCTTGTATGTGAAGAATCTATATGAGTTTAACTTTTTAAAATAAATAACCAGATGTTTATCGAATTTTTTCTTCCAAGTACTTTTATGATGATTAGTCAGCCAATGGAGGCGCCTCCTAAATCTCTCTCTGGTGCCTGTGGTACATTTCATGGCCAGGAGTGAGTGTGCTACTGTTCAAAGGATCACATCCATTCATGTCCTCAGGGGAAGACAGCATGCATGAGGACGTGGCTTGGCTAAAATGACTGAGGATTAGAACCAGGCGCCTCTGGCACACAAACCTGTGCTTCAGTTGCTGAATATTTCAGAAAAAGATTCAAGCAGCCTTCACATGACAAATGCAGAGATATGCAGTAAATTCCCTCAACACACAGAAAGAAAAATGTAGAAAAACCTTGACTTCACTAGAAAAACACTGGGAGGAGTGTTATGTTTTTGAATCTTGATTTTCCTCTTTTCTTAAACTGCATCCGATCTGATCACCTATAAAAAAAACTGGATATGTTGAATCTATGTAGCAAAGACTGTTTGTTGTTGTATCTTGCAGTGACTCATCTCTGTTACAGTATCTCTACAACAAAGAGGGCTCAGTTTCTTACAGTTAGAGGTGACATCAACTCTCCAAGTCTGTTGCTGTGCTACTTGCTATTCTGTGACGGCTTGTTTTTTTTTTTTTTTTTGTTTTTATCAAAATAGATCCAGATAGAAACAGCCCAGTGGGACTGGAGAAAAGGAGGTCCAGCTGAGAACGAGTATGTTTGTGTGGTGTGAATGCATCTATCAAGCTTGCACTATCATCTTGTTGGCTGCTTTCCATCCAGGTTCTTTGGGGAAAACCAAGGTGATAAAAAAAATAAATACACAAATAAAAGACGGATGAACTAAAGACTTGGTTATACTTAGTGGAAAGCTGCAGGCATCCAGTCAAAGGCTTCACTTGTCTTTTGTAGTTCAATAAGTTGTGCTCGAATTACAATCCCTTTGTGAATGGTTCCTATAAAGCACTCAAATAAACAAGAGTATTTAGGACATTCGTTACCAGATCTGTGCAATGCACTCATTAATCTTCTTCCATCAGTTTAATAAAATGGTGTTAAATTTAACTTAACTGTTTTAGCAGAGATAAATGAAAATATTTTCAATTGCTTAGCATTTCAATTTGACAAAGTGTTACTTTGTAAGAATGCAAGGAGTCATTTTTATAGCTTGATTATTGTTGCTACAATCTGATACCATGCGTTTAATCTTTGTGTTTGAGCTCAGTTTGTTCACAAATAGTAATCAGTAAATAGTAATAAAAATGTGTTTTTGCCTGTTAAATTGCCAAGTACTGTATGGCAAACAGCACAGAATAGCATGGCTAAAATGTGAGTCTAATTAAATAATTCAGATCTGTAACACCACACCAATCTATTTGCTGATGTTATAATGTGAAGATAGTTCTAATACTTTACCCCACTAGTCCCAAGAATCTCATCATTTAATGGTACATGAAATAGAATGAAACATAGAAATGAAATATGCTATGTAACATAATGACTTCAATGAATATTAATGAACTGTTCAATGTTTTCATTATATCACTGTGATATGTATAAAGAAAAGATTGCAACTCGGGAAAGACACATGGAATTTGTCCAGGGAGATTAGTTATGAAGAATTTCAATAGGAAGGCAAAGAGAAAAATGTAATTAATCATGAGCTAAAAGAAATTCTAATTATGTGCACAATTTTTCATTATATCAGCTGAACATGGTCAAAGTGATAAAATACCTAGCAAACATTATTGTTGTTTCATACAACAATAATAAAATCAATAAAATCAACATATATATTAATATATATTGATTTTTTAATCAACATATATCAAGAAATGCCTCATTGCTAAAGTTTAAATTTGACTTAAGAAATGTTCGCTATTTCATCAATTTCTTCTGTACCAAATCATCAGTCTTTTTTTTCTAAACTGTAAACAAAACAAACAAAAAATCTCTCTCATCTCTCTACAAATGGACATGTTTATAGAGATGTTTTGTTTTTTATGTGCTTTTTATTTCATTTTTGCTCTCAGGACTCATCAACTATAATAACTGCCCCTCCATAGCATGAATTAGCAGTTCATGCTATGGAGGGAATATGTGGTAGGCATCCTAATCAGATTCAGCAGATGCTGCTGTTGTGAAGTGACGGTGTTGAATCACGATTAGCCTCTGACAAGTAGAAGAACTCTAAGGTGCCGTCATGCTTCAAAACCTGTCAAAAATAGCGATACATTATAATGTGATTTTTGAGTCATTGAAATGATTGTGTTGTTCTTTCTGTGCACTTTAAAACACCTTCGAAACATGAACACACCATATGAAATTTTTACGATAGGAAGATGGAAATGATTGAAGGACTTAGCAATTCAATAACAATTTCACACAAGTGGGATCAAAAAGTTTTTTTCTTAGTGGAAATGCAAATAAAATGTTAAAGAACAAGATGAAATAAATAAAAGTTACACATATTGAGTGTTTATGCGATACATTTATTAAGCATAAAACATCAGGTCAGAGATGTTATGTTGTTTTATTTCAATTCAGTTTTCAAGAGTCTTGTGAGATGCAAGCCCACTTTAAATCTCAAATCCTTGAAAAGAAAGTTCAAGTTAAACTTTGGGGTCAAAGTCCAAATCATGCCTAGGTTCATGAGAGGAAAATTAAGGTCTAAACTTAAATCTCTGAGAGTAAAGTTCTTGTCAAATCTCAAGTCCAAAGGAAGTCTCAAGTCATGTCTTTGAGTGGAAAGTCTAAGTCAAGTCTCAAATGTTTTTGGAGCAACTCAAATTAAGTCTTAAGTGCATGTGTGTGGCAAGTCAAAATCAAGTTTAATCTTTAACTCCTTTCAAGGACAAGCCCTAACCAAGGTTCTAGTCTTTTAGGGATAAATTGAAGTTAGGTTTTAAATCTTAAGGGAGAATCTAAGTGAAATATCAAGTCTTTAAGGGGCAAGTTCAAGTCAGGTCTCAAGTCTCTAATTCCTCCTGCTGAGATTAGACTGAATTTTTCTGCCATTGTGGGATAAAAGTGCATCTCACGCTACGGGAGATGTGGATTTCTTGTAGTTTTTAAGATGCAGGAAGTTTTACTAAGTCTTCATAAGGAAGACAGACAGTCATAGATGTAATATCAGAGCACCAGCGTTTGAGTTGTACAGAAAACAGACACTCCCGCAGGAAAACATAACATGCAGAAACAGGCAATCCTAGTCTTTAGCTAATTTATCTGTGAAGTGAGTTGCAAACACATGAAGCTCAGTTGCTATGGCACCAAGACATCGAAACCAAATGAGATCACTTTAAACATAATGATTCTTATGTTTAAAGATTTGTGAAAATCCCGGTTACGTAGTTATTGTGAAGTCAAAGAAAAAACGATGCTTGTGTAAATTGTACTGCTGCCACTCCTTAATAATCCATTACAACAGGTGTCAGTGAAGATAAAAGGTAAAAAGGGTGAGCAGAAATACTCTCTTCTATGCTCTGGTTAAATATCAGCACTTGAAAGCATTTTGTTTTGCACAGTCTGACGGTCACTCCAAGTCTGAATAAAGGATCCAGAAAAATCTGCACTGTTAGGCATGAGAGGACACTTCTCTTGATGTAAGAGTCTCTCTGGAACTAGCAACTAGAAGGAGTGTTAATTTTTTTTTTTTTTTTTGGAGCAAGCATGTTCATGTGATTGAGTGTGTGCATCGTCAGTGCTTATGCTCTCCACCTCAATCAGCCCAGAGGAGCTTGTTTGCAGGCCTCCTCTTTGATGTCTGATGACACGCATGTCAGTGCCATGTTATCATCGTGACTCACATTTAATCCAGTGTGAGCGGCTCTCTGCTTTGAATTCCCTTGAATAAATATTACAATATGAATGAGACCTGTTGTGCAGAAACAGAATGTGGCTGATTAGGGGAAAACAGTTTAAAACAAAGAGTGAGAACAGCATAGCACGTGTTTTCTTGCATGCACAACTTTGTACAGATAAGACCAACCTACCCCAACTTTGTACAGATAAGACCAACCTACCCCAACTTTGTACAGATAAGACCAACCTACCCCAACTTTGTACAGATAAGACCAACCTACCCCGTGGTGTCCGCTAGTAAGTTTGTTAAAGACTAATAAAACTACCTTAGCAACATGAGCAATCTGCTGCTGCAGTAAGGGCCAGAACCTCAGTTTATACACTATGTTATAAACACAAGTACCACAGGGAAAACAAGTCTTATTTATTTTGCATTCCATTATTTGATTGAATTCCTCCTGAGGAGATGCCTCTGGCAGAGGCACACAGAAAATCCACAACATGGCCCTGAAAGTCTTCATTTTTAAACACAGAAAGCATGACTTTGTGACTTTTTTCTTTTAGTATTTTTGCTATGAAAGGCAAGCCCAACTGGAGATGCTTTCATTATTCATGCAGAGTTCAACACAAGTAAATCCCTCTTTTCCATAAATTCAAATATTTCTATCAACTCTGGCTTTTGGCATGTTCTGTTTTGTATTTAGCAAAATGCAAAGACACCACTATTTAATTAATTCATTGTTTCAGCTTTCAGATAACTGAAAGTTTTCACAACACGGGGTGGAAGACAATTTCTACTTCAATGTGGAACTGTAGCATTTCCTATCTGAGATGTGCAGGTTGGTGTGTGCCTGCACACACCAGCCTGCGTCTCTCCTTACCGCTTTCCTCACAGGGTGTTACTGGCAGGTGCCCTCCCGCAGCTGCTGCTCATCAAGAACAATAAGGAGGAGCTTAAACTCTACCAGATTCCCTGAGGCAGATGCCAGATTGTTTTGCTCTCATGCATGGTAATCAGGCCTACCTTCTCTTGTGTTCTTTCCTCCCCTTGTGTCTGATGCTAATTCTTGCTGTTCTCCTTTTTACAGGAAGCAGATCCGTTTTCATCCTCGGCTCATTCATTTCAGTGCTCTGTTTCTGCTGTTTGTCGGAGGGATCCTCCCAAAATTCTCTCTGTGATTTTCTGGTTGTCCTGCTGATATCAGCTGTTTGGATCCCTTAAGCAATTCCCATTCCCTCTGGAAGAAAACAAAGGAAAGCATTACTAAAGCACCATTCACTTCCACCTGTTGACCTCAGACTCTGTAGATACTCACCTACTCCTTCGCGTGAAACAGTCAATCCGTCAACTACAATGTCTTATTTTAATTCTTTATTTTCTTTGTCAAACAATAACTAATTACCTCTCCTCCTTGGTGCCAAACCAGAACCCTTCCAAAACCTCAAAAGAGCCATCAACTTGTACACTGTTGCCAATAAACCTTTCAAACCTTTGTGTTGTGTCCATAATTGTTGCTAGAGCTGAAGGCAATATTCAAACAAGTATGACACTTTCATCTTACTGTCCTCAACTAATCAGTCATTGCTATATTTGAAATGGTAACCCATAAAGAAGCATCACATTTATAAAATAAAGAAACCAAAATAATGTCCTTTGGATGAGAATTCTCTCAAAAAGTGTAAAATACAACAGGTACAATTAAACTCCGCTTGCTCCTCAGCTAGCTCAAACTTGTATAGAAGTCCGCTAGCTTTAGCTCCAATTAGCCTTCAGAACATGTCCCGTTTTTGTACACAATAACAATCACAAAACGAACTTCGTGACTCATTAGTTGACATTCGATTTAAGCACCTTTTCGACTCTTCAGGAGAACTAATATATGTGCATAGAAACATATTTCTACTGACCTGTGGTATGAGAAAGACGAGACGCACACGTTGAGCTTCCTTCCCATTCAACCGGAAGATTTATTTTTCTTGTGTGCTCAATCTTCTCTATGCCACCAACGCGACCGCGCCCCTACCGGGTATGTGTGGAATTACACGGACTAACTAAAATAACACTAAAGAAATTATTACAATGAGAAATTAAAGATACAAAAATTAAATTAAATTACGTTGGAGTGCCTATTTTCTATACTAATTGTTTTTTATTTACTTATAACTTGTTTTTCACCCCTCTATATTAAACATCTCTTTATATTTTTCAACTGAAACAAAAATCTTTTCTTATTTATTTAGAACTATGGTTTCACCGGAAACAGGTATGACGCTGGAATCAAGTGGCACTTCCTTTTGTGTTCTTCTGAGGAGTGTAGAGCAGGCCTGAAAAGACTTGTTGTGATCACTTTCATTACGATAATTATATACTTCTCTGTGTTAGAGTAGCATATAAAATCCCAAGAGAATACATCAAAGTATGTGGTTATAATGTGACAAAATAGAAAAAAAGTTCATTTGGTATTACTACTTCTGCAAGACCCTGAAATTTCTTGCTATCCAGAAAGCCATCTGTGTTTTGTGTCTGCACCTTCCTGCACAATGCTTTTTATAACCACAGTTGGCCCATGCCAATCCCACACTACTCAGCCCACTTCGCACTTAAAATGGACTGCTGGGTTGCTGGGCTGCTGCGCTCCGCAGCATGTTCTCATTGCCAGCTCAAGCAGGTTCAATATCGCTCAAACCAAAGAGCAAAGCTTAAAATGAATTACACATTCAGCCCAGGCATTATTCAGTTCAGGCACTCCTGTTATGTTCAAACAGTCAATATAAAAGCTTCTGATAGCTCACACCCAGAGGGCCAAAAAGATTTGAATTAATTGTTATAAGAACTAAACTAGTGAAAATCGGGAGTTAAATGGCTCCCTGTGGAATGTGATCAGGAAACTACTGTTATCATACCACTGCAAGAGCATCTCTAGTGGCTCAGTTCAGTCACTATCCATAGATCATTCTGTCCCTACTCATGCATGACTATATTGTTTCAGCATTTTCTAAAGGAAGCCTATAGGGTTCATTAGTCCTTATTGATTATTTAATTAACCGGATCACAATGTGCTGAGTGAGCACAATCATGAGGGGTGAGGAGTCCCATTAACTAAAGGGTATCTTATTGTGGGAGACTGGGTGGGAGTATGTACAAGAAGAAGATGCTAAAACAAAATGTAATGTTTTTTCTTTGTAATGAAAAGTGTATTTTGGCACTATAAGCACTATCCAAGAAAGTCACAAGAGAGTAGGAGTTTCTTATTTAGGTCTTAAGTTTTTGGAGGTTTTCTGAAAAGCTCTCAAAGTCTTCAAGCTCGGCTTGGTTTGAATAAAAAAAAATTCTGCTTCATGTTACTCCTGAGATGGACGGATAATGAGTTTAGAACCTGTGCCTCTTAACTGGATCTGGCTCCAACCCTGCTTGCCAAAACCCAATAGAATATCTTCTTTGCCCCAATAAAATGTCCAGGGCAAATATCGCTTATTCATTGTGTTTTAAACAAACACATTGAATGAGGATCCCCTTTAAGGATCACTAGGTAAGTCAAATATATCACAAATATATCACATTTTCATAAACAAGTCAATTCAATATAATGTTAGATCTACATTACCCTGATCCACTTAGAGTGAAATATCAAATAAAAATACTTACCTAGTGATACTCCAGAGTGCATCAATTGAAATGCATGAATCTTCTCCCAGCGTCCAACACTTCCTAATCCACTTTAAAGTAGAAATTAAAGGTAGTGACATTATTAAAAGATTTGAATGTGTCAGTACTTAATGGATTATATTATGTCCTTGAAGTCTGCAAAGCAAATGAAGTAAAGCCCACTTGAGCACTGAGGAAAGATATCACACAACGAGTGGTTTCAGTAATGAATTCTCTTATCCTGCAAACTAATTGCTGTCACTATGTTGGTTGTGATTTATTCTGAAAGTTGTAACTATATATATATATATATATATATATATATATATATATATATATATATATATAGTCCAATTTAATCCTTATGGTAGAGAACTTTCAAAGCCCTATCTATAGAAACATTTTTACAGGAACAAACCTCCAGCATCACCAAGTAGAGCAAGAACTATCTGCCCTGATTGGGTGTTAAGAGGCCAAGAAACACAGTTCATGTCCTGCATGAAAAGAAATTAAATATTGTAGATTACATTTGACTAAACTTAGCCTTCCTAGGAAGATCACACACAATGCCACATGATTTAAAGCAATGGTTCAAGAGAGAATTGTTACATTTCTAGCTTCCCATATCAGTTAGCTGTGCTCCAATGTTAATGTACATTGAACATTATTATGAGAAAATTATTTTCTTGTTGTTTTAGTTTCTTTACTTGCAAAAAAAATGTTTTTTGTTGATTTTTGTGTAAACTTACCGTCTTCAACTACTCAGTGGACTCATGACATTTTACCTGATCTGAATGGAGGGAATATTACTATGATTAAAAAGGAAAATATATTAAAAAATATATGTAACATAAATCCATTATCCCAAAAATCCCAAAATAAAAACCTTCAGAGCAAAGAAATCTAACTGGTACAAATACAATTACCTGGTGCTTTACTGTTTCCTCTGTCGACTCTTTTACTGTTTGTGTCTGCTTCAGTATCCGGTTTGCATGAAAACATATCATTTGTCATCATTTGGACAGGAAGGGGCTGCCAGACAGAAGCAATTCCAGCCTTCATCACAGCTCTCTGGTCCCTGGGAAATTTATATGCACGCAGCAACAAAGCGCGGACAAGCAGATGATGATCTTCAAAGCGCACAGGTCATCGTCAGTATAACTGCTTTTGTGTGCATTAACAAAGACAAGTGAGATGGGGCTCCATGCAATGACTCAAAGGAAACATTTATAATTTTTAATAGGTAAAAAGCAATATGTGTCAGCAAAAAATACAACAACTTTTGTCCTGTTGTGTTTTCAATTTTTAGTTCTGTGTGATGGTCGCAGTGTTGTTTGCAGTTAAAGAAAATAATTGGACATGTCACTTTTTTCACCCTAATTAAAAAGATTAAAAGTCTGTTAAGTACTAAACAAATGCTCAGTGATGTGTGTGCTTTAACTCTTGGTGAAAATACAGCCATCCTCACTGGATGACAATAAAGCATGAATCTTCAAATGGTTCTTCTATTCCCTTGGCTATCTTTCACAGCTACCTACCTACTGGGAAAATCCAAACTCTTTGACTGGTTGCTCCTAATCTGTCAGAAAAAAAAAACTCCATATCTCTTACTCTTTTTGGATCAAGAGATCAACCACACACCCCCAAAAAAGTTCCCAAAGCCGCTGCATGGTGCCATGTATCGGTAAAAGAGATAAAGGATCTTTTGCATGCTTTAATTGAGATTCATGGCGGAATTTGGAGTGGCGTGTGTGGATTCATGTGTGTCTCCAGAGAACGCAGATCAGTCAGCTTCTGCTCTGTGTGCCTGTGCCTGTGATGTAACTGTGGGACATGTACGAATGGAAGGATGGACGGACGGAGACACCGACAGGATATAAATAGATAATGAGACCATTTGTTTGAATTGGTTGTTCCACTTCACTTAGCGTATAGATGATTGCCTCCACATTGCAATGTTCTCTATTGCCAGCAATCTTAAATAATGTCCTAATCTACCATGTTCCAGCCTAGTTACCTGTCTGATCCGTTACATCTCACAATGTGTGGCTCTATGTAATCATACAAATATGTTGCAAGGTATAAATTTTCTTTGTTGAATACATGCAGAGAATTTTTTATTTTTTTTTCTATGTTGGAAAAATATGAAATATCACATGAAAGATAAGACTGAAGCCCATAGGAAGGAAGGAGCTGTTTTTAATCTGTATAGTTACAAGTCAATAACAACAACTTTATTTAATCCCAGAAACATGAGGTCATATTTAAGTTAAACAAATATCTACCATTATAATAGGGGACTTGTTTATATATGAATATAATCTGCAGAAGATATTTTTTACATTTTTATGCTTATGCATTTAGCAGATGCTATTATCCAAATCAATTTGAACATGAGTATGTGACAGTGATGTTAATATAAGAAGCTAAAAATTTGCTACCTAGAAGAAAGTACATAATTGTTTAGAAAGTATCTGTGTGTGTTGAACTTATCAACATCAGCAAAATGTTTAAATTACTCCAATTATAGGGTATTTGCTGAATGTTGTGCACAAAAGATTGAAGAATTTTGAATTATTTGTTATTGTGTCAGATAGAAACCAAAAGACTCACAAATTTCACATGAAAAACAAGACTAAAGCCCCATCAGCGTTCTGCCAGAAAAATGAGACGTAGCAAAAGTCCCTAAGAAGGGAACCTGGACTGACAGGAAACCTGGAGGACTGAAGTGATAAGCACTGGCAGGAAACTTGCAGGGTCCTGATTAGACAAGACAGGTGGTGATTCTGAGACTGACAAGACATCAGCAGACTCCAAGTGAGAACAGAACCACATGGAGCCTTGGTGCAACGTGGAAGATGGATGGATACAATGTCTACATTCTCCCAGAATTTGACATGCAAGGCAATAATGCCACTAGGTCTACAAGACATGTGGCAAATGTCAGCTCAAGATGTCAATACATAAAGGTAAAGGGGAAAACTGTAGCACTGCTACAGTAACAAGGCAAAGTGTTCTTTGAAATATTGCTGTAGTTAATAGCCACATAATCACCATCTGTTGCCATGTATAAGTTAAGATCTTGTATTTTTTTATAGAAATCCCACAGACTTTTTTGATGCAAACTTAAAAAAAATTCAATATTAAAATATCCATAAGAGTCTATAGAAGCTGGGAACTGACTCTTTAAACTGTCCTTGATTTCTCATGATGTTGAGGTGTTTTAGATTTTCTTTTGAGTTCGTACTTTGATCATCTCCTTGTGGTTTATTTATTCTCAAGAGGTTTGCTATGTTCTATTCAGTTCTCTGTATTTATCAGTTGTATATTTTATGCATTTCCTTTTAGGTTTCTCAATTTTTTCTGAGATTTTTGATCCTTGTACATTTCCATCTATTTCTCATAGATTATTTCAGGCCGCTTTCCCTCGGTTGGTGGTTTGTTTGATCCTTAGTTGAGCTCCCTCTGCGCAATTAGTCTCCCTTCCTCAGTTTTCCCCACTTGCATTCTGCCTCAGCTGTTTCACATTTGCGTCTGATTAGTTTGTTTCGTTCAGTTGTCATTTTCTACCCATTTTCTATCTTTGTATTTAAGCTCCCAAGTTTTCATTGTTTGTTGCTTCATCCTTCTATTGCACTGCCTGTTTTCTGCCTCCATTCCCTGACCTGCTCCTCCTTCTGTTGTTTGTTGCGAGTTTTCTTTATTTTATTAAAGTATTCATTTTGCCACAGTCTGTCTCTTCAAACTTCAATCATGAGAAGTCTAACCTAACCTGTTACGCTTTGGGAAAATGGGCATAAATTCTGGAAACAATAAGAGATTTTATGATACCATCTGTGCCTTGTTCTTGTTTGGGTGTTGCAGCACAGCACCGACATCAAACTCCAACAAACACACTGAACCCTCACAATTGTCATTAGCAGAAGAAACCACGCAGACAAAAACATGGGACCAGCATGGATCACTTCATCTTAAACACTTTTTATCTTAGCCCACTGTGCTCAGTCTCATAAAATATGAGGTTACCTTGCATATTTTATGCTTCCATTGATAAACGGAACGAATCCAAAATTGCACCCACGAATAGCTACTATTTTAAGCTCACTGTGTAATTCTTTGTATAGAGTGTAGGTGTAGCCCTCTTGCTGTTCTTGTTTGCTTTTAAGAAGAATGATTGAAAAAACATAGAAGTCCTTGAAAAGATGGATTCCACTGAGTAACAGCAAATGAATCAAAGGGAGTGAGCTTGAGACTATCAGAGAAAGGCACTCCATGGATAGATCAAAAGTAGACAAGGTCTGCACCTGTCTGGGGCTGTGTGATGTGTGCAGGGGTTTGTCAGCTAACTGGGGGAAAAGGAGCCTCTGTCATAAAAAAATCTTGACATATACTCTTGAATTATGATGCCGCTGTTAACATAAGGACTCATTTGTCAGATCTTATTTTCACTTAATGTGTGCTTCAGTGCTTAAAGCACTGCGATGGCAACAAGTGGGAAGAGAGGTATAGATTATTTGCTGAAGGTGATGCATGGAGCTGTTTCATTCAACGACAGTGTTGTCATAAATTCCCAACACACAGTCATGTGAGCGGAAGCTACAAAGGCAGAGCAGCACTTTATGTAACAAATGCCACATCCTCAGTTCTTGACACGATAATATGAGGAAGTATTTTGTTTGCCAAATCTATGAACTGCTACCAGCTGTGATCAAGATGGTGGCGTTATTTTTTTTTACGTCAGGACTCTATGTATGCGTGTGTGTGTGTGTGTGTGTTATCATAGCAAAATGTAGTCCAGGAGAAACACAAAATGGCAAAAAAACTACAACAGAAATGTGTTGATTAGTCAGATCATCAACAAATTCTAACAAATTCCAGTCTGCATGTGGTGTCTTGCAAAAGTATTTCTACCCTTTGATGCTTCCAACAGTTTGCCGCATTAAAGCCATAATGGATTTATTGTGATACACCCAGATAAGGTAGTTTATAATTGTGAAGCATAATGAAGATGACCCAAGACCTTTATATTTTTTTTTATTTACAAACGAAAATTCATTTGTTTTCAGCTAATGAGCTGAAAACTAGTCAAAGCTTGGAATGTTTTTCTTTTCTTTACAACTTCCTCCCTGACCTTTTGACTGTGTTCCTGCGTCTCCATGAAACTTTAGTTTTGTTCAATGATTTTCTTGAAGAAACTCTGGAGGCATCAGATTAGTTATTTTAATACTGATGAAATTACACAAACTTATCTTCCAAGTTGCTGACTTCAGGAGACAGTTGGTTACCTGGACTTTATTTAGGGGTGTTAGAAGAATGGGTGTTGACACTGTTCAGGTTTTCATTTGTAAAATAATTTCTAAAATCATGTACAGCTTTCTTTATCCTTTGCAATTTTCTGTTTACAACAGACAATGTGTCAATTCAGCAGTTTTGATCATACAAAGGTTAAAGTAATACAAAAACAAAATTAAAAAAATGCATAGAACAGTCAAGAAAACAAATTGTCAGTACCATACTTCTCATGTACCTATTTTTCTTGCTCACCTGCCCCCTACCGCTAAGCAATTTTTCTTGTGTGCTTTATAAAAGGATCAAACTGTTTATGTTCAAGTGCAAAGAGGTCACAAGCTACATTCAGAGCCAGTCAGTTTTAATCAGTGGATGTGAAGCCAGTCGAGAATGATTCAAAGCTGCACAACTGCCACAGTGTTATATTACTGTCCAAACCACTGACCCCATAAACAAAGACATGCAAGGTTTTATACTTGAAATCAGACATAAATATTCAATAATTTCTTACTTTTATGTGCCACTGCTCACAACAGCAAAAATACAGAAATTCTGTATGTGTAGGGATATAAAAAATTTATTTTCCTCTGTGCTTTAGGTATCACCACTTCAATGGAGAGGAACATTTCATTATAAATGATTAAAGATCCTTTGTTATTAGGAGTGAAAACTATCTTGCTCCATGGTGTTTATCAATGCCTTTTTATGTGCCAAAAATCATATTATTTATTTATAGTTATTCATTTTGGGCCAATCAATTTAAGGGTTCTAAATGTAATTGAAAAGTCATTATACACCTACAAAGACCAAGAAGTTGATTTGTTGACAAGATTTTAAAAAAGGAAGAAATACACATCACACATTAGATCAAAAGAAATGCAGAGCTCAATAGCAGAACACAGAAATAATTTCAAACACAAGTTAAGTTATTACATTTAATAACATCTGTTTTCCATTAGTTAGTAGTTAAAACATAGCCATTCAGACCTCCTACTATCATGTCCACTGAGCTGAGTGCTGTGAGTGTGTGTGTCCTACCTTCTCTCCTGCAGGGTGTGTCAGGCAGGTGTAGCCAGCTGCAGGTCATCAACATATCAGTAGGAAGAACAGTTGCACATTGATTTCACATCCAATAAACTTATCCGTACCTCACCTCTCCCCGCCAGAGCGAGTTGCCCACCGGTCCTTACGTCCTGTCGTCAGTTCACCTGTCCATCCCCGCTGCTATAAAAAAACTTTGGATTTACCATGTGTCTGTGTTTCTAATTGCTCTGCATCAGAGTCAGGTGAATCAAACATGATACCTGCAGATCCTTTGAGGGGACACCATGATGTCCCCTAAATCAGTCATAATCTCATACATAATCTCTCCGGACAGTCCGTAATCCGCCTCTCACTGAGGCTTTCTCAGTGAGACCAATGTAAAGCACCTCCTCTGGGAAAAGTCCAGAGTTTGCCAAGGTGCAGCAGGTGGTTGTACTCACCTTCTTGTTACTAATTTTAACCTTACCAATATTGGGAGGAAAGTTACTGTTTTTGCTGCTCTTATTCACAAGCTCATTGCTTCAGGTCACTGCTTATTGTTCAGGATGGTAAGTCAGGGATGAAATGTGGATCGATTACTAAATCAGCTTCTTCGCCTCTTGGCTCAACTCTCTCTCTTTGTGACAGATGAGTTCCATCTGCATCATTCAGCCTTGAGACTAAGTTGATCTTTCGGCTGAACAAAAAGCACAGCTATAAAACAGCTTGTTTTTCTACAGAATAAAAGCATTGTGTGCGCACACCCCCAACACTGTTCTGTCTTCTATTCTATTCTTGACTTTAGTATTCTTGGTATTTCATTCTATTATCCAGATATGAATAAAAACAATGTGAAAATGCCCTCTGATAATAGAGGAGATTAATGCAATAATGTGCGAGGGTAGGAAAAGCACACACAAAGATCACTCGAGGTCTTGTGTGGCATTGTCAATGAAAACATGCGTCGGTGGAAACTCAGAAGCTTTATTAAAGTTTTTCTGTGTTGCAACCCCAGGCCTTGGTGCTAAATGTCATGCCTTCCTATAGTTTGTGGTGCAAAAAAATAAAAGCCTTTTGTCGTCGATATTGGTTACACTGTTTGTATTCTACTCTTGTCTGGTGTCTTTATTTCAGCAGCAAAAAAGTGTTTGATAAGGTTCTGCAACATGATGTTGAAAGTTTTCAAACCATAAATTGTTATATGTAGTTGAAACAACATGTTTGTGCAGTGTCTAAAAGATGGCATTACATTTTTTCTTCATAAAACGTGAAAGCAGACAAAATATTTCTCCTTTTGGTTTGGAAAATGTTTAGATTTTTGAAATGCAAGAATACCAATAGATTTTAAAAAATACATGCATCTTTCAAACTGAGAGTATTACATAGATTAGGAGAACTATGCATTTAAACAACTGGGTAAGCCCAAATAATGATGTTATGGCTTACCAAGCTTCTGACATTCATCTTCAACATTTCATTTTGGAGGCACACAATACTGCTTACTTGACTGACAGCATGGAGAAATAAATAAAACAGCCATTATATCCAGAAGGGATTTTTGGACCTCCACAGGGCTGGTTCCTCCTCTTCTGCAAATGCCGAATGTCTGAAGGTGCCACAATCATCCGTTCTAAAGAAAATGCAGAAATGTAAACACAGAGGAAAGGTCCAGCATTTAAACTGTTTAAAAAGAAGATGAGTTCTGTGTCTGTCATGTGGGCATATTTTGGTGAAAAATGTGTGAATCAATCCCAGAACAAAAGGGATTGATTCTATTTTGCTAACTGAAGCTCA
This sequence comes from Phalloptychus januarius, assembly GCA_902982915.1. Classification (NCBI taxonomy): domain Eukaryota; kingdom Metazoa; phylum Chordata; class Actinopteri; order Cyprinodontiformes; family Poeciliidae; genus Phalloptychus; species Phalloptychus januarius. The sequence continues at coordinate 6,391,904 of CADWAE010000362.1, forward strand.
TAACCTTCAACTTTTCATAGTAAATAACTTCTTTATTAATACTGGCTGAAATCCCATGTTAAGTGAGGGAAAAAGCCAGAACTCCTAAAATCACATAACAAGCCCGAATACGGTTTGCAAATATACTCTTTGAGAAAGACCTTTGTTTTAAGGCTTGATTTCAGACAGCAACAAGAACCAGCTGAATCTCAGGAGTAGAATGAAAAAAAATATGTTTGAATTTTAATGAATGAAAAGAATTTAGAAAAAAAAATGTATTCTGAATATATTGTAATGCTGATACAATACTAATACATTAAAATTCAGTGCCATTTTTAATTTAAGTTGTTAAGTTGTTGTGACATATTTACTTTCATAAATAATGTAGGGAAAACCTGTCCCAAGCTGTCTTGGCCTCAGACTGGGGTGACAGTTAATTTTTCAGCAGAATGACCCAAAAGCAAATGACCAAGATCTTTTGCTAAAGGTGGATCAATAAAGTATTAAACAAAAGTTTTAAATAATTATGCAAATGTGAGTCTACTACTTTTTTATAAGTTTGCAAAACACTCCAAAAAAAAAACAAAAACATTTACACATTGTGATAATGGGGCATTTATGTGTAGAATTTTGAGGACAGAGATTAATTTAATACAATTTGAAGTAAGGCTGTAAAAGTAGAAGTAAAAGTCAGGCAGTGTAAATACTTTACATTTTACTAACTATCTGAGGGAATCAAGAAGCCATGGATTACAAACATTTTGAAGACACTGTGGAAATTAAATAAAATAAAGGCTGAGTTTTTCTAAATGTTTTATTTTGAAAGTATAGCAATAAATATTAATATATCTAAAGGTTAATAGGTGAGTCAATATAAGTGAAATTTTTCTTTATTCTCATAAATTAGCTTGTTTAAATCCATACAATTACATATCTTCTAACAAGCCAATGTTAGAACATATCCATATTTATAATGGTTGCATGGTGTCCTGATGTGAAATATAAAAAAGGTGCTATAATGTGGGTGTGAGGCCAGTGTGAATGTCAGGGTTGGGTGACAAGGAACACACGGATCCCTACTGAACAATTTGTCTCTGTCTCATTTTGAACATAAACACATAATCCAGTGGAATGAAAGCAATCTTCAGTTAGCATTCATTAAGGTTTGGCACAGGATCTCTGTTGACAACCTGCTGGGACTGACCTTCTCGACCCTTGAAAAACAACACGCAGGCAAACCACACGGAAAAACATCCAACTGAACCGTAAAATATTATTATTAGACCTCCACTGGAAGGCTGTATTACATTTAATTAGCAGGCAGCAGGAGTCCCGCTGGATTTTATTTTCAATTTTCCAGTGAGTGTTCTTAATACATTTAATCTCCTGAATCTGTTAATAATTTCTGACTTGATTAAAGAACATAATCATCTCTATGCATTTTTAATCTTGTGACTAATTTCCTTAAACTTTTGTCTGTCACAATAACTTTGATGAAATTTGCTCCCCCGTAAGTGGAGATTCTCAGCTCATCTTTTTTCCCCGGCATTAAGAACTGACTGTGCACAAGAATACACAAGAATATTGAGAGTGGCAGGTACAGTTCTCCTAGTGCAGGTAATTCAGGTCCTCAGGGTATCACCACTGAGCTGCCACTCCACTCTTAGAATTCATTCTTGCCTGTAAGGCCTTTAGATTCTGCATGGCTTGACTCACAAGCATTGAGGCATAGACTAAAGCCATGGCCTTTCAGCTCAAAGCGGGTCTAAACTGACTTATCAATGGAGCCTAAAGAAAAACTAAATATTCTCAGGTATCAGCCCATTGAATCCCTCCCCAATGCTCTTTTTTCCCCCAACTCACTGCCGTAGGTGGATTTTTTTAAATGTCATGCAGCGATTAATCTAAGAAAAAGCACTGACAGTCTTGACTGACTTTAATCAGCATAGAGAGCTCACAAAAGTGCATTGACGTCAATTTGAACCACTTGATGATCAAATTAGATTTTTGATATGCATATTCATTGAAATTATCATCCTTGTTTCATTATCTGCAATTAAATGACAAGAGAACTTTTGTTATAATTGCCAGCAATTATTGGATTGGCAGGGCCAATTAGTATTCTGCTTGTTCTATGGTTTAAATTGCTCTAAAAACCACCAATTGTTATAGATCCACGAGAAACAATGGCGTTCAAAGGATTTGATAATTGCAGACTGAGTGGAAAACCATTTAGCTGTATAAAAACCCAAATTGGGGCTTTGAGCTTCCAGGAGAAAGAAAAAGGCCTGTCTTATTGGTGACACGAAGGATAGAAAATATAAACAAAATTTATAGTCTGTAAATAAAATAAAAATACAATTGAAAAGGTAATTTAATTCAGTAATTCATGTATAAAGGTTAATCTCATGCATGTCCATTAACCCATTGTTTATATCCGCTGACCCTTGCAAATGTCTGTCTGATGACCTGTCCAGGGACTGGTGACCGTGGACAGGTCACCAGTCCATCATGGGATGACATAAGAGACTCACAGCACAGGAACAACCAAGAACACACACAACTAAAAGGAATTTAGAGAGACTAATCAGCCTGATAGTTATATTTTTTGGACTGGGGGACAAAGAAAGAGAGTTAATGCATGCATGGAGAGAATATGCAAACTCCATACAGAAAGACCCGAGGCTGGGTTATGAACCCAAAACCTTCTTCCTGCAAAGGCACTTCCAACACTGTGTAGCTCCTTTCATGTATATTGTATTGAGGAATTAATCTCTAAATTATGTTTTCATAAGTAATTATGACTTACAGATATGATTACTTACAGACTTACAGATAATGAAAACCCAAACATCATTTTGAATGCAGAAATCACATGATCTTCAATCACTGACATCTCCAAAAGCAGTGTGAAGAGCATCGAAGGACACGGTTCAAAAGCTTTGAGGCAGAACTCCTGATATGTGTTCCCTTTAGCTATGAAAGGGTATTGAGAACGAAGCTAACTCTTCACAGACTACTGTATTCAAGGATATCAATGGGAAGTTTAGTCAAAGGAAAATGTGTGGTAGAATAAGGTATACAAGCATCAGCAATATTTTGGGGCAGATTATCGAGGCATTTTCTCCAGCTCAATCTCTGCTTCCAGAGACAATGCATGCAGACATATCCAGGATATGGGCTGCAACTGTTTGATTCTGTGTATTCAACCTGGGCTTCTCAATACTTTTCCTGCATGTTTTGGGTGTTTCTTTTTTGCTACTTACTTGACTAAAATGAATGTTTAATTAACAGGCTTCTGCAGCACTTGATGTCATTTGAGGAGGTGGTGCTACCATTTGAATCAGGTGTGCTGGAGCAGAAACACATCTCTCCCCTCAGGAACAGGGTTAAGAAACACTGTGATAAAGCAATTTTGAACCAGAGATGACATCCGTAGATGTCATCTACGGATGTCCTACAAGGAGTTGTAGGACTTGATTTTTGTTCAGTATTCTCACATCATTCTTTATGGATGAAAATATTTTCATTTAAGTTTGAAATCAATGTCCCAAACTCTGGTGGAAGTAAGGAGAGACAGAATCCAACTAGCTTTAGGTCCTGTGTAAAGTTTCCACAGTCGATGATGATGTAAGGAGCCATGTCATCTGCTGGTGTTGGTCCACCGGGTTTTAGTCAGAAAATGTACTCAGCCCTGCCCTGTGCTTCATGGTGATGCTGATGTCATTTTCCAGCTGGATTTCCGAAACCAGTACCTGCTTGAATGACCGTGGTATCAGTGGTTTAGTGAACTTACCTTACCTAAACTCCATAAAGAATCTGTGGAGCATTTTCAGGCAAGCTAAGGCTGCTGTTTTAGCTGCTTGTCTAAAACAGCAGGACACCTCAGCAGAGTCACAAGCTAATTGCTTTCATGCCATCTTAAATTGCTGCAGTAATTCATCCATATGAGTTACCAAGTAGGTTAGAATTTCTGTAATAAAAAATGTGTAAAAATTTATATTTCTCTAAGAAAATGTATTGTGGACTTTCATTGGCTGTAACCTGTAATCAAAAGAAACATTTGTAAGATATTACTCTGTGTGTAATGAATCTATATAATAACTGAATTTCACTTTTCTCTTTCCAGAATAGCTTATACAAACTTAGTGGCATGTGGCTCATACTTGCACTGTAAAATAATGAGTTCATTCTTTTCTGAGTCTAGTAAATGAGCTGCTAAGGAAGAGCTGTGCTGTACGGTTTTAGTCTGAAACAGGTTAAAACCTTTGCATTCACAGGAATGAATGCAATCATGCGGATAGAGCTCTAGACGCATATAACTCAAGAAAAAGGGCCAAAAAGAGTTGTTTAATTACAGTTTTCATAGATTGTGATGTGGGTGCCATCTGCTGGTTGATTGTGTAAAAACAGTTCTATGTGATACCGTAACCTACCACTAGGAGGACACTGCACCACAGCAATGCGGCATGCATGAGTCCTGTTTTCTGCTACCTCACAGATAAATGAGTGTGTTTCTGCCACTGGGACTATTTAAGCTTATCAGAATGAACAAACCCTGTCACACACTTACCTTGCAGTAAGGGCTGTGCTTTATCAGAGACAGCAAGTACAACGATATCAGACGGATATGACTAATAAACTTGAGCGATAGATGGCATGGGCTTATTATATAAGTGCAACTAAATGTATGTTCCTATGTTTGGGTTGATTATTTACACAAAGATATGGACAAATCTAAAGTATTCACAGCTCAGTGATTGTTTTTGTTCAGCCACAGACTTTAATGTACTTTTTTTTGGCATTTTAGAGATCAACACAAAGTAGTGCATAATTGTGAAGTGGAAGCAAAAGACATTTGGTTTATTTCTATTTATTTTTTACATTTTGTATTACATGTAGGCTATGATCTTCTGTTGGTTTGCTTATTTTCTAACCAAAACTGGTTTTAAACATTGTTTTTTCTTCAAAAGGTTGTAAATTAGGACTTTTTCAAAACAAAACAGTCTGATAAAAAATTTCTTGCAGTGCTTGCATTGAACATGCAATGTGTTCATCGTTGTTGGTCTAACTTGCACAGCTTTGTGAAAACCCCGCAAAAAATGGTCACTTTAAAAATCTGCTGCCCCCATAAACTTAAAGTTGAAAAGCCAGGCTATGATTCAAGGCTGAACATTCAATTTAAAACCCAAAAATAAGCGCACATGGTGCATCAAGGATTCAGGCGTGACAAGTGCACAGCGGGCCAACAAGGACACTGGTAGGGCAGTCGTACTGTACGAGACAAACTGTTCAAACTCTCTGACGTTTGCAATCACATGATGTCAGCAAGTGGCAGCGGTGTTAAGAAGTCATACAGTCGAACAGCGACATCAAGGTCTTGAACTCTGATATGCTGGGTTATCAGACTATCCAAAAAAACGAAATGTTTTACTTTTCACTGAGACCATGTAAGTTTTCCTCCTGAGTTTTAAAACACTTTCACTATTTACTGAAACATAAAACTACATACAACTCTTGCATTAACTTGCATCTAAATTTATCCAGGCAACAGGTTGTGTTTTTATCAAAATCTAAAGTGTTTTTCTGTGTATTTGTGACACAGTTGTAGTCACTATATAACGTTCAGGTCAAGTGGAAATTCTTTGGAACATTGAAACAACACAAGTTTACTTTTTAACTTGTAGTCACACACAAGTGTTTGGCACTTCGCCTAATATGAGGCCACTATTGAAGGTTAAATATTAACTATAGCAAGAAACACTTAGCACTTAACAGATGTGGTGTGATTTTCTTCCCAGGGCAGGTGAATGGTAGCTTTTTGGCATTTCTTCTTCAAATAATTATTGTTATAAAGTATATGATAGTGAAAGAAAATGCATTTTTAAATACAATTTTCTTATTTAAAAAGAAAAAGACTATTGAAAGTTTTGGAAAATGAATTATAACCTACTAATAAAATCTCATCAAAGTCGAATGGGTGGAAATGCACTATTTGGGGGGGAAAAAAAACATTTATGATAACTTTGTCTTTTTCAGTACAAAGAAAAAGATTGTGCTTTTTCTGTTGGTCAGTTCTTCCAGGTATTATACATTTCAAAAGCATCCATGGGTTCCGTTCAAATTGGAGGACATTGACCTCAGACTTGTGTATCTATGTACTTTTGTATGGTATCTATTTTGCACCTATTCTGGTCTGATCACTTATTTTCTGAAGACACATGGACCTTCAAAAGACTTTTCCCAATGCAAAGGGTAATTATTATGGTTAAAGTCCATAGAAACTCCACAAGAAAAGAGAGATAGATATGTTCTCTCTCCAAGAGCTGCAAGAACAAAATTATATTCTTTTCAGTCCCAGTTTAGGGTGTTTTCAGCTTAGCTGCCTAAGATTAGAGATTAGAGTTTAGGACACTTGGTCAGGTTCCTCCTCCGTAGTGCCTGGCACTAAGGAGGTTTTTCTGCTGGGAGCTTGTACAGGCACCTGACTGCTGAGGATGTTAGGTTTTGATCTTGATCTGTACGGGGGCAAGTTAGGGCCATTCTCTCTCGCTGGGGGCTGCTGCCCATGAGCTTCACTGCTGATGTGCTTCCATGTCAGGTGTATGGCTACTCTCTGGGGATGCCTGGTATCTGTCTGCCTGGGGCTGCTGCAGCCTCTGGGAGCCAAGGGTACCTGCCCAAAGCTACTTTTGGTGCTAAGTGCTCGAATTACTCTTTTCATCATTAGGTATATGAATCCAGACTTGAATTTTTGTGACATGTAAAATGTCCTTATTAGAAAGAATTTAATTTCTTGGTGTCCAGCTCAGCTTAAACATTTATACTTTTGTTCCACTTTTGTCTCTTTTTGCCTGCATTTGGGTCCTGCACAACCATGACCCCTTTTGCAATAGGCTGAAAAACAACATACGTTTTCTAATGATGCTTCCCATGTAAATTAAGCTTTTTAAATAGCCCTGAAAATGTCTTTGGTAAAATTAAATTCCCCAAATCAAGAAGAAAAGCTTCTCCTCTTCACCTTTTGCAAAGAGCGGTGCTGATGTTACCATACATCAGCAATCTTCTTCACAAAACCAATTCAATCAAGGAGCTTTTATAAGTTGTTAGTCATGTACCCATCCACATACTGCTTCCTGTGATGGCTCTCATGGTGAGTTGTCTCATTAGTCAGTGTATGTGAAGCAGCTCCAAGATCTGCCTGTTGTCAGCATTGTGACTAATTTGTGTCTGTGCAGCTTTGCTTGAGGACAAACATGTGGGGAATATTTCAGGCTCATTGTACAACTTCCAACTGACTCACTCCAACGCACGTACTATCAGCACCCTTGTTAAACGCAAACGAATGCACCCACCGAGGGAACAGCTGTGATTGGTTGAGAATGACATCTGAGTCGATGGCTGGGGCTCATTCAGAATGCTGATTGGCTACCAGTGCTGCGCTGTTTGCCAGCCCTTTTAGCATAGCTGGCATGAATAGAGCTTTTGTGCAAACATGCCACACACTCTACAGGGCTATCACAAACACTTTATCTGCAGCAGTTCAGAGCAAAAGCACATGGTGACATGTTCATTTTGCTGTTGAGTCATCTGTTTATTTGACTTGTAAAATCACAAAGTAATTGGAAATGGAGTCAGCAGTTCATCTATGACGAAGTTTGTTGTTTTTTGATACAGTTTTCCTTGGAAAAGTGTAGAAAGAAACAAGGTCAAAGAAATTTACAGGTAAGCGGTTGAGCTTGTGAACGCCTTTTTTAAAGGGCAGCATGAAAGAAATAACTTCTAAAAAAAAACAGGAGCAAAACACAAACAATTGTGGAAATTTCAAACACAATAAATGATACATAAAGTGGCACAACATTGAGCACAAGTGCATAAAATTAAAAGAAACACAAAATTACAAAATATTTAAAATTGGAGGATTTTTCCTTTTTTTATGAAAGACTTATTTCAGAGAAGAATCAGTTAGTGTGTTGTACTTTTAATATTATTCCCACTTTATTCCTCCATCCTAAGGTTGTTATGTGTGATGGATGCTTGTCTTCAGTTTGCTGAGGCTTCAGGGAAGAAGACTATGGATATTGCTTCAGTTGAACAGCTGTTAAGGTTTTAATTTGAAACTGCAGCCTTTACCAGGAACAAATGACAAGGAACTTTTGCTGAATCATAGAAGACTATCTGTTCATCTTTAGGCACAGAACCATTTACAGACCTGTAGACAATACCATATTTGGCATTGCCTATCGTACAGCCCTAACTTTGAACACAGGTTTTATCCACATGCACACTTCACATATCTAGTCTTCCTGAGTTCAAGACCTCAGCTGTTTCCAAATAGTTTTGGGATCCATAACTTTCATTCTTTAATCAGTATCAGTGTAAGAGTTCAGTTTGAAAATATTCGTCAAGCACAACCAGGGCTCCTCTTTGCTATCAGGCACTTCTTCAGTTGCATAAATTCAGGATTCAGAATTGTAGACTATGAGAAAGTTATATGTAAAAAATAGTTTAAATGACAAGTATAAAATTACTCAAGATACACAACAAGCATTTACAACATTGTATTTATATATTTTTAACAAAAGGCACATCACTGAAGAAAGAATCTGAAACTTGATGAATCAAGAAAAAAACAACGGCAACTTGTTAAAAAAAAAGTCTAAAATTTAAAAATGAAAAAACAACCTCTTTTCAGTTTAAGAAACAAAAACAATATTGGGGAAATTGAATAGACACAAAAAAAGCACAGTGAAATTCAACATTTTATAAAATGCAAATTCAGTCAACTCAGTCCACGAACACACCAAGAAATGTTTCTTTTTACTATTTCTGTCAAAAACTTACATTTCCAGTAAATAAATAAAAAAATAAAATAAAATAATATTTATTTTTTTTAAAAATTCTAGGAAATATCTCTTAAAGATGTTATTTATATTTGCATTGTTTACATTACAGCATGCCCACCTAAAACAGTTTAGTATATCTACCCAAAATTCCCCTGAAAAATCTGCATGTGGGCAGATCTCCTGAATCAGGGATTTGCTTATTATCCCAACTTCCTCTCTCTTCCCGCTACAGTTGTAGCAGGAAGTGTGCAGGATCCACATTTCAGCTGCACTGTAACAATTTCAGAGCTGAGTGCCGCAGAACAAAGGGATATGGAGATAGAATTGCAGTGCCACGCCCTCCAGCTGCTGAGGCAGGGCCTTTATGGCAACCTTTGTTAAGGTGGTTGATACACTCTCTACCAAGAACTCCTTTTTCATCATCTACGCCACAGAAAGAGATGCAGAGCTACACGAAAAAGACTGGCATCTGGACAACTACTCACAATGGAGTGAAACAGTGCTACATGGGAAAAGAAAAAAGGATGAGTCATATTTGGGAAATAAATTGTTCATTTAGAAATAAATACATATTATAACCAGGTGTCTTATTTACATGAATGTATCATCACCGATGGGTTCATGCTAAATTAAGGATTCCAGGAAATGTTTTAAGAGAGGAATAAATGCCATGTTTTCTGACACATGATGCGAAGGGAATAAACAGGATGAAAGTGCAACCATTTCCGTCTTAATCAACTCTTGGTGAGGGTGGATTAGGATGTTTCCTTTCATAATTTCACAGAGGATTGAGGGGGAAAAATTGTCAAGCTTGAGCTTGATAGATTAATTTGCCAACTCTTCCAGCAGGCTTCTTCCTCGTCTTTCCCATTGGAAAAATCCCTCCGAGTCTAAAGGCATAATCTGTGACATGCTTGATCTGCTCTTCATTTGAAGTGTCATACAAAATCCTGTTTTATCTCCAGATACGAGGAAGACCTCCCCGACGCCAACACTGCTGGTTGCTGAGAGCTATATGCCGAGTCATTTTCATGGCTGAAGGGAAAGCATTCGCCAACGTAACGCGTGTGTTTCGTCTCATCATTGCTGCACATGTTCTATCAGTGATGTCACTAGACATAATCTACAGGTACTTGGAAAAGTATTCATACCCCTTGAATTTTCCAGCTTTGTCACTTTAGAGCCAGAAAACAAAACTTATTTTTATTCTGGTTTTATGTAATAAGAACAGAATAAATGTTTATTCTTTCAACATGTCTGTGAAGTTGAGAGAGTAAAAGGATGTTGGGCTTTTTTACAAATGAAAATCTGAAATGTAAGGAGTGGATTTCCCTAGAGGTGATTCATTCTCTGGAGGTGGCGGGTTTGGTATCCTTGAATTGATAAGACAAACAAAAGCATTTTATTCAATTCAAAAGTAAAAGAATATTATTATAATATATGACAATAATTAATTTTTTATCACTGTGATCTAGAAATATAAGATCAATATAAAACTGGATGAAGATTTTACTTTATTTCATTGGATTTTCTGAGTCAATAAAAACATTGGAATGCTATTAGGAAGCTAGATTTGGGCTTTAGTCAATTTTTCACTGTATCAGTAATATGTTCATTCAGCTTGAAGTTGTTTCAGATACATTGCAAAGTTCAAAGTTCAGGGCCCTACATAACTTTTTATCTGTTGAAAACCGCTGACCTAAGGCTTAGGTTTGGATGATCTTTCTTTCTCTATTATCACTGTAGCTGAATGAGAAACTTTAATGTTGGCAAACAGCAGATAGTAGTCATAACCGGGAGTACTCTCTACTATTTATGATGCTGCTTTTTACAGTTATGGACCAGAGCAAAGAACAACTGTCATCAGTTCAACACACAAATATTTTCAATAGAAAACCTTGTAGCACAGGAGTGTGCCACAAGGTTTTGGTACAAATAGGTTCAGTCACAGTCCTAATATTTAAAGACTAAAATGTTTATCCATTCCTCCATGCACAATAGCTCAGGCTCAATCAGGTCGAATCGAAAGCATTTATCAGCAATGAATTTGAGGTCTTAGCATATATTTTAAGTCTCGGCCAACCTAACAACTACAAATGCTTTTATTTTAGCATTTGTATTTGTTATTTATAGTGGTTTTGGTAGTGTGTTGATTAGAACAAGATTAAAATTAATACAATTATAGAGGAAAGCAACAGTAGCACATATACTGACTACTTTTAAGCATCATCAAGGAGGATAAAAACATAAGAAAAGCCAAGAGATTATTTAAATTGTGGTCCTCCTTATACACAAACACCAATACAAACCCAACATGAGACATTTATCTATTGTTTATAACCGTTTACTCTGTCAGTGTTGCTTGGAGGGGCTGGCGCCATCTCCAGCGGTCATTGGACGGAAGGAGAGGTACATCCATTACAGATCAATAGTCCATCAAGGTTGATGGACTTGAACTAAACACATTATTAAGGAAGAGAAAGTGGAATAGGGCCATTCTCTACTGGAAGATGAACCTTTGTTCCAGTGTTATCAATCTTTCAGCATCTAACATGTTTTTCTGCTGGTACATCATCTATTTAGCTACTCCAGCATTCCCTTAACTCTGACTGGATCGCTGCCTCTAGAAGAGACACACAACAAGATGACATGATGCCTACACTAGAATGATACATAGTAGATGGTGAGTTCAGTTTGATACAGTTTGATACAGAACAGCATAACGCACACATAGCGTTATGCTGTTGCAGGTCTATAAGATCAAATTTGGTGACCAAAGCACATTCTTCCATGTGTGGCAAACTTTCAAATGGGCTAGTTATAACTTTCTTTTAACACTGTATTCTTCCCACCTTTCTATAAAAGACGAATACGGTAAGTGCATGACTAATTTCTAGTCAACAGACTCTTTCTCCTGAGCTATGCAGATCCTCCAGAGTTACACAGGCCTCTCACTTCTTTCTCTGAATAATACTCTGGTTGTCTAGTCTGTCAGTTTATGTGGACAGGTTATGTGACAGGTGATAGATTAAATGGATTTCAGATATTCTTTTTCAACCTGACTGCTTCAAATTTCTCCACAACTTTATTTCTGACTCTTGTATGTTTCTGGGTCTACATAATGCTGTTTCTTCATTAATGTTCTCCAAAAAAGAGATTGAATTGCACACCGTTGGGCTCAATTTCTTATTATTTTGCTTTCCAATTTATAATTATGCTCCCTTGCATTCGTTTGGTATTTCACATAAAATTCCAGCAAAATACTTTAAAATGTATCAATAAAAGAAGTTTTGAAGAGGGCATAAATATCGGCAAGGAACTAAAGACATGCACGATTCTAGTTTTTATTTGTCATTAAACAATGTTTAAATGAATGTCAACATGTTCATCTTTTGCTTGTGGATCCTTTCTCGAGTTTCGAGTATGTTCTTGCTGCAGAAGAGAAAAGTTCTGCACATTCTTAAACCTAAACACACTCACTGCTGTAGGCTTTTATCCCGAGGCACAGGATAGCAAAGAATTACATTAAAAGAAATGTATTCATTTGGGACACATACACACTCCGCTTCCCTGAGACAAGCCTTTAGTCCTGCTGCAGAAAGGACTACTACTGTTGGACTACTTTGGTGGTGGTGGAACTTCAGGGGTCTTTGGTGCACCTCTATCTTTTTTATCTCTTTTTTTGAGAAATTTTGAGTATGCTGATTTATATGCATTAAACACAGGCCTCCCTGTAATTTGGGGTGTGTTAATATGACTGATATCATTATATATGGACTACTACAGTGCTTGCAAATATCCTCTAGACTGGTAATCTTACATCCAGGCATCTTTTAAAGTTATGACCTGAAAGAAAATGAGACCTGTTCTGGTTAAAAAAAATAAATAAATAATTTTTTTTGATCCACCATTGCACGGTTTATTTATTCCGCTTTCTGCCAACATCAGGACATCTCATAGAAATGGAACCGGGGAGACAAATGCTAACTTTTCAACCTCAACACATTTCCATGCCTGGCTTGTTTGCTTCAGTATGGTAAAACGGCTCAGGCAGAGTTCAACTGTGACATTTATATTTAACCACTCAGTTATCGGTGCCTTTATAGAGAACAGCTTTTCTCATTCTGTTCAAGTGAATCCAATTTAAAGTCGGTCAGTTTGAATGTGTAGTGGGGAAGCTGTAATGCTTTGAAAAAAATTCCTTCTGAAGCTGCTTTATCTTTCAAAATGTATAATGTCACGGTTGGAACACAAAGTAGGACACTTTGGCTTTTATATATTGGCCTATATTTGATTTACAGCTTGAAATATTTGACTCTGACATTAAAAGTCCCAGAAATTTAACAGAGATCCTTGTATTTACAATTCATATTGTGTTTCTGATTTTAATTTTCACCATTTTTTTATCTTTGCAGAGAGAAATAAAAAGGTTCAAAAGACTGAATTCAGAAGCACTCTGCACTCACCAGCCACATTAAAAGGAACACCTGTTTAACACAACTGAGCCAGGTCAATGTGTTCAGTCATCTAGACATGATGAAGATCACCTGCTGGTTTTCAAATCAAGAAGCAACGTGATGGAACCAATGTAACTGCAATGTATCCATCATCTGATGCTTACTTTTAGGAGGATAACCCATCTTCTTACAAAACTCAAATCATCTGGTTTGTTTCTCTAGCACAACTGCTTCAGTGGCCTCAGCAGTCATCAGTACTAGCAAGCTGTGCCTAATAATAGACTCCCTTCTGTGTTATTGGTCTATGAGTCAGAAAACGACTTCATATTTGATTTTTTCATTTCATGATTTCATTTGCACGTCGCTTATGAAAAACTAGGAAAGAAACATCAATAAAAACAAGTTGTAAAAACTGTTGTAACTGGCCTGAAGGGAGGATAAAAATCTTTGCTGTATCCAGACTAGTTTTGAATTCAAAGTAAAAAAAGCATATTTAATAAATGTATTTTTATAAGACATGAGAAGCCATAAGAAATATACAAACAATCTAAAATGATTTGCTCTCTGTATTTGTGTCTTTCATTTGCTGTAGCTCAAAGAAGGTGACTTGCCACTCTGCTGATTTACATACGTTCATTTTTTTATAAAGTGCCAAAAGCTATCATAAAGAAATTTTGATTATTTTTTAATCACTAATTTGTCATCCACCTTCATAGGACAACATCAAAGAAGTGAGGATTGTATTTATCTAAACATGTTTTTAACATATTAATGTGAGTGTTGTATATCATACACACATCTATAGGCAAAGAAAAATCAGTGCATGTACGTGTCTATGGCTGACTGTAGCAGAGAGTGTGTGTATGTTGTTCTGCTGCCTCTGGAGTGGGAAAGGTGCACTACCACAAAGACACGTATCTATGTTGTTGTTGATCCTCAGATGGCGGTCACTAACCCTCATGCCAATAACAAAATCACAGATAGACGTGATAGGAGTCCACACATCCGTCAGCCACACCTCCTGCAGACTGACCCAAAGTTCAACAACTCCTGCACCATGTGAAAAACAGAGAAGAAAAAAAGCTGTGACACTAACCCCATTTTCCAGTGTCCGCCTATATATAAGAGTACCTGTGAATGAAATGAGAGCTAACCTGGCAAGTGTGTTCTTAAAGTAAGAAGTAAGGATTTCTTCACCTTCTCTGTCCCATCGGGATCACTAGCTGCCTGGTAAACATATTTTCTTGTACATATATTTTTTCAGTTATATTATAATTTAAGATACTTGGATGTTACATTGTGAAAATTGCAGTTACTTTTGTGAAACATTCATGAAACATTTCTTTCATGGTTCTTTGAAGATAACAGTTGCAAAAAGAAAGGATCAACTGATACTTCACAAGGTCACACTGTGATGTTAAACCTATCCTTCAGAGAACCTTCAGGGAGCATTTAGGGAGCTGTGTGCATCCATGGTATCACCACCACAATGGGGTTGGAGGGGTTTGGGCAGCTCTATTACCCTAGTAACTCTGAGGTCTCTGGCCCCTAATTCAAGATTTCGTTCTTGATGAAGAAAGGCCATGTTAGCTGGTGTACTTCACCTCGAGTAAAGAAATTAGGGAACCGCTCTGGAGGTGGTTCAAAATAAGTGCCCTGGTTTCTGGGGCACTGCAATCCAGCCCATCTAAGGCAACAGAGTGCCACTTCCACATGGGCCCACCAGCAAAGTGCCAGGTGCAATTTTAGACATGATCTGGATTTTGGGGATGTGGAATGTTTTCCTTAAAATGGGCAGTGATAGTAAATTAAAGGGGAAAAAATTTGATAAAAAAAATTACTAAATTATATATTTGTGTCATTAAACTACGACTAAATAGGTAAAAATGAACGCTGCTGGTTATCTTCTGATAGTGAGACATAGCAAAGTTTTTGATGAATGCCTTGGGAATGACTCTCGATTTAAGTCAAGCTTTTAAAGTGTTGTTCAGTTTCTACTTTCTACTTTCACTTCTGTCCCAGAACCACCTAATCTCTGTGAGTCTTGTCTGCACCAGACGAAGGGGGCGGGGCAGAGGCGTCACGTCATATCAGCCGCCGCGCTCCGATTGGCTGCCGACTCTCACCCGACACAGCTGAGATTGTTTTCTGCAGAGGAAGCTGCTGTTCTTGTTGGTACGATCAGCCTTCTTTACTCGCTGAATGAAGCAACACGGCGTGTTTACCGAAGAAGATATGAACCAAACAACGTCATTCGTGTGACTGTTGTAGAGAGCAGGAAAACAAAGCGTGGGGATCCTGGGTGCATGAGCAGGCGTGGAGGTTTCTGTTTGAATCAGACTCAAACCGTCTAGAGACTAAGGTAAGGGAACAGAATCTTGACTCGTCTCATTTTAATCCTTTTTTCCCCCCAGCATCAACCTAATAAAAGTTATCTGTCTATTTATGACAAACAGAGCAAAAGTGCCAAATGCCCAGACTAGAGGACCACTGCTGGAGCTGCTCTTGTTCACCGAAGACTGAAACCAAGCATTCGTCCGGAGCGAACTGGTTCGCCTCCAAAGCTGAAGAGATGATGTCCATCATCACCGCGATGCTTGGCAGCGCCTACGGCTCCCTGCACGACGTCCGCACCGCCAACCTCATCCGAAGGGGTCTGGTCCTCTTCACGGTGGGGGCATTTCTGGCGCTGGTGCTCAACTTGCTGCAGATACAGAGAAATGTCACTTTGTTCCCCGAAGAGGTGATGACAACTCTGTTGTCATCTGCCTGGTGGATCCCGCCATGCTGCGGGACAGGAGCTGGTGAGTGGCCATTCACTTTATAAAACACTTTCCTACCGTGTGTCAGTGCTTGCTAACTTAGGGACGAAATGGCACATTAGCCTTTATTCATGAAGAAAAACTAATAATGTATTGAGCAAGTAGGGCGCTTCCTTCTGTTGTTCATTTCCTTGCAGATACATAAGGTCTAAATTTGGAATGTCAGCCAGCTTGTTATCAAAAAACCTGAGTATAGACGCATAATAGAGATGCCTGCCTTCTGATTGGCTACCCACTACGTGAGGTGTGCGCTCATTGGTTGATGTCATAACGGGTGAGTTGAAGGCCCTCCCTGAAAACCCTGGACACATCCGTGTTTGGCTCCTCCCCCCATGTGCTGCGAGGCAGAAAGAGAAATGAAACAAAAATTGATGTTGATTCTTCTGCCCTTTATTTAACTTTCTAGTTCCTTGAATACGATTTTTATATTTCCTTTCACGAAATTAGAGCAGAAGGCAGCTCATGTGTAATGCATTGAATTAAATAAAAGCAATTTAAATAGTTATACATGGGCTTATGTAATTTAAAATAACAAGCAGAAATAAATTAAACTAATTTGTCTTAACATATTTTAAGTTGCACAGTTAGTTGCACATTTCTATTTTAATAAATGTAAAGTGTTCCATGCTGTAAAAGGTTATTATCAATGTAACAAAAATGCACTCGTGGTTATATGTTTGGGATTCCCTTTGTGTGAACTAGTTAATAAGGATCAACCAGGGGCTACACGCTTAACAGTATACTATTGATTAAGGCAGCTATTTTAAATTTATCTTGAGAATATATTTGGTGTCATTTTGATTTAGTACCTCAGACAAAATGGAAAATAAATATACGCTAGATTTACTTGCGGTTTTCAGGGTAATCTGTTTATTTTCCAGAATAACAAACTTTCAGTGTTAATTTTTATAGAGATCCACATACTTAAGACAACTTAACTATGAGCTAGTTAATTTGATGGACTCGCAACACTTGTATACTGCCAAGATTGGTTTCCAGGATTCATGTTAATCCAGTTTGTTTAGTTTACAGACAAATATTTCCCTACCACCAGCTGTTTCTCTTGTGAGGTAAAAGTGCAAAGCCTTGTTTTAGCCTGCTAACAGACAGTGTGCAGCAACATGTGGGCAGCTTTCCTACACAACCTGATAAAATCTTTATAAGTATTGTGTTTATTTCACGTGTTGTTTACGCTATGTGAGTCCTTATATTGTTAAACTTCATATTTTTGGCACATTTTAGCTACAGATTTCAATGCATTTTAATGGGATCTCACAAATGATGGAAGGTACTTGAAGTTCAGATGTTTTGGAAAACTATGTCTTGTTTCCCTTCCACTTCACAATTATCCTCTAATTTGTATTGATCTTTGTGATAAAACACATAACAGGCCGTAACATAATAATATAAAAGTTAAAGGATTTGAATACTTTCGCAGTGCACTGCTTGAGTGCAAATGAGTCACTAAGTGCAAAAACCCATGCTCAGCAGATAATCTTTCACAGCTTTGTCAGGATTGCAGGTCACACAATTTTCTGCTTATCTTGTATAATTCAGGCCTGTTTGTTCCTCTTTTTTTGTTGCAGCTGTTATCGGCCTTCTCTATCCCTGCCTCGACAGCCATTTGGGGGAGCCGCACAAGTTCAAGAGAGAGTGGGCCAGTGTAATGAGATGCATCGCGGTGTTTGTCGGAATCAACCATGCAAGTGTTGTATCCTTTCTCAAAGGGCTGTTTCCCAAACCAAGTTCTTCTCAGAGTTGCAGTAGATTTCTCCAGAGGATACTGTTTGGACACAACGGCCTACTTTTACATTTGTTATTGATGGAACTCGGTCATAATCGATCAGACAAATATTTGCTTGAGATCACAGGTCCTACACATCCTCCCGTTCTGACGTCAATCTATTTGACTTTGTCCTTAACTTACTGTAACCCAGAAATTAGACTTCGCCAACAATGTGCAGCTCTCCCTGACCCTGGCCGCCTTGTCTTTGGGCCTGTGGTGGACGTTTGACCGCTCCAGAAGTGGCTTTGGTTTGGGCATCACCACCGCCTTCTTGGCTACCGTCATCACACAGCTGCTGGTCTACAACGGAGTTTATCAGTGAGTCAAACAGTTTTCGCTCAGTGTTGTACGTGATGGTACAGAGACAGAAAACCTGGCTCTTGGGGAATTTAAGCTGACGGTTAAATTTTAGACATAGCTGCACATGCTTAAGCTATAATTACAGGACTTTTTAAACTGCGTGTTCTCCTATTGCATGTAGAACCTACTCAATATATAATAAGCACCATGGTGTGACAAGACTACCAATCCCATAATGAAGGGGAGCAACAGAGCCACAAAGGAATTTATCACCTGACATTCATGTCTTTCCTGCACATCTACAAAATAAATCAGCTTGTGAAACTGACTTAAAACTACATATCTATGTCATTAAAATCAAACTTTTCGCTTAAGTATTTTCCAGCCCCACTGTAAATTTGTAAAAGTGCATATTTACCAATGCTTAGCCTCAAATAAAGGTTTCAGTCATTAACTAAAATCCTCCATCAACAAGATTTTTCGAAACTTAAATTGTTCGAAGGCATTGTAGTTAGGTTCTGAAACATGTTGTACTTCACTGTCCCAATCTGCTTATCAAATTTAGCCCCCAAAAAATCTACGGACCGTTTTACTGCAATTCAAATGCATTTTAAATCCAGAACTGCTCAGTTCTAAATCGAATTTATTCTAAAAACCTTAACAGTTATTTAATAATCTGTTTTATTCATGTTCTCTTTTTCAGGTACACATCTCCAGACTTCCTGTATGTGCGTTCCTGGCTCCCCTGCATATTCTTCTCAGGCGGAGTCACTGTGGGTAACATCGGACGGCAACTGGCCATGGTAACATTCGCTGCTTTTTCATTTGGGTTTTTAATTCTATACAAAAAGTTAACTTGCAAACTGATGCCTAACGTAACATTTACCTCACAGGGTTTAAGAATGTTGGTTGTTGTTAGATCAATAAATCTGCCTATGATAAAACCTTTTGTTTCTGCTATTGATTGTCTGTGTCATTCCTTTGACCAATCAGAGGCCACTTGGTTATCAAACAAGTTTTTCGCTCCAGATGTTTTGGTGGAATATGTCACATAATTGACTTAATGTTGACTGCCAAGCTGAAATTCTGAAATATCGTTTATTCTGCTGTATTTTCTTAGAATAACCCCACTGCGTTTACTTCCATCAGTTTCCATGCCATGCATTAATAAAAATGAAGACTTTTAAAAGGGCTCCTATTTGCCACACATGCTTTTTTACCCAATTATATATCAGAGCCACAAAGCTCACAGATAAGATTGTGAAATGGTTTAAATTTTTGCAAAGAGCATTGCATGCCCCCCCAGTCCTCTTGCTTTTCTGTCATAATTATCCCATCAAGTCAGCTTTGATGTCTTCATTAAGCTTGTGCCTGGAAGCCTCACCTCATTCTGTCTGTAAAGTAAGAGTCCCGTCATTCCCTCAGTTTGACTCAGCGAGAGCGTGAAAGCAGATTAAGAGCTCTTGTTTTTCACAGTCGCTGCGAGGCGCTGAGAGCTAGTCAGGACTCGGCTGACCAGAGGGTCATTCGCTGCTTGTTGTTTTTGTTTACGGTGAGGCCTGTGGAATGCTGGCACAAGTCTGAACTTGGGGGTTTTGTTTGCTGTTTTTTCCCCCCCTTCTTCTGGTGCTTCGGCTAAGGATCAGGGGGCAAATTAAGTTGTTGTTTTTTGTGGCACCTTGTTGTTGTTTTCAG
The DNA here is from genome assembly GCA_902982915.1 of Phalloptychus januarius. Classification (NCBI taxonomy): domain Eukaryota; kingdom Metazoa; phylum Chordata; class Actinopteri; order Cyprinodontiformes; family Poeciliidae; genus Phalloptychus; species Phalloptychus januarius. The sequence continues at coordinate 6,411,789 of CADWAE010000362.1, forward strand.
AGCATCTTTATTAAGATTCTTATGTAAGCTTGTTATGGTGGATTAATATTTTAGCAGAATTTTCTCACATGCAATCTATTAAGGACTGCTTTTTTTTCTCTATATTTTTAGAGTTAATGGTTAGTAGTGCATTTATTCACTGGTTGTCAATTAAATCCAAATTAAAAGTATGTCAACATTATGTTAATGAACATAAAACCCATTTATTTTTCAAAAATGTTGGTTTTGATCTTTGACGTTAAGAACCTTGTACTTTCTGTTAATGCATATTCACACTATAAAGTTCTAAAATATAACTTGTTTTTTCATCTCGGCTGATTGCTTTCGCCTTTGTTTTTCCTCAGGGTGGCGTTGAGAAACCCCACATGGACTGAACTGTGAACTGCTATGGAGGAAGACTTTTAGTGAAGAACATTTTAAGCAGAAATGGATGAACGGGAAAGGAAGAATGAGAAGGATAACCTGAGAAAACTGACTCCTCGTTTTCGACTCCATCCTTTGTTCTAATAACAAAGTACAGGTCAATTCTGCCCCATCAGCTAACGTGCCATGCTCTTCCAATCTTCTAGCAGCCAAATTAATCGCCATTCCCGATGTCCTCCATTAATATTAAGGCATCCTTCGCACTATACTGGAGGATGGACTTAGCCTTTGTTTGATTTTCTTTTTCTCGTGTGACAAATGGACACACAATGATTTTGTTTCATGAAGTGGACTCCTGTGTGCGCGAGTGTTTGAGCGTGGATGTGTTACGGTCTTAGCAGAAAAGACTTGATGATTTTGCAAAGATGTCTTGAGATTTTCTTTTTTTTTTCTTTTTTTAACCTGACTGTAACATGGTCATAAAAGGGAAAGGTAGTCTGAGTGGGGACACACCTGTCTTCACTCTTTCATAGAAATGTATTCAGTGGTATTGCATGTTCCCATCAAACCAAATTAAATTATTTATTTTTGGAAAGTTTTCACTAACCTAGCAGATGCATGTGGGATACATATTTAGACCCATCAGTTCTGGAGGAACAGTTTGGGAAATTATTTGCTTTCTTTCGAATTTAGCTGAACTACTTGAGATTGTCTATGTAAAAAATACATGATATCTCAAAGGTGAATTTTTCTGTACAGTTAATTTAGACTTGTTTTAAATTTTCAAGAGCCTCCTAATTGTAAATGCAATTTATAAGCTCTAGTTCCCTCACCTCATCAAAGTTGGAGCAAAGTTTTTATACGAGGCCTTGCAGATTAGATACGATATGAGTAAATAGTTGCAGCATTGCTTATTTCTTGCATCAGACCTCACAGGGTTGCAGATCTGCAGCTGGACTTTTCTAAGAGTTTCTTATTTGGAAATTGTGCTTTGAACATGGGGAGCAAAAACGTTTGCTTAGCTTTTCTGCAAATGGCAAAACAGGCTTGTTGCTTGGTTCTTTCCAGTAAAAATGAAGATGAGTTTTGCATTTGTTTTCAGGATTTCAGAAGAAAGCAAATGGTTTCCCACAGTGTTGGTTTATGTAGTTGTGGATAGTTGAAATGAAAAGCAAAAGGGTGGTATGTAAAAAAGTACCATTGTTCAGAATACTCTATATTAAGTGAGTATAAGCACATGCATTTGTGTTTAAGAGGTACACTGTAAGACATTTGGGGCACCTCATGCAAACTTGACAGCCTCTTTGATTTTATGCTTTGCTTGTAAAAAAAAAAGTACAATATTGACTCACAATTGGTTGTCAGTACAATATCTATTTTTTTACAGACTGTATTTTCTACTGTTTTAGATCCAGGCAACAACAAAAAAAAAACAGGATTGTAGTTGAAAGGAAAAGAGAATGTCCCATAAGTATACAACCTTTAGGAGCTAAATGTCTCATAGAATCATGTGATCGTACTCATTTTCCCGGTCACATCTTAAAAACTCACTTCAACAGTTTGGGAACATGCACCGATCAAATGTGTGGACGAGACATTATTACTTAAGATTTGCAATCTGTGATTGCCTGTGTTTTATAGAATTTAGTGCTTTTGTCACTATAGGGGTTTAGTTTCCTCCTTTGTGTAGCGATATTGTCATTAGTGCTCGTATGTGTAAAAGCATTCTGCCGATGTAATCACACAGGTATTGCCACACTAGACCAACAGTATGTTTAGTGTTTAGGGGTCAAGAGGATTAAGTGCAATCACACTACACATGAGCCGGTCATTCTTATTTATTATTCCTGACAAAGGCTTGGAAATAATTTATGTACATGCAGTGTGAGTTGCTTGGAGAAAAGAAAAAAGCAATAATATCGTTTTGTTTTTTGTCAGATTTCATGCCTTTGGAGTCGACACCAATGACTCGCACCAGAGAAGAGATAAAAAAAATTCTATGTTGTGTCAAACCGTTGATTAAAGTTCATCGTGTAGCATTATCTAAGGATACCTGATACATATTTTTTGAAATGTGTTCAGTGGCAGACCGCTCCAAGTGGAGTCTGCATTCATTCAGGTATGCTAAACAAGAGAGGAAGCTTTATTTATTGTATTTTGTTTTTCTTATGATGTGGCATATCACCTTGTTTTGATGTGTTTTAATTCTGTCTTAAATTTGAGCGATGTATGGTTTTTGCTACATTGAGTTCAAGTGAAAAATAAAATAAAAGACTGACAATATCTGTATTATTAGAATCCATCCATCCATTTTCCTGCACCCTTGTCCCTTACTAGGGTCGGGAGGGTTGCTGGTGCCTATCTCCAGCTATCGTTTCAGGCAAGAGGCGGGGTCACCCTGGCCAGGTCTCCAGTCTGTCGCAGGACAACACAGAGACAGACAGGACAAACAAACATGCACACACACACTCACACCTAGGGACAATTTAGAGAGTCCAATTAACCTGACAGTCATGTTTTTGGACTGTGGGAGGAAGCCGGAGTACCCGGAGAGAACTCACGCATGCACAGGGAGAACATGCAAACTCCATGTAGAAAGACCGGGGCCGGGAATCGAACCCAGAACCTTCTTGCTGCAAGGCAACAGCTCTACCAGCTGCGCCACTGGGCAGCCCTGTTATTAGAATCATGAAGGGAATTCATTTTTAATATTTAAACAATGTTTAATACTGAAAATAATCAAAGTATATAGAAAATGCAGTTTTCACCCAATGACTTAAGAAAAAAGTCAATAATAACATAAATGAAAAGTCATGATTATTATTTTTATTTATTTTGAACATAATAGAAGTATAAAATCACACACATGAACAAAGAATGCTAAAGACATTTTTGTACAATAATCTGAACATGCTCGAATGATTTCGTATGATGCAGACACTGTCGAATAATTCTGGTTCTACACATTACACACACCACTTTGCTCTTTATTCATAACAACCTACTAATTAATTTTGAGATCAGATTATTTTTTTAAACACTAATCTGCATTTTGTTATAAAAAAAACACAAAAAAATATGTTGATTCTTTAAAATGAAGTAAAATATTCATTTGCATATTTTACAAATGAATTATAATCATTTTTAAATGATAATTATAATGTGTCTTTCCAAATTAATCACCACTTTCAGCGCCAGTGAGGCTTGAAAATTCACGGCAATTTCAGAATTTAACAAAAGGTAGTTCATACTTCATGGGCTTATGGTAACTATACAGAAGCAACATAGATTCCCAGCTCAGATTAATACATTTTACAACATCATAACTACATGCAGTTCACAACCTGACTGTTATGAACCTTTGGCTAGAAGAAAACCACAGCTGTAGTTGCCACAGGCTATATGGGCACAGAAAGTGGAGGAAGAAAATTTAGTCAAATGAGACCAAACCTGAATGTTTTTCGTTGCATACGTTTGGTAGAAAATTTCAACGCAACATGGCAGTGGCAGCATCATGAAAGGGAACTTAGCCAGAGTTGATAAAAGAAAGATGGTTGAACTGCAAAAGACTTCAGGTTGGTGTGTAGGTCTGCCTTCATACTCTTTACACTATACTGTTTTTCATAGAAACAATCAAAAATTGCATTCTTCTCCTCATAGAGCAGCTATGCAAGAGTTTTTGCTTGTACATTCAAGTTTTTAGTTTCAATCTCACAAGATGTGGAAAACACATCTTGTACTTCGGAGCAATGGAGCCATTTCCAACACAAATGTTTCACAGGGAAGCTTTTATTGAATCCAGTTCATTGAAAGGTATACAAAAGAGTTACAGTTTGCAGCTCACTGATTTTAAACAGTTTCTGAAATAAAAGTTAAAAGACAAAAAAACACCTCTTCCATTGTTGGTGAAAACACAATTAATGCAAACAGCTTTTATTTAAGTCTTAGACTATATCAGAATTAAGCTGTCTGGGGAGCTGGACTGTCTCTGCTGCCACGGCGAAGCTCAATGGATGAGGACGCTCTTTTGTCCCTCCGCTCTGTCAGTCCCCAAAGCCACCATGATGTCTTTGGCTGCATCTTCCTTCTCCTTCCTCTTCTTTGTGGGACCATCACCAATGAGCCAAATAGTCCTGAAACTGCTGCCCTCCCCTTGTGTCACTGGGATCATAAGAGACTGCCCCTCCTGCCTCTGTCTGCCCCGTCCCAGAACACGCCTTTCTGCAGGGCAGCCTTCTATTTATACCTAGTGGGGGACTGACAGTTAACCTTTTGCACTGGGGGAAATTTCTGGGAGAGCAGCCAATGTCTGGAGGCTAGTCTGAATAAACCCTCTGTTTATTTATCTATGTAGCTATGTATAAGTCTGTATGTATACATATGTATAAACATATATATATACCTATTTATATATATATATATATATATATATATATATATATATATATATATATACACACACACACACAGAGGCAATGATCCGGCACCATACGCCCTCTCTCCCTCCTCTAAGGAATGGTAATTGGCTGACTTTCAGCCTCCTTTCATTTTAAGCCACAGCAAACTGAAAGACTCCATTAAGGCACCTTCTCTCTGCCAACAGCACCACCACCCTACCCCCTCTCACTCATAAGCTCAATCCTTCCTCCAGGGCACTGAGACGGGCCAGGCTGGGCCCCGATCTGATCTATCAGTTTGCCCCTCTCTATCTCTGTCCTGGCAGACAAACACCAACACCAGCTGCATTCTGGTGGCTTTACAGAAACAGGAAGTCTCTGAAAGTAGACCTGCTTTGACTGTTTTATTTTACACTTCACTTGTAGGTCTTAAGAAAACAATGATTTTGAAACAAATACAGAATGGAGTCAGTTAGGTCGAACAGTCTCTCTCATCCAGATGGCCCCAGCTGAGGTGAGATCAATCTTTATTGATTGGAGGAGAAGGAGTTGCATAAAGCAGCATCAACAAGATAGGAGCATCCACCATACAACACATACATGAACAAAAACGTACAAATATGTAAAAATAAAAAGAAGAATGCCTCCCCTTTTGGCTTTTGGGCTTTGAATGATTGGTTTGAACTCATCTATTTTTGAAGGAGTGCAACATACATCTTCAATGGTTGTAAAAGAAAACTATTAATTTTTTGTGTTACATACAAAGGTTTAAATATAACCTGGTACCCCTGCTGATATTTAGTTTAATGTTCTATAACAGGTTATTGCAAAGATAAACAGCTGAAATTCTTGCTGGACATTTGACCACTTGACAAAGACAGTTTTGATGTATTCTTAGAGATTCATTATCTCCTCTAGTGGCCACAGAAAGCTTAACAGAACCTCAGAATAACCCTACCACCACTGAGCTTAACACCTGAAAATACTTTTCATAACGGCCAAATAGTCCAATCTTTATGTTATTCAATTAAAAACATAAGCTTCTCCAGAAGCTATTTGACTTGTGCACAGCTGTTCTTAGTTGACAGTAGAGGTGCTTATATTGCAACAGGTACTTATTCTTTGGCTTGCTCCTTCTTTTATTTTTGTGCAGCACTTCAGTCAGGTGCTACGTTGTATTTTAAGCGCTTTAGTAATAAAGTTGTCTGGTATGGTGATACATTAAAAAGTGAACAGTTTTTTTCTCCACAGCTTAGCTTTTGTTTTGCTCTCCTTTGTGGTGAATAAAACTAAGGATCCAGAACATGCATACTAAACCCCATAGACATACTTCCATATTTATATAAACCATGCTTTATCTAAATATATATAAAATATGTAGAAAACAACTCACAACTTTTACAACTCACACATTATTAGGTGTGCATTCTAACTACATATTATAAGGAAGCATTACCTCCAAATAAAATGAAGAAATTGTCTTTCCTGTTACCACCAGATGACAGTGTTTATCCTCTCAGCCAGTCTGGACAAGACATCTGTGGACCCCTAGTGGAGGGACAGGGAACTGAAATGTCTTCAGCTTTCTCAAACCAGCAGTTCTTTAACTTTTTTTGATTATGCAAGTGTTCTTTGTCTTTATAAATCATAAAATGAGTGCTCTTCTGTAATCTAAGAAAATAAGCTCTAAAGTGTTAAAATTGCATGTCTGAGTGAAGAAAGCATATTGATAACTTAAAAGATTTATATATAATTTCCTTAAAGTCTGATGAACATACATTTTTGCATTTGAAAAAGATGCATTATTAAGTGGCAGCAGGAATATTGTTGGAATATTTATCTGGTGCTGCAGCGAGCAAGCTGAGTTACATGCATGATGGAAAAGGTCAATGAAATAGATTGAGAGTGGGGAAAATCCTTGCACACTCTTATTTCTTCGGCAAAAGGTCTTCAGCAGCATTAATGTGCTGCTCCCTCTGATAGATAATGAAAGATTGCGTGTATGTATAAGTGATGGAGGGGAAAGGGGAGAAAAGGGAGGAAGGGGGCCGTTTAGGTCTACTGAGTCTTCATTACACCAGAGCAGAGTCCACTCCTGTCCTTTGCCCTCGTTCATTGCCTGTACCGGCCAGGAATAATGAATTACAGTTGATGCCATGGGAGAGAGGGAGGAGGGTGAATGACTGGAGTCCATTTTAGATCAAATTACGTCTCAGATCCCATTCAAATGGCAGTCTCAGGCTGCTCTTTGGCTTCTCTGTGTACCCCTGTCTGCAGGGCAACTGATCCATTCACACCTCTTTTACATTAAAGCAATTTTAGAGGCCATTATTCCCACGTTTCCTGCTTTGCTCCATGGTAAATTACCCACAAGTAAATAATAAAAAAAACTAATCCAGCATCAACTTTAAAAGGATAAACAGCCATCGTCGTGATCATCATGGTGGAGTGGAGGATTTATCAATTCAGTCAGCGAGCTCAGCCACATCCATGTTGCTTTCCTCCTCTTCCTTCTGCAGGACAATAATAAAAATGACAGCGTGAACCTGTAGTGATGCCACATTATGCATGCCATCCAAGCAAATTCTTGCCAGCGTAAATTAAACACACCCAGAGCATCTCACAGCACAGATCGGACTCTGTGATATCAGCCAGGCCAATGACGTTGAAAATTAATGGAATAAATCAAGATCCATTCCACTTTCTGTCCTGAAGTCGACCAATTTTAGGAACTCAACAACAGAAAGGCTAAAAGTAGAACACAAGTCGACAAGCTCAGAATTTACTTTAGAGGAAATATGAAAGCAACGAACAAAAGAGAGACAAGCTGTTTTTATTGGAATTTAACATGCTAGACCAACTCTACAAAGTAGAGGACAATTGCAAAAAGAAATTTAAAGGATGCATGATTTTTTATTTTTTTTTGGATTTCAAATAATAACTTGAGAAGTTATTATTCTTCTCAAGTTAGAACAATAACTTGTTGGGAAATGTTCATTTCCCAACACCTTTCCTGAAACTACAGCTGCAGTTATTTTTAGGGTATCTTTTAGACACTGGAATTGTTGCCCATTCTTTGCAAAATAGAATTTTAGTCAGGAATTTGACTGGGCCATTCTAACATGCTTTGATCTGGCTACATGTTTCCCTTGCAGTCTTTTGCAGCTTCTGGCAGAATTTCTTCCAGTATTTTTGGATTGGCTGCAAAAGAAAAGAATCCCCACACCATAATGCTGCCACTTCTGTGTTTAATCATAGTGACAGTGTTCTGGATGTTTTAGTTCAGGAATAATGTTTCATATGTTGACAAAAAAGTTTTGGATCTGAGTGCCTGCCTGATCTCTAATGAACCTTGGAGGTCATAAGAGACGAGCGGTACATATACTGAGATGAACTTAATGAAGCTGTTGCTTTGGATTTTATTTGTGGGGAACGAGAGTATAGAGGTTGGATATAAATTCATACCACATTGTAGATTTTGTTAGGTTCTATTTAAATATTTTCTGTCATTTCATTCCTTGCATTAATACTTTAAGGTTGTCATCCCAAAACGAGTCCCAGTAAAATACATATTTACCATTAGTTATCAGTGAAAACTGAGCACATACTAAATATATGTAAGGCTTACACAGTAAGTCTATGTGCTGTCATTTTGAATAATGTAAATCAATGGACACTTAATGACCTAGTTAAAGCTTACAGCTTCACCCACAAAGGTCAGTGTTGGCCATCTACTGATTAGTCTCTGCGTGTGTGGGCAGACATTCTTTGCGCCTCTCAGCTGAGAAACGTTCAGAGTTGCCATGGCTGAAAGTTAGTGCTGCGATGCTGACGAGCCGGTGCTCCCGATAAGTGACAAATTCACAACATATCTGCGATGTGGGGGGTAAAAACAACTCAGGTGCGGCAGCGTGGGAGGGTGGGGTGAAAGGAACTTGGGCGCACATGGCACTTTCAGGGGAGTCCGGCACTATTTTGGCGAGTTTGACTGCAAAGGGCGCGGTGCCACACAGGGAGAGAGGTCGGGTAACTGCTCCTGGCTGACCTCCCTTATCTATAATTAAAGCTAGGAGCTGAGCGCAAGGACATAGTTTAAATTGTTTTCTTAGATTTTTAAATAATAATAATAAAAAATCTAGATAAAATAATTATTTTTAAAGTTTGCGTAAATGTTCAGGAACACTTTTAAAACTCACTCGCGGGGTCTCGTTTTTGTGTTTCTTTTGTTGGCTCATGTTTGAACAATTTTAGAAAAGGAGTCATCAAGCTGCGCGACAAACGTGTCCTGTGTTTTGCATGCAACCGTCAGGAGAAAGTCGAAAAGGCTCTCTCAACTTTACGCGAATTTCCTGTTAGTGCATTATTCCTTGTACAGAGGCTGATTAAACTCTCAGAGCAAGAAATCTGTGTTTACTCTGCAGCAAGTGCTTTCCACCTGTTCCTCCCTCCCTGGCATGTCAAAAATCCAAAACATCCCAGATTTGGCCCGCACAAAAGTTGTGGAAGACCCACAACTTTTGAGGGATGAACGCAAACTACGGCGCACAGGTGCTGGTGCTTTGATGGTGTTTGACATTTCACGCTCTTTCCTTCACACTCTTTTATTTTCTTTTAAATAATCGTCGGCAAGTTAACTCTTTTTGTTCCTCTGCAGCTTACTCTGGAACAATCGCATGGCAGCTTGTTTGTTCTGGAAGAATGGGAATGTAAAACTTACAGAAATAGCCAGTGCGGACAGAGCATTCCTTGGTGTCAGGAGTAAAACCTCCGCACTGAGAACCGCAGACCTGCAGTTCAACGGGACAAGCTGGCACTAGTTGAGCATCGCAGACATATAGCTGCTGTTTGAATATGAGTATGCGTTATACTAAAGGAGGGAATAAAAAAGTACGTCTATGTATATAAAAACAAACTTTAATGCCATTATTATCTTATTTTAACATCAAAACATTCATGAAATACTTTGTTGTTTAAAAAGTTGCATGTCGGTTAAAAGACGGGAGATTTTGGTGCACATTAGATTTATAAAAAATAAAACAAGACAAATCATTATTTTGGGGAAATAGATGCGGGACAATTGATTTATTTTATTTACTTATGCATTAATTCACTGCAAGCAATTTCTGTTTATTTGTGTACAGACTTTATTTACTTACATATTTATACTTTTCATTTAGGTGCACTTTATTCCTATTCCTGTGGGTTCGGTATCATTTCATTCATGTAAATTTTATTTATTTCTCTCTCACTGTAGATACATATATGTCTAATTTTCACATTTGAACAGGTGTAAATCTCATCTTAACCCTTCAATAACTTGATCACTCACAAAATAAACACCTATCCTTAAAAAAAGCAATTATTGACCATCAGACGGGGGATTGCTGTCCACATTCGTGCAGCTTTCAGGGCTTCACTGATGGGAACTCAGCTGCATTCAATTAGCCTTCATCTAATTTAGCAGAGGCCCTAATTGCGCTCAGGGTGGTAGTTGTTTGCGCTAAGCCCCGTTTGAGGCTTCTGTTGAGAGGAGAAGAAGAAGAAGTAAAAGAAGAAGAAAAAAGAACAATCCCAATTCAAATGAGACTTATCTACGCCACAACGATCAGACGGATTAAGACTTATTAAAACCTATAAAGGGCTAAAAGCAGAAGATTCCACAGATACAAAGTCCACAGCGTGGCGACTCTGGAGGATTGCTCTGTAATCACAATGAAATTACGAAAAAAAGGAATACAAACAAATTATATAGACATCATGTAGCTGCTGTGCAATGTGCGAAGAATAAATATGAGGGGAAATGATTCATGTAAAGGCAAATATTTAGTCAAAAAAGGGTCATCATAATTTGGGCAATTTGGAGAATTTAAAGATTCAATCATTAATTGATTAATAGAACTCAAAACATCTGTATTGTTTTACGATCGTTAAAATGTGTCTTATTTTCACATTTTAACAGATGTAAATCTCACCTTAAACATCTATCTTACTCAGTTACCGACTGACTTTTTTATTTGTTTGTTTCTGTTTCCACTCTGCAATTAGGGCTCGCTTCTAATATTTTCTATGTCGGCTGCCATGCTCTTGGGCGACCGAGGGTAAGAAAAGAAAAAAAAAACAGGGGGCAGCCGGTTTCCAGACCTTAAAAAAAGTGAAAAAGGGAGGGAAAAAAATCATACAGGATCATCAAATAGAAGAGACGTGCTTTCAGGTTTTTGAAAGGACACAGGAAGCTGGAGGATTTGGTGCGACCCCTGCGATGGTGACATAGCCGATATCTTAGGGGACCCCCATTCATCTGGAGGCAAGGATGATGACCGGGAAGAAGGAGGGATGGATGGAAGGGGGGACGGGGACGGTGGGGCCGCATCTGCAGAAGGTCCCACCGCCCTCTGATCAGTGAGCTGGCACATATCACGGCGTCCATTCACAAATCCTCCTCCTGCGCGTCACCTTTTGTAGTACTCCATAGTACTGACGTATACGACAATCCTACCAGGAGAGATACGGGGGAGGCGGGGGGAGGACTGGGGGCGTGGGGGTGTGGAATGAAATAGGTTATAGGAACTCAAGGACAGGGCACATGCGCACAACGCGCGCGATTGATTTATAGGCGTAGGGAGGGGTGATGTGTCTACGTGCGCGCGCGTGCACGAGTCAGGAAGAGGGAGGGGGAGTCGAGCTATATGTGGATGTTGCCATATACGTTGACTGCATGTAGGGATACATAAGTTTAAGCTTTGTTGCTTTGTCTTCATAAAATTTTAAAAATAATATATGAAAAACAAGTACGCGCAATATATATATATATTGTTCTATATAAAACAATATTGTTATATATAGAACAATATATATGATATGGTTATATAACTATTGGCGACGCACGCACGCATCCCAGCATATTTTTGTACAAGAAAATATAAGAACAGGGCAAATAGAGGTCGTAATGTGGACTCCCGGAATGGAAACAAGCAAAACATTTCAGTGTGTGATTAGTAAATAGTATGTTTATTGCAAAAAAATACAAATAAACAAAATTGTAAAAAATGCATTGGTTTGGTCCATGCGCAGCTATGAAGAGATTTAAGCGGCTGCAGGGCCTGCAAGGATGTGATGTTTGCGTTCATCATGTAAAATCATTGCAGACATCGAGGCCTATGACTGGTTTCCATAAACCAGGTTTCCTCTGCACAACAGCAACAGCTGCATGGCTCTTTGTTAAAAGCGTGAACAGTTAAAACAAAAAGAAAACCAGTATAAACAAAAACCTGTGCCCGAACTGCATATGTCTTAACGATGTATTGGACATTTAGGTGGAATGCAAACGATAGAAGCCTCATTGCACTTTCGGAGTGCAAAAAGGCAACCGGTATAATGAAAACAGAGTTGGCCTACATTCATTTATTTGCAGGATGGTTTAGCATGAAACAGCAAAAATCCTAATTCAAAGTACCTAACAAGACCAAACAACTGTAAGGAAACACCTCAGCCAAATAAGAAAATGCTACCAAATATTTACCAGTTTATAAAGTAAAATAAGAATTTCATTTGACTACTGCAGCCCATTTGCGATCACTTAACCAGACAAGAAAGTGGCTGTTTAAGGGGTTGCAAAAATCTTGTAAAAAAACAAAAAACAAAAGAGCTGATAATTTCATAAACAGGCGAAATAATATTTTTTGGTGCATTCCATTAGACGCGGGCAACATAACAAAAAACATGATATAGCAGTTAATTTTCAGTTTTCCTTTAACAAAGCGGATAGTAGTGACCACGATGGGCGCATGCCTGCCAAAAATGAACATATAAAAGAATGATTGCGTCAAAGTAGCTATTTTGCACCTGTTTTTTGGGAATAAAAATCTTGTAAAATTTCCAGAGCTTTACTATCTGTCCTAGATTCGCCTTTTCTTTTTAATAAAAATAATTTTTTGCAATGTTTTTCTGTCTTTTTCAGGGATAATACGACTTTTAGGGGGGCTTGGTTGAATAATATGTAATATATTGTAATGCACAAAAGGGCTCCCCATTCTAATTCAGAGTCTGCTATGGTGTCATTTCCTCCAGACGCCCCTGGTTTTTTGCTGGGGAGGTTAGAGGCCAAGCCCAGGCGGTAGCGGCCTGTCTGTGGATCCATTGTCTGCTGCTTATTTAGCGCTCAACATTAATCTGAGCTTCCCCTCACAAGTGAGAAACAATCGCAGCGTGAGAGTGGCCTGTCTAATTACACTTTTCAGTCTCAACTTGCCACTGTTTGTGCTGGACGCACAGAAGCGGTGGGTCTCGGTCAGGTAATCAAAATTCAAATGTTTAGGCTCGGAAATAAAATATGCATTTTTAACTTCACAATTAAGCTAATGCTCTAAGATTATTTAAAAAACCTAAATACTGGACACATATAGGTTAAGGATTTGACCAGAATTAGCTAAAAAAAAATACAATAGCAAAAAAGCTATACTTTACAAACAAAGCAGCAATCAAAGAGGCGAAAGTATAAAATGTGATTTTTCCCCCTGCAAAGCTGGGCAAGCAACGCTATAAGATCACATCCATCAAAGTAAGCAGAAAACATGTCATTTTGGAAAATCTACACATGTTCTCCAAATTTGCAAACAAAAATAAAAAAAGGGAAAGCTGTGGGAAAGACAACGCACGTTTTTTGATACTAAAGAATTAACTGAATCACTCTCACCGCCGCTCTTTCTGCAGATTCCTCCTTTTTGACTCAAACCGTCCGGGCTCCAAAACAACAGAGCAGCACCGTCCGTCCTCTCTGATTGGGGGAGAAAAGCACAGAAAACTCGGCTTTGGAGGTGGTCAGCAAAGTTACTGAAAGTTTTGTCTTTGGCGCGACTCCGGATCCCGAGCGGCGCGCACAAAACAGTTTGTTTGCATCACTGATTTCTTTTAAAGGGATATGGACCCTGTTCTGGGGCGACCGCAGGCGTCACGGCAGGAGAAAGCAATCAGATTAAAAAAACTAAAAGCACATCAGTGTTGGCTCTTCTGGCCATCGTGCTTTAATTATCACGCTTTTTAGTTTCATATTATGAGATAAAGTGACGCTATTTTGCAGGAAACAAACACATATAAAGAAAAGTCGTTAAATTCAATGATCTAATAAATGTTAATATAGTGATATAATGGCTTAGAAATCCAATATTGTTTTACTTAATCTCCAAATGTTGATTTTTACGCATAATGCACACCAGCTGACTTTATGTAAAGCGTTTTTATTTAAACTATAAACAGCTTAAATTTATCACCAACTGTTACAAGTGGGCCTAAATTCAACAAACAGCATCTCACTTCTACGTGATGCGTCAGGATATGTTGCATTTCCTCCTAAATAGGTCAGGTGCAGAATTAGTTTTGATTTAGGCAGATTTTCAGCTGTTAATCAGCTGATGAGTATTTCTACTTTTCATCTACAAAAGTGACCATAATTAAACTTCACATCATTCATATATGTTCTGGAGCATATGAAACAAATGGAAATCTGATTTCCTTATGTGTTATTGAGATTGTTGAACCCCAGGGATCCTCGTGGCTGAACATGTCAACCCTACCGTTGTTTTTGTTTTTCTACTCACAATGCACATTTTCTCAAAGTCCTGACAAAAATAAAGTACAACATGTCGTGAAATACTGGGTGTATCTGTGTGCATGCACCGGATTCAAATTAGGCTTTCCTCCTCGTACATGTTCAGGGCTCTTCCCCTTTTACTAGGGCGAGGATGGGGCGTTTGTAGACTGCTCCGTAGTCTGCGTCATGTGGCCCAGTTTCTGCCCGCCTATTGGTCAGAGGCACGTGTCTGGGAGGAGGGTGGAAGAACGTCACTCGGGGGGCTCGCATTGAAAATAAGAACAAAACTCCAGAGTGAGAGTATTAGAGCATCAGTTTAGGAGCCTCTTTATTTACCCTTAGTTTAGTTTAGGTGTAGGCATTCCCGAGGACGCACAAATCGGATGGTGGTATAAATTGGATGGTGTGCAAATGGCAAGCGCTTTTAGCTCTAAGATATCACTTGTAACCCGATTTTAAGGGAATATATGAGACAAATTATGCTTTTCTCAAAGGACACTACGGCAAGGCTTTGCGTGGTGTCCAAGGCACTCACTGGTATCTGAGTTGTTTTATTTATTTATTTTTACCCGTGCAGTTTTTTGGGGGTAATTTCCCTCAAAGTTCTTCGCAAAATTTCTTTCTGCGGAGGGAGCGACAAAGGGGTTAAAGAGCATAAAGTGTGGGAAAGTGAATCAGTATGGAAGAAAATGATCACGGCAACAGAGATGCGGTGGAGCGACAGGAGTCCGCAGATGAATCCAATAGAGCCATCCTCCCCCTGCTACAGGCGCCGGGGAACCTGCAGATCCCGCACCGGGTCACCAATTTTTTCATCGACAACATCCTCCGGCCGGACTTCGGACGCAAGAAGGACGCGGGCGCACAACGCGATGAGAGCAGCCCAGCGTCGCGGGAGAGCCGCGGCAGCCCCGCCGCCCCTCAGACTGAGCCGGTGGGCAGCACTGTGCCAGCGGAGGGGACTTCCACTCCACACACAGTCACCGGGCCCAAGAAGCCCGCGAAAGCCGCCGAAGAGTCCCTGAAACTGAGCGGGGAGAGCGGAGACCAGTGCCTAAGCTCAGACTCAGACAGTTCCCAAGCCAGTTCCAACCCATCCATGTCGCAGCCCATGTTGTGGCCAGCCTGGGTCTACTGCACCAGATACTCGGACAGGCCTTCTTCAGGTTGGTGACATACGGTTTTACTACATCCCCGTATATTTTCTGTAACCTGAAATACCCCGTAACACTGACCCAGGATGGCTTGACCGAGTTTTAGCTGCAGTAGGGAGAACGATCGCTGTGCAGCGCACAAAGCGAAAAAATACTTTTCTAAATACGAAAAAAATTAAATGAAAATATGTATTTGAGCCTCAACCTGCATTCTGAAATAGAATTTACGCAAAAACGTGCCATCGGGTCCTAACAAACTTAAATAATTTATCTCATTATTATTAAACCTAAAATAGAATCCTCGAACGAGGAGAGTAGCCCTGTTGAGAAAATGAAAACAAAAGAGGATAGATATTTAGTGTCGACCAGCAGAATTTGTAAATATTTTTTTCTTAATACTCGACAAAAATATTAATAGTGACACATTTTTAAAACTTTAGGCATGGATTATTTCCCAGTATAATAAAGAAAATGCTATATTCTTGGAGTATTTTTTATTTTCTTTTGCAAGTAAACACAGGCGCGCTGCGCCTCTTCCAGGCGGGGGAAAGCCTTAAAACTGACAATTCATGCACTTGTAGAGTCTGGGTTTGCTTTCTAAAAGTTATTTTTGGGGTTATAGCAATGTGATTTAATAACTAGCACTGCTCAATATGCAGCAGTCAACTTTTTGGTTTACTTATAAACTAACTAATAAGCTCCCTGTAATTTATCGTCTCACTGAGAAGTAGATACGTCTTTAAATTTTTTTAGCGTGCATATAAAAAGTGGAGTACAACTTGTTCTCATGCATTATGTAATGCTATACTATAGAGTGGCGTGGGTGACTACTACCAGTTGCAGGGCTTCAGTTCTCATTCAACGTATAGAGCTGATTCTGGGTCTGTTTCGGTTATGTTTTGGCGCACTGTTTCGGATCAGAAGAGCCAGCAGGCCGTCTTTCCAGGTGAAAAGTGGCTGAACGTGTTATGGGAGCAGTTCAGATCCAAAATTCTGTTCACGTCCGTCTGCCAAGGAGTTTTTCAGAAAGTAAGGGAGTAAGAATGAGAGCGACAAGGCAGTGGCAGAAAAATGAGTCTTAGTTCTTCACTGAGCAACAAAAACACGGATTCTTCTACTTTTCCTGCAGAAATCTGTTAATATGAGTGTCTACAAATTAGACGGTGTCGGTGTATATTCAATGTGTATGCGGGTGTGAGTGCGTGTCTGATGTGTGTCTGCGTTTGTAAGAGAGAGCAACAGGGAGGCATGACTGCTTTTGGGAGCTTAAGACCGATTTTGAGCCATTGTTTGCTCTCTTTTTTCTGCAAGTTTTCAGAGCGAAAGATATGGGTTTAAGTTATTCAGATAATGTTACTTCTGATGGGTTTTTTTTGCTTTACAGAAACACAAACCGAACTGAGCACGCACCAGATGAGCATGTTTGTTTACATGCATTTTGGGCGATTAGAATAAATATTCGAATAAAAGTGATCTTTTGTTGTGAAGTGTGCTTTACGCACGGATTTTGAGTACAATTGGTGTTAATTTTCATAATACAACGTGGGAGAATATTATACGATTCACGTTTTAGTGATGTAGTTTGGTCGAAACCATACAAATATGCTCCTGGTGGAGCTGTTTTGGTTCGTGTATTGGCTGGTTTGTGGTTAGTTAGCCGCTTCGACAATTCGTATCCTTTTTCGTTTCCACACGTTGCCATTTCGTTTTCGCAAACAAACTGTTTTGTATTTAAGCTATTGTAATCTGTCTATTCATCTTCGTAGAGACCTATTTTCATCAGGGGTGGTGATAAAAATCCATTGAAATGCTCAAATCACGAGTAGATCGCTGTTTAATTGTCAATGATTATCTGAAACCATTGTGTTACGCCTTATTACCATATTTAAATTCTGACTCTTGTTTTGCTCCCGTTGATTCGTATTTAATATGCAAGATTTCAAACCCTGATTGTACAAAAATAACTTGTATCGACCTACTAATGGTACTCCTATAAGATAATATGGAAAATGATCTACACTGCAGCTTATTAGGTACGAAATAGAACTTTGTACTACATACATTGGGAAATAGTTACATTTCGTACTGACCATACATACCTCGACTTTTTGGAGCTTTTATGGACAAAACTAGAAAAGTACAACATGGCAAATGGGCGAAAAAAATATAAGCACTCAATTATTATGACAATTATTTGACCAATTATTCTTTTATGTATACTGACAAACAACTGCATGTGTTTCTGAAACCCCTCCACCTCCCGCGCCCCACCCTCTCCACCCCACTCAGGGCCAAGATCTCGCAAACCAAAGAAGAAATCGACCAGCAAAGAGGACAAGCGACCACGGACGGCCTTCACAGCAGAGCAGCTGCAGAGACTAAAGTCGGAGTTCCAGACCAACCGGTACCTGACGGAGCAGAGGCGGCAGAATCTGGCGCAGGAGCTGGGTCTGAACGAATCTCAGATCAAGATCTGGTTCCAGAACAAAAGGGCCAAGATCAAGAAGGCCAGCGGCACCAAGAACAGTCTGGCCTTGCACCTGATGGCGCAGGGACTCTACAATCACGCCACCGTCACGTCGAAAGACGAGAAATCAGACAGCGATTGATTCCCAGAGAAGTAAACAGCAGCCTCCTGACGAAAAAGAACCTATAGTAATCCTATGATAGATTTATATAGAGATTAAAACTCTACTTACAGGAATATTTAATGTTACCACTGCAGATACTTTAACTATCACTCACCATGGATGTACACAATGGCTCCAAGAAACAATAACAAATGAATAGATTCCCAACACGAATTTCTAACCCAACCATAGGCCTCTATAGGTTCCTATGGGAATATTATAGTGATTTTTTCGTTATATGGGAGGTGTAATCAAGCCTACAATGCAATAATATGATCGAATAAAGGGCCAGTGTATAGCCTTTACCAGCATAAATTGTTTAAAAAAAACAGAGAGATATTTCTGCAATATCACGTCTATAAAAGATGTATAAAGGTACGTTTTCATTGTTTTTGTCGTCCCCGCCCCCTTCCCGAGGCTACAAATGCTTACACTCTCCATTTTTATAAGCCGTATAAGGATTATTGCTATCCATGATTGTCATCGTGTTACATTTTAACTAACTGGCACTTGACGTTTTTACTTGTCAGTAAAGTGGGAAATTAATAAAAAGAAAAAGAAAAAAAAAGAAAAACTGAAGTCCAAAGAATATTTTTCTGCTGCATCCAGGCTACTGTGAATTTAAATATGCTAACAAGGTTTTTCTAATGCCATGCTCCTTGGTTTTCTTGGTTGTTTTCTGCGTGCAAAGTGGACAGCGAAATTTGTTAGGGCTAATTGGGCACAGCATTATTTTTTAAAATTATTTATTTAATTTTGTTCCCCAAGCGTTGTTGTTGTAATGCAGTTTGTTGGAAGTGACCAGTGGCGTTTCTTGCAGGAATGGCACCCTGGGCCAGGTTGTCCTTTGGCCACCCAATGCACGTAAAAAACCCACACTCAAAACCTATTTTACAGAGAATGCTTTTATTATACAATTTAGCAGAATCATTTAGAGATAAACATATTTGTTGTTATGTTTGCTTAGAGCACAAAGAGTTGGGGATGCACCGATCGATTGGCCATAAATCAAAATTGCATAATTTTTTTACTTAAACAGCTCTAATGTGTAATTGGCAAATTTGTGTCTGTAAACATATCAACTAGCAGTGTGTACTCTGATGCAGTTGTCCTTGGTTCAAAATCAAGTTAAGATTAGGGATACATTGTTTATGCATAAATTGCAATAATTTTGTACTTTCAACATTTGCTGTTTGAATTAAAACTACACCTATAAAGAAGCTGCAAAACATTTTATTTTATCTTTGGTGTGTCTTAATTTAATATAAAAAAATCAGAATTCATAAAAATGAGAATCAGCACCTAATACCTCATAGGAAGCCGAATACTGGCCAGAAAAATCAAATTGGTGCATCTTTAAAAAGAATCATTTTTCTCTAAATCGAGATTAAACATAATAATTACAGAAAATATCAGTAGAAATCTTTCTTTTACAACTAATCACCCTATACTTTTCATAATTTTCTCAGTTTAAGATGTGTTCTTTCTCCTTTCTGTGTCATGGCGCACCCAGACCAGGCCGCCCTGGGGAGATAGCCATATCTCAAAAACCGCCACTGGAAATGAAAGAGCAAAATATATATATTTTTTATTTTCTTTTGTAACTAACACACAAAGGTAGGCCTTGCTTATATGATTATGGTCATCTCACAGCCTTTAAATAAATGTGCGTGTTCTCCTCATTATATGCCAATGCATCAGTGCAGCTATTATAGTTTTAAATAGCAATATAAATCATTTTTTTGTAGCTAAACAAAGGCTATAATGCTGCCTTTTGAGTCACAGAAACATCTCTGTAGCATAAAGACAATGATGACAACCATTTCTGCACACTCTTTAGACTTTTACATGCAGGTTGTTGGATGTAAATCTTCCTCTATTTACATTTTTATTGCATATCCATATATCATAAAAAGAAGGGAACTCCGTCAGTGACTGTATTACAAATCTCTTATCGTTGTTGAAAGGACTTCATATGTGTATTTATATAGATTATATTGAGAAAAGAATCTATCCAATGACCAGTGTTGCTTTAGAGTAGATATCTGAGGTGTTTACACTGCTTGTTTATCTTGCAATAACTTCTTTTCGTTTCCTTTTTGTTTGTTTTTCTTTGTGAATGAAAAAAAAAGTTTATGGGGCCTTTTTTGCATGAAAGCTGCAATTTGTTGTACTTTGGGCAAAAACAACTGTGTTTATTAACTTTGGTCTTTATCGACAAAAAAAGTATGATCGAGTTTCAGACTGTATCCATACCAAATTGTGGACTTTTTTGCCTTTTTTTCAATGTGTTTTTTTCTTTTCTTTTGTTGTGCATCTGCAAAAAGTGTGTGTGAATTAAAAAAGAAAGAAAAATCCACCAAACAGAAACACACTTTGCCTTAAAAAGTTCGAGTTGGAGCTTTTTTCCTGAAACAGAACTGTGCCGAATCAGAGAAGCAGTGTTACTTCAAATGCAGACTTACTCAAGTTTTAATGCCTTTATGAGAACTGCTGGTACGACATTATGAATTTACTCATCAGCGTATATCTATCTATATATGAACATGTTTAAATGAAATTACAACACAGAGTTGTAGAATACAATGCTATTTTTTATTTTATGTTGGAAGTATTCTTTGGTATAAATGTACATAATTTGTATCATGTATTAATTGTGTAATTAACTGCCTCCTGAAAAGCCGCAAAAGAGTAAATAAAACCTTGGAGATTATACATGAGTAGGTTTCTGTCTCTTTTTTGTAGCCATCTAGTGAATATACATACATAAAAGCTTTATTATGTTGGTTTACTCAAAAAAATACATTACATGTTCACAAATGTACGCATAAATATAAGAAATTTCCATGAAATCTAAGAAAAATCACATTCATTAGTTTCCAGATTAAAACATTTGCAAAAAAAAAAAAAAGCATCCAAACATTATGCAAGTGAAAACTTTGAACAATTCCCAGCATGTTTCCTCAACAATGCCTTATCTGCATTTCCATACTTGCACCGCTAGTCTTTGAACGCTATGTCTAACGGCCAGCTACTAACGTTGGAGCAGATTGGGGGCTGCTCCCAGCACTGTCTTCGAGACGGTCAGTCTTCTTCGCTGCCTCTGAAAGGAGCCTGAGCTTCTATCGTGAGGCAGAAATGGGGAGCAGAGAGGGGGAGATAGAAAAGGGGTGGGGTAAAGAGAGCAATGAAGGTCAAAGCCCGTCATGGCTGCAGGTGGCTGTCCCCCCCTTCCCTCCCTTCATCACCCTACCCCACCTCCGCCTCTCTTAGTAACCCATTCTCCACACACAGCTTTCTCACTCTCTAAACTCATACACTAAGTCTGCCTTACACACATACACACACATTTATCACTGTATTTCATTTTATTCTCCCACACATTCCCCAGACTCCATTCATTTCTGTTAGTTCTCTCTCTCTCCCACACACAAACACACACGCATATACACGCACATACACATACACTCCACTGTTGTTTTGATCCTTCATTCAACCAATAGGAATCTTCATCTGAATGTTCACAGGAAGAGGAGCTGCGGGGAGTTCAGATAGGGACACCAATGAATGAACAGAAACTAAAGCTGTTTAGCAACATGGGCACATTCTCCTGGAAATTAAGAAAAAATGTGTTATGTGTGGATGGTTTGGAAAAGGAGATTAAAGATTTCTCAAGCGAGATTCTGTCAAAAGGTACGAGCAGCTAATATTTTACCTGCAGCAGATAACTCTACTCATGACTTCATTTAGTATGATTTCAGATATGTTGATTCTGGAAGTTAATGCTAATGGAGAGTCCAAGAGGAGGCCAAGAAGGAAACGGACATCCGCCATCTTTAAACATCTTTATTGCTTTATGCAAAAGATATTTTATGACCCCTTAAATCTTCCTGGGTACATTTGCACTGGGTAACCACCCAGTGCAAATGTGGGGAAGAGAAACCGATAATTATTTACACAGGAAGAGAAACCGATAATTATTTACACAGGAAATGAAGACGGGAGGTGGTGCACCACAAACAATCCTCTACTGAGAACGCTTACTGAGAACGCAGTATATAATATATAAGGTATTTTCAGTCAAAATAGACGTCTGATGTAAAGTTCAGGCAGGGTAAAAACAAAAGTGTTAAACAAGTTTTAAGTTAACATTATATTTTATTTACTTTTACACTGCAGTACTTTCTCATTAGTAAATGTTTTACAGTCTTACATAACATATTTCACAAAGGAAGACTAAGCATAGGTAAATTACTGATACTGCAAGGTTCTAAAGGGCCGGAGTTACCGTTTGAAAACCACAAAATATCTCTGTCATACCGATTTTAAAGTGTTTTTATTTTTCCATGTCTGTATGGAGTAACACAGTTCTGTTCCTCTGCCACTTGTTGCTACGCACTGCTGGACTCCTGGCTGAAAAAAATCCTACTACATTTTCCCTTTGATTAAAATAAAGACAAATTAAACAGTAGGGGAATATTTGCAGTCAGGAAAAACAAGAACAATCAATAAGCATTAGAGAAAACACAAGAAAAAGTGCAATAATCAGTATGCTATGTAATCTTAGACAGTAGGATTTACTAGTTTCCAGTTTAAAATAAACAGTTCCATATTTTTTCCCGATTTTTTGTTAATAGTGTGAAACCACAAATTCTTTTACTTTTCAGTTATCGTACCTAACAATCTGATGCCACCCGGTGCCTACAGACAGTGGTGGTTTCTGCATTAGTAGCCCCAAAATCACTGCTCTGTTAAAAATGAGATCTTAAGTTTTTTTAAAAAAAAATAATACATAGTGAAGTAGTTTTCAAGGGTTTATTTTATCGAATGGTATCTCTTATTGCTGATATGCTCTTTATAGACTAGCACAAATTTAACAAACTAATATTTTGCTTGTTTATCAGTCACACCTGCAAAAGTGACCAGACTGCACTTTACTGCTTAGCAGACATTAACTCCACACTAGTATGAGAGTTAATGCTTCTTTAATTTCAAAATCATAACTATCTATTGGAATTTCTTTATTGTACATTGAAGACATAAAGTAGACTTCTTGCAGCTAGCTGACCACCAGTGCACAGCACCAAGTGGGGAAGGTGCATTGCTGCTTTACTCTATGCTCCATAAGCCTCTTATCAATTATTTAATTTCTCTGGCATTTCATTAAACTTTAAACCATAATAATAGAATGACAGAATTTTATGGGAGATTTTGAAGCCGTAAGTTTTTAAAACTTTGGTGTACATCAATATCTATTGGCCTATTGGTCTAAAGAAAACTACAGAAACTTAAACTTACTGAAGTGAGTGTGGGATGCATCAAGTAAAGTATCAGTGTATATATCTCTGCACACAAAAGGGCCCCATCCTGCTATGACCTCTCCTACCATCCTCCTCCTCCCCTACTGTGTCATTTACCCACAGTTTCTGAATGCTTCCTGCGGCCAGAGTGGAATCTGCTCAGAGGTGCCCAGGCTTTGTGGCGGAAACATAATTAAAGTGGTGAAAGATGTAAAAGGTGAAGAATAGGGATGACATCAGGCCAATTTCACACTTGGCACTCGAATGGCTAGGTCCAAGCCAGGACTCTTGCCTCGCAACACAGATCAAAGCCCACTGTCAACGCACCAGTGCAGGAAAAAAAAAGAGGCAAAAGGACACCTAACTATGCTAATCCCCAGGACGAATATATTTTAATCTTGTTAGAATACAAGTTAATGCCGTGGCTCAGTGGCTGAACTTTTTTTTTTTTTGCAAGAATGAGAGGTGGACAGCACTACTTTTACCTTTTCTGCACGAGGTGCCTCTGTCTGGTACTGGCGAATAAACAGCCAGAGTCTGAACAAACTTTCTTTTGGGCATACTCACCGTATTATCAAGCTGCGCACTGTACAGGCAGCAGATACTGTAGAGGTCCCAAGCCATTGAAAAGGCAAGCAACAGTTTCATTAAGAACAACGATGGGAGGGGGAAAAAGTGTCAGTGACCTTATTTGAATCCCCACTAGGGCATCTAACATGCAAAGGAAATGAGTATTTTGTGGACCAGTTTGTCCCCTCTCACACTGAGCCCTCCTTTCTAAAAGCACCTTGGTAACCCTTGATCTCTCATGTATGGAAGTCAGGGTACTGGGGCCTGCAGAAGTTGACTGGGCAGACAATAGGAAGTGGATGCATTCTGGTAAAAGTCACACCCAAGCAACTCTCATTTCACACACAGGGTTTGAGTGACCCTTGAAGAAGGATCCAGAACTTTTAATCTCAAATTCTTTGGGTCACTTAGAAAACACACCTGTGGACAGTTTTTTTTATGTTAGCAACACATTTGATCTATAATGGACTTTTATTCATCTTGTTTTCTGCTCTTTAAGAAGTAGAACTAATGCAATTAATTTCACTATGTTGTTTGTAATAAACATCAGATCGACATTCTCTGATTTGTAGACAAATTTTTGACCAAATTTGCGCACACTGATGACTAAGGGTTTTTTTGTTGTTGTTTTTTTTAACTCAGTGACCGGTGGGTTAGACACCAACCCCTTTGTGATCGTATGTGAACAGGCATCTGTAGGCAATGCATATATGTATGTATGTATGTATGGACCAAAAAAGTACACATTAAGCCTAAATACAAAATTTTCAAAAATACCTCCTGATTTAAGTCTTCAGGGTAAAACAAAGAAAATATTTGCAAATACTGGACCATTGGGAATCACTATGAATAATACTGTGATTATGACATAAATCACAGTATTGTAATAATCAACATGATGATGAAGATTTTTTGTGATCCTTATTATGATGACACTGCTTAAATTATGGTGATGATGATGATGAAAGTCATGAAAAAATGTTAAAATCCAAGTTAACATAAAATGTTATAAAGATATTTATAGATAGACAATAAATTAATATGAAATTAGGTATGAGAAATGTAGATTTTGAACATTATCAAAATATTTTGTAATACTTATTTAATTATGTAATTATGTACAGAAACTTGGAATGAGTGAGACGTTCTTAAATTGTTGTGGTTTTTGTGGCAATTATGAATTATTATAAGTCATGTAAAAAGTACTGCAAGCTATCAAAACTCTACGGAGCATAAAGTTTTAACACCATTTTATGCTATATTTCTAGCAGTTACATTTTAAGTCACCACAAAAGTGACTTAAAATTGAAATCACAATTGAAATTAAAATTGTGAGCAAAAATTCTAATAAATTTAATCAAGCGAGGTTGTGCGAGGTTTCAGTCCAGATCCTATAAGTAATTAGGAAATGTAATACAAACTAGAAATAAGTGAAACTTATTTGATATATTATTGAAATATTGTGTGAATAAGATAAAAGTCAAGATAATACAAATATAGGTCCATGTTGTCAAGATATTTTGTATTTTTGATAAACTTATAGGAAAAGTTATACAACAGATTTAAAAATGACTGAAAGATTATGTGGCATTTATAGTGATTACTATATATATCAGAACAAAAGTAGATAATGAATGGATGTTAGACAATATATGGTGTTTTTGGCAGAGGCAAGACAAGCTGTGAAAAAAGTAACTCAAACTCGGAATAAACATTAAGTAATTTTTAATAAAATAGTTTGTGGTATTTATAGCGATATTAATGTAAGTTACAATAAACAAAAATTTTTTGATATTTATGGTGATGACAATAAAAATTACATTTAAAAAATAAAAAATGTATCAGTATTTTGGAAAAATGCTTGCATATAGTCAGACTACACAAAAATGATTATCTAATATCAAATAGGCAACTTCACCACAACAGTGAAATTAATTGTTTATTACTATCATTATCTCAAATGACTATCATAGTTTTCAAATCATGTTAAACAACTAGATAAGTCCATAAAGTTTTTCAAAAAACTATATTTTTACTAATACATTTTACACATTATACAATTTAGAACCTTACAAACAGGTTTTGTTCTGAAAGTAAAGCTTATACATGATCAAATAATGTGCTTCAATGCATCAATTACATGATGTGATGTAGTTCAACTGAGCTGATAAACATAGGATTGTCAAATTTTGAAACATAACTGAAGAACTGGTTGAGGCTCTTATGGACCTGACTTTGTAGGTACAGTTCAAATTGCGAAATTCAACCTAAACTGACTTCTTCTAGGTTTACAGTTCCATCAAACTCAATTCAGTTCAATTCAGCCGATTAACATAGCACAAATTCACAACAGCTGTCATCTCAAGGGCCATTTTTATGCAAACAGGTCCAATTCATAAATAGTTATATAAAATTTATTTCAATCAGATTCATTCCAGCACAATCGAATTATATAGTCAGATGCAGTGCAATTTAATCCCAGTGTATTATCTGGCAATCCCAGTGTTCTGCAAATGATACAATACCAATATCTCACAGTTTTTTGTGTCTGCTTATAATTTGAATTACTGATGAGTTAAAAAAATGAAGGAACTCTTTAATTTTATAGATTTGTACATATATACATATATGCATTGAAATGAATATTTTTCTTCCAAAACTTTCTCCATCTCAGCAGGATTTTTGAAGAAATTAGACCACTTTATAGGTAAGTTTGGACACAAATTATATGCTGTTGTTTCCTGGTGCTTAGCCAGAAACTTGTATGTTTTTGAAATAACAGGGTAGCACTGATAAATGTTTCTTGGTATTTATACCTAAATTTAAAACAAAAAAAATTACTATCTAATTACTCATTTTAAAACTGAAAATCTGACATTAATTCTGCAGCTGAAATACTATACCATGTTGATTAACAATAATTCAGTATGATTTTTACTGTTATGCCAAAGTGAAAATATTAAATAAACGCACACAAGAGTTTAATAGAAATTTTTAAATGTAAGTTTTTGACAAAACATTTACAATTCTAATATTAACTTAATAATTAGTGGGGCTATCAGGGCACGTTATGTCTGCAATCAGCTGCTTGCAGACTTGACAGACATTTGCCAAATGCTGTTGAAATACTGAGCTACCGTATTAATTTCCTGTTTTTGTTGTGACTGCCAGACGTCAAAATTTAAAAGCTGAAAATGTGTAGTATCATTCTTTAAGCCAGATGAATGGCAGTGTGCAGTAACACAAGTTAGAGGGGAACTGCAAAATTATGCAAAGGAAAACTTTCTTGTCATGTCATTAAAAGGACTGTAAACTGCACTAACTTTGTGTGCATGCCCAAAATGTTTTTGGACCATTGAAACTGTAACTCTTAGCACCGTGGTATACCTGGATACTGATAACCAGCCTATATTTACCAGTAATTAAACAATTATTAACATTTTGTTTTTTTGGTGTGCAACCCTGTATATTAGTTTAGAGTGACTACACACCTCAAAACATAAACTTCAACATAAATTAGGTTCAAAACTATGTGAAATACTGAAGTTTTTAACCTAAAACGTCTGCTTTGGATTAACCAAGTATTATTCCAAAGCTAGGTTTGGGTGTCCTGTTATGTATTTAATGCATGAAAGAAAATTATACTACTGGTTACCAAAAAATTAGCTCAGGCAGGTTTGCAAAACATAGTTGTCACAAGGTACACAAGAGCAAATTAAGCTATGAAAAACATCAGGGTATTTAGTTATGAGGTGCATTACAGTTTCATAAGTCAAGGGAGTCTAGGCAGTAGAAAGTGGATCTCTTGAGCAGATTGGTTGCTTCTTATATTACATTCTCCTTACACTTACTAAATAAAGATGTAGCTACAATGTACAGTCATGCCAGTTCAGGCCTGCTTTTTACTGAGTTCATGTTGCTTGCTGACACACAGCTAGACAGGGTCAAGGATACATCTGACTCACCTCAGACCTCTGCTTTCCCCCGGAGAATGGCCTGTCACTCACTTTATGGTTACGGATCATAGCTGACAGAGGCACAAAGTGAGAGCTCGATGCTGCATCAACAGCACCAACATCATCGCCAAAAAACCCCATCCTTAGTGTGACATCTTCCTCCTAGTCCACCAACACAGCTCTCTCTGCACTGTGGAGAGAAAAAAAACAACATTCACACACGGAGAGGGCTAATAATAAAGTGTCATTCAGGGAGAGTGGGGAAGAGCTAAAAATAATGAAATGTAGACATTTACCTTTAGATTCTGCACACTGATGCTTGAATATAGGTAGTCTAGCAATAGAGTTGTTAAGAGGTGGCAGTCCATGCTACAAAGCTTTAAAATGACAGGGTATATTTCTTAATTTAAGCTTTTCGCACAGACTGGGTGTAAAAATGTTCAGTGTTGAGCTTAGTGAAACAGCGTCAGGTTGCTGCAGAAGATAGCCTTTAATTAGTGAGATGACAAAATAATCACGCCCATAGAGATGTTAGCCTAGTAGCAAAGGGCTTTGCCAATTTGTGATCTTTGCACTTTGTTCTTTTTTTACTGATTTAAATTAATGTGGAATTGAAAATAATTTCAGATGCCTAAACTAAGATGTCAAGCACATATACACTGCATGCATAATTTAAATACTTTCAATTTTAAAATGATACATAGAAGAAGGAGCTACCATTTAAGATACAGCAACACTCTGCAATGAATCATTAAAAAAAAAAAAAAAAAAAGAGCTTTGTCCAAAGCTGGACAAAGAGCAGTAGCGTTATTGCATAGTGAGACTGAACATTGAAATGAAGATGTTAGTATTGGATTAACAGATTTTTGGACCTAGTGGGGTAAATTTCCTCGTTTTTTTACTTTTGCATTAGCTTAAAGAACAACATACAGTTAGTTTTTGGTATGTAAAGAGCAAAAACTGGTGGAAGTGTACAACGCTACAACACTAAACCTCAACAATAACATCTTTATGGAACCTGAATTACAGTAAAATTTTGTAACCGACATGCATGAAAGTGTACTGATGCATCAAAATCCATACTGTAAGAAAAAAAATGAAAGTCACAAACAAATTTTCACATATATTTCGAAGAAGATGTGCAGTTGAAAAATAAATAACATTTGTTTCAATAATTTAGATCAACGTCTGCACCTTTGAAAAAGCAAACATTTGGTGCAGAAGAACTCAACGCAACCGCAGGTTGCAGCCGGAGCGCAGGAAAAATCTGCTAGTGTCTCAATTCTAAAGATTTATTACAGGTCTGGGGTTTTGGTGTGCATCTTCATCTGCAACTGAAGATTTAAATGTATTGTAAAATTCAAAAAAGACCTTAGCGTTTTCATAAATTTAGATGCTACTCCCTTGGACTGAACTCTGGACTCAGATGGATGCAATTTAGCCAAAAACATTGTTCTCGTTGTTGGGAACGTTGTTGAGTTGGCATACGAGACGAGGCGAGCTGCGGCTCAGCCGAACATGTTTGCTCACTGAAGTGGGCGTCTCCCTGCTTTTTTTTTCTGTTACCCTTTCACTCATTTTGCTGCATGCTGCCATTTTAACTCACTCCTGAATGGCAGGCGAGAGGGCGTGGCTGGTGATGGCGGCAGCCATGATGGTGGAATCACCAGTGCAGCTCCTGTGCAGAAGCTTCATCAGTCAGGTTCTGAATAAACTCTATACTATAATTTACATTCGAACTCAGGTACCATACTGGTTAGACGTTGCATGAGACGTTTCACTGAGGACAAGGCGTAAGATTTCTATAACAAATAAAAAAGTATTCATTATGCTTTCCTAATTTCGCAACATTTGCTTTTGAATGATTTTGAATCATCTAAATAAAAAACAACTATGCACAGTAACAACTGAGATCCTGCGTCAGTAATGCAGAATTTAAATCAGTGCAAGTATATTTTCTTACGAAAATGAAATTAAGGTGATCATGACATTCGAAATCTAAACTTCAACTTCAAAAAAACATGATTAAAAACTGTTGTTTTTGAACACAATGACTCAAAATTGGGAAGACAAGAGAACATTTTTTTTTAAATCTGTGCTTCCAAATTTGGTGTCAGTCCTTACTATTCATTTAAAATAAATGAAACTAAACCATTTACATAATTTAAGCTTTTCCATTCTAGGATGGTCATACAGTTGAAGGTATGTTAATTCCAAGTCTGCAGAATTGGAAAGACCAGTAAAGAACTGTAACTGTTTTTAACTATATCACTCATACCACAATGACGGCAAACCTAACTATTCTAAAATAAATATACCTGAACACTTAATAAGTTATAATGTATACTTTAAAAAATTGTTATTTAGTATTTTAAGTTAGCTACAGAGTTGAGGACCTTTGAGTTAGTAATTTTTGACTTCCTGTTTTCCTGTATAAACATGATGTGACACTGAGGCAAATTTCTCTTAGCCACTCTTTTAAAAGGATAAAACAATAAATAAGCTTTGATAAAATCATTTAAAACTGAAAACCTAAAATGTTCAAACATTATGCCGAGGGTAGTTATTCAGAGGGCAAAATTAAACATACAGTCATGACTTTTATTAAAAATACCTCTTCAAAGTGGGAAAGACAAGAAAACATGGCATTAAAGGAAATAAATATGCATTGTAAAGGCTAGTGGCCTAAATTTGCCTATTAGAATAGTCCTCAATCATGCAAATGTTTAAAACACCTGGAGCTGTGACAGGCAAGCCAAAAAACAGATCAAGGTTTATCTTGTCACCACAGTGAAAAGGATAGCAAAGAAGCTCTCTATTAAAGAACTGCAGCAATGAGTGATACCGTATAGTCAACAGGTCTCCATAGCAACTATCCTTTTTACTTCATTTTTTAATAACAAGAGATGTAGTGGCTACTTACTGCAAATAGAAAAAAAAATAACTCCACAAGTGCATCCAGGTTGTGTCCAATAAAATTGTTTTCAAATCACAATGCAATTCTATATTTGGTTTAAAATATGTAAGGCAGTAAATTCATGCCTGTGGTCTTTCTAAGCAGAATGTGTTTAATGTGGGTCGCATCCATATGCAGCCTCACTTCCCCACCTCCAACTCTGAAAATTATAAAGAAGAAAAAAACTGTCTTCCTTGACTGACCACAGCATCTCCTAACCAAAGCATCTCCTAACCAACTATGTTTGAGGTCAAAGTTCATTATGTCCCCTTGGCAACACCACAGCAACTAGAAACAACGGTGTCTAGACAGGTCATGATGCCCCCTCCCTTTCCCCAGGAGTGCCAATACCCCCTCCCCTCCATTCCTGGCTCTTTCCGGAAGGAGGTGTCAGTGGCAGCCAAGTACAGGGTAAACAGGGCATGGTGTAGGGGTGGGGGGTGGCCTTTGGCCCGCATGGGGTCGCATCAGCACCTCCACCCTCCATTGATCAAAGATGAGGATCCTCCTCACCAGGACCTTGGTCAAAAGAAGGCAGGGTTGGGAGATGAACCCTGCATTTCTGTAATCTAGACGTGTCCAGGGCCAATTGTCTCCTTTCACGGCCCAAAATGGACCCTTCCGGTGCTGCTGATTACATTAGGGAGGACAACCTTTTTTTCACACAGGGGCTCCCAGACAAAGAGGCTCTTCCATGCTCCTCGCCATCTGGTCCCCAAAATAACAGAAAAGGTCCCAGAAAAGAAAAGAAAAAGGAAAGGGGGAAAAAAGAGCCCAGCAAGCACACAGCTTTAACTGAAAGAAACGCTGTTTGAATAGATGGGATGGCTGGACAGTTAAGCAAACATACAGTAAAGCCTCATGTTTAAGCGGAGATTGGAAGCCAATCTACATCAGCAAATAAAGCAGCATACGTGGGCTCCGATAAGTAGGTCTGTAAACAGAGTGATGTGCCACCGACACACACAAATACCACTGCCACGAAAGTGTAGAGTCTTCATCAGCTTATAGTGAGCTGTGGTACAGTACCAGTATTGGTTTTTACACAAATGGCACCCTGGGTAAAAACCCTCTTTCACAAATTTGGATGAGATTATATTTTATCAGTAAAAGTTTTAGAAAAAAAGACCTTTTTTGCAAATAATTTGTAATGAGTGTAAAACGGGTTTAAATTGTCGAAATATTGTGCTTTCCATTAAAACAAAGAATTGAAAGTGGGTTTTTTTTGTTTTCTAAAAAATAAAAAAGTTTGAAAATATCAAAGTTTTATTTTAAAGAATCTCTGCAATGTGTAATAATCCACTTAGCCACCTAAATACTTTTAGATTTTAAACTAAAGTGAAACTGGCATTTATAAGATAAAGGGCCATTTAGATTAAAGGAAAACCTCACTAACTACACATCTTGTGCGCAAATTAAAGTGATCATGACATTCGAAATCCAAACCAACTTCAGCATTATTAACCAGCCAAAGTGTGTCAGAGTATTCTCAGCACAGAGTATCTTCTTACACTCAGGTCAAAAATTAAGCAATAAGGAGTAAAAGATATTGAATTACGTCAAATATAAGAAGGTTAGAAATGTTTGATACACGTAAAGCAATAAAAAAAAGTATGTGAATAATTTGTGACACCCTCTGTAGTTTGGCACCCTGGGCATATTATAAAATGTCACTAAATAAACTTTATATTTATTATCGAATTATATTCAATTATATTCAATAAATTAGAACATGCCTTCCAATGAGCTTCATTTGTCAGCTTAAAATTACTGTTTAAGCCGTATTAAAAATGTTTTTTATTGGTCTGATGTAATAATTCTAATCTTAGCTATCAGCATAGTTACCAGAAATAAAGGCTTAGAAACATCAGCATGTGTAATTAATCTATATATGTGTTTCTCTAAAAACAAACAAAAAATAACTTTTAAATGATATCCTAATTTACTGAATATGACTGTGTACAACAGAAACGATGTCAAAAGCACAAAAATATTTCCCAAAATTTTTGGCACAATAAAATGAATAGAAATTTGATTCAATATTTGGTTGCCCCCTCACCACAGGGCGCCCTGGGTGGTGAGCCTTATCAATGATTTGAAAAACTGATGTGGTATCTTTCTAACTTGACCAGTGCTAGTAGATGTAAGATGTAAACAGTGCTAAAAAAACATCTGGAAAAAAGAATTAAGAAGTGAAATGAAACAAATCGGAAAGTTTTAATATGTAGTAGATTTTGAAAAGTTCAGAGTTCCAACTAATTGATTGTCGACTGACTTGCAACATTAATTACTCTTGCTAGGGCCATCAGTTTGCGATTAATAACTCTGCTTTTAAGTAATTTTTCTTTAGTTGCAACACCTTTAACCTGATTTAACCCCTAATGCTCAATGTGCTATTTGACCTATGAAGCAGATAATGCCAGCATCAAAACTCCATAAAGTAGAAGTGTTCAGCAAAAAAAGTCAACATTTTAATATAAATTGGCATAAAAATGTATCTTCAGATAAAAGAAAAAATGTCTCCGTGTAAACTTCCAGACTTATTTAGGTTTCATTTTTGCTGTTCTAACATGAGATCATTCTGAAGCACCTTCATTTTTTAACAGGAGTTTAAAAATTATTCATCTTTGAAACCGACAACCTGATGACTCCCCACTGCCCTCTTTTGAAGATTATGTCCAATTTAAAATCCTGCACATCTTTGTTGAGTGTAATAATGTGCTCTGCTCACTTCACTAACCTCCTTAAAAAGACGTTCATGTTCAACATGCAGTCACTGCAGGTATGATACTCTGAGTTATATTGTCACCCAAATATATAACCTGGGATTTTTGAAGCTTTATTTAGCTAATGCTTGATTATGTGCTCTGCTGTGCATGGCCTGTTTTTTTCTCTCAGTTTGAGCTCAAAAGAGAATAAACAACCTCATTAGTGGCAGAGGTGATGCTGCCCTTGTTCTTGAATGGTTTTGTTGGAAAAAAAGATAGATGTGCAGCATTGGTGAGGAAACTTGCTTCAGATAACTGCAAGTGTGATTTTGTTTTATAATTGTGCTGTTCTAAAAACAATAATTTGTTGGACTCCAAAAGATTTGCAAAACTTAATATTTAATTGCCAATGGCTAGTCCTAAAATGATCTATTTTAGTCATACTTACACATGCACCCAGCAAGATTATCGTTCTAACTTATCACCAACTCTTTAAAGAATGCACTTATTTAAGGTTTAAGATTTCAAAATGAGACGAAGAATTTGAGAAATTCACTTTGCAGGAACAAAACATGTAAATTATTAAGATACTTGCATGTTTTGTAGATGAGAAACTCCTAGAATATCTACAGTGAAAACAGACAAAACTTTGACAAAGTTATTTTTATCAACGCTTCAAAACAGAATGAAAAATTAGAAACTCTACATTTTTAATACATTTCGTAACATCTTTTCTTAAGTTGTTTTACTTTTATCTCAAAACTAAAATTTAAGAATTAAAGCACCCTCCACTTTTATTGATATTCGCAGTAAAGATGTAAAAAAAAGCCTTGAAATAAATGTATATTTTATTGCAGAAGTATGATTTTACACTGAAAAATTTAGAATAATCCAACCATTAATTTGAGTACATTTAAACAGTGGAACAAAAAAAATCACTTCTTATGAAATAATAATTTTCAACAAAAGTCAATGGTCTCCCCCCTTGTTTTGGTGCCTCTAACAACTGATATAAGATGAGTAACAAGCATTTTTTAATGTATGGTATTTTAAGGTAATATGATGAGAAAGGTAGAAGTAAAGAAAAAAAAACAAGTCTCTCTCACAACATTTCTCAATTAAAAAATGTAACTTAAAAATCTGTAAATTGCTCAAAAAAAATCAGTAAAAATTGGATGCTCTTTAAGAAAATCTCCTACATGCTACATTATCAGCACAGAGTCCAAAATGGTCACACACAGCACATTTCTGCAAGGTAGTTAGAAAAAAAAAATCAATGAAATAAACTGACTTTGGGCTTTTTTGACAGCTATACCCTGGGTGTAACGGAAATTAGTGTCAGTGACTTAAAAGACCTGCATGAACACATGACAACAAGCTTCTCCCTGCTGTAACTGCAGCAGCATTCTGATGTGTTCATCTGTTTACAGAGGAAGCAGTTTTCTAGCCTAATGATATGCAAAACAAAAAACGAATCAAGGCTTCTATTTCATGACATAAAGTAGTCCAAAAAATGCCTGGATTCATAAATCTCCATTCAAGCTACATTTTCTTCTCTATAAGCATGACTTGGACATGCCTTTGCGTGATGCAAGTGTTTTGATACCGCACATTTTTGCGTACTATCATACCCTCATAAAAAATTAAACACATTTCATTTTTTCGGGTGGTTTAGTGATTTGTGTTGCAATTACTGCCAAAAACAGCAAGACAAAAGTTCAATACAGCAAAGATGTGCATAAAATGACCGACTAGCAAGGGTAAAAAAAATATTTACGTCTAGGTGCACAAAAAACCTTTAAATATATACATCTTTTATTGCATCAACATAGTTTCATAAAAAAGGGAGGTAGATTTGAGAGCTTTGGAGACTTTTTTAACTTTCATCACCATCCTTTTCAAAGTGCTTCATGGTAGGATCAACTTGAGTAATTTTCTCATCTGGTTCAAAATAGTTCTAGTTGATTTAACATGTTTCATTATTGCTCTGATTAGACAGTATAAGGATAAGTAAATACTTTTTTTCATATATCTTGACATAAACATTAACACACATCCATCCTAGATGAGTGTTATGTTCTCTAATCTTACCCATTTTGAAAAGTGGCTAATTAAAATGAATGTCTCCAAAACCAAGAAACAGGATCTCACACATGACTAATTAATGGTTCAATTAAAAAAAAGGAAAGCATAATTAAAGAAAAATACTATTGATGCATTTACTTTGTAGGAACAGTTTGTTTTAACACTTGTTGTTTGGTGGAACGTTTTCTTTTAATGCAGAATCTTTTGAGTAAATCAATAAATGTACTCAAACTAAAGATTGGATTTTCAATTTTTTTAGGAATAATAATGCCGCTGCAGCAAAATATTATTTTGTTTGATGCAAATATGTTATTTGACTTGACATTAAAAAAATAGTTCAGAAAATTAACCCTCTGTGTCACATTCTCTATCCTGCAGAGAAAGAGGAAGTCATGGATTACTTATTGAAATTTATTCTATACTGCCTATGACCAAATTAGAATGGTAAAGAATAAAATACATAATTATCTTATTTTACAGAAATAGTTAGAGGTGCCACCAGTTTAAATGATTATTCCATTTTACATTGTTTGATTCACTTTTATCAAGGGTAGACATGGACATTTATCAGTAAAAGATGATATTAACGTTTTAAAAGAGTAACCGTTTTAAATCCTTTTAATGATTTTTAATAAAAGGCACCAGAGAAACTGCATGGATCATCGAGTAGCCGATGCATGGCATTGATAGTCTCCTACCTGACTGATACTCAGCTGACTGAAAGAAAGCTGCAAAATGTTCCCCCATGTTGGAAAAAAGACAAATGCAGTTTTTTGGAAACATTAATAATAAGACAGAAAATCCCAAGAAAACTAAAGGAGGACCAGGAATCACTCATATGAAGGTAAGACTGATGTCAAGTTACAGTTTCATGTTTGTTAAACAGCTGACTGTATGTTGGTTCTGATACTCTATAATGAGCAGAATGTCAAAATATGACATTCTGATTATATTCTGAGCAATGATTGTTCTAATATATATCAAACTAACAACCAACATAACATTTTGACAACATTAACATGTAACATTCTATTTCACCATATCACTGTACTATTTTATTTTAACATCAGTGAGAATAATGGTTGTTTTTTTTCTGTTTTAAAGAAAACACATAATAAATACTGTTTCAAATGGTATATAATATGAGCATAACAAATTCCATTGAGCTTTCTGTGCCTTTGCACCATTTAAAAGTAAAACATAGTTCTCTACGTACTCAGGCGACTGTCCTGTTTTGAAATTCATTAAATGTTTTGCATGTTTTTCTTCTGTTTGAATAAAACAAAGTGGCAGTTTAAACATATTTGGTGCAGTTCCAGCCAAAAATGAAGCAAACCCAAGCACTGGCATCTAGTACTTTCACAACAATACATCTGGGATATAGTCCCACACTCTTCTAAAATGCCCCCCAAAAAACCCACACATTTTTAAATTTGCACGGAAAGGATTTACAAGAAGCACAAAAGCTCCTCCTGCAGATCAGAATAAAGATGAATACCTCCAAATTAATCACACAGCAGAATAAAATCTTCAAAACAAAGATCCCTTCCACCTATTTCTCTCTTTGTTGTCATCTCACTGAAGAGTTCCCCCACTTTTTACTGTCAATGTGTCATTCTTCAGGCAATCTCTCAATCATTTCTATTCAGCTTTTCATCACTTATTTCCTTTTATTTCCTTAGTTAAAGCTAATCTAGTGAACAATAAGTATCTAAAGTCCAACCCACCAAGGAGACATTGCACATATGTGTGGTGGGGGTTGCACAGAAGTGAGTGCGACATCTAAAGAGGGCAGGTGGTGCCAGTCGAGTGAAGTACTTCAGTGCAGTCCCAGTATGTAATGTCTGAACTACATAATTAGATATTTTTCCTTGGCGATCTTCAAATTATGTCATCAGGACTTATGGAGAACTCATTAGTCAGTGTAGCAAACAAACTGGAAATAGCTCTCAATCCTTTGGAGACATGCAAAACGTATTCCAGGGAGGAAATGGAATCGCTGTGTGAAACCAACAAGAACCAACATGACACCTGGCGTTTTACAGCTCAGAGTGGTTTGTTGCACGCTGCTAAGCACAATGGTGAGGAGTGCTTCTTAATTGTACAGGTTTGAGTTTACTCACAAATATCACATACGGCTGTCCAGAAAATGCTACAACCACTACTGTTTTCTTTTGTTAACTAAATTTGCTTTAAAAAATTAAGGAAAGAAAAAAAAATTTGTTCTGTTTCAATATAAATTTTAACACCTATTATCTTTTACAGTGTACAAATATTAGCAATTTCAGAAATGGAACATTAATATGATGATTTTCAGCAGAACTACTTGAAGAAATAAAAGTAATTTCATTCTGGTAAAGATGTTGCCCCACATAGAAATACATTTCCATAGGAACAAAAATGTGTAAGATGAACACCTTTTAAAAAAAAACTACAGAACACCATCCATCCATCCATTTTCCTACACCCTTGTCCCTTACTGGGGTCGGGAGGGTTGCTGGTGCCTATCTCCAGCTGTCATTTCGGGCGAGAGGCGGGGTCACCCTGGCCAGGTCTCCAGTCTGTCGCAGGGCAACACAGAGACAGACAGGACAAACAAACATGCACACACACACTCACACCTAGGGACAATTTAGAGAGGCCAATTAACCTGACAGTCATGTTTTTGGTTTGTGGGAGGAAGCCGGAGTACCCGGAGAGAACACGCATGCACAGGGAGAACATGCAAACTCCATGCAGAAAGACCAGGGCCAGGAATCGAACCCAGAACTTTCTTGCTGCAAGGCAACAGTTCTACCAGCCCAATACAGAACACATTTATTTTATTTTATGTTGCATCTTCAAACAGATGTTGAAAAGAATTGCTCCCTCTATCACGCAGTTGATAACAGAATTTTACATATATTGTACAATTAGGTTAGAGCCTTGATGTAATGCATTAATTTTGTTTAATTAAAGCAAAAAAAAAAACCCACAATATTAATTGCAATATGTTTTGCAAAGGTTGTGGTCAGAAACTGTATTTGTGCATTTCTTTCTGTAAAGCATGATTCTCAATAAACAGCGATGGACGACAAAGCCACATCTCCTGGATCACTGGGGATTAATTTCTGCTTCAAGAAGTAACTGTAAAAAAACTATTGTTTTTTCCAGCAACTAGAACATTGTTGTGTTCTAGTTGTGTTAAACAGAGCTGCCCTAAAATACTATCTCAATGCATAACATGTTGTAGTCCACAGTTTACACAGTAAGCTGGCCATTATCCACAGTGGAACTTGTCTTGTACTGACATTGCCTGAAAGCCACTCAGCATTGAGGAAGCCATTATTCCAAGGGACAAATAAAAAAGCCAAACTGTCGTTTGCAAATACACACAGACACAAAGACCTTCATTTTTGGAGACACATCCTTTGGTCTGATGGAACTAAAGGGGAATGACCAAAATGACCATCATTAAATCTGTAAGAAAAATGGGAGATATTGAAGGAACATCTAAAGACATCAGCCAGGAAGTTAAAGCTCCAATTCAGATTGGTTTTCCAAATGGCATAAGCATACTGCCTATGAAAACACAAGGACAACAAAGTTAGTCTCTAATCTAATACAAATCTGACTAAGAGGAATGAAAGAAGAATTTATTCTCATATTAAGTTATATTTAATCAAGAACAGTAACTGCAAAAACACGACAGCTAAACAAAAACACTAAGAAGAGTGGAATCCAATAGAAACTGGACTCTTGTCTAAAGTTATTTTTTTGAAGGAGGTAAGGTATGCATTTTTAGACAAGCTGACACCGAGATGGAGGCCATTAAAATGCTGCTTTGGGGTTGGTGCTGGAATCAGTTTTACAGCTAACACAGCTATGTTCCTATCTATGTCCCATTTAAAACTTCACAACAATATTTGAGGTCCTTTCCTGTTATGCTTTTCAAATGTTAAACTCAGAGGTATGCTTTTGTAAACTGACATTTTGTAAAATGACAAAGTCTAGCCACGTGTAACTCTGTCATCAAACCACTAAACAACAGGTGACTTTTTTCTATTGCTTCCTTCCCTGTATCTACTTTTATTACAGTTCTGCACTTTGAGATCATACTTGGGTTTAGTTATGTGTTTGCTTTAAGCTGAGGATCTTAACTCATCGTTGTGTTATCCAGTTCCAGGGTTTGGCACCAACCAGAGAACAATTTTATAAAGGCCAATCAACCTAAGAGTCATGTTTTTGGACCACAGGAGGAAGTCAGAGTACCCAGAGAGAAACTACACATGCATGCAGAAAGAGCCAAGGCTAAATTCCTTAAACTCACAAAAGAAGAAGAAAAATATACTCTAAAAAATTGTCTTGTTGAGTTTATTGTATTCTTATAGTACAAGATGTTGATTTAAAACACGGAATACAGCAAATCTCCTCCTCATAAAAATATGAGTCATTGTTGTGATGATAGTTTTCTGATGTTCATATTAAAGCAATTCAGCTAAACTGAGCTACAAAAGATAAACTCTGCATAAAATACATCAATATACAATAAGGAATACAGCAATTTGCTCTGGATGCAACGTACTAAATGTTAAAAGTGATCAAGAAGATTTTGATCGATATTAAATATAAGCCATAAGTTTAATGCAAGAATCACGGACATTTCACACTTTATGAAAAACTCCAAGTACAGATCTCCTGGGAAGTTCCTTTCCAGCAAAAGAGCAGAAATGACAACATTCTTCTCTTTCTGGAATTATCTATACCCAATTAACATTTCTAAACAATTAAATAACAGTCATTGGACACCACATAAGAAAAGGTTTAGCCCAGAGGATATTTCGAGAGAAAACTTTGAGAACATGCAATCCAGTGCAGCAAAAAAATAATTTTTACACAACCTGAGGAGAAAAAAAACAAATTTTTCAGTTCTTACAACAAATGTACAAGCATATGGTAGTCAAAATTAACAAAAAGAACACATATTTCTAAAAATAAGGTTGGCTAAAGGAAATTAGCAGCAAAAATCAAACAAAGACATTGGTTCAGTCAGCCATTATTCTAATTCGTCATGTGAGGCGTTCTGCTCTCTATGTTTGATATGTCATATAAATGCATGCATCAACAAAGTGAAACTTCAGAACTGTCGTAAGGCAGGGAAAGATAGAGCAAGAATTTAAGTTTGCGTCCAACTTATATTAGTTTAGCAACAGCGCTAAACTAGGATGCCCCAGTGCAGGTGTTAGACAATGTCTCACACCCAGTGCATTGCTGTTGTTGAAATGGAGAGCTTCTTAAGTGACAAACTGCATCATCGTAGACACACAATGGAGCATTACCACAATTCCTTCCTCAGTTCAGCTGTGAGACCATCATTTATAACCATCACTGCCGCCAAAAAGCTAAGTCTTTATAATGCTGCTGTTTTCTCATTTCATGCAAGTTCTCTATTTTTAAATAGACAACTCGCCGTATACAACAGAATATTTCTTTTTCTATTCTGTTCTATTCTATGACTAAACTGTTACATGTTGGTTAAGTCAGTCTTTATTTTTATTTATTGTGTCCAAAGTCCAGCAGAAAAATGCATAGCTGATGTGCTTATATGGGTCGTAATTTAAATGCATTTATCAACTACATAAAGCTTAATAAATGTCATAAACCCACTCACTGAGAAAGACTGAGAGAGAATTTAAGTGTACATTCAGCTTAAATTATCTTAGCAACAGCGCTAATGTTAAAGAAAAAGTGGGATGTTGTTCATTTTACTGCTTCACTATTTTGCACCTTCACAGTTTTGCTCATTGCACACACAACTCACTGGTGTAAAAACATCTACAGTATGTACTGTAAATATTTTTAATCTTATATTTGAGAAATTGATAAAGAATTCTTATTCATGATAAAAGTTTAAGGAAACAAATTCAAATAATTAATTTCAGTGTGCTTTTGCAGTGAAGCATAATTTCTATGCGGAAAAATTTATTTTTAAAAAATCTGCCCAACCTAAAAGGTATGCAAATTCTTACATACGTTTCTAAAGTGTTGGTAACAATGAACAACAGCTAAAACATTACTGAATAAATTTGTCTAGTTAAAGCTTGTGAGAACTGGTGTAACATCTGCACTTTGGAAATCACACCTTGTCCTCACTTTCAAAGTGACATGTGCTCTGACCTAAGAGTCTAAGAAAACATTTTAAGGAGGGTCATTAGTTACCAGTTAAAGACAATAATTGCCTATTGATGAAGATGAAAGGACTCTAAGGAAAACAATGTGGAAATGGGCTGCTACCATTCACATCACAGCTGGATTCCAGAGGTTAGAAGCTAAGTCCTGTTGCTAGTCTCAAAGGGCAAAACGCTGAGCACTGATAACTTCAGTGTGACTGTTTGGAAGCATAGCCACAGTTTTGGTGCACAAACATGAAAAATATCAATTTCACATTTGGCTTAACGCTTTCACACTTTGTGTCATTGACACCAAGAGGGAAGGACTGCGGAAGACAAAACACAGCTCCTGGATAAGGATCATGTTAATGCCTATCAATTAGGATCAAAAAGGGATTAACCAGCATGGTTGCAGCAGTGGGATGGGAGCCCATGCAAAGTCACTGAATGCTTGGGGTCGCACCCCCGACTTCATTAGGTCTGACCTTTCCATGCCATTGTGTGACAGCAGAGACCCTGCAGTCGATGGGTGCAGCCTGAGCCACCTTAGAGGGCTTTCTGAGTCGAATATGAGACACGCAAAGCTGGCTGTTTGAGATCAGTGAAATATGAAATATTCCCTTTCAAAGTCCAGGGAGACTTATTAGGTTACCGCAACTTAGTGCAGGTGGGTATTTACTCATCAAGCCCCCAAGCTTCTTGCAAAGAAAATCATTTTCTTTTCTCACCTTGGAGAGAAGTGAGATTTACTAATTAGTCATGGTGCAGCCTCCCCTGAACTATGATGTACCGCGGGGATGACGAGCTCAACTCTGCCGTGCTGTCTTAATTCACAAAAAAAGGTCAAATGGCTAAAGTGAAAGCAAGTATTCAAGGTGTGTTGGAATAAGCCCCAATTAAAGAAAAATGCAGGCAATACTGCCAATTCTCACAAGTCTGACTTTGATGGTAACTTTGAGCAAATCCCCTGAACTGGAGATATGTGTCAGGGGGGAGTTAATGCTCCTGTTAGAAACACATTTCAAATATTTCCTTCAGAATTAGAAAAAGTATAAGGACAACCCTAACTTCAGCATCAATGCTGACACTGTGCTTTCTTCATTAGAGACCCGTAAAAACTTCTTTTATGACGTAGTATTGAAATATTTATTGATTTCAGTTTTTTATAAGCATCTGATTAATTTTCATTATTTCCAATAACAACAGAATGTTTATTGTTATTTTACCAAAAAGGTTAGTCCGTCGATATGATTCTAGTCTACCTACGGCACTTTCCTTTTCCTATAAATGCTCTTTAAGTTTGGGATGTA
The DNA here is from genome assembly GCA_902982915.1 of Phalloptychus januarius. NCBI lineage: Eukaryota > Metazoa > Chordata > Actinopteri > Cyprinodontiformes > Poeciliidae > Phalloptychus > Phalloptychus januarius. Next base: position 6,454,953 of record CADWAE010000362.1, read on the forward strand.
ATGTTAATGTCTTGTGTAGCAATCTGGAACAAAACAAGGTCTATCAAACTTAGGTATTGACCAATTGTACTGTAGCTGTTAGTGAAGTATGAAAAAAAAAAATAAGTTATGGTTTCAAAACTAAACAACTACATTATTCTCTGATCATATTTTGCCCAGCTCTCTCCTTTTTTTGCTATGAGAAATGTATACGTTTTTTAAAATTCCTTTCAGTTTATGGTATTTACACCAAATAAGTGAAGACTGGACTAGCCCCTAAAGATATGTCTACCACATGTTTTTGTTCTAAAAATCTGATGGATTCTTATAATCTCTAATCAAATTAGAATATGAATTTATTCTACTGATTATATAAACCCATTAATCTAGTCATGATAATTAGTGAAGATATTGTGAGTAATTCTTGAGCTTTATAGATATTTTACATTTTATCAATTTTTTAAATACTTTTAACATCAGATGTAAAAATGTAATAGAGAGCAAAAACATCCAGGTTAAGTGTATCTATTCCAACCAAAACAAATAGTATCGTTTCATAAATTTTTAAAGAATTTTTTTGCGAGTCAAATTGTTTGTTAACTTTTTAAATCAATCTTTTATTGACAAAGCAAACTATCTATACATAGCATACAATTTATTGTGCTTGAAAGGAATACATTCTCCATGAAACACTACAGCTGAGTGATGGAAAATCGTATATTGTGTAGTCTTTCTTCATTTATAAGGCTTCACTCCAGTTACATCTTTTTACTTAGTAAATACCAAGATCTCAATAAAACCTAAAGACTTTTTAAAGTTAGCAAAAGTTTGTCTGAGGCAAGGAGAATATCTTGTTGAGAAGAAACATTGCAATGAACTGTGGTCTATCGGACTTTGCCAGCCTTCCTCGAGTCATTTTAATGCTTGTGGTTGGGCACGCTCCTTGTTAAAGTCAGGTCAGATTTGAAGATAAATGAGAATAGGGAGTATTTTGCTGAAGCTGTCACTGCTCAGTTTTTTGGCAAAGGGGAGCGGACATGCAACACGTGCACATCTGAAGAGTGGCAGGATCACAAACAGTGCAAAGACAGCAGGGCAAACACCCAACATTTAGACTGTTGACAGCAAAATCACTTACCTTTCCAAAAAGCTCAAAAATAGCAGATTACGATTGCACTATAATCAATGTAAGAGTGACATGCTCTAATTAATGTGGTCCTAATATTCATTAATTATTTTGCGGCTTCAGCAGAAAGACAGAACTTGTGGTTAACCAACAGTCAGATGTTGTTCAAGATGGCTTTAAGAAGCGGAAATTTTATTTAGAAAAATCCATCTGATAAAAAAACATTTTCAAACATAAACCGAGAGAAACGCTAAACACTGAATATTAGTTAAAAAAATATAAAAAAAAAAAAAAAACAGTTAAAAAATAACAGTGCTTTATTCTCTGCACATTTTTGTGCTCCAAACCAACCTAAATCCTAAATCGCGTCATGTTTTCAATAATTCAACATTAAAAAAAACACAAGCTGAAACTATAAAAATGCACTTGTTACAAAAGTCAAGAAATTGTATGTTTAATAAGGGAAAAGCTGATTAGTCTGACATTAAGCTATAAGTTGGGAACATGGAATTCCTGCATATGCATGAGCCCAAAAAATTAGCTTTTTCTCTCACTTTTTGCATGACTACAGAGAAGAGAATAAACTTGACGTTATGAACAGCCACTGTTGTGCTACGTGGCATCAGAACACAGTCTGGCTTTCATACAAAATCTTACCAGTGGACGATAACAAAAAGTCAGAAGGAGGGTCTCCTCAACCTCCACCTCACTCAGTTTAGCTCAACTAAATCACAGTCTACTGTACTTTCCACAAAATCTTGCTAAGGCCTCTTTTTACTTCAACGTACATTCCCAAAATAATACAACCTCGTTATCGTTCAAATCTTTAATTTGTAATTATTGCAACCTGACACATAAATAGCATCAGTTTGTCGCTGTGTTTTCTTTGAATTAAAAAAAATGTTTAATATGAATCTAATATTGTGTGAATTAAGTAATTAGATTTAAAATTAAAATAAATGCGTAAATATGAGTGCATAAATCTGTAAGCAAAAAAAATAATTAACCGTTAAACAATAAATATGGCAATATATCTTAAAATTTTATACTGGAATACTAAACAATGAATTATGCATTATGTTGTGTTTTGATAAATGACTTGCCATACATTTAAAATCTATTTTATTTATCATGTAAATAATTTTTTTAAATTCCGTTTTTATAAGTTAGTTGTTATTCAAAACTTAGCTACAGTTCAGGAAGGAGTTTTTTTATACTGATTTAGAAAACTCAAAATAAAAGAAAATTCACAGTGAAAATACTTTTCAAGATTTAAATGGCTTCTTTAAAAACACTTAATTTAATTAATTAACGTATAGCAAATATAATTTATGTAATGCAATTAGTAAAAAAATGGTGCATGGCATATATCATATAGCAATTGATTTCATTTTATAATTGCGGTACATAATAAGATTTGCATACTGCTTCAAAAATGTTTGAAACTTTAATTTCTACATATTTTAATTCATTGTATCAAATGTTGCATAGCTTGCGTAAGACATGTTTAAAATTCTGAAAATTCACAAAGGTTTTAATTATAACAGCGTAAAATAAACATAATTATTTGTGCTGTCGTCAAGAAAAATGTTATTTATTAAATATTAACCATATTTCTTTTAATGTATCCGTTCGTGCATAATGGTTTTTGAAATATCCTCTGATGAAAAGTTTGTGTGGTACATAAAAGTTGCAGGGTTTTCTTCAAGGACTTAGACTGCAAGTTCAGATTCTTCTTTCTTAAAAGCTCGAGTACAGTTTATCTCCACTGCCACGAAATAAAATGGACGCTGAAGGCTTTGAAATAAAGGCTAAGACCAACCCAGGGTCTCAGTTGTGCAGTTGTGGGCTCAAGCAAGTGGACCCAAGCTTTGCCAGACTGCCAAAAGAAATTCTGAAGTACACACAAGGTATTCATTTGAAATGTCCCATGACAGTGTCAGAGAAGACTGCGTCATCATGCAGCAAGAACTGCTGAGATAAACACGCCACCATTTCACCAGGCAGCGACTGTAGCTGCAGATGCTTTTCCAGAGGGCCGTGCTTTGAAACGTGCTCGGATTTAACTCTGTTCGCACTCAGAAATAGACCCAGAAAAATCCTTTCATTAAACCTCAGGAAGCATTAGAGCCAAGATGAAAGCCTGTTTTTCACCAGACATCGTCACGATGTTGGACCTCATGACCTCACTGTGGGTGGAGACAGCAAGCCAATAGAAAACAAGGGAGGATGCTTCGGAGTGCTTTTTGCATCAGCGTTTTCAACCAAGCCTCAAGTGAAAGTTACGAGTTTCATATCCATGATTATGTCATGAAGAGATAAAAAAAAATCATCCTTGATAGAAACCAATCACTGTTGAGAAGTGAGTGATGGCGACGGTGCTGATTAGCAAAATGTTCAGCTGTGTAGCATACAGAAACGGCATTGCAGTTCAAGAGCTCGACCTCTGTAAACACCGTTGTGTGCCGTGGAGTAATATTTCCCTCAGGCAATTATTCAATAGCTGTAGCGCCTTACAGACTTCCTAAAAATGGTTTACTCCTTTTTAAATTTACCTAAATGTGCTTTAATAAAAAGGTCAACGCAGATCTTACCATTTGTTGACAGGAAATCATAACTGTCAATGTCAGCGAGTCCAAAAAAAAACAAAAACATCAATCACCTGTGAGAATGAAGTGCTAGCAAACAAGTGAGACTGTGTAGAAGATTTGGCTGTAAGCACAAAAACAAACATTTTCAAATAAAATATATTTCGGTGTCATATTAGTGCTGAATAGTTTAAAACAATCTAAACTACATCTACCGACAGTCTGAAAAATAGAGAAACAAATTTCTATTTAAGGTCAGCTGCTTGTTTTCAGAATGAATTAAGTTTGATTTAATTTTAAAGTTTAAATTATAAGAAGGTTGCAAATGCTTCTTTCTGGCACAGATAATGTAGAACATGTATGCTAAGTAATTTTATTTTGAAGAGATGCATTTGTATAATTTATCATCTAAACACCAGCCGCATTTATCAAAGAAATTTTTACTTATTCATAATGTAGGTATAGGTTTACTTATGAAAGTATACGTTACACGTTTTGCAAAAACTATCTGCTGTGCATAATTTGTTCCCACGAAATTTTTTAATAATCCATGTTTGCCAATTTATCGCTGAAAACACAAAATTAATAGACGAGCCTGAAAATACCTCTACTTTCTACTTTTCTAAGAGAAACTCAGGACCTGTAAAAACTTCTGCATGTTTTCAAAGGCGGCTTCATGCCTCAGTAAACAACACAATCAGCAAGCACTCAGAAACCATTAAAGCAACCAGGACCACAAGAGATTAAAGGAGCTCCTGAGTATGCACTAAGTAGATGATAATGAAGAGATCTGTCCAGGCTGGTCAATGATATGGCAAACAGATAAACATCGCAGGCTCAGTGAGTGGATGTAACTTGTAATGTCAGACGGACGCTCGGAGCACTTTTTAAGCCAAAGTTAATTTCAGCTACTTGCACTACTCCCTCAGAAAAGAAAGTAGTAAAGAGAAAAAAAAACTTTCAACAGCAGGACAGGTTTTGTTTTTTGTTGTTGTTTAGTTTTAATGATTATACAAGCTATAAATAACATAATATATTGTATAATATAATTTTTTACAATGCATCAAGGTTTATATTTACTTTCACGAAACCTACTGTTGTATTCCTCTTTTTTTAAAAAAATACTGTACATTATTACTATAAATAAAAAACCTTTTCCTTAATCACCTACCTTCTAATAACAGAAGTTTTAAGTAGCAAATTAGTTAAAAATTAGACGAAATACACAAAAATACAGTGAAATTAATTATGTCCTGCTATGTAGTAAACTCTAGTAGGTCAGGATATTTTTCAGTAACCTTTAGCTATAGTTCTTAAAAATATCGGCTAAGTAATCAGAAAAATGTATGAATTATAAAATTAGCACTTATTGGCAACATTAAATTGTTTATTCTTACACACTTAAACAAGTATAATCATAGGCAGAGCTATTTATTGCAAGTCGTTAAAATAATAAACATAATAAAGGTAAAATTTCTTAAAACACTGGCTCTATGTGACATTACAATATTTAGACGCGTTTTTAAAAATCAAAAGTCAAGAGGATAACATGCAGTGTTTGTTTAGTGATTTTCTTAATAGTTTGATGTCCTGCAAGCCTCTTGCATGTACGTAGCAGACAAAATGGCTACCAAGCGTCTCAGATCTGCAGCACTCGATAAGCATGTGCAGGAAAATGTGACTGAGAACCAAATGAAAATAATAAAATTGTTCAGAGTTCAGTTAATTAATGCATGCAAACTGCTGAGAAGAAGAGAAAGTAGCCTCTAACTTCCAAACAAAAAAAAAATATTTCAGTCGGAAATATCGGTTCAAAAACGCAACCTCCCTATGGTGTCCACGTGCTCTTTATACCAATGCATTGCAATCCAGTGCAATCTAAACTTGCTGATTCACCATAAGTCTCATGTTTCTATTTTTTAATCCTATCTTTGATTGTACACGTCACGAATGCAGCATTAGAGCCTCAGCAGCCATCTTGCCAAAACAGAGCTGAGACGAGGAGGGAGGAACTGCCTGTCTGACTGAGTCATATGACTGCACAGTCTGCAGACAACTGCAGCGACCGGAAAAAAGTGTCTAGACAAGTCTAAGCTCATCTCAGACGAAGTGGACTAGCAGCATCTCACACAGATTAGTTTCAATTTTTCAAGAAATCAATGAATTCTGATTGTCTATCTAATTAAATTATTTAAAAAGTATTTTAAAAAATTGACTTATTTATGGTAATAATGAAGGCCATCATGCACATTGTTTAAACTAGGTGAGGTTACATCCAGTCTAGGGTTTCCAGGCTTCAGTAAACTCAACTTTATGATTACATTTTTTTTAACTTAATGCTCCAAATATTAGTTTTGGTTTCCAATGTGGACTTTGAGTGTTTAATCTTATCTAACTTAGTCCTACATGTTGTTTTATGGACAAGGGTACTCTGACGCTAAAATGACGATAAAATCTTGGGATGAATGAGAGACCTTGTAGGGAAGTTTTTGCGAGAAAAATAAGAAATATAGTAAGAAAAAATAACAGTTTCAATACAGGCTCCAAAATATGGTGCATTCATTATTTAAATGCTAAAGGCCTTGTGTAGTTTAGGCCAAATTTCTACACAACAGAGTATTATAGCTGCTCAACATATTGAATTTAAATTATTACTGCATTATCACATACCTGAAACATCATAATTAATTCACTTTCCCTATACAAGTGATAAATTTGACCAGTTAGATTCAGTTTCATTTGCACTGATGTCTTTCAAGGGCGGTAATATGGAATTTAATAAGTCTGATCCAATTCAACAATAATTTCATTCTTTCATAACATCTGTCTATCTATCTAATCTCTAAGGGAGAAAAAAATATCTATCACTAAGATTTATGCCAAAACAAACCTTTATGTGCTTTTACAGGCTGCTTCGTGCATGATGCACTCATCTTGAACTCCATGGGTGAGGAACAACTCCCTGCAGAGCATAAACAGACACAATAAAGGGAAGCATTTTTATAGAGTTCAAAATTCATGATGATGTAACAATTTAGGTGCATGTTGCGTAGGATAAATAGAAAACAGCTTTTTCGGGAAAAAGAAAAAATCCCCACTGCTTGGTGCTGTGGCTGAAAGGGTTAAAGTAAACGCACTGAAGCCAGGTTGTGCCCCTCAGGTGACTGCTGAGTAAACAGAGCTCGAGCGCGCGTGGAGTTAATCAAAAAGCCTCGCGTCAGCAAAGGTGCGTCACCTGCGCATCTTCCTGAAGTAGTGTGTGAATGAGGTCAAGTCCCCACAACAACACCGCTATTGTCTGGCATGAGTTGCACAAAATAATATGAACGCGAATGCGGTGCGAATTATTTTTTAACAGCACAAATGAATGGGACTATCTCTTCTCCCACTCTGTTGCGTATGTAAGCAGAGGAAGGTGTTGGAGAAAAAGCGTTAAAAAAATACGAAAAGCACTGCTGTAATGCTGCAGCATCCGCTCTGTTAGGCTGCTTGCACTTCAGGGTTTGCCTTAACCTACCTGGGCACAAGGAGCTGTCTGCCTGCTGATGGATTGCAGAAGAGGGGTGAAAAACTTTGGTTTTTTTGTTTTCTAAAGAAGAAAAATAAACATTTCGTCAATGCGTGGCGACTCAAGGCGAAGCGACGTCTGAGGAGGAGCGCAAAGATCCAAATTTCCCAGCAGGCGGCTTCCTTGTAGATGCACAGAGACCCGTAAAACTCCATTTCCAAATTTATCAATTTGAGACAGACTCCAGACAGTCTCCTAACGGTTGTGTGCTTGGTCCCCTCTCACGCGCGTGCACGCCAATGGCGCGGGAAACGCCGGCGATGACAGATCTTCCCCGAAAGGACAGCCCGCGCGACCAATAGCGATAGGGGTTATGAGATGGGGAGCCAATCAGAATGGGATATCAGCGTGACGTCCCGCCCTTCATCCTCCTCCTCGCCCGTCTGTTGACAGTGAGTGCGCTGAATAAAACAACAGTCTGAGTCAAGCAGTTCATTGCACATAGATCTGGGTCACTGACTGCAGCTTATTCACTTTGGGAAAAAGGGAGCGGGTGCATGACTGAATGTGTTACAGAGAAATTATATCATGTTTAATTAACAAAGTCATCTTTATACAATTAGTTTTATTACTCGAGAAAGACAGACACAGCGCCTTAGAAAGTTTTCACAACCCTTAAATTTTTAAATACGAATTGACATTTACATGATCGACCAACACCAATATGACATAGTAAAAAGACAAGAACAGTTTCCCCATTAATATATGTATGAATCCTTTCTGCAAAACGCAGTATTTTGCTTGTCGTTCAATCAAGAATTTCAGGTATTGTCTCATCAAGCCAGAACACCTTCTTCAACATCCTTGGTGTGTCTTGGCTTGTGGCAAACATGGATTATGGCATTCTACAATGGTTTTCTTCTCAGCACTCTTCCATTAAGGCAAGCTTTATGGCCTAAATCATAATTGTTATTCTGACAGGTTTTCACCTCTAAATTGTTGATCTCTGTCACCATGGTTCTTGATGTGGTATGTTTAAAGTTTATACTTTTTCCATTTTTAGGATGAATGATGCTCACCCCACTTTTTAGGATTTCTATTTGTAAAAGACAATTAAAAACTTTGAATCATTTACCTTCCAACTCACAAGTGTGAACTACTTTATGTGGGCCTGTCGCAAAAAATCTGGTAACAAATTAGTTTGACGTTTGTGATTCTAATGTGGCAACAATACACTTCAAGAGCTGTGCAGAGTTTTTCTGAGGGTAAATTAGGAGTAAATTCTGCAGATTAGAATGAGTGGTAATGTCATGGTTGCACAGGGTTGGTACATATATTTTGGGCACATCAAAGGCCTTCTAAATTCCTTCTGCTGTGCATCTTTCACTGTTAATCTACAAGTGAACTGGTTCTGTCTCTCACCAAGTATCCATGTTTTTCAGAAACTATGGATTCATTCTTTGTTTCTGTCTTGGTTTGGTTTTGTGCCCTTGTCCAGGAGATGCTCAAAGTTTGGGATATAGTTTTACAACCCAATCCTAGTCAACTTCTCCACAACCTTTTCTCTGATATGGAAGCTGTTTTTGTTGTCTTCCTGATGCTGTTTGATCTCTAATGTTCTCGAACAAAGTTCTGAGGTATTCACAGAACAGATGGTTAATAATGAGATTTAATTTATTTAACTGAGGAGTGACTCTGAAGACAGTAGTGTGCTCATCGCATCTTTCTGATTTTTATTCGTAAGCATTTCTTACTATGTCACAGATAAGATAAGATATTGCTAGGTAGGTTTAGCAATATTTTCTGGCAGAGTTCACAGAGTTCTAATTTTCCATTTATGCTGGTGGGGCAACCTTTAACTTCTACCCATTTCGATAAGCGGCTACCCAAACGGTTTCATTCACAAAATTAATCTCTTGCAGGGACATTCCGGTCCCTTTCCTAAGCGTTAGTACCACTTTTTCTCAGGACAGCTGCTGATCCTCAAGAATTGACATCAAAAACTTTTGTATCGCACAAAACAACTTCCAAGTCGGCATATAAATTCTGTCAAAGTCTACACAAGGCGTACAGACAAGTTTGTTGTAAAGAAACCTCTGTCCTTTGGATGGGAAATAGCAAGTCTTGTCTCCTTCAGCTTTGTGCCCTTTAATTTGCATTGTTATGGAAAACCACTGGATTTGGACAGAGCACGAAATCATTGAGGTTACCATAATAGAGAGTGACAGCTCCTCCTTTTCAAATCTATTTGGAAGTAAAATCAAAATTCCTGGGGAAGAAAATCCAGGGGGCATAGAAATATATTTTAAAGCTTTGAAAACATATGTTTTAGGATGAGCAATATGAATTGCACCTGCAAAATTTAAAGTATTAACTAGTGAAAAACATTTCTTATGCCACAAAAATTAAACAACTCCTGACCTTTATTGCCTTTGTTATTGTTTGAAGATGGAAACAATATTTTTTATTCAATTCTTTAAATATCCATCTGTGTGGAATCTGTATCTTAATGTTTGAAAGAAAAAAATGTGTCCAGTCCAACTAGTCAATTAATATTCATAGACTGATTTTTTTTCTCTCTTTTTTTTTTTTTTACAGGGAAGTCCCTTAATACCTTCTCAAATTAAAAGTCTTGTGGCTGATCCTCTCCATTGTCCTGCCTTTTTAGATATTGACCTTGTGGCGCAACAAAATAGCCTTTCCTCACCGTAGGACCCTATTATGAGCCGATATAATGAGGCTTCAGTTCAAGTTCACTGCTCACCTCTGTTTGGTCTCTCTCAGGGTCTTTGTTGACGTTTGTCAGCCCAGAGGAATGTAGGGGCTAGAATTTGGCTGCAAAAGCCAATGGCAGACTCAGATCACAATTTTAACTCCTAGAATGACACACAAAAGGGGGAAATGTTTGCTGATTGAAAAACGGTTTCAACCTGTCAGACATGAAAATACATGGGGTAAACAAGTTGGCTTATTTAATTGGCATAATGTGACTGGAAAGTAAGAAAATATAATTTTTTACACTTTTCAGAGTGTTATAAACACATTTGAAACCATTTTATAAAAAAATGCATAAAACAACATCTTTTATGTTCAAGTGTGGAAGTAAGGCTTTTCCAATTTTATGCCAGTTAAGTGTACCAAAATCATTTTTAGGTTTTATTTACCAGAATTATAATTTTTTTTACTTTCTTCCACTTCAAATTTACACAAATATTTTGGTAAAACTGCATTTAAAACAGTAAAACCTGAAAAAGTGCAATTAAATCCAACTGGTTCGATTTAGTCACTCTGGCTTGGGATGAAATAATAATAATTTGCTGTGGAGAAAATTGAATATTTGACTTATGACAGAAATACATAAATTTTTCCAGTTGGTAAAGTCAAGAGTTTGACTCTTTTTACAGAACAAATGTGTTGGTTATTAAGTAGACAGTTAATACTCGATTAACACCATTTTAGGATCTCTGAAAACGTCACTTCACTGGATAGATCCATCTGTAGAAATAAGTTTTCCTAATCATCTATTATATGTTAGTGTATCTAAATCTAACAAAACTGGTTTGAGTTGTTTAAGTGACTAAAACATGAGACATCTGTCTAGGTACACAACACAGCCGAATGTCAGAGAAACTTTCAATCTCTCATGCATTTACGTAGGAATTACGTTTCTTTGGCGATACCTTTTTTGATGAGTGCAGCTTGCTTCAGTTGAAACATGGGACATAACTATGTTGAGTAGATTGTAGCACTAACATTGCTTATGTGAAAATATGAAAAAGGCATAGGATAGATTATGTTTTTTTATACAGCATATCAGATGTTTAGTGTCATTAAACTAAATTTACTTGGAATTACTGCAAAACAATTATAATCTCCTTAATTTAACAGAGCAAACCTACAGACCTGATACTTTATGGACTTGCAGACAGCACAGTCTTTTTCCAATTAAGATTCCTTAATTGGATAATATATATATATGACAATAATATATAAATAATATATAAAAGATGTTTACAGTCCTTTAGCCATTACTGTCCAATCCTAGTCACTAAATGCTTATAAACTCTGTGTCGTAGCTTGATTCTCGCTTCAGGACCATAATTATCATTCCTGTTGAGTGTGACACAAGAAGCATTAGAGAGATCAAATGGAAAGGCTTTAGGCACCTATTCTAGGGGCTTAGCTCATCATCAATTGTGATGGAGTGCTCTAAGGTGTTTTTTGATTTTTTATCATACACACCTTTTAAATGGTAAATGGACTAAACTTATATAGTGTTTTTCCAATCATTTTGGCCACTCGAAGCGCTAAAATGCTTCGAGTGAGTGTTACACTAGAGTCACACTCACCCATTTGCACACACATTCATTCACTGATTGGTAAGCAATTTGGGGTTAAGTGCCTTGCCCAAGGGCACATCGAGAAAGCTAGAACCGAACCTACAACCTTCCAATCACAAGACAACTATTCTACCCACAGAGCCACAGACGCACCCATACAGTGCCTTGCGAAAGCATCACATTTCATCTTATTACAGCCCCAAACCTCAAAGACACATTGGTAATTGTTACAGACCAAGCAAAAGTAGTTTCACTTCTGAGGTGGGATAATAATAATAAATAGTTTTGAAATAAACTGACAGGGAGAGTGCAAATCTGGTCTCATTGAAGAGGCAAGAAAGTGATTGTTGAAAGAAAGCCTTAAAATGTGCAAGGGTCATCCACAGCAACCATGTGGAAGAAGGACTTCTGGTAAATGAGAAAAAAGGTAACATTTTTGTCCCATATGAAAAAAGCTAATATTGCTTTCTCTTCACTATTATCCAAATTACCTTATGTTGGTCTATCACACAAAGCCATACAAGAATACACTGACATTGTGGTTGTAGCATAGAAAAGTGCGGTAAAAGTTCAAGGGTATGAATACTTCAAAAGTGCCTATAGGGCAATAGGGTGTTCATGTTGTATATGTTCACAGTAGTGAGACTGCAAAGCTTAATAAAACCATCATTTTTTCTATGTATTATTCATGCGCCTACATCTTATATTTTATAGATAAATAGTGTTCTATTCTGCAGACAGATCCTGCTATTCTTTCAGCTTCTCCAAGTGTGCTCTTGTCCTTCAGTATACAGATAGCATCATAAAACATGGTAACCCCAAAAGATATTCCATGTTTACAAAACTCATACAAATTATTTAGGGAAACTCAGATGTTTGAGTAGGAAAGAACGATGGGCCCACTGATGCAACTTTTTCAAATTGTGAGCTGCCCGGACCAGACTTTATCTTTCCTCTGGTTCTGTGAGAGGTGTTACATTTCTATCTACAGAAGTTAAGGATGATCTTATTTCTTGGTGTTTTTGGTTCTTGATAATATTGAATAATGTTAATCATTGATCTGTATTTCTGCCAGTGACAGCAATTTCAAAACAGAGAGAAAAACACTCTTTGAAGCAAAACAAAACTAGTCTCTCATCATCAATGTATTATATCTTTTTTTTGTTATGTAGCTTTTTTTTTAATGAATAGATATTGTAAGTTGCTTTTATTTGCTGGATTAAGTTTCAAGAAAAAAAGAAAAAGCAGATTGCATATGTGTGAACAGGAGAGTATTATGACCTGCATGATTTGTGTATTTCATGTCAGTTTGAGAACAGCTTATTAGACAATTAATACAAGTATAAATGTATAAAGAATAAAATGTATAATAAAATAAATAAAGTCAAACTTTTTCATGACTTATCTGAAGTTGGGTTGCAGAGGCAACAGGTCGAAGAGGGAAACCAAGAATTCAATTTCCAGAAATCCCATCCAGTTTGTTCTGTTGGATCCCAATGTGTTCCGATCAGCAGGGATATAAAGTTCTCCAGGAAGTTCTTGGTCTTCTGAGGGTTCTTCTCCCTATTTTGTAGTCATGAATTCACAACTTGCCATCTCTCTAACTCTCCTGCAAAAACATTCATTACTTTTAGATTTTTATCCGTTGTCACATTACAACCAAATTGTGTATTTTATGAATTTGATTGTTGTCATAGAGCAACATAAAGTAAAACTCACTTTATGTTAAATGAAAGAAAGAATGACATATTTTTGCCAACTTTGCACATCTTGAAACTGAAAGGAATAGCTGATTCTTCGTTGAAAAACAGCTGAAATTCAGTCAGATTAGATGTAAAGCATCTGACAACAAAATGTTTCGAGTCTCATTACAAATTATTTACTGGGTTTAGTTGCAGCCCCAAGTATTGTGTTCCCTCTAACAGTTTTTTTTCTTACATTACCTAATATTTAGCTCCAGACATTTTAACTTATCTTTGACTAGAATCCCGGCCCAGAGCCAGCCCACAACATACCACTATATGTCACTGTGTGGATGATGTGTTCAAGGTGATGCGTAGTTTGAGTTTCCCACCACACATAGTGGAAAAGTTGATTATGTTTTCATTTGATGGTCACACCTTAATTTAGTTGTTTCCGGTGTCTTCCACATAGCTTGTGAAACTTTAAACGAACAGTCTCAAACGTATTCTGAAGTGCATCCTGTATCCTGCAACTTACAGATGTGATTTTGTTTCAAGACACTTGATTTTAAATTATTTTGAATAATTCTAAATAATTAGGTCATTTGCAGGAGGAGTCTATTGAAGTCAATTCAGGTCTGCAGAACCAGGGATTCATTTACATGCCTGTGAAAACTGGAATTGAAAGCTCTGCTTTAAACAGAACTTCTTATGGCTTTGTTTTACCAGTGACTTTCTTAATCCCACTTTTCTTTAAATGAATATGTGTTTAGTGTGTACATCGGGTAATGCCAATGGCAATTAGCTTTTCTGGATTTCATTTAATAAAGGTGGCTGAATAAATATGCACACCACACGATTCAGACTTCTTTCTATTGGTAGAAAATGTTGAAAACCTTGTGTCATCTCCCATCAACTCACTGTTTTTACTAATCACATAATATCCCAGTAAGCATTACAAGTCTTGATAAGAGAAGAAGTATGAATTCTTCTGAAAAAATATTGAAAATATTCATCTAAATAAATAAACAAACACATAGGGTGGTTTGAGCATCCACGCCTCTGAGTTTCTTGGTTATTCTAAACAGTTTACACATATGGGCTTTAAAAATAGTAAATTAAAAATAAATTGTGCATCTATCCTAATGCAATAATGCAAAGTGTTCTTGTTACCGTTAGAAGTGCGTCCAGTGGGTCTATGCAGCAAAAAGATCGAAGGATCTGCTTGTCTCTCCACCCCCAATGCATCATCGCTGCAAAGCTCTCTCTGCCTTGTTTGTACCCTCGTCGTGGGGAGAGACTGCTACTGTATAGACGCTATTCCACACTACTTCGTTTTTAACTATCAGAATGTTCACGTTCTGAGTATTAAATGCACACACTGCTTCTGTAAATCGTAAGCGGTTGGGCTTTGCACAATGGCAGCCGACGCTCAAGGTGAGTATTTATTTTTCTTGACCTAAAAATGCTAAGTTAGCTGCAAGCTAACATGGCTAGCTAATGCTAATGGCAGCTTTGAAGGAGGCTGCAGCCAAGGTTGTAGGCCAGGCCGTGCTGTTGACCAGCGACGGAATGTAAAACACCAAAGATGTTTTACATTCGCCAATAAGAACATAGCAAGAAATGCGCCAATAAGAACATAACACAGCCAATTTTGTTAACATGATAATAATCAATTTAATAAACTACTTCATGTTGAGGCTAAGAGAACGAAACAATTACACGCAAGCTAGCACGTTAGCTAGCTTCTAAATTGGTGCACAACTTGTAAGAAAAATCTGTCAACTTTAGAATGGCTGATATAACCCCAAAGTAACGTGATGTTTAGTGGTTTAACATTTAGATTACTGTGTTATTTATTTTGTGTTATGTATTTGGCCTGTTTTCGTTTCATGTGTAGCCCGCTTTTAATATTGTACGACAGCTAACTTTACTTTCACAATGTTAGTTTACTTGATACCTTTGTCCCTAAATCAAACCCGGTTCAAAGGTGTTTCAGTTGGATAAAGAAGAACAACATCTTCACTGAAACCTCCTGTTGTTAGTTCCATCAGTGCAGTTCTGAACTCACCCAAAATAACATTAGTGTGCACATATAGATGCATTAATAATTGCAGACAGATTGTGCAGTATTTTTAAATAAACAAATTAATTAGTTAAATTTTGTATTAAGCTTGATGTTTAAAAACCATATAGACAAAAGAACTTACCAAGTGGTGAAATTTGACTTTATACAAGTAATGCACAGTGTTGTTTCCATTACTATTTCCATCTCATTACTGTTAGTGTATGTGATTGAAGGTTGTTTTGGTAAGTACCTCTATTTTAGGGTTGTGATTTAGTACAGTGTAAAAGAATAGGTATTCTTTCTTTTTGGCAAATGCACAATTATGAGAGAGATAATATTTCTTGTTAATGTCTTCAAAATCAGAAGCTAATAAAGTAAATAAGGAGGAAAAGCCCAGACGTTGATATCATGGTTTTTGAAAATTCTGGCAGGTTAACTGACACAGCTGAGTTACTTGGAGTCCGACCTGTGGATGTATTTTAACACCCGTAAGACACTGCTTTCTTTTTGGAAATGTTAGGAAAGAAACATAAAAAGCCAGATTTAAGTTTGCAAATGGACACAGAGATGCAAATGGCCTGATGATTCTAAAGTGCAACTGTTTGGTTATAAGGACCATGCTACACTTGTAGGATAAAATTGGATGCTGTAAGCCTAGGAACACCAATCCATCTGCGAAGTACGGGGTTATTTTGCTTCAGGAGAAACTGGTGCACTCTACAAAATAGATTACATTAGGAAATAATGTCATGTGGAAGCATTAAAGCAACATCTAAAGACATCAGTGTTTACAGGAAGTTACATCAGGAAGTTAAAACTCTTTTTCAGATTGATCTTCCAGATAGACAGTAACGTGAAGCATAAAAAAGTGGCTTAAGGACAACAAAGTTAATTCTTTGGCATAGCCATCACTTAGTCCTGATCTCAAGCCTATAGAGAAGTTGAGGGCAGATTTGAAAAGGTGCGTGTGTGTAAGTGGTTTAGTCTACAAATGTGACTCAGTTCCAGCAGTTCTGTCAGAAGGAATGGACCAAAACTCCAGCAAACTTGTGAGAAGTCAGTTCTAATGCAATCCCACCAAATGCTGAGGAAATGTATATACAAATCTTATCTTAAAGACATTAATAAAAAGGCTTGTCACAATAACAACTTTTGCTTGATGATAAATTGTCTCAGAAGTCATTGTGATAAATAATAATGTTGTTTTGAGAACATTTTCAAGTAAAATAATGATAATGGCATAATAATGCAAGAACGCATCCTCAAATATCAGTAAATACTAGAGAATAGTCTCAGAATTTGGAAAGGATATATTTCTGTGCCGGTCCCGCCTATATAGAGAATGAATGAATAAAAAAAGTTATGTTAATGCTGCTTTATTTTATTTTACATTTTTCAAATTGTATTATGCTTCTAGAACAAGAACTCAAATTGTGTAGTGAAGGACTCTTTTATACATGCTATTTTAAAAAAGTATATGAGTTCTTCATATTTATTTAAGTTTGCAGCTTTGATGGGTGTATTTTAACATATAAAACCTGACAGTGTTCAGCTTGAATAAATCATTCACTCACTAAAGAGATTTCTATGCATCTGAAATGCACTTAAATAAAATTCATGAAATAATAAATAGTTGATGTTGATCTGTATTGTCAATATAATTATTGAGGTAATTATATTTACCTCAAAAATATATTTTGGGGGGTTACTTAATGTGCTTCTCCTTAATCAGCTAGGCCAGTGTGTAAGAATTCAGCATTCCTGAACATTTTGTTTAGAATTATTTTAAGTGATCCCAGATGCACAGTATTAATACATTTTTAAGTTATGGTACTTGCAGTATTCTGACCTTTTTTTTGTGTTGTTGTTTTCTAATTTTTTAGATTTTTATGTTACAATTATGTTACAAAAGTTGTTGTTCTCAGTAAATTGGTATGTGTTTGCTACAACATTTAGGATTCGTACATCTGCAATACTCAGCTGTACCAATGCTCAGTTAGCCTGCGTGTGACTTCTTGCCATAGTTGCAGTTTTTAGACAGAATTAAATAAAGTCTTGAAGTCTTGAACCTAAAAAGTGAAACTTAAAACTTAAAGTACATTTAGGATTTGTGCTGAAATACTGTGGTGAAACTTGTCCCCATCTCATTAACCTATTTTTTAAAGTTTCCTGTCTCTTTCCTCTCTCTCTTCTAAATGTCTTTGGGGCATATATTAAAAGTTGCTTCAAGGGTGCTCATACACAGAAGTGTAAGCTAATTAAAGTTTGGTATTAAGTAGCTAAAACACATTAGCTAAAGACACTTCTACACTTGTAAATGTTATTCACAGGGTAGAAATTTCATCACAGAGCACAAAAGTCCTCATGGACCAGTTGCTGTGAAGAAAGAATGGCCAATCTTGCTGTGGATTTCTAATATCTGGCCCTCAACTTTGTAGCTCTTTATGCCTTGTGCCTCCAGCGATTCAGTTTTTATGGCCATCTTTGTAGATCTCAAATTAACATCAAAAGTTAGATTGTTTCTTGACGTTTTCCTTGTCAGACAAGCTGCCAGGATAATATTCTCAGTGTTAGTGTTGACAAAGATTGGAGTTACTCAACTCTACTATTCTTAGATATTGAGTATTAATAGACAATATCTTAAGTTGCAGTGCTTGACAATAATTGTGTATCTGTATTTTGTTTTAATTCATTGCTAGTAATTTTATGTGTTGCTGATAGAAGATTGTTTGCAGATTATATATTTTATGTTGCTGATTTGGTTGTTTATTAATTGAAACTTTCAAATAAAATCTTGTCTCTTATTGTTCCTTGATACTAAAGTAGCTCACTTGAATTAATAAATGAGAAAATATTATTGTTATCGAAAAACAATAAAATATTTAAACAGGTATAAGAGATGATCATATATTTTACTGCAGAACTGCAATTGGTGGTGTATTTATAAGACAAACTGTTTCTCTGTTGTAGACTTTGACTTTGATGAGTATGACAAACCTGGTGCTGAGCGTTCCCGCAGAAGAAGAGGTGGAGAAGATGCCCTGGAGAGGTAAAACCTCACATCAAAATGATCTTCCTTTCATACCTGTGACTTTGTTGGGAGCCAAAACTGTCTTAAAATATTTGAGACTTTGAATACTACTAATAACATTTGCTGCAAATACAAGCCTCCAAACATTAAACTTGCTTCGTGTTGCAAGCATACTTACTGTTAAATGTTATTTACCTACCATTCCTGCTTCATAGCAATTGCTTTTTCTGCAGGAGTTCCTTGTCTTTAGTAGAGGGACTCCAGTGATTACGATTCATAGATGTAAACAATCACGCTACTATGGTGACGCTAGAGCTTGTTTGCTGCATTTACCAATGCACAGCTACATATAGCATTTACCTTATTGTTTAGTCAAACAGAAACTTAAAAGTGTGCTTTTAATCTAATAAGTTAATGTTAAAAGTATGTTAGAAATATACGTGCCTGTTATACATATAGTTATGAAACATTAAAGATTTGTGCAGATGGTAAATTTAGACATTTTTCAAGGGGAATGCTTAACAGTATCAAAAAGAGATGTTGCCCAATGCTAATTTATAAAAATAAAACTATTATGTCATTGCTAATAGCTCATTAGACTAAAAAGGCTCAACTTCCTGCAAGGGTTATGTAAAAGGTCCTTTAAAACATAGTATTCTTTTCTGAATAAAATATAATCTTGCAGAGTGACAATATGGTTTTAGGTACAGTAAAAACGGTCTCTTAAAATGTTCACCTTTATGCTCCAGTTTATCTGAAAATCCAGCTGTCAAGTCATTGTTTTTGTGTCCTTCCAAATATCTAAAAGTCACTTACCTCTTGAGTTTGAAACAACTGAAAATTCAAACATAGAAATTGTTTAAGGGCAATTGTTTTAATCCTACAGTCCTCATGTATTAACATTTGGGGCAGCAAAATGACTTGAATCTTCAAGACACTAAGGAATGACTAATGCTCTGTATTAAAAAAAGAAGGCAGACTTAATTCTATCTGCATTACCCTTCTGTTTATTTGTTTATTTGACACTGCTCTTATGTTATATTGTCCAGTGATTTGGAAGAGGATTTGTTGGAGGAAGACTGGCTGTCTGCTAAAAAGGTAAGCGTAAACAAAAATGTTTGGGAGTCAGTTATTGTTTTATTTTGCAGCAGCAAAGCAAGCGAGTTTGAAGAGGATTTTGTGCTTACATCAGGAATATGACGTCCAAAACATTAGGCAATATTACTGTTGAAACCCTTGAGAATAGTTGTGAGGTTTGGACATGTAGCAGGTGGCTCCACCGCAGGGGGAACTGTTGATGTGAAACAGGACGAAATATAGTGGACAAAAAAGGCCGGTGTTGACCTGCCCAGATTGCCTTCACCACATGGGAATAAAGCATCCTCAGGGGTTGGAGGTGACCTGCCCCCACGCCTCTAACAAACACACATACTCCTAAAACAGGCAATTTTAACACGGGCTGAAAATGTCACATTAGAATGATGTTTTTTAACTCTATTTTAGAATCCTTCAGAAATGTCAGATGAAGAGCTAAATGATGATCTTCTTCAAAGTGACGACGAAGACCTGAACATGAGGTACATTTCCATAAAAGTTTCTAGATAATTTTTTAGCTCAGATTTAGCATTAGTGTTTACTTCTGTTTCTCTGACACTTTTGTCTAATAAAAATTTGATTTTTATTAATCTTATTGACATTTTTGTCTATGTAGCAACTAATTAAAACCGCTGATATCCCTCAAGATATTCAAAACATTTTCATGTAGTTTATTTCTTCAGTTTATTTCACATTTTGTATTTTGTTCTTCAACAAAGAACAAAATATAGGTAGAGCAATCTCACCGCAGATTCTTCAAACATATATACGATAGCACCCTTATTACTTTTTCAGTCATGACTGTAACTCTGGAGAAAAATGTATCTGTTTTGCTTAAAACCCTTTACTAAAATTAAATATTGGATGGTCTTTCCATGTAATTTATTAACTTTATTCACCAGTTTATGTCTTCTTTAAAAAGTATTATTTTATATTTAAAATTAGCTAGACAGATGTGCTTAAAGCAGAAAAAGATAAAGCTAATATTCAGGGCTTTGGCGATTCGTCTACGGTATGATGATGTTTTCGCCACTTTGCAAAATGTCCTGCCGATTAGCAGCCTGCATTGACGTGAAGGACAAACTCAAAGAAGAGAAAAGTAAATCCCTTATTCTGATGATTAATTGATTATTCAGATTATTATTTGGATAAAAAATTCTGCTGATTTTTCATTAGCCATTTAAGCTTTTTATAAAATACTGGAAATACATTAGAAGTGCCAAATATAGAAATAGTTCAATTTCTTTTTTAAATAAGAAATTAAACATTTTATGGCCTGAAATAAAATAACATAGCAATCCTTTGGCGAACGTTTGATCATTTGTGGCAAAGGATGCATCTGCAGATAAAAATAGTAACACTAACAACATATGAAAATCTCAACTTGCTCTGCTTGACTTTACATCAGTTGTTATTTCAGCAAACCCTTTTTACTGAGCCTGTATACTGCAGCTAACAATTACTCGATTACTAAATTAGCTGACGATTATTTCAATAATCATTTTGTCACGTTTAATAATTTCAGCTTTTGTTGAGGTGATTAACTTTCACCCAGCAGCTCTAATGTTGTTTTCTCTCTCAGTGGTCAACATGCTACATACAGCATGGGAGCTTCCTATGACCAGCAGGGCAACTTGCAGGAAGCAGACTACACAGATGATGTCGTGAACCTGGGTGCAGAGGGCTGCGAAGAGGAGGAGGCATACGCAGAATCCTACAACCAGGAGGACAACACAGAGATGTCTGAGAACCAAATGGATTACGCCGGAGAGCCAGCTGAGGGTGACGATGGCTACCAGTACGAAGTGCTAGACATCGACATCAACGAGCCATTAGACAGTGAATTTCAAGTGAGTTTTCACATTTGCTTATTTCTACTGTGTAAAGGTTCGCACGTACACACACAATCGCACCCACGAATTCTCCCACTCACATTTTCTCCCCACCTCTATTGTGTCCCAGAGATAATGTCTCGTCTTGGTAGAAGACGGAAAAAAAATCTATTCAGGAGACGGAGACATCTGTTGGCGTTTTTTGGGCAGAGGGCGATTAAAATCATTATCACCTCCTGCCAGCAAATTTCTCCGTCTTGTTGACAAAGTTTAGTTGACGGCTTGTTTGGCCGCTGTTGCCTTCGAATCCCGTTGCCATTGTGACCTTGGGCCGTGTATCTTTAGAGCAGCGAGAAACCTCTTTGTGTCGGGGAGATGTGCTGTCAATCGCCAGAGGTTAATGTGGGAAGCCCCCCCCCCCCTTCTGGCTTTTACACTGGATCTGATAAAGTCTCACACAGGTGAAAAGATTATTGACCTTCGTAAGGACACGCCATACAGTTTTCTAATGATTGATGTTAGTTTCTCTTTTATTCGTTTCCCTTTCCTCTTTAGCCAGACTAAGAGGATCAAAGATAAGGCCAGATCCATGTGCAAATGTCTGTTATGCTCCATTTAGCGTGGTGTGATTGTGTTTGGCACCTGACAGAGATATATTAGCCCACCTCCCCTTTCAAAACAAAGATAAGATGTCGACCTTCTTAGCCAAAGTGGCTGTCTCTTTTCAATCTAGGGGGATGTGTGGATATAAATGCGTATTTACAAGGTCACTAAACTGGTTGACCTTGACTCTTTGCTCACCCTGGTTTCATTGAGGATTACGTGGAATGGTCTAAATGATTAAGATGTTCTCCTCTCTTGGGAGAGTCACTCCATTTGTTTGCTTCTCCGCAAGTTTGTTTTTATGTTTTGCATTTATGTGTGTTCCAGTTGGGAGGTTAATCGGGTACAACAGAGAAACACTGTTGTGTAACCTGCAATCTGACCTTATTTACCAGCTAATGCTTGTTATTCTGAATCGCTTTACTAGCTCTGCTAGTAAGTGAATGACTTGTAGACTTTTGCCTCTGCAGCAGACTTGTTTATTTTGAATTTATAATAATAAATTGCAACGATTCAGAAGCCGAATGAAAGAGTTATGAAGATGAAAAGAGAAAAACTGATTTGTCATCCTGGAATGTTTTGCTTCCTTCGCTACGCAGTCGTGAACTTACAGTTCAGCCAATAACAGAGTGATTTGTGAGGAGTCAGTCAATGATATTTTCACCATCACTGAAGCAGGGAGGAGTGTTTTTATCTGTGCCCGCATTTCTGTATATCATGTCAAACATTTACATCTCATTGAATTTCAAATGCTGTCAGGAATAGTAATGAAGCCTTGCTCCCACTGTTATGGTAATGTGCCTTTGGAAAGGGTGGGGCTCCCTGGTGCCTTCCAAATCCTCACCATAACATTTTGGTCTCCATTCTCTTTTGTTTTGTTTTTTGTCTCTGTTGATGTAAAAATTGTATATATCTAAAATGCTAATCCCACATTAATTCAACAAACCTATATTTTTCTTAATTCACTCACCTCTTTTGCTTCTATTTATTTGTTTGTCGAGATGAAACTAGCAAGATGATTCTTGCTAGTTTCCTTCCAACAGAGAGAGGATATGATTTATTTACCAAGAATTTCTAAAATACAGCGGTACATTGTTGGTAGATGTCAGAGAACTGACACTTTCTTTGTGTATTTGCCTTTAAGAATGAGGAGTTCCAAAGATCCAATGGCAACGAAGCAGAAACGTCTCAGGAGGAAGACGCTGAGGAGGGAAGAGGAGAAGAGCAGCAAGAAGAGGACGCTACAGAGGAACCTCCAGTCTATGAGACAGAGGTGGGTCTGGACTGTAGTTAAATCTAAAACTACATAACACAGACTTCTCATTTGTGTGACTTTTCTCAATTTTGCCATCATTCCTTTTAACAAACTTGTATAAAAAGACTTAAATTTTTTATTGTACCTATTAGAGATAAAAGAAAATAATCAAAGGAGGAGTCAGAAATGAAAGTCTTTTCTAATTTACAGGGCAGTTTTTTTGCCCACACTCTTGCAAAATAAAACTGATTTGACCCTAAGAATAACAAAACATATCAGCATTTTTTAATTTTGCTTATATGTAATATTCTTTAATGGTATCAATAATATTGGTGTCATTCTGTTGTGGAAGGTCAAAGGAGATATTGCACCCATTATTACAGCAAAATATTTCCTTAACCTTTCTTTGTTTTCATGGTGCTAGTTGATGTTTTATAGACCAAAAATGCTGTAAGTTCTTTGAAATTATGCATTTCATGGAAAAAACAAACAATTTTTAGCACTTGACCTTTGTGTTATCAACCGGTCAGTTTACTGGTTCATCTGTGGATGTTTTTATGTTATTTTTAGCTAAGGTTTTCTCAGTAGGTGCTTTGTCAGGCTTAGACAGCCTCATGGGGCCCTGGAGCCTCAAGTTAAAGATCTCTGCTATGAAATTGACCTGTTTTTGATAAATGCAACTCTCTTCTGTGAAAGTCGTTATAATTTTTAAGAAAAATTTTTTTTACACTAAAAACTTGGATGGACCAAAGAATAATAACTCTGACATGAATTACTGTAATTGTAGCTGGGAAATTTTAAGTGGTTTACTTGTGTGTTTTTATTTTATATTAATGTAAATTTGCAGCAGAAAGTGGGTAGAGGGATATGGGGGGAAGACAATTCAGCACCCAGTTTCAGGAATCGAATCCTGGATGCTGCAGTAGCTCTACCTCTACACCACACACCCCCATGATATGTGTAATTTTAATGGTGGGCACTGTCTCCAGGGTGGGAATAAGACTCTTCTTGAGGACGAAACGCAGGAGGAATCTGATGAGGAGGACGAAGAAGGCGCAGAATCTGGCAGAATACGGTTTAAATCTGAGAGGAAGGACGGCGCTGTTGTGCGCCTGGCTGATTCTGGCAGTAAAAAAAGACACATCCCTGAAACTCTAGGTATGCTTTTTTGGTTTTCTTGATTATTTTTATGTAAAATTTATACTTTGCTCCCTGAAAGAGGAAGGCATGAATATTATGTTTCCACATGTCTCTAGAGCTTTCAGACAAGGCCAAGAAAGACTTGATGGAGTTTGAGGTGCAGGAGCGGCAGAAGAGACAAAACCGTCACGGAGGCCGAGGAAGAGGAGCAGGAATGGGAGGAGGGGGGCGAGGAGGCAGAGGAAGAGGAGGTTTCTCTGGCTTTGGAATGGCAGATTTTAGAGGAGGACAAAGAAGAAAAATGCATGACCAAATGCTGCCCCTGATGGGAAACATGAGCATACAGGTAAACTGGTGTACTTATCTGCCCAAATTCCACTTGGATTTTTTGAAGTGCATAGTGGAAAGTGTTCCTCAGTTAGAATAATTTACATAATATATACAAATTTATTGTGGCAGACCAAAACAAAGATGGGGTGTAGTTTTCAAGTGGATTGAAAATAATACATGGTTTTCAAAATGAACAGCGTGGCATATTCCTCTCAGTTATATCCTCCTGAGTCAGTTTTTTCTAGAAAGCACATTTTTGCACTTTGATCTGCAAGTGCAAGCCTCTTTTAGGGCCATTTTATATTACCTGGATATTGCATTACTTCCTTTTTATTCTACTTAATCAACTCGTGACATTTGTGATTATTTTCTACAAAATCTGCTCAAATGCAGGTTTAATACATTTAAATAATATCAACTATTTTCTGTATTGACCAGTCTAACCTCCAAATTATCAAGGTGTGAATCTATAATCATGTGCTCAGAAAGTAAACACTATTTTGAATAATAACATCAATACTTTAGTGGTAATGTAACGAGACATGATTTTTTGTTTGAAAGTTTTCTGATAAACCAAATTTTATACATAAAAATATGTCACATAGGCACATAAACATGGTTATACCATGTTGTAATAACACCAAATCAAACTTTGACACTAAGTACTCTTAATGTTTAATGTTATTTTCTGCATTTACACTTCAACAGAATAGCATAATTTTTTTTATTTGACTGTCATCTGTCTGATAGATCTTGTTTTAAAGTCTGTCCTACATGACACACCATACAGCTTCACAGGATAAAATATATGAACAGTTTCTAATCATCACAGCATCTCTCCAGTTTGATGTTTTTCTAATTTTAGTTTGACTTACTTATGACTACTTGTGGAAAATAGTTCTCCAAGAATTGTATTTTCTATAAATAACTCACCTGATTTTTCTCTTACACATATTCAGGGTAATATAGAAACTAAAAGAAAATCTGAACAATTGATGTCAGGCTTTTTGTTGTAACCCTAGCTGCTTAATATGCTGCAACGATGCCTCGTGTAAAGTAGTACACATAAACCAAACTGAAATGAATATCTTTTAAATAAATTTTTAAACAAAAGCCGTATAGATCTGTGGCGGTTCTTCAAACTTTAGCTCAAGGCTACAGGTAACAAAACAAACTGAGCTAAAGAGAACCCCTAAGGTTAAAGTAGTTCTCAAGGCTGCATTTAAACTCCAGCACTGCATTTTTTTAGGTTATATTAATTAATGATAATAAGCTGTAAAATTCCACACACAACACCGACACAGGGAATGAAAAATTAATGGCACATGGATGACATGCCAACACCACAAACATTTTGTTGTTTGCAGTTAATGAGGTCGTGCTTTTTGCGACGTCCTGTAATTGTCAGGTTTTTACCATTTGACTAACATGGTCAGTGGCATGTTTGTTTGTTTACTTGACCAATTATCAAAGATCAATTTGAAACAGCACTGAGCTGCACCGTTTGATTCCCCACCCAGCATTTAACAGTTGGTTAGTATATTTTTGTAAGTATAGATGTTCATGTTTGTGAATCATATTCACTGTAGCTCACTTGGAAAGTATCCACTAAGATATAAATACTCTTTAAATTAAGATTCTGCTGAACAGGTACACCTCATGTTGCAAATGAAATGGTGTCATTCTTCATGGAGGATATGTGTTTTGACAGCTTGTCTCGTTTTCTTATATTTTCCAATTAACAGCCGTCCTCTCGAATGCCTTCCCCACATCAGCAGCATCTGCAGTCCCATCAGCACCACCCTTCACGTCCAAGGGGACCACTTCCCTTCCAGGAGCACGGGCGCCCCATTCCCCAGCAGGCTCTTCAGCCGCTGCTCCCCTCTCACCTGGCTCATCGCTCCCCACCGCTGCGACCCCAGCTGGAACCACCCCCGCCTCGAATGATGAGTTCCCCGCCGCCTAGTTTCCCTCAGCATCACCAGCAGCAGCCCACTCAACCCAAAAACATCCACATTAACCCCCACTTCAGAGGACCTGCTCAGTCCTCTGTACAAAGTAAGTTATCATATCAAATTCATTGTCTCAATAATGACTTTTTATTTTGACATGAGTTGTCTTGGTTTCTTATATTTAATTGCTTGAGTTGTTATTTTTTTACTGGTGAGAAAAAAAAGGAAGGAGATCCATTATTATTAATTATCCCAGTAATTCTGCGCTCCATATATCCCTGTTCTTCCCCAGGAGTATCGAGAATAAAGCCATAGTAAGCCATGTTTGCATTTTGTCAGAAGCTATCTGGGGAAAAACTGTAAACAAAATGCATTTTAGCCAGATGAGACAGAAGTTAAACTATTGGGCCACTTGCAAAACACTTTGTGTGGGAGAAAACCAAAATTACATGCAACCCCTAATGCAGTATCTCCATCCTGAAACATGGTAATAGCGGAATAATGCTATGGGGATGCCTGTGTTCATAAGGAATAGGGAAGCTAGTCAGAGTCGGTGGGAAGATGGCTGAAGCAAAATGTGGAACAATCGTGGAAGAAAGCCTGTTAGAGGTTCCAAAAGACTTGAGACTGGAGTGTAATCAACTCCTAGCAGGACAAAGAGCCTGAGCAATGAGCGTGAGCTACTGGTGAGCAGTTCGGATGAAAGTATACTGAGTCTCAAGACCATCGCTACACTATGGGGTTTTGTTCTGGAATGATGGTTCCTAAATGGGACTTAAACTCATCTATTTCTTTTAATTTTTGCAAATATGAAAAATGTATCAGAGATAACAAACTGGGCTTCAAAATGTTTAGTGTGTGATAAATCAGTCAAGTTTTAGGATGTTGACATTTTTTAAATTAAAAATCCAAAAACTACAAAAAAAAATCTTGAAAACTGAGTCTTAAGAATACAGAAGATGTAAATGAAATATTGAAAGAACCCTTAAAAGACAAGATGATATATGAATGAGGCTATTATCCATCATTTCATTCATTTTTTGCATATGTAGTATTTATTTGCACACAGTTAAGTGGAAAAGCTCTGAATGAGTTATTAGTATACTGTCTCTGAATCCTTTTTTGTTATTAGAAATGTAGTTGCATCAAATTGAGTTTATTGAATTATTTGATGCCAAATGTTATGAAACTGTAAATGTCTTCTTTACTTTTTTATAAATGATTCTGATATTAATATTGCCTTGAGCTCCCTGCTCCATACCTATCAACGTAAAAAAAATTGTGGAAATGTAACAGTTAGGACTAAGAGTCCTTAGCATACAGATATCTCCTCCTCTCTGCAATCATCCCCTCTCTCTGCCTACTGCCTCTCATTTTCCTTGTCTTCCTCCCCTCCCCCACCCTTTGCTCCCCGTTTCTGCCCCTCTCTTCTCATTGCAGTGCCCTTGATGCCTCCTGCTCAGAGCCAGTCCAGACCTGCTGTGGGTCCTCAGAGGTTTCCTGTGAGTAGCAGCTGCTCCTCCACCTTCCATTTGCTTCACTTTCTTTCACTCGCCACACGGTCGATGTCCCTTTATGTTAGAGGAAATATCATTACTTCAATTAGGCCGTCTGCACTGACCAAATACTGTTAAAGCAAATCCGTAAACAGCGATATGAGACTGGGTGTACAACTGGAAATGCATGATAGGAGCTCCAGGCTGAAGACTTTTGGAAGCAGGGCTCTGCTGTGACGGGAATTACTTAACAGCTCTTCATGGATGGTGTGGAGCTCAGACAAGCTAGCTTGGCACATAATGGAATTGTGAATATGGGATATACTCCTGGTAAAAATTCACTCTCTGCAAGTTTGTGTCCTAAAGACGCAGAAACGTTCTCTCAATGGTATCTGAGCTAGTGAAACATGGTGGTGGACTGACGCTTCCCCCCACCCTCCATCTTATATTCTTACATTTGGCATACAAATGTATCTGAGATTAGTGATTTTTCTGGAAGAAAGGGTCTCCCATTTGAGTCACAAAGAAGCCCTCCCAAAAAGCAACAGAAATATCTTTCAAGTCATAATTGCATTGAAGAAGCCTGCTTGCCTTAAAGTGAGCGGAAGTGCCCTAAGTCGCACCATCCTTTTAGATAATGATACCCAGGCATCAGGTGGTGCTGCTGCTGACTGACATATTTCTGGAAATTGCATTTTATATGGATTTATGCAAACTAGCAATCAGAAAATGACTACATCCAATTGCCTTCATGTGGATGTACAAATGAGCCTGGCTGTTTCTCTGGAGACGCTCTTAATGAAACGCTGTATTTTTATTTACTTCTTTCTCAACCTTCTGTGTCAGAATGATGCTGCTCCTGCTCCCATATGTCTAACATCATGTTGGATGTTGACAGCAGACTTGCTAAAAAAAACAGGTTGGGCTCTTATCAGAAAGCAGAAGATATATTGGGAAGAGAATTCAGACAAGTTGGCAGATAAACAGCACAATGTTGGATTCCCCAGCTGTCAATCACAGTTAGGCTACCGTTGCCAAGGACACGATTTGAAATGCAGGTGACACACCACCAGGCATTTATCAGTGGACGTGTGATTATTCGTGATTATCATACATTATCATCCCATCAAATTTAATTGTTTAAAGGCTGGACTAATGGGGGGTCATAGCCTCCAGTATTAATGCATTAAATTTTGGAGGTGGAGACAGGTTTTGAAATATTAATCTTAACACCAATTAAAGCCCTTGTTAGGAATATTTGTTTCTACACATCTTTAAGCCTCTAAACTCTAGCTTATGAGGATTTTTAAAAATTATTCAATAAAATGGTTGATTTATTTTAAAAATCAACATATGGAGGAAAAAAATGAATACTTGAAAGAACATTTAAGAAAGAAAAATGGACACTGTTATTTGATAGTTATTTGCATAGTTTTGGAAACACTTCTACATTATGGGAATATTTATTCTACATTGTAATGTGCTGGATAGGGAAGCTAAGCTTCCATCTATGAACAGTTGTCTCTTGGTGATGCCTACTGATGCTGGTGGCTGTTAAGGAGTTGCTAATGAGGTGTGTGAAAAAGAATTAATGTCACAACAGCGTCTGTGCTCAGCCAGGAAACAAAGCTAGCCAGTTCATCTTCTTGCTACCCTGCTGTTTATTAGTTACGGTTTGAAATATAGTCAGCATCCAGAAAAGTTAGCAGGACTTCTGTGCAACACTGCTTCTAATAATAATGTTAGAACTGTGAACTGTAGAATGTTAGGTTGAGACAGTTTGTGAAATTTTAAAAGGATAGTTGAAACTTTTTTCTATTGTGAGATTCTGTGGAGTTTTGGAATCAATTTCTTAAACATAGTTGGTAGTCATTGGGATCAAACTGGTATCAGTTGTTCTTTTAATTCCTCCCATCCTAATCAACCCCGCTCTCAAAAATGCCATCATAGCCATTGTGGTGTAAAATGACAATTTTACACCAAGTCACATGTCTCATTTTTTCCCCCCAATTTTAAGATGCGCCTGCATGTCCGGAAGCCTTTGGAGTTTTCGAGATTATCACCAAAGGTGCAGAAAGCTTCTCAGCACCTACAATGATAGTTTCATTGCTGTATTGCCGGGAAAGGCTTTTCTTTGAATACTGGAAAAAATATATAGTGTAGTGTGACATTTATGAAACCTTGATGCCGTCTGTGTGAGCACCAAAAAAGTGTCAATTTTGAAGCCTTTTTGACATCACCTGAGCTTGAGATGAGCACAGACCTTCAATATATGGATAGGATTAGTTCACAGTTCTTACAGATTTCCTGTAAATATGCAGTTTATCTGTTTGGGAAAACAAAAAATGAAGATCCATCCATCCTGCCCATCTGTTGTCTTGTTTTCCCAAATTTTTATTTCATATGAATTGTTATTTCATTGCAGGACTTGTACAAATTTAAAGTGATTTGCTACATTCTGCTGCAAATATTTGATTATCTGACTCCGATGAATTGCATCATTCCTTTTTTTATCAGACGGTTGGCCAAAAATGAATTGGAATTATAACAAATGGAAATTAAGTGTGAGACAAAGCTTTCAGATAATAACATACAATTAAATTACACATGACATTTGAACATTTTGCATTAACATTTTATAGCCATAATTTATTTAAATTCTTGGCTAAAACAAGAAACAAACCAATAATAAAGTCAGTGGCTATAAAAATGTATTTTGCAGGTACAAAACTGAAGTAGAAAGGGGGAAAAATAGCAATACATATGTATTGCCATAGAATTCAAATATTTAAAAAAATCAATTAACTTTATTGTTCACTCTAAAAAAATCAATATAAATTCTCTTAAAAAACCATCCTGTTAAAGTCAGATGTTCATTATGAGTTGGGTGCTTCAACATTTGGCCTCCTCTAATATATTTGCCTATATTACACCGTTTTAACTTGGAGCTTCACCAGCTTCCCTCAAATATTGAGCTTTCCAGACACTGTTTTATTAAGGATTAGAAGTGAGAGGATGAGCTGTGGTATTTGAGAGGTATTATATGGACACCGGACTCCTCATTGTGCAAACCTGTCTGTCTGACCTTTTAGAATAGTATGATTGTGTCCCCATTGTGATCCCCTGTCTTCGTAAGCCCCTTTGATTAACTTTATGTTAAGCAAGTTTTGGGGACTCTGGCCTTGCTTTTTACACCTCTTCTCTCTAAATACCTCTATAGAGCAGTGGAATAAAGATGGATTAGGCCTTGATAGCATCTTAAGTAATTTACAATAGGCTCAGAGAAGGCAAGCAGCCCATTTGTGGAAGTGTCACGTGTTGAATAGGAGGTTAATTTTTCAACAGAGATTGATGTTTAAAGAATAAAGGAGACAGTTATGAGGGGGGATTCAAATTCCAAGGAGGGATTAAATAGTTGTTATCTGGTTTTCTTGGTTGAATTGATTGGGTTTAGAGTAGAAAGCTGTCGACCAGACGAGGTGGTTGAAACAAAGATGAGGCCACCTATCCCCCCCGAAACACCCTTTCCTTATTAGAGACTGGCTCTTCATTTATATCAATAAAGCCCCAAGAAATATTAATGCAGGTTTGCTCAGGAATTCATGCTGAAGGGTTCCTTTGGTATTGGCATGCATATTGATGTTTACATCTGTTTAAAGACCCCAGCACTTCAATTACTGACACTCTCCCTGACCAGTCTAATTCCCCACAAATTTCCTTTATTAGTTAGAGTTGGTTTTTGATTATTGAGTTTCCAGATTGGTGAAATGATTCATGAGTTTTGTGGGTTTTTCTTCCTAGGGCCTAGGAGACTTCCAGCAGCACATGCCAGGTAATTTTGGTCCACCCCAGCGACTGCCTCATCACATGGAGCCCTTAAGGAACCAGCCACCTCAGGGCCCTCCGGACAGGGAGCCTCTCTTTATAGGAGGTGAGTCTCAATGTCTAGCCTTGATGAGTGTTAGGAAGCTTTCAGAGCATATTGAGCTCTCCTCATCACCTCTAGCGCTATACCTAGAGGGTATGCTGCCAGCTCTCTTGTGCTGCTGTATTAGCAGATCTCATGTTAAATGCATGTTTTTACATACATGTGAATGAACCTTGGAAATGGCTTTAAACATACATATTTATGATTTTTCATACCCATCATTAATGTAAAATTGATAACCTATGTTCTTGTTTCCCCCTTCACCCTGATAGAGTTGTCTGATGTTGTTTTTCATACTGCAAAGAAATCTGAAATTCCTTCTTTGGGAGAAAACAAACTAAACTGAGCTGTTGTTGTTTCGTCTTACCTGTGTGTCCACAGACTGTGGAGACTCATCACGGTTTCCAGGTCAGCACATGTTTGATCACCCGGGGCCCGGCTCTTTGATGAACAGCGGCAGCAACCTCCATCACCACCAGCAGCAGCTGCCTGGACAGGCCCACATGGGCTTCGGCCCTCCCGGAGCGCCCTTCAACCAGCCAGGCCAAGGCCCGTTAGGACTGTTCCAGAGAGAACCCCCGAGACCCAACCTCCCTCCTCACCAAGGCCACCAGGGGATGGCCAACCTGAATCAACAAGGTGGACCCCCAAACCAGCCCCGGCCTTTCATGAGCCCTCGGCAGCCATTCGGCCAGCAGGGCAACATGTTCCCCCCTCCACCAGTTCAGTTTGGGATGCAGGTGCAACGAAGAGTAAGTGGTAGACATTTCTTTATATTGTTTATGCTCTTGATTTCTGATTTAAATTTCTATTAAGTGTTCTGAGTAGTTTTTATGTTCCCATAAACATGAAGTTATTATCAAAACAGTCTCACTTAGCAAGAGCCAGTGCATTTTGTCAAGAGAAATAGACTAGAGCTCCCCCTAGTGAGTGACTCCTTATCGTATCATATTTGAAATCCAACAACAAATAAGATAAGCAACAATTAAAGTTAAGTTTACATCTAACACCAATAAGTAACATATGAAATGACAAGTGGGATAATAAGTAAGCTATGAAATGCCAAATTACCAAGGTAAGATTTTGGCCTCGTCTTCCAGAGAAGTTTGTCTGTTTTTGATGGCGGATACAAATAAGCAGGTCAGTAATATATGAAGGATCTTTTTGAGAGGATCTTTAAATATATCCTCAAATTTGAGTTTTAAGTCAAGTTTATTTGTCTAGCACATTTCAGTAACAATGCAGTTCAAAGTGCTTTACACAATAAAAGCATGACAGAGTAGCCAGTTATGAAACAATCAATAAATGTTATATTTTGCCAATTGCCACAATCAAAAACATCAAGCAAAGAAACATGAAATGTATTTATCAATGTTCCAGTTATTAATTAAGGGCAAAAAGTTTCCATATAACTCTACAAAGGTGTCCTTGCTTTCTCTGTAGGATTTTATTGGTGTCATTTCTGAAGATGAATTTCTCAAAAATCGAAGAAAAGTGAAATGATTGTTGAAAAAATGGCTCCACTTTATCCTCCAGTTTTTATCCATGAGAGCTGTTAAGATTATATTAGATAAGATTACAGATAACTTTGTAATATGATTTACAACTGCTAAGCAGATACAGTCTGTACTAAGGTTGTATTGGACATTGCGAATATTTCTGAAAATATTCAACTCCTCTTTTATTCAGTCAGCTTTAACTTTTACTTTTATTTGGTGATTTGAGTCTCTTACTCTAAAGCAGAAGCCCAAACTAAACATCATAGTAAATACGTGCAGCAAATTTAGGGGTAAGTCTTGTAGAACTTCCCCATCTCTACAGGACTGGATTCGCAAGAAAAGCTAAACATATTGTTGTTGACCGAAGATTTATTACCAGGCGTTTTCAAATCCATGTTAATAAAGTGCAATACAGACAGGCAAAAAATTTTCCTTTGTCCCTTTTAGGGATAACTTTATTCTTAATTTTAACTGATTTACCAAAATAGAGAGTGTCATAGTCTATGTTTGTTTTCTAGTTCTATCATGCATGGTGTTGTTTTTGTATTTATGTCAATCATATTTGGACTTTTCTGGCTCCAAAACAAATGGTCCCTTTGGTGATGATGGCATTTATTTTGAACTGCTCTTTTTTGTAATCAACTGGCCAGTAGTTGAAAAATTGATCAAAACTAAGTACTTCAATCATTTAGCAGTGTGTCCTTTAAAATGAATATGGATAATCGTGTCATTTTTTTCGCTTCTATTCTATCAGAATTTTTGTCCATTAGGTTATTTCACTTAGATATAAGAGGAGCAGCTATAGGGAATCTGGAGACTTCAGAGAGAAGTACAAGTAGGTCCCATGGGCATCAAGAGGCAAAGAACATTTTTTGTGGCCTCATAATGTTTCCTGGGGGGCAGAGCATGTACAGAAAAATGTAAAGGCCCCATAACAGAGCCTTGGGGTATTCCACACAAAAGAGATATTAGTCTAACACAATTTCACAAGTTTGCAGTCCATTACCGAGTAAACATTTGATAGAAAAATAATTCAAGATGAGTTAAAAATATTTGTTTTAATGTGAATTCTGTTACCATTGCAGGGTTTGATGCACACACCCCCTGTCTCCCAGCTGCCACATCACGATCCTTTATCTCCCCATCCCATACATCAGCAGCAGCACCACCACCATAGGCAAGAGATGCCCCATCCGCAGCACCAACAGATAAATCTCAATGAGCCTCGCTCCATGACACATCATGGTCAAAATCCTTTCCATCAGCAGCAGGGGCATGGTGGCCCCAGGCACATGAATCCCCGTTCTCAGAACCCCCCACAGAGGAACATGCCAAATAGGCAGAGAATGGTAAGAGATCAACAGAGAAGGTCATTATTGGTCAAAGTGAAATCAGAGTGTTGTGTTTTGCCATAGTGTCACAAAATTAGTCTTAGTATTTTTTTCTTTGTATTTATTAATTTTTTTTATAATAACCACTCAATTTCATTTGAGACCAAAATTATGCAAGTAGATAAAAACTAATTAAAAACCTGAATTAAATCTCTTTGTGTCTCCAGAACACGCCCATCTCCAAGCAAATGCAGCACCGCAACAGCAACCTACGGGAGCTCCCTGTAGCACCTGCTAACACAAACATGAACAGTTCCTCCCCCGCTGTCAACATCAATCCTGTTGCCAGGACAACGCCGGGAACACGTCCGGGGCAGAACATTCAGCCGGCGTATGGTGGTGGCAGAGGAAGAGGCCAAGCTGCGAAGCCTGAACCACAGGCTGGGGAAGCAGGCAGGGTGGTGACTCAACAACAGGAAACTCCAAACACACCGTCCAGCTCAGTACCACAGGTCAGTGATCTAGGATCAGACCCAATTGCAAGAAAAAACAACAAAAACAATTGCTGTCCAGATAATTGAGAAATGCTTTAAGCTTCTCTAAAATGGGATCCTGTATATTAAGTCAGGAAATACTGTGCCTTGCTACAGTAAAGTCGTTCAGTCCCTTAAATTTTAGATTTATTTAAAAATATGGCTCAATCCGGCCAATACTGTTAGTAATTCTAGCGATGCCAGTGGTCCACTGTAATCCATTCCACATTGTCTAAACGTTACATATTTTAAACTAGAGAAAAGGGAAATTCTGCTGATTCAGAAATGAACCTTTTGCAACATGCTTTTTGTGCTGCAGGACCCTGATGAAGATGAAGAGACGCGGCAGTACCGTCTGAAGATCGAGGAGCAGAAGCGTCTGAGAGAGGAGATCCTGAAGAGGAAGGAGCTGCGGCGGCAGATGCAGGCTGGTGTCAGGAAGAAAGAGCTGCTGGAGAGACTTAACGCTCAGACAAACACACAAAACCAGGACTCGACTCCTACACAGACTCAACCTTCTCTACCAAATCAGCAAAAGCAACACCCTGTACCACAGCAAGTAATACCACAGCAGCAGCAGCAGCAAGAACAAAACCTGCAACAACTCCAGGCTCACCAACAGCAGAGGCCGGTTCCTCAGAGACCACAGCAGTCAGTAAATCACACATTAACTAATCCTAATCAGGACAGTGCCATGCCTCCCAGCATTCCTGCCCTGATCCCTGCCCCACGCCCCAACGTCAAGTCACGCCTGCAGATGGTAAAAGGGAGCCCACAGGAGCAGCAGAACCCCGGCACAGATCCTGAGCAGCAGTGGAAGCAGCCCCAACAGAACCAGCAGCAACAACAGCAGCAGCAGCCACTTCAGCAACAAAGAAACAGCACTTTGCCGAGTGCAAACAAACCGGGCGCTCAAGTTCCTCAAAAGAACACCCCTCCTTCAGGGGGGCAAGGTCCAGCTCAGACTCTAGGACCTAAACCTGGGGCGAAAAGAACTGTGATGCAGCGAGTCAAAAATTCTGGTGTGGAAGCCCAGCAGGTGCCACAGAAAGTCAGAGTCGTCAAACTTTCAGGACCGGTGAGCTCAGGATTTCATTTTTATTTGACACCTTCTTTTGTGTCTGACATTTATTTGATCCTTTACTGTAGATTTTACCCACAAGGGAATCTGCATAACTGGGGAAGGAAATGCCATTGATTCCCTCTCACTGTCTATTTTGTTATGTAGCTGATATCTAACCTATGAGAATGACATGGTGATGTCTGTGTCATTTTGGTAAAATTGGATCTGTTAACAGTATCTTCTGTTAGCATTAGGAGCTGGTATTTAAGCCTCAATGTCTTTACACACTTTTTAGCTCTTGGAACTCAGAAAATCTGGTGGCATTAATAAAAAAGATCAGTTTGACATTTATCTAAAGAGTTGGAGATTCCTCAGCTCTGCTTTTAAAGGTTGATGTCCTCTATTCAAGACAGATGGGCAAAATAAGAATAACAAGATATTCAGAAATGCCATTTCTTACTCTCTTGATGCACTGGAATTCAAAACGATTGATATCCCTTGAACTTTTTAAACGTTTTGATATTTTACAATCTCATATTGTTTTTCATTGGAATATTTTTTTGATTGAACAACATTGTGGATATTTGCAGAGTGACATGGTGTGTTGTCAAGTGGTATTCAACACATCTGAGTAATTACTTTACAGGACCACCTTTTGGGTTAATTACAGCTGCAAGGCTTATATTTGATCCACAACATGAAAACCTCTGAAGAAGACACAGAAGGCAACTTCCTTCTTCACAAAATGTAAATAAAAATGGAGTGGGCTCAGATTTGAGCAGTTGTAGGATTTCTCTTTTGTCTTTGGCAAAAGACCACGACCCATTTCTCCCGCTAACTCTAGCCACTCAGATTTGTTTAGGTTGTATTTAGCCAGAATGCCCTACTCTAGTCTGATTCCTAGTTATGGAGCGGTGTCCGTTTCACTTGCATCTACGTGTGCTTTCAAAATGCACCATAGTTCACTTCAAGGGAACCAAACCTGGGTTTAATTGTGCATTCATATTGGACTTTGTGGGCAAATGAACCAGAGTTTGATTTAAACGGACTAAAAAGAGCTGGTGTGAACACATTGATAAAATTCTCCCAGAGATTCCGGCTCTGTGCTTTGACTTGACCATTCTTGTGTTCACACGCATCCCAGGATATGTGTATCCTGCTTTTAATCAGTTTTCTCTGTCCCTGCTGATAAAAGCATCATTGTAGCATGATGCAGCTGCTACCATGCTTTACCATAAAGATGATGAGTTCAGGATGTGCAATTACAGTTTGCAGCCATTCATAGACTGTTTGTGAGACAAAAGGTTGAGTTTTGGTCTGATCAGTCAGAATAATCTTCTTCCACGATTTTAGTTTACTGTGTGGCAAACAGGAAATCTTATGGATTTCTTCAACTTTTCACCATTGCTTCCTTTTGCCATTTTTTAATAAAAACTCTGTTAGTGTAGTACACTATTGTTAGTTGCCCTGATGATGGATTTTTGTGCATAGTTTGATGAACATCTTGGCCGTACGTTTTCCATTCTTGGACGACGGGTTGAACTGAGCTCTGTCCAAAGTTTGGGTTATTGATTTATAATCTAATGCTGCTTTAGATTTATCAACAACCGTATCCCTGATTTGTATGCTGTGTTCTGTATCGTCTTCATGATGCTGTTTATTCATTAATGCTTTCTAACAAGCCTTCAGAAAACAGCAGGGCTTATGCGGAGAGAAATTATAGATGGAATCTTATTGAGGCCTGTCAAAGTAAAGCATGTTAAATATATGTGCATACAACACTTTTTGGATTTTTATTGACATCTTTAAAATGCAGAAATTTCCTCCTGCTTCAGAATTACTCACATTTTCTGTGGTATAAAATCTTAATAAAATACATTGAAATGTGTATTGAAACTTGAAGGTTTATGTTAAGTTGCTGCTTTGTTCTAATTGCACATTCATCTTTTTTTTTTTTGAACAATGACAAAGGGGATGCGTGTTGAGCATTAATACTCGTCATTGAAGAGGCATGTCGGTGGGATGTGATACTATTTGAAATAAGCCGCTTTCAGCCCCTCATCCCTTAGGAGGAAGCAGCTGTGGTAAAATTGTAGACTGGCTGCAGATGAAGTTCACAGAGTGTCACTGTGTTAATGGAACCATGTGCAGAGCCATCCAATTTCCTGAACCTTATAGGGGAAAAAATGTAGCAGGATCTGAAGTGGAGGAAAAGTGGTTGAAAACGAAAAGCCTCATAAGTTGCAGAGCGAAGAAGATTCCCTCCTGCATTGTTCTGCTGTCATCAACGAGAGCTTGACAATGTTATCTCCTCTTATTCCCCTTCCCTCTTCCTCTCTGTCATCCCTCAGTTGCTTTTGAAATCAACCCATCTCTCAGGTGTGAGGCAACAATAGATGCCAATCCAAGACCCTTGTAATTAATCTTTCTTGGTTGAAGGTGTACTGGGGGGATAACATAATACCTGTGTAAGAAAGTTGCCACTTTTGAGGATTTTGGATTTGTATAGCTTAGGCACAGAGATAAGAGGCAAATTATATTTTCATCAGAGGTAATACAAAAGCAGTGCAAAACACAAAAGCTCAGGAAAATGGTTGTGTGTGAAGCGGGGGGGAGGGACGGGATACACATCGAGCTGCTGTCGCTTCAGTGTAATGCAGCTTAGCATTTGATGGGCGCAATCAGGAGCTGTGATTTCTATAGAAGGGATTAATCCATTTACTCTCCGCTGGGGACAGGTCAGAGATAGCGGCTCTTTTCTTCCCTTGTATTGATCTGTCACATCTTTCTGCAGAGTCGGAGAAGGGACGACCTTCAATTCCTCGCCGCATGTCAACAGCGGAGCTGTGACTTTATTTGATAATGAGACCATCACCTTGTTGGGTTGATCTTTATTCTCTGCAGAGTGGCTGATAGAAATCCAGTTCCAGTGATTGCAGATATTTAGTTTCTTTTGTGGAGCTCCTTTCGCAACCCTTGGTCAATTTTATACATTTCCTCGCAGAAGTATAAATACCCCTTAAACTTTTCAATGTATTTTATCGGGATTTCATGTGACAAACACAAATAGTGGAATGGAAAGAAAACATGTTTATTTTTTATATGCAGGTTATAATACTAGGAACATGGCAAATGTTTGGAAAAGCTACTCTGGCCAGATTGGACCAGAATAAATCTTTTTGGTCTAAACACTCTGTATTCATTCCCATAGTGGAACAGGGTGTTGGTTGCATGGTCCTTTGGGCATATTTTCCCCCCTGGTAAAAAAAATACTAAAATTATAGTCTCCCTACTATTGCAAACTTGTCAACCTTTTGCTATATTTTACAAAAAAAAGTAATTAGTATCGGCCAAAATTGCAATCAGCAGGACAGGCTTTAAGGAAATCGGTGATCGGCCAGAAAATTGCAATTATTGGTCATCACAATGAAACAGATGAATTGGTTCAACCCTCATTTTGATTGGTTAATAAAACTGACATTACAATTACTACATGCTGTGCTTCTTTGAGAGAATTTGGATAGTGGGAGGACAAAAGCTGCTATGTAAAATGTTGGCCAAATACTTCATGCTGGGGCTTCACATAAATAAGGACGAGCACAATTTGGAAAGTGACTCAGTGTTTTTTCCCCCATTGTTCCAATCCAGAGTGGAAAGGGGCCCGAGGCAACCAGCAGCCCAGCGCAGCAGCAAGGCACCTGGCAAGCACCTCCACTCAACCAGGGCATCCAGCGGAAGGTGACCATGATGGGACAGCAGCAAACGGGACCAGGTGGAACACCGCAGGCTGGCCGCGGGGGCTCGGGAGACGCACAGCAAAGCAGGGTGTGACATGAAAGAGATCTCTCTCTGTCTCTATCTCTGTGTCCTTTGTTTTAGGAGACTAAGAATCTTTTTACCTGTAATGTATTTATTACCAGTGTAAACTCGTGTTCCATGGCAACTCCCAGCCAAAACGTCTCCTGTAAAAAGTGATTATGCTGGGTAGATGTAGCAATCATGCGGTGGGACAGACCGGTGTGCCAGGTTCAGGAGTATTGACAGACTGAAAGCAGCAGAACAAGCAGGGATCCTCCATCTCCCCTAGCCGCTCCGCGCACATGTCACCACCAGGCTCTTGTCACTGGTTTCAGACTCGCAGATGCTGACAGTGTAAGGCAGCCACCACTACGCCTGCATGGCTGCTCTGCCTTTATGCTCCTTCAACCCCCAGATACACACACACACACTCATAACCATATTTCCTCCACCTCCTCCTCTTTCTGCACCAGGGGAAACATACCTCTCTCTCACACAAGATCATATGAAGATATGTCATGCAGCCTGGCATCATCTTCTGACGTTTATGCTCTGTGTAGAAATATGATGAGTCAATCACGTTAAAAGTCTGAAAGGCACAAGAGGAAAAATGTGACGTTTTTTAAACGTATCTTTGCGCAAAGAAACGTATCTTCAACAGAAGCAGGGTTTTGATTTTTTTCGAGCCTTGTTTTATTTGTTTATTTTATTTTTGCTCACTGCTTGGTTTAGGTTGTCGTATCGGGCCGGGGTCGAGGCAGAGGGGCTGGTCCGATGGGACGGGGTCACCCACTACCCACCAGGCAGAGCCAGAGAGGAGCAGAGAAAGAACACAGCACCGTGTGCATCGAAGGCCTCTCCACATCTACCACTGAGTTCCAGCTCAAGAACCTCCTCATGTCCATCGGCCCTATAGAGGTAGGACACACCACAAGAAAGGTTCAAGTTTAAAATACATTTTTGCAAACTTTTCCTGATTTAGTTTTAGCCATAAACATTAACCTCGTTTAGGTGGGTTTTATTTGATGGGACAACTCTTCTGATGGAAGAGTGGCGAGAAGAAAGAGTTTTTGCCGTATAAGCAATCATGTCAAAGTAGGCAAATCCTTTGGTGTACAGCTACATTTCAGTGTAAAACAAACACTTCAATGGTGGTGGCAAAAACAGGAAAGCTGTTCAAAGCTGATTGAAAGATGGATGTA
Source organism: Phalloptychus januarius (assembly GCA_902982915.1). Lineage (NCBI taxonomy): Eukaryota > Metazoa > Chordata > Actinopteri > Cyprinodontiformes > Poeciliidae > Phalloptychus > Phalloptychus januarius. The sequence goes on from CADWAE010000362.1 coordinate 6,496,332, forward strand.
CTTTATATTGTGTTGCTGATCTGACAAAGAAGAAATCTGTAGAGCACTTTCTACATGTTGAAATGCTCTTATTCATTGTATACTTATATATAAAGACATATATTTTACATAGAGAAATTGTGATAAAACTCAAGATCACAATTTTACTGTTGGAAAAAATTTTTGACATATTTTTGCCATGTTGCCCTCCCGCTGTCCAGTTAGTATTTACTAAATATGGATCTTGATTTGGGACAAATTCTCGACACCTTGAATCGTCTGCAGTTGTTATGCCAGGCCACTATTTGGCGCTGTGGTTGTAGCATGTGGTCAAAACATAGGCCTTCGCTTTCACATCATTTAGAAAACAGTAACCCGTCTCCAGTGAACCAAGTTCTTGTGTGATTCATATGTATTTTTTGTCAGACGTTGTATTAAGCTGAACAGGTTACGTGGCACAATAGAGTACGATGCCATCACCCATTGTATATCACCCATTGGCATAGACAAACCCTACAGCCATGTGTTCTGGGCATGTGCTCTTTCACAGTGATTCACACCTCTGCCGGAGTTATTCCTGAAAACTTTCACTCTGAAACCTGGTTTCAAAAAGTGATCGTGTCAGAGACTCGATCACTGGGAACACAACGACTGGATTGCAACAGAAATGTTAGTTTCACTTCAGCTTTGTGTAAATGGGGCCTCAGTAGCAAGACTTTGAAACTGATGTTCACACAAATACTTTGCCTAATTTGACTGAGCTTGAGTTACTTTTTGAAAAAGAAGGGAGAAAAAGTTTAGTTTCTCAGATGCACCAAATACAAATGCATTTCCCGCTTTTTAGATTTCTAATCCTTTTAATTTTACTTTAATTTGCTGTTTTGCTTTTCTATGTTTGGGCTGTCACCAGTAAAAACATTGACACGTAGTGAAAAAATATGAAAAAGTTCACAGAGTATGAAATTCATCTCTCCACCAGTGCAGAAATGCCACTGAAATGTGATGTCTCAGCGCCCTCTGTTGGGTGATTTTGAAGTTAATGAATAAATTATCCCGGTTGGTCCCACAACCCACACGTTCTCTTGTGTATTGGATGAGTATCTCTCTCTATTCAGTTCGTTGCTTCTCTGTCTCCTGCAGATGTTCAAAATGATGCCACAGCAGAGAAAAGCTGTTGCCAAATTTTCCAACCCCCAGCATGCTGCGAGTTTCCAAATGAGCTTCCACAGGTAATCAATACTCACCTTCCTTTCATCTTTGTTTACATAATTAAATGATTAGCAGTCCTGATAGAGCCTGTGATGAGTTCAGTTCGGTGTCTCTCAGCAGTCCGTGGTACAAACAATATTATCACCATTGCTACACAGGCACATGATTGATTTGTCCCACATTGATGTGTCGCTGACTGATGGCTGAGGAGCTCAGCAGATCCACCGAAGGGTCTCTTTCTCCTGCTGTGGTGGGAGTCTCTCATGCAAAAGCTCTGCTCCACGTGGGTACAGGATTATTTCTTCAACGCACTCATCGTCTCGTCACAGATTTCATCATTCGTCTCCCTCCAGCTTGGACAAGTGAACACAAAGACAGTCGCTGTGTGCATGCATGTGTTTGATTCTGCCTGCCAAGTGGCTGTAGTTTTAAAATAGCATTGAAGAGACACTAAACTGTGAATCCTCTCTCGATGTTTGAACTTTCTTTTTTCTCCCCCATCTCAAAAGGACATGGTCAAATCTATCATGGGATAATTAATGGTTGCTACCCTCTTCATTGAGTTATCTATAATAAACTTAAAAAGACACTTGATTATTATTCAGCTTTAAACACCTCATGGTATGTTTGTTTTATGCTTCGGTTTCATGCAGGGAGAAGTTTGTGGTGTCATTTTTACTCCCTCGCTGTAGATGGCAGTATTTTATCTCTTTCGTTGCATTGTTGGTTTCAGCCTAAGCTTATCCTCAGGTTGGTTTTTTGGCGCCATCTAGTGGGGATGTTTCATGCCGGGACAGAAGGGACCCGGATGCTGATTGGATGTTTACTGTAGCAGCAGCTGAAGTCAGAGATCTTTAGATGATTTAGTTTTCAGAATGCCAAGCACTCTGTGGAGTTTGTAAATACTGTTTAGTGTATCTGGTTCTGCTCAGAGCCTTCTGGATTTAAAGGTTAAAGAATTTCTGTTTCTTCTTGTTCTGAATGTAATTTAGTCTTTTAGCTGTTGACTGTAAGGCGTTGGAGATAAATGTTTTTTTTTTGAAATGCTGTTTGTTTGTTTGTCAGATTATGTACTTGTCAAAGTTCAGAGCTGTAGCAAAAATAGAAAGTTTACTATTATCAAAGTAACTTGATTTCTTATAATTGGCAAGTGCTATATTTAGAATATTTTTTTAAATTGCTTTAGGAGAAAAACTGCTTTCATTCATTCCTTATTCTTTTTTTTTAAGCCAGAGAAAGGATCTAAGATTTTGAAGTCATCTGATTGGTTGGTTCCTTATAACTGAGCAGGGCTGTTTACTCAGATTTGAAATCATTGTCACTGCTTAACACTATTAGTTAGAAGAAAAGTCAAAGAAATTTAACTTCAAACATTGTTCTATAAATTGAATTCACAAACAAACACTCGTCTTAACATGCTGAAGTAGTTAAGTTAAAAGCTATTGAGAAATTACCCAGATTCTCCATTTTGCTTATTATGATACATATTTTTCCAAGTTCTCCTGTCTTTTTATATAGTAATACGTAAATCAGTGATAAATGGGTTTTCTGTGACATTTCAATTGACATTTAAACTAATTTCATTTCCCTCTTTCTCCACTACACTTTTTACGTACTCCACAAAAAAATATCCCTGAAGTTGGTGACATTTAAATGTTATTCATAGTAAATGTTGAGGGAGCAACCATTAAACTTCTAGTGGTCCTGTATATAAGTAGACAAGATGTGTTACTCTTAATTTATCCTTTTTGACTATTTCTTTCCTTTCTTTAGTCAAGTTGTAACAAGTTAGTTTTTTATATGGAAAGGCTGAGCTAATTTGTCCAGAGTGAAATCCTTTTTACAAGTGGTGTGTATCTATTTTAGAGTCACAACGAGAATTGAGTGGACACAAATTTCTGTTCATGAATGAAAAATACAACAAACGTTTAAAGAAAAACAAAAAAAATGCTAATAAAAACATGGCCAATATACCGTAAACATGCTGGTATGTGAAGCCGGTCAAACTTTAGCTCAAAGATGTGTGCTTGGTTATGTGTGATGTTCATGTGTCTGGTGCCTTTAATGACGTCTCTTTATATGTGTGTTATATTTTAATCTTTTGTACTTCACAGAAGCTGTGAGTGTGTGGGTATTCAGCAACGTGTCGTACATTTATACGGAGGATTTTACTACTCCAGGATTAAACCATTTCTAAAAATACTCCCAGGGATAAATATTTAAGAGCTAGGCTGTAAAAAAAGCGACCTCTTTGTCAATTTTCGCACCCATTTTTATCAGGAATATTAGACATTTTAACATTCTGATTTTACTGTGGTGACATCCTGATGTGCAGCCTCATAAAATAAAGCCTGCATAATTTTACTGGGTATAATTTAGATGAAATAAGGATAGAAAAAAAATTGGAGTATTAAATATGGATGTTGGATAGTTTGCTAAAACTTTCCCTTGGCTGCTTATCTGGATGACACCCCAAATGAAGATCCTTATTTTGTGTGTTAAGCTACAATGTTGTTTACAAGTTCTTGTTTACATCTGACCATTCTGCATGTGTCACAAACTCTTTCAGTGATATTTCCTTTCTAATTTGGGTGTAATTGAAAGAATTTCCTTTTAAAGAAGCTGCACATTCATCAAATTACTGCACTAAGATCTTAGTAACTGAGGGTATGAACCCATATGTTACTAATTCCTTCTTGTAAACAAGAAGTTTTACATTTAAGTTATACTTTGTGTCTAAACTGACTTTAGCATGTTTCATTCTCTTTGATTTAAGTTTAGCTATTTTAGAGATTTTTCCTTTATATGTGTCATGTTTCCTGTGTTTTAAGTTGTTGATTTTTCTTAAGGTATTACTAGTAAATCCTGTGGATTTGGAACAAGTATCAGCAATGCTGCTCATAATGACAATATTATAAGACATTATGTCTTTATAATTCCAAAAAAAGATTCACGTTGAATCTTTTGTACTTCACAATGAAGAATTACTTGCGTACAAACTGTGAATAGTTGAACTTGATGCAGTGATTTTGCATATTAACAAAATATTGCAGTGAGCTGTTTAATTAGCAGCAACTGTTTTAATCAGAGCACATGTGGATACAGTAGACTTTGTGCATTTTTTTTGTTGTTTTTTTTTGGTATAATTTGGTTGTTTTTTTCCCTCTGATCTTAATTAAGAAGTTCTATCAGTAATTAATTGATAATCAGAAGGTTTATGCCAGCTTTGGTCAAAGATGTAATGTAGTTGGATGCTCAAAACCACTAATGTATTGCTGTTTGTTTTTGTATCAGGTCTCGGGATCCAGATCATCTGACGATCTGCTGTAATCTTCATATTAATGCTCTTTTATGTTTTTTTTCCAGATCAATCCCATCCTTTAAAGATGCAGTGATTGTAGTTTAAGCCTGAGTGACCATATAAATCACCTAGCATGTAGTAAAATGTATTTTTCCTTGCTAGTTAAGCATACTCGTATTTAAAGTAGATGATTTAATATTGTTGCAAACATGAATAATTTAAAGGTGGCAACGTCTGAGTTCTGTAACACAGAATTTTACTATAAACAAAGGTTACAGAGTTGACTTTTTAAACTGCTATGCTGTATTTGCCTTTAGTGTGGTTAGCATCACAAAAACCTTAGCATTTGTGAGTTCCCTTGATAATTCAGTTCCCTGCCTGAACTATGATTTGCTAAACAGTGCCAACATTTTCAAATCCAGTATGTTCCCAAATGATCTCAAGTTGATAGTTCTAAAGAATTAAATGGAGCGCCTTTGTTGTACTCTGCTAAGCCTTCCTGTTATCTGCTGAAAGATAGGCTCTTTTTCACTCTTGTGTCGCCTGAATGTAGCCCAGACATTTGTCAACATGCTGTAAAAAATAGTTTCCTTTTAAATATCTTCTTACGTTTCTTTGCTTCTCCTGACTTTGTCTTGCTGATGATGAACATATTTTCTTAGTCTTTGCCTTCTTCTCTCAGTAACACCTTTCACACTGAAGAGTGTTCTCGCTATCACAAGCAGGATAGGCAGGCCTAACTGAAAATGTCCAGTTGTTTATTCTGATCACAAACGGATTTTCCTTTGGTAATTTTTATTATTTAGTCAATACAACTGCGTATTAGGATTATTTGTGGATTTGTTTTGTCCGTGTAGTATTTAAAAATCTGTTATTACTTTTAAAAAGAGTAATATCAGATTGTTTCTGTCAGTTTGTTTGTATTAAGGGAAATTGCACAATAGGGGAAGTTGAAGCTCATAAAACCTTTTCAAATACAATTCAAATGTTTATTTTTTTATTTCAAACATGATAGCAATATAAAGTAACAAACAGTTTTGTTTCACTGCAGGTACTTGTTAATTCTACCTGTGTTCTAAAATTTCCTTGCATTTTTTCAAGGCCTTGTTTTCTTGGAATTAAACCAGTAGATTTGATTTATTAAAAAAGAAAAGCAATACTTTTGGTTTTTGTCTTGTACAAACTTTATAAACAATTTTTAGACTTTGTTGATCCTTGTAGCATAAATGTAGCATAATTTTTTTTCATTCAGATTTATTTTTCTTATTGTGTGTAGTCAGGTCTTCTCTGTGACATTGTTAGTCTTTGGTATGATCCACTTCTTGTACTGTTTTAGTCACACAGGCTGATAAGTTTTGCATTTAGTACTGTCTGTAATGTGTGAATTAAATCCATGCACTTTATCTTCAACAGAATAATGCTGATCTGAGCACTTTGATGGACCAAGGACACTCCTGCCTCATTAATGCTGTTTCATATTCTTAACACTCAGGGTTTTCTTTCAGCTGGGCTCAGAATGAAGGCTTTATGTTGACCTGTTTTCCCTGAACAGCTGCAGCTTATGTTTTGCTGCTGCCTTTTCTTTCCTTTGCTCTTCTACTTACGGTAAATAAACTTGACCATTTCTCATCTTTCCTTCCACACCTCCTTTGTTGAGTGAATTGCAGCAGGTTGGCCTGCCTGGATTACCAATGTTTGTTAGCCCTGTGGATGGAGCTTTCCACTTATGTGACGACTTCTGGGCTCGCAGAGCAGACACGTAACTCTAAAGAGAGCTGCTTTATGGCTTTCTCTGCACCAAAGGGTTCTCCAAGCTTCTTGACAATCACTGTTTGGTCAAACTCTAACGGAAGCCTGTATGGACTCCTGATGTCGAACTGTATGTTGCATCAAACAGTGACTAAAGAAATCCAACATTTTGGAGTTTTAATGGAAAATGTTGACAAAGCGTCATGTTGTATCTTTGCACCGTTGAGTGATATTTCAAATGGGAAATGACCAGAATCATGTCTGAAATTATTGTTCCATTTGTTCTGATGCTGTGAATGTGGAAAATCTTCTACAGTTATGTATATTTGAACTTGCGAAATGTTTCTCTAAAGTTGTGATTTGTTACATTGGAAAGCAAAGATGGAAAATAAACTACTTGACACAGCAAATGTGTTATTGATTCATTGGGGGGAAATGGGTTTTTGGTACAAAGGATTTGAAAAGTGAATGGCCTTTGGTTATACTTGTTGGGTCACTGATCAAATTATAAAGATGGTGCATATTTTTCTTTTTTTTTTTTGCTTTAATCACTGGTTTTATAAACTTGGCATGCATATTTTTTTATGGTTTTGACCAAGAGTTTTCAATATGACATTTTACCAGGAGCCATCACAGGTTGTATATGTGAGGCTGCTGGTCAGTTAGATAAAAGAGATCTACATGGATTAAATTGTTGCATTTTTCTGATCATGCTGGCCACTCAAACAGCCTTGCACTATTGCTAAATCCATCATAACACAGTAAAATTAATATGATTCACAAATCAGCATGCAACTTGATTTCCTACTGCACCATAGACTTCAATGATTTTCTCTTACGAAGTCTAGTTTAGTTGCTTGCTGGTCATGAATAATGCATCTTGGACCGTAGAAAAATGCCATCAACCACTCATATTAAAATCCCACTTTACAAACTTCTGTAGACAGTTTAAACAAAAGGAAATAGATCTTGATATAAACTGTTGTTTTGAATCTTGGTGTAATTTCAGTGAGTCTGTAGTGTTCAGCCTCTGGTGTTCATAGTATTCACACTGGGAAGCTCATATGGGCCCATGCCTAGCCTAAAGGAAGCCACACATAGTTCTACTCAGGCCAGAGGTTCTTGCAGAGGATGGCAAGGGGAGCTCAACATGTTCAGAGTAGCTGCGGTCATACCCTTTAAATTTTATTACATATTCTTTTGATAAATTAAAATTCTTTAATTTATTTGAGAAAAAGATAAGATCTTTAGTATTATTTCGGTATAGTAGTATTAGTATATTATATTCGTTGGGGTTGTTTTAGTCATTCTGGAACTGCAAAATGCCCAAAACAACCAGATTTCTGTCCAATTATTGTTGAAGTGCATCAGGTTGTTGATGCTGTTCATTTCTTTCTAACTTACCATTCCTCTGCTGCTACAGAAGAGCAGAAAGGACTTTGATGGACCAAGCCAGCCATCACCATTTGCAGAAACTGGGAGTTTTGTTTTCCAGCAAAGCTAGACTGTTCATGTTTGCGAATGTCAGCATTTGTAAAAGCAGTTGTTGAGCCCTGGCAGACTGAGGGCCCCCAGAGGGATTAGAGGAGGCTCTGTTTACCTGCTCTGAGGAATGCTGCCCTGCGCGGACGCTTTTGTATCTGACGGGGACCCAAGGTCACAGCGCCGGCAGAGATGGGCCGCTTTGTCTCCTCCCTGAAGTTTCCACCTCACAATATCAACAGGACAACACAATGTGGGAGAAGAAAAGGGAATTCCTGCTCATGTTGCAACAGTGCTCAGAAACTCAGGTTCGCTGGCCCTTTTTACCTTTGAAAGCTCAATGATGGATGACTTTTTGTGTCAGCTTTTCAATCTGTATGGTTAAAGCTCTCTAATTCCCAGCATGTTCTAATTCACTTTTAGGGATACTAGTTTTTCAGTTTCAACTTTAGTACAAATTATTGACTGAAATTAACCACTTTAATATTTTTTTTAGGGTTTTTTGACTTTAGTGGTCTTTATTTGGCAGCCAGCTAACAAGAAACTGAGTTGTGAGTGAGGGGGGAGACTTGTTGCAAAGGTCAACAGATTGGGACTCAAACTCAAACCTGCGATGGCTGCATATACGACAGAGACGTCCATGTGCCACTATCTGAACAGACTATTAAAGTGTCTTTGACCTCAGTGTAAGATCTGTTTCAGAAAGGACAAAAAGGTTGAGTATTGTCAAATTCTTCAGGCCATCTACACCAACTTTTTCTGCTTGCTGCTATCAGGAACACCAGACTGCTACATTGCTTTCTGTCCCGTCCTATTAAAATGAGGCACTTTGTCTTATTGCAGGTATTGTATTTGGATCTAATATGTGTTATAATATTTTTAAGGTGATCTGTTGAATGATTTCAAAAAAGGCTACTCAAAGTAATTTGAACCAATACCTCAAAAGTATTTTATTTCAGTCAGTCCATCAGTTAGTATTCCAGTTATCCAGACCAGGTCACATGACTAACAGATCCAGGGAGGTAACCCAGACATCAACACGCTCCAGTCCATTCTAGGCAACCCCAAGCGATGTCAAGGTCAGAAACTATTTATGGTGCCTGCTTTGTGTTCTTGATCTAACCCAGGATCTCCTCCCAATGAGAAACCTGTGCAGGAAAGCATCAAGGAGGAATCTTAGTCTAGACATAGACTCTCACTAATACACTTGGAGCTCCATTTTATGGACAAGTTCTTTCTTTGCTGTTTTTAAGTTAGTTCTCAATTGTAAAAAGGTGGATTTCGTCCATTGGGTGAGAGATGCTGTCTTTTCCTCAAGTGGATTTAACAAAAATGAGCTTTGTTAGAAACCTAAACTCAGATTATGTCTGTCATGCAAACATTTATTGTTAAATCAGGTATATCTGTGCCTTTTGCTTCATGTGTTCAACATTCTCCAATTAACAGTACCTCTACTTTACCACACGGTGTCACCATTGTACTGACTAACAACCTCCAAGCCACCGTGCAAGAAATTGGCGCTGGAATCAATTTAACAAAGATGCGCCTTGAAAGCTCTCCATTAAGCGCTAGACGCGTCGAATAAGTCTGGATGAAAATAGCGAAGGATTACAGAGATTTGCTCAGACTAAGTGAAGCTGTGATTTTGGGACTATATTTCCTACAGCCCGTGTTTGACCTGAAGCCGCCGACACCGGTGGCACAACAAACACGCTCCTGTTTAATCTGTCTGCACGTTGGGAAGTTATTTGCAGAGGGCAGAGCTCGTTAAATTTGACATAGGCTCTCAACATTTCACAAGCATGCAAAAGGAAGTTCAAAGCGCAATATTCTCTTCTCTCTGTGTGTTTCTTTCTCTCTCTCTCTCTGATTTTATTTTTTGTTCTTGAGAGCGTTCCGCCAATAATTCAAAAACTCTGCCTTAACAGGCCAAAATAATACATTTAGAACTCAAAACGCCAGATTCTTAATCATTATTGCCACACAGTTTGCAAATAGAAAATTGTCTTAACATAAGAAATAAAGCTGGCTTACGAGTTTCGGATCTTTATGTGGTGATTTTCTTTAGTGGAGCTCATTTAGACAAAGACAACTGCAAGTTTGAAGATTTTCTTTATCTCATTTTTATAATAAACATATAAATAATAAACTCTAGACATTTCTTGACACATCGCCCTGTTATGAAAGTTAACTGGTATGGTAGAGACTATCCAGACATGTGCATCTGCCGCAGGTCATTTTCTATACATAGAAAACTATGTCCCTATTACAAAATATGAAAAGAAAAAAAATAACATTTTAGTATATTTACAGGAGTTACGTATTAATTTATTTAACGAAGTTGCTTCAGTACTACTTTAATGGTTACTGAACTGTCAAAATCTGCATTTTTTTGACATGTTCATTTCCTCTGAAAAAAACAGAAAAAAATGGAAACATACACACACACACACAAAGCATAAAATGCAGACATGACACCAAAAATAATAAAATAAAACAAATAGCAGTACAAGAATTCCAATACTTTCCAAGCTACTGTATTTTTTTAAATTAAAATATATTCTCATATCTTACACTATTTCAAATAACGAAATGTGATTCGGCAGCAAATCTAATTTACATTTCTGTGTATAAAAATATAATTTATGGAACCCCGCAAAGTTTGTTCTATACCCCCAAAATATAACAGTCAGTTGCACATGTGTAGTGATCTTCTTCTCTGTCCAGTTATATATTTTTTTATTCATTTTTATATTTTTTTGTTGTTTTTCTCCTTTTTCAAATCTTTTTGTTTTTTGTAGTTGAGATATACAAAAATAGATTATGCACAATTTGCTGCTCGCATCGTTTCACAATCCATTTCTGTGACAGCAGCAGCAGAGTTCACATGAGAATAAATTATTCAAAGAGGAATTTTTTAAGGCTCCATTCATTCATTGAAAGGGGACGCATCATGGAAAAGTCACTGAAATAAATATCCCAACTCCGCTGGGGCCTTTTTGTTCGTTTTTCTTTTCTTTTTTTATTTTAAGATCATTATTATTATTTAATATGTCATTCTACTGGATAGTTCGAGGGTCCTACTTGAGTCTGATTTTGTTCCTGTGGGGGGGATTTTCAGCTTGGATATGCTGACATCCCCAGTGGATGGATCGAGTGGTCGTCCAAGAGCCACGTCCCCAGCTGGTAAAGGAGTTTGGAGTACCAGTGCACCCCCTCGTTGTGCGCGCTGACCCGAGGCCGGGAGATGAACAGCGATGAGGACACCCAGTGGGCGATCCTAACGGGCGCCAGGGCCCAGTGCGCAAGCTGGTGGTCCTCGATCACCGCATAACAGGATGCCAGAACCTGATCCACCACCACGGTCCCCTGTGCCGTGACGGGCGCGAAGGAGCCCTCGTGCTCTTGCGTGTAAATCCGTTTCACGTTCACGGCCACGACTCGACTCCGCTCCCCGTCGTAGACGAACACCTTCTGTCCGGGTCGCACGTCGCTGGCGAACGTCGCCGACCGCGTGGAGTTCTCGCGGGCAACGAAGATAAGGTGCGCGGCTGTGAGGGTGATCTTCTGGCCCGTCTCGGTCTCGATCACGTAGAAGGTCCTCCTGGTGGCGGAGTCTCGGTCTATGAACATGATGAAGTCGGTGAAGATCGGGTTTCCGTCGCCGTCCGCAGCCAGGACTCTGTCTCCAGGTTGGAGGTCTCTGACCGGCTTCTTGGTGCGGTCCTGCAGGGTGACTGTGGAGGATCCCGGGAAGCAGCCACCTGACTTTGCTGCCACTGAATTTTCTGTTGGAATAAAAATTTATGCAAAGTCATTACACTGACACCACAAGAGAAAAAACAAAACTTTAAAATGTAATTTTTCTTGTTGGAGAGTGATGTTTTCTTTAAATCTGACAGTTTCTTTGAACCACTATCAAAGAACTACATTTCTTCCCATTTTTTCCGTCGTGACACATTTTGATGAGCCCAAACATATTTGCATATTTAAACTCTTTTGGTTGCTTCCTATCAAATGTGACCTGAAACATTAAAGTTCCTGTAAAATTACAAAATTTAAATGTATAATATAGCCATCATGCAAAACCTGCTGAGAAGGCATTTCTCTACAGATCTTTCCAAGTTCACACATCTTCTTGGGCCCATGAGCATTTTCTATACTGATGCACCACTGGTTTCTTCAAAACAGATGCATTCTACCCTAAGTCTGATGCTGTGTGGGTGAAATCAAAAGACTTAATTTCATATAATAATCATCGTAAAAAAACACCTAAGAACTTCTTTTTCTTGAATTTGTTAATTTTCCACATGTCTCAGTGCTCCTGCATGCGTGTGATAAATGTGTATTGACTTAGTCTATGACCTGAAGGTTTTATGACGTTAGAAAATGTAAAGTCATAGCCTTAATTAAAGAGTCATTGCCTCTCAAATTTCTTCAGCTTTCACACATTTGGGGTCTCCGTCAGACCACATGTGTATCAGCCTGAAACCTGATTTTTTTTCTTCTGAAAACCTAGTTATAAAACAGCTATCATTCAAAAGCCACTCAAGAACTAATTCCCCCTGATTTTTTTATTTTTTTAGCCTTCAGACGTCTTGGTGTTCCTGTATGCATTTTGCATATTGATGCCCCGCAGGCTCCTTGATGTCAGATGTCAGATGTGTATTGGCTTGGCCTGTAAAACCTAAAAGCCTGGGCTCATCTATCCTTAATTAAAAAAAAGCCCAATAAAGAACAAGCATTGTTATTCTAAATCAGCTTGGTGGATGGAGCTACTCTTCGTAAAGAACACTCACGCCTTTCCCAGCTTCTCTCCCCATATTTACTCAGGTGCAGAAACCTCCATGTGACAATTCACACAAATAGGCGACTCACAACTACTATTTACCCAGTGGAGCCACTTTTCCATGCCTCTCGAGTTGTAGATTTGAATTTAAATGAATGCCCCCGGACTCTTAAATGCTTGCTGTTGTGCAACATCAATACACACCCCCTCCACACCACCCTGTCTACCACCTCTCCTTGCTTTGTTGTCAGTCTTGATGACGATAATTTTGGCCTTGGTGGAGCTCTTCACATACCAGTTTCTAGGATCATGCAGAAAAAAAAGAAAGGGGGAAAAAAGGGAGGTTTTTCTCCTCAGAATTTGTGGGCTTCTAATCTTCTTTTAAGGTTCCCGAGCATGAAATGAGGTGACAACTGCAAACCAGATTTGGCTAACATTGTTTGGCCAAATCCTTTCTGTAAAGTCGCATGACCCCTGATGACATGTCAGCCTAGAGCATACTGTGATCTCAGAATGTGTGAGATGAATGAGAAATAAGGGATTTATCAATAAAGTGTGGACTGAGAGAAGTGCAATGGTTCATCTGTCAGTGGTAAAGGGAATTTAAGTGTGATGCAGTTAAGGCCTGGATTTTTTTTATGCATCTAACATGAGACAAACAGAAGCCAGACATTTTACAAGTGATAATGGGATCTAAAGACAATAAATCATTATATTATGTTTTTTTTAATAAATGGGATTTATCTCAAATATTTCTCTATAATTTTCTTGGAGCTTTAGCTTTTCTGGGTCACAGCCAACAGCCTTGTTGAGACTGCAGTGTGTTGTTCCCACTAGGAGACGGTGTGGGGCAATGTAAGATTAAGGAATGAGCTGCATGGCAAATGCTCACTAATGGATGATAGGTGCTCATACATCACTGCCTGAAATATTCCTGTGAAATTTCTTCCTCATCACTATTGGAACTGCCAGGAGGCATATAATGTTGATTAATCAGCCTCATTTGAGAACATTTTTAAATAGAAGTCAATTATTTTTAATCTGCAATGTCTATGTGTTGCACCTAATTGGCTGTTATGTTTTTAGACACTATGGATTTGTTTTCTAAGCTTCCCAGAAAAGCATCTAGAAAATAAATTTGCCTTATTTATCTAAGATACAACAGATGACAAACCTTTTAAAAATGTAATCTGGTTTCGGTATAATCCGTTTTCAAAAACAGGTTTCAAGAATCAAACCTGAATATTTGTAGTCCCGGTCTGACCTGTTGATATATTGTGGTTTTTATGCTGCACAATATAAGGTTGGTTTTGATGCCAAAAAGTATTGAATATCTCCCTTTTTTCAGAAGCAGAAAAAAGGAAGATATATTATTGACTATATCAATAATATATCTTGATATAGTCAATATATATTGATATATATTGATATATATATATATATATCAATATATATGAATAATATAAACATATTTCAAAAAACATTTGTGAAATACTCCCTAAATAATTCTCCATTGACTAGACAACTCAATGAGTTGTAGGAAACCAGTTCAATGACAACTGAATTAAACCTTTTTTTTTCCCAAGCACTATTGTTGCCCCCTGACAGAATTACATCCTGGGTTGTGAGCCAAATTGACATAATTAAAAAAATTGGATATTGGATACTGAATTTAAGCAACATTATTGTTCCATTTCTGTCAGGAAAAACAGACCATCCAGCGTTCAAGTACAAATATAACACAGATGTGCCAGCCTGAAGTTATTTATTTCCCCTCCTGGAAAACCTTTTGGATCATTACCAGGACCAACCTAGTGTTAACTAGTAGGACATGTTTTAAAACATTATTGTCCATTTCATGTGAAAACAGACCATCACTTTCATTGACAGATGTGTACCTAGAATTATTAAAAAAAATCCCCTTTCAGAGCTGACACCTGACTTTTTTGAGGAGATTCATTTTGGATCATTGCACTGTGCACCTCATAGCTCCCACCTTAAATGCAACGTTGCAAGCAGGGGACTTCAAGGGGGGTAATCACCATCCTATAAATTACTCCTACCCCATCTCCAGTAACCAGACACTTATGCTTAATACTTTACATGAACATTTTAAATGTCACTCCCTCACTCTCATATTTTGAGGCAGTATTAGGAAAACTGCAATTCTGTGATGACTTAATTTTGATTTTGGTCCCTATCTTCCCCCCATGCCCTGAGTTTTAAAATGTTCTGGAGATGCCCCTGCTTACCTGCTTTCACAGAGCAGTGGATGTGGGCCTTTGACTCATAGTAGACCCAGTCGAATCCGGCTTCCACGGCGAGCCTGGACAAGGTGCCATATTTGCTCTTGTCTCTGTCTGAGGTGGTGATGTCCACGGCCCTGCCCTCATAGTGCAGGGACTCGTCGAAGTGGTGCCCGTCCTCGTCCCAGCCCTCTGTGACCCGGAGCTTCACCCCGGGCCATTGGTTCATCACAGAGATGGCCAGCGAGTTCAGCTTGTCCTTGCATCTCTGCAGCCAAGCAGAAATCAGGTAAATCAGCTGAAACTAACACAGATCATTCAAATAAACTAATTAGTTTATTCAAATAAACTGAATAAACTAATCCTATTGCCACACTTTCACTTGCACACTTTCGCCTTTATACATCTGCCTGTTTTTTTTTTGTTTCTTTTTATCAGTAGCAAGGAAAGACGAACATTTAGACTCGGTGAAGCCTCTCCATCTCCACCTTAATCCATGAATTCTCTCAGCTGTGCTGAAACACTGCACCTCTGATCCTGAGCTTGCATTTCTCAGTGTGAGCAGCAGCGTCAGAGGGCACAGCTCGGGTAAGAAAGCTGCTCATGAAATATGGATAAAGCACTGCATTCGCTTCACTGGCCCTATATCATCTGGGTCTTTGGTTTCTGGAAGGTGCGTGAAACGTCCCCCCCTTTTTTCCCTGTCAAAGAAGGGACCATCTGAACAGGATGAACACATTATAAACGCTCACGCTAATGTTTTTTTTTGTTTACTTTAAATCAATAACTGGTTCTGGAGGTGATATGAAGATTATCTTTCCTTAAAATGCATGTATGAGCACTCAGTGAAGATACTTGGCCCTCTCCAGGACAACTGTTCTCAATATGTCAAATAAAACACCACAAAGAGTCTTTTCAGACATAGGGCAGGGAGGGGGGGGGGGTGCTTTCATTATTCTGCTCCTGCAAAGTCCTGGAAAACGTGACATGCCTCCTTAAGTGGAGGTGTTATTAGTTTGCTGACAGACAGACCTGTGAAATATCAGAGGAGCCTTGCGGACAGCTTAAGATTTTTGAGGTTTCACAGAGACCTTTAATCTGTGCATCACACTTGTAGCATGTGATGAATAAAATAATCTGTTTGGGGAGGACGTGGGGGGGGGGTAAGCAACTCACAGAGTGGGGATTGTCGTAGTCAAGAGCCGTAAAAAGCTTGAACCCTGTTTATTAATTCATCAGGTCGTGTGCCGCAAATCAAGCCAAATTCTGCTCAGCCACCATGCATGAAGCAAAGCCCAGCAGGGAGCCTGCAGACCTGCGCTCTTGCGCTCCGGAGGGGTGAGTTGCTCAGCAGCCCGCCTCTTAATCTTTTTTCACAAATGATTTGGTTAGAGGAAACACTTATCAGCTACCTGTCAGTGCAAACATCTCTTTTCCTGACTCATTTATTACGCTGCATAAATATCTACTTTAAAAGCGATTTAATCCATTAAGTCGAACTCATCTAAGTTAAAATAGAAATCAGAGACGTAGACCAGCCAGTTAAAAAAGTAAAATAAGATAGTTCATAAATAAATACGCTCATCTCCACCTGTTTATTATGAGACACTTGGAGCAGTAAAAGCGGAACTTAAGAACTTTTGGAGTTCTTAAGTTCCTGGCAATGAATTGGACTTGCTTCTCTGAGAAGCAGGGTCGCTTCTCCTTCAGTGAATTGTTTTATACATTTTGTCACAGCTCACATCTACCAGAGTTACCGCCTGTGCGTTTATCGCCGATTATCTATTTTCTGAAGCGCCAAAAACTGGGTTAAAAACTGCGCGTAAAGTTCTGCGCGCCAATGCGCGCAACCTAAGGAACTATGCAAACCACGCTGGTAAATCTTTACACATAAGGCTTAAGACACCTGCAGCCGCCATCACTTTGCCTGGGTGTTACCTCATTGTAACAGGTCTATGTGATGCAAATCAAAAAAGAAAGGCGATCATATCTGCTACTTGGATTCTAAGAAGTTCAACTTTTGCTTCTAGTCAAATTGAGAATGCCTTGAAGCTTTTCAAAATAAGACACGGACCAAGTTAACAAATGGGCTTAAAAATAAACCATGCAACACAAGACCACAGTAACGTAGAAATATCCGACACTTTTAATGAAGTTATCACCCTCCCTTTCCCCGCGTGTTTAAATCTATTCCAGGAATAACACACAAATTCCTTTAAAACGTCCATTTCTATTGGAAATGAACCACAGAACCTCTACGTTTATCTTCACGGCTCCACTCTGGAAAGAAGTCATTCTCCAAAGCCTATAATTTCCTAATCTTCATCTTTTGGTAACTTAAATGTATCGGATAGAAAGGAGAGAGGAGGGATGTGCGGGAAAGGCTGAGACCGCACGCACGCAGTGAATATTTCATCGGAGCCCATGCCTGCTGCAAGGCGCGAGTTCAGAGACTCCAGCGCGCCACCATTGCCACCATCGCTCCCAGCGTCGCATTTTTATTCTCAGTGAGCCGGTACGAACCCAAAGCTGCCTGTTCAGTGTTTTCCTAATTCGCCAAGCTGTCAGTGCCGAATGCAAGGACGGAGAGACGCGGCGTCCTGCAACCCTGGAGATAGGAATCGAGTCGCGCAAAACGCGCTTGCAGAAAACGCGCAACCGGTCCACGTCCACTGGCTCCCCACCCTTTAAGACATGCAACATCTTTCACTGCACCGCTGCGCGCACAATCCAGATGGAAGAAATGTCTAAAGCGCATCACCAGAGAACACAATAATCACCTTAATCCAGAAACACACACACAAACAAAAGAATAGTGAAAGAAAGAGGCTCTGCAGAGCTCTCAGATCGAGCCTCATTCAGATACAAATATAGATATGAGGAGACGGAGAAAGAGGAGGAGGAGGAGGAGAAAAGGATGGGTGGGGGGTGGGGGGGGCGCATTAATATTTCAAATTCACTGTCACAATAATGAAGGCCGAGTGTCCTGACTGTCCGCCTGCACATCAGTCCTCCAGCTGGATCTCTGTGCGAGAAAGTCCCAGGCTGGCGCATCAGAGTGCATCTGCATTTACAGTGAAGTTAAAAGGCTCAGTGTGAAGAGTTCAGATTTCACCTAACGTGCGCAATCAGTCTGACAGGGAGGCTGTTGCAGTGCGCGGTGATGGTGGAGGAGAAAGAAAATATATAAGGAAAAGCAAAACAAAACAAAAAAACAAGATTATTCAGTGCGCTTACCTGAGTCATCATCCTGTCGGCTCCTGTGTTCTCCTCATCCTTGAAGATGATATCTGTGTTATAATTGGGAGTGAGCTCTTTAAAGCGCTCGGAGTTCCGTGTGATCTTGCCCTCGTATCTACCGCTCGCCCCCAGGGTCTTCTCGGCCACGTTGGGGATGAACTGCTTGTACGCCAGAGGTGTCAGCTTCTTGGGGTGTCTCCTCCTGCCGTAGCCCCTGCCCGGTCCGCATCCCATCGCGGAGGACACCAAGGACAAGCAGATGAGAGCGACAGAAGCGATTCTGGTCCAGCGCTGATGCATGTTAAAAATAAAATAATGAAGAAAAAAAAGATCTAAAAAAAAGAAAAAAACAAGGAACAACGAGTCACCGCTGCGGCTGCTGTCTTATCTCAGCTGCCGATGTCCTTGTCTCCTCTCTTCTCCCTTTTTTTCTCCCGCCTGCGTCTCTTGGTCTCTCACCGCGGCAGGTGCGGAAATGAGCGCCTCAGACTGATGGTAATAACGGGGCACATCGAAAGAGGATATTTAAAAAAAAAAGAAAAGTAGTGAGAGAATTATAAGCCACGGGATCTCTGGTTTAAACTGCAGCCGCTTGTGCGAGCCGAGCGCTTTTACTGCTTTGTATTATAGCAGCGATCTATAGCAGGGGTGGGACTTAATTGGCTCGCCTAGACAAACCCTTCTGATGTTATCCCACTGAAAAAGGGGGGAAAAATCTGAAAAAAAAAGATTTTCTCCCACCTTACGGTTAGTCTCCCCTTCACGGAGGACGCGGGCTCCTCCTCCATGGGAAAACATCAATTATGAAGCAAAGCGTCTCCAACCCTCCCGTCTTCCAGCTTATTCACAGCAGAGGGAGAAACTTGCAAAGTGCTGGACACAGATCTGAAATCAGTCTTAAGTTTTCCGTGTGCACCGGGGCAACTCTCCGCATGTAGACACTCATGGACGCGCAGTGCGCATACCTGTGTTGGATGACTTCGCCGTGATCCGTGTCCAGTGAGGATAAATATGTTAAAGATATAAAATAAAATGGAGATCTCGCTTGGGCCTGAAACAACCTTATCTGACATTCCCTTTGTAAGAAACAACACAAAACATGAAACATATGCGCAAAGTTGCGCAAAAATGCCACTGGTGACACTTTTAGATAATCAAAAGTCTCACGAGATTCCAGTAAATTTACTTGAATTAACGTTAAGATTTTAACTGAAAATAGTCAAAATGTTTTCGAAAGAATCAGATCTTTGGTGCGCTCGTGCTGTGCGCCATTTTACGCATCCAAGCAACAAGACAGACTAACAGGAAAAAAAAAAAAACAGATTATGTCAGGGACACCTCCAGTTCCAAACACCGATAAAATGAGCGGGTTTGATGATCAGATGAGGCTTCTACGTATAAAACACTCAGAATTAACCAAATGATCTTCACTGTTTTGCTGGACCGGTTCAAAGCAGGGCTGTGAAGTGGAAGAAAAATAATCTGTGTTATCCATTTTTTTACGAGTGAAAGTCAAAAAACTGGCATGCAATCACAACTGTAAGCCTTCAGAGGTTTATCTCTACCTGCTTAGAACATCTAGAAGTCGAAATGTTTGTCTCTTTTTCTTTGCAAAAATAGCTAAAGCTCAG
This sequence comes from Phalloptychus januarius, assembly GCA_902982915.1. NCBI lineage: Eukaryota > Metazoa > Chordata > Actinopteri > Cyprinodontiformes > Poeciliidae > Phalloptychus > Phalloptychus januarius. The sequence goes on from CADWAE010000362.1 coordinate 6,515,958, forward strand.
TCACATTGGATGGAGATCAGTTTTTAATTCCTGCCATATATTCTTATATTTCAATCAAAACTTCAGCTGAGCTTTTCTATGGTTTTGATCTTGCAGGAAGGTGAACCTTTAACCCAAATTTCACATCTTTTCACATAGATTTTAATCCACAATTTCACTCCTTAATCGACTCTGAGCAGCTTCTCTGTTTCAAGTGATGCAAAAATATCCCCATAGTTACTATGCTGCTATAATGCTTGTCACTTTCATTGATTGATATGTCTTCTAGGTTTGTAGTTGTGCCTTGTGGTGCACATTTTCAGATGAGGGACTGAACAGTGCGTAGTAAGATGTTCAAGGCTTAGAACATCCAGAACTTTTTCGCTGGTCTTTGTTCTCTGGTCTTTGTGAAGATGTTTTTGACAGAAGTTCTCAAACACACCTTTGGAACTTTAATAGAACAGGTGGATATACACAAAGATTAAATGACAGAGGGGTATCAGAGTACAGGATGTTTAATGCAAATGCATGTCACACTTTCTAGGCTTGTATTTGTACAAAACAAAAAAAAAACACTTAATTTTTCTCCAACTTGTCAAATCCCAATAAAATACAATGAAAGTTGTAAATAATGTAACAAGCTGTGGGAAACAAGTACAAAGGGTTTAAATACCTTTGAAAGTGATTGTAAAGATGAAGGGCGGGGGAGCGCAGACATAATCATGTTCCATTTTGCACCTGTACTGTTTTCTTATGTATTCAACTAGACTTTTTGAGTCAGCAATATAGAAAAGCTGCTTTGACCCAACACACAACCAATTAAGTCTTGTTTGATATAGCTTCACTCTGTCAGTCCTAAACCCTCCCTGCATTTAACACACATGAGTTCAGACAAAAACAGATATTCAAAACAGTTTCGGGTATTTAAAAAAAAAGATTTGTCTGATAACAAAGAGTAATTACAGGCAGAGGGCTGTTCTGAGGCCAAGCTTGGCTCTCATCACACAGACTGCGTGGCACGTTCGCTCTGAAGTGAGGACAGATATGCCAGGCTTTGGTGTGGCTTCAGTCTCATTAAAGCAGGCTCTGGCTGACCTCCAGTCTGGTGTTGTTCAAGCCTGTGCCAGGCTTGTGGGAACCAGAGGGGGTAAGACTACCTGCCGCTCAATGAGATCGTGATCATCAGCTCCTGGCCAAAAGATGGCGTGTGCACCTGGCATACTGCTGTATAATCCTAAAATGCTTCCAGTGGTGGATTTCAGTTTGGTTTTTGACGGATTTTCTTAAGATGTCCTCCTCCATAGTTGGTTTTATAGATGAGCTAGTCAAACATAAGGCTCACAGCAATTATGGGAGCACCATAGTAAGTGTTTTGCCTGGTGGACCTCAGAAGTTTCCTTCACTTCAAGTAATCATAAAAATGGCTGTCAGGCAAAATGAAACTCGCAATAAGGTGAATAGTACAGGCCAAAGAGGGTTCTTTGTAAATTAAGTGAGTGACAAAACGCGACGGAGAATGAAATGAATTATGGAGAAATCGCAATGAATTATGCAGCCTAGGGAGCAAGCTGCACTGATGGGTCTGAACTTGAGTTTCTCCCGCAGAGGAAACCAAGAATCTTTCAGGCAGACCTGGGGCAAAGGATATTTGCAAACATTACACATCAGTGTTTGGCTTTGGTCTATGGCAGCGCCAAATGGGTGGAGTTAGAAACTAAAAGCAAAGGAAATCTTTGCAGACATACAGTACAAATCTGGTAAATGAGAGTTATAGGAGACATTTTCTTTTCTTAACTGTCAAAAGGAACAATTTAAATATATATATATATATATATATATATATATATATATATATATATATATATATATATATATATATATATATGTATATACAGCCCCTTTCACAATGTTACTCCAATTAAAATCCTGTGAGCTGACAGCTTACAGAAGCTTAAAGCAGGTTTAGGTTATAAAATCACATCTCCCAGGGCACAGTTCAAGCCATTTTTTGGAAATGAAAAGAGCAAGGCAGATAAGCCGTCATGGTGACTCTGGAGGAGCTGCAGAGGTATGCACTCAACCCCCATTTATTCACAGTGAAATACTGGGAACTTTTTCTGTGCTGAGTGGAAGTTATTTGCAGAAAATTCACAAGTACTTTCATAGAGCATCTCTAAAATATTCTAAAGAAAATGCAGCTTGGGAAGTTGAAGTAGCTTGGCACAATGCTACTTTACACGTTTTTTGCTGGCCCTTGCAAAGGAAACAATCCAGGAGTGCCATTTTTTTCCCTTGGCAATGATTGGCTGTACCTATAAGATGCAAGGAAGCCTGCAGATGTTAGCAGTGTTCATTAAGTGGACACAGATTAATTTGCAAATTAATCCATGTTAAGGTATATTTGGTACTTGAACTTTCAATAAGGGTAGTTGCAACCATTTTTAGAGGGGATCTCAAATATTCACGGATTTCAGCTGTTCACATTTCAGCTGTGGTCCCAAAGTCCCCCGAGAAATTGGGGGTCCACTGTACAACTCGAGTGGGAAAACCTCAATGGAGAAGTTGGAAGAACAAATTGATAAAACAAACTTTCAATTCAATAAATAGTTCATTAATGGCAAATTAACAAGCTTTGTTTGCCACTAGTTACCAACTGTGTAGTAAATACATAGAAGAAGGGGATTTTCATATCGCTCTAAACATACGAGCTCCATAGTGAAACATAGTGGTAGAAGGGGCGTGCTTTGGGGATGCCTTTCTTCAGTGTTGGGTATTGTATCACAGTTTCATTCACATTGTCATTAGGGTTAGATATGGCAGCAACAATGAGATCCGGTTTATGATGTAGTTTGGGTGGGATTGAGGTCATTTCAATTACACAATTTATAAGCCTGTTATGCCTTTCCCATTCAGGCACAGAGCAGCCAGTGAGTAATCACTTTTTGCCATGTTTGTGTCTCTCTTCCCTCCTGACTTCACCTGCACTGCTTCCTCCGCTAAGAAATACTCGCAGCTATTATGCTGCCTTCATTTGAAAATCCTCCCTCTTCATCTTGACATTCAAAGGAATTAATAGATATGCTGTTGCTAAGACAAAATCCACGCCTATGTTTGATTTCTCGAACCACAGTCCTCATGAAGCACAAGCTAGATGCAACCAGGAGTGTTTGATGGAGTTTAACCAGAGTAAGTCCCCCCAATTACTGCTTAAAGCCTCCTCCTGTCTGAATGTTTTGTAACATTGTTAGACGGATTAGGACTACGGAATAATCACGCACAAAACATTTAAGCAATGTCAGGCTGCTGTGCTGTTTTCCCTTTACTGCAAATAGGGTTTCCTTTCTGTCAGTCAGTCGGAAAGCCGGCCCAACCGCAATTCATTGTGGGTTTTTCTCGCTTGCAGGTGGAGTCCACATTCAGACCTTTATCCTGTTTTGAACGTTTGACAAACCGTTTACAACACAGGCAGGTAGCCACCAATCCCACGAACATGTGTCCTCTTTTGTTCCAGCAATAATGTGTGAATGGCCGTCCTCTCAATGGTTTATCTAAGTCGCACGCATAAAGCATTATGTGGAAGCAGTGAGTAACAATCCAGCCCAACAGATACAGGTGCCCTGCAGCTAATCCCTGAGCTACAATGGAAATTTCACAATACTGTATTTGGAATCACAGCTCTCAGCGTGCCCCGGAGTCTGTAAAGGCATTTTATTTGCACTCTCCAGCCGCTCCCAATACTTAAACATTAAACGCCAAGGCTAGACAGGCAAAACCACTTTGAACTGCAGGGCAGGGTGAACTCTGAGGGAGGGGAGGGGAGGGAGCGCTGAGAGAGCACACAGCAAAGGGGGCTGGTGTTTGAGCTCAAGGTGAGTCAATGCAACGCCATCACAGTCTTTTGCAATGGTGACGGAGAAGGGAGGGGCCACATGTGTCAGTATTTTTAAATACGACTGTACTTAAAGTTTCACACCAGACAATATAAACAAAATCATATTATTACTTTTAGGCCTCTGTGTTTATGTGCAAAAATGTATGACACAATGTACCTTTAGAAGCTATATGCAATTATCTTTTAAAGCTGCACTATGTCATGTTTTTAAACAATGTGTTTTTATATATTTGTTAAAACTGTCACTGTGTCCTGATAGTACAATATGACATCGATCGGTGAAAAAGAAATCGAGCTTCTCCTTGTAGGAGTTCTATTGTTTGTTTTGTGTTTCATTGGGTTGGACTGACTTTCAAGATCTAAATAACATTTAAAGGATGGTTATTGTCAAACACATGAGTCCACCAGGTAGACTGGGTTTAAATATTTCTAAAGGGTGCCAGTTTGCTAAGCCTACTGCTTTCACAAAAAGCAGTAGTAGCAAGCAGTAGTTCTCCTGACCTCCTCCTCCTCACTGGATAAATCACCATGTATATCTTCACTTCATGAAGTGGTTACTAAGCTGTCACTACTTTCCTCTTTGTTGGCTATAGGATTATGCACTGGCATTCCAGATGTAAGGTCACCATTCCTCATCATATCATTTGCGTTCATTATTTTCTTTCATACAAGCTCTCAATTTCAGACAGAAAATAATATAATAACTGATAGCTACAAACATAACCATATCAGAAAAAAGTTGTAAAATTGATGGATGATATATGCCCTGCAGAATGTACATCTATGATATTTGTGGAAAATTCACCTATTCGCTCATCCTTTTGGAGAGCATATCTAAAATATATAAAAGAAAATGCAACTTGGGGAACTGAGACACCTTGGGACAAAGCCACTTGACACTCTTTTGGCTGGCATGTGCGAAGCAGCCAATGTAGGAGCAGCATTCATTTTCATTGGCACTGATTAGATGTACTCCCAAAAGAGGAGAAAAACTCTGGATGTTAGGTTCTATGGTAGTGCAAGACAGTTTCCACTGATATCAAGGATGGAAAATTAAATAAGTACAGTTTGGTGATTGGACACTAGCTAATCAGCAGCTAGGCCAAAATGCAGCAATCTTGCAAAAGTAAATCAACTCTTGCTGCTTTTATAATAATTAAGAACGAAAGAGACAGCCAGGCACAGTTTATGTAATGAACAACATCCAGTGACTAACAGCAGGTGTGACCACTTGTAAAAAGGAAACTATATTAACTGTTTGCTCAGGTGATGCATTCAAGCAGGTGATACAATTGTATGCTACAAAACAATCTGGGGAAGGTTATAATAACATCTAAAATTAGGAACCCCTTGTGGAAGTATTTTATGACAAAATAATTCATGTAATTGCATTTTAAGGTGTTACATGGATGATAGTGACTTCTGGAAGAATGGCAATTGCACAAAAGTCATCAAAGGGGAAGTCTGAGGCCATCATAATATTATAACTTTTATTTAAGCACAGTGATGATTACAGACATTGAGTCATACACTCCTAACTACCAATGTTTAAAACAATTTTGAGTCCACCTTTCCATCAGTTTAAACTAAAATTGTGTCATTCAATACAATAACATTGCCAACCCCATCAGCTTACTACGGAGCCCCTAAGGGGACATGGAGAAAAAAAAAGGAAAGAAATCCTGACTTATTATCTCGAGATCCTGACTTATTATCTCGAGATCCCGACTTTTTTTTTTTTTTTTTCGTGGGTCTCGAGAAACTAAGTCGGGATCTCGAGATAATAAGTCGGGATCTCGAGATCTCGACTTAGTTTCTCGGGATCTCGAGAAAGTAAGTCGGGATTTCGTTCCTTTTTTTTTTCTCCATGTCCCCTTAGGGGCTCCGTAGCTTACTATGTAAGCTGAAAAGGAAAAGAATCAGTGTGTTGTACTACAAAGTTAAACCTCAGTGGAACTGAATGCACTTGATTATTTGCTAATAGTAATCATAGAGATGTATGTACTTCTATAAAAAGTAGGACTTTTGGCAGTTTTGCTGATTTAGAGCTTACATGTGTGTGTTAACATAATGCCAAGATAGAATGACATAAGCAGTGACCTTATAGAAACATTGTTGCTGCAGACCAATCTCTCAAGAGTCATTAGGCCATTTCCAGACAATCTGAAGTACATCATTTTACAGTGAGAATAGTGAAAACATGAAAGTTCCAAAAGTCAGCTTTGAAACACTTGAATACATTTGAGAATCAAAGAGTAAAAAAACTCTAAACAATATGGCATGCTAATTTTAGCTTACAAAGGTACACCTGACTAAAGCACAAAGCCTATGGAACAATATCATTCCTATAGATGAGAACAAAATGTTGAACCTTGACCCAGATTGAAGACCATTCCAGGTGCATCTCCTACTCAGATTCATTTGGAAATGTTAAAATGACCACCTGGTTTTACAAGTCTTGAATTCAGAGATGATGCTGTTTCTTTTCAATGTTTCAGGCTGATGTTTGTGGTGATGGTGTGGAGCATATTTTCTGGCATATTTTGGGCCCTTTTGTACCATTTGAGCATAATTTAAACACCACAACCTATGTGGGTATTACTACTGACCATTTTCATTGCTTTTTTTGTCATTAGTGTATCCATCTGCTGCTGGCAAACTCTAGCAGGAGCATAACACTAAGCTCAGTTCCCCACACCTTGGTCACTTGAACATGGCAATGGGTGATTTTGTTTTCCAGTGGTCATCACAGTCATTAGATTTACAGCAGCGTTTGGTGTTATGGTTAACCTATCTTAGCCATTACTTTTGCTCTTGTCTTTGGTTTAGATTAATATGTTACCTCACCTCCCTCCTCTTATCTTACCCCAAGTTCTCTTACAAACCTTCATAATAAAAGAGCCAACGCAGGAATTTTCCTCCAAATATGTGAAGCTTTCTCCCGTGGCAACAAAAGCCTTTTGCTGTTCTTCTTTATATCCAAATAGACGCGGCATGCTTGGAATGAATCAATATTGAATTGAATCAGAAATAAAACTGAATTGTGACTTTATGAATCAGAGCCATCCATTGTTAGAACAACTAGCATGGTCTGTTTCATATTTTCAGTGTTGAAATTAGTAAATTTGTAAATTTTGAAGCCTTGAGTGAAGAGCAAACTCTGACCCAAATCATCAATGACAATAAACAGCAAAACTAGTAGAATGTAGCCAATTAAAAATAAAGAATAACACAATCGTTCAAAAAAGAAAATACTCATTTGAACTCATGCTAGTATGAGCTGTTTCTTGCACAACTGTCTAAATCAAAGCCCTCACCTTAACTACAACAAATAACTTCCAATGGCAGGAACCCACAACTAAAAATAATATCCTACAGTTGAAGTGCATTGCAAAAGCAGTCATTCCTCTTGAACATTCCCACATATTGTTATGTAACAACCACAAATGTAAATATTTTCAACTGGATTTTGTGTAATAGACAAACACAAACTCCATGGTACTGGAAAAGAAAGAACATGTTCTGTGGTTTTCAAAACAGTTATAAATCCACGCTTGAAAAGTGGCAAAGAGCTATATTCATTCTAATTTTGATGACCAAAACCAAAAGTAGGGTCCAGTGCAACTAATTTAATCTCAGGATAAATGCATCTGTTCTGTGAAGAGCTTAGAGGATTGTCAGAGAACATTAGTGAACAGTCATCAAGAAAAATAGCTCCATCGCTGGGACACATCACAACATCAGGCTCATAAAAAATAATTACAATTAGTCATAATAACATATTTAAAGTTAAACTCACCCTCTAATCAACTTGATTTTTTGCTAACAATCTGTCCAAATAGGTTATTTAGGGCTCAATGTTTATATTTCTGAGCAATATTTGACATTTTGGGGCCATTCATTTAGATATTATTTTGCCTAAAACTGACTCACTATACTAGCCTCTTCCATTAGACAATTCTTATTTATTTGGTTAGCACTGCAGTAGGGCTTGATACAACTTCAGGACAACTTCCTGACTTCAGGTATAAAAAGCACAGAGCTCACTCCGTCCACACCTCTCTCTCTCACTCTCACGGTGGCTAGAAAGGAGTGACAAGTGAGCATTGATGATAGCATTACAAATCACCATCTCATAGTATTACTCAGCTTTACAAATGCGTGATTTATTTACAATGTGGACACAGAGTGGAATGGGTAGGTCTTCTCTGCTCTGACCATTGGTGAATGTCTGGTGTTGAAAGAATGACTCTGTCAGACTGGCTGCACTGCTTAGGAGGTGGGAGATTCCAGTAACACAGAAGAAGAGTCGCTAGATTTATCACTATTTGCTGTTTTGACAGCAACTAGTTGCTAGTGACTAGCAACTAGTCAATAGTACTCCTCCAGTAAACACTGGATGAGTACTGGTGTTTACTCATCCAGTAAACACTGGATGAGTATTATTGACATCAGTACTATTGACATTAGTATTTATTTGTCTCTTGGCTCCACCCACTTTGCTGGAATTATGCTTTCAGAGGGGGTTAGTTACATTTCAATTGAACTTGTTTGAAGTATTTTATTGTATACAAATAGAGAAATAGAAATAGATGACTCTCCTTCAGTCTCCACCCGCGGTGCAGCTGAGATTGAAGAACGTGTTCAATGGTAAAGTAGTGAGATCAAATCACTATTGAAAGAAAGCCATAAGAAGTCCCATTAAAGTTTGTCACTAACTATGTAGAGAACACAATAAACAGGTGGAATAGGATGTTCTGGTCAGATGCTTTTCCAAAGTTTCACAAAAGCATAGAGCCATATTCCTATTTCATATATTTTGTTGCACCATGTTGATTATACTTTCAGATTTTCTCAAAACAAGTGTTACAAAGTGGCATAAAGAGTACAGTTAGAGTATTATATTTAACACTAAATGTGAGCTCCGGCAGATATAATGCTTGTACCAACACATGTTGATCTACAACCTTACAGGAGAGCTTCAGTTGGAGAACACCACCAATGACTCGAAGACATAAAGTTGTGAAACAGCGTTATAAATGATTAATGCCCCAATCTGATTCACTGTGATCTGAGAGCACTGGCTGTACAAATATACTTCTTAGAGATGAGCAATGTGCTTCAACATGAACTCCTCTGGGTTTGCTTTCATTAAAGTGAGGACACTGATTCTATCTCTCTAATGAGCCCTGAGTGCTTCGAGTGTGTGCCATTTCACCTCGGGCAGCAAAAAGCGATGGTAATAATTCCCCTCTGACTGAGAAGGGGAATAGGAACACAACAAACAGCAGGAAAAGCTTCAATCAAGCCCCGTTAGCAGGCTACTACACTACCTGTGCCGACCGCAGTAACCACCTGTCTGCCTGAGTCACTTCATTTCTGATAACGAGGCGCTCAGACATTCCTCTCCTCAATCAGCTCTTTCTCATTTGTTGCAGTTATGAATGCAAAACATCACGTCTCTTAGCAAACTGACGGCAAAATGTTTGTTTGTTCCCATGCAGGGTAAAAATTAAGCTATTGTTTTCCATAAGATTTCAACCAATCTCAGGTCGATTTGCAGCAGATATCTCAATTTGTAACCAAAAGAGGAGGAAGTGCTGGCGTGCAATAGATAGACTCGGTGCTAGTGTTAAATCAAAGCTGATAGCAATCAACCTATATCCTTCCCGCTCTGCTCATTCATTCAGACCCCACCAATCCAGGAAACTGCAGTGACTGATCAAAGTTGTTGCTTAGAAGGAACAAGGAAGAAAAGCTGATGTGGCCGAGCCTCATATCTTCTGTAAGAGGTTTGGATGGACACAGATCTTTGTCAGCTGGATGTCTGATCACAATCTGTAGTGGAAATATTGCCAGTTTCACAGTGTTGACAAACTACTTGTACAGATAGGGTTTTATTTTACTAAGACAACCGCAAGCATCAACATTTAGGAAACAGACTGAAGTGAAGAGGAAGTGATTTGTGGTTTGCAAACATTTTCATGAATAAAAGCCTAAAATCTGCAGGGTGCATTTGTTTTCACTCCACCTGAGTTATGACTTTGTAGCATAACTTTTTTTTCAGTAAATAATGCAAAGCTTTTGGAGGCGTTTCTCTGTCATCTTTTTTCATGTAAGGACAGAAATTTTAGCCTCTTTGCAAATTAGGTCAGTTTCAGACTGAATGGAAAGCATGTATGGAAATCATTCTAACAAAGGGAACATGCTTTGATCTAATGCACTCTGTATTTGTTGTCCTCCTCAAAGGTGAACCTGCTCTGGAACAGGTGTTCTTCCAGTATTGTCCTTTATTAAATGTTATGCTTCATCCCATCCAGTGTAACAACCCTTTCTTAAAACAAACTCCACCTCATGATGCTGCCACCACTATGTTTCATTATTGGGAGGTTGTAAATCAAGTAGCAGTGCTTGTTTTCCTCCAAGCAGAGTGCTTTGCATCAACTTGTTCTCATATGACCTGAGCACCATCTTCCACATGTCTGTGTGTCCCATACAAGATTTGTGGCAAACTGCAAATTTGACTCGTGGTTTTCTTTCAGCAGTGGCTTTCGTCTTGATTTGTAGAGTGCACAATGGGTGCTGGTTTGTTCCGACAGGTTTTCTCACCCGAGCTGCGATGTTCTGCATCTCCCTCAGAGACACTATGAGAGTCTTGGGTGATTCCCATGTGACCAGATGGAACCAATGCTGATTAAATGCTCTCAGCTCCATCTTGGCTTATTCCCTCATATCCTTAACAGCAAGATGCACCTTGAGATGTCTTCAGTTTGTTTCTTTTTACAAGCAGGACCTCTCTGAGAAAAGATTCATAAAATGGACCAAATCCATTGATGGCAGCTTCATAAAAGAGCTTGGCTCTCATAGCTATTTTTATGATTTGTTTAGCCAGGTTGCTCGCGTTAGCTCAGGGTCTAATTGTCTTAAATGGCAGCGGCTTCTGTTTGTGATACTTAAAAGAGGCTATATTGAACTGACCTGCATTAAAACCTCTTTGATGTACAGAAAGCAATGGATCGATTTAACTGAGAGGAAAGCAAAGACCACAAACAGACATGCAGCTTAATTTAACTCCGCCACCAAACATTCACTTGTGGTAAAGTTCATTTTGTGAAAGACAAAGTAAACAAGATATGACATTAATTTATTCAGATAAACAAAAGGATTATGTATGCGAAACTAAAACAAGTCTAACCACAAATACAGTTTATTTTTTAAGAAAATATCACAAGTTTCCACTCGGGCCACATTCTAAATAATTTTTTATCATTTTCATTTACAATTTTTTGCTTGAGCTGTGAAATCCTGAATAGAAAATGACAATATTTACACCTCATTCACAAGGTCAAAATGAAGAATTAAGTTAGTTGTTTTTCCCTTCATAAAAACTGCTCAAAGACTACAGCTTTTATTTTTCAATCGCACTTTTTGTGTTGATCTAAAATCACAGTGAAACACATGAAGGTTTGTTGTTCTTCAGTTACAAGGACTGGGAATACTCCTGCAAAGCAACGTAGCTGCAGTCTACAAGCGCTCTGGACAAAGCACGATAAGTTTGAAATGATAGATAATACACATGTTTTTCACCACAGTTGTTGATTCACAAGCTGAGGCGAGGCACATTCTTTCACACTCCACCAAAGTTCACAAAGTCTAAAGGCTGCCTCTACTTCTCGCTCCGTCTGTGCACAGCTCGGTAAGCCCGGGCTAATCCTGTCCTGCCACCGCAAATAAAACCCCAAGCCCTAAATACATTTCAGAAGTACAAACGAGGAACTGGAGCATTACTTTAGGTGGGATGTATGAAGAAGAAGGTGGGTTGCTGGGGCATGTCTTAGCAGGTCCCAACAATGTATTTTGGTTCCTCTATCGGTTGCCTTTCAGGATTCGGTTCCTATTGCAAATTGATCTCTGCAAGGTCTAAAAAAGTACCTATATTTGGCTGCTCTGGTTTTAAACGAACTCAAACCCATTTCCTGTCGACAGGTGGGAAACTCCTCATTCTTTATCTTTACTGCCTCAGAAAAGCGTCTGCCCCGTCAGTCTCAGAGGGAGGAGTTTCACCTTTCTTTCCAGTGTGCTGCTCAAGGTTTATAAAAGGCTTAGATCACAGGTGAGGGGATCACAGAGCAGACAGCACAGGTGTTTGAACAGCGAACTGAAGACTGTTTTAGTGCCCTGTATATTTGAACATAATCTCAAATCGTACCTTATGTTTCAGCTTTGTGAAGACGTGTTTCTGTCTGCAGATCAAAAGCACAGGAAACGGACCTGCTCCCACTGGAGATGGTGGCAGTATATTGTACTGTCGCCCAGCTTGCAGATTATCCTGCTCAGGGCCTTTATTATTTAATACTAGCGTAAATTGATGATTGTTTAGGGCGCCTTAAAATTGATGTTTATATCATTACAGGAAAGGTGCTTCCCCCACTTTAGATCCTTTTTTTGTTGTTTCTCATGTAACCTCACCTCACATTTATTTGAAAATTCCACGTTGAAAACTTTTGCATATGAGTTTCATCCAAACATTTTGCACCTTTTAAGGAAGGTTAGGGCAACTGTGGGAAAACATTCTCCACTTGCGAAGCTCCCTGAAAACTGACAAGACGGTGTGCAAAAACTCACCCACTCGCTACATTGTCCAGTCTGCCAACCAGACTGGAGCTCAGCACTCAAAAATGTATCAAATTTACTATCCTCAAAGTATTTCCCTTAAATACGGAGGCACAGAGTGAGATGTTACCGTCTGAACAGGCAGACGTGGAGAATCAAAGAGGTGCTAAAAGTTTTATCACAGCAAAAGCTTGGCAAATCTGAGATTTAGTCTAAACCTCAAGTTTAGACTAAATCTCAGATGAAAAGGTGCAAAAACAGCCTCATACTAGGAGTGTCAGCTGCTCTGGTCGCTATCAGCCTGTTTGTCTGTCTGCATGTCTGTGTCAGAGTTGAAACAGTGTGCAGTGTGACGCACAGCAGGCCAGTGCAGAAAGCAGAGCAGCAGGCAGTCTCTTCCAGAGTGGTTGCTGGAGGTGATTTATGGCGCTCCATATCATTTTGTGTGAAAATGTAATTATTAGACAGCAAGTTTTTTTTTTTTACCTAAAATGTATTTACAGCTATACTGGATTGTATTTAGGGGTGTAGAAAGGAAGAAGAGTTTTGCCAAAATTTTTAAATTTTTATTTGTAACTATCCTGAATTTGAAGATTTTCTGTCCTGTTATCAAAATTTTGCAATAGCTCAGAAGAAATATAACAAATGTATCATTTTCTCTATATGCTGTGAACCCTTTAAATTTCATTACCATTTCAATTAATTTAATTACCATTCATTTCTGGATCATGGATGAGCCGGAGTCGATTGCAAAGGTGTGTGAAATCGCCGTGACAGACATGTAAACAGCCATGTACAGGCACCACCCAATCTAAATATGGAGTTGCCATTTTAACTCGCAAGCATGTTTTTTGGATTGTGGCAAAGAAACAGAAAAATTACTCACATGCACAGAACAATCATGCAAAATACACACAAACCGGATGATAGTTTCAACAAATAATGTAAGAAGTCTTATCACAGTTTTTTTTCCAATTCTCAGATGATGTAGATAAAACTTATTGTCTGAGCATTAGAGAGTTGAAGCTACTTTTAACATGTTATCAAATCAATACCCACAAATACAAAAATATTTTACATTTTTAATGAAAGAGTATTTCTCCTACTATAAGATTGAGTTTCATCAGTCATTTGGTTTACACTTTTGTATCATAATTAATTTAGTGTTGCTTACGAATTTTTTGAAAGCACACTCTGGATTTATATCATACACAGATGATTCAGTACTCAAGTTGTCCTTGAATGCACTGTTGAAGTTCACCTGGTCCAACATAGGACAGAGTCCTCTCGATACAGTACCGGTGAGTGGTCAGATGTCTTTACAGCAACAGTTACATGCAAGCTAAAATTTATTAATAATGAGCAAACAGATTCAGAAATAGAATAGGATGTTTTTTTCCTCTTCAAGAACACAATTCACACAGCAGGAACACTCAGAAGTTTCAGCCCTTAATACTTGAGTCAAAGTGTGATTTTGTCATAATGTATGAGGCTAAAAATGAAGCAAACAGTGAGAATGATAAGGAGTACTTTTAGAACTGCGACTGTTACAAATCTATTTAAATAGCTGTTTTAGGTTTTTCATTTGATAAGGTTCCACCCTCACACTCCCCAGTTATGTACACCAGTTTATGTGGCTGCTATCATCTTAACTAAGTAATATTAAGATGACATTTGTTTTCATTCTTAATTAATGAAAACATTCTTGGCAAATGTTCGGGCTGCACAGCTGGTAGAGCTGTTGCCTTGCAGCAAGAAGGTTCTGGGTTCGATTCCTGGCCCCGGTCTTTCTGCATGGAGTTTGCATGTTCTTCCTGTTCATGTGTGGGTTCTCTCTGGGTACTCCGGCTTCCTCCCACAGTCCAAAAACATGACTATTAGGTTAATTGGGTTCTCTAAATTCTCCTTAGGTGTGAGTGTGTGTGTGCATGGTTGTTTGTCCTGTCTGTCTCTGTGTTGCCCTGTGACAGACTGGCGACCTGTCCAGGTGACCCCGCCTCTCACCCAAAACATTCACACCAGCACCTCTCCAGACCCCAATAGGGAGAAGGATATACAGAAAAAGGATGGATAAGATGATATTGGCAGAACTGAAAAGTGCAGCAACAGAGAAGACTTTATTTTGTTACTTATGTATAACTAAATTACAAACTGCATTACATGATATAATTCTTTATATTATACTAAAAATGTACCTGAGACCATGTTTTATGTGCAGCTATGATGGGGCTAGCCGGTCCAACTGGACTCATTATCAGTCAGTCAGTTTGTTGTGAGGGGAAATCTTTACCCAGGGAAGTCACAAGCAACACAAAATAACAAAAATGACAACTAGACTGACATGTTGTTTTGTAGTACAGTTGTAGTACAGTTGGGTTTTTTTTCTTTCCTACTTCCATTCGAGGTAACCTGCAGAAAGAGGTTAAAGTTCACTTCCAACTGTGTGTGTTCACTGTGATTTTATCAGGGTTTCAGTAACCACTGAACAAGCAGACACAAATGGAGGCAGTTTCTAAGCTAACATGTAAAGAAAAAACATTTTTTGATTGATTATTTACACTAAATGTAGTGCCCTGTTGACTAAAAACACACATTCATTATTTTTAAATCATTAATCTTTACATTTCACAGTGATGGTCACATTTTTGTGGAGTTAGTTTTCACAAAAAACACACTTGGACATATTTAATTCATGAATATGCTTAAAAGATGCTTCTTCAACTTTGTGTATTTTTGTATCATTCAAAAATGATGCTTCTACAACCTTGCTTCTGACCATAACAACAGTAGGAAATAATAAAAAGAAAATCACATAGCACATAAAAATGGATGCTAGATAATAAAGGTTCCCCAAACACACATAAAATGTGTCCCGTAAGAAGCAATATCTCCAACACTAAAGGGGCAAGTAAATTTCCAAGCTGAGGTAATGGATGTTGAAAGATTAATAAAGAGTCTCCTGATTATCTCACCATTGTTAAAGTTGTGGTTTTTAGACATTTACAGAGGTCTTGGCTGCAGCACTGGAAGCTTTGAAAAAGCTATAAAATAATAAAAGAGTGACAATCAGAAGGTGAACTACCTCAAAGAGAATTTGATTTGTGTTCTGCTGCTGCTTTTACTGCGCAGTATTCATAGCCCTTAAGTGTGTTCACATGCAAAGAGTCTGTCGCATTGAAGCCACAAACTTTGATTTGTTTTATTGGGATTTTATATGGCATACAGTAGCACATAATCATGAAGTGAAAGGATCAAGGTCTTTCATAACAAACTCTAAAACGTGTGGCATGTATTTTCCCACCTTTATTATGATACCCATAAATAAAATCTGGTGCGGTCACAGTATGTGATCGCACCAGACAAAGTCTATGTGCATGTATTTTAATCATCTGTTTTGTGTAACTCTGCAGGAGCTGCAGAGTTTCACATGGGAGAATCTGACAGATCAGCTATCAGTCATGCCCTCTTTCCATCTGACCTTTATGTATACATGTCAAGAATGAAAACATTGCTGAAATTCTAAAGTTAACCATAAACCATGAAGATTTCCTGAAAATTCGATATTTTGGCCGATATCAAAAACACGAGCATCCTTCAAATCCATTTTTTGCTAGGTTATTGCTGGCTTGTGCTGCTAAGCCTAGTTTCCTACAGGGATTTATTACTTATTTCTCATTCATAAACTTACATCTTTGTTATCTTCAAAATTAAAGTGGCACAAACAAAGAGACAAAAACATCAGAAAGATGAGCACCAGTGAAGGACCGAGCTAAATACATGGCAAAACTGCAAAAATAAAATAAAATGAACACGAGGAAAAATTCTAAAGGTATCAATATTTTTTGTAAGGCACTGCTTAAATAAGATTTGCAGGTTGGAAACATAAATGCATCTGCTCATTGCTGTCTATCCCACCTCCATCTGATTCAATCATCATCATTTTTGATTGGAAAAAGAAAAAGAATCAGCAAATAAGCAGGAGAAAAAACAAAAAATATGGACAAAAATAACCAATGACAGTTTTTTATTCTTTCAGGTAATCTTATTGAACATTTTATATGAGTGCCTGAATTAGACATTATGATTTTTCATGCCTTTTTCCTCATCAATGTGGAGGATCAGTGTGTGAGAGGATAAACAGATGATGTGGGGGCCAACAGGGGGCACTGGGGGCCTAATCCTCAATTCAAGGGAACATGGAAGAGAATTTGCTTTCACTTCTGCTAATGCCTCCTTGCACCAACTTTGTAGCAGCCAACTGAGTCAGATAGACAATTCACTTCTCTTATCACATTTCAAGATATTAATGTGCTTTTAAAGAAGCAATCAATCTTGTGTGTTCAACGAGCCTGCGGACACGACTGCTCCCGTCTGAACCGTCATCTGTGAGTCAGTGATGTCTAATCAGGACTTGATTGGCACCCTGGGTAGAAACGACCTGTGAATCAATCAGATGTGAAGTGCATTTTCAAGGGCTCAGCCAGCTCTCTGCAGGCATACACACTCTTTTTGAGCTCTCTGTAGATATCCCCATGCATTTAATGCGCTGCGTTTTTCCTCATATACGCCGGGTTTAAACCTTTTCTAAGAATATCTGCTTAAAATCGGATTGCATTCAACGTAATCAACAACTTTAAGAGGCTTTCGCTCTAATTATTCTCTAAGTCTCTCTGCTTCTGTGAGTTATTTGCTGTGGAGAATTATGATAAAGCACATTGTTTTCACCAATTATCCTCCATGGAGAAACTGACCTGCTCCCCCTCTCTACTTACTGAGCCGTGGTTACCAATGGAAACGGTGCGAGTCTAACATTTACTCTTTTGTGTGATGCATTGCAGTTTTACAAAAAAAAAAAAAGAAAAAATGAACAAAGCACAGAAGTGTACTGTGTGCAAGAGTGAGAGGGAGACAAGGCTCTGCAGAGGCTGAACTTTCTCAACTAATGTACCTTGTGAGGCTGATGGTGACAAAGATAAATTAGCCAGAGAAAGAGCAGGGGACGCTTCAACAGCAGCCGACCCTCCGACACCAATTAGCAGATTGATTATGCGCCTGAGAGAAGCGGACGCTTGTCAATCAGCGCCACACAAGGGGAGCGACAGGAAGGAGCTGGTGTGGATGTACCTGGAATGTTAAAAGAACAAGAGGCTGCTCCAAGGGACTCATACAGAGGCACTGATCCATAGGACTGTGCAGTGCTCAACACTGACACACTAAAACAGCAAAGGTGCAAATACCACTATGCCATACAGAGGCCTGAATACCTGCAAACTAAAATACCAGTATGACTGGATGCAAGCAGGCCTGTTTGTGCGCCCAGATTCCTGTACTAAAAAGATCAGAGTAGATTACCACGCGTTACAGTGGCCTGCAAAAGTGTCTATACCCTTTGAACTTTGTCACATTACAGCCAGGAACATGAAGTAAAGTGGAACGAAAATGATGCAAAATTGCTTACAAATCAAAATCTGTGCCATGTACACCTTTTATTCTGATACCCTTAAATAAAACCCAGTGCTACCAATAAATTATGTGTAATTTAATATAACCTAATCTCAGTATAAATCCAGGTGTGCTGTGAAGGCCCCTGTGTTTTGTTAGAGAACACTAATGGACAAACAGCTTTACAAAAAACAGTACAGCAACTTAAGAATGTTAAGTTGTAGGGGGTGCTGTGGTGGCGCAGGGGCGAAGCACAACCCACATATGGAGGCCTCAGTCCTCATGCCAGCGGTCACAGGTTCGATTCCCCGCCTCTCTCATTTCCCTGTTTCCTGTCTATCTACTTTCAAATAAAGGCCACTACGCCAAAAAAATCCTTAAAAAAAATAAGAATGTTAAGTTGTAGAGAAGTTTAGCACTTTTGACCATTATGCATTTCATTAAACTAGTTGCACACTTAATGTTCAACAAAACCTGTTTGCAAGCATGGGCCTTCAGTATTTAAACAAACACATTTGAAGAAAAGGTTTGCTAACAGCTACTACTGCTAACAGTCGTTAGCACCAAGACATTGCAACAAGAAAGCACTCAATTTAGGTGGGAGGTAATCCCCAGTTCTGAGTTCAAATGTTTGTGGAAATCAAATGCAGCATAAGTACAGGGCAAAACCAGAAGAAAACCTGTTAGAGGTGGCAAAATACTTGAGGATGGTGAGAGATTCATCCTCCAGCAGAAGCGCAACACTAAACATGCAGGCAGAGCTACAGTGGAATGGTTAACATCAAATGAAATTAATGTGTCGAAATGGCCTAGTTAAAGTCTGGGCTTTAACTAAATTACAGCTATATTCATGTAAATTCACACATCTTCTTGCCCTTTCACAAATAAGCACAAACTTTGAGTTGGGCCAGTAAACAAAATAACTTTATGTGCATGGATGTTTTCAGTTATATGACAAAATATGAACTATTCAACAAACATAAAAATATTTGCAAGGTATTGTTTGTGTATGGCACCAGATTTTCTCATTTTCTCCAGTTCATTTACAAACGTCTCCATGTTATTCATTTAATCCTGAGGAGGTGGGCAGTGCTGTCCTCTGGATGGTAGCAGTCCTGTTCGACTTCATTTAGCAAGGACACGCCAGCAAGGACATAAAGTAAATAAATGCTAAATTTAGTGCAGCCTGACAAAGGCCCAAAGAAGAAGAGGTGCTTCATCATTTTTAATTTACATAGAATATTGGAAATCTTAATGTTTTCATCAGTTCAAACTAGGTCACCTGCATAGCAGGCAGACGTGCAGCTGCAGCTCAGTTTGATATATGATTTCACATATGCAAAAACACTGACTGAGGAAAGTCAACAGTGAAAGTCCACAAAGCTCGATGGGATAGCTAAACTTGGAAAAGATAAGGACAAAATTAGATTTGGCTGCAGGAGGAGAGACCATTAGGTCCTGATTCTCTGCCTCTCCCTCACAATATATGGTCCACAGTCACTCTTAAAAGGATGAGATGATGACATCACCCTCATATTCAGAATACCAACTGCATGAAAGAATGAAAAAAAAGAGGGGAAACAGAAACCAATTTGTTAGATTAAACATTTCTCATGCTGCTGCGTGATTTAGAAGGCCCTCTGACCGCAGTCGCACAAGGTTTTACCCGCCCTAAAACACAGTATTCTGTCAATCTGGCCCAGCCAGAATTTCTAATTATAGGCTACAGACGCAAGAAGGTCAAAGGCTTATTAAAAGTCAAGATTAAAATTCCCAATGCATATTATAAGCTACCTCCTCCACTCACTAGCAGTTATTTGCTAACTCATGCCAGCACAGTGAGCAATAATTCTCAAGAGGAGCAGGTTAAAGTACATTTGAGGTGAAAGTGTGTGTGTGTGTGTGCGTGGGTGGGGGTGTGTGTGTCTGTGGGAGGATAATAGTGTTTCGAATAATGTGCAACAAGGTATTCCACTAAGCAGATATCTGCCTATTGCTGTTTATCACCTGTCATAGAAACTAACTAACCAATTAACTTTGTGATTAAATATGTTTATTTAAGTAATTATGATTATTTAACCACTAATCTGGTACTTGTATCATCTTAACAAACACGTGTTTTAAGTGCTTGTTTAATTAATATTCAGTAGCGGCGCTGAAATTATTTAGAATTTTAATTCTTTCAAGCTTTTAGTTTTTACTCCAATCTTGGCAAAATGCACCAAAAAAAAATGTATTTGCAATTTTGGGTTTGTCTGCCTCTTTGTATGTTCTCTGAACACGTCCAGTCAGTCAAAATGCTTTTCAAAAAATACAATGATGTGCGCAGCAGAATAGAGACTGTATTGGCGGCTGCAGAGCTGCAGCTAGAATTCTACTTATTATTATTAAATTTAGAATTGTTCAAAGAAGAGGAAGGACTTTTTCTGTAGATTTTGACAGCAAGCGATAAACTGGAACAACAGTAAAATATATTACAGGCCAAAATATCAAAACACAGAGGAGACATGCTAACGTTAACCTAACATTTCCGGAAACTCCAGAGGACTTTCTTTTGCAGGATGTGGGTTTATTGAAGACTGTAGCTTTATGTATAGGGTCAGATTTAGATGAAAAGGTGAAGGTGCAGTCTTGGTATTTGAGGTAACGCACATTTTCTTCACAGAGTTAACTTGGAGCTCAATCACTACCTTGAGTCTATTGGCATAATTTCTGGTTGGGATAAAATATCTATTACAAACCAGAGAAAAAGGGTTTGATGTTACTGTCAGATCCAAAGTGTTACTGGAGAGAGATGGCACAATTACATACTAAAATATGGCACTAATTATGATAAGGTATTGGACCTGGAGTTCGTATTGGGGAAATAGCTGTTTAAGGACTCAGATTGGCATTGGGGCCAAATAATGATGATTGGTGCAACATCCTTACTTAATTTGTTTTCCTTTAGAGCTGAAAAATTTTACTTATTGGAAAAGATACTTTGCAAAATAAAAATGTTTGGATTACATAATCAGTAATTGCAGAATGTAATGTATGTTTTCAAATGTAAAGGAAATTAAATTAATTCCTTGATGTGTCTGCATGGAGACTGAAAATCTACCCTTGGAGTAGCATGTTTAGGTGCCATGAAAGCTGCCTTGCGATGTCAAGGCAGGTCATAACAATATACATCTTTTTTTTCTACCTCTTTTCTAACAGTGACTTCTTTACTCACCTTCTTTAAAGAACCTCCCAAAAGATGTGCAGACAGACACTCCAGTGGAGCAGATAAGCTGTTGCTAGCAGACATGGTCCGTTATGAACCAAGGCCATTTCCGTCAACAAGATCAATCTCACTCAAGAAAAAAATAGGCTGTCTGCTTTTTTTTGTTTTTTCCCTCCTGTCTCTGGACCAGTTCCAGTGGTGTCTAATCACTTTGCTGCTCTGTTATAGAGTTCACCTTCCATTACAGCATTAAAGCTCCTTAATCATAATTGAAAAATTGATTAAAGAATAATGACATGACACTTGTTTAATTTGCCAAGCAAATAAACTTACTCATCCACACGCAGGCGCTGTCTGGTGTGGGGATAATGAAAGCTGCAAGGTGAAAAGCACTTTATCAAATGAATGGCTGAAACAGAGCCCGACCATAGTTATTATCAGTCCGAGCTGGAGGATGAGACTCCTGTGAAGACAGAGATGCAGCTGAGAGTAATCTCTAACTGGATTTAATTGCTAGGTAAAAAACAGCTATAAGAAGGGCAGAGGGGGGACAGAGGGGATTGCCATATTTATGAAAGTAAACATGATACCTCACCTCCATGCTGCCTCTTCACATGTGGTTTCCCTGTCTCAGGTCATTTTCCCTGCATCTGCAGCTTGTGAAGGCAGCTGAGGAGGAATAAAGCATTAATTATGCCTGTGCGGTTAAATGGCGTCTCAGGGTGTCAGCGTGGCACCGCATTTTGAATATGACCCTTGGTGATTCTCGTACATTTGGGCTCAGATGCTAGACCGGGCACGTTTCTGGTCGGCGCTGATGCATCCAGGGTCTGAGGCGAACTCTGGAGAAAGCCATGCATTTGCATTCATATATTCACAATACAACAATAAAGCTCTCTGTGGCTCCAAGACGGGAATGACACAAGCTTTTTCGACTGTGATCAATTTACCCGGCCACACAAAGGTGTTGGTTTTTCTGAGCACCATTCCCACTTCTTCTTTGGGATCTGATGGATTCAAAGACTGGCACAGGAGACAAACTCTGTGAATCATCTTATTTCTGTAGTCTATATTGGTTGGCACATATTTACATTTTAATAACAGGGTCATTTGATATGAAGTGGTCGTCCACAGTGCTGCATTCATGCAACCTGCACAACTGAGGGGGAAACATTTTCAGTGGTAATTTTACATGTCTTGCAAATGTACTCAAACCCTTTGAACTTTTTCGCCCTTGTTCTCTTTGTAAACACAAATTTCTATGTATCATAGCTGGATTTGAACTGACTGTCGAAAAAATAAAACCGCATTATCTTTTTCTTTTCCAATAAAACCACTCTAAAAAAACAAACAAAACAAAAAAAACTATGTTACAAACTTCCATACTGGAATGGTGTGTGAAAAAAAAATCGAGAAACTTAAAAGAAAGCTATAAGATCTGCAGATTGCCATAAGATATGTTGTGGGTGCCCCAAACATGCTGAAGCTCTGGTCAGATGAAACTATAACTTGGCTTTTTAACCCAAATGAAAAATGCTACATGTTCTGATAGGTGAACACATCATCCTTATGGTGAAACATAGGGACTTTATGATTATTTTACATGATTTTTGCCTTTATTAAATGGCTCACCTTCCAGAAGAAAGGTAATCCCAAAAATACGTCAAAAGCAGCAAAGGTGGTAATTGCAGGGCCGGACTGCAATAAAAAATTAGGTCAGCAGAAAGGATCATCTGGTGACCTTCCCTCCATCCAGGACTGAATGGATCTTCATTAAAACAAAATTAAATTAGCTTAAAATACACATATTTTTCCTTGGAAACATTTAATAATATTAAACATCAAGGGGAAATAAAATAAGGATTTATACTATATGTTCATATGCTGTGAGTGCTTGAAAACCAAATTTAAATTCCTTGTTTCCAATGTGTTAGATTGTGCTGATCAGTTGGCAAAAATGCTGAACAGTTCAAGGGGTGTGAAAACTTTTGCATACATCCACAGGCTGATTGTGTTTCTAGTTTTGGATTTATTCTGCTCTTAAAGCATTCTCCCACAGAACAGAAACAGATTTCATGCACAGGTATCAGTAGGAATTACAGACGGGCTTCTGCAGAGTGTCAGCTGCACTTTCTTGTGGCTCACTAAGTAAAACTGGGTGTTGTTAAAGATGAAGGCCCACAGAACATTAATGATCAGGAGTTATTTTATTTTATGTTCTTTACGCCAAACCTTTGAACACAAGATACATGCAATTTATTCTGGCTATGGTCAGTTTCATCCACATCCTGTCAAAATATTTGAAGGGAAATGCACACAATGAAACAATAAAACTGAAATATCCTCCAAGTGTAGTTTTAGATTCCCAATTGTATTGTTCGAAATGTGCAAATGTGTGGAATTGGCATTATTTAAATTGTGTAATAAGATTATCTAATTAAGCTTGATTCAAGCCAAGTTCTTAACTCCTCATTACTCATTACCTTAAATGGGTTTCTAGAAATCCATGCTTGCTCTTTGTTTCCAAACAGAATAATGTATTTAATATTTGATTGGTGCCACTTCATCTTGGCACATAAAGACCATATTTCATCAAATTTTGGGAGCTAAAAGAATTAAGTCTGTGTGTTTTTCCTGTTTTCAAAGCAATTAACTATTAAAAAAGGCATTTTTCTGACAGTGAGAAAAAACAAAGACAGAGTTTCGGTAACATAATTCTTACTACCGTTCGGTCAGTTGTTTCTTAAAAGGGGGAGAGAGTTATTATGTAAAATCAACATTTTTTTAGCTTTATATCATGCTATCATGTTATTCCTTCATGGAGTGTTGCTTTGATTCTTTCATGCGTCTTTAACGAATGCTTGAATCTCACATGGCAAACATTAAGGGGTATATAAACACTTGCTCAAACCCTTACCCACTCAGTTCCACCAGATTAGCAGCAGCAACAATTAGCAAACATCTGGTGGAAAGAGGCTGCTGAGCTTAGCATAGCAACTAGTTCAACACTCCTCAGAACCGTTAGCGGCACAATTAGAAGGCATTGTTAAAGGGAAAGAGCAGGAACTTCTTAAAGAGACAGAGGCAGATTTCAAGGGGAAATTGCAAAGTTAAATTTATTTTAGGCTGTCGTTCATATATACTGCATTTTATAACAACTAAAGAAAACATAGCTACTAGACAGTGTTATAAAATGCTACTATGCTCTTAAAAAAATACATAATAGCCCCTCTTTAAGTCCAAGTGGTCAGGATTGAAATAAGTAAAGAAGTCTAGGAGATTATGGCTTTTTTTCTTGTTTTTTTACACAGATCCAGGTTGTTTTTGAAAGCTTTGTCCCTTTAATAAATAAAAACAATATTTGAAACCCCATTTTGTACTTACTTGGCTTATCTTTTGCTCACTACAGACCTATGGTTCAATTTGTCTTTTACTTCTCTGTTAGACATGCGAAGCAGAAGAGTTTAACCAAAGAAAATTCATTTATTTAATCTCTAAATGCGGTAACACAGATCCCTTAAGGACCCAGTGATGTGTGTTAAATTGGATAGCACTGTTTGCCCAGTTTGATCTCTGCTGAGCATTATCTTAATGTTCTCTAGATCTTTACAAATAATTTGTGCTGTTGGCCTTACATAAAATAAGAAAAGATATTACATTCATGTGTCCCTAATGTTTTGTCCTTAAACTAAAGTTTAAAACTAGATTCATACACAGAGTATTTGGTGTCAGTTGAAGGTATTTGCTTAAGAAGTACACAGTCTGGATGCTCTCACATCTGAGCTGCTTCTCAGCAGCTTGGCAGCACACTGGGAGTCACTGAATGGTAAAAAAGGGACAGAGAGAGCCAAACACAAAACAAAAGTAAAGTCAAGCGATAAACAATATCGAAGAAACACACTTCCACCCTAACATACTTTGTTTTGCAAGTAAAACTCAGCGTTGTTGTTATTTTTCAATTCAAGAAAACTGTGAATGTTCTCCATAAGTACACGGAGCTCAGTTGATGTCTTGCTTGAGGAAAATATATTTTAAAAATGAAAATTTCCCTGTCTGCTTCAAATATAATAATTTAATTCATATTTAAATATTTAAAATTACATAATACATATTCAGTTCTTTGTTAGCATATATAATTTTTTAATTACACATCTAACTTGCCCTCTTGCATTTGTTAAAATTTGTGGGAGTATCTGAATATCAATTTTACTTTAGTTTTGGCCCCATCATTGTCTTTCCATCTGTGTTACACACTTTGATTAAAAGTAATAAATGTGAAGGAGAATAAAGTAAACAGCATGACAGTAAGTATCAATTCATTATACCCCTGGCTGTGTGAGCTATAAAGCAAGCAAGAAAAGCATTAGCCATTATGTTTCTAACAAAATGAGTTACACTGACAGTTGTAAACATTGTAGTCTGTCACACTGACAGTACCAACATATTCAGAATAAATGAACATCCCGTTGACCCAAACTGTTGGAAAGCCATCAAGAAACTCTCTTCTGACAAAATCTAGTGTTAAACCTTTAAAAAATCTACTAAAATACAACCACAATCACCTTAAGTAATCAATGTTGAAAGAAGTTTTCCTGTTTGTTCATTTGATCATTTGGAAGAGGAAAATAGTTGACAATGTTTATATTAGATGTGCGTTCAGGTATATTTCAGTTTAAAGCTAAGAAACGTGAACCCAACTATGTGGTAGACAATGCAAATGTTACCAAACGCAAGCTTTTAAGAGAAACACATCTAGACAATGTTACCTGAAAAGTCACAGAGAAAACAGAAGTTTTCTCCAGCATTGTTCAGAGAAACAGCATTGCTTTTGTGTCATGTGTAGAAAGTACATAATTGTATTCATAATATATATATAATTTATGTTGTTTGTTTGATTGACATCAAATCTTGCTCTGCACTCCAAAAACTAACACCTCCAATGCTGACAATGTTGCCCAAGTATCTTCAGTCTAATTGCCACCCAGCAATATCAGTGACGTAATGTTCTTCCAGTGACAAATACAGTAATATGATCTTACATCATCGGCACTAAACCTGGGAAGAGAGCACAGACATGTATGATCTATATACACACTCTCTCTCTTTCACACACACACATATGCACATGCACCCCCCCGCACACGCACACACACACACACACATCTTGGATAATTAAGCTTTTTGCTGCTCAGGCTTCATTGTTGCAGCCTTTCAGAGCCTTTGAATGTGGTGCTAATTTGGCAACGATGGTGCTTTTTATCATTTAGCAGATGCTTTTCAATCTCGTGTGATGCTGTGGGAGGAAAATGAGGATTTCAGGATAGTCTAGGGGAGTTTGGTAAATTGGTGGATTTTGGGAGGGGGGGTAAGGAAGCTTTCAATGTGTCTCCACTCATGGTGGGAATAACAAGACTAGAGTGCAGGAAGAACTAATTACATCCCCTGAAGAGTTGTTTGACAGTTTTATAGTGCAACATCTATTTTGTCTATCCGGCATATTGACATTTGTCCAGGGAAAAGGATAGGGAGGGCAGGAGAGGGCATTAGTTTCTTAATAATA
Source organism: Phalloptychus januarius (assembly GCA_902982915.1). NCBI lineage: Eukaryota > Metazoa > Chordata > Actinopteri > Cyprinodontiformes > Poeciliidae > Phalloptychus > Phalloptychus januarius. The sequence continues at coordinate 6,542,652 of CADWAE010000362.1, forward strand.
TAGATTTAAATTAAATCTATTTTAGATATCACAGAATATAATATTAATATTGACCACTCCTTTATCATAGAATTTGATATGTTTGCAAGGATCACGCAATCCTGATAATCAAAACAAGGTAAGTAAATTATTCATCAAGATTTCTTAGACTGCTTGCTCATTGAGAATGAGTTGAGGTAGATAAACAAAAGTTAAGACACAATTCAAGACACTATTAGTTAAACTAAACAAACAGAAAATGCAGGTTTTTTATCCTATATTTGATCTCTACTTCAGTCATGTAGATATTATATCCACTGCTTTTCTTTGTGTAATCCAGGTCTCTTATTCTTGCGTTCTTATCTTTTCTGGAAACGAGGCGCCTCGGCCATATGTAGTTTAGTTACACAAGTGATAAGGACGGATCTCCAGATAGCAGTGTCCAGGACAGCAAATATTTACCTCTCCAAGATAAAGTACCTGGCAAAGTACAATTACTCCCTATAACTTCCAAGAAAATGATCTTGACGATATCTCATGACACCATCATGAGCGTGTTCCCTTTTTCTTTCAGTGCTCTCCAGATCTGCAGTTGAGTTTGACTTAAATCTTTTGTACTGTTATTATTATCAGATAATTCGAACATAAACATTGGAACAAATACTGCTGAATTGCTGCATAACTCAATGAATGTTTTTGACCATTTGAAGAAATAATTCACCATCATTATAAATGTTCATGGAGGGTTTTATCCCTTCATTAAGCCAATCCATCCATTGCTGATCCCTGCAAGGTCGATTATGAGAGGAGGGTGCCATTTTCCAGTGGTCATTGGACAAGAGGCATCACACATTATGGTATGTCATGCAGATCTAGGAAGGGAACACAGACACAGAGATGACAACTGACCATGCGCACACATGTTCTTATCCAAGGGCAATTCAGAGAGACTAATTAACCTGACAGTCATGTTTTTGGACTGTGGGAGGAAGCGGGGAGCCCATGCACGGGGAGAACATGCAAACTGCATGCTGCAAGACAACAGTCCCATCTCTAAGTCTATAAAAATTTCCCTACACAATTTTAAACACGCAGACATTAAGAGCCAGTGCTCTGCAAAGTTAACAACTCATCTGAAGCATTTCTTGTGTGCTGAACATAGAAAGATCAGCGTGTACCTCTGTTCTTTGCCAGATTGACTGGCCACTACTTATCTTAGTCATATTCTTGACTTCCAGAACCTTCGCATTGCTGCTGAATGGTTCCTGTTTCTTCTTCCTTTCTCCTGCAACCTACCTTTGCTGAGACCAAAGCAGTTTCGTTAGACTTCAGCACATCTTTTCAAAATTGCTCTTTTGCTGGTGTTTAATGCAAAGACCTTCCTCTGGTGCAATGCTTATTGAGTTAAAATTGACCATTTGAAGCCACCGGCACTTAAAAATCAGACGGCTGTTGAAGCTGACGCGCCTGGAATCAACAATATCTTGTCAAAAGTTGCCTAAATCACATGTTTATTCCTGCAGAAAAGAAGCGAAATGCTGACTCGATGTCTGCAAAACCGAGCTCTTTGTATAAACAGGAAGATGCTTCTGATGAAGCAGAGTCACTATGGAAAGATTTCCATTGCCCACATTTCATAATTGCGTTGTTATGACGCATGCACTTCCATATGTAACAAATGGCTTGATGTATTGAGGCTTTTGTAAGCAGTGAGAGTTCCCGATGTCTCTCACAATTATGTGTGAGTATCATCACTATTTAGTGGAATACCCTGTAATATTATTCCTTCTCTCTGTAAATTAGGGACTGTGAAAATTACAGGCTGGAGTTCTGGCTCACAGATTTATGAACTTTAAGTGCTGATATTGATGGAAGGGTAATAGTAGAGCTCAGCCCTGAGTGTAAATAGTGTCTAAGGTGATTACACTTTTATCACATGGTGGAAATACGAGGAGAAAAACGTGAGAGACGGTTACATGAAAGGCTGTACTTTGGATAAAAAAAGCACAAGGTTTGTTGCAATTTGAACATTCCGCATTAAAATCTTTACTATGCATAGTTGATTGTTAATCAGAGAAACTTTTATTTATATGTATATGCATTGTATATGTACAATGCACTTTAAAACCTGTACTGTCATGTATTTCTTGCAGATTTCTCACATAGATCCAACAGCAGTTGGTGCTTAATCAAGTAATCAAGATAAACATGGTTAATTTGGTTAATTTGATTATCATCTTTTGTCAGTGAAGATGTGCAATAGATAGGATCAATTAAAGGGAAAAAAATAGAGGAAATGTTTTTAAGCTTCATATTTGAGAGCAAAGTGATAATGTCACCAATAGAGTAAGTTGATGTTAAAGACAAATTTTTATTTAAAAAAACAAAGACAAAATATTGTGACAAAGGTCAAAATTCTAAGAGAACGTCTGACAGATTTACATAATTAAAACTAAGATGATGGGAATAATGTCTGAGTAATGTCATTAAATAGGCTGGAATTGCTGAGCTTCATCAATGTTTTTTATGTAAGGATTGCTGCATTATCTTATTTTGATGGGATGTATTTACACATTTTTAAAAGTTTTCCACTTTTCTGTGTATGATTGGATGTTCCTTTAAAGTTTGATTTAAAGTTTGATTCATAATATTTCAACCTTATACTTTTTTCTGTGATCTTAACTTGTTTTTCTCTACAGTTAAACTTTTGTCCTATAATTTCGACGTTTTTGTGAAGCTTCAACTTCAATCTCAACATTTCATTGACACTGAGTTTTTCTCAACATAGTGCTTGGAATTTTGGCTACTTTTGTCCAAAAATATTTTGATATTTTCTCAACATATAAGTTTTTTTTTCTTTTTATAGTTTGCTTAATTTTTTTAAATCAACACCAAAATGTATTTTTCTCGTTATTTTAAGTTTTTTTTTTGGCACTTTGACTTTGTTAATTTTTACTTAGGCTCTACTTTTTTTGACATTTGCCTTTTTTCTTGCCAGTTTGATTTTAATTTCAAAACAGGTAAACAAAACGAAATACTTCATTTTCCTTTTATTTCCCAAGTTACGCTAATGTGTTCAACTGTAGGTGATTGCCTTTTTTTTCTGTATTGCACATGTTTTTTTTTTGTTTTTTTTTTTACAATTAATAATGTTAGAAACTAAAAAGTCACACAAATTGTTCACCTTAGATTTTGTTGCACCAGTGGCCCCCACTTGATAACAGCTAGACATCCTAAGAAGCAGCAAAATTAGGCATGTTTAAGCTGACATCCAAACTGAACAGACCAAGGTGTCTTAGGATGCTCATCTCCACCTCTGTTTGAGCTGCAGGATTTGGAAGGTTCCTGTAAACATCTAAACTGTCAACATGAAAAAGACAAAAGAGATACAACATAAAAAGCAAAATTCCATGTTTAACGAGGTCTGGCTCGATTTTTTATTTCTACACATAGAAATAGAGTATTATACACAGTCATAGGGAACAATCTTCTTTGAGATTCATCAAAATCATGGGAAAAATAAAGAGCACCTGATGACCGAACAGCTTGTAAACCCACCTTAAGCAGCCATAACTTGCAGTTATCAGTCTCGTTATCAGCCTCTCGTGCATAATCGCAGTGAAGAAAGTTTGACTATCTCTTCGTTACAGTATTGCTTTAGTTCATTGACCTTTAAGGGCCATCCCTTTCTGCACAGCTGTGTTATGCCCAACACTCAAACATTTAAATGAGGCTCACGTCTGGACTTTGACTAGTCATTACAGCACCTTTATATACTTCTTTCTCAGTCACTCTATAGTTGATTTGATGACATTTGGACATTTGGATTTGATGACATTTGGAATCATACAACCCAGCCGAGCTTTGCCCTTTACCCTTTTGGACTTTGAATTAGATTTCATAACAATTTTGGGCATTTCATGGTTGACTCAGCCGCTTCAAGGTGTCTTGATTATGGGGCAACAAAACAAGCCCAAATCATAAGTCCTCCACCACCATGCTTAACAGCTTGTATGGGACTGATTGGCAATGTTTGATGGAGCGCATTGTCACCAAACATCTTCATTATTTTCATCTATTCAAAATATGTTTCAGAAATCTCTTTGTTCCTTCTGATGCAACTTTGCCACATTGCTTTTATAGTGATTATCGGATGCAATCCTGCAATCCATACCTAAAAAAACCTTAGAAAAACATATGTCTACAGAATGTGTGGTAAGGTGACTTAAATATTTGCAAAATGCAAATCGGATTAGGTTGACAGCATCAAAGTGACTTTAAATAGTATAGAGATGATCATAGAAGCTCCTGGTTCTATGAAATGTGCTCCTGCTAATTTTGCAGCAATGTACTGAGTGAAATAAATAATTATTACAAGATGATAAACAATTTAATGAAGCCCAAAGTATGTGACGGCTTTTTAAGCTCCTGGTAGATAAAGTCATAGAACTTAAGTGAATTGGAATTGCAGCTTATACATTCTTGGATACGGTAAAAATGGAGATTAAAAAATAAATCCAATTGGTCAGATTATCAGAGATGAAAACAAATATACATCTGTGCAAATGAGCTAGGATCAATATCTTTAAAATGGCTTCCTTCATACATGATTTGTATTCATGCTTCATTTAATTTTTCCAAATGAAATTTATTTGAAGGTGCTGTGGATGTAGTTGATGTTCAGATTTCTTTCTATTATGTGAAACTTTATAGGCAAATTAGGTCTTTTCTACAAAATGTTATGAACCCAGCAGTGGAAACACAGTTCAGGTCGATGTGTAATCTAATGATCCGACGGTGATCCATGATCAGCTCAGGCTCGCTCCACAGCAGCGGATCTTGAAACTTACTCTCCTTTCATTTCCAATCAATCTGCCTGGCAGCTCCTCTCTTCACAGTAAAGCATCTGTTAAATTGTTTTGGTAAATTTCAATCTGAAGGTTCTCGTTACGCACGGCTCCCTGTGAAGCTCCCTTGACACCCCTGTCGACGGGATTTGATTTTTTTTTTTTTCATCAGTGAGCTGTGCTGTGACCCTCCCCACCTTATTCCTCCATGCGGCTCTACCATTTGGCCCCCTGCTTTTTGCTGAACATATAGCTGATATCTTTCAATCAAGAGCTCTCCTGTCCTTGCAATCACAGTGTCATTGTTCACCTCATGTTGTGGAAAGCTCTTTTGACAGAGCGCTGTGATGAATCACCTGGCTAAGGCTTTTGGAAAAGAAGCATTTAGATCCCATCGCCGTTTTTTTTTTTTTTTTTTCATAGACTTAGGGGGGAAAAAAACAACATTCAATTCACTTCTGCTCTTTCATGTCTTCTGCAGCTTTTTTCGTTTCATACACAGTGTTTTAAAAGTTATTCACAGCAAACCCTCCTCTTTTCTTTTCGCCGGGATTCACAAAGCAAATATCTGGCGGGTTTAGCTCATAAAGGGAGCGCTTTTACTTGCTTAAGGTGCTGACGGCAAGGCACACTCTGTTATGTTGGAGGCTTAGAAAAACAAAACTTTGCAGGGTAAGTCTCAGCCGCCAAATTAAGTGGCAGAGTCTCCCAATTCTTCTCCGCTCACCCCGTGGAAAAACGAATCCCTTTGCTCTTTTGTCCAATAAGCCTTAAAAATGTAGAGAAACTTGTGGCCCTTTTCAGCTCAGTCATGTAATTCTGACATTTTCTACATCTTTTTCGTCCTCTTATATCAACTCCTAAAAGTGAAAAGAGAGACAAATATAAACATGCAAGAGGAGCATGTGAGCACACGATGCGGTTCACGGGTAGTGTTTTTCAAAAGGATGATCACATCTTAGAAAAAAACGAACTGTAGGAGTGCTGATCGCAATCCCTTCAAAATGGGCAGATTAATTCTGAGCACCTGTAATTTCACTACATCAAAACACAAACAGTGCTAATAATTCAGGATTTCTGTCTGTGGCCAAACTGAAAACGGAAAGAGCTTTACTGAGATCTGTAGGTCTACCAGGACTGACAGACAGGGCAAGCAGAGAATAGGCCAAGAGGCCCATGGTGATTCTGGAGGAGCTGCAGAGACTCACAACTCAGGTTGAAAAATCTGCCTGAACTGTGATTGTTATTGATCGTAAGCAAATCTGGGATCAAACGAAAAGGGGGTTTGAACCCACTCCTTCTTGCTGCAAGGAAACATAGATACAGACTGTGTTGCCATGCAGTCACATAAAAGCTGTGAAGCAGAAATTGACTTTTATACTATAAATACACCATCCTGATGGTGAAAATATGTCCTGGCAGAATCCTACAGAGGAAGATTTTTTGAAAATCTATTCCAAAGGGTTGCATGCCCCATTTCAATCTGATACCCTTAAAAAATAAATGCATGTGATTGCTTTTAGTACACACTTTCCTACTACAGCAATTATGATGAGGAGATGCTTGTGTTCAGAGTTGATGAGGAGATAGATGTAACTAAATAAAGAGCTAATAAGAATGAAAAACTTTGATTGCTTCACGTGCAGAGCTAGTAACATACTGCGTAATACTTCAGCAAAACGTTGTTCTATAACACTAAGGGACTGAATGCAATGCACACATTTTGAGAATCATGAGTATTTTATATTGTGCAGCTACAAACTGTATTCCAGGAGTCTCACATGAAGAGTAACTACCATGCATTCATTTTGTTTGGGAAGAGGGAGCGTGCAGAACGGCACACAAAACACAAAGCTGGATATTGAACACATGCAAATTCGTGCGACTATTAAGTTCAGCTGTTTGGCGATCATACATTTATCAACAAGACTTTGAAAAGCATTTTCTAAACGTCTTTTCTAGTATTGAATGCAGGGCATGTTGCAACAACAGTTTTTTTTTTCTGGTCACAATTATTTTTTAGTGTTTCTTTCATTTCTGTTCTGAATGAAGCCATGCAATCAAGACACAGCAGCTTCAGCAATGTGAAATTTGGAGACCTGGACAATCCCTCCGCTGTCTGCAGCGGGGAGGCCCGACACCTGGGCAAACACTGCAGCCCGATGATCTGTCATCAGCTATGGAAACCAGCTTCAACCTGGTCCCTTTTGTCAGCGCACAAAAGAAAATGCCTCAAATTAATTTAGCACTCTGCATTCATCTTCTGTGGAGGCTTAAGACCTCATCTAAGCTTGCGAAACAGCACGGAGCTCATGGAGCTCATGTAAGAATTTTGGCTCTTAGATGAAGCCAAACGCTGTTAAGACATGACATGTTGACTGTCTCGTGAAGTATGTGTATCCTGTTAATTCAGACAGTTGGTAATACCTGGGATCTAGAAAGCCTTCAGATGTACTTCTGTGTGTACCTTCCTTCTCTGATCTTTTTTACTCAGCCTTTTCCTCCACAATGCCAGACCTCTTGAGGACATACATGATAATTGCCCCCTAGCCCTCGTCCTCCCACAGGCAACTTCAAATGGAGCATTACCGATACAAGATCACGTTGAGAGCTGTGGTGATGACCACTATGGGGTTCAGTGATGACACATCTGTGGTATTCCTATTGGTTTTCAACTTGATTTTACACCTACCATAAGTGAAAATTCAAATAGGAATGCAAATGTTCAGCGTTTTCCTGTTAAAGACATTATTTACTATCATCCTTGGAAAAGATTTGTAAAAAACTTAAGATGAATGAATCCTTATTGAGAAATATATGTTTACATCAATATGTGAAAAATCTTAATGTAAACATAACTTTTTTTACATATGTTAAAGTAGTAATACATAGTAAAAAGTAGTAATTGTAGATTAATTTAATGGGGAGAAAAATATAAAAGTCCTATAAAAATCCTACTTTTAGAGCCAGAAAGGCAACAAATTTTAAAGTATGAAACAATAATAAATCAAAATTGGTCCTTCCATTGATTTACAAAACATCCCCTTTTCTGACACAAAAATATCAATTTAAGCCTGGTAGAACAGTAACGACATCCATATTTAAATATTTGTTTTACCATTTTATCTGGAAGCTTTATGCTGCAAAAACTGATTGATTTAGAAAAAAGAAATTTCTAATGTAAATATAATGAACTCATGTGTAATTAAGTATTGTCAATAAAAGGATTTTAACAGTCACTTGATTCAAAGGTAATCTATACAGGATAAGTAGAATGGAAGTTAATAGAAAAATAGATGAAACAGCCCAGATTTTATTCTAACCAACCAGGAATGGGATGGTACAAAAATCCAAATATTGGATTTAAGGGAAAAGAATAAAAAAAGTTGATGATTTAATGCCACAGTTAAAGCAGATTTCTGTTGGTGCAGTTTGTGAGCATAAAGTTAATGATGCAAGAAAATTTTCTTTTTCACTATTTTTTTTTTTATTTTGGCATTCCTCTGTCAACAAAAAAACCTGTTGCCGTCCACAGATCTTACAGTTTACATTGTAAAAATTTTATATTAGGTTTGATATATATATAATATTTAAACATATATTATATATATATCCATACATATAATCGTCTTCAAGCAGAAAAGATTTTGTATGAATGAAATTCTCTCAGGATTAATAGTGGTGGCCAATGAAAGCCCATGGAGTGACTGAGATTATACACTCTTCAGTATGTGGATAAATGGCTCCTTCACAGTATACGCTGCCAACATGAGCTACATTTTCAGTCAGACTTGCAGCCCTGAAGGAATATGTTTACTGCAGATGAGAATCCTATAGACTACTACAAAGCATTGCACTAAAGGAGTAACCTGAGTGCCATTTCCATGGAAACACCATGTGGCTTGACTGCAATCAGCACTCAGTAGCTACAGCTGTCACACAAAGCCTTTCAGACAAGGAAAGACCTTGAGAGCAAGACAGACCGAGGTGAGGCAGTGTGACAGGGATGTTTTTTTCTCTCTCTTTCTTCTCAACACCACATAAGGAAGCATGCTACTTAAACGTTATGAGTATCTCATCTTTAGCTCTCTATACTAATATGCAATGTGGGAAAAACTGCTAAGAATGCAAGTTTGGTTTTCTTTGTTTTTCTTTTTTACAGGTGAAAATCTGAAAAGTCTCATGTGCTTTGGTGCTCAGTCTTCCTGCAAGAGTGCAAGTATGTTTCTAGCAGCTGTGTGCATGTGGAGAGAAAAATACTTCAATGCATCCATTTGCTCAAGGTGTGTTGGAGAACATATGCATCTAAAAGATGCTACAGTATTGAAGTTGGACACCTCTGTTCTTTATGTCTGTTGTATCTACTACTCCTCTTATTGCAAACTGCACCTGAGCTCTGAGCTGTGAGAGTCTGCAAATGTGCCATAAAAATTATCAGAGAGCTGTTGCTGTGCCCCTTAAACTTCATCACTAATATTATCTATTTATACTAAATTTAAGTTATACACAGATGGATGCTCTTTAGTAATCACAGTTAAATCAAGCATTATTTACAAAAGGGTGGGAAATAACTGAAAAAAAAATATATAAATTCTTTGAGGTTTGGGAATAAAGATATTTTTATTTATCTGTTATGTCTTTTTTGACAACATTATGAGACAAGACATAAATATAGCAATATTATTGTCACTTAAAATCTTCAGTACACTACTTTGAAGTGGTTGTAATGTGATGGTATGCAATGCAAAAAGTTTTGAAAGGCACTGTAAATCCTGTTGCTGCCACAGTACGGAAGAAATGTTACAATATGACAAAATGTTGGCCTAAACACTTTATATTAACATTATAAACATAAGAAATACAAAATGTTATTAGTGCAAACAAGCCTAAGGACCCTAACATTTCAGCTGTAACAGTAACATGCATATTAGTACTTCTTATCAGCATAACTGCCTTCTTTTTTTTCTTTTTCTAAAGCTTATTCACTTTATTAGGAGCTCAAAGACTATTAGTGGGGATTGATAAGACTCAGACTGAGTTACTTATCATTCATTCCTAAGTTTACAAATCCTTTCCAAGTTTTCTTCAGTGTAGCCAGAGGAGGAACAATATACTTTGTCCCTAAACTCCGTCTACTGGCTCGCTTCCCCACGGGTTTCTTTTCAGCAACAGGTTAGCCACAAGGGCAGATTAAGCCGTCTCCCCCTCCCCAATCATGCGGTAATACCAGCGGGCTGCACTGGGGTTTTTGCCTGTTGAATGGTGGCTTATGCCAGCTAAAGACCTCTAGAGGGGGAATCCTGAGGGGATTACTCTCACATCCTGCATGAAGTGGGAAATCAAAACAGTCTGGAGCGCCCCAGGGAGGAACCTCATACATCCCGCATTCCCCCGCTTGCGGACACACACTAGCGCACCTATATGCTTTTCGGAAAACATGCACAATTGTACTGTTAATACCCATGTATAGTCGTCTAATGACTAATCGCTCTTAGAGAGGATTAGTTGGACTGATAATGAAATCACAGACTGAGGAGCTGTGGTTCGGAGGATTTTGCACAAAAAAACTGAATTACTTTGTCGTTTCTTTGTCCTATTGTTAAGATTAGAAACGTAAGAAAATGTGTAACTTCTGCAATGGATGTCATCGTGTGACCTCACACCAATAATGCCCAGGCAATCCCAACATTTCCAGCTTTCTTACAGGAAGTGTTTGGCCTGGCTCTCAGCAGCAGCGGAACGCATTGTCATGGCATTAATCTGCTGCAAGGTCTGCATGGTCTTTCACCAGAACAGCCTGACTGGGATTACGCAAACTACCCATGGTCGCCTGTAAAACAGAACTGTTGGGCACAGAAAAAGACGCTTCGCCACGGTGAATAGCTAAGCATCCGCATCGACTTCTTAATTATCATCCAAGTGCAACGAATAGTGTTTTTGTTTCTCTCTTGGTCATCCTGGTTCTGAGTTAATTGTAATTTCACCTAAATCTGAATGCTAAAGAAAATGAAAGCATCTCGGATGTACATTTTAAATATTCCAGATTACATAAGTGTGAGTCAGAACCTACAAAATAAGACATTTCATAGCAGTCTTGTTACTACCTACGATTTAATAAAAGATCATAAATTTTATATATATGTCATGACATAATTAAGCTTAAAGTAACTTCCTACATTACTGCAGATTTAGGGAACATTGTATGTAAACCTGCTAATATTTCTGTTTAGATTAGATAATTAAATACATCTTGGGATTTCTAGACATTATTTTTCCCATTTCACTCATCTTTTGTCTAATTATGTACCTTTGCTCTATCTACAATGCAGAAAAACAAAAGTATAAGTAATTGTATGTAAAGATGTTCATATTAAAACAGTTTTTGTACATAACATTATTTTTCAATCTTAGCATTCATATAATACTATAAAATATTTTCTTATTTTCTATGAAATTGTGGTAAAAACACATTTAGTCATTTTATGGCATATATACGTTTTTGGCGTATTTTTATCACTATATTGCCTGAGTCATATTGGATTCTATGTAAAATTATATAATATTTTAGGGATTTTATGTAATATTATAACTTAATTGAGTTGAATGAATAGTCCATTAGAGGGAAACACAGAAACATACAGGAAAATACCATACAGAGAGGACTCAATTTGAAAGTCATTACATAAGAAGTGGGATAGATTCTGATCTGCACAACATCACTGAGCTAACAGAGATGACTAGCTATCTATCTTTCTGTTCACTAATTTGTTATTTTTCCTTAGCCTCTCACTGATTATCCTCTCCTGTTTCTCATGTCATTCAATTGCCTTCCCAGCAGTTAAAAGTCAGTCAGCTTCTTTACCTCCTTGTCACATCCTTCCATTGCCTTTACCCGGATTAACACTACAGGTACAGATGGTGTCGCTCCACCGCGCACTTCGCCACCATTCGTGACACCTCTGATTTACACTATGTTGGGGTCAGCTTTCTGCAAAGCCTAAAGGTGCTCCAATAAGCGTGCATAAAATGTAAGATCACCCGTCAAAGCCAGTGGAAAAAAAGAGGAGTGGTGTCATATAAAATACTGTAGTTCTCAACTTCCAAAATTAATCGTTATCCATTGCTCTCTCACTTTGTCTATCTTCACTGGTGCTCCTAATATGACTTCAATGAGAAGATATAATAAGCCCAACTAAAAGCTTTATCAAAGGGAAAAGTTTTAAGACTATTCTTAAAAGTAGATGGGTCTACTTTAAGTCTGGCGCATGAACTAAAACTGGGAGATGGTTGCACAGTAGAGGAGCCTGATAACTAAAAGATCTGCCTCCCATTCGACATTTTCTAGGAGTATGAGCAGCCCTGCAGTCTGAGAGCAAAGGGCTTGGCTGTTACATTTTATCATGGGATGAAAAATCAAAAATTACAAGACCCTAATATTAGTCCCACAGAAAATTGGCAGTGTACAGCTGTCTCCCCTGCAAATTAAAAACTATTTATATTACTTAATAAAGTGAAAACGTTTTGTACACAATTTATTTTCATGTTTTACTGTTATATTACAATTTATTTTTCACTTTTGAACAACATAAATTATTCTAGCAACATCACAACAAGCTTATGAACTAGTTTCTGATGGTTTATTTTGAAATTGTCAAAAATATATTATTAGAACATTAGAAACATTTCATGTTCAAAAAAGGAGGAGTGTAGCCATTTATATATATAGCCAAGATTCATAGTAGTCAAGATGCCACATTATCACATAAGTACAATGTTTATATCCTAATAACATAGTATAAAATGATAAATAAGAATATTGTCTGAGCAAGAAACAATTGCACCCACATAAAAAAAATTGTTCGGACAATAAAGTGTTTGTATTATAACATAAATCTCTTTTTTTCTTTCACCTGAGGGGCAGGTCTTGGCTTTCGTAGTTTCTCCTTGTCAGTTCATTTAATGGGGTGTAACAATATAATACATCATGCTGTAATGTGTTCACTTTATTATATTTCGTGCCTTGGCTTAGATCAAATGGTATTTTTTATTTCAAGATAGATTTGGTTTGCACAGTATTAGAAGAAAGATATTTATACAGATACTCCAGCAAAACCTAATCTAATTTAAGAAGAACATCATTCAAGGACCTGTCCACCCACATCATCACATCATCAAAGGAGGATTTTCAGACTTAGGAAGTTATCTTTTAGCATGTACAATAGAGTGAGTCATACACACACACACGCACACCCCCGCACGCAAACACACACACACATACAAAAGCAGTTTCAGCTGGCTTCAAAGCAGCAGCATCATAAACAGCTGTTGCCTTCAAAAATTAATTTACATTTTGGTTTAGCAAACCAGCAAAACTAATGATTTCAATAAGTAGCTAAATCCCACTTTCACTGAAACTGACCTGTAGCTTACATGCACAGAAGGGTGGTGAGAAATGTAGGTCAAAAGCTAATTATGTGGCCTGGCAAGTGAGGCTTATATCAAGAAATTTCTCAAGAACTACGGCAAATCTGCCTGCACATGCTTTCTGAAAACCCATACCATGTGATCCATTAGGCTATTATTAGTTTGAGTATGGAATACAGTCACACCTTTGCGCCATGAACTTAATGGTCTTCAAAAGCCAAAGTCCAAATGTCAGTGCACGCTGTCATGGTGGTTTTGTTGACTTAGACCAAGGTTAGAATACAACAAGGGCAATCATATTTGTCAAACCCATCCCTCTTGGAGGGTCTCATAGAAGAGCAGTAATTTAGGGATCAGAATGGGAGAGCCACCTGTTGAGAGACGGGCGGTAAAAAGAATCTGCAGGCCGTCCCCGGCGTGCCTCTGTTTGTAGCCAGGAAGTAGCTTAATGTTGCATTCCACAAGTCGCCTCGACTCTGATCTCAGGAATGCTGCTCTCAGAGTGCGTGAGATTAATATTTAACACAATATTGGGTTAAAACTGCTGCTTTGAGTCTGTGGTTTAAATGGTTGTGTTGGTTAAGAACTTACCTGTCAGTGTTATCAGGCTCTCTTCCATAACAAAATGTTTACGCCTTGTCTCAAATTACTTCTCCACAAGTGGGTTTAGTGTTCCAAGGGGAATTATTTCCACATTATTGTGGGGTCTTAACCTTAATGTGCAAATTACTTTTAGATTAATTTGCTTCTACTGCCTAAATGAAGAACTACAAATTATTGGATTAGTTAGAATTTTGTGGCAGGTTAACTGTTGACATGTTATGATAAAATTAGTTACATCCTGGACCACTAACCCATTTCAACTCATCCAGATGCTAATAAGTCTCTGTTTTATTAACACATTATGCTGCAGAGACAGAAAAAAATAATAATCAATACAATACCATTTGCTGTGCAATCTGGGTCCTCTTAAAAGAGACGTGGAGCATACATTAAAATAAATACGAGATTAAATACGAAAGTTCCATATGCATCAGCAAGGTGCATTCGCAATTAGCATTAGCAAACCCAATTCCAACTCAGACTCTGCATCTGTTACCAACAGTTCAAGTTTGCCCGCACATTACCTCTAGAAAGTAGGTCTGCAATTTGATAGTGCCATTCTGATAGTCTTTGATCTATAATGTTCCACTGCAGCTCTGGCTGTATGTTCATATAAATGTGAACCTTCCTACCGGTCTCTAACAATCTTTTACCCAGTAATACCCATCTTTTGATCACATACAACCAGGTTCACTGTCAAGGTAAATACCTCTACTATATTTTATTTAGCAGTATCATAGTAAGGAGAATATTCCGTCATTTTAATTCCCCTCACACCTTCATCCAACTGTTTGATTGAGTCACATAAAATCCCACTAAAATATTATGAATGAATCCTATAAATACTTTTTCAAAGCACAATATTCTGGATGACTGCCTTAGCTGTAAATTCTTGAAACTACACCGCTTGCGGTGTTCAAATAGTGCATTATAAGAGTTTAATTTTGTTATAATCATAAATATTAAATGTAGCAAATGTAATCATTTAGATGTAAGTTAAATTGACAGCAAAAATAATTAAAAAGAACATAATATAGCATTTTTGCTTCTTTATTTCTCTTGGAGAAGATGTACATTTACGAACAATAACAAAATTACTTTATGGAGCTAAGAATCTAAATTTTATTGCTAATAATTATTGATTTTTGTTCTGCATCTGATGCATGACAGAGACAATTCATCTTTCGCAGGTAAATCATAAAATCATACTATTGACATCCTGATTTTCAGTCTATAAAAGATTAAACATTACATTAAACATATCTCCAGGAATAATGTGTTGGCCAAGAAAGTGAAGAGTCCCACACCTAACTGCTGATTGTCACCCAATCACTGCACTGATTGGGTGACAAAGATGAAAAAAGGCCTTTCAATAACTCGGACTAATGTTGTGCCTTTGCTCCGACCGGCTGTTGCCCCGGGTGCGTGTGAAATGCTTGCTGTGGACAAAGTAAACCAGTGCCGGTGCCCATGCTCCATTGTCCTCAAAGCCTCCCAAAGAGGTCTCTTCACAGGTCCAGCAAACACACTCTCCAGACTCTTGGCATATCTCTGAAGATCCTCCTTTTGTGTGAGGAAACACATTACTCTCTCAAGGGGAGGAACAGGGGAAACAAGGCAGTACTGGTGAAAAGGCTTAAGTATCTCACCCCCAAACCCCAACCCTCGTCAGACCGCCTCGCCTCTCCTTCTTGCCAAATGATAATTGGGGCTGAAACACTTTTTTTCTGGTCAAAACCTAATTCAGTGAGTAAATTGCAACATGGGAAAAACATGAATGGGGCCCAGGCTGTGTGGTGACTCAGCCACAGAGACGCTAAGAGTTGCTCTTTGTGATTGTGTATAAAAGGGAAATGTTCTGTTAATCAGCATTGTTGTATCAAGTAAGTGTGCTTTCCTTCAAAACTTCATGAATGCTCATCCTGACCTATTCATCAGAAATGATTGATTAATTAACATTTATAAACATAACATTTCGGATGCAACGTAACGCAAACGTTATGTTTGGTAAAACATCTGTATGGTAGGCCCATCATTCTGCCGTTTTGTTCGTACAGCAGGTTGCAAACAAAAACAGCATAGATGGTGGAAAACAGTTAACTAGTTATGTTTCATGTCGGCTAAATGCAGTTGTCACAGAAAACAAACCACAATGCTGACCTGACCAGCTTACGCCGAATTATTTCCCTCTTTGCTTGTTTGAAAAGAAAAGCAAAGAAGATTAAAACTCAATAAGGAATGCTAAAAATGCCTCTGCACACGGATCAGTGACAGTTTAAACTGCACTGCACAAATCTTTGTTTCACAACGCAAAAAACTCACAAGAATATTTACGGTTCCTTTTAAAGTTATATCATAAAATGAAATTTAGCAGTATAGCCCACCAGCACTAGAAGAGAGAAAATAATAGGTGTTCTACATATTTTGGCAAGTAAATGTCTTTAAATTTCTAATACAGCAGAGTTTTCTCCCTCAATTAAAATATGTGCATGTTAGGCCGGTTTGATACTGCAGATTGCCCTCTGGTGTGAGTGTGTATACATAGTTGGACAGTTTTCAAAATTAGCAGAATGTAATGTTTCTAGGGTAAAACACAATTGTTTACAATAAAATCAGTATTTATATTTATCTTCTGTGCAAAATCATACATTTTAACTGAAATTTTCTTCAGTTTTGGATTCTTATTGAGTTTAAGGCTCCAAATTGTCTTGCATAAGTAAGAAAAGCTAAATGACTGGGGAATACATTTTCATAAATCATATAAATTGTTCCAAAACTCAATTTTGAAATTTCTTTGTCACCAGAGGAGTAAGACTTTACTTTATTCACACAAACAATTAGAGGATGCAGCAACACCTGGCCTCTTACGAGGAAGCCATTTACAAATATTTGTTGACAGTTATGCTAAGATCAGATGCAAACGCAGGCAATGTTTGGTCATTTGTCCAAAAGAGGTAAGGTGATCTTTTCAGAGGAAGATTTCCTCCCAAACATCTTGAAATATGTATATCTTCAATGCAAGTGTAAAATGAAACCTTATAATTTGTTTATAGTTAGACAAAATGTTATTAAACTACAAAAGTGGCTTTGAAAAATATTAGTTAGGAATCTGCTCTATGATATGTATACAATAAGTATCAATAACTTAGTATTTCTAGGTTAAGCAGTTTTGTTTATGATTTAATTCTTAAATGTCTTGATCATGTTGGTGATACAACTGTTCAAGGTGCTACCAAAACAGGCCAAGATTTATTTATATAAAAAATTATTTGTTAAATAAATAACTTTAAAAAATATGCTCATCATGTGTAGAAAAAAATGCTACTGTTTACATTGCATTTTAGTGATGGGAAACGCCCTCTTCCCCCTCCCAAAACTAACAATATTCAATAGTGACTCGCCTCAGCATGATCCACAGTTGGAGCAGCTCCAACTGTTTATCACCGACCTACTTTCTGATTTATTGAGCTAAAATTTATAGAGTAATGAAGTTTCATTACCAGATGGTCAATTGAGCATTTAACATAGAAAATAAATAAAATGAGCCACTGTTTTTATCCCAATAAACAAGAACACTTTAAAAAGTAACACATCACATTCATTGACATGGCCGAATTTTATTTCACAATATGTGCCTAATTTTCTCATGTTTAGACCTAGGTAACATTTGTCTTTTACTACACCAACCTCCATGGCTAAAAAGGCACCCGTGTATCAGCTTTGCACATAAATCAAAAGATTTGTGGGAAATTGTGTTAAAAGCAATTGCTAATACTTTCAAACCTTGAGCAGGTTCAGCTTATTCTTTAAATTAAGTGAAACAATTAAATCAAAACTAAACAAAGTATAGCTTTGGGCAATCTCAGGAGATAATTTTCAAAATTGCAAGTCTCTTCTTTCCTCTGTCTCAGAAGCTCAGATCTCATTTAGACAGCCAACTCTCTCATTACTGCCTTTTTCATGCACATCATGTGAACAGGTTAAACAGTAGTTGCACTGAGGTCAGGTGAAATTTCTTGGAAACAAAAAAAAAATGTTTTCCCCTTTTTGATTTTGATTTCTTTATTTTGAAGAAGCAAGAAGCAGCAGCAAAAATAAGTTGTATTTTTTAAAACTAGAGTTGCAAAAAGGGAAATTTATTTTGCAGCGTTACATCTTCGTGGTTGTGGCTTCTATTTATTGAGGCTGTATTAGCAGAGGATAGTGTCGCCTTTCCTGCAAGATCCTGGGAATGTGATTTGCATTTCGTTGTGTATTCTGCATATCCGCCACCTGCAGTGGATGGCAAACCAAGGAACTTAAAGGATGATAATCTCCTTGGAATTCCTCTGCGTTTTCTTATATGGATGAGAGGAGGGCTGGACAGTGGGGTTGAAAGGTCAACGGGACCAGTTTGCTGAGACCCATCTGTCGGTCTCTGCTCTGTTTACGCACCATCTCAGGAGTGAAAGGCAGGCGTCTCAAGAGCTATTCTGTTCTCATAACACCACAGTGCTTCATGTAGCTGAAGAATCCACAGAGGGAAGCTTGTGGTGGTCTGTGCATGATGAAGAACAGCATTCCTCCTCCTATTCATCATCTGCTTGACTAATAATAACCAATAGACTCAAGCTGCTTTTAAGCTTGATGCTGCATGCTGCAGGCTGAGATTCTCACGGTATGATAGCCTTGGTTAAAATATGTTGATTTTACGCCATCTCTGTATTTTCACAAAAAATGGCTAAACAAAGTATAATCTGTAGTTGATATTTGCTGGTTAATTAGCTGGGTAATCTGCTCAGGTAGAGCCTGGAGTTGCCTGTTTGTTTGGCCAGCAGTTCATAGCTCACCAGATGAAGTTTCAAGCAATTCCATATAGGCCCAAAATAATTCCTGCAACTGACAAATTTTGATTCAAAATAATTTTTCATTAAACCAATGAGGGGTTTTTTCTCATATAAATGCCTCAAGTGATGACAAAACACAAAAAGAGTATACATTTGTAAAAATTTCTTGTTGAAAGTGATTAAACCCATTGTAAACATCTTTCTTGTGATTGCTCACTAGCTTTGTATACATGTTGTTACTTGTATTTCGACTGTTTACCTTCAGTTGCAGAGCTTCCATGCCACCACCCCAAGAGGTTCAAGTTGGAAATCTGGTTGGATCAGTCTAAAAAAATGTAACCAATATTGAGCTTTAAATATTGGTTAAAAGATTAGCTGGATGATGATATTTTAAGAATTTACCTTAAAATGACATCCATCAGGGATTTGAAAAATGTTGGGCTTCACTGTGCATTAATGTGAGTTAGGTTTGGATTGCATTTCATTTGCACAACATGACAGTAATCATTATTTGCTAAGTATTTCCAAACAGACAGCTCTGCCTTTAGCGTCAGAAAGTAGTAGCCTTGCTGCCAGCCAGCTGACCAGAAACATACAGCAATATATTGGAGAATAGCAACGCATATAATAGAAGACAAGCTTTGAAAGTATGTCACTTTTTAATTTGATCATACTTTGATTGATTGAAGAATAAAAAATGTACCCAACTAAAGGTTATTCTGAAGCTGTTTCATCAAAATTTGT
This sequence comes from Phalloptychus januarius, assembly GCA_902982915.1. Taxonomy (NCBI): domain Eukaryota; kingdom Metazoa; phylum Chordata; class Actinopteri; order Cyprinodontiformes; family Poeciliidae; genus Phalloptychus; species Phalloptychus januarius. The sequence continues at coordinate 6,562,075 of CADWAE010000362.1, forward strand.
GCTTGAAATTCAAGCCTCAATCAAATAAAGTTGCTTTACAAAATCAGAAGAAAAAAAAGTGCATAATAATTAGCCATTCACAAATACAAAAAAAAACTATCCCAAGAAGAAATAGTTTCTTATGTCGAAATAACTGATTTAATATTTAATTTAGAGACAAGTAAACTAGCTAACAGTGTTTCTGTGTATTCTCTATACTTTAGATCAAAGTAAATCTAAGCTTGTATGAATTCATTCCTTCAAAATGACACACTTCCATCTGGAGGATTGCCAGCAGTAAAATACTCTAACTAAAAGTTTCATACCTGCCACTTCACTGAATCGTTTCATTCACAAAATCTATGATTATGTGTTTTAATAACACCACTCCACTCGATGAGAGAAAAGGATGGCTCAGGGAATATCAAATGTTGATGTATGCAAAATTAGATGGTTTCCTCACTCAGGTGAAACCATGATACTGTATTTAGACTGCATTTTGCCTTAACTTGTAAAAATTACAGCCTTGGCTATGTGTTTAAGAGGAGCTGACTAGAGTTGGAAGGCAATATATGAAGCCCATGACCACATTAAACACTACTTTAATATCTGACTTCAAAGTGGAAGGGTAAAAGCACCAGAAGCAAAAACAATAATTTCACACATAATTATAAATATTAGTTAGGATTTAAACCCATTTTAGAAGCGATTTTTACACACTGACCAGATATGGAAGATCACTGGAAGACGATTGCATTAGGTGAATGCCTCAACACTGTTAGATATTAGAAAATAAATAAATATTTGCAGTGTAGTACTTGCATAATATATATTGAATTACTCAATAACTAGGTCAATTTAGAATGTTGTTAGGAGACTTTTAATTTGTCTGAATCATTGGATTGAATTAACTTTTTTGCAAAGTGCCTTGTGTTGTGAATTGGTGTTTGAATTGAATGTCAGTCTGTCTTACGTTCAACTTTACCCAGCAAAACAATTTTTCCTACCTTACTAACTGACTTTTGCAAAATGTTCTGTCCAGTATAAATTTCATCCACTAATTTTATGTTTTAATAATTCAGATTATAATACCCAAAGAACACATGCCTTCTGAGCAGATCCTCACTCTGCTTCCTGGCATTAGAAGATGCCTGTACATCACAGAGCAACAATTAGCATAAAAGTGTATTTATTATTAATATGTCTGAGGTTCAAAGCTATTTTGATGTTTTATTTTTTGGTTAAGTGCATAAAATGTGTTACTATGGAGAAGGTAATTATGCTAGTTTTAACATTATTTAGAAATTTTTTTTGCATATTTCCCTTTTTTTAATTTTCTGAAATGTTAATAAGACCACAAGACAAGATTACAATATTACTTTTTAATTTGAAGAAATTATATAATTACAAAACAGCCCTCTGAGAAATCATAATTACATTAATTGATAAAGATTAAGTCGGCTCAGATGAAAGATTTTGAGGTAATCAAACACTTAAGGTGCACGAACCTTCCAAAGAAAAGGAAACAAATGAGCATAAATCTTCTGTGATAATTTCTCTCTGTGCCGGAGTTGTGTAAACTGGGGAAATTCCTATTGTTGGCAGATGCACCATGAGGCCTTGAAACTCCTTCAGGCATCTGTTCTACAAGTCCCGGCTTTACGAGACACAGCCTGAGGAGCTCAGCCAAAATATTCAGACCAAGTATACAAAATAAGTCATCACGTACTCTAGATGAGAGATGGACCAGGAATTGTCTCATGAGGATGACATGCAGGGAAAAGAAGCACAAATATGTCACTTTGATTTTATGCTGTTCAGTAAGCATGAAATAATAATGGTTTGTGACAAATAGGAGCATCAAAGTCCTTGAGAAAGATTTAGACTTGCTTTGTGTGGACAGGCACGTGCAGGTCTAAACAAGCCTCGATGAACATTTAATAAATCTTACATTGAAGGAGGAAAGCCCTCAGCAGATTGATTAACTGCTGACAGCTTTATGACAAAATTACTATTGTTGCACTGAGAGCACTCATCATTAGTTAAATCAATAGTAAGGCATGATCATTTATAGTACACCGCACTTCTAGAGTTTCTGTCAACCCTTTCATTTGGTCCAAGTCTATCACCAGTCACCTGCTCTGCAACACACAGGTTCTCCTAATAGGCAGTAGTTATGACCTGAGAACCTGTAATGTGACGCCTTGCAGCATTTAGAGAACAACATACCCCTGAGGGTTTGTTGGAAATAATTCATTTTGCAAACATTTTAGTTGTTAATGCTTCAGATTTGTTTGGAAATGTTTCAGTATTAGAAGTGTTCAGATTGTTTCACAATTCCTCCTGTACTTGTGTTATGCATGCAGAATAGACTGGCGTCAGCAAAATTAAAAAAGGTTTCAAGGATTTGACAGCAACTTACAGAACAGGAACCCACAGGCGTTACTTGCTCTTTAAATGGAGTGAAAATGCCAAATATCCAAAGGAAAATCACTATAATCTCTTTTTGTTTATTTCTGGTATGACTTTGTGCAATTTCCTCAATTTGCATCTGTTTTTGATGCACAAATTAACAATGGCACAAAGTGTTGACCCTCAGCTTTTGCTGGTTGATGTTAAATAAGACCTGAATAGTAGAAAAACAAAGACTGCTGATTTTATCTTGTGACAAATATGGAAAGGAATACTCTTAAAAATATTTTTTTGCTTAATTTATTTATGAAAATAATCTCAGCGCCCCACACTTGGCTTTAATCATCAAGACCAGAGGAGTTTGCAATGTCAGTGTTTTCAACTCTGTTTGGTAAAATTTATGATTATACCTAGATGAAGTTTAAACATAAACTTATAAAGCAGAGAAATGCACAAAGTTGTAATAGTCGCTTAATGTGGCAGAAATCAAAACTGAGACTTCCATCCATCCATCCGTCCATCCGTCCATTTTCTTACACCTTTATCCCATCCCAGGTTTCAGAAGGGGTGCTGGTGCTTATCTCCAGCTGTCGTGGGCGAGAGGGGGGGTACACCCTGGACAGGTCGCCAGTCCATCACAGGGCAACACAGAGACAAACAGGACACAGCTCAAACTTGTTACATTTTTTTAGTTCTTCTAACTTGTTGCGCCAAGCGCAGTTGCATCTGTTTTTTCTGACTTAAAATTGGCAAACGTCCAACCTTTTTTATTATTATTTTTTATTAAACTTCATTCTTCAGCTAGATACTCTCCCTCCAAGGGACAAATGAGATAAGGGGTGACAACTTGGACCTTGAACAGTTTCGAAAGCAAAGTTTAACATTCATTGTTAGCATCCATTGGTTTTGGCTGAGATTTTGCTTCCTAAGTGCCAAGATGTTATAGTACTATGAAAGTAGATGTAGCTTATATTTCTTTATGGAAAATTAAGACCTTTTGTGATTCAAAATGAGATTTCTGAAAGTTTTATCACAAAATATAAACAGTAATATCATTCGTCGTAAAAGCTGAATGATGACCCAAATGTGGCCAAAGTGTTTTAGGAAAGCCAGATTCTCAGGATAATTGCCATTTGTGGTTGTCTTGGCCCTCATTCTTACACCTTTCACATTACATAAGTTAGTTAAGCCATTGTTACCATACAAATATTGTTTGGTGGCACTTTAAGTTGTTCCCATAAAGTTGTCCAAAATTCCAGTCTTGCTGTGCATGGGCTAAACATTAAATTCAAGTTGACGCCTTGAAGCAGGCTGAAGTTCACTTGTGCTATTTCCTATTTTAGGGGTGACATTTTCTTTATGCACAAACTGCCAGTAAAAAAAAAAGAAACACCCACTCGAAACCAAACAATGCCAACTTGTTTGAGTGAAACGCTTAAGTTTAATCTCATTTGGTTGATTAAAGGAGCTTAAAGCACGAAGAATGTTATGCAAGTTGCGTCATAACAGAGACTGGAAAGGAGATTTAGAAACAGGAGAAAGTTTTACAAATGCTAAGGAGTTGGGTCAAATACACACATTTCACCTTTCAAGGTCACTAAAAACAGTCAATTTTACATTACATTTTACAGTAAAGGCGGTGGAGCAGTTGGCAGTAATGTTACTTTTAGCAAATGTCTTTAGTCCTTGGCTCAAATCCCAACCTGGAGACTTTCTGTATGGAGTTTGCATGTCCTCTCCATGCTTACCCTAGCTTCCTCCCACAGTCCAAAAACATTACATTTAGGCCTGTTTTTCTCTGACACCTCTTACAAAAGCTAAGCTTTTTTTTTACAAATAATAATGGACAGAAAAATTGTTCTGCAGATGTGGAGAGGTGGTTCAATAGGGATCTCAGTCTCAAGTCTTGCATCTGTCAGATGCAATCCCCAATAAATGGAACTATATCAAATGCCTCAACATGCAATTACATTCTACAAAAAAATAGTGCAATCTTAGTCAGACTGAGTAGTCGGAGTCCTGTAGATGAACAAATGATTTGATTTGGGTGTGTGCTAGAATAAATTAATCTAAAAATTGCACAACAACATAAATTCTGGAATGCTTGAATTTGATACCCAAAGGGTATAAGCATGCAGCACCATGAAGACTTCCTGTTGTAATTGCAGTAAAATGTGGTTCTAAAAAATATAGACATGTAGGACGCAAACACAAATATGCACCACACTTTTTCAATTTTTAAAAAATTTTTTTGAAAACATGGCAAAATGGTGGCATTCTTTTTAATACACAAGTTTGATCGATCTGCAGATATATTTCAATACAATTCTGAAGCATAAGATTTTAACATATCAAAAGATGAAAAATGTGGTTTCCTCCAGTATGTTGAATTAGCAAGTAAAACCCTGCTTGCCTTACATCATTAAAAGTTTTGACAAAACCACGTGTGGACCATCTTTGAGACTCAATCGACACATATGCCTTCTCAAGTGGACACCCTCCCCCTCTTTCCCACTGCAAAGCTCACAGAACCGCAGGAGATTGTAACTTCAGCTCATTTTTATCATTTTTCTCAAAAGGTGCGCGCTGTTTACAAAACCACAACAAGTGTGACACTTAGCACGTCGGCGGGTACAAAGCCCCAGTCGAGTGATCTGGACCTGGCAGTGAAAGATGAAAGCTCACACCAAGACTGGAGCTCTGGGTGATGCTCAGACAGACAGGTGGAAGAAAAGGACAGAAAGACAACTGGGAGTTTTGGACAGGGAAGACAGGTTGGTGGGGGGAGGTTAAGTCAAGGCCAAGGCTAACATCTTTCCTGTTTGATATACTTTGATATGAGCACTGCAGTCTGAGAGTGTAAAAGGGTGATAAGCAGGGACTTGTCAGACTCTTTATGGGATGCACCGTTTGTTTATTAATCACTAGGTTCTGTGATGTGTCTCTCATCACCCCAACAGGTATAATTAAGCTTTAAAGGGCATGGGGGAGGCTTGATGTGTCTGCAATTCATTTTATCTCCTTGTTCCTTTTGAAGTCTCTGCATGTGAGTGTACACTGCAGGGTGTGTGTGTGTACAGTAGGTGAGTAAATCTCTGTATGGTCAGGGGGGCCGCTCTACAAGGAATCCGTCTTGTCTGTGGTTCCCGAATTGCATGACCTGAAACGTCTGCATACACGCCAGCTCATTTAGCCTGACATGTCTTGTTTAGCCTCTGTGGATGCTGTCATTTTGAGCACTGACAGTTCAAAGGTTGGCAGTTTTTGATGGCCAGGTATTGTGCTGCTTTGTGGAACATCTTGGGTTCCCAGCAGGCAGCTGTGGAGGCCCCATCCCCCCCCCCCTCTCCTGTCCCCTTACCGAAAGTATGCGACAGGTGTCGGTGGTGAAAACAAAACAAAGAACTGTCTTGTTGTGATTGGCGAAGTGCTGTTGAGCAGAACCAAAAGGTTAAGCGAAACGAAATATACATCAGAGAAATCTTCTTTCTTTGCCACTTCATATGTCCTGAAATTTACTTGTGGTGTCAAATGAGATATTTTGAGCGGGACATCATGTAGGAATGTAAACAAGTCAGCACTGCTCCTCAATAGCCTTGATCTTCTGACTGTCTTTCAGCAAGGTATATTCTTACTTATTTTACCTTTAAAGGAAAAAAATCTATGCAGTCTATTCTGGTATCTTCTCTTTTCTGTTCCAAGTAAAATCAGATAACTGAAATAACATCTTTGAGGCAATACGTGCTATCAAAACACTTCTGCTACCTGTAAGAAGGCCAGACCATTGTCCCTAGAGTCTGATGTGCTCCGTCTTGATTCTGCTCTCTCAGGAGTCGAACTAGGTGAGAAAAGATGAGAGACTATCTTGTTTTGTTTGGCAACAAGTACTGAGGAGGCCAACACTCAATATTTTCCTTTTCGGTCTTCTCATGGAAGGAAAATCTATGCATTTTACATAGAAGTGATGCCTGGTTCTTCATAAGCGATGTTACTAATGCGCCATAATAATCACAATTATATTTAGCAGACATGAGGTGATACTTCATGGTTATAATAATGTGATGCATGAGGAGGGTCACCAGATTTTAAACTGCAAAAAGTCGTGATTGTGATTGTGATTCATATTATTACTAAATATGAAAACAAGGGGTATGAGTACTTTTACAAGACAATGTACAGAGACCTTTCAACCATCACTTACAATAATTCAGCTATGTTCTATATATCATTCATTATGCGTATGATGTAAAAATATAAATTCATTAACCATTTAACTGAATCTGTGTTACCTGAAAGCTATCATCATATTTATACATCATATTTTAATTATGCACATACTAATAATAAAAGCTACTCTGTAGTTGTTGTTCTTAAGTAAATTGTGTTGTGGCTTCTTGGGCATAAAAGTTAACTCTGATGTAAAAATACTTCTCTTGTTTGAGACATGCTGATTTTTTTTTTTTTTTTTTTGATAATATTTATTAAACTGACTTCTGAAAGCGTACAGCATTCTTGGTAAGGATCTCTTGCTTGTGTGTGAATCACTAAGCTGCTGCTCAGCATGCTTATGCTTTGGGCCACAAAGCATGTGCCTTCACACACTTTTGTGCACCTGAGTAATTGTAGCTAAATAGAAGCCATCAAGTATCACATTTATATCACCAGTTGCAAGGCTGGCACAGGAACTTCCAATCATCAGATGGAATCATGATAATAAGTAAATGATAGGTTAGGAGCACAAGTTCCTTGTGATAACAGGTTTTAGTTGTCAGTACTGAGACATTTGATACTTTCAAATTGAGCCAATAAATCAGAGTGTCCACAAATAAACGTTCATCAGATTATCAGAGAGATAGACATAATCAAACAGATAGTAGAAACAAAAACATCTGCAGCTGCACCTACTTTTGGCACACTGAGTAACATGCAAATCATGTTTTCATACTTCAGCTTTCATCGAGCACTAAGATGAACACTCTTGTTTGGCAGACTCAGGACAAGCTTTGTTGAGGGTAAAAAAGTGGCAAACTTATGGAACACAAACCATCACATCACAGGTTTGTGAGTCATACAGAAGTGAATGAGTGGAAAAGCAATATGTCTGCAGAAACTTTGCTTTTTTTAACAGTCCAGGATGCTTTCAACACGCAACCCATCTGATGTTATTTTACTGACGTCAGTGAGAGGTAATGGTAATTATTGCTATGGAAATTAGAACTTAAATATCAATATTTCTGTTGAGATAATATATAAAACATTTTCCAGTAAAATATGTCTTATGTCTTTTACCAGATATGGACATCTTATATCAGGTAAAAGATTCATCTCCTGATGTTTCAAAACATCTTGAAGTGAAAGTTTTTCCATTATTAGTAATTATTAGTATTGCTAATGAGAAAAATAATGTTTCCATTAATACTAGTTATTGTTATAATTATTATTATTACTAATAATGGAATTATTATTTCTGTTATTGGTAAATATTAGTAGAATATTAGCAAATATTCTATTTATATATTTTATCATCAATATTGCATATTTTAAAGCAAAATTGTCTGTTTAGAAACATGGTTTCTCATTGCATTATTATTTAGCACATTTTAGTTTAATATGGTGTTTTAGTTTCATATATCAAGAAGAAAAATAGGGATTGATCACAGTGATGCTACTCTTAGCCAGCAACAAAGGCAGCGACAGTGCTGAACTGGGAAATGGGGGGTGGTGCAGGTGGAAGAAAACTAATAACGCCGCTGTCCCCCAGCTGATACAAAATTACTGGCTTGCTTTGGCACTCTATTTAAGAATCAGTATGACATAGGGTAACAATACTCTGACTTGCAAAAGTATGAAGATCTTTTTATTGTTTTCACATGACAAACGAGTAAGACGGGATTTTGCAGCTTGCGTGGCACAGTGGGCAGAGCAGGTGCCCTGTTAACAGAGGCTATAAACCAACAGATTGCAGTATCAGATTAGAACACTTTGGGAATCGTCATGTTGGTGCTAAAATACATAAAATAATGGGTATCCTATATTTATAGGCCAATTCAGGCTCTGATTCCAAACCTCAGGACTTTTGCTGGATGTCTTCTCTCCTTTTCTCTCGGCCCATTTCTTGTCTGAAACGCTTTGACCAATAGTGCCACAAATTACATTCACTTTAGGAGCCTTGTATGTCTGATTGATGTATAGGTCAAAGTAAAGTGGCTTCACAAACAAAAGACCAATCTTTTTAGAAAAAAAAAGGAAAAAAGAAACATACATAGAGGAAAAAAATATATCAGCTAAATCAAGTTTTCTCTACCCTTCTTTATCTTGATATGAATCCATTTTGGTGCATGTAAGGCAGCAGGGAGGAGACAGCGGGGAAAGTCCCCAATTATGTGGTAAATCTAGAGAGAGGTTGTGATATTTAGTCTTATTGCCCAGAAGAACTTGGCATTTACGAGACTCACCACAAACACATTCCCCGCAGCAGCGCAGGCAAACTTCAAGCTCTTGTGCACCAGCTCAATCAGATGAAATAGCTACTGCTTGTGATTTATGGTGGAGTTTTTGAAAAAAATAAAAATAAATAAATAAAAGTCTCCAGCAACCCTGCTTATTTAATTCAGGTGCTCTTTAAAAAAAGAAAGAAAATGAAATAAGTTAATTATGTTTACAGTTGCTACTCTTTGACAAAAAGGTTGATGAATGGGTCTTAAATTTTCCACAGCTGGGAGCTACTAAGAACACTGCTCTGTGTTTCCAGTTCAAGGAGTGCGCACTTTAATGTCTAGATGTTAGGAATATTATCTAAACCCATGGCATTACATCAGGAAAATGCCAAGATTTTCACTACTAAACTTTTTTCCTCCAGAATTATAGGCATGCCTTGCACCTTTAACACTCCATAAAGGTCAGCTGATTGCCCTGTGAGCTTAAAGGGTATGATTTGTCTCAACTGTGTGTGCATTGTATGTAATCAGCATGGTGTCAAAATGTAAGGACAAAAAGGGAATGCACAGATGTAATGCCTCTCAGGCACAACGGGGGTGATTGGATTTTCAGTGCCCTCACAGGCCACAATTTATGGCCATTATGGTGGTCTATTTCCAGCTATAGTGATGGATTCTGCTCAATTATTGTCCATTATGGAGAAAGATGGCTGCGCAGCCATGCCAGAAATTACTAATTCCTGCAGCAGCACATTACACTAAAATCATCTCTGCTTGTTGAGCTAAGCCAAAACTGAAGCAAAATTATGTTCTTTTGTTTTTAAGCTGATTAAGAAAGTGATTCTCAACTCTTTCTTTGCCTTTAGGTCCTAGTAATTACAGTGACACTTCTACCTCTCATTGCATTTTTTATCATTGTTCATCTATTATGTCTCTTTAATGTTCGGATTTTACAGCATTGTCAAAAGAAGGTCATGACACTTCCCTGCAAAAATGTAAAAAAGTAGAGCTAACTGCACATACAGTGATAATCTTAAAACTGCTGCTTTAAGATTATTTTGTTTATCAAACAGCTACTAACTGTTTGAATTAATATGTAGCTAACTGAAATTTCACTGGCTAAACTCAGGCCTGATTGCACCCAGATCAATAGAATCAAGAAATAACTCAAACTGAACCAGTGTCACCACATGAATTCCCATTACTTTGGGTGTAAAGCTGACACCATATTTCAGAAAAAAAATATTTGACAGGTTTGTGATAGTGTAGCTGCTTTACTGTATGACTTCTGCTGTGACTTTATCCACAGTGACTTATAAACTTGACCTGATGCAGATTTACCTGTTTTCTTAGCCATTCATGTTCAAATAGGAAAGACAAGAGAATATGTTTTTCACATAAGTTAAATCTGTGCTTATGTTTAAAGAGAAATAAATGTTTGCTAGAAAATAGCTGCTGTTCTCAAACTGCAATAAATCAGTCTCTATAACAACCATTAGGTGCTGTCTACGTGGAAGCTGGATGTGTATGCAGTATGCCAGAAAAAAACCTTTTCTGTCCACCATCACAAATATAAACAATTGGAGTTTTCTAAACACTAAAGGATTTAGGCTGGAATGGTGTGGTTACATGAGATGAGATTTAGCTTTTCAGCAACAATCATTTCATGTTGGTTCTAGTAAGTGACCAAAATGGACCACAAGCATTCTCATCATGCTTGTGGTGGATCTGTGATACTGTGGGCCCGTTTCTCAGTTCAGGTCACATTCTGTAATATTTGAGTTTCTGTATACTCCCAGGTTGTAACTCTGCTATCTAGTGTCTGTGTTCCCATATCTGTCCAGTAGCTTCCATCAGTGTCTTCCAAGCTGTCTCACATCTGTACATCCACTCACCTATCTAGCTTTTTAGTAATCAAGCTGCCCTGTATGAATACTACTTGGTAGTATTTTCCTTTTGCAAGCAAAGCTTTTAGTTTTCACTTGCTTGTTGCTTACCTCCTCCCTGCACTTAGGCCCTGTTTTTCACCATTCTATGACAAAATGGATTGATATTTAGGACAGATAAATGCAGATGTTGTACACCACTACATACAAAATCAACTTCCCCCCCTAATTAACTCAGGGGAAGCAGCTGGACCAGCTTTCCAAAGCTAATATAACTCTACAAGTTGCTATTGGTAAGATGGAACCAGATGGTTTATCTATTAAATAAAATTTAATGATTCCATATTTTTGTGATTGGTTGTACTATATCAAGAAAATGTTCCAATTTATGAACATATAAATAGGAAAACATATTTGCACAGTTTGGGTTTGTGCTACACCGCAAACATGCTCATTTCCGTTTTTTCTTTTCTGCTTGGAGATATTTATGCCTAAATAATACAGAAGAGTCTGGAAGCAGGAAGAGTTGCTGTTATTCCGGGCACTGCAGTGACTGTAGCATTGCCAGAGCTCAGGCTGGCAGTCAGCACAAACTGCAGGTAATTGAGCAGCCAGTTGAACAGGGGGAGCTTCAATGGGCCACTGAATGCCACAAGCAGACATTAATCAAAATCTTCGATCAATAACTTCTCAAGTGCTAATAAGCACTGGCACAACTAGTGATATGTGAGCCCCTTTATCATTTCAACCACCCGCAGATTTATAGGAAATCCATTGTTAGGTCCAAAGTATGAGGTAATGTAGCACTTAGTAAATGAAGTAAAACCAAAAGCCTGCCGTGATTTGTATTTCATTTACAAAGGACATGTCTAATCATTAAAAGCTCTATCTCTCCAAGAAGCAACCAAACGACTGTAATGATGGCTGTGTTCTTTTATAGCTTACTTACTCAGCAATGATGCAGGACATGACAGCAGGATAGTAAAGCCTTGCTGTCCTTCCCTAACTGGTCCACTCCCAGATGGCCATGGGGGACTCCTGTGCACCATGGAGTGATTAAAGTCATGTTAGGGAAGCATTATCGGTCAAGTCATAAAATAATTTGATTTCTGTTCCCCCTCCACTGTCTTCTATCAAAGTGATTGGTCTCCTGGTCATCTCACTGGCTGACATAATTGTTAATTAACCATTATGGGCTGCCCTTTCTCATCTATATCGCACCGCAATCATTCATTTGACAACAATGCAATGTACATAAAAAGTATAATGTTGGTATACAGAGCAGTTTTCTGCAGTGTGACTGGAAGCTGTAAATTTGTGATAATTAGCCTGAGTCTCTTAAGAGTTTGTTTTGATGTTTCCATGACAAGTTATTAACCTTTCATGAACCTTGCAGAAGCATACCTTACTCTCATTCCTTGAACTATTTCACTTTTTTACGTTGCAATCACAAACCTCATTATTGGGAGTTCAGAATAACCTAATTTTGAAGTTGGACAAAAACGAGATATAGGCTATTTTTCTAAAGACTTTTACAACTGAAATCTGAAAAGTGTGGCATGCATTTACATACTTTCAGTACATTGTAGGACCACATTTTGCTATTCGTGGGTTCTCTCTATCAAGCTGTGCATAGCTAGAGAATCAAGTATTTGCAAAATAGTTCAATAAATCGGCCAGTAAACTTTGATCTCAGCATGCAAACATCTCGGTGTGACAAAAAGAAAAACATCACACTGATTGCCTCATCCCTACAGTAAAACATGGTGGTGGCCATGCTGTGAGGAACAAGTTAAAGCAAATCTAGTCAGAGTTGATTGCATGATGTACAAAGCTAAATACAGGATCAAAAAGCTACATTTTTGTCTCATTTGACCACAGCACTATCTTTCATGTTTGTTTTGTTCATCACATGGCTTATTGCAAATTGTAAACAGAATTTTTTAGGACTTTCATTCAACAGTGGCTTCTTCCGAGAAAAGTTATGCAGTAAATAAAATCCCAATAATAAATTGTGAAATTTGAAACGCATGTTTACATGATAAAATCTGAAAAAATTCAGAGTGTAAATATTTTTTCAAGGCACTGACCCTGTGCAAATTTGCCAGGTAGCGTCCTCTTTCACATTTAGCTTGAAATTCTTGCTCCATTAATCATTTTTTGCATGTTGAAGTTAATTGTCTTCTTAAAAATACCACTGAAAACCAAAAGATGTGTGGGGGGAAAGAAAGTTAAATAAAAAGCTCTTTAAAACATTACTACCAGACAAAAAGACAAACAATGTCCCTAAAATCCATTCTGATGACAGGTGGAAGAATGCGGGCTTTCTGGTGGACTGGAGCCCCATCTTTGCCGTATCTTTTAAGCGTGATTATTTACTTTAAAACAACAAACCAAAGCTCCAGGTCTGGCAATGTGGATCACAGACCTTTGATTGAGCCCTGAGCTTCAATTCTCAGCTAATAAATTGCTCCAGCCTTTTGTTTGGGGCATTAACAGCAGTGGTCTGCGTTTTTCTTGCCCTAATCTCAAGAATGCAGTAGCCTCTTGAGAAGCTCAGGAGTTTCCTACTCTCACAGAGCTAGGTCTTCCCTTTGTTTTCTTAGAGAACTTCTGGGATTGACAGCCCTTGCTCTCCTTAGCTATCTGTTTGTGCTGATTCGGGCTGATCCCATCAAAGTCAGTCAAGGCTGCACTGCATTTTTAAAGTCACACATACACCCAAACTGAATGTGAGAAATAAAGTTAACTTTTCATCAGGGACAAAAAATTTTGTATTGCGTGCTTATCTGTAAGGTTTTCCATCGAAGCCAACCTGGGAGGGATCTCTTAGCTCACTGCACAGGTATGAGCAACTTCGCTTTGTTCAGCTCATACTCTGACGACAGCTCAGTGAGTCACCTGGACACACAAATTAACCCCCTTTTAGACAGGTTCCAGCCGATCACTGACAACTCCCTCCCAATAAAATAATCATTAGTGAAAATGAGACCCTTTTTGTTTCAAAAACAGAATTCTGTTTAAAAAGATCACCAACACAAATATATGCTCAGAATATAGCATTTCACTTAAACAACAAATAAAATTACAATGTAATGTCTGAAGTAAAATTTCAAAATATTGCATGATTATTTTCATTCTCCAACAAATTTATTCACTTAATTACCCTAAAGCATAAATGAAGCATGAAGCAGCAAAAATGAAATGTTCATTTATACTCTTACTTAAGTGTAACAATCTAATCACAAATCTAAAATGAGAGATAAAAATAGAATTAATCACAAAATATCAAAAGTTATCATTACTGATTTTTATTGTTTGTTAAAAAACACATTTTAAATGCGTTATTATTGTTATATTATCTCTATGAAATTTATTTCCCCTGACCTTTCAGATCAGCCAATCAGACGCCGTGATGTCAAACTTGGTGACGGTGACGCTATTGGTAACCTGGTAACAACAGAGCCCGAGTCTGGTTAGTTAAATAGAAAACACAGTTAACATATACTGTGAAAAATAGAACTTAAAAATACTTTTTGATATATTTTAAGCTCCTCAGAAAGCAAACAAGCAAGTGGCAAGATAAAATTACGATGTATTGTAGCTTTTTATGGACAACACCAAATACCACTATGACACGGGGCGCAACAGGTAACCTAGCAACTACAGCAACTACTCAAGCACTGTTAATAATATGGCGACGCAGAAGGTTTGGGGCTACTTTTATCTTATGTTTTTAATTATCTTTCCATGAAAAATTGTTCTAAATAACTGTTAGTAATTTGAGTTCTTTGTCGGACGCTACTAACTGCGGACTGTGATGTTTTCAATCCTCTTAATTGGTTTAATAGAACACACCTGTTAACGCTTCACAGCGCTCGGTGAAGAAGTATCGAAATATTAAACAGTTTCTAAGTGTTAGTCTACTTCATCAGAGTTTAGATCTTCCAGAATTATTTTTTCATGGAGCTGAATGTACTGAAGATTTAGATTTATTTTTACTTAATAGGGTGCCAATCAAGATAACCTACAACTGGAAAAATATGTCTCATTCAGACATTTTTTAATTGTTTGTAGCTCAGAAGGATGATTTGGTGGCCTCCCCTACTGAGAGATTGACAGAAGATGAATGGACCTATGTAAGGAGAAGTTCCATACTGCAAGAAGAATCAGCGAAGCTGTGCTATAAGCAGGGAGGAGTTTTGCCTTCAGGCTCAGGTATTCCCCAACACAGTAGCTGATTGTAAATCTTTTTTTTTTACCTCTTCGTTTTCTGTGTCTGTTTTTAAGAAAAGCTGTGTTTCTTTGCACACACGGACAACAACATACACAAAAGAATTTTCCCTAGTCACCCTCTTTCCCCCACTGTTCTTGTATGTTCTAATCTGTGTGGACAACTGTACAAATTTACCCATACTGCATTGGAACTCAACTGTGAGGCGATGATGTGGCAATCAGTGTGTTGCTGTGAGGGTCATTCTGTCTTTTGCAGCTTTCTGATCCCCTTTTAAGATGCCAATCTCCTCAAGAATGTGGGACTAGAATAGGCAGCCTCACAAAGGACAGTTGCCATAGATGCACATGTAAATATTAGTTTAACTCAGGGCAAAAGAAAGTTAATTAGAGTCTGCTAACAAGGGAAAGTGACAAGAGAGTCTTTGTTGAGTTGGCATTTTCCTGCAAACTTTCAAACTATGACAGTGCAATTGTGGTATAGTCTTGCACTTCACTGACGTGATTGTTAAAACTGCTTACAACAGCAGTTGTTATGAATCACTGGCACTGACTGGGATATTCACTCATTTATCAACTTTATTTTAATCCTTAATAAAAAAAGGATTAAAAAGTGATTTATTACAAAAAGCAGTTTTTGTAATAAGAAAATTAGATCAACAGGGTATTTTTGTAATTATTTATTTTATGTCAATAATATCTCAGTTTAAACTCCTTTTTGTAGCAAGAGAGACTCAACATTTCTTTGTAATTTAATAGGTTGTCAAAGAGTCTTGGAGATTGTGCACTACGGGGAGCCCTTTCACTGGTGATGGAGTTTGCTGGTCAGGCCAAAAACAATGGGAAATCAATATGCCTCCTCCTTGCACTCAAGAGGTCTGAGTAAACTGGTTTGTGTACCAAGCTTCATAGCTTTGGTTGTCTCCGTTCAGATGATAAAAGGCCCTCTCTCAAAGGTATGAGGAGGCAATAGCGCAGGTCCTATATAGCCTACAGGGGGTCATGCTGACTCCTTCAGTCTTATTGGACAATAGCACTGAAAGCTATAGACAGATATCTTCATATAGGTGCAAGTGTTTAAATGTGTGTCTGTATTGTTCTGAAGATTAATTGAGGCTTCCCTTGTCAGTTAAATAATCTTAAATTCAGGAGCAGTTTCACTACTTTTTATAGCACATGTCTTTCCTCTCCTGTCTTAAGTGTTTCTATCTTGCTCTCATGTTTACCACAGAAACTGCATGCAGGCCTTTGAGTGGTATTCTGGTAGGAAGAGCTGCCCAATGTGCAGACAGGAGCATTATGAAACATGTAATTCATGACGCTGCTTGACTTTACAGACGTCACTATGCTGCCAGGTAAACCATGATATGTAACAATATAATTAATGATACTATTTCAGTGTCACATACTTCACATTAGTTCAATTCTTTCTCATTACAATTGTATTTTATTAGAAATTTGTATAATTCACAAATTATAAAGTAGCACATGGTTGTGAAGTTAATGGAAAATTAGATAATTTTTCAGAAATAATTTATGTGTGTTTCACTTTGTTAGTTGAGTATGGAAATAAACATTTCAGTGATATTTTAATATATGGAGATGCACACATAACCTAACATTTGTAGGGGGAACAGTAAGCATATATTTTTAAACATGTTAACTGTTGATGTTCTTATATTTTTTTGATATATATATATTTTTTATTTTTTTCTGTTTAGGATTCAAACATACTGGCAAGGCTATGTTGCTTGTAAAAATAACAAAAATATCCAGAAAATCAAGTTCCCCAAAGACAAAAAGATGAGTCACCAGAGGGTAAGTTTGGTACTGAACTACAGCAAACATAATTTCAAATCATACAGTCTTAGTAAAGTTTACAGACACTTTTGGTTGTAGAGTTCAACTATTCTAGATACCTAATTTGACTCTTTCAAGTCTATCTTTGATGTGTGTTTGTCATTTTGGAAAACCAAATTCAGTTAAATTTCTAACCATCTAAATCAAACAATCACCTAACACAACTTGAGAGTGAATAAGGTTCAGTTCTTTCTTAAAATGGAAACTGCTGGAACAGAATTGTGCCTGGGTAAAGGTAGTTTTAAAAAATGAACATTGAAGGAGAGAGCTCCTGAAAGATGCAGTTGTTCCAAAATTAATACATTTAAACCCATTTAAAAGTTGCAGCTGCCCTCATGGACAAGCCAAGTTACTTCTAGGTATTTTGTTTTTGTCCAACAAGACAAAGATTAAGAAATTTAACTTCAATGAGAAGAACACTGGCTGTTTTTAATTCATATGGGTAGTTCTACTACTACTCAGTTGTCCCAGTACAACTCCCAGTACCATACAAACCAGGTTTGAATGGTTTGAAGGTACCATTCAAACCTTCTAGAACAAGGTTTAAATGGTAAGGGGAGACATTCTGAAATGTCCTGCCAGAAACATTCCAGAAACTTGTTGATAGCAACCAGAAGTGTGTTTCTTACCAACATATTTGGACATTTTATTTATATTCTTGTCCATATGTGAACATTTTATCACCGAAATTGCACAATAAAATCAAAAGTGGGCATCTAACTTAAGTTCTTCATTGTATGATCATTTCAATCTGAAAAGAAATGTTCAAATGCATAAATGACTAATATTTATGCAACATCCATACCCTTTGCACATTTTGTATCTCCAAAGCAGAGGAGTGGGTTTTAGGAACTTGCCGCCCTCTGAATGCACACACACTATCTGATCTCACTTCTGAAACACTTTTTAATGATTTCTAAATGACATAGTTTGTTCACCAATGACATAGTTTTGTGTCTTAGTTGAAACAATCTGGATCCTTTCTGCTGTGCATGTTTGGGTTGATTTTTACCTTCATTCATTGAAGCATGTCAGGAGGACTGTTCATATTTTGTTCATACTTTATGCATTTAAATGTCTCATACTGGAAAGAATGGACATGATGGAGTAATACTGACAAATCTCTGACCATTGGTTTAAATAATTTTACTCTAAGGCTTCATGATACCCCATACGAAAAGGGAACATTGCCATCTAGTGAACCTGTCCAAGCTGAGACCTTCAATAAACAGCGACTACAACGGTCAAGATTGCTCTCAGCCATTTATCAGCTCTCTACAGAGGTGGAATAATTTCTTCAGAAAATTCACTCACACCTCTTTATGACAATGAAGCTCCAACAGATGGATGTTCAATGTCAAGTGAAGAGCAGGTGGTAGTTCATTCTGTGTGGAGTGTTGCAATCCCACAGAGTGCTTTGCTTCAAAGAGGCTGATTAAGGAAATCGACATATGCATGAGGTCCAGACCTGCAATATGTTGCAAGGGTCATAGTGTCCTACCCTCTCTCCCTTGTCAGTTTCCAACATCTCACCCATAAACCGTTCCCTCATGTGTCTCATAAACAAAGATGCAGCATTTACCGAGCCAATTAGCTCCGACCTAACGCTGAAACCCAACACATATGGCTGTGTACAGGTTCACATACTCAGGAAGGAGAAAGAATCGCTCACTGTTGTCAGCTTCGTAATAGTCAAGCCAAGATCGACCACTTGAGATCCATTTTTGGTCTCACTGCCAATTTTTCATTTTGTATTTTGAAGCTCTACTTTGAACCTATCCATCAGTGCAAATTTGTGAATTCTTGCCACTTTTCAACTGGTCTTACAAGTTATATATATAGGAGTGCTCTTAAAAATAATCTCAGGTTAGCTCTGAGTCTTAGAATTGTATACGTCCATTTCTACATTTTATTTGTGTGACTCAAAGGTTGTCAAGTAGTGGGTGGTCAGTAGATCGTCTCGTATCTTTTGTCACAAAGGAGGATGATCTTCAAGAGCAGCGCAGCATGGCGCCGACAGGTTTGATTGACGTGATTTTTCAGGGGTAAGACTTATTTGCTTAGCTGACTGTAATGCAAACAGGCACGTCAGTGATAAGCTGGGACCTGTGTGAGACGGGGAAACCTATTCTTCCAGTTTTCCTTGTGATAGCAGAGAGTAATAAAGCATCTTTGTATCATAAAGCCGCAGGTGTTCCCTGGGAGAAGAGGGGAAAAACACCTTTATATAGGCCGACTTCAGTATTCTTATCAGCTTATTCCAATGCACAGCTTTCAATTTTTGCTCAGCTACAGGGGTCCAACCCTGAGTCAACACATTAAGCGAGACAGTACCGACATAGATGGATTGCAGCGAGATAACACCTCTGGGCCCACCTCCACTTCCCCATATCTGTGCCCTCTCTCATCCACTTCTAAAGTGGAACAAGGCAAAGTTCACCTCAGGCTGTGCTGTTTGCCCTGACTGTTGAAAAGTCAGCCAGAGACATAAAACCCTCCATTTGAATGGCTAAAAGTTGTTTAATTAGTGATAAAAGCCTGGCTGTAAAGCAATTCTGATGTGTCTGTGACTTAAGGCTTAAGGGAGAGCATTTTGGTGTGTGTGTGCGGGTGTGTGTGTGTGTTTGTCACAGAAAAGTACGTTCGGTTTTTGCAAGCCAAAGAGATGCTCTGTCAAACAACCCCACAAAATTAAATAATTTAAAAGCTATGGTTAAAATCTTTATTTGTAAGAATAGTAGTTGGAAATGGGAGCTGAATTCAAATCCAGATTTTAATTTGTAAAACATTTTTGAGAACCATGCACTGTTTTACCTCTACATCACAATTATGGGCTTTCTGGTGTTAATCTCACTCTTGTGTTCAGAATGTGGCAAAATGTTGAAAGCTTATAGTGCTTGATGTATGTGATTTTAGAGCAGTTGGTTCTGCACAATGCTAAAAAAAAACACTGATTGAACAGGAGAAACCCCTCAGTGAAGTCTCTTTAAATGTTTAGCAGAACTATATACATATAAATTTTTTTATTGGTTTTCATTAATTCTCCATGTTAGTTGGAGACATGACAGTATTGATCTGGCTGTTTAACAGCTACAACCTGTCAGCATGCCTCAGCCATTACAATAAACTCACAATCAACCATCACTGAAAACACAGCTCCATTGTGTATCTGAATGAAACATTCTCATCCTTTGTGTCACTAAAATGGTTTTTCTAATTAGTTGCAGGAACTGAATGACAGCTTTGTCCGATACTGTCACACCGACATGGAGGCTTTTCTGAGTGATATCGACCGTTGGCTGTCATCAAGCAGACGAGTCCTCGAACGGCTGGAGAGAAAAGGCATCTCAGAACCTCGGGAGAATGAGTGGGAGCAACTGAAGATCCAGGTCGGAAACAAGACTCAGTTGGTCATAAAATCCTGGATTCTGTTTCCACCCTTGCCTTCCTCCTAACATGTTAAAGCTTGCAATGAGACAAGAGCTTCAAAGCTGTTGCATAAAGAGTACAGATCTCCACAGATGTGATCATTCACTTTACAACGTGAATGTAGATATGTGGGAGTAGTAGTCTTTTGTTTACTAAAAACAGAAGCAAGTCTGATAATGCACAGCAGACTTTTTATTCATAGCCTTGACTGCCACCGGGGAGCTGAAAAGACATTAAGATTTGCTGCTCCTTAAGGCTTCATTGTGGGCTTTCTTTACCAACAGGGCCGTTTTTCCATTCAGGAGACCTGGGTGTGTGCAAAAAAAAAAAAAAAAATAGATGTCTTTATTTCTCTTTATCTGGTGTGAAAAGGTTGAGCACGAGGCAGGAGTGGCTCAACCTTGACACGAAGCCTCAAATGGTGAATGTGCTTTCAACACTTGCCTTGCACCCTTTTGCATGGGTGCAAACTTTATAAAGAGGAGTGCAGCTCGCTATGAAACATTTAACAGCAGGACACATTGGCCTCTAAATACAGGAAGCTCACACTGGTTAATCATTGGTGAAGCTGTACTTGTTTATAAGCACATCTCAGCTTGCAAAAGTGTTTATGCGCCAAAACCTTTAAAGATTTTGTCATGTTACAGACACTAACTACCATGTGTTTACTTGGGATTTTTGTGGTAGGCTAACACAAAGTAGAATATGATTTTGAGGTGGAAGGAAATAAAAAAAGATAATATAACATGCGTTTGTACTTAGCCCCTCTGTTACCCTTGTACAAATCCAATGTAACCGATGGCTTTCAAAAGGCACCCATTGAGTGTAATGTAATGTCAGTGGACCACAAAGGCTTTTTAGAGAACATTTTGGACAAAGTTTACCACAACATACTATGAGGTACAGGAAATATATGTAAGATTTGCCTATATGGAAAACAATGTTTGACAAAAAAACAACGAAGAGTTCGCATCAATTGGACCATCTGCCTCCATATTGCTTAGATTTTGGAGGTTTGATTGGCAGTCCTAATTTTACATATTTTTCAAGAGTTGACAGAGTAATACAAAATCTTCAGAGAGTGATATTTATTCAAGTTAAACATGTAGTTTGAGCATTTTCAATTATCTCCATAATTTGTCAAAATATTTTACCAAGTTAGCTAAATCCCATTTGGAACTATTATGTACACTACATGTGAATAAAAGAAAGTCAAGATTTAACATCCTAAAAAAGCTAAATAATGTAAAAACGTGATGTCCACTCAAGGTCACATAGAATTCAAACATCCAGGCAAAATAAAAGCAGGTAAACATTTTACTTTTATTTGCAAACGCACAAACAACAAAAATACCATTTATCAAACTGAGAAATCGTAAAAAATACATTCACAAAACATGTACCAAAATTTACATGCAGAGATTAACGGACAGATGGACAGAAATAAAAGTTACACCTTCATTCAAACAGCGACGATATGGACTGAAAAATCAGAAAAATAATTTGAAATGAAAAGTGGTCCAATATTTATATGTGAAGTTTTATTTTTCCCAAGAATTATCAAAAAGTCCACTTTTTTCGCCAATGGAACTGTTATTTTACTTTAATACTTCATCAAATTACAGCTTGTGCATTTGGGAGGAGAAAATCTTTATTTTGATCTGCCTCTCACAAGGAAAACTGTTTAAATCTTAATGAATTCACAATATCACTTTTTTTCTTCAGAATTCACATTTTCACATCACTCTAAAACCAATAAAATACAAACAAAAACAAAATATATATGGAAGAACAGAAAGTTAACTGTTTTTCATTATTGGGAAATATTACTGGACGCCCGTCGTCATATTTTCGTGTACTGCATGACATCCCCAGTGTATAAAAAAAATGAGCGCTGTACATTTTCTTTTGTTCAAGTCTTGAATGCATATATTATTTCAGATTTCTATTTGTCATGACAAAGAAAAGCAATGCCACTCTTCAGAATCCTTCCAACAAGAAAGTGCTTAAAAATGAAGCTCCTTCCTAAACATCAATAGTGGAAAAAAGTAACATATAGCTGGCTTTGAAGCAGAAACTCAGTGACAGATAGGATCACAGTGCAGCTGTGCAAAGACACCAATTATTATTACATTTCGCCTACAAGATGTTTTGTCATAAGGCATTCGAGGTGATTGTGAAGACAAAGAAAATCACAGTTTAGAAGATTATGCAGCAATGCAACAAAATGTAGAGGGACGCCTGAGTTACCAAGTCTTTCTCTTGGCTACAAAGCTAGCTGGCTTGTGGTGCTCCATGAATTCATAGAACAAAGTGTGTGTGATTTACGGATGAAGTCGATGTTGGTCCTGTAGCAAAACCTTCCTTCACTTGCACTTCTTTGTTGTCTTCAAATTATATTTCACTACAAACAAATTGTGGACAGCCACTCTAAATTACTGGTAAGTCAAAGTGTCTGCATTTGGCTCTTTTAAGGGAGCCAAATGCAAGTCCATCTGTGTTTATTGAATATTTACTATCCTTAGCACTGCAAAGGGTTAGGTCAATGCAAACAGACACATCTGTGCAGCAATATTCCAAGCCTGCCATGCCTGAATTTTATAACGCATATGATTAAAATAATATCAAAGATGCTTTCTGTAAAACCTTCAGTGACAACTGATTATTTACATCCAAACATTGGAATAAAATCTGACGCAAATAATTATATACATGTAAGTACAACATTTACAAAAAAGTTTCCTGTGTGTACTGTTTTTTTTTGTTTTGTTTTGTTTTTTTGGAAAGAGCAAAAATAATTATGCAAGATGTGCATCAATACAAAAAACAAAAATAAGACCAAACTACAGATTCCCTTCAGATGAACTAAAGTTTTCCAATCAGTGAGATTTGGCTTGGTTAAAAACGGCCAATTGCTGATTGGCTTAAATCAATTAAGGAGCACCTTAAAAAAAAAAAAAAACAGTACACTCTTTCATACAAACTGACATCATTAAAAAGTTAAAGCCCACTTGCATAAAGCCAGATAAAACACATTTGACAGCGAAATTACAACCAGATAAGATGTTCAGACCTGACAGGTGCAATGCATAAAATGCAACCCACAATACGGTGCCGCATTCTGCACTGGCTCTGTTCAGTGGGAATAAAACACAAGTTACCATGTTTCAAAAAGCATTGTTTGTCAGGTTTTTTTTTTCTTATTTTTAATTTAAAGAAGAAAAAGACAAATTGAGATCCTCTCATGCTTGCATCACTAATAAAAAAAACAACCAAACAAAAAAAAAAAAAACATTTATTCTGAGTTTCTCACCAACATTAATTATAAAAAATTAATTTAAATACCTTTGTAATTGAATGGTTGGATTCTACTTCAGCAACTGATTTAAGACTGATACAGAAACGGAATCAAGCAGAAACTGCTTTTATCTAGTGCAAAGGTAGGAGTTGCAAAAGGAAGTAAGGTGACGACGACGGGTGCAAGAATGCCCCAGAAGCAAGAGATGGGTAGTTTAAAGTCACAGTCGAGGTTAGCATCAAGGTCAGTCCATTGATACCAGTCTTTTTCACTCCTCTGTCTCCACCCTGGCTCTGTCCCAGCTTCCGTCAGAAACGCAGAGGATGGAATGTCACGAAGCTAAATTGCTCTCAGCCTCCATTTGCAGCAACATTCACACACTGCCTGGGTTTATTAAGTTCCTTCCTATCCTTTTCACCTTTCAGCACTCAGACAGTACTGTTGAAATCTCCCAGTGGCTCTGCTAGCATGTGTGTGTGCGTGCCTGCTGATCCATCATCCCTTTCACAGAGTTTTCTGATGCCCATTGGCCGAGAGCTTCCCAGATTCGGGGTCTGCGGGGCTGTTTGACAGTTGCAATTTATCCAGACCTGCGGTGGGAGATAAGGCAGGAGAAATCTCATTAAAAAGTCTCAGACTTTCATTTAGGCAGAGGTATTGATGTTCTCTTCTCTCCTCGGTGCCTCTATCTGACATTTTCTAACCCCATTCCGTCCTGTGTATCAAACATCCAGGGATAGTCACACCAAGTCTTTAAATGCAGCTCATTAATTTTTATTTCATTCAGCAATTTTAGTCAAGAAGTAAAACATTTAGCTTGTTGCTAATATGCAATTCAGATTCTCAGAAAATAAAAAATGAAATGACAGCAAAAACATTTTTATTTTTCCATAGTCGGTTGTGTGTCCTTTTGCATTAATTGCTGCATCAGTGGCTGATTTCCTGCAGATCTTAAGGTTTCAATGCAACTGTGGCTATATTCACTGATTGCGCACCTTTTTCTACCACACATTCTTCCTTTCACTTAATGTTCCGTGAACATGCTTGGACACACCACTCCGAAAGCCAGCTTCTTTAGCAGTGACTTGGTGTCTTATCTTGTTTGTGGAGGGCGTCATAAACTATGAGCTGGACAACTGAGAAGTCAGCAGTCTTTCCCGTAATTATGTAGACCATTTTGTATTTTAAAAATTCACTTTGTCTGTTATGTAATATTATTAGAAATTGAACGTTGGGTTTCGATAAGCTTTAAGCCATAATTATAAAAATTTCCAGAAACTAACCCCTGAAATGTATTCTTCTGTAATCAATCGACATTAAATACGAGTTTAACATTTTTTAACCGAATTACTGAAATAAATCAACTTTTCATTGATTCTTTACTATAATGCACCTGTGGATTGACAATGTTGCAGAAGAAAATAAGATTAGGCTTAAGAGACATTTACCTAAGGCCTTTAGGAGTTCTTCTCGCACTGCTGAGGTGAATTTTCTCACAAGACAAAGAGTTGTCACAACAGCAAAAAGCAAGTTGTATGAGAGGACAATGTAGAAGTTTCCCAGCCAATTAAATCTCCCAAAGTCCCCCAAGAGATCAAACCTGGTGATACCTGTGAATGACAAACAGAATAGTCAAATAGTTTTTTTCCCCCATAGTGTTCAAAAGACAAAATCCACAAAGGGAATGCATACAACTTATTTTGTCAATGCCAGTCTTGAAAAGTGAGGTTCTGTGTTCATAAGCAGGATTTTTTCCTTCTTGGTGAAAAGCATTGAGGCTTCTGGAAAATCCAGCTACATCTTTTCTCCCTGCAGTTCGACATATCTTTCTGCAGGAGCTTATCTCTTTCAACAAGTGAAAACACTCATTCTGAAAGACAGAATCACATACAAAAAACTATTTTTTCTCTACAATCTTGTGTATGGTAAGTGATTTGTAAAATTTCTTTTTTCCCCTTAAAACATTTTAAAAGGTTTTGAAAATCCTTTTTAATCCTCTCTACTTTCACATTAAAAATATAAAACTTTAATAACTTTTTATTGTAACCTTCAAGATATGTAAACAGATTTCAAATACATTCAGGATACAAAATATATTTTGGAAGTCATGGGCTTTTTAATCATATCAAAGTAAATTGTGGTTTTCAAAAGTTAGTTTTGGAATTGCTACAGTTTTTCCCTGTAGCGTTCCAACTGTTTAAAGTTTGTTTGATCAGATGCCAGGAAAAATCAAGAGTACTGAAAACACACTAGTAGTTCCTCAGTAGCATGACATAATATCTGTTTGCAAATGCTATTGGTCACAAAAAAAAGAAAAAAAATGTTTCAAATCACTTGCTATTAAGCTGCAGCTCATAGAGATAATTGTGGGCAGTAAAGTCTTTTCGCATATTACTGGATACCATTTCAAAAGAGATAGGCCACCAAATGTTGCCTCCTGCTAATTCTCTTTAAGATTGTGTTTTTGCACATATGCATACAGTAAGGACTGCTATAATTGTAATCATTTATAGAATGATTTTAACTTCGTGCTTCATACGGAGCAGCTTCGTTTGCAGTAATGCAACACAATATTGTTTTACAGATGCAGAGTGCCCACTGTTTCCTATGTGCAAGCAGCTTAACTATAAACTGCAAAACTGGATAATATCTACACTTGAAAACTACTATACAATTTAGTAAGTATTTATTGCAGTAGAATCAAAATAAATTGGAAACTTATTTTAGTAGCATTTGTAATGATTGTTCCAACTGTTTGGTCATTTAAAAAAAAAAGTTGTGTAAATACAATTATCTAGTCGTAAACCTATTTTTTTTAGTTGTAGTGTTTTCATGCTGCCATGTTTAGCCTTGATATGCATGTTTGTCAAAAATAGATGAGTTACATGCTTTGCATCTTTGCCCTTAGGGAGGTAGAAATTGCTCTGCAATTAATTAAAGGTGGTTTGCAGATTAAACTGTCCTCTAGTAATAAATAAATGTACAGTTAGTCTTGCAGGTCCCTTTTAGGTCCAGCATGAGTCATGTTAAATCTTCTGGTTGAGTTGAGCATGTCAAATTTCCACTGCAGCCATCATTGTTGCTTTTCTTCCCAGCCTGTTTATCTTTATGTTGCCGACTCTCATTTTTGTATCTTTGAACAACAAAATCTTGTCAGTTAGGATTTACAGCGTATTTTAAACGATACTTGTGCTGTCAATTGGATGATAAAATGCTGTTTTATTTAATATGCTAAATTGATCAAGCAAACCACCAATTCAAATCTGTGTTTCATAACACTTTCCAATCTGATCTCATCTATAATTTGTATGAAGGAGTCTGATGTGTCAGACCGAAGAAGCCCCGGTCTCTGGGCACTACTTCTCCTGTAACATCTTCACAATCTCTGTCGTCAATTAGATTGAGCTATCGATTCAGTGTCTGCAGAGATGTATTTGCAGCCGCAGTAAGCAGTTTGGCAGGCATCGCAGACCTTTAACAAAATTGCCATGAAGAGGCAGGCAGAAAAATGACGGAAACCTCAGTCGATGCAGCTAGCAACTGTGGTCTGGCCAAATTTGTTTCTAATACCAAAGGTTCTGATCCTGGTTTGGTAATTTGAGAAAATCTAATTAAGAGTTTTAAAAAATTGATTTTTAAAATGACTAGAGCATATCTGTAGTGGAGAGTTGCAGACATCTATCTGCATGCTGCTGGTTACACATCCAAAAGGCATTCATCTGTTTGATCGGGTCATCTTTAGATTGTTTAAGTCTTTACTGAAACACTTAAGGACTAATCAGCTGCTTGTACATGTTAACAAATATGCAACCTGTGCCAGAAAATATCTCCATTTTCTTTTTCTTAAGCATTTCTTCATCTTAGGAAGGATCTCAGAGTTAGCTCTGTTGGATTTTATCCTTCCCGGTGAACCTGCAACACCAAAACCTGGCTTACTGCACATTTATTAAAAAAAAGGAAGTAGTAAACATTCATGTTACTTTATCTACTACAACCTTCATCATAGAAAAGTCTATCTTTACAGCAGTTTGGCTTATAAAACAGCCTGACAAAGTGGTGAAAAACTCAGTAAAAACTCACTCAAGCCCTTTTTTGGCTTCTCATTGAAAGGGGTTTAAACTGTAGGAACAATTTGGCAGATAACTGGAGAGATTTTGAAACATATATATTGGTAACTATGGTATAACATTTAAACTCTAGATTTAGGGTGGTAGATTACCATGTTATCTGAAACCATATTAGAAAATGTGTATATTAATCGACCTTGTTGTAGGACTTCTCAAATCTCTGAGTCAACCTTATTAAAGTGCAATAGGTTCATAACCCAACCACTCTGCATCCTGGGAACTGATCATAATATGCATCTGATGTAACTCATCTGTCACCCTTCTATAAAGATGACATATATTCTGCAAGGCTTTGTATTCTGATATACTTGTTTCCCCCCACTGGAAAGTACACAAAAAACACCTCATAAACACACAAAACATTTTTTTTCCTTCTCTCCAAACATCTCACTTTGTCACACTCAACTCTCAATGAGTTTTTTATCTTTCAGTGGGAGGCCTTTTTCCTTTTCAGCTCAGTCTCATGCATCTATTCCTTTCATTTATTCAGCGTCACAAAGCAGAACCTGTTGATATTTTGTAAAGCTCCCAGTGACTCACTGTATGCTTGCTCCATCACATTCTGCAGCCGGTCACACAACACACACACACACAGAATAGGGCTATTTAAACAGCTGGGCTCTGCATGTTTATTACTGCCATTATGATGGTGCCGCTCCTGGCATTTCTAGCCCTTTTAACAGCACTCTGTTCTACTGTCACTATAGAAAGTTTCAGTAAATTCAGCCTAAATGACCTCATGTTGATGGTTAATCTGCAAGTGTCTGTATGGGAGCCATATTAACAGTGTTTTGAAAAATCAGTCATAACACTTGAACCTTTTCATATTTTGCTTTGCCTCAAACTTTAATGTATTTTATTGGGGAAAGAAAGGACAAAAAATAGTGTGGGGATGCTTTGCTTTAGTAGGTACAGAAAAGCTACATAGAATTAATAGTAAGATGGACAGAGTTCAAACAAAGGGCAGTCCTATTCGAAAACCTGTTAGATGATGCAGGTAGGGGTCTATCCACAGGCAGAGATATGGTGAAATTATTTAGATCAAAGTACATTAGTGTTTTAGACTGGTCCAGTTGATGTCCAGAACTAAATTCAACTGAGAATCCCTAATAATACTCAAAAATAAGCTTAGTGTGCACTATATTAATTAAAAGGATAGAGTAGTTAAGACTAAAGGAGCTAAAGATTTAAAGTTTATGTATGTGGCTCATTTATTTAGGTTAATTCATGCCTTAAAAAGATAAACCAAACAAGTTTAAATGTGTAGTTGATCTTATCAGGCTTTTTTGTCTAATTTCTGGTTGAAAATTCAATGAAACTGCTGATTTACAAAATGTTTCTAATGCAAGCAGGCAAGAAACTTACCAAGAGTTCTGGACATCACTGGTAGAGCTGAGCTCAGGACCAAGATGGACACACAGCAGCCGATGATCTAAAAATATGATAAAATGGTCCTATTTTAGTTTCCAGGTCACTCAAGCACATAATGTACACTTTATATGTAGAGGAAGAAAAGCACGTGATAGTTCCAGTGCTGATATGCCCACACACATACACACCACTTGATGTTAAATTGGTTCCACATATTACACAATTAGTACCTCTGAAGTTGCTCATTACCAGGTTCCCTCTATTGTCCTTTCAAGCCCTTTCACTGAAGCGTCATGGCTAGTTAACAAGCTGCACCACTCCCAAACTCATTACCAAGTGAAAAGGTGCCCCTATAGGCTGAACAGAGCACACATCCTCAACCCCCTAAAAACTGCCTCTGATGTATAAGAAAGGAGCTTGCACTTTGTCAGTGTTTACGCAACCCACAAACAAATATTGGACAGATCGAAGAAAGCACTTGTGAAGCTTTGAAGGGTAGGAATTCAGGGAAAAAGGAGGAAGAAGACAAAAAAAAGGAACAGATGAAACTCCAGGAGTCCCCAAACACATCAGCACCTCTGGAGTAATTTCAACACCTTTGCTCTCCACTTGAGCCCATCTTTACCGTTGTCATGGTTGTGTCATCCTTCCTGGGAGTGAATCCCTCAAAGACACGCAGGCTGTAGAATCCAACGACGGAAGACACCATCAAGTAGCTGTTCAGCAAATCAATCAAGGAACTGAAAACACTTTGCTGCAAAGAAGCTTTATTGAGTCTTTTATATGTGTGCCTGGATTGCTCCTTTTCAACTATCATAAAAGGTGATGAAACAACACAACATGTTCCCGGAAGGTGTTTGGCTGAGCTATGCCCTAAGTAAACAAGGCAACCTTGGCGCTGTTGCTCTTGGTCATGGAGCATACGACAAACAAAGAGGAGGTCACTTGAAGGATACAACATGAGGATGATCTCCACCACCGCCTGAATCACGCCAAATGTGGACAAAGACGTGTTCCCAATGCCTCGCTCCTGGACGACAGAAAAACAAATAAAAAATGCACAGTTAGCTCTCGTCACATAGAGCACCCCTTTAAACACATCCCAAATCAAACAAAAGGTTTATGATAACTCTAGTTATTGGGAGTGATCTACAGAATTACAGAAATCTTGCAAAGTCGGTACGTGTTGCTCAACGAGTTTTCCTACAGAATCAGAATAAAACCTGCTAAATAATGAATAGAAGAAGATGAAAGAGGCTCCTACAATATATGAACAGGTGTTCAAACAAAAAACACCATATTGCTTATGGTAAGAAGCATAGACAGGCTGAAAGCATGCCAAAAACATAACAACAACGAAACAAATACTTAAGCAAATAGACTACATGTTCCTCCCCCTCCACCCCTAACCTTCCCTCCACCTCAAAGATCTTTGGAAATCAGAGCAAGACAAACATCTACGTACTCTGAACATTCCAAGCAGCTGTTTTGTTATATGATTAATATTTGCTTTTGTTAGACTTGGCACAAGAACTGACCTTTCAAAGTGAATTATATGCAGCAACTTAATTACTTTATTAAACTAAACTGTTTAAAACTCAGAGTCAAACTTTGCAAATCTGAAATTAAAGCACCTACAATAAAAAGGAAAAAGCAAACATGTAGCTGTCTTTGCTAAAAACATAAAACATTTCATATCTATTTATTCTTATATGGGATTTTACTGAAAATGTTACTGAAGAAAGGAAGAAAAAAACCCAGTCTGACACGTTGTTTCATGCCTCTTAATGCAACTGTCATCTTTGGGAGCTTACTGCAAAGCCATGCTGCAGAGTTCTTACTCTATTACACGGATAATTTAGTAGAGCTGATGTCATTTATTATTGCAGGAATGGCGAGCATGCATTTGGTTATGTGTGCTTTCAATATGCATGAATATAAAAACTCACAGAAGCTAGCTTTAGATAAGAATTGTCAGGTCTTACTACAACTAAGCCTGTTTGTCGGAGGAATGACGTATATCTTCGACTAACTCTTACAAAATAATTTAAAGAAGAAGGTATGCCCACAGCAATAAAATCATTAACAAGTTAAATTAATGTCATAGCATTTCAGACTAGTTTCTAAACAGGTCTCAAACAATAATGTTGCAAAAACTGCTTTAAAGTGGCAGACATGTTGACACAATCACAACTGGACAGGTATAATTACCCAGATTCACACCTGGGATTTCTTAATTAGGATTACAATAATCCTTCCATATATTAAAAACATAACCATTATTACAAATGTCAGATCAGCAACCGAGGGGGTGAATCCGTTTAGTAGTTTGTATTGCTATTGTATTGTGATGTCATTCTCAGTTTCACCCAACTCAACGGATACAACTCAGTCTGAATCCTGGCTTTAAGAGTAAAAACAACACAACACACACAGTAGGCCCATAATAAACAGCAGCTTTATGGCCTGTATTATAATCCACATGCTGTGTGCAGGCTGTAATCCACCACAACACGTTTATGCTTGGGAGCTGCACATTTATTTATTAATGAATTTATTCACCAATATCCAGAAAGTCTGCTGCAAAAAGCCAGGTTTTATAGCAAAGTGGGCAGGTTGGATTTTAGATTAATTACAGCATGGGAAATGAATTAAGCAGCTAGTTTTTTTTTTTTTTTAACCACATCATTTAAAAATTTATAGATTTTAATACTACTTGTACGGAAATTGCTATAAACCTGAAGGTTAAGTGTCCATTTTACTAGAATACAACATTTTTGCGACAGTTAGCAATGGAACTATCGCAAAACTAGTAAAGATGACTAGTAACATCTTTACTAGTACCGCTCAGAGTTTGTTCATAAAGCCATTAAATGCTGCTCGCTTTAATGGAAGTAGCAGCAGCTTTACATGTTCTCTCTTTACTCGCCTGTTCTGTAAAGCCGAGCGGGACACTGCTCAGTCTGCTGAAGACTGCAGCTGGACGCTCAGTTAGAAAGGAAGACAAACGTTGACAGGGCACTTTCATTGTGTGCGCTCCGTATAACAATTAGCATATCAGGGGTTCATTTGACTTTCCCACAGTCTGAGGCTTTGCTCGGGTCGTGGCGCGTCCAGATGTCAAACCAGATGTTTTTCAACTTTCTTTCCACTATCCAATCAAACTTTGGGCAGAGGGAATTTTTGTGCCAGAGGGGGAGAGTGAATTAATGTATAGGTTACATAGGTAAACAGATGGATTTCATATCAGTATTGATTGTTTAAGAGGACGTGACACCCCCTTCTGCTGGTCCTGTGAGACTAGATCAGAGGTGTGGCATTCATCCAGTTGAACAGACGCATAACTCGTTTTAATTGGCCCAAACTATCAGGGAGGACAGGTTCGAGCTACATGACGCGCGTAATTTTGGGGGGGATTTTTGCAGATGTGTCAAGTCAAAGCAAACATCATCTCAATAAAATAATTGGAATGTGGAGGGCAGCCCTGTCAGTTGCCCGCCAGACGCAACTAAGAAATAGGATACATAATGTTGCCCCCTTTTCCAGACAAGAATGCAACCACAAACGCACGAACATGCTCATAAGTGCACGCGTGCATGCACCTCTGAGTGCTGATGAGATGACATACAGAAATCTTTAAACAGCTTTCTTGTTAGATGAAAATCTCCAAGAGTCATTCCACTCTCTCAGCCTCACACTAAGAGTCCTCCACTTGGCCCTGTTTGTCTTTGCGGCAAGGGGAAAAAACAGCTTTATTCAATCACCATGGACATGAGACACGTAACAAGCTCATTGAGTCTGCAGGCTGCTGTGAAATGACTCTGAATGAACTTCCAAAACAAAACCGGCAACACATGGTTCGGGCCAGATTACCATCTTGTTGAGCTCTTTCTTCCGAGGTGCACCTGAGCATATCCGGAATTTGATTTATGTCTCCGCCGGGGACATGGTAGGTCCGACAGGCGTGCTCCTCTGCAGTTTACGTTATGGGTTTGTGACAGTGTGTGTATGTGAGAGAAAGAGCTGAAAATGTAATGCAGTTTAGAGGGCTTACCGTGGATCCCTTGGGCATGGCCGTCTCATCCACAAGAAGGTAGAGGATGTTCAGCGCCACCATAATGACAGAGATTGTCTGCAAACACAAAGGAAGATATAGATTTGTTTACATACAGCGTAAATGTAAGGTAATTGTTCCATTTCTTTCAGAATTTGCCATTGTGATATACTAAACTTGCTGATTTGCAGGAATGGTGAGGTATAATAACTATTTTGTCATTGTAAACCACTTCAACATAAAGCTTTAAAAAAAGCTAAACAATGAGAAGAAGGCAGGACTGTGACGCACGTGCCGTGCTTCACCCTTCTCCTTTTCTAGTGGTATTAGATGGCATAAACAGTATCTTTCACACTGTAATTTATACAAAATCCCAGTTATTGCAAGTGGCTAATCAGCACTGTTTAAAACAACTATTAGATAAAAGTAGTTTCCCCACCCAGACTCTGTGGGAAACGTTGAGTTTGGAGGTGACTGTGTTAGTCCCAGTGGCCACCAGCCAGGCTGCAGACGCCGAGAGCAAACAGAGCTTAATGACAGGTCAGCCTCAGCACTTACCGTTCCTCCGAGCAGGATCAGCATCACCATGGGATACAACAAGTTCTTCTCCCACCCTGATGCTTTCTTTCTTCTCTCTAACAAACAGCAAAGTGCAAAGTTAATCTTAAAGATGCTGGGCCTCGTTTATCAAACGTGTAAGATGCAAAAATAAGTATAGTCATTTTCACATTCATTATGGGATGCATTACTCTGGACTTGACAGAATTTTTTATCATTAATTATGATTGACATTTAATTGTTCGAAAAAAATAATGGGACAATCCCACGGCAGGTCACACACACTAGTTCATATCGCCGTGGACCAGAAGAAATCAAGCTGTCTTCTATACTAATGAAACATGTTTATTTCCCAGTGATCTTCAATGGTGATTGTGGGAGTTATATTTGATGAAAATTCATTGGAGTACTTTGAAATTTAAAGAGACGGACAACAGAAACATGTAAAATATTCTGCAAAGTTAGTGTATGAATCTGGACAATGTTATTAATGTCCTTTTCAAATTACAAATCTATGGCTGATAATCATGTAATTGCACACAGAAGGATTGAATTTATAAAGAAGAATGAACACCTGACCTCAAATCTGACTTACCACACACATGAAACTGCCTCTTATTGGCATTCTACTCATTAATGGAAATAAATCTGATGGATGGTAAACAAATCCTAAGTCTAAGAAAGATACTGAATCTCTTTTGCTACTTTAAATTTATGAGGAAGTTTGCTTGCTCTGAAATCCTTAATCAGAACTGATTCATGGCTAATTGTGTGATAAGACAAATTGAATATAGTTTAGCATAGCACATCAGATGCTACACTATAAAATCAATATTGCATGCGATTCTCATAACATAACCCTAGAGCCACAGTTGAGGAGAGAAAATTTGGCATCCGGAACAGATTTTTTTTGGACAACAAGATATTTCAGTGGGATATTGGGGAAGCTTGAATTTGGACTCCTGCCATTGTGGAGCCATCCATTGGCTTATTAAAGTAGAGAAGTCTTATATCAGCTGCACTGAATCAATTGTAGGAACTTTTTTGTACATGGTTGACAAACTTTATGGCCGATTTACAAATGAAGGCGCTGGACATTTGTGTCTGGAAAGTACATAATCCCGCCCATGTAAGAAGACCAATATATCTTTCCTCTTCCCCCTTTCATTTATTCATGTCATACAAGCTGTAGATAAGGTAATCAAAACAGTAACTGAACCAGAGTGGAAAATTATTTTAAATAACTTCTGTTCCCAGCCACTATATTTATCAACCATATATATACTGATACTGATACTGATTCTGTGGTATATGCATATTTTGTAAATCATGCATGGAAGAAATTCTACAATAATTTTTGTACCCTAATCTATGCAGTGAAGCATGCAACTTCTCCACCAATTTAATATGTTCATCTGAAACCACACAACTTCTAACTGTGTTGAGAAGGTTCGCATTGTTTATTTTAGTGATTCATATTGTAGGTTATCTGCACCAAACACATCTCACCTGTGAACGAAACCACAGCACCTCCAGGTAATACAAATCTTATAACCATCAAAAACGATGCTCTTCCTCTTTAATCAGCCACACTCATCATTGCCTTAATTAGCGGAAACAGTAATAAATCTCAAGATGAAATGAAACGCAGCAAAATTAATTTTGTGATTTATATTTTGGTTTCAACATCTAAGAGTGTGGTGGGCAAACCGACGTGACTTTCTTCCAAGCCAGATGAAACATTTCAATTTTATACCTACGTCGTATTTCAGCAGCTGATCAGTCATGTTTGCAGTCGCGACTGACAGCTTGTAAACCTCATGCACTCTGTCGCTGTAACATCCACTGCTCTCCTACATTGTGTATGTGACCGTCCTCATATCTCTGACATATTGATTGTCTTTGTCTATTCCCAACCAACAGTCAGTCCTCTGTATTCTCAAAGTGTATTCAGTCTGCTTGCCCGAGAAGTTTGCCAAGAGCATTTTATATGCACCATCCTTCTAAATTAATGACATCACTAAAAGGCTTGCTACAATATAAAGTTTGCATCTTGTCCAATATCCTAAGTGCCTTTGTGCTCTCCTTTCCCTGCAACACGGCTCCCCAAAAGGCTCTGGCTTCATTTATAATATCCTAAAATGGATGGAA
Source organism: Phalloptychus januarius (assembly GCA_902982915.1). Classification (NCBI taxonomy): domain Eukaryota; kingdom Metazoa; phylum Chordata; class Actinopteri; order Cyprinodontiformes; family Poeciliidae; genus Phalloptychus; species Phalloptychus januarius. The sequence continues at coordinate 6,597,870 of CADWAE010000362.1, forward strand.
AATTATCAGGCAGTTCTGATCCAAGTCCAAATTAAGGCAGATGAAGAGGGAGCAGCTGCCTGTCAGCAATATGTAAAAAGCTAATGTCTTTGGCGTACATTACTATAGTAATTCAAGGTCTTAAAACAAAATACATCAGTCTTATCAGAGAATGCAAACGCTTACCCAGTTTATTCTTTTGATTTCTAATATTATCCAATTCTTTGGTGAGTTGAAAAGTAAAGCTCCCTCGGATGTAGGTGTGTGAAGATGATCCTGTGGAAAAACAAACAAATGAAACTTTTACCCTCATACAATGAGTCAATGAGTTGAGCTGCAACAACTGTTTCTTCACAAAATGGTATTGCAGAGGTTTTTGTTATTGTGATAAATATCAAGATTATCAATTGAAACAATACCCGTATATCTTTAGTTTGACTAAATAGTTAAAATGTTTATATGCCATTTAAAATTAATATTATATCTGCTCATTAGAAGAATTTGAAGAAAATTATCTTTAAAAGTCAAGGTAAAAGAGGACTCTTCTTCCAACTCCAATTTTTAATTTATCGAAAGACAGTAGGAAAAAAAAGATCTGCCTCTCATCTTAAAATTGAATGAATAGGACTCTGAATAAACAACAACTCTTGCCAGATCACATTGTGTCATTACTTCTTTAGCAAAACCAACACACAGAAGCACAATATAAGAAAAACAACATGTATCCTTACAGTTTCCTTAGGAATTAAAAGATTAAGAAGCATCTAGGGGTTTCTAAGCAAATGCAGCTGAATAAGTGATTGTCAGCAAGCGTGAAAACCTCTAAAAAACACAACTGACAACTTCTCAACAGTCTCCTGATAAATTAAACATGTCAGCAGTCGGGGAAGCAATTCTGAAAGTACACAGCTACAGTGCAATAATCTTAAGCACACAAGGAAATTTACAACAGAAGGGCTAAACCCCCCAGAAATGTCATAGAAGAATAAAAGTTATTTTATCACATGGTAAAACTTTGATTTCACAAACTACTTCCACAATTTGATTTAGCTTTTGCAACGTTTTTTTGACATAATTTTCAGACTTCTTTAAGAATACATATTTTATGTCTTGCCACCAAAATGTGTCGCTTAACTTCTCTTCGTAAGAAAATTTCACCCAAGCATGTAATCCTGCGTAGCACAGGACAATGTTTTTTAAATTTCAACGTGATTTCACACTAAAACTACTCAGGAGCTGTCTCGCACATGCCACAACTAGTTGAGTGGGCTCAGTAAGACAGCAAGGGATTCTCCAGGAAAACCACAAGGCCGGCTCATTTAGGGCTAATTCATCTGTTTTACTCTGTTTTCCTTCCAGCTCGACATACTAGCATTGAAGGCCGGTGAAGCCAAAGTGAAAAAGTATCCATTTGCATCCCTCGGGGTGACTGGCAGATTGAGAGAATTAGCTCAGTGTTACACCGTTACTACCATGCAATAAAAATACCATCTTTCATCTCTGTTACAAGAGTAAGGGACTGATCACTTTGATCAAAACTCTTCCTTTCCACTGTCATTATGACACACCCTGTCTGGATGAGTTGAAGTAGGTTACAAAGTTGAGATAGGAAGAGAGCAAGTCTATGTCTAAGCCTTTAGCGATAACACTACCTGTCCTGGGACCTGAAGAGGGGAAGTTTGAACCCTCAGAGTAAACTTAAAGACAAAAACTTAGCACCACAGGAAATGTTGACAGTTTCGATAGGTTATTTCCCCCTTCAATCATAAACTGAAGTGATCATCTGGGAACTCAAACCTACTCAGTCAACTTAACTGCTTTATCATTTTTTCACACAAACATGATTTTAGATGTCAAAAGTAGATATAAATGACATCTTCACAGCTGAAAACCTAATAGATTGTATTTATAAACAAAGGATTTTTTGGTTGTTGAAGCAAAAAGGGGAAGTGATGAGGAACTGAGCTGCAGTATCTTCAATGACATCATTCCATACTGAAGTTACATATATCCTTCCTCTCCCTCTGCTGGCACCGTCAAGTAACAGACTGAGTTACAGCGAGGCAGAGATGCTGAGTGAGTGCTCTGGCAGCCAGGAGGGCTCAGAGTTAATTCAACATATCCTCTCCAACCTACTCCGGTGCTCGAAAAATTACGTCATCCCCAAATATGCTAAACACCATGCTGAGAAAAGAGAGGCAGTGGCAAGGTCATTGTGCCGCATAGCATCTGGACGAGCACCATGTTGCTTTGTTTTCAGATCGCCAGGATGTAAAAACATCACTTTGCAATAAATTAGTTATATGCCCCAAAATCTACATAACACATGCATTTAAAAATAAATAAATAAAAAAAGAAGGATTTTTTTCTTGTCCCTACAACTGAAATATAAACTACTGGAGACATCCAGTGGTACAGTTGCACATTTGTATGCATCTTGGTTTTTGCATCTCACCTAAGCTTATAAATTCATCGTTCTGGCCAGATGTTCATACATTCAGGGCCTGTCATAAAGCTGAAAACTAAATCATCAGTTTTTACAAGCATTTGCTGTTTGTTGAGATGCTGAAGGGGACTGAGGTCTGCACAGATCCAAAGAAAACATGGCCACACTGAAGATGAACCTGAGTGGATACAGTACTGAATGTCTAAACCTGCCTTACAATATATTTATGTGTTCGGTTCAGAGTGCTTGACTTTAGCAGAGTTTCTGTGAGTTCTGCAAGTCATAAAAAGCCTTAAGTTTAATCATCTAAATTTAAGGCTTTAAAAAGCGTTAGATGTGCCCATATTTAATGCTGGGCACATCTTAATGTGCATTAAGATTACATTTACCCGAGTCTTACATTTTTTACAATTTGTTTATTCATTGCTCTTTCTATAATTCTATCATTTTTTCATGCACTTTTTATGCACTGGTAGCACTTATTTGTCTGCGATCTGTACCAGTGTTGTCATTTTGTAACAAAAATATATGCCCTATGACGTTTATAGCCTACTGTTGCCATTAGAGTTGGTTAACTCAGATGTGAAAAGCACTTGAGTCACATACAAATAGAAAAACAATTGAAGTCATAGTCAACTCGCTGAAGACAACAAATAAATTAAATAGTTATTAAGTATTTACAAACACTTGCAAAAAACCCTGTTTAATAACAAAATGTGGTTTGAGCAAAAGTTAACACTTGCCTGAAACGTCCCATCAGGACTTTGGATCCTGACTTAAAAACACCACTTTAAAGTAATTTAAACTTAGCAATTAAAAAGTTGACCATCTTTTTATAACACAAAATTATACTCTTTAATTAGAATCAATCACTTTTCTTGCTTTTAACCATTGATTTTGTTCATAAAGCACCAAGTTATGACAATGTCCTGTCAGAACTCATTATACAAATTATATTTGTATAATTCATTGGGAGTCTTACAAAAGCCAAATTGGTACAATGTAATTATACAACCAGATTTAGATCCATAGTAGAGCCCTAAACTATCATGGTCCCAAGACTGAGCACAGAACGTACTACCACACTCTATGGCTAAAACGATTAATTGTGATGAACTGATTATGAAATGATCATCAACTAATTTAGTAGTTCATTAATCCTTAACTGGAGTTTACAGACTCAAAAAATGACATTTTGCAGTAAATAAGCTAAAACTGTACAAAACAGTATATATAAAAAAAAATATTTGTCCTACCCAGAATTCAAGTGGAATATATATTTTTTATCTGGTTCAAATGAAAAAGAATAATTCCCTATTAAACAACTTGCTATCCAATGATTAATCTGATAATCCATAAAATGGTCAGCAAATTAGCCCCACACTCTATTATCTGATTTTCACGTGGTCTTTTTTTGGCAACAGATGCATCTAAAGGAATTACATCTTATTATAATTATTTCCTTGTTTAAGAAGGGAATTGAATTGCTTATTTGCACTTTTTATGTATTTCTAATATTGTGTAGAAAAAGTGTAAAAGTGTATGTGGTTAAATGAAAAATCTGTAGAATGTACTAATTTTTTATTTGATTAATCAATTAATCACCAGAATAATCAATTGATTAATCAATATTTGTTAGTTACAGCTCTATAAAACTACTGTTAATTTGTAACAATGTCAACACCCTAATTTTCCAATTTTAGCAACATTTAATCAATCCATTTCATTTCACAGAGCTGTGATATTTGGAGCTGTGATATTTCTTAGTTCCTACTTCCAATGATTCATCTATCGATTTACTGGCATTTTCTTTACTTCTTGTATAAAAAAATAAGCTATTCTGACTGGTGTTTCTGTAATTAGATTTTAAAGCCACAAAGTAAACACTGTAAATGGGCTGCAACAAACAGTTTATCGTTACATAGTATGTTCTTGTTATGTGAACTCTCTTGTTTTTCCACTTCAAAGAAAGTAGACACATGACTACTGATCCTCAAGATGTACTGATCCACACAATTTAAACCACAGAGATGTCCCTTTAAAATGGGCAATTACACGTCGAGGGACCACAACAAAGAGCCCCACACGTAAACAAACATGAATGCATCGACTGATGAGGCTCAACAGTTTGCTTCTAGAAAACACAAACCAGCGAAGGGGATAATCTATCAGAGAGCGGACACAGGTGAAGCAAGAACACACTGACGTCTCTGGAGTGTGTCCTGTGAACTGTTCCTGAACCGATTTCTTTTCAATTCTCACAGATCAAAGAAACGCCACCCGAGCCTTCGGTTTCACCAACATAGAAACATGAAAAACAAGTATTTGCATGTGCATAAAAAACACTTGTCTGATAAGGAAAAGGGTTATCCTCCACTGAAGAAAATCCTCCCTCACCTCTAACTCCCACCTCTTTAACAAGCAGTATGAACTGCAGTTTGGCCTCAGTCCACTGTCAGACATGTGTTGACCACAGTTATTTTTTTTTCCCCCTCACAGGGACTTGAAAAGATCAAACAGGTAAGGAGATGATAAAGAACAGATTACAATTATTCTATCAGATAGTTCAAAGCCGGGCAGTGTGGAATGAGCCCCGAAGAGACCGTACGCATTGGTGGCAGTCTATGGAGGAGGCAGGCGGTGCGTTCAAAAACACACACGCTATCAGGGAGAGATCTTTCGCTTACCTTCCTGGTTTGAAAGGACGCTTGTCCTCTTCATTTACTCACATTTGTATACTTGGTTGCGTGCTTGAGTTAATGCTAAAGTAGGTTTTGGAACTTAACTTCCTGCTTTTAAAGATAATTCCATGTTAAACAAGGATTTTATGGAACACAGAGGGGCTGGACATAGGAGGGAAATGCAGGCTAAAAAAAATAACATTTTTATCATCTTTGAACTCTTTAAACTTTCCCATTGTGTACAATTCCTAAGAAAAAAAAAGCCAAGGACTTTGGTCGCTCTTTCAGACATCAATAAAAAAGCAGGTCTTTAATGTCAGCAGCAGCAAGCCGCAAATTCCTCAAAAGCTTTAATTTCCTCTCTATTAACCAGGATACCATTCTAGTCCCGACATTAAATGAGGCAATCGCTTCAACAGTGGTGACAGAAGCTCTGCAGAAAAACTTCCCAACCATAAAATATCGTCCATGGTTAAGGTGGCTACTTTGACCTTTGGCAGAAAGTTAGAAGAGCGAAGCCGGCTGTGGAAAAACCTATGTCAAGTGTGTGTGAATTTCTTTTGCCCCGCTGAATTCTCGATGCTAATTGATTCCAGTGAGGCCAGCCTTTATCACACCCAATAGTGCAGTCAACCTCTACCCCTGCCTATAACGTGCCAACACTTCTCCCACAGACATACCGTTTAATCTCCTCTGAAGGGCTTCCTCCTGCAAATGGATGCAGTAAATCTGCTCATCCAGGTCCTCCAGGATCTAAAGGGGAGGGGAGCAGAGAAGGGAAAGATGAAATGGGTTATAATTAGGTCCAAAGTGGGACTGGAGCGATGGCAGATGGGAGGATGAGTAGGTGATTTATTTGCTGTCCTGTCATGCTTTTAATGGCTGAATGTTGGAGCTTTAGGAACAGAAGAGCACAATGTAATAGATCTGACACTAATTATGTTAAAAGAAAAAAATACAATAAAGCTTTTTTAACTTGACCATATAAATATTTAATATGAGCTGTTACCTACCGTCGGTTTCACTAATAACTGGCCCACGACAGTAAACATCCTGGACATTCCCACAGGAGTGCACACTTCATAGAAAACAGAAAACGACTAAGATGATCACTTCTGTTTAAGTGCAAAAGGGAAAATAAAATGGAGGAAGTTTATGTGTTCTGTATAGAATTGAATCAAACAACTTACTTAGCAAAAGCAGTCCTCCCATCAGGGATATACAGGAATAGAGGTATGGCAAGTAGAATTCCCAAAGATCTGGAAGACATGATTTCATAGCTTTTTAGTTAATTTAATATCAGATTAATTTTTTTATTTGCAATGTGTAATGTATGTTTCCTGAATTTGTTTTTTAATGGAGGAATCTGGACCAATTTAAGTCAGCTCTATTTTAACTTCTAAACTTATTGGTCAGATTCATTAAAAACAGAACATTTAGTTGTGGACAGACTGTTTAAAAATAAGAATGTTTAAAATAAAACAGAATGTTTAAAATTAAGCGGTCGAATGGAATTTTAATACATTTGGAAAATGAGGTAATAAAAGTTATTACATTTATATTTATATATTTGGATAAGTCAAAGAAAAAATATGTTAATTAAAAATAAAAAAAATATTTTTAATGTTTCTAGATAATAGAATACACCAACAAAACATCAGAAAATACTTTTTACTTTCTAAAATTCTTTTTTCAAAACATTTACAGCTCAAATGATAAAATTCTGTAGTTTGTAAAGGTCTTCAAAATGAGGTTGGTTTCCTTTTAATCTCCTCTTATGAACCATTATGTGCAAAATAATTTTTCTGCTTTAACTTTTATGGAGTGATCGATACTGGGTGATAAAGTAGATATTTAAGAGCTCTCGCTTTTTAATAAGGATATTTCTCAGTCACAGTGGAACTGTGCCCCTGTCTGACCCTCTTACAGGTTACATTTTATAGCTACAATAGGGACAAGGTGAAGAGCTTTACGAAAAGTGAATGGTTCACCCTTGCAGGATATTTTCTAAACTTCAAAGCACACAGAAAAACCAGCTGGCCATCAAAATATTTTGATGCCAGTTTGAGATTATCCAGTCATGATCATTATTTAGTCCAAAAGACTATGAATTTAAAAAAAGTCACTTTTTTAGTCCGAATGTAGCCTGTAAAAAGGTCGAGTTTAACCCTTACATAACATTGCACCAACATTATTCGGACTAATGGATATCACAATTGTATGTGTAGATGTTTCTATGTCTTATTTTAAGAAAATATCCATGTAACTTAAAACAAAATTAATTAAATTTGAAAATGCATGACATTAATAGTTGAACTGAAGAAAAAGATATGAAGCCACTTACCATAGAGTGATTCCATACTGGCTGCATCATTGTCAATCAGGGCTGATGCCACCCACACAATGCCAAGAATGAGCAAAGCCAGCAGGAAGAGCATCACAAATGTCTCCAGAATGCGAGCCTTTATGCCCTGACAGAGGACAAATTATGGGTTAATGTTCAACACAAATATCACAGTATAAGTATGTCACAAGACATAATATTTCATCACAGCAATATTCTGTTTTTTGTTTTCTGCAATTCATGTAGTCAAAATAATACAGTTGGAGCAGTAGAAGTAAATCAGAATAGCTTTAAATTAACAATGAACTGTCAAATATATGTTCCCCATTTTATACAAAATGGTCAAATATTCAGGCTTTAAAATCCATTTGGTTCCTGGGGTAAGGTCACTTCTTGCATGTCAATTAAAGTTTTCAAGGATTCAGGTATATCTTTCATTGGGGAATTCAATAACCTATGTGCATGAAACATATTTTAACATTTGCAAACACTGTTAATTCAATCAATCCATAATTTTGTGAGATATAAAACAGATTAACTATTTTTTATTTTTTTTAAACCGAGACTGACGTTGACAAAATGAAATACTGAAAATGGAGAGTGCAGCTCAGGAATACAGTGAATTGACCTGATTCTTCTGTACAATAAAAATTAATTTTGCACAAGAGACCAAAAATATTTCCAGACCCCATTCTAAAAAAAACCCAGAATATCTCGAGAAGAAGTAAAAAAAAAGTAGACAAAGGGTGAACATTTATACCCATACAAAAAGATTTGTTCAACTTCTGTTTACCAAAGTGACATTCCTGTTTACCATTTATTTCCCTTAAGCTATTCTTACATAAAAATACTTACTGGATGCCATTTCCAACATCTGACATTTTCAACAGGAAGCAAAATTTCCCCAACACCAAATCACTCCTTTTTAAACTGCCTCACCTAATAACAGCATGACTTCCACTAACCCTACACAAACATCACATAAAGGCTCCCATGGATCTGTGTGTAAAACAGCTCTTTTATACGCGCTTATTGTAGTCTATAAAATAGCCCCAACAGAGGCTGACAGTGGCAGAGCCAAAATTAAAAAGAGGAGGGGAGTAGGGGTCCTCCGAGGGGCGCAGCTACTGTCTGCGATCAAGAGCAGACCTCCCATATGGGGCCGATTAGCAACTCCCTGAGTACCGCGGCCAAGTCCCATGTTGTGTAGACGAGAGAGTTTTGGGGTAATTTGGGTTTTCCGGGTCACAAACTGCTGAGTGGTTAATAAAGCCCCTTCCTATCTGTTCTCACAGTTTCTAAAACCTCCCTCCTCTGGTGGAGACACGAGCTGTCTGGGGCAGAAAGATGGATAGGTGCTCCCAAACACATGTAAGGTATGCGACCAAACATTGGATAACAAGCGTTCCCTGCCTTTTTGGGGAGTGCCGTTTAAATTAAGGACATGTGAGCAATTTGTTACCAACTAACATAATGGCTGTGTGGTTGCTGTTCAGTATTTGCCAACAAGTACATTAAGGAGGATCCTCTTTGAATGCTTCCCCTCTTAATCATGAGGCCACTTTATAGAGTGGACCCGGCTGCGGTTTGAGGAAGTAAATCATACAATGTTCTTCATTCCCCGGCACCCTTCCAAGTACACCTGTCCTTAGAGGTCTGCTTTATTATACAGTTCCACCACTGTATAAAAGCTTTTTTCTCCCCATAGTAAAATGTATTGGTAACTTACTTTTAAATTGCCACATCGTTTTATGAATACACATACATAGTGGGTTGCCAAAGCAGTTTTAATTTTGTCACACTGCAATCACAAGCTGTGTTCTATTGAGGTTTTTTGTGATGAAATCATTATTTTGAACTGAAAAGTATGTGAACTGAACCTTTTGTCCCTATCTGAGCCAACAGTTTGTAGAATCACCTTAAGCTGCATTTACATATGCAGTTCTTTTGGAATAAATCAGGGTACCTTTGCAGACATACAAATTAAACTTTTTATCCGTTTTTCTTTTCAAAATGGCCAGCTTGCCGTTGATCAATCAGACTGGTCAGAAAGCGTCAAACTGGAATTTTAAATTGAATTTAGGTCTGGGTTTGATTGGCCATTCTATTAGACTTGTGACTGTACAGTTGAGGTCCTGTAAACCTCTGACCGCCGTAGGCGCCATTCTTTAGCAGAAATTAACAAACTTGCTTTCATCTACAATCAGCCTTCTTATAAACTCAGAGCAGCTTTCCTGTTTCCTCCTGAAAAAAGCATCACTTCACGGTGCTGCTGTCATATTAATTTGATAGTGCACCTTCTTTCACACCTTTATGTGTCCCTGGGATGGCTCTTAAACTACAAGGACTTCTCATGTCTTTTTTTCCAACTATGTTATTCTTTCCTTGACACCCTGTAAGAAAGGACAGATTTGGGAAGTTAATTATTACTAGTGGTCTTGTTGAGAAATGCAACCACTGGTTTGTATTTCTGCAGCTCCTCCAGTTACCTAGGGCCTGTTAACTGCTTCTTTGATTCATGCTGTGCTTATATGGAGGATATGAATCAAATCTTTACAAGTTGTGTCATAATCTCTTTCCAGATGGTTGATAGAACAATATTTTTTTAAATATTGAAAGCTTAAAATATTCCTTTACCTCCCAATTTCTCCTTAAAGCTCTCCACAACTTTATCCCTGACCTGTCTTGCCGTTTGTTCACTAATGTTCCCTAACAAACCTCTGAGGCCTTCACAGAACAGCTGGATTTATACTGAGATTAAATTACACACATCTGGTCTCTGATTACCAATTAGGTGACGTCTAAAGGCAACTGTTCACTCTAGATTATATTTAAGAGTATCAGGGTCAAGTGAGTGAAGTACAAATCAAAGCTGCACGTTCTAATTAGGATTATTAATTTATAAAAATAAAAAAAGTTAAAACCAATGTATTGCTTCTCTTCAACTTCCCTATCATCCTCTATTTTGTGTCAGTCTATCACTTAAAATCCCAAATATCTTAACTTTGAAAAAGTTCAAGAGATCTCCATAAGTTTGCAAATCACTGTTTCTGATAAAACGTTGATACATAACCTCACAGCTATTGAGTCTGTTTTACCAACCATTATAGAAAAATAAGACTCCAGGCTTATTCACATCATTGGTGTAAATCCCCTACAGCATCCCTTTGCCATTATCGAGCAATTACCTGCCAATCACCTCCTCTTATTTCAAGAAAAGCCTCAGTGAGGGTAGAATTTTCTAGCACAACAAAGAAGATAATGGGCAGAGACCAGAGTGCCCCAGTGTGGCTAACACAAACACTGCAGCTACTTTACAGGTGACTGGACAGGGACACTGAAGAACCATTTAAAAACATCAACAATGTTTGCATTTTTTTTTGTGCAAAAACATTCTGAAATTGGTGATTCTATGCATCTACAGATTTCACGAACAATTTTACTCACTGTCTTGTTCATTAAACTCTTGTATCCTTTGTACATTAGGCAGACATGTTAATCTTGCATCTCACAGCCGCATACAAATACACTCAACACAAGAAGGGGAGGAGGAAAAAGACTAACGAGAATAAAGAGAAAAAATAATGAGAGGGAACAACATAGGGAGACTGGAGTCAACGTCTGAGCAAATCTCATTCCCCAGAGTTAAGAGAGGTGAGAGAGGAATGCTTTCAGGGACTTCAACCAAGTCCCACATGTGCACTCTTAAGGATGCATCAGAACACGCAGAACCCACAGGCAGGACATGTGTCCAGTCAAGCACACCAGTCCACCTTAACAAGCTGCCCATGCCACACTGAAGGTATATTCCCTTTAGATACATCTCTCAATCATTTATAAGGCTCAAATCATTCCACATTCACATCATTTAGGGCAAAGGCAGAGCTCATCACTGTCATCTACAGTCTACTGTTTCAGGCATAATTTCACTCAACACATTATTGGAGAGGAATAGTGTCTTTGTTTTGAATCACAAAAGACACAAGGATGAAAGTATGGCTTATAAATAGAAGCCGTCCAAAAGAGTCACCATTAATGATCAAAGTTTTAATCATCAAATGGTGAAGGCTGGGAAAAAAAGAAAAAACCTGTGCCTTGGCATCCAGAGTGCCCGTTGAAAGTTTCTATTCTTGCTGTTCTAAATGTGTAACTACTCTAAATATAGCAGTTCTAAAATATTCAGCATCCCCTGATCCTCACACCGACATCCAGCGAGGGGCTGGTTGCCTGCTGCAGATCTGTTTATACAAAACTGGAGAGATGTCCAAGAAAAGTGTGGTGGTGGCCAGAGCGAAAACTCAAAGCATCATAAGAGACATGCGACATATTTAATCATCAAATGATGCCAAACAAAAGTATTCATAACACTTCAACTTTTCTACACTTTGTCACATTACAACCACAATGAAATAAAATTTATTTTATTGGAAGTTAGAAGTCAATTGTAAAATAAAATGTTTTTGACTGACAAATTTTATGCAAAACCAAAATAATGAATAAGTAAAACTGAAAAAAGTGGCATGCTTTTTTAAACCACCCATAAGAATCAGGATCAAAAAGTGAAAAGAGTAACCTACAATCCTACCAAGACATGGTGACCCAACTGAACTCATGTCAGATAATAAGAATCATAATCAAAGAGGAAGCAAGGAGGTCCATGGCTCATGTGGACCACACAAATGTTAGCAGTAGAGGCCACTTCAAAATGAAGGCCTATATGCAAAACACTTTTTATGAGGGAAAACTTAACACTCAGAAAATAACCCTAAACATGTTTGCCAGAGCAAAAGGCCAGGCTTAAATCCCACGGAGAAGCTGTTCCAAAAGTTAAAAATCAATGTTGGTAGAAAATGCCACTTTGACTGAAAAATAGGCAACGCTAATTGAAACATCCCAAAAAGACTTGCGTCTATAAAGTCTTCAAAAGTTGGCTGAATGCTTATGTATGCCACTTTCTAATGTTATGCTTGCAACAAAATTTCAAAACTACGCATGTTTCATTTCCCTCCTTTAAAATTGTGAACTATTTCTGTATCGAATAAAACCCAATAGGTTTCAATGTGACAAAACATGAAAGGATTAAAGAGGTACGCAATCTGGAAGGTACTGTACCTGATGAACACAAAGTCCAGTGAAATACCCCAAACAGATGTGAATCATTTTCCCAATTTATAGAATCAATTGAACTGGAAACTGCTAGGTTGAATTTAGCCTCAGCAAGAGGCTTGATGCCTATAGCGAATACCTCTAAAAGCGAAATGGAGACAAGTTATTTGCAAAGCTGCTACGGCCGCACTAATGAAGAGTAAATAAGAGAGAAAAGTGAGAAAAAGGAAGAGGGTTCAACAGGAGCTTCCATGCTGCTGCCATCAATCTTGAGCAGGTCAGTAGGTGGTGGCAGAAACCGTTCTGCGTACCGTCTCTCCTTACTGTCAGGTAAGCGTGCAACAAGGGCCAAGAGTGTAAAAAACAAAGGAGGGGGCAGGGCCCATTTCACCGTTCACCGGCCAAAACACCGTTCTCTTTGGTAAAGACGTGCCAGATGCTCTGGGACCTTGTTAGTGTATCCTTCAAGCAGACGGCAGCAGCGCAATGACCGTGTGAAAGACAGAAAGCAGAAAAGAAGGACATTCCCCTATAAACCTGCTCAGTACACTTCTAAAGACCATTTATACTTCTTAACGAAGCAACGATGACATCTGAGACTGGATAATGGTCACCACTGAAGCAAAATGCAGATTTATTTCAGTTAGCTTTAGTTCATAATCACTTAAATGAAAGAAGCATCCATTCTTTATATTCATAAAGTGTGCTTCTCAGAAATGAAGAAATGTTTCCTCTGTTATTTATTTATTTTTACACCCAACAACACAAGTCATACTTTTCCAACACTGCCCAAATGATTGATATCTTTCTCTGAGCCAAAACAGCTTAGACTTTGGTCAAGAATCAGTTAAGTTTCATTCGCAACGTTTCACTTCAGTTTAGAAAAACTGAGTCATGAAAGGACAGGAAAATCTTGTTTGTCCTTTTTAAAATTCTCCCGCTCAAGCTAATATGTTGCTGTGGTAACCAACATTGTAACGGGCAGCTTTAGGGAGACACTATGACCCTAAAGGAAGGTATGTAAACACCACTATATTCTCCGGCTGGGCCTAGCTAGAAAGAAGGCCTGGGAAAAATGTCTGCATGTGCAGGAGATTTGAAATAAATATCAAGGCTCCCATTGTGGAGCACCAACAAAGAGGAGTATCTTAGTAACACCAAACAGGGTTTGCTCGGCGAGACGTTTTCACCCTGTCCGCCTCCCCCTCCTCCACAATAAACACACTTCTCATCATCGGCGGGTTAGGGCTTAGGATGAGATTGATGAGGAGTTTCTTTAACTACCAGATGAAACCTGTTGGCCCTTCGCTGGGTCAGTCGCAGGGTCAAACTCGTTCCAACTCGTTCCAGGATCAAAAAGATTTCAATACTGGTTGGGACTAAAAGACTATTCAACACATAGCGTGTTGGCAGCTTAAAATAATAATTAGCAGCTGAAACAGACAGGAAAAAATAGAAACCCTTTATGCTTCTTTACTAAAAATAGATTAAGGTTGTCTTTATCAAAATGCGTTTTGATATAAAAATAACTTCAAACTACCTCATATTCCCTTTAGTGGTTTGAAGTCACTTAGATGGCTGAAAAATACACTTTTATAGTGTTTGTGAGGAAATGCAAATTAATTCAGTAGGTTATTATTGTTACAATGCTATCTAATATAAATGAGGTTCACTATTGAGCAAGATCTGTAAGTTGAGCTCCATAAACTCTAATAAGTTACACTAACAGCTAACACCACAACAACTCTGGGCGCCCAAAGTAATACAGGTCCCAAGCAAAAATCTGAGAACACGGCCATAAAGTGGGAGACATTTTACAGCAGCAACTAAAGCTAGATCATAACTTCTGACATCACAACCCTTAGTCGCCCTGATTCATCCACAATTTAGACAATTTGTTAAACTGTTAATCATTCGGGGTGACAGAGGCCCTAAAGAGTTCCGCATTAAAAAAAACACACGCATTAAAAAAGAAAAAACATCCACATTTCCATCCTTATTCCGTTGGCGTCTTTTAGTGCATCGTCAAAAGTAAACACAGCCACATGAAAAGGCTGACTTATAGTGTTAGCGGTGAAATTCATCATTCACTTCATTTCCGCAGGCAAAGAGACCTTGCGGGGCTACAACATAAGCCCAGGAGGTTAAAATGCCACATAAAACCTTATTACATCTTGGTCTAATGCTATTATTGGATGAAAGGATAATATCACATTATAAAAACGGAGATCTGTGTTTTACGTTCTTCTTGCTGTCGGAGACACTATGTCCTTTACAGCCGGCTAAGTTGTTTTTTTTTTTTTGAGAGGGTTTCGGGGGGAACTTGAGTGTCAGCCCACCCCCTTCCTCTCCAAACACAATATATATCTAAAAGTGAAGCTCAATACTGAACAGTGTTTCCTCTGAACAAATTTATGGAAGCTATGCTGCAGGAATACATTTTGTTTAAGTCTTATTTGTTAAAAAAATTTATACCTTAAACTTTTTCTAAACCACAATTTTCAATGCATTTTACTAGGATACATTTTTTGTTTCATGCAGAGGATGCTGTGTTCTGGGTAAGGGTTGGGCATTTATCACATAGTTTATCATTTACTATAAGTTTCTTATAAGAATTTTAATTTATTGTTGACACAATAAATTCTAATTAATTAAGTTTTTTTTTTTTTTTTAAATGGTCTGTATTACCGGAATTGATGTTTTTACTATTGTCCCCGATGTTTCTTCACTGAAAGCATCAATAAATCAATACATTTGAATATTTGATTAAATGCAATTACCATATGCCGTTTAATGATACAATTCATGATTCTTTATGTGACTAACAATGAGAATATTTTTATAGGGCAGTATTTGTGTTCGTGGGGCTATAATTGTTGTCACGCACAGTTGAAGCCATAAACAAGAAAAATAGTTTTATCACAAAATATCATGAAAAAGCTTTAAATTCCATCTCATCCGCTCCTATTCAGGGAATTAGTTACTCCCTTTAGCGTTTTGCATGTTTTAGTCTTATCTGGCCAGAATACTTTCTTCCACTCTTTCCCCAAGGCTCCTCTTATTGGAGCTACGGATCTCTGCATCTCCTCCAAAGACACCTCTTGGTTGTTTCTCTAAATAAGCTTCATCCTGCTCTGCCCATCAGTTTGGGGGAACAGTCAGACAGTTTTAGTTGGTTTGGATTTGTACTGTGTTCTTCCCAGTTTCAGATAAGCAGTTGAGAAATGCCTTGCAAGATGCAGTTGATTAGAGATGAGAGATTTCTCTGACTTATTTGCAAAATAATTTTGCATCATCTTCCCGATTATGCACTACTTTGTTTTGATATCACATCAAAGCTGAAGAAAATACATAGAAGGTGTGGTTGTAAAGTAATCAAAGGGGTGTTATTACTTTTAAAAAGACTAAACTATGTTGGACCACTGCTGCATATTACATAGGTTTTGGAGTAATTTCTTTGTAACTAAGATTCTAAAGACAGAATTGGTCCCCTTCATTGCTATGTGTCGGGTTCTAATTGTTCCCCCCAGTATACAAGTTTACACAACTTGTTCAACTTGTCCCTCTCAAAAAACAGAAACTTGTTCAAATTAGAACAAACAGGAGAGTTGTTGTCCTTCCTACACACCAGGACCAGCTGTCTACATAAGAAATCCAAGTGAAACAATTAGTGGTCGTGGTCTGCCTATCCACTACAGTATGGACTGATTTTTATGTGCCTTGGCCAGGAGGGACATAAACCAGAGAAGTTTCAAACTGTGACACAGGATAGAGGCGTATTAAAGGTAAATCTTTCCCTTTCCTTTCTGCAAGGCTCTATTGTCCTGTCATGTTGCAGCCACTTTATGGACTTCTGGGACACGAGCACCCAGCCTTTTTTTTTCTCCTTGAGGTACGGTTTGAGGGGAGCAGGGGGGGGTTCGAGTAATCAATTAAACGAGGAAGTTCGCTGAGCCTTACAACTCGATTATTAGCCTGTGCTTTTGAAGTTTTATTTTCGGGGGACTGGGGAAGGGGTGACAAGGAATCAGGCTTTAAATCAGTGGGGCCGATGCAGCAGTGTTGAAGCGTTTGCAGCCTATGGCCTTATTGAAAGGGTTTGTCAGGATGTGGCACTGAGCGAAGACCAGATTCAGACTTTCATGCTTAATGAGCTTTTTTTTTTTGCTGTGGCAGTTACAGTGGCCTGTCTGAGTCAAGCAGAGGGCACAGGCTACGCACCTGCTGCCGCTGGCTGTTCACAGAAAATCTCCTGCACCGTGCTCATATAACTCAATATCAATCAGTGAACAGAAACCCATGGAGAAATACCTTAGAAATATAATCATATTTCTACAAAGTAAAAATGTATGGAATTCTGATTGCTTAAGAATAATCAAGGATGTTCAAATTTGAAAGTGATGAAGTTCAGAGAAGTTCCCAAAGATATTGTGTGGCATCTGTTTTCCAGAACAAGCTTTGAGTAAAACAAATCTAGAACGGAGAATCTGAGATTTCTTGTACCTTTTTCGATCCAGCAAATCCCTCAGACTCCAGGAAGAAATAGGCAAATGGCATCAGGACAAAGAGGCAAAGGTTGGAGAATAGCGACACCAGGTTCCACAGACCTGCAGGAACCAAGCAAACCATTAGCAGCACATAGAGAGGAGCAATTCCCAGTTTACGAATTTAACTCTTAAAGATACCACGTGACCCACTTTTGCTGGTTTTCCCTCAGTCCTGCTAAAGTAGTTTGCAATAAAACAGGTTTTATCAAACAGTATCAGCTTTTAAATTATGGACTCCAGTGCCACCTAGTGGATTTTAAGTAACCTAGCAGCTTTTTTGTTGTTTTTTTAACAATACTGAAATCTGGAGAAACTTAATTTTTAACCTATGAACACTGGAGCTACCTAACAGTTTTTGTTTTTTATATTAAACATATTAACTATTCCCCCTCCCCAATCATTTAAAATGCAACTCACAATGACATTTGGCAATTCAAAATTCATTCTTATATTTCCTACGGCAACGCCTTACTATATTCAAATATGACATGAATTTGTCTGCAAAGTATTTTAATTTGACATAATCATGTGATCATTTAAATAGCAAGAAGTAATAATTATTCTTGTCAGTGAAAGGAACAGAACCATGAACAGTGTTCAGTACTGACCATGAATGAGGGAACCATTGAGCCATTGAATGTAGTAGTTTCTGGGGAACGAGAGGAGGATCTCGTTGCTAATAATCGAGAAAGGCAGGAGGAAGACGGCACCGCCAGACACAGCCAGCGTGAAGGTGCACAAATATAATCTGTAAATCAATTATCAACACACACACATTAAAAACATCTACAATCCAAGCGAAAATCTTTTACACCTTTACAAATTAGATAAGGCTGTGATTTAAAGCTTTGTGCTATGACCGTTGTCGTGAGGGGAAATTAATTTGTTCTACCTGTGTGATGTATCACTCTAGATTGTATACAGAATTAATCTGCATTTTGGCATTTTTAATAATACTACAACTTTAATTTCAGCCTTGTGCTACCTTACAAATTGCATAAATGTATATATTTTTTTAAAAGAATCTTAGTTCCTCAGAGGTAAAGTTGAAGCTTGAAATCAATTAGCTCTTATCTTACTTCTTTGCTGAAATAACTGATATTAATTTTTCCTACACCAGCAACAAAATATTTATTTATTTTTTATGCTGTTGAAAAAGAAATAAGCATTTTATCTGACAAGTTGTTGGCCTGCAGATTAAAGGAATTCTAAAAGTTATAGGATGAAAAACTTAAAATCCCATCATTTTTCAAAGACAAGTGAGATAAAAACAGCAACACTGACGATATCCTGTTGACAACAGCATCTTCATCCTCGTGATCGTCTGGAAAGTAAACAAAAACACTTCAGTCACAGAGCCAGACATTGTAAACCAGTGTTGGACATCACACACATTTTCAAAAATAAATATATTTATTTTTGAACACCAGAATAAATGACTGAGTTTTAAAACAAAAGACTAAGCAGGTTAAAACACAATTGTGGCCAAATGCTTGGTTTCATCAGAGCAGAATAAAGTCCCCGATAACATTTTGGGATGCTCCATGATGCGTTTCGAATAACAGGCACATGTGACGTAACATTATAATAATACAGCAGTGTTGTCATATATAACACAACGAGGCCTCGAAGGAAGTTCTTGTAAGATTCATGTCTGACTAGTTTTCCTTTCTTTTCCTCATTTTTCAATAACTACATTTCTCCAGTTTTTGTTAGCCATATCCTCATACTGTTCCTCAGTAGTCACTGATAATTACGGATAAGGATTTTGCCAGCATTAAGAAGGTATTTTATTGTGAACAAATGTCTTTACATTACAAGCAGCAAAAGTCCTAAACAATTAAGGGTGGATACAGTTCATGCTCACGCAGAGTTAAGGTGACAGATGGCTCTATAGAAAAGGGTGTAGTCTGTTCTACATACTCCTGGAATTTTTATATTGATGACCTGGTTTTAATCTGAACACAATGAAGGGTTGTGTGTGTGAACAAACATGTTTGTCCTTAAATCTTAATGGTCCCCGGTGTTCCTGCAGTTAATGCACAGAGACATATTTCTGAGGAACAGTCTGATGTGTTGTTTACATAGACTGTACTTTAAAGACCTACCACTTTTCCTTTTGTATCTGGTTATAATGCAGTAGGAGACGATGTAGAGGACGGCAAACAGGAGGAAGCAAATCTTAAAAATAAGAGAAAAAGATTTAATGATGCAGCAAATGATGCAGATATATTTTTTTAAAACAATGTAGAGATAAAAAAGCTTTGCAGATTACAAAGTTTGATGTAGAATTAGTTATTTTTGGTCTCAAAAGAAGAATAGATGCAACCTTTTGACAACTCTGATCAACCTTATGGATGGCACTGCTGCTCTGGGTGTATTTTTAAGGTCACGTAGGGCTGATGTTTACCTCCCGCGGGCACTACCCTGGACTTGTAATCAGTCCACCACAAGGACAGACAGGACAAATGCATTCACATACGTCTTTCTGGACCATGGAAGGAAACCAGAGCACCCAAAGAGAACACAAGAATGTACAGAGAGCATCCAAGTAAAACCTCAAGCTAGAATCTGAACCAAGGACCTTTTTGCTGTGAGGCAACAGCACAAACCTCTGTCCCAATGCACAGCCTCATGCCAAAAAAATTTACTCTACAAACACGTAATACTGTTTGTGCGGCCTGAAACAGCTGTTTATTGCTAGACGTGATAATGTACACTAATTTAATGACGTCACTACATTTAGTCAAGAGACAACTACTTTGCTTTAAAATGCATAAACAGAATTATAGATCATTACCTCATTGAGTTTTAGAGAAAGGAGCAAGTTCCAAGTAATCACCAATAAAAATGCTGATAGAAATTACTCAATATTAGCCATTTATAGCATATTTATTGCAAGTCATTTCATACGACATTTTTTTCATGGTGTAACACCTTAAATGATATAACGTCAGGCTCAAAACTAACTGGGTAGTTTTACATAAAGATCATATACCACATTCCTTTTTCCAACTGGGACACTAATCAGGATGTAACTAATATTAGAAGCTCTCACTTCAGCACTTTGCATGATGTCAACACTGCACAAATCATTCTGTTTTCAGACATCACTCAGTAAAACTGCATACATTTCAGATGTGTGTTATAAACAAACTTCAGAAAAACAACTTTCCCTCCTCATGCTGTCATCTTGCAAATGAAGAAAATACTTATGCATTTAAAGCTACACACGATTTTACTAACACTGGCTGAAGACAAAAGAAGTCTATGGCAATCCCAGAACAATCCAGAACCAGGTGCCAAGTTCTGACAAACCAGCTTACACCAGAAACAGAAAGAAAAACTGAAAAAATAACAAACAACTCATTCAGCATATCCGCCAACACTTAAATCTTGGTTCACCCTGTTTACTCCTGAGAGAATTACACACTAAGTTGAAGAAAATGGCGTGAGTATCTTTGTTCCAAGCACAGTACAAAAATCTCTAACCAAAATTAGCACAGACAACCTCAAATATGCTTGTGTAAATCGATCTACAGACTGAGTCACAGAAACACTACTGCTAAACGATACTCTTCACATCTTGGTGTAAGGTTAGGCATGTTGATATGAGATATTAAGAAGCACAGACTCTTAGGACAACATGTACAAGCCAACGCTGAACTCTTGAGCCTGCTTGCCTCCGAGACATTTGATAGGTTAAAAAATATTTCTTTAAAAATATGAGAATATTAACTTGCCCATACATGAAATTTCCCAGAGTTCTATTCATTTGCTCTAATGATGCTGTCATTGTTTCTAGCGCTAAAGAGCATAGGCGCAATTCAATCATAGAGCAGTAGAAGGTAGATCAGCATGACAATAGGGAAACATGTAATAATGTTGTTGATAATCATTATCCAGATACTGATTGTTGTATATTAACCAACATCATCACTATGGCATTACTACTTTCTCTAAAGTGCACAGCTCTTGCCAGTGACCTTATACATTACTGGCATACATCATCAGTATTTCTCCAAGAATAGGTTCAAAATTGATGTTCAAATTGTGGACCCAGACACAATCTACAACAATTTGATTTCAACATAAAGATAGCTTGACGGCGTTGTAGCATTAAGGTACAGAAAACCACACACTAATAAATACATAAAATAATAAATTATGCAATAATTCATGTCTTTTTCGATTTATAAGTGTAAGTTAGCTGGTGAGATTTATAAGCCATGTGTGGTGTTCTCACTAGCACATTTAATTAATTGTCTTTTAAATTTGTTGTGAATTGGTTTCTATCAAACCAAAGGCATGATTATAAATATTAAAAGTGCTGAAAATAATCCTACGAAGTTACCTATTTTGATGCGCTAACTAGCTAGCTGTGGCTAACGTCAGCTGCCCTGGAGAGATCTCCCGATCTTCATAATGCGGTTTAAATTTAAACTAATTTAGCAAGTGCTAAAATTCAAATCCACAACAATGAAGACCGGAGTATCACGTTTTATAATTCCCCCCAAAAAATCAATCTGATAAAGCTAATGCTAGCCTCCAGTGATGCGCTGACAGAGGACGTTAGCCAGCTAGCTCCATTACTTACGATGTACTCTCGAACTTGACTGTGAAAATTCTGCTCTCTGATGGTAACATCGTCTTCTTCCATTCTTCATATTGCAAGTACAAATAGGCTGCAGGTCCTCTACATTCTAGCTTGCCTCACTGGCAACAACTGCCACACAACTGAGCTCCACGGGGCGCAACCTGTTTAGGCTGTTTAAGTCAGGCTTCTTCGTGGTAAGTAGAAAAAAAACCTCCCCAAAATAATGGTCGTCATCTCAAAGCGTCAAGCTTTTAAACGGCAAGCATTTTTGGAACGTCACCACCGCCGCCATATTGGAAAGGGAAAGTTTTTTTTAATAAAATACATAAAATACAATTTAGTATATTACATAATAAAACAAGCTGAATGAAAATTAATAAGAAAATAGCAATAAGATTTAAAAAAAACCCTGAACCATGCAGGAGGTGTCCGTTTTTTAGAGTGTTAAAATTACTTAAATTATTTAAGCTTTGAAGTTAATTTAAAATTTGTAGTTTCAAATAAACAGCAATGAATGTACTGTGATAAACGAATGAAGCCCTACTTAATAATTTATTTTATCCTCAAAGACATTTAAAGAGTTGTGTAATAATAGCCAGTTAGAAATTATTCATCTAAAAACATGTGGAGGGAATTTTACATATTTATTAAATATATTAAAATCAATATTTGAATATGGAGCCAGACATATTGTTATCCATTTTTTTCTGGTAGGTTGGTAGGCTTATATGGAACAGAACTTTTTTTTGTTCTTTTAAAGAGCAGCATTGGGACTTAAAATAAAATGTTGCAATAAGCAATAGATCAATAAATCCATAATAAATTAAATTTCCATTTGCATGATTTATAGCCGTTCTCTTTTGTCTCTCTTTCTACCAAAAACTGGATGACAAGTCTTCAGTCTCTCAACTAGCCCTTTTTGAAGGACAAATTTGTTTACAGAAATGTTATTTATTTGTTGTCTTTGTTATTTTATTTATTTATTTTGATTATTGAAAATATCCTCCAAACTTTGAAATGTTCCACAAACTCTATGTATCAAATCCTCTGCCTGTTGTCTGTCTTGTGTTGTAGCCTCACACCTGTATTAAAGAGTCCAAGATGGCTGCATGAAGCTGCATTTTAAGCAATGGAAAATAATTTTTTGTACTAATTAGTCAATATTTTTATTTCATGTAACGGTCATTCATCAGCACTGCAGTTCTTCTACAAAAAAAAGGAATAAACTTGAGTGAAATCTATTTATTACAATTGTTATTCCAGTGTTTAGTTATTTTTTAATAATATCTAACTGTATTTACAGTTGACAGTTGACTCTTTCTCTGTTTTCGTGACTGATTTACTGGCCAGTCTCCTCTCCCAATATGGCGGACGTTTAGACGTCCGCCATTTTTTTCTTTTTCAGCGCCTACGGTGCGACCTGGAAATAAATAGTCACGTGTCATGTCAACAAACCTGCGTTCATGGAAACACATGTGCAGTTTCAGGTTTTTATTTGATCAAAAATAGGAAACATATTACTTAGCTACTTATGCTTACTGCAACTATTCGTTCTTTAAGTTTTCGGGTCGCCGGTCTGAGTTAACTTTGTTAAGCTAACCTCGTTCAGTTCCAGACTGTTTGTAGAAATGAAAAGGAGAGAAAGGAAACAGAACAGCAAGAAGAAGAAGAAGAAGGGAAATGCGGTCTTACAGAAGTGCATGTGTGCAGTGGACGAGTTTGTTAAAAATATTAGTGATCACGAAGAAGCAGACAGGGATCAGAGGCTGCGATCCGTGAAAACTAAAAGCAGAAAGGAGTTACGCAAAGAAAAAAGAAGACTGAAAAAAGCCAAAATGAAAAGTCACTATGAAGGGAAGAAGAGCATCAGTTTTGTGTCAGATGTTGGAGAAAAGTTGGAAGCCAGATCTGGAAAGAAGCACCAGATTCAGAAGAAGAAAACCGATCAAATAAAAAAGGAAGTGACAAAAACTCTTTCAAACAAGCACGCTGAAGTTCCTAAAGAGAAATCTGAGTCGTCTGGATCTAAATCCTCATCCAAGAAAGGTAAGAAAATGAACAAGCTTCAAGAATCCAGAAAAATGGCTCTGCTGGAGGCAAATGAACAAGAGGACAGGGAGATAAAAAAGCTGGAGCGATATCTTGGATTAAACAAAAGGAAAAACAAGAAAAGTCTTCCTCAGTCCTTTGTGACAGATGGACTGGACTACATCCTTGGAGTCCTCGACTCCGGCTCACCTGGAGCAGGGGTGTACAACGAAGAGTTTGATGAAGATGAGGATATGGACACTGCTAGAGAGAACTTTGAAAAGCTGGATCAGGATGACTCTCCTCTGTCAGACGAAGATGAGGAAGCTGAGGATGACATGGCGAGTGAGGAAAGTGACGATGATGAAGTGGAAGAGATGGGGAGTGAGGAAGATGAAGAGGAGGAGATGGGTGATGAGAATGATATGAATGAAAGTGGAGTTGATGCTGCTTCAGGAGCTGAAAGGGAGGAAGAAAGTGACGAAGAAGCTTCCCATCCTGACCAAAGATCAGAAGTCGTGAGTTTAGATTTTAACTCACATAATTGTGTTGCTTGCTCCATAATTATGCTTCATGTCATGTTTTTGTCATTTAAAGCACTTTGAACTGCGTTTTTGCTGAAATATGTTTTTTTTAAAGGGCATTTCAACGACTGGCAAGTATGTCCCACCTCAACTGCGAAATATCGCAGATGACAAACGCAAAGCTGAGCTTGAAAAGCTGAAAAGGAGAGTGAAAGGCCTGCTGAACAGGTAACACTCTACTGCAGTAGCACAAATAATTCAGACAATAATATATGGAAAATGTAGTTTTGAATTGAATATGTATTTTATTCTCATCAATGTAACGTTTTCAGGCTGAGCGAGGCCAACATGGCCTCTATCTGTGGGCAGCTGGAGGAGCTGTACATGAGCTGCAGCAGGAAGGACATGAACGACACGCTAACGGACGTTCTGCTGGCAGCCTGCGTCACTCCCACCCTGATGCCCGATAGACTGCTGATGGAGCACGTGCTGCTTGTCAGCATCCTTCATTATGCTGTGGGGCTGGAGGTGAGGCCCTTCAGTTCTTTGCCTCGAATATTTTACATTTGAAGTGAGAGATAGGAGCGTGTGTCATACAGACTGGCGAGTTCAATTTTTCTTTCTATTATTGTGTTTATATTTATGCCTTTGCTGCAGTGTGTGAGAACCACATGCTTCTTTTCTTCATATTAACTTTTAAAATAGAATATACATCCATCCACATATGCATCCCTCCATCCTTTCCATCTGTCAATTCGCTCATCTGTTTGTCCACCTCCAAAGTGGACTGAATACTGACTGCATGGTATTTTTTTTACCTGGAAAATATGTATATACTCTATAACTACTGACATTTGCACTGTCTTGTATCCCATCACAGGTTGGAGCCCATTTTCTGGAGACAGTCGTGCGGAGGTTTGACGAGGTCTACAAGAACTCCAGTGAGAACAAAGAGTGCGATAACCTCATCGCAATCGTCGCTCACCTCTACAACTTCCAGGTGGTGCATTCTGTCCTCATTTTTGACATCCTGAAGCTACTGGTGGGAACTTTCTCAGAGAAGGACATCGAGTTAGTTCTGTTTGTGCTGAGGAACGTCGGTTTTGCCCTGAGGAAGGACGACGCGCTCGCTCTCAAGGAGCTCATCTCTGATGCTCAGCGCAAGGCCAGTGACATTGGAACAAAGTTCAAGGATCAAACTAGGGTAGGTCGTGCAAAATGATTTACCTTCACACAAAACTCAAATTCATAACGTTAGCTTTTTATTTTGTTTTTATGTTAGAAACCTAGGAGGCTGCTAAAAAACTTGTTAATTTATCTCCAGGTGCGATTCATGCTGGAAACCATGTTGGCTTTAAAGAACAACGACATGCGGAAGATCCCAGGGTACGATCCGGAGCCTGTGGAAAAACTGAGGAAGCTGCAGAGGACTCTGGTAGGTGGTGATGAGACTGGGCTGACGTCGGTGAATCTGCTGCCAGGTTGGCAGGGTTGTCTTCAGATTTCATTTTTGCCAGTTTTTAAAAATATAAACAAAAGTTTAATATTCATAAACACAGACATTTGGTATGACTTGGATAGACAGACGAATACAGCTTTCAGAGAATGCCATAGAGAACAAAGTTTGAAAATCTAAACATGTTCCTGTATTCTGTTTTTTCATACTTATCTAGATCTATAAAATATTTCAATCTAATTACAAAGTTTTCCTAAGTGCAGTCTTTTTAATAGTATCACTTGCAGTATTTTATGTTACCAACAGGTGGCACCAGAGCCTAATTCAACATGATTTTGTGGAGTCGATTAAAACTCTTACCTGTTTTGTGGGATTTTTTTTTTATTTTAAACCTTTAAGATGAATTTTATGTTACTAATTGCTGGTGAATGTTTGATCCCCAGATCCGCAGCAGTGCTGGAGGCAGTGACCTGAAACTGAGAGTGTCTCTGGAGAACATCCTGAAAGCAGAGCAGGTGGGCCGCTGGTGGATCGTTGGCTCGTCGTGGAGCGGAGCGCCCATGATCAGCAAGCAGGATGACACAACCTCAAAGCAGAGTGCTGCTGAGGGACAGGTAGATTAATAAAACCATGAAATGTTATGACAGGACTAACTTAATCCAAATCTATTCTAATGTTTCTATATGGCTTCTGGTACCATCTGCTTACTTCCTCTGCATGTTCTTATCCCAGATTTGTTGTAGCCTTTTTCATTTTAATCATTCAGTCAAGACCACCTTGTCTTTTACAAATTATTCATCATGTGCCTTGAAGAATTTAAACCCTTTGGACTTATGTACTGGTACACAAACTTCTGTGTGTTTTATTTAGATTTTTGTCTAACAGATCCAGATTCTGCCAGGACTAGCCTGTATTTAGCTCCATCCATCAGCATGATGCTGCCTTCACCTTACTTAACTATAGGGATGTTGTGTTCTTTCTGCCGCACGTTCAGTCATGACAAACTTCTGAGTCCTTTCCAGAATAGGTGTATTTACTGATTAAGCTACAAAGTACACCTGGATTTTTATTTATTAAAAAATTAAATAATGCATCCTATTCGTTCCTCTTTCTACAGCTGTGTACCACTTTGTTATTCTTTGTTACTTTTGTTGGTTTGTTATTTAGCATTTTGATTGCTATGTGAAGTGATGTGGATAAATTCAAGAGTTGTAAATACTTTTGCATGGCACGGTAAGGTGCTGTAACATGTAAAACTCAGAGTCCAGAAAGTCAGGCTAATGCTATACAACGACTTCACGTTCAGTTGAAAATGACCAGATGTCATTCTGAAATTAGAATTGCATAATTAAGACTCTTTTCCAAGTCTGTTGTTCTCTCCCCATGATATAGCAGTTTTAGCCTAATTGTGATGTGAGCGCTACTCAAATTCAAAACTCCCTCTCTATGATAAGAATATCAGAAATCTGAAATCTGTATGCATATACAGCTCAAATGCTCTCAGATTGGATTTGCTGGTAATCATAAGGCCTTGTTTCATTTCTGTTTATTTACAACATTAAGTCTAATTGTATCAAATTAGATTTAGGTAAGATTTTTAACATGTAATATCTTATTTGGTCTACTTCTAAAGACATATTTATTTAAAAAAGAATGTTAAGGCAGACAGACAAAAACCTAGGGAAGCCAAACAGATAAACAAATCCAAACATGCAATGCTGATTTTTTTTTTTTTTTTTGCCTTTTTCTATTTTCCAACTCCTTCAGTTCAGCCAGAAAGTGTTAGAGCTGGCCAGGAAGCAGAGGATGAACACTGAGGTCAGGCGAAACATCTTCTGTGTCCTTATGACCAGCGAAGACTACCTGGACGCTTTCGAGAAGTTGTTGAGGTTTGTTTTGGCTCACATAATTGTCCTTTCAATGGGTTCAATTCTCCAAAAGAATCATAATTTACCATTTCCTCAGCTGTTTGGCTTACTTCATACTAGATTTTTTTTTGTGAAGCTCTTTTTGTGTTTTTTCTTGGTGAAGAATGGGTCTGAAGGACAAGCAGGAGAGAGAGATCGTCCATGTTCTGATGGACTGCTGCCTGCAAGAGAAAACCTTCAACGCATTTTACGCCGTCCTTGGAGAGAAATTTTGCTCCCAAGATCGACGCTTCCAGGTACAAATAATCCAAAGCCTGTAACCCATGTTAGATGCAGAGTTATGTATTATAACACAGTATGAGACTCTATTTTTACCGTTTAAACTGTAATCTTTGTCAAATGAAGTAGTGTACACAGTGGAAAAAAAGTGGTTAGACATGAATTAACTGTATAAAATTAGGGATGCTACATTAAAATTGTATTTTATTTGTAAAATTATATTCTTAATAAAAGTATTTATTTTCTAATTAAAATGACTTAATTACACTAGCTACTTTGTAGGTACATTTGAATGTATGAAAAGTGATTTCTAAATAATTAGTTACACATTTAGATGACCACCCAGTGTGTGTGTGTGTGTGTGTGTGCGATTTGATTGCGGCCTTCAGTTCACCTCGGCAGTGTGGGAGATCCTAACACCTCTCGCTCCTGATTTGAGTGCAAACATTGGGGTTGTGAAATCACCTGCACTACTGCCATGGTAGCCAGCAGCTCATGTCAGAGACCAGGGGCCATTGTCCTGATCAAAGAGCTTTAACTGGAGCTGCTGGGACTGTTTGCTCTTCACATGTAAGCTGGATGGAGATGCAGTCACTTACTGCCTGTGAGAGTTAACCTTTTGCCTCAGATGACATGCAAATACACTGAGGGAAGTTGTTCAAAGTCTGGCATGCCAAAGAAATTAAACTTTGTGTTTTTTAAGTGACATTTCTGAAAACATTTCATTAAAAGAGGAATGAACATTGGAGAAAATGTCAAGGGAAAACAGAAAACATTGTAGTAGTTCTTTCTCATTTTCTTGCAATTTTTAAAATGTTGTCTTCATGTTTCCTTTCTTTCTGGACACAGTTTGATTTTGGCTATTTAGTGTCAGTTTATTTAGTCTTGGTAGTCAAATATTTTACTGGAATAATGGCCTGGTAAATAATGGCAAAAACTCTAAATTGTCATGTGTAACAATTTGATTGTGTATTATTTTCTGAACTTTTTAAATTCCATCCTGCTTCTGTTTCTTGTGGTTCTGATTAATGTCAGGTTTTGTGAAGTTTGAGAAATTACCAGCCTCAGATTAAGCAAAAGAATCTCCAAATTACTGGTAAATAATACTGACTGGAGTCTCCAAAAGGTGCATGCAGTATAGTATGAGTAGACTATAGAAAGTCACTTTAATTCATCAAGTGTCAAAGCAGGTATGAGACATTTCCCAGTATTATAGAAATTGACCGTTGGCCAGTAGGAACCAACCTTTGCATGTGACTCTTTTTCATAGTCAGAAAAGTTTGTACAAAGCCACTAAAGTTTGTAAAAGTGAAAGGCTTCATTAGATCCTACTTTGTAATAAGAATCTATGAATAAAAATGTAAAAGACCATCACTGAAGTAGTTAGCTGAACCCAGAAGCCTTCATCTAAGCATATTAATTGGAAAGTTGAGTGGAGGGAAAAGGTGTCTTACAAAAAAATGGGATATGTTGAAGGCTTTTATGTTTGTCTTGTTTTATATTCTTTTCTAAGAAACTGAATTGTGGTTTCCCATTAGTCACCATAAAAAGAGAAATACTTAACATACATTTTCATCCATCCATGCATTACTCCATGGGAAAATCAATTACTAAATTAAATTCATTTTTCATTGATATTTTAATGTATTGAGCTGCACCTCTTTATGTGTACAACTGATGCTTTTGTCATCATGTCCTTTGGGAGTTTAAACTGATTTTTGGAGCCCAAATGTCTTGCAGGAGGCTCAAAGCAGTTGCAACATTAACTTATACCTCAAACTGCCCCTGTTTTGTGAATTTTCTAGCAAACCATATTTGTCTGGAAAACTTCAGGGCAGTAATGAAAGAGTATCCAGTATGTTGATTTAGAGGATTAAGAAAGTCTGGCTCTTAAGAAGCAAATTGTAAAGTAATAAAGGGATGACTTTATGTGCCGACTGCCTCCCCACTTTACTGGATTGTCCTTGTACTAAACAATAACTGTTACTTTCATAGATGACGTTCCAGTTCTGCTTATGGGACAAGTTCAAAGAGCTGTCCAACCTTCCCAGCTGTGCATTTACCAATCTGGTCCAATTGGTGACTCACTTTCTTCGGAAGAAATGCCTCTCACTCTCCATCCTCAAAGTGAGTCATTCATTTTGTGCCGCTATGTCCTGTCATAAATCGAGTAAAACATATCTTTTGTGCTTGTTTCCCTTTCTTTGTGTAGGTGATAGAGTTTGGAGAGTTAGATAAGTCGAAAGTGCGTTTCTTACGTCAGGTCCTAACGAAACTACTGAAGGAAACTGAGCCAGAGGAGATAGCCAGCATATTTGGGAGGTGAGCTTCTTTCTTTTCCAGACTTGTATCAAATAAGCAGTAAATGTTTAAGTTGTTAAAGACACAGAATTACAGTATGCCACACTTAACAGATTTTTATTCATTTATTTATTTGACTTTATTTCATTTTTCTTTTTAAAACTGTGCTATGTTTTGTGTTGGTTTATCATATAAAATGAAAATAAGATGTATTGAATGTTTGGTTTGTATCATGATAAAATGTTACAAATGTTCTTTATAGTGACCCCCCCTGAAATGTCATGTAAAATAACTATTAATTACACTTTGACATTTTTGTAAAGTCTGTAAAAGGAATATCTCTTGTTTCTCCATCTCATCAGGATTTCAGGATTCGCTAAGCTGGGATTGCTGCGAGACGGCTTGAAGCTTTTCATCAGTCACTTCCTCCTGAAGAACTCCCAGTCTCAGGGACAGGCTGAGCATGCCACATTCCTGCGGGAGCGTGCTCAGGTCGCCACCAAGGCTATGGAAACTAAAGACGCCAAGCTAAAACTGTAAAACAGACCCAAAGTTTGTGGCATTAAAAGCTTGTTGGGCTGAAATAAATCCACAAAGAAAGACCTAAAAACAGTCAATGTTGAAATACAGGGCTGAGATTCACCTTTGGTGATCTATGACAACCAACTAAAACATTTTGGATTCTCTGATTTGTGTGTATAAGAAAAAAAATGTTTTGTTTCCATCTGCAACATACACAATCAGAATTTATCTTTGTAAGTTTGTTTAGCCCTCCTTCAAACTTAGCGAGACACTCAGGAGGAGCACGGCAGATGTCACGGTCTGACAGCAGGCAAGCAGGAGGTTGGGGCCTGGGGTGCTCCATCAGACCATCAATTCCCAAAACCACACACACAAAAAAAACCTGAAAAGCTTCTGGGGTCCAAATGACCCCATCTCTTCAGATTGTGGGAGGGTTAAACAAAGAAAGATAATAGTTTTTCTCCAATTAATTTTTTGTGAAAATCATATTTTAGCATGGCTGCCCTCTTGGAGGTACTGTGCGATCAGAGTTTGAATTTATTGTGCGTATTATTTTTATTCCTAGTAAAATATGTGTTTTTACATTTAAAACTCAACTGAACTTTCACTGTCTGCTTTGTAGACTTTTTCCACTTTCCTGTGTGTTTTGACCTGAACACTGAGAGGTCGTGCTGTTGCTCTTCAATGTTTACACTCCCTGATAAATTGACTCAGGGACGCTGAATATGGCCTGTCCTGTTCGCCTGCTGACACCAGTATATTTCCCACATGGTTTGCATAGCAGAGTCATTCTGTTACATTTGATACTTGCTCCTATAAATTAGCTCTGTCGATGCCTGTATTATTTTAAAGGCGTAGAGCAGACAGCCTGGGGGTCAGCAACAGGCCGGGTCAACCAGATCAAGTGTTGACTGCTGCTCTTGGTGGGCGGGGTCGAACTTTTTCCATTTAAAGCCAAGCATTCAGTGATGTACACAATGTTAAGAGAAAAATATTAAAGGGTAAAGTATTTACAGCCTTTCAAAATCTTTATTGTGATGTGGTTTAAGGAAATGAAAACAATTATTTTGAAAGTTCTTCACAAATAAAGAAGAATTTATAGTTTTCAAACCAGATTTATTTTGGTACCCACTTAAGAAGTCACAAAATTAGTAAGTTATGTCTCTTGCAAAGAACTATCACTAATTAATCCTGGACACGTTTCCCACTGTAAAGCACAGTGGTGGCACCATCATGTTGTGGGGAGGGAGGGTTTTCAGCATTGAAGTCAAAGCTGGTCCATGTTCATGGAAACTGCAGTTAAATCCTGCAAGAAATCCTACAGAAAACGTGAAGCACAAACATATTTATATAATTTTAAAAATGTTTTATCATTTTTCTTCACAGTCATCCCCAACTTTGTGTCAATGAATAAAATACATCAAAGTTGACAAAATTCAAATTTAGGTGGAATGAATATGGTAGTGTATGCATCAACCTTTAGTGCAATAATTTTTTTTTAGCACTGTTTTAGAGAAGCACTGTTAAAATAAATCTGTAAGTTCACTACAGCTTGATTTTTACCTGCTGACCCTAAGCTGAACTTTAAGTTAGTCTGCTAAAACAGCTACAGGTAGCCGACAGATTGCTCAGTAAGCCTGGTATAAATGGTGCAAGAATCTTTTGGGTGTTGCTGTCGATTAACGGTGATCGCTGCAGGAACACAAAATCTTTTCAGTCTGCTGCATTGCACCAACATATCAGGAGTTCACTGGGAAGTCGTTTTAAAAGTTGACAGAAGTCTCAAATGAACCCTTCCAGACAATAACATTACTAAAGTAAAGGACTCATATTTTGAACCTACTTGCTAGATTATATAAATATATTCCTAATGTTGCCTGATCAGCGATTTTTATGCCTTTTGTGATGTCATGACCCAATGCACACAAGCAAAATTAGCTCTTTCTCTCTTCTGTGAACTTTTTCCATTTGTTTGCTACCAATATGAGGCCACTGAATAATATCTTTAAATTGAACACACGTGTTTTTTTTTTATTTGTTACATTTACAAACTAAATTTTAAATTGATATCACAGGTTATAGCTACCATCTTACCTTAAAATCTCAGCCTACATAAAACTATCCAGCAGCATCCATGTTTTCCTGCTTTTTAAAGGGTGTATTAATACGAGCCTATTGTCGGTGTGGTGTGAAATGTTTCCTCTGTCTGACTGCCTGCTCGCTGTTTGCTCTCACTGCCCGTTTGCACAGATCCGACAGCGCTATTAACAGTGATTCCCATGACCCGAGCTGTCAGAGCAAAGAGACGGAACACCGGACTCAAACGCTCCCTGTAAATCATGAATGAGCCTCTGTGTTTCCGAAAAGAAGAAGAAGAATACGCCGAAACATTACCTGATTTTAATTTTAAGTTAAAAAGAACATTTTATTTTACATTATTTGCAGGGAGATAAAGGTCAAACAATTATTTTAGCATGCATTTTTTTTCTATGAGCAATTTATTGTATAAATACATTATAGAAAAATACTTTATCCGTTTCATTTGTCATATTGCTGTGAATAATTTTGTTTTATGGCCTCTTTTCCCGCACAAACCAAAACAAACCGCAGAATCTCGCCAATTCTGACGCAGTCCAGGCTTCATGCAGTGTCTATATGGGTGCGCAATGAGCGTAGCCTAAAAAAATGCAGGTCTTCTGACTTGTTGCTTCTTTTTTAACATTAGCGTCATTTTTTGCGAATTTCATATAGGAAAATTCTTGGATTGCATGCAATTGCATTTTTTTCTTTTTTACAGTGAAACTTCCCAAAGTCAGTCAGCTGAAGGTCAGCTCAGTTAAGACTGCGGACTGGCGTCGCTGTTGTGATTGCGCTCCTCGTCCGAAGAGCAGTCCGAAGAGTTGTACAAGAAACTGTCGCCTTCGTCGTCGTCGCTGTCTCTGAAGTCTCTTATTCTGCCGTTTTTTGAGTCCGTCTTGCTGTGATAATCTGACTGCTCAAGTCCGTCTGATTTCTCCTGGCCGCTCTTGTTGGTGCCTTTCTGCTTCTCGGCCTCCTGGGCGGCCTGCTCTTTGGCCTTTTTGCTCCTCTTCCATTTCATGCGTCTGTTCTGGAACCAGATTTTCACCTGAGGAGAAGAGGAGTCGATAATTCATCTGACAGAAGCGTCAAAAAAGGTTATTGGACATCGTTGTTCTCGGAGTCTTTTCAGATAGTTTTCCATTTACCTATTAGTTCACGTTACTTTTAGTCATTTTCAACGCTAAGAAAAAATATCTTATTTACCACTAAATAATTGAAAAAAAAAAAAAATATATATATATATATATAGCACTCGTCACCATCGTTTCCACATCCACGTAGCGAGATTGTAGGTAAAAACGGTGCATCGTATAATAATGATGAAAAATTTAAATAATCATATTTTAAAGGTATTACTTTTAAATCCCACTCCGTGTATATTATCTAAAATTATTCCAAAAGTCGCAAACAAAGGTGCGTAAAATGTTTTTTCCGCTGAGCAGTTACATTTTTATGGTTGAAAGAAAAACAAAACACTTATATTTAATGGACGTCTTTATAAAATCTACAAAATTACGTAACATTCAAAAATTCTGCAATTTTTATCTCAAGTTTATCCAGCTGAACTGCTTAATAGCTGCTGTAAAATTATATATAAAAAACACCCCAAGGCTGTAAAAATAGATGCCTAAAATAGTTCAAACGTTATTAGAGTTATAGGACCAAGAATGACTTTTATAGACTTAAAATATAAAGCAAAATGTCAAATCTCTTAAGTTATTTTTCGAGGTTATAACAAGGGTTGGCTAACCATAATAGCAATAGCCATGTAGAAGTCCAGCGTTTGCAGGGTAAAGTGTTAATGGTTTTATATCGTTTAATGTTCAAAAAACTACCTAGATTCCCTCTTTCTTCCAAACCTTTTTCTTTAAAAATTGTATAGTTACCAATCTGGCTGTGTCATTTGTTTTTAACCTTTACTACTCAAAACAAAATAAAAACTTAATTGTGCGTAAAATGTGCGTAAAAGTCACCAATCCACCCAGCACTGCACGTGCTGAGCTTAGTGTCCGGGGGATTGTCACAAAAACGTTCAAAATCAGATTCATTGTGTTTCTTTTTTATTTACTTAATATTACATTAATCAATAAATCAATATCCCGATGAGCGCATTCAATTGGTCTCTGTCGGTTCTGATATTTAAGCTGGGGTTTAAGGATTATTCTACAATGTCAGTAATCTGAGATTCCACCACTGGCGTGGTGGGCACTTTTCTAAACCCAAAATAATCTAAAAGAATTAAAATGATCAAAAATAAACAATGGAAACATATTTATAAAACTCCAATTGACAACTAGAGTCATCTGGATTTATGACTATGGTATATTAACATTTCTGAAATTTCTTTATGGTCATAAGTTAAAAATGGTCCCCATTTAGCCATCCTTTTAAAAGCTTTCTAAAGGCATCCTGTCAGTACTGTATTAAACACTTAAATGCCCAGCAAAGAATGGGATAATCCTTGGGGCCTTTTTAGGAAAACTGCTGAATCTGACAAAATAGAAACTTGGAGAAGTTCTTGTATCTTAGCAAAATCGCATGCAATCGACATAGGATGGACAACGCATCCATCCTAAGAAGTGAAATTGGGAAGTTAAAGGTTCAGGCTATATTCTTGTCTGCTCTACTCTTAAGATGTATAAGTCATCAAAATTATTAAACTCTCAATTGAACATTTGACTTTGTAATGTAGTGATGCTAAATTCTAACAGCATTAAGGCTTGTTTATTTTTATTTTTTTGCTTTATTTTGTTTTTTCTTGGTACCAAATATTACCTTTACAATTTGATCAGTGCAGCGAACAAGCGATCAAGGACAGTGAGGCTAATAAGTTAATCTGATCTGACAGCATAATGATAGTAAAATGTTAAGTATTGTTAAAGCCTCTGGTCTAGATAGGGTGTGCTTTTAAACTTAACATTGTAATAACAAATGTGAGCAGTTTATTGCTATTTCACTCATGTTTCATGCTATAGCAACAAACAGATGTGTATTGATTATTTTTTGGTAGCACATGAGTAAAATTATCTTAGATTCCATTACCTTATGAACCAATTGTAAATGTGGTTGAAAAGATGTTGATATAAAGTCGTCTGTCTGTTGGTTAAAAAGTTTGTTTGATCAAACGGACAAACCAGACCTAAAAACTAAGCTTTAATTGTGGAACTTCACTAAAAAAGTGTTAAAGAGTCATTAATATTAGTTATTGAAATGATGTACCTAAATTTGAATGCAGTACAATGGTATGTAAATAAAATGTTTAATAATTGGTACAGTTAAATAAGCTTCTGCTTTGGTAACAAATAACGTTTTGAACCTTTTCATTATAATTGAACTGCAGGTGTTGATTTAGTTAGCTGTAATAGAGAATTGCACAACTAATTTGTTATTTGAATTGAACTATTACTGAATTGATGAACTGAAATGAAGGTTAACAACTGTCACAAGATTTGTAGTTGAGGTAGTTTTGTGTTGGAGCAAGAATTACAATTTTTATCCAGCCTTAGCTTAGCAACAGTGCTAGTGCTAAAGTCAAATTTCCAGTGAAATTCATTTATTTTGAGGAGGTTGTTGTAAATGAACAGCGCTTTTTAGCTGTAGTTCTAAGGAGAAGTTTATTTCTGATAAAATAGAATTTAAAAGTTTATATCCACTTCATAGCAACAGCGTTAAGCAATGAATCCATTTATCAATCCCACAATGGGGAAATTCACATGTTACATCAACACAATTACAAATAATAAACAAATCACAATAAAAATCTAAAACACTTTGCACAATGTATAAAATAATAATTTAAAAAACTTGTTGTATTGCACCTATTAAAATAATGTATAAGATATGACTTGTGATACAATGCCAATGCAATAATAATTGCATAGATGAGAGGTAACAGAGACATTAGAGGTAGCAAGAAGTACAAATATTTCAACAAGTTGTTATGTTATACAGTCTGACTGCAGTTTGTATGACTGACCTGCCGTATCTTTCCTTCCTTTCAGTGGGTCTATCAGTTTCCTACTGAAGGAGCTGTTTACGGCGCCGGCAATGTCACACAGAGCATTAGAGGATTGATCATTTTGCTGTCAGCTTAATGCCAAAGTTAAACATAAAGGCAAGCTGAATTTTGTAACCTGGTAGCAGTGGTTGCCTGTTGATGCCATATCTAGCTGTAGTGTTCAGGGGAAAGGTTTAACACAATGCTGCACAGTTTAAATGAGATTTTAAAGGTCTGGTCTCATCTTGAACTATTTTTGAAACGATGCCTATTTATGCTAAAGTTAAACTTGTCAGCAAGCTACACCGTGCAGGTTGGCTTGAACCTGCCCAAAAATATCACAGCTTCTTTGGCAACTCTTCTTAGCTGCGGTTGCCAGGGAAAGTGTTCACATGCAATATGTTCACTGCAAATTCAGTAGCTTTTTATGCCTTAATCAGAAACCAAGTGCTTTTCTTGTTTCTTTTTTAACATAGAAGACAAGCATAATTTAGTGAAAGAAAAACAGTGAGGGTGTTAAAACCTCTGTGTGCTCTAATGACTCCAGCTGTGAACGTGTATATTTGGTGTCTAATGCAGTTTGGCATTAATCAGTCTGAACATGTAGCTTTTTATCTTAATGAAGACAATTCTGGATTGAGAAGTGTGACATAAATGCATTTATCCTGGTTCTATTGGTGTTCAGTTGTCTGAATGTGTTTCCCCTTTTGATTAATGACATATAAATAAAAAAATATTGTCGTATCTAAATTCCAGGCTAATTTGGAACCAAATAAATTAATAATTCAATTTATTTGAGAACTCTAAAATGAATTTAATTAACTTAACTTAATTTAATTTAATTCCGTAAAAATTTTTAATACAATAAATTTGTAAAGTCTGTTGCAAACTGGAATTGAACGAATTTAATTGTTACATTAAATCAACTTGTTTAGAAGTGCATGGGTAGAAAAAAAGAGTTCTGCTGTAAGTATGCCTTCAATAAGTTGAATGCAGAAACTTACAAAAAAATGTTTTTTCCAGTGTTGTGGCGTGTAATATTTTATTTTTGAAAGCAAAGCAGGTCCTCATTTCCTAGTTGTTTGCCTTTATCATGCATCAAGCAATCGCCAAGTAAGATGTGCAGGACTGAGTTATACCTGGGTTTCGGTGAGCATGAGCGACGTGGCCACCTCGAAGCGCTTTGGTCGCGACAGATACTTGTTCAGTTTGAACTGATGCTCCAGCTCCAGCAGCTGCTGGCTGGTGAACGCGGTCCTGGGTCTTCTGCACTTTCCGAGGAGGTTTGACTGCGTCTGAGCTGCAAGACAAAACAATGAAGCAAAGTGTGTTGTTTTCTGCGCAAAATCTTTGGTTTTTTTTATATAATTGAATTGGTCTCCTTGCAGAAATATACGTTCTTGACAGATGTTTATGCTGTTGAGATTCTTAAAATGAGATTCCATGCAGTCAGAAATTATAGTTCCACATATGAACACAGATCGACTTTCTCCCCTTTTAATTTTGAACAAATCCGCTAAAGCGAGCAGAAACAAAAAGCCAGTATCTGCTGAGCAGATCGCATGTCGGCTGTGGCTTTCACACTCCTCCGCCACTTTCCCCACTGTCCATTATCTGTCCATTTTAGTTCCTCTGCAGAAAAACCAACGCTGCATGACAGCCTCCGCATCGAGGCGATACAATCTGCTGGGAAATGTGAGCCTTGATATAAAAAAATAAAATTAAAAAAATGGCATAATTTAAAAATATGTGGCTGCTGTTTAAACGCATCTTATTATGCCATATTTTTTTCTTTATTATATTTTAGTAAATAGAATTAAACAAATGCGGCTTTTATAAATTCTACTACTACTTAAATCTGCTTATTTCCATTAAAGGTGCTATTTTTGTTTTTTCTCAGCAATTTGCATAATCCTCTCGACCTTATTTTGTCATTTGCTTTAACTTTATTATTGAAGTTTTTTCTTTCAATGTTTCTTTTTTTATTTATGTGTTATAGTGTTAAACTTCACATGTAAACGAAAAACTTCATCCTAATCCTAATCGGAGAGTAAAGGTGAGAAAATTCTGCAACTCACCATTAAAGTCGGACATCTTTGGCAGCATCATCCCAGCTGTGGACACTCGCAGCCAGTGATCCAGCTGGAAGGTGCTGGCTGTCAGTTTAATGGGGTCGCTGGTGTGGTGGTGATGCGAGCCGTGTGGATAGGAGTAGGACAGTGCGGGGTGTTGGCCCGTGAGCGCAGCGGCGGAGTATGTATACATGGGATGGCCATAGAGAGCCTGCGCCGGGATCCCCGCACTGCTCTGGGGGTGTAGTCCCACCATGCCGTGCGTGCCGTTCAGGAACCCGGGTTTGGGAATCAGCCCGCAGGTGGAAATCCTCGGCGGAGACGGCGGCGTCTCGGCGCGTAACGATTCGGCCGCCGCCGCTGTGAGGTCCGGGGCAGCTCCGCTCCCAGACGACGGGATGGAGGAGGAAGATGAGGAGGAAGAGGACAGGGAAGTCACAAGTGCCAGCGGAGAAGTCTGCGCCTTTGGTGTATCGACTGCCAGCAGCGCGTCGATGCGAAAGTTTTTGGATTTCTCCATTGGGTCGGCCGGTGCGCGTCCTGGTAGCCTCTGCGGCCGCTGAACTGGAGGAGAAGTCAACCCTGTTTTCCTCACCTTCCAGAAGTTGATGATGTTCTCCGAAGTGTGAGAGAAGAGCGCAGTTTGACACTTAATCCCGGTCAGATGGAGGCGATTGGTGCAGCGTGAGTCAGGGGGCTGTCCCACCGGATGCACTCAGTGGACTCCACACCGCCTCCTGCCCTAATGACCGCGCACCAAGATGATGGCAACTATATTTACGCCACGACGAAAATGATGATTTCAATTAGACTCAGTCATGGCTTTTTCCAATAGTGAATTTGTGTTTTTTAAAATAAATATAATACATTATTTTTTTCAGATAAAATACAAAATATTATTATTTTTATTTATTTATTATTTATTAATTTTTTTCTATAGTCCTGCAAATAACCACATAGCCATTTTATTGCGCCAGATAGAGTTCAAATAAGCAGCAACTTTAAATATGCTCACTTTGGGAAAACAATAATAAATCACATGTTGATTTGATATTATTTTAGTTCAAATCTGAAAAGTTAAACCTGAGGCCAACGCAGTTTAGAGAACTCCACTTCTAATGACATGGTTTAGTAAAACAACACAATAAGTCAGAAATTCTGCTTTATAACAAAAAGTCACACTTTTCACAACCTACAATACTGTATAATGTTTGATGCAGTCTTTTTATATTTATTTAAAAAAAATAAAATAAGACAAGTTTTATAATTTTTTAAAAAGTGATTTATAAAGCATTGACTTCAATTCAGTATCTGCTTTTTAAGATGAAATCCTTAAAGGTTGCTGGTGAGGGTGAAGGGATCAAAAGGCTTTTCATTGTAGCTCTTCACTACAACAATTAGACATCCTTAGTTTTCTCAAGTGAAGTTAAAGTAAACAAGTGCTGTCTTGAACGGTTTAGATCAATTAAAAATGAGAAAATATTGATCTGATATTTTTAGTTGAGCTCAAATTTGAATAGATTAAATTAGACATAAATTAGTAAAAAGCAGTGGTGACATGTTATTGATATGGGAGGCAGATACTCAATGGCTTTCATAAATTCTGTCTTTTCCACAGTGTAGAAATCATTTTTGTTCTAATCATAATTTGTGGCCCTTCCAAGCTTATTGTTCAGGTCTTTGCCTGCTGCTTTGTCATCTACCTTCCTTCAGAGCAGGTTCCTGTGTGCTGGGGACACAACCAGCACAACGCCTTTAAAGGGAGAAATTTGTGAGTAAATATATATATATATATATATTTTTTTCTACCACGTGTGTGTTTGTGTGTGTGCTGTTTTTGTTTGTTTGTTGTTCGTCTGTATTTTTTTTCACTTTTATGAAAAGTATTTTTATCATAAGTCTTTTTCCATTAAAATGTATCAAATTAGACTCTTTGTTAATGACACCCATAAATGTTTATGCTTAAGGTTGTCTGTCCCAACTTCTTTAATTTCTATAATGTGCAGAACACCAACACATGAGAAAAATGGAAACAATGTGTCTCCAAGAGAGGCCAACAGGGAAATTTAAGTAAAAGCCCTCCTTCTGTCACTCCCACAATCAGAAGCTGGCAGACATACAGCATGTGCAATAAATCCAAACATTATCAGCAAACTGTTAGTTGTGCATTTGTGGATATTATGAGCAACATGTCAGGCAATAAAATTAGAATAAAAAAGATTTTTCCACAGAAAAAAAAATTACTAGATAGATAGATAGATAGATAGATAGATAGATAGATAGATAGATAGATAGATAGATAGATAGATAGATAGATAGATAGATAGATAGATAGATAGATAGATAGATAGATAGATCCTAAACTAAGTTGTTTATGTCAATTAAATGTATGAATAGGATGAAGACAAAAGCGTCCAATCATGACCAGCAGACGGAGGGGTTCGGTTTGAATAAGCCACTTAAACCTAATGGAAGAGGAGGTCGAAAACGAGAATTATTGACACCCCGTTGCCCTTAACCTGTCTCCCAATAAAGCTGATTGGTTTTTGTCGATTCATCAGCGCCGCGCGCTCCCCGGGACGTTTATTTGCTCGGGGGAAATCAACAAGTCAGCCAGGAGTTTTCTAGTAAAGGATCGCCGTTTAATTGCGGACCCTGATGATCATGACCAATTACAGAATGATAACTGGGAGATTGATGCGGGTGCTGGGACGTCATCATGCGGGCCTGCAAGGAAAGCTGGAAAAAACAAATGCTGGAAGCCGTGTGGGGGGACAGGACCTGGAATTCGCAGCATCTTGCATGAAGGTGTGCAAATTTAACAATTTAACTTATGACAAAAATAACTAGCATTGTATTTTTAACTGCTGCATTCAGATTTAGTTTTCTTTCTTCTGAAATAGGGTTTGGGCACTTTGGAAGAATTAAAACAAACTGGGAGTTCTATGGTTAAATCTGCAGCTTTGGATGTTTTCATAAAGAAACAAAACAGAAAAGGAAGTTAAACGCTTTGTACCAGCCTCATTTACCAGCCCGAGTCTTCATCGCCATACGGGTTTAATTTCATTAAGGGCCCCCACATGAATATTTCTATTAAGGCAGCAGTGAAATATGGGGCCATTTACTATTGGCCCCGACCGATCACCCAGATTTATCACCCCTTTTCATCACGTCTTTAAACGAGAGAGAAATTAATAAGGCGGCCCAAGATGGAGCCGGACCTGCAGAAGCCTTTTTCTTTCCTGAAAGCTGTTAATTTGCCCCGTAATTACGTCCACAATTAACTAAAATACAAATCAACGTGACAAATTGGAGGAGTTTATATATTAATTACCTGAGCTGAATTAAGTGGGAGCTGCTCTGTCTCTTTTAATGCAATAAATATATTCGCCCCAACTGGCCCCAAAATGGATACATTTATGAAATGTCGGAAAATGGTTTTGGAAACATTAACTGCTAATCATTCTCATTTAATCTCTCTCTCTCGCTTTTAGCACATCTCTTTGGCTGATATTTCCCGGTTTCATGAGAAAAACCAAAGGCCTTTATCTCAGTTCAACTTCAACCAATAATCCCATCTGATGGGATCTGATATAGTTACATAACACCCAAATCAAGAACACAACTCCAACAACAGGGATAACTAACTAACTAACTAACTAACTAACTAACTAACTAACTAACTAACTAACTAACTAACTAACTGCATTAAAAATTTATTTCTTTATTTATTTATTACTTTTTATTCATGGAGCATTACATTTTACTTGATTTTGTGGCAAGTGGCTTGTTGGACCTTTCACAATAGCTCCCCAAATCTTGACTAAAAATGATTAGAAAGCAACAAATACTTTTAAAAATAGATATGCAGAAAATTTAATTTCAAATTTAATTTCCACAACATAATGTCACTATAATGCTATTGATCAACCATGATTTTTTTCCACAACTGTCAACATCCCAATGAAGAAAATGTGCCCAATCTCTTTTTGCTGAGGTTTTGTTATTTTTAAAACCCACAAAAAATGATAGCATATTATAGAAGGGATTTCTTTTTTCAAATGTTCATGTAATATTTGAAGCTCTGGAAAAGTTTTACATAGGGGGCTAAATGGCAAAGATGGCTCTTTAGACCATAAAAACTGTAGACCCTTGCTCTACAAAGTGATGCCTAATTTGAAGTGGAAGAACAACAACACAAGGTTTTAAAATGTTGAAATCTTCCATATGTGGGTTCAAGTGTGGATTTGAATGGATCCCTCCTTAGTCAAAACTTTTTTTTTCTTTGCTAAAACTACAACTGCAAGCCTAATGGCTCATGCAGGTTTGAACATCCATGTGGAAACAAAGGAAGCAGGTGGATCTGGCAAAGATCAAACTGCTTTAATGTTGGTGAGGTTGATCACAGGAATGGATGCCTGTGGGACTATTTACTTGATAGATAACCGCTGATGGAGAGAAGAGTGCTAAAGAAAAAAAAGCAAAGAGCATCTAATGAAGAAAATAAATCAGATGTTTCCCAGGTAAACAAAGGGTAAGAATAACAGCACATAATCAGACAAAACGGAAAGTGAAGCGCATTACCAAAGCAAGGATAAGTGGAACACAAATTGCACAAATGATGATAAGTAAGGTCACAGAAATATACACAAAATCACAAACCCAAGTATAAGAAAGACAACAAGTACTATTGCATTGATTTTCAGTGATGCGTTGAACAACAACACAGAAATACAAATCCAATGAATTGTGTCTCATACATTGATGTCATATTAATTTTAATACTTTCGTGACTCATTTGGGCTAAATTAACATAAACTGGTTGCACAACAAACAACTGGAATTGTCTATTAAAAAGAATAATTTGTTTCACAATTTGAAATTTTTTTTGTGGATTAGTTCTATGCAACACAAGATAAAGACATATATCTCACAACCAAAAAAATACGTCTAATGACAATGTATGGTGTTGATCTTATAGTCACTTGACCTCTAAATGGCACAGCAGACAGAACATTAGAACAATGTCACATGTGTACAAACAAGAAGTTATGTTTTAACATAATCTGTTTATCTGTTGAATTGATGTGAAGTGGAGGAATTTAGATGTAATTAAACATTTTCAGGAATTATCATTTAGAAACGACCCAATAACTTTTTCAGTAATACATAAATCTCGAGAGGTGGGCGAAGTACCCCACAGTCGTTCTCACGTAAGAGAAGCATTAATTCAACATAATTTTGCTCACGTAAAAGTAAGAAGTCCAAAAGAAGTATTCAGCTAAATGTAAACAAGTATTTGGTAAAAACAGGTCACTTAAGTACTAAGTAACTGATCATAAAGTCTGATTTGATATTATACAATGATGCAATCAGACACACAGAAATAAAGTTATGTACAAATTTTGGTAATCTAAAGACTAAAATGAAACAAATTACATTTTAAGCATGAGAAACAATTTTCTAAACTAATGTTTTATATATAAAACTGAGACAACAGGTAATCTAT
Organism: Phalloptychus januarius; assembly: GCA_902982915.1. Classification (NCBI taxonomy): domain Eukaryota; kingdom Metazoa; phylum Chordata; class Actinopteri; order Cyprinodontiformes; family Poeciliidae; genus Phalloptychus; species Phalloptychus januarius. The sequence continues at coordinate 6,642,208 of CADWAE010000362.1, forward strand.
AAGTATGTTAGAATAGGCTAAAATAAGTCTAGCGACAATGTATGGTGTTGATCTTATAGTCACTTGACCTAATATAAAAACTAGAATCTTTTCTGCAAAAAGTGCAGTCAGTTGCACATATCAGATTGTTTTTGAAACGAGGGAGCCATGCAAATAGAACATTAGAACAATGACACATGTGTACAAACAAGAAGTTATGTTTTAACATAAACTGTAGGTTTATGTCTGAATCTGGTGCTTTTTGTTTACATTTTTATTATTATTAGTGAAGCTATTTGCAGTGAGTAGAGTATTTAGAAATTTGACACAAATTAAATCATACTTTGCAATACTTAATTAAAAATAAAAGATACAAGTATTTCCCCTTCCCCCCAAAAAGTGTTTCTTTTAAATGTTACTGATCAGAGAGGGCCTGATCAGAGAGATCAGGCCCTCTCTGATCTATTGTATGTAGATGCTTCTATTATATGTAGATTGAGAAGCATGTAGATGCTTCTCAATCTATCCACTAGAAAGGCGGAGCTAAAGCTTAATTGACATGGATTTTGTCCAATCACCTCCTTGGGATTTGCAGGAACCGGAAGAAGTTAACTGTTTCTGTGTTGTGATGATTTCCAGAGTGGAGGAAAAGAAGACTTGACAATTGGATTTCTCAGTGTCAGTGTTTCTGTTGCACTTCGTATTTGACAAGTTAAAGGTAAGAAGGTTATTGATAATAGATATATTGTTTCTTGGTGTCTATTTTGGAATTTGAATGATGTCAAACAGAACATGCGGGTAGAAAGAATCCCCACGTAAAGTTAGCCTCTCTGACTTCTTAGCCGGTGGCTAGTTAGCTTCTGTGCTAACGCGAACAAAATCAGGCTAAATCCATGAATATTATTCTATATTGTTGTTTTTATTCAGTATTTATTGCATATTGGCATTGTTTTGGTTAATACGTCGTATCGCAAGGCACACATCCCCTTAAAAAACCCTGACAGCTGCTGAGTCATGAGCTATAGTAGCTAAGTTAGCTAACTATTGTTGCTGCCAAATTGAGAATGTCACTTTGAGAAACTAGCTGAAGTCAGACTGCTAACTATTTATTTGATAACTAAAGTTCTTGACTGAGCACATGAATTAAAACAGTAGCTGTGTGAAGGCTTTACATGCTGTAAAACAAGGTTGTTTCGAAATTAGAGCCCTAGTCCAGGGTCGTCAGAGAAGTTTTCATGTATTTCAATCTGACTTGGTTTCGTTTTCTCTTTTAGAAATTCATCAAAAAGTCTAAATCAGTCATTGGGAAAATCTAACAATGTTCAGCTTTGAGGGAGATTTCAAAACACGACCCAAGGTGTCATTGGGAGGAGCGAGTAAAAAGGTAAGGATCAGTTCAACGTGGAGACAGTTGCTCAAAAACAAAACACACTGTATTGTGCTGTTTGCAGGAAAAATAGACCAGTAATAAAACCCTAACTTTCTATTGTTTAACTTATCTTGCCTCAGGAAGAAAAAGCCTCTTTGTTGCACCGTACACAAGAAGAAAGACGGAAAAGAGAGGTAATCTTTTATGACATACATGAGAGAAGCAAACATTAAGATCTTTTTAATTCAGGACGTAGTGTGTTAGAAAAATAAATGTGTGGCAGTATTCCAACACTGATACTTATTTGGAAAAAAGTTTTGATGTTTTTCATTAAACAATCCACAACCTTTAGGCCCAGCTCACAATTTATGGTTTAAAAACAGATCTCAAAATGTGTAAGCCTGACATTTTAAAATCCTCTTTCAAATATTTGTCACCAGACAGTGCAGTTTGTCGCTACGGCAGAAACGTTCAACAATAAATTAAAAGTAACTCCTTATATTAATGCTTGTATTGTTTGATCTAGACTTTTAAAAACAGAAGTCACTCTGTTGAATTTTTCCAGAAAATTCCTGACAAATTTAATGTGTAATTGGTCCAGAGTGTGTTATATTGGCTGTTTGTAAGCCTGTTACACTGGACACTTTTTGTGACACTTCAAATTACATTTTAACTTTACATTTCTTCTGAATATTTTGTTTGACTCATTTAAACAGTTCATGTTGGTAACTTTTAACTTCTTAGCTAATAATGGATTCTCATATTTGTCTATTCTGTCACTTTATATTTGTTTAAGTAAATAGGTATAATAATACTAACGTTTCATATGCTGTATTATGGTTGTGTTATTTTTAAGCTTCCTTTCTTTGCTGCTTTAGGAAGAAAGAAAAAGACTGAAAAACGCAATCATCATTCAGTCCTACATCCGTGGCTACCAAGACCTAAAGCAACAGGTAGGTATCAACATATCAACAGATTTCTTTATTCAATTTAGGAACATATTACATTAATGTTGATTCCAATGGCTTTCTGCTGGAGAAGTTGTTGCAGATATGAATATTTCTTAGTGTTAGCAGGTCTTGTCCATTTTGAGCTGGGAGTGAGTTGCTGCCTGAAGTGTTACAATCTGATTCATGAGTGGTAATAAGAGCAAAACATGAGTTTAAGAGGTTGATTTCTCACCATGTATTGTTCAGTTGGTCTTTTTTTTCTGACCAGAAAACTGAGCTGAAAAAGCCATTTATCTGCAATCTGTTTCAAATCATTGATATACAGTAAAGACGTGCCCACAAATAACTTTTTCCTCACAGATCATACTAATTGATCTTCTGAGACCAAGGGGCCATGTCTGTATTCAGCTGCTGGTCAAAGGATTTAAGGGCACAGATTTTCTGTTTCTCCATTTAAAGGAACCTCTGATCGAGGTGATATATGTACATTGCTTTTGGGAGATCTTTAGACATATTTCCATTAGAAGAAGACTAAGGACAGAATCTGAACACCTGGTATTAAATATCACCTGGTTGATTTTGGAATGCCTTAGTGGGAAGAAGGAAAGGGGGGAAAATCTGGAGATCTTCTCTTTAAGTTTTTGTAGGACTAAATTTATTATTTCTCAAGTGACTCAAACTTTTATTGTTAGTTTTCATTTTTTAGATTTTTATAATGAATATGATTAACCATTTCTTTCTTTATGTTTAGGTTTACCAAACAAGTGTTTTCATTCAATTACTGTATTTGTTCCCTTCAGTATGCCATTCAGAGGGCCAAGTTTGATGAGTCTGTCAGTCAGTCACAGGCAGAGGGAACGCAGCATGTCATCGCTGCCACCGCTCTTTGCCTCCTATCGAGACGACTTATATTTTTCTACAGACAGAGTGTGGATGCACATAGATTGGTAAGAATGCAGTATTACCAGTCAGTGCTTTTTTTTTTTTTTGGTAAGGCTTTAGTTACCATGTTATGTTGAACATCTGCCTGTCTGTGTGTTTATAAAGATATGGTTATGCCAGAACCTGGTGAAACACAACAGTCAGTTTGTGAAGCTGTTAAACAGTCCCCAGAAGCAGACATGTGTATTTCAGATCAAAAGAATTCTGGGATTCTGCTGCAGGTAAGGTTCTGGACACATAAACACAGGATGCTGATTGATTGCCATGAAGAAGCGGAAACTTTTTATGGACTTACATACTTATTCTTTTTCTCCCAGACTCCTGCAAAACTGCCCAGATGACAGTTTAAATGTTGCTGTTCCCATGCGGATGTTAGAAATCTTTTCTTCAGAGAGAACTTATCTTCTTGTTATTCCAGATGCTAACAATGTAGCTTCATTACTTGAGCAGATTTTGCACTATATGGTACAAAAAGGTGAGCTTGTGATGCATTGAAATAAAATGTAGTTTTACATTTAAAACATTTAAAATGTTGTTACATTGACCTTAGTACTACTCTTTTTATAATAACTGAGACCATTCTAATTACTGAGACTTCAGTTTGAGTTTTTTTGATCTTTAGAAAAATTACACAATTTACTGCAGCACAATAAACATTTCCTAAACATCTAGTTTGTGTTAATTTGTAGTTAGTGCAGTTTTCATGAAACCTAATTTCTTCTAATTCTTTTTTGCTTTAAGGATGCTACAAGTCGCTGTATAGTCTTGTAAATCACAGGCTGCCCTCCAGTCTGGAGTACAGCGATGCTCCCTCTATTCCTCTGGCAAGCACACTGTTGGAGCACATCCTCAAACCTTTGCACTTTACTTACTCCTCCTGCACAACAGGCGCAAGGTACACAGAATTATATATATAGATTTTTATTTTGACAACCGTTTTAATTGTGTTTATGCTTTTTTCCTCATATTTGTTTACATGTCTGGTGGAAAAATATGTAAGAAGTGTGAAAGACATAACTCTAGCCAAGGGCAATTGGGAGACACTAGGGAGTTTTACTTGATGTGCTGAACTCAAAAACTGGGCATTGTTGGAAAAGAAACCCATGTTGAAAGTTGTTTGGATAAAGTTAAAACTATTTAGACTTAAGATTGTAGCAGTAAACCAACTAGCTCAGTTGGAAAGCAGATAAACGTAAACAAAGATATCTCAATATTTTTGTTGAGATATTGAACGTATTTAAAAACGTATCCATGTATGCAGCCCCACAGTATCAACAGAAAACAACAGGAGAAATAAGTTCAGGTTCCAGGCTTATTGCTTCTTCCTATCAAATAAAAGTTTTGTGTGTGCGCCCTTCCATCAGTCTTAAAGCAGTAATTACTTAAGAGACCCACTAACAATAAGTCATAAAAGTCTCCCTCAGCCAAATATCAGACTGTTGACACTCAGTTTAAGACATTTCTCATAACGACAGGAGAATTTCTTTTCTTTTATGAAGAAAGGCACCGCAGGATGGAGACAAACCTGTGTACACAGTGATTCCAATAGTTAATTATCTCTTCTTCGCCCCACCAGATGTTATTGACCAACTTACACAAAGCACTCCTATTTGGAGAGACAATATTGTTTGGTTAGAACACCAATGAAGCAGATTGTGTTGAAACAACCCCAATAACTAAAACCAGCTTGCTGCTGCTTTTCTGCACCGTATTCAAAGGGATTTTTGGCTGTTGTTTTGCAGGCAGTTTGTATTTGCGGCGTTTACCGAGGAGTTCATCTCTGCGCCGTTCACAGAGCAGATCTTTCACTTTTTTATCCCGGCGCTGTCGGACCGTCGTCTCTCGTTCCCGTTCGAGGCCTTCCTGAGCTCCCTGCAGGTCACCATCGACTCTTTCTCAGCAGCACAAAGCCAGGCGCCGTGGCTCTTCTACTTTGTCCTCTCTGCAGGAGAGAACTGCTTAGGTAGGTGACACAATTAAGTTTATCATTTCTCCTGTCATATTTCATTCTTTACGTTATTGAAGTATGCAAACTTAAAAAGAATAAACAATGTAGTAATGGTTGGTGTATGTTCGAAGGCTCACTGTCAGAGGAGGGACACCTGCTCTACCTTCGGGCTCTGCAGGCTCTGCTACCGCTGCTTCCCGTGTCGGAAAGCACCAGCCGGCCAGAAGTGAACAGTGATTCAGAGGATGATGATGATGGTGACATGCACCCTACACCCATGCAGGTACAACCAACACATAAGGACACATGTTATCTAGAAAAAGACGACAGCATTGAGAAAATAAAACATTTTTTAAAAATTTGTGTTTTGTACGGTCAGTTGGGACTCCTACAAAATAAATTCTGTTGATTTATTTTCTGTGATGTCATCAAACTTTTAAGCATATATATGTAACTTATGACTTGAATGAAGCTTTTATGAAGGACAGGAAACTAAAGTTTGTCCTCTGACCAGACCATTGCATTTCCATGTTTTTTATTGAGTGTCTATCACTTTATATCCCACAATGAATGAAATGCTTTAATGTTTGTAGTTATAATTTGGAAAAAATATGTTTATTCGGACATTGATTGTAGTTAAAGATGGGTTATGGTAACAAGTCTCTTTTTTTTCACACTTCTCTGTTAGGAGAACAGCCGCATTTCTGTGCAGCTGATAACGGAGGAATGCATCCACAAGCTGGACACAAAACAGCAGACTAATGCCCTGCTGAACCTGGTTTGGAGGGACTCGGCCAGCGAGGAGGTCTTCACCATGATGGCATCCATTTGTCACACGCTCATGGTGCAGCATCGACTAATGGTGCCAAAAGTCAGGTAGAAATACACAAAAAGTATGATGCAGCACTGTGTCTAGTGCTTATTACTGTATGTCTCTTCTTTTGTTGTTCTGATGGCTCTTTACTCAACTGTGATCTTGACTTTAGCGTTTTTGGCCAATTAAACCACATGCCTTTGATTTTAAAAAGCAGCCAGGGCATCGTCCTTCACTGCTGGCAGACACATCCGTCTGTCTCCTCCATTGTAAATTCGCAAAGTACTAAATGGACTTTCATAATGTAAACACAAACTTAATTTATGTTTTTTAATCCCTTTTAAATATGTGAAGCAGGCACTAAACCTTATTACAATAATTTCCCCAATCAGTCGTGGATTCCACTTGACTGAGAGGAAAACTGTTTTATGTGTTGCTGTTCTGCATTCAGCAATGTAGCTAATGGGGATTTTAGACAAGTAGCTATCATTGGTCCGCACCCACTGGCATTTACAACCGGCAGAGATGTCAAGGAAGCCGTCCGTTCTGGATGAGGGAAATTAGCTCTTTTCCTCGTTAATTACATTAGGGTTGGGATGAATGTCAGCGACGGCTCAGGATGGAAGATATTGGCTAACAGGAAGTCAGCTAGACCCACCTTCATGGACAGTAAACCCAGTGGAGTTAATCATTAGTGGAGTCATTACCTGTTAGTTGAATTGTTTCTCATGGGGAGAGTTGGTGATGAATAGATAAATATCACAGTGGTAATTTTAGTTTGCTGTATATTCAGCTAAAGAGTAGTAGTGGGGCTTAATGAAAAGTTTTAATTGAGTTAATTGCAGCGACTAATTAATTAATCACATTTTGATTGAAAACCATATATTGAGAAAATAAGCAACATTGTCAATTCAAAGACTCTTTTTTTTTGCTGCTAACTTACGTAAATAAAGTATGTATTGTTTTTAATTTATTACTTTGGTTATTCAACCATCAGATTGGTGCAGATTAGTATTAAACCCATTAAGCTTTTAAGTGTTTTAGGAATCCCTAATCATTCATGTAACTTCTTTGAAAATGTATTTTAGAAATATGAACTGTGACGCTGACATTAGCGTTGGAACATCTGCACTGATTATGTTGCTGTTGCAACATAATTAGCAGGAAGATGGTATTTTGGACTTGAATAGCTTTTGTAATAGGCCAACTCGGTTCAGCACAATTTGAACACAGTAGTCTTTTTCAGCATCCCATCAGATCATTTTTCGAAGCAAACATTAACCTCCAGTGGACCAAGACAAGTGACTTTGTCGTCCATTGCTGTTGTTTATGGATGCCACTTGTTTGTCAGATTTACGGGCATTCCAGAAACCCAGTACAAAGGTTTTGGCCAGAACTTTGTGATTAATTGTATTCAAAATTTTTAACGTCTTAGAAGCTATGTAACTAATTAATTTAAATTAATGTCTTAAAATCCAAGCCCTACTGTACTTTACACAATATCCATGCTTCTAGAAAATGGTAACCACAAACATCAGTATTTTATTGGGATTTTCTATCACACATTAACAAGTTGATGAAAGAGCTTCAGTGCTCTTTAGTTTTATTCCTCTAGATTAAACCCAGCAGAACCAGTTGCTTTTGGCAGCCACCTAATTTGTAATGAGAACCCACCTGTGTTTTAATTTACATCAGAAATCAAATCTAAATCTTGATTCTGAAACCACTTGATAGAAAGATGGACGAAGCTGAAAACGGGGCAATCATGGAAGAAATCCCAATCAAATCCGGCTCAAAGAATGCTCTGAAATGAAAGTGGTCCAGTTAAAGCACAGACTAAGAATATGTGGCAAGACTTCCAAGTCAATGTTCACATGGGCTCTCCATCCAGTCTGACTCCGTTTTAGCTTTCACATAGATGAATGCAAAAAAATACTTCTTTTAGGACACTCAACTTAGTTTTTTTTGCAGAGTTCTTGAGGATTTCTCTTTCAGTCCCTGTCCTCTTTTACAGCTTCCCTCTCTTCTCCACTTTTATCATAAATCCTGTCCTTCGTCTTCCATCATTATTGGATATCTGTAACAAAATAATTAGCTCACGGACGAAGATTAATCGCTGCAGGAGTGGACGGGATAGCTTTACAAGAGGCTAAGGGGAGCAAATTGCATCCCGCTCTTGATTTACTGCTCTTACAGCAAAAAAAGGAGAGGCTGGCTGCATGCAGTAGGCCCGGCACACTTCCTTTGTAATAAATATAGAAAATGTCTCATTAAATTTCTCTTTCTTTGCTGGTTTTAATTGGAGAACTGCTTTTTAACTTGCTCAATACGTTGATCTTCTGTTTGTCCTGTTGTAATTTATCTTTAATTGGTAAAGTTAGATATTTGGTGTAATTTTCCAGCATAACACCAATCTGCTAACTGGCTCCCTTTGATGGACGCAGTCCACATTTACTTCTAGGTGGTTGCTGTGATTTTTGTGTTGTGAAATAATGACGTTGATGATGAAGATTTAATTTGCATTGAGGCAGAAACTCGCTCCGGTTTCCTAGTCTCAGGTCTGACCTCAGCCTATCATTGGACACAGTTTTTCTTTTCATCGCAGCAAACTGAAATGATCCAGACATTATTTATCAAGACACTCGTCGCATGCACGTACATGCAACCCCCTTTTGATGCCTTGACTTTGTTTATTAGTGCTTCATTCCGTGATTGAAGTTGGGGAGGGGTTCGGTTTCCCCACGGCTGTAAATCAGCAGGTCAGCTGGCATTTAGTGCTTTGTTTCTCATTTCAATCAAACACCAGCCGGACTTGTTATGAGCCCCCAGCGCTGCTCTGTGCTTCTCTTCTGAGCCTTGTTGCACTGACAGATGGTCTGTGGTCGACACCAACCATTTTTCATGCCTTATTGAGGGTTCGCCTGACAGTCTGCCCCCTAATGTTCATTTCTAATTTAGGATTTCTGAATGAGCTTTGATATATTGAAACGGGAGGGTTGGAAATTTAAGGCTTATATTGAGGATTTGGATGTCTTCTCTTCCTCATTGTGTTAAAGGATAGCGTCTTTACAGCTGTCCCTCCTAGACAAGGGCCTATTATATTTAGGGCACTTTATTTAGCCTTTTAGCTTACTTACCATTCTATTGTCACCTTTACTTACCCTCGGTGTGAAAAACCGAGCAATTCCAGCGTGTACGCAAACAAATACTCTGGAACAAAGAACCCCTTCACACCTTCTTGCCTCAGCCTGCTGAGTCCAACAACAGGGAGGTTCCTTCTGTGTTTCTCAACTAATTCAACCTGAGTGTGGAAGCATGCTCGTCATCAGGGGTCACAGCAAGGACCAGCGTGCCCCTCCTCTTTCTCCTCCATCCTCCATTGTCCTGGTTCCCTGGCCATTAAGTTAAATGGGGGGGGGGGGGTACGCTCCAGCAGGAAGCCAGTGGGGCTGTTTATGACCTGAGCTGGGCACCCTCGCCAGCAACTAGTTTACTAATGGAAGGTGCCTCGCCTAAATAAAGCTTAATGGCTCATTTAATCTCCTTTTGGCCCCTCGCAACGCATAAAAGGAGGGAAAGGCCAAGAAGATTCTATAACTGAAATGTTTGGTCACAATCTTTTTTTTTTTTCTGTGTCCGCTGCTAAGCGAGGCAAAGTTAACAGTCTTAGCGCTGCAGACCGTTAGGCTGAGAGTAATTTTATTGTTTATTGCCCTGATTGTGTCATTTGAACTGCCTTTTAATGCATTTCTGTCTTAAATCTGGTTTATTATTAATTTGTTGTTTGTCTGCAGACTCCTGTACAGCTTAGCTTTCAATGCACGTTTCCTGAGGCATCTGTGGCACCTGATAACCTCCATGACAACTAAAATGATTACCGGGTAAGATGCTACGACTGTTTCTGCTCTCTTGTGAGCATGTAATGTAGGCAGTGCCATCATGCTTTTGCTTTTTCTGTCTTCCTCCTTAGCTCCATGGTGCCACTGCTCCAGCTGATCTCTCGGGGTTCCCCCATGTCATTTGAAGATTCAAACCGGATCATTCCCCTCTTTTACCTCTTCAGCTCTCTCTTCAGTCACTCTCTTATCTCTGTGCATGACAGCGAGTTCTTTGGACACGAAATGGAAGGTACTTAGACTTAGCGCAATATAAGTCTGTTAAGTTAGGTATTGCAGAAAATATAATGATATCAACTTCAGGTTAGTTTTCAAATATTTTTTTTATATGACAAACAAAGTCATATAAAGCGTTGCAAAAGTATTTATATTCCTAGAAACCAAGAACATATTTTATTAAATTTGATGTGATGGATCAAAGTAGTCCATCACAGAGATGCTTCAGCCCTCTTTACTCTGATACCCATAACTTAGGACCGCAACTAATTATTATTTTAGTGATTAATTATTCTGATGACTATTCAGATTAAAAAAAAGGGTTCATTCTGCAGATTTTTTCATCAAACCACTGAAGCGAACATTATTCAATAACAACAGAAGAAAATGGAAATAAACAAATAATAATATTTCTTTTCAAAAGAAGAAATACAATTGTCTTGCCTAAGAAAGAAAAAAAAATGTTATTGCCTCAAATGCAGTAGCATGGCATTCTGATAGTGAGCACTTGATTATTTGTTGCAATGGATGCATTTGTAGCTAAAACCACACTGCTAATGTCAACATGTGAAAAGTTACGTTTTTTCTACAGTCTTGCCTTCAATACTGCTCTGAGAGTTTTGTTCTTTCAGCAAATAACTTGTTCTAGAGTTTGTGTGCTAAAGTTAAAAGTCTTTTTTTCCCCCAGTAATCGTTTAATCTGGTCTCCTTCTGAGCAGGTCAGATGCAGTCCTCCATGATGCCCTTCACTCTGTCTGAGCTGGTGACTTTGTCCCGCTGCCTGAGAGACGCATGTCTGGGAATCATCAAGCTGGCCTACCCCGAGACTAAAGCAGAGCACAGGGAGGAGTACATGGCCGCCTTCCGCAGCGTGGGCGTCAAGACAAACACCGAGGTCCAGCGGCGCATCCAGGCCGAGCAGAAGCGCTGGGTGCAGCTCTTCAAGGTAAATAATATAGTTAACTCTCTGCTATGCTACAGCTGGTTCACCATAACAAGCCCTGTTATGAATGCTCAGGCTATTGAGCATAGCCACTGATAATACGGATAAACAAGACAGCATGTACATAAAGATGATTGACAGTGCTAAAACCTTCCTCCTGGCTCTGACTGGCTGCTTTTTCTAAAATTGCTTCAATGTGTGTTTGGGATTATTTTCCTGCTGGAACAAGAATACCAAGTTTCAGTCACTTGGTAGTCTCCCATTTTAATGGTCTGAACTTATATAATGCTTTTCCTGTCACACCAACCATTTACAGTGATTTGCACTACAGCCACATTCACACACACACATTTATACACCAGTTCTCAGATCAGTAGGCAACTAGGTGCTAAGTGTCTTGAGAAGGTGAACATGGAAATGTGACGGTATGAAACTGAACCTACAACCTGCTAATTTCAAGACCAGACCACTACTTTACCCACTGAGCCACAGATGGCCACTATAAATGCCTTAGTACGAAAGCATAACAACACCACGGCATAATGTTGCCAATACAGCCTGTTATGATCATGACCTAATACAGTGTTATGAAGTCTGAAAGTTACACTCCGATTGATAAGAATAGAATATTTAGGTCATCGTCTGACCAGATTTGGTTTTTCCACTGAATAATTCTGTCCAGACTTTTGATTATCAGCCTCTCATCCCATGGGGATATAAAATCCGTTCTGCTGCGAACAGCATCGGAGATGTTCCATCAGTTTCCAGTTAATGACAAAATTCAGCCTTCCTGGTTTGTGGGTTATTCCTGAACAACATACAGATATTCAAAATGAAAAATTCAATTGAATATTTTTCTTGTTTCCTTTAAGTTTCAAGGTGAATAAAAGTTCCCAATGGCCATAGATACAATTCAGGTGAAATGAAATGTGTATTATCCTGCTAGGTCATTAAACACACTACTTTCACAGTGTGAAATCTGTGTTGTTGTTGTCATTAAGTTGTTGTGTCGTCTGTATGTGCATTGATGCTGTAATTATTACCTGTTAGTGGAATTTGGCCAAATATGCCTGAGTGGGCAAAGACAACAAGCTCTGGTTGTTTACTGTGAGGAAATGAGGCTGAAAACAGGATTGACTTCAATCCTCTCATTCAAGACCTTCTTTCATTTTTCTTTCTTCTGTTTATTCAAGGAAACAGGCCTTAAGTCACTTTTGTTCTTGGCTGTTAGAAGTGAACACAAGCATTAAGAAGGAGGTGGCAAATACTCCAAAAGCACGTCGAGGGAGTTTTCATAAAAGATCAGTTCAAAGGCCTCTTGTCAGCTAAAACGACCCATTAAAGAAGTGAGGAGCAAGGAAAATGCATTTTCCAAATTGAACAGTGGAATTTACAGTTGGTTTAACGCCGCTGACCCCTAACACATTAATGTTTGGTTCATGTCATCAGCCGTCCCTCTCCATCTTTTATCACCCCCATTGTCGAGCTATCTATTTAATTGAAAGAAGTTAATTGAATGAAAATGATCAACTAAGCTTGTATTAATATTGCTAATGGAACTTTCTTCTTGGCCATGTTTGGAGAGCGATGTCACAAAGGAGTTTGGGAAAGGCCCATTAAGGTTTGCACTTAACCCGATAGGCTAATTAAGGAATGCTTATTCATTCCCAGAGTCAGGGGGTGGGTCTGCTCCGAGCCCATCTCCACGCACCTTTTACAGCATTTTGCACTCGCCATTATTGCGGACTCTGGTTGCCTCCTGGTGATTGGCCGGGATTGATTGTCGCTCTATGAAAATGGCACGCCTTAGGAAGGAGGGTTTCGATTGAGCTAATCCAGCTGGGGTATTATGTGGAAATGGACCGGCTTTGAGTGTTATTGCATCAATGACATACGTGACATTATTCAAATGCGTCTGAATATGTTTTTCGCAAGAGCAACAAGGAAGCCTATTATAATTAAATGAGAAAGTCTTGTTTTTTTTGTTATAGCTCTTAGAACTTGATCTTCGCTTGGGTCCACTATATAACGGTATTAAAACCTTTTTCAGATTTTTTTTTAAAGTGGCAGTAAAATTTATAGAAACTCCTGATACCAACCATCAACATTACATCAAAGCGAGCTAACTTCTTTTTAACGTCCCGTTAGACAGCCACTCTTGTACTCAAAGCACATTGAGCTGTAAAGCCTTGGCGTTTCTGTCCGATGGCTGATGTCAGCAAACCTCGCTGGTAATTAACAAGGCTGGACATTGAGGGACGGCACAGGTCGTTTTTCTTTTATACTCCTCATAAATGGTGCACTAATGGCTGAATTCTCAAATTGCTTTTTTCCCCCTTTAAGATGAAGCACTTCCTCCTGTTCAAGAGACATTTAAAAAATAAAGGCTTCACTGGACACTTTGTTTTCAACCATTATGAATATTTTTGTTTTAGTGAAAGATGCTAATGTGATTTCCTTTTTTTTTTCGATCTACAACACAGGTCATCACTAACTTGGTGAAAATGCTGAAAGCTCGCGACATCAGACGACCTTTCTGTCCGGTGGGTCACTGGCTGTCTGAGGAGGTCAACATCCGGGCCGATAAGGTGCTCCATCTGCATCATAACACTTTAACTTTAGCTCTCATTTTTGTCTCTGATATCTTTTAGATTAACAAATAAAAAAAATCACAGAGTGTATTTAAAGAGTTGCAGGTTAAGTACTAAAAATATAATTTGTTAAAATTGTCGGTATGGTTTAGGTGCTTTTATAAGTGTCCACATAGTCTACCTGAGAGAAACTGAACAGAGTATGGATAAACAGTTTACCACACTGTTCTATTATAATTTCACTCAAATTTTGGGAAAAGAAACCAAAATTTTTTGTCTAGGGAAGTTTTGAAACTGAAAATGTTGAAAAAAACCTGAAATCTTTGTAACCTTAAGTCAACTATGGTTCTTCATCTTAAAGACAAAGTTATCTTCATCTTCTTTTCTGTGTAGGTCACACAACTTTATGTCCCATCAGCAAGACATGTGTGGAGAACACGAAGGATGGGGCGCATTGGACCTCTTCAGTCTACACTTGATGGTAATATAGGCTACAGTCAAGCTTTTTAATTTGATGTAAATGTACAAGATAGATTATTTTCCACAAAAAACTGCAGGTGTTCCTTCTAATTAGAGTTCAGAACTCAAACTACTTTGTGTCTCGATTTGTTCAAAGCTCATGTGTTACAATTGTGTTGTCAACCTTTCAACAACATCATTCGAATCATTAAGTATTTCATTTAAGCAGATTGTAATTATGTGATGTTAGGGTCATCTCCCCTGCCCACGAAATCAGTAATTTCTTCCTAAAATCACCGCCTCTATGTTTGCCAACACAAATTAAGCTTTTCCTCTCATTTAGCCACACTCAGATGGAAACACAGATACACGCAGGGCTCATTAGGCTCACTTTTAACTACAGCGCCTTTCTCTGACATATAGTGTGAAAACAGGTAGATAACAATGTGTGTATGATCTCCCTAATGCCACTCAGAGCCTGCATGAGATAAAATCAATTAGTGTGAAAGTACCTGATGAACTCAGCCACATCTGGTGCATGTGTTTGTCTGGCCTTTTCTCATTTCCTTAAATGGACAGGCCCAGCGCTGATAAATGAGGTACATATTGACCAGTCGGAGGCCATATTTCTCCTCAAAGATGGAAACCTGATGGGAGAATGCAGATCAGGTTGACTAATTGGGCAGAATAATTGAGCTGCATTTGAACGACCAGGGTAAAGAGCAGTTTAGCAATTGGGGCTGTTTTTCCCCTCCTTTGAACCTTTGAATTTAAGCAAACATTAACTTAGATGGGTTTACAAGATAAAAAAAAACAGATAGGTGTAATCTTCATTTAGCTCATGCACACAGTTGCAGAAAACACATAAAACAAGAAATTTAGTTGGATCGTTGACTGTCTTTCTAGACCTAAAGTTCTTTGTGTTATGAATACTTTTAAGTTCACCTGTAAGTATCTTGACATATTTATAAAAAAAAGGCTGAAAAGCTATTTTCTACATGGAGTCTTGATAAACAAGATGTGCCTGTGTTTATTTCTGCAGTTGGTTTTGAGCCTCCGCAGCTCTCTGTGTCTGAAGAGAGACACCTGGCCATCCTCACAGAGTTGCCTTTTGTTGTTCCATTTGAGGAGCGAGTCAAGGTATCCCACCGCTACATGAAACTGCAACACAAACCTTAGAGTTGAATTATAGTCAAACATTTGAATCTATTGTTTTTGGTTTCACTGATATGAATTTACTTCTTTAAAGGGTTTCTGGAATATCTTAGAAAGCCCAGAGTTTCAGTAATAGCTCTCTTGTTATATTTGCGGTGTCCATCATTTCCATTGACATAAGGAACTGACCCTCAATCAGACAAAAATAAGGTCTTCACTCCAAACTGATACCATGTTTAGGCACTTATTCTAATGTCCTTGCTATGATACTGAAGTAGAAGTGTGTTAAAATCACTCCAAAGTAGTGATTTTTTTGTAGTTATTTCTTAAACTGGTTGTGCCAATCAGCTGTAGCTTGTACCAAAGTTGAATAACTAGGTGTGAAGTTAAATAAACATCTCAAGTATTCCTTTTTTCTATTATTTTGTGATGTATAAATTAAAATTTAAAAAATTTAAAAAAAATTTGTTGCTAATATAAACCTCTTCACCTACCAATATATGATCATAGATAAAACTGTATTTAGTTTGCATTCATCTCAGCTGAAATTACTTGTTACAAACTCCTTCACTAGATGTACATCCTCTCTCCAGATTTTCCAGAGGTTGATCTCTGTGGACAAACGTGATGTGCAGGGGGATGGGCCGTTCCCCGACGGCATCAACGTCACCATCAGACGCAACTACATCTACGAAGACGCCTATGATAAACTCTCCCCAGAAAATGGTGAGACGAGCATCGCTGGCATTTCAGTAAAAGCACTGCCATGTGATTGTGTGTGTTATAAGTTGCGTTGGACTTAAGAAGTCCTTGCACACGTCTGGAAAACCGCTCTGTAGCCACTCCATAATTTTTTCCATTTATACCGTGATGACGAACGCCGTGAGACTGAGATGGTTTACTAGATGCCCAGGCTGCCACTGAAACTCTTGTTAAGCTACATAAAACCCCGATATTGAGGACAAGGGTTAGAGTTTGCATAGAAGATGAAGGTTACCTCCATCCTCAAGCAGCATATTGAATTTCAGTAAAGCATAATTGTGATTCTGATTATTATAATGGATCACATAAAAGCCGAATCAATTATTTTAAGTCACCTCTTTTGTGTTTGAGTTTGAAAGGGTACTTGGATGATGGGGGCACTCTGATTAAAAAGAGTAGTAGGCGACCTGGGTTGAAGACATGATCTATATCATTTGTGTGTCTATAAGTTAAAGCTGCTTTGATTTATTGCTCTACATTTATTATTCTGGAAGACAACCTCACATAGAATTGATCTGAATATTCTGTAGGTCAGGATGAGCAAGTCTTGTAAACAATGTTTGTTAAAGTAAAAGTCTTTTCTTTTGTTGTTTTCAAAGTATTCACTGTGCCTTGGAAAAGTCTTAAACTTTATCCTTCAACCAAATATGCATCCCGGTTGACATGGAGATCTTGAGGTGTGCGATCACTCACATTGTTTTGCATATAATCCAAAAGGTTTTCAGGATTTTATTTGGGTGAAAAATTTGTGAACAAAGTATAATTTTCTTCTACCTCACAGTTTGTGCTCCCTGTTATGTTTGGGTCTCTTCATTGATATTGCAATAAAAAGCAGTAAGGTTTGTAAGAGGAATGGAAACATTCTAGGAATAAAAGCAATTTAAATGACAAAAAATACAATTTCATCATTTAAATTGTGTGCTTTTGAAAAGTTATTTAACTTGGCACACAATAAAACTATACAAGCAGCAGCTTTAAAATTAATTGCTTTTTCCTGACCCTGAGGTCTATTTAGAAGAAAAATAACTATAATAAGCTAGGAAGGTAAATAGCCTCATTTCTAATGTCCCTTCTAGAAATTGCTCTTAAAGATATGAAAGAGTAAATGAAGTACAAAATATGTTTTAAAAGGCTGATGGTCATAAATTAGTTTAAGAAATTTTTCTTTTTCTGTTATGATTTTTTTCTTTTGCCTTGTTACTCAATCAGAACCGGACCTTAAGAAGAGGATTCGAGTCCACCTTCTCAATGCTCATGGTCTGGATGAGGCAGGCATCGACGGAGGTGGCATCTTTCGCGAGTTCCTCAACGAGCTTCTCAAATCGGGCTTCAATCCCAACCAGGGCTTTTTCAAAACCACCAACGAGGGTTTGTTGTATCCGAATCCCGCTGCAGAGATGCTGGTGGGCGACTCCTTCACGAGACACTACTACTTCCTGGGCAGGATCCTCGGAAAGGTGAGTGTGTCAAATTAAAGGTGGTCGGATAGAAACTCAAAAATCTGACCAGTGAATGCAGTTGGCCACTATCAGGAAAAGTTAACTACAACACTTTTCAGTGTGGATATTATTACTGAGGAAAGTCGGATCAAAGTTAGCCAGTTTGGTATAAGTGGGAGAATGTATACTTAAGCTAGAAGAAAGACAGTGCTATAAGAAACTATTTAAAAGGAAAACGTGGTGCAAAAGAGAGCAAGACTATGATACTAAGGCTAAAAAAAAGCTGCTCTGTTTTATCCTACGAGCTCTAACATGGATTTGGAAATATTTACAACGTTTTTGAATTCCCTGGTAGCTGCTGTCAGATAGACCTGACAAAATTATGATCAGTGGATCTCTTCATTAGATGTGACAGTGTAAAGATCATACAATATCTTTAAAATTAGAATATTTGTTCCAAAAGCTTACATTTCTTAAATTCTCAAATAAAATAAGGTTTAGTGGTTAAAGCTGGAATTTAACTTTGCAGTAAGATGTTTCCCTGCTCCTTTACTTCTGTGATGCAGCTGTTTATTAGAGCCTAATGTTTTTAAATCATCCCTAATGCAAGTGGTGATGATTGTTTATCAAGTTGCCTTCCTCATGAGGGAGCCATCATCTCAACACGAAGAGGAATTACCTCATGACAAGCAGTCGCCTCTCAATTAGGGCTTCCATTAGCGGATGATTCCTACCTCTTGTTTGTGTAGAGACTGCATTTGGCCAGCATTAAATCAACAGCCTCACAAAGACAGGACATAAATAAGCGTTCAAAGCATGTGGTAATAGCATTTTGATCTGTTTTACAGTCAGGAACATCCAGGGCTATTCTCTCTTAAACAGTCTCGGATGGTGTGGTCCACTTACCGGAGCGTCGTAACTCCTGCTCCACCTCTTCTTGTTTCCTTTTCTTCACTGTGTTCTGTTCAAGTGAGAAGCAATCAATCTGCTCCTACAGTTCCTGCATCTATCGCGCTGTGCTCTCTGTAGCTAATGGTCCAGGCAATTAGGCTGAGGGAAATTAATTTGAATTTGACTTTCAATTAACCCTACCTTTAAGTTCCTCTTTCTCCATAAAAATGGACGTTTGAGTGGCCATTTGAGAGGCGTATTGATATTTGTTTAGTGCCCGTTATTGCCTGGATAAAAGGCGAGCAGTTTATATGGATTGGAATTGCATCACCGCTGCCGCAGCGCGCGTGGTGCACATTGCAGCTCAAAGGACACAGGAGATTAATATTCTTAATTAATGTCCGAGGCGTGCCATTGTTGTGGAGGTGATGTATTACAGGCGGGAGTGGCTTGTCTGGGGGTACTCACTGAAATGGGATTGAGCATCAGAATAGAGGCCGGCCATCATCCCTCTTCCTCACTTGTCCACCCCGCTGACAAGCTGAAAGATTTAAGCTACACATATTGAAAACATGCAGAGGGTTGCTTTGCATTTCTGGCTTTGCCCTAAAGATCAGAGCTCCCCTGTCTCTTTTCCACATGCGGCCGGTACGAGCCGTGAGAGATTCTCCCCGTCTCATTACCGCCAAACCTCCGCCCTCATCAGCGGCACTTCTTCTCACTTCGTAATCGCTCTGATTCTCCCTGAGCTCGGCATCCTCTCTGCAGACGCGTGAAAGCGTTGCTGCTCTGATTGATAAAGATGCGTGTGAAAGGCATTATAATTTTATTGATTCATAATGCTGTAAATTAAGGAATTTATTTGGCAGCTAACAGAACGCACCTGCAATGCCGCTGGCATTTATTCCACCTGATGGTGCCGCGATCTGCTTTAATTGCGTTGCCACTGCACTCACTTATATTAAAAGGCTCCGGGCCATAATAATTAATTCTTTCCAACCCAAGTCATTTTGGCACAATTTCTGGCAATAAACACTCATAAATAAGGCTGGTGGCATTGAAAAAATAAGGCTACAAGTTTTCTCCATATACTTATTGCTGCCTCTTCCCGGCACAAGTGTTATTGATAGGTTTCAAGGGGCCACGCAGCGCATATGGTCTGAAATTAGTGCCGGCCACGAGAGTAACACTAAGTGGATTATTTTGCATAAAAAATAGACAATGTTTGAAGTTGCGCAGTTAACCTGTGTTTAGAAAATAGCTGTGATTTATGCATTTGTGTGTGTTTAAGATGCATGCATTATGGAAATCCTCTAGATTTATAATCCATTTAGCTGATGCGGTCAGGGTTTTCAGCGCTATCATTTATAAGGACCTGTATATTTTAATGTCTCCAATAGGCTCTTTTTCTACTATTCCAGTACATTAGCTTAGGAGTTTTATGAGTCACCTGCCCGGTTGCACTCCTTAATTGCATTTAGGGTCAAGGTGAGAACCGACATTTATAAAGTTTGAATCGAGGGAAGCAGAAGCCGAATATGCGTGTTGAAGATTGATTTGACTTTGTTTGATCTCAAACGCTGTGATCGGTTTAGCTTGACTGATCTAAACCTTTGGTGTTCAACAGGAAGTTACATGTTTGAATATTTACTAATTGGACGGTGCTTGACACAAACTATTGTCCTTTTGGTTCAACTGATGCACAACTATTTATACCATCTGGGCATTTTTATATTCTGTCACTTAACGTCAGATTTCAGGGTGTTTTATGCAAAAGTATCAACTCAAAATAGTGCACTATTGAGAAGTAGAAACATTATTAATGGTCATCAATTCTTTTTATTTTGATGCACCTAAATAAAATCCAGTGCCTTTAGGAGTAAAAGTGAAAAGTCTTCAGAGGTTGGAGACTTACACTACAAAGGTGTTTCTACAGAACTCAGAGAGGTTGAATTCATTTACACACCACACTTTCCAGATGATTATTTTAAGATGCATGAAAACCATGCACAGTCTTGCACTGCTTTATGTTGACCCATCACTTAAAAACATTACATTGAAGAATTAACATGACAAAATAAGAGAAACTTTGACGGCCTCATTACTGACGTCGGTATTTCTTCTCAGGCACTCTACGAGAACATGCTGGTAGAATTGCCCTTTGCCAGTTTCTTCCTGTCCAAACTACTGGGAACCAGTGCAGACGTGGACATCCACCACCTTGCCTCTTTAGACCCTGAGATGTATCGCAACCTTCTGTTCCTCAAGAGCTACGAGGGCGATGTGGAAGAGCTGGGCCTCAACTTCACTGTGGTCAACAACGACCTGGGAGAAGCTCAGGTAATTCGACCGACCGAAAAGGACAAACGGCTCTTGTGTGTTTATTTTTCGGCTCTGTTTCTTTCTCCTGTTTGGTTTCTCTTTGTGGCGTTAATAATTCATTTCCCGCCTGATGCACCACTTCTCAGCCCTGACAGAGATAAAGCACGTCACCGCTGTCGCTCCAAGCCTTGCTGCAGTGCAGAGGACGCAGCAGCTCTGTTGACCGTTCCGGCCTGCCTTTCGCTCCACAAATTATCTCACAACACGCATGACAGAAGCAGCCAACAGCTCTTAAGCATGTCTCCTTCTCTCTCAGACCCGATCTCTACATTGAGCCCCTGTTTGCTCAGGACCTTAACGTGTCTTATTAGCTCTTCTCAAACAACACCTGAAACAGCAGAGTTACAATGTGGCCCTTCTGGTCACCAAATAGAGCGCAATAGAGGGAAAACAATTTGTGGAAGATTAGGCACACCTGGGAGCAGTCTGCCCTGCATTTGCCCTTGTGAGATAGCCAAAGCAAGCAAGATAACAGCAGTAATTCTCTTACATTAGCACATAATCAGAATCTGGTGGGTGGGAGAAAAGGCAGAAAATGGATTCCTGAAAGGTGGAATTTGCAGCACTACGGGAATGAACAGATTAGATGGACCCCATTACATTAAATGCCAGTGTGTTCTCAGCATTGCTGCACAGAAGCTTAGTGTTTTTTGTTGATAGTGATTCCTGAGGGTCCTGATTAGTGCTTTATGTAGGTTTGATGAACAAATATCTTTTAAAGCATTTTTCAACCGGAGCTTGTCAACAATGTGTAGCAGATGTGCTGGGTTTGAATTTATGGAGATTTATCTGTAACTCTGGGTGTTAGTTTGTTTACCACCCATCATCATATCAGTGTTGTTCTTTTCTTTTTCCTTTCCTGTTTCCTGTTTTTTTTGTCTTTTGATTTTCTTCAGGTTCAGTATTTACATTCTGGGCACTGTAGAAATATCTTTTGTAGAATTG
Organism: Phalloptychus januarius; assembly: GCA_902982915.1. Taxonomy (NCBI): domain Eukaryota; kingdom Metazoa; phylum Chordata; class Actinopteri; order Cyprinodontiformes; family Poeciliidae; genus Phalloptychus; species Phalloptychus januarius. Next base: position 6,663,889 of record CADWAE010000362.1, read on the forward strand.
TTGTATTTTTACTTTACAGATGGACTAAAAAGAACTGAGAACTGTGGAAAACTATGCATGGAAGTTCAAAATAAATGTGCAGAAACCCTGGTGATGACTGTAGCTCTGTAAATGCCTCGTTTGTGTCTGTTCCAGGTGGTTGAATTGAAGCCAGGAGGAAAAGATATCCCGGTGACAACAGCAAACCGGATAGCTTACATCCATTTAGTGGCTGACTACAGGCTCAACAAACAGATCAGGCCTCATTGCCTGGCCTTCAGGCAGGGTCTGGCCAATGTGGTCAACCTTGAATGGCTGCGTATGTTTGATCAGCAGGAAATCCAGGTACTGAATTACTGAACCAAACAAAGATTTTATTTTTTTTTAATAGCATACAGCTAAAAAAACATGTTTCTTGCCTCATCCTGACAGGTGCTGATCTCTGGGGCTCATGTTCCGATTAGTCTCGATGATCTGAAAAACTTCACAAACTACTCTGGTAGGTTCTTATTAGGGCTGCACAATATTAGGAAAACTTACAAAATGCAGTAATGCAGGTGAATGTTTCCAAAACGATAGGAGTTTAGCTGCGTAAGCAATCCCATAGGTGTTACATAGGAAGAGCTCAAGTGTTAGCTTCATTTTAAAAGCTTTTTTGAACCCCTGTTTGAAGCTTAGATATTTATTTCTTTTTTAGGAAAATACATATTTAAAAACTCTTTGGCAGCTGAGCTAACAAAGAGGTTTAAATTAAGCCCGTCTGTTTAATTTTGTTGCATTATTAGATTAGTGTGGATAAACCACATGTGTTTTGCAAGTAAAACTGAAGACATTAGTTAAAAAATAGTCTCAAACTTAAGATCATTTATTTCTTATTTCAAAAATAAGCTCCACAATACTGTAGGAACCTTTTAGCTAATGCTCAGATATATTTTTCAAAATATACATTTTGACTTTACATGTCTTTATTATTGTAAAATTAGATTCCGAACTCCTAATGGACTTTAAGGCCAAAAGCTGATGTAATCTTATGTGTTACATCTGTACAGTTTTCATGAATCTAAGCTGATTCTCTTTAAATAGGCTTTGATTATGGACAACATGAGGTAGTAATATGGTTCCTGATCAATAATCTCTTTTAGGTGGATACTCTGCTAACCACCCTGTTATTCAGATCTTCTGGGAAGTGGTCGAAGGATTTACAGATGAAGAAAAGCGCAAACTGTTAAAGTTTGTCACAAGCTGCTCCAGACCTCCGCTGCTAGGCTTTAAGGTGAGCAATCTTCCAGACACAGACTTCCTCTTTCACTTCCTGTATGTTTTCATCCCAACGTTTACTCCTACTTGAAGCAAGTTTCCAACCCAGACAGAAGTTCAGTTAATGTGCCTTTATGAAAATACCCAGACTGATAAGAACCTTAATAATGATAATTTTCCTATTAGTTGTGCTTAGAGAAGGTCTCTGCGGTGAACTCTTATCACCACGTTCGCTATTGTGTTATAGTTCGTGACCTTCCTCTGTGGAAGAAGTCTGTCTGCAGCTCTGTGTGTGTCTGGAGACCTTGGCTGGACAAATACTGTCATTCTGAAGTTGGTAGATGGTTAAACTCTTCACCTTTTTTCCGATTGGGTCACGTGGCAGAAAGCAGCAATAGCTGCGGAGATAAATTGCCTCGAAACTACGTCTGTCTGCTTCTGAATATCATTCTAAAAGTCTTGAATCATTACAGCAAATTATATCTAAAACGATGTCCTAATTGGAAGCCATTCAGGTTTTTCATTGACCTGATTTATGGGACACTTAGAAAGGTACAGTGAAATGCTAGAAAGTGTTGGTCAGGGCTATTAAAGAGTTTTTATGCCACACTTTGTCCCACTAGGAGCTGCTATTCTATAGTGCCTTGCATAAGTATTCATACCGCTTGAATTTTTTTCACTTTTCTTTCATTACAGCCAACTTTAATATGTGTCATTAGGAATTTATATCATAGAACGACACACAGTGCTGCATAATTGCAAGGAAGGAAAGTAATACATCATTAAAAAAATGTTTATGCACATAAAAAAAATAAAATGTATGCGCATTTTGAAGTGTCACATTGATGGAAATGACAAAATTTGAAATAATTTTGTTTGTTTAGCAAAAAATAGCAGTTTTACTCTTGAGGTGGTTTTTGGCTTTTCCAAAAACGCATCAGTTTTCTAAAGGGGAGATGGAAACACGCTAAGTCCAAAACTCCATCTCACATGTGAGAACGTCCTAATTTTCATTTTCTTTTTTGTGACATTTTTAAAAATTTTGCTCAAAATTCACGTGACAGTCGGATGGAAACATAGCTTCTGTTTGTCACAAAAGCTTAAAAAAATGTAATTTAGCGGTGTGAATACTTTTGCAAAGCACTGTAATGCACTTGTACTTCATAAATTAGAATATTATTGAAAGTTCATTCATTAGAGTAACTCAATTCACTAAGTGAAACACACAGATTAATTACACACTGTTTTCAAACCTTTATTTCTGTTAATTGTGGGGATTTTCTGTACATATTTAATAAAAACACATTATTTAAAGTTACAGTACTATATCAGGCCAATAAACAACATTTTCAAGACAGAAATATGGGCTAAATAAAAAGCATGTTTAAATTTTATTTTTAAAAGCTACTTCTAATCTGACAAATTAGCCTCATGGAAATGCTTCTTCTAATCTATTAAATATGACTGTGATTAAGTTTTGTTCTCACTGCCATTAGTCAAGAAAATATTTGTGTTGCTTTAAACTTGGGAGTGACAACACTAAACTTTAAATCCTTCAAGCTTTAAATGATCCCCTCCCTTCTCATTTACTAAGTTTGACTTTGGCCAGCATTCAGATACACTGCCCCTCCCACACAGATGCCTCACTTGAGAGTTAAAGGGTGGTAATTTGTGGGGGGGGTGACCCCTGACCTGGCCCTCAGCTCAAGCCAGCAAAGCCTTAATTAGCTGTCGTGAAAACTGCCCAGGATTCATTAGAGGAGAAATAGCTCTGTCACGAGAAGCCATTTAAAAAAGATGATGGAAGCTGTCTTTTTTTTTTTTCCTCTCCTCAAAATGATAGTTGTGGTAATGATACTTTTTCAATAGGCAATGATAGTTTAATACGGTAATTGTCAGAAAAATGGGGTCATTTCGGCAAAGCCCCTGAAGGGCCATTTAATTGGGTAAGTATAGCCGGTGGAACATATAGTCTAACGTTAAATATCGTGATGGAATCAGGGCGGAGTAGTTTGTTCGTGATGGAAACCGTCAGTGTCACAGTTTACAGATGAAGTGGCCTCATCAGTTGCGAGGTTTGATTTGAAAAAAATGCCAGATGGACAACATGAAACGACCATCCTTTCAGCGTCTCAGCCAAGGGTCGACCCGTGAGCCCGTCTCCCCCCTCAATATCTTTCAAAGCACTAAGCTGATTCCCTAAATTTATACTTTGGCTTTATTCGTTTGGCTCTTTACACATTTAATCCCTTGTGGAATTTGACATTTATTGCTTAATCGGGATGGGTTTGGAAATTGGGATCATTACCGACACGTGTTGATTCATTCTCCGTCTGGCTCTGAAGACGTTCATCCACCTCGCGCAGCTAATTAACACCAGCCATCACTGGGATCAAATAGACCGTTAGGAAGATATACACAATCAGACCATGTGCAATAAATACTTAATCAAACCTAAATGGGCTTTAATATTTTTTATTAGTTGTGGGCTGTTTACTCACTAACTTCAGGATGTTGGCAAGAATTGCATTTTACTTAGAAGCACCAAGAAACTGGCTGGTGAGTGGAATTGGCCAAATTCCAGCTAGATAAGCCCTGATGGGTGACTAGCCAGAAGAAAATGTAAAAATCAGTGAATGGACTATAACGAAATGCAACTCAAATATGCTGTTATAGAAAAAAATCTATTTTTTTTATTGTATTAGAAACATCCAGAGATACTTCATCTGCCCTCAAATAGATATAATCAGTGATTTTCTTTTTTTTTGCCTACAGGAACTTTATCCAGCCTTCTGCATTCACAACGGTGGAAATGACCTGGAGCGCCTCCCTACAGCCAGCACCTGCATGAACCTGCTCAAGCTCCCTGAGTTCTGCGACCAACACCTGATGAGGAGCAAGCTGCTATATGCCATTGAGTCGAGCGCCGGGTTCGAGCTCAGCTGAGCCGGGACAAAAAGTTTGTCCATTTCAGACCCGACGCCACTGAAGTGGCTTTAGAGTAAAAGACTCTAAGTAGAAGAGAGAAGGCAAAAAAAATGCACTGATTGATTATTGTGTTTCTGTCAGTGTGTGTGAGTGCCAAGTAAAAGGAAAAAGAAAAGGGTGAGACTTAGAAGGATGTTGTCTTTTAAACCCTTGTTTTTAGGACATTTTTAAATCATTTTTGAGAACCATACAGACGATCAGTGTTGCATCTGACATTTAAATGCAGATGACCGTAAACAAGAGTAATGGCAACTCACTGTGTCATTTAATGACGTGAACTATGATTTTTCCACCAAAGAGAAAGTGGTGTTGTATTAAAAAGGCAATATGGCAACTTGTGGTGCACCAAGGGCTGCAGAGAGGGAACATCTTTGCCTAAAGGTAACAAAGTGTTTTCGTTAGAGGTCGTTGAAATTCCAATTTTTGTCATTTCTAAGTATCGGTGCCTTGCAATAGTATTGATACCCCCCAAACTTTTTCCATTTTATTAAAACTGTTATGCATTTTATGCAAGCAGTAGGTAAGGAACAATTAAGTGGAAGGATAAGAATGTAAGAAGAATTTAAATCTAAAAAAAAATGATACATGCATTTGTATTCAGTTCTCCTACTCCACCAGTTGTTTGTCTTTGTTTTTTTTACAAAATAGCTCAAGTTCTGTCTGGTTGTATTGAGTGTCTGTGAAGATCAGTTTTTCCACAGATTCTCAATTATCTTTAGGTCTGGACTTTGACTAGGCCACTCTAAACCATGAATATGATTTGTTCTGACTTTCTGCTGTATCTCTGCCTATATAGGGTTTTTGTTCTGCTGATAAATTAACCAAATCTTCTTTCAGCTTCTGTTTTTCCTCCAGGACTTCCCTGCATCTAGCCCCATTAATCATTGCATAAACTTTGATCAGCTCTCCAGTCTGGTAAAACATGCCGTAGCACATAGCTCCCACCATGTTTTGCTGTGGGGATGTAGTGTTCAGGATAACGCGTAGTTAATTTTTTCTGAAAAGGAAAAATGTCATGTCTCATCTGATTTGAGCAACTTCTTTGACATGTTTGCCTACATGCCCTACATTCCCACAAGCCCTTTAAGGTCTTTGGAAAAATGAGTTAAAATGGGACTTCTTGTGACTTTTTTTTTCTTCCGTAAAGGCTGAGTTTGCAGATGATATACCTAATAGTTGCTCTATTGGATCTCTGCAGCTCCCCCAGAGTTACCAGTGCTCCATTACTACTACTCAGATTTTTTGTGGCCTTTCTTTCGCCACAGTTTCATCCCTGTGCTATTAATCAACTAGTCTTTACGAGGCTGTTTGATCGTTGTCATCCAACAAACCTCCGAGCTATTTTAAGGATTTTACTGGTGAAAAGACTTGAAAACAATGCATGTATCAGGTATTTTCCGTTTCTCTGTCACAGAAAACCCAATGAACGACATACAGGTTTAAGGTTGTAACATGGTAAAATATGGAAAAGATGAAGGGCTATGCAAATGTTTGCAAGGCACTGTAACCTGTGTTATGTTTTCTGTCTAAAAACCATTCTCCACACAGTATCTGAAATCTCGAGAAGACTAGTCTTGCTGGGATAAATTAGAGGAAAGCATTATATGATTACGGCTTTGTGAATATGTATATGTTTTAAACCGCTCTTGTATGAGTCATGTATTTGTTATTTGTACAGGTTTGTTTCCGTTCCAACATGTACCCGCTTAGGTGAACAGTTTTTTTCGCCTGATCAGCACATGAAGGCCTGTGTCCTACTGATGACCTGTGTACCAAAAGGGTGGAGAGAGTGAATACGGATATGAATAAATCCGCTTTTCTTTTTGCATTTTCCGTCCATTAGCCGTCCAGTTTTTCTTGTTACTTATAATTTACAGTAATGACCGAGACATAAAACGGTGCTTTGTGGGGAAATTTCCGCTCCGAGTTTTACGGCCTCTGACATATAATTAAAGAAACATCCAGTTAAGAAACACTGAGCAGAACTGTTCTGGCCTTGAGATGCATTATCGGGTTGAGCACAAATTAAGATTGTGTGCGTTTATCATAAATCTCGCTGCCCCCGATGCAGCACGGCCCGGGAAGACATCCATTCCTTTTTGGACCGAGTCCATCTCTCCATCCTATCCTTCTCTTTCTCACTCCCCGCTCAGCTGAAATGACCAGCGTCTCCTCTTGTGTCGACGCCGGATCCTCTGCTCTTCAACTGGGCCAGAGAACTCATAGTGGTAATTGGGTCTTAAAAACTGGACTTGTCGTTGAAATGAGGGATTTATCTCAATTACTGTGAGATTTATTTAGGTCTATTACCTTATGATGGATTGTAACTGACAACGTTAATGCAGGACGTTATGAATCTTCTCCAGTTATATACTTTTTTTTTTTTAAAGGGATGTGTGATATTTGTTGATCTGACTTCAGAGAAAGCATCTGTTTTTTTTTGTTTGTTTTTGTTTCATAAAAGGCAAACACCATTGATACACAAGGTAAAGTACTTTATACAAAAACCAGTCAAAAACGATACCTCAAAACAGCAAAGTGTCACATAAAAGATTAAAACCATGAGGCCTAATAAAAGTAGTAGGTTAAAATGTTCATATATAAGCTAGTAAAAAGCCAATACATGTTAGAAATAAAAACAGCATTGTTTTAGTTTTAGTCCAGAAGAGATTGAAGAAGTCTGACTTGAAGAATCTACATAATTACCTGATTAGCAACTCTGAAAATATATTTAGACCATCAAGATTTGAAAATCCTATTTTAACAGATGGACATTTTGTCCTGAAAACCATGTATGAATAGATCTACAAGTTACTGCTAGCTCAAATAAAATGTGTATTTGGGCTATTCTGTTCTTGCTTATGACATACTGCCATCTGGTGGCAGTATAAGCATTTTCAGTTTTTTTAGCTACACGAAGAAAAAGGCAATGTGTCAGACTATTTCTTCTCCAAGCCTCCTCATCTCCAAGGATGAGATTGAGTAAACATCATCATTTCAAAACTTGAACATTTTAACAGCGTGTGAGTGTTTATTCACATTTTACCTGCCTAGACATGATCTGGAAGTTGACCAACTTTATTCATTTTAAAATAATGCTTGCTAGCAGTAGTTAATCTTGCATTTAATTTGTTTTAAAGTTTACAGTTACAAGCTATTTTTGTCTCCTCGTAAAATGCATCTACAGTGATAGCAGTCTGTGTGTTGACACAGCTCTGTAGTTGTGTCAACACTTAGACCCAGCTACTGAGAGCTTAAAGCATATTGACCTATACATGGTATCTATTCCTGACATCTTTTTTTTGTGCTCTAACTACATTCCGACTGTACAGAATGCACTGTCTAATTAATAGCTGTCTGTAATTTTCATTGTGTTTTCTGTAGCTTGCAAGTTCTGCCGCTGAATGAACTGCAAAACCGTCTTTCAAGTCTTTGATTTTTAGACTCAGTGCAGCTCAAATTTAAGTTCATATTTCCCATGTGGAAGAAATCATAGATCCTGTGGATGTGAATGTCATTTAACATTTTTTTTATTCTAGTGTCTTCTGGTGACAGTGGTCAAAGAAGGGGAGAGACATTTTTTTTTAATGAGAAACCTATGAATTTTAATTTAAATGTTTAAAAACATACACTAATTATTTTTAGTTATTTTTCATTATTGCATGTTTTTTTATTGCTGGTAAACTATGGCTTGTGAAATACTCCCTAAAGTTTTTAAACCTTTAGTTTACTAGTAGTCCCTTGAAATAAAATCTGTTTTTGGGGGTGGGAGAGACCTGGCCAAGAGGCACCAGTGCACTGTAAACTATTAGACACAGAAAATTAAAGCGTCCTAAAACAGCCGTAAATACAAAAAATAAAAATAAAGCTTAAGATTAAGACTTCATTAAAACAATTTAAAAGGTGAATAGCAGTTATACTCTTCAGTTAAACCAATTTTAAATAGTTATTAGTTTTTAAAGGTTTTGCAAATTACTCCATGACCACGATGCAGCAGAAAAGAAAGTTTTGATCAAATTTTACCGAGCGGGTATTATGCCCACTCCTAACTGGAAACATGAGACGTAGCAACGCTGCCACAAAGTCTTTCACATTATTACAGTATACATAAGTATTGTTATCTTCATCTGTCGATAGATGGCGCACCATTTGCACCATCTTCGTCCATGCCATAAAGCATCTGTTCCTTGATAAACTAAATTTCATTAACGATATATTGTTTTAAGTCGGTAATTCCTTTTAAAAATATTCGATTTAAACCCCCTATGTGCCTCCACTGCAAGATGTCTTATGAATTTGCACAGTGAATGTGATAGCAGGTCAGTGATACCGGAGACGCAGCATTTGTGTGGACGTTGAAAGACGTGCTACCTTTAGATATCCCTCGTAAATATAGGTTGCAGAATAAAATTACCCTTTGTATTTTTGTTGTTGTACAAATCTAATGAATTCTCATCGATGGTAAGACAATAATCGAACTCAACATTGGAAATGAAATGGAACATTTTCGAAATTATATAAGACTTGTCTAATAATTTGTTCTTGCATGTAAATTATTTATATTGGGGTTTATTGCAAATTATATCTGTTTCTAGATTTGTGATTCGATATATATTACGCATATTTTTACGGCTGCAAAAGTATCCTAGGTAAAGGATATCCGTAAAAAAGTCGATTGTTGGATTTCCGATAGCACCTGAAAGCAGCAGTCGCAGCTAGTGGGCAAGGCCAAAAAAACCTCCACCATCATTATTAACCAGCTGCCGCCGACTGCAGCTACAGTTTCTGTTCTCAGGTAAAATATAGTCTGAACAATAAGCAATAAGAGAGAGGGGCATTAAAGTGGACATCTTTGTTTCAGAGGTATGTATTATAATAATTATCTTGTTTAAATTTTTACGGAACATTAAACGCCTTAAGGCTGGGATCGGCCTCTGTAAAATCGGTTAAAACCTGCCGTGCCGCATAGAATCATATTGTGATGCCGTGTTGTCCTCTGTGCTGTCGTTGATAATATACTTAAGTTATTAACGTCTTTTTATGTCCGATTACACTTTACGCCTGCATCCATACAGGCGGTTTTCGTAACCGTAGCGGGGGGTCTTCTACGGTTTAGCACATCGAGCTAATTGCTATTTGTAGGCACGACTGTTAACTAAATAGCATTAGCTGTTCTACAGTTAGCTAATAACTATCAGCAACTGTTTAAGCTGTGTTTATAAGTAGTGTTTATTGCGCCGGTTACGAAAACCTCAAGTTCACGTTTTGGCTCACAGTGTCCTAAAATCTTGGGGTAAAGCTTTTGTTAGCAAGACGAGGTCCACAGTCTAATGTTAAAGTTACCACAACTTTACTTTTTGAGGTCGTTTATTTTTTTGCGTAAAGTTGTTTATTTTTAATTGGTGTGTCGCAAATAGTTTCTGCAGTAAAGTGCGTTTCAAGCTGAGACTTTCGAGAAGTTTCTGTATCTGATCGACCGCATTTTATATGCTAACACGCTATTGGAGGCGCGTGATTGGCCTGTTTGTGCTGATTTTTAGAAAACCTGAACATATTTAGTAGTTTTCCATTTAACATTGATTAAAATTACTACAGGTCAACAAGGATAGTTGCTATTGGTGATAGAGTCCCGAGGGAGAATGATTAAGTTTCCACAAATGATAGTGATTCATCAACTCTGAATTTAGCTTTTAATGTGTCAATGTATTTTCATTTATTCAATATTTCCAATAGTATCACTGTATATTCTGGCTTTCCTGTTCCTTCCGTAATAAAAATATTTTATACCAATCCTTCATATTTGGGGCATCAGTTTTGAACCATTTCTTGCAATGTTTTTTCTAGTATCCACATAAGTGTATTATTTATGTTTACCTATTGAGAAAACCCCCCAAAGAGTTGATCCCTATAGGAATATGAGGGTACAAATGAATTGTCATATTTTGAATTCTTTGAGGATGTTTAAAAACCCTAGGAGTTGATGTTTGGGATTGTTACTTTTTCTAACTTCTCTAATTTGCTTGGGGCGAATAAAAAATTGAGCAACATATCTCGCATAAAAAATTGCATACATTGAAATGAATTCTTATGAATCCATTGTTTGTTCTGCTTTAAAATAAAAATTTCTGTTGTTAGTGGGGTTTTATTTGTTGGGTATTACTGCAGGCCTGCAAATGTTTTCATGTTAAAAACATCTAAGGAGTGTTTATCTTAGTAACTGGTATAGCTGGAAAGGACAAAAGATGGGACAAACCACGTTTTGAGCCAGGCCTTTTAAAGTAGGGTTCTTGGAATACATTATGCCAAATCTATTTTCTTGTGTTTTTAGTAAGTTATTGTTTCATTAATGGATCATCGAAAACTTTAAATGCACAAATATGTAGAAAACTTTTACCTTTTTAAAAAAATAGTTTAATTGTACAGCTGCTCACTTAAAGTTTTTCTTCAGATCTATTTTTGTTTGGATATAAAATTGCTTATGAAGTTTGCAGTTGAAACATGAGTCCCTGTTTAATGACTATGATGGTATCTTAGTGTCATTTCCTTCTTATCACAGACAGTAAAACCCTTTACTGAATATTGCGTGTTATTGCATGACTTATTCCTCAAGGCCTGAAACTTTCTTATTTTAAGCCTTGTGGTTTTTGTCAAATTAAGTGTCTTGACGATAATAATTTAATCTACATGGATGATGTCTTGACGCCACAGTTAAACAGTGAAAGCTGAAGGCAAAATCCAGCCCAAATGAGTTTCCCTTTCCTGTTTTCTCAAGCTCTCCTTGCCTGAATCATTTCAGGTGAAGGGCGTGGGTTTTATTGCGGTGTTCTTCGCAGTCACCTGGTTTTCTTCTCTGTCAGCTGTGGCTTGTGTTGGATCTTCCAACACAAGCTCGTTTTGTGCAGAGCTCTTGCCTTTTTAACGTCACATTAACTGTGGTGTTCTGGATGTTTTCAAGCACAGACAAACTTCCTCTTCTAGTTTTTTATTAGGTCTGTCACGTTGTCGGAAAAACATTAGGAGTTTGGGCTGAAATCTTGGAAACCTATTAAATTAAAAACGTTCATGTCTTTGGGGGGAGAAAAAAAAAGCTAAACTCTTATCACATATCTTAGTCTCTTGATAAAACCTGAAAGTCACCTGCAGATAATTAACTTGGGTGTTTATGTAGATGTTTTGATGATAATGTTGGCTGATAGCGGCACAGTGTAGACACAAAGGGTTCAGCCTAATCCGTGACAAGTGATGTATATTTTTATTGATGTTTTATAGAAAAGAGCATGACTGTCATCATTTCTATCAATAAAACAATGTTATGGATAAAATACATTTAGTTTTTGAGAATCTATTAAAGAAATATGTATTGGGAAATTTCAGCAATGACAAGCGGTTGTAATATGAATATCTCCCAGTCACATGTTGCATTTCAGGATTAACCAGATTACTTAAAAAAAAAAAAAAAAACAGATAAAGAGGGGCATAGAAAAGACGTAAATGGGAGGAATAAAAACTTTTATGTAACTATCTTAACACATTCAGTGTTTCCAGAATTTTGAGTTTGTAATTGTATTTGTCTTGATTATTTAACATTTGTGCTCCTAGAGTTTAGAAACACATTGACTGAAACTAAATAACGGTGAACTGACAAATCATAATGTTACAAAGTGAGCAGCTGCACAATTAATAGCTCTTTGGCATTTGCATTGTTTTCTTTTAAAGGCAAAGTTGAAATACTGACTCAAATCTTATTTTAAGAGTTTTAATGTAACTTGTTACATAATGTCGCCCCTCAAAGGGGAAACTCATTTGGCAGACCAGCGTAACTCAGCTGAACAAAGTCTTGAGCAGATGTTGTTTTAATCTCTTGCTGCTCAACAAGCCTGGAAGTGTTTGATTCACATTTCGGTGCATAAAGTGAAGAACATTAAGATGGGACCTTGCTGTTGAGATCCCTGTGTGAACTTTTGTCCCCCAGTGCAGATCTCATGAACATGTGAAGTTGTTGCTTTTAATTGACTTACAAAAGTAAGATTAACTCGTATACAAAAATAAAGACAAAGATGAACTTTTCTCTAGTTACTGGAACAGATGCTCATTCTTTGAATAACAGAAATGTTCGCAACAAAATACTTAAAACCATGTGCTTATGCAATGCCACAGGGTTCATGTTTTTCTTTTTTCCCCAAAATTTTTGGGGAAATTTTTCTATTTTTATTGATCAGATTTTTTTTCCATTCTAACCATTTTTATTAACCCAGAAAGTTTGTAACTATGGAGTGAATGAAAACAATTGAACAAATCAATAGTTAGGTCAATGGTTCACACTTACAGTTGTCAAACATAACTAAGAACTGTACTTCAGCAGAATGTTAACATTAAATGCTTTTACCAAGTGTTTCAGATGTGAAACATTATGTACAAACAAAAAAAAATTTTTTTAACAAAAAAAACAAACCTTGCAAACATTAAATCCTTGCGTACTTCTATAATGGACAGGAACTTTGTTTATTTTTTTATTTCTTCCATCTGTCACAGCATTGAAGTACCTGATCGTTAGTGTTTCTGTGTTTAGCTCTGCATCAACCCCTGCGCCACCACTCCTGTTTTTTTTGTTTTTTTTAATGCTTTTTTTCCTTTTAATTTTTTCCTAAGTGAAAGCTGAGTCGGCACACGAAGCAACAAAAGTGTTAGCAGGTGTAACTCTCTTCACAATGAAAAACACTTGGTTGGTTTAGGAATTCCCAGATTAGATCAATCTAGCATTCATGGATTCCAATCCAGGTTTCCAAGCCTTGCTCACGAATATAAGCCTTGATTAGAAAACTAAGTAGATATTGTTGGGACTCTGAAGAAATAAACAAAAAAAATTCTGGAAAAAAAAGAAAATAGTCATTGATGGTTCTGCTTTGTATCTGTCTGAAAGGAATCAATCTACATAAAATGCTTCTTTCATTACTCTCATTATGATCAAATCTGTTTAGTTCATTCTTGCAAAGCATAACTAAACAAATTAACATGAGTAATCTAATTCCCTTGGTCTGCAATGCCTAGTATTTATTAAATGAAATGTATAAAAATATATATTTATTGCTGAAAACTTGCATATTCTGTTATCTGAGTAATTGGAAGGACTTTTTGCTGTAGTTAATCCGAGTGTAATGCTACCCAAGGCTTATATCACCAAGTGTACAAACATGCAAAGGCAGAACAGTGAGCCATCTTGGAGTCACTATTTTCTATTATTCTTCAGCTTTTGTTGGTTTAATGGATCTGTGATGGCTACATTCTCTTAAAGGGACAAATCTGTTTTAAAGGAAGAGAATCACTTTCTGGGTCATGTGTCTAAATTTAGATGGTCTGCATTAGGACATGAAGGTGATCAGTGTTGACTCTGATTAATGTTTTATCATTAGATGGTAAGTTTGTCTGACAAAAGGCAAGAGCTCAGTCTGAATGTGCACCCCGCTGCAGCCGTCAGAACGCAGAGGTCAGTGCCTGGACTGTTTTCCAAGCTGCAGTCGGTGTTTGGCACCGACACGTGCCAAACGGCCCCCAGCTCCCCACAAATAACCCAAACACAATCTAACGGCAAAGGCCACAGGTTATATATAGCAAACAAACAGAACACCATGCGCTCATGTCCAACTCTCTGGGTTGTTTATCTTTTGAAGATTTCTCAGAGGACATCTTTCATAATCAAAAGTGAATTTTGAGGTTTGCGTCGTTTCTATTAAGTGTGTAGTTCTCACATCTGTGGAAAACACGCTTGGTGTCCTTTTGTTTTCTAGGTTAAGGTTTCACTGAACTTGAAAGTACTTTGTCATGTTAACTGTAGCAGTCGCACAAAGTTAAATCTGTTCTAGTTTTGTTGCTAGAAGCTTAAATGTAGATGTGTTACTATATAAGGGAAGCAGATTTATATTCTGAGTCACGCTGAGTGAAAAATCTCAATCTTATAGTCTCTTGATTTGTATCAGACTTGTTTTGGCTTGTTTTTTCATAACAAGCCAGTTTCATAACTCCTTGATTTATGGCTGCACACACACTTCAAAAATTAAAGGGAAACATTTTTCATAGTCTCTTATAGCCTCAGGCTTGAAGGATGTTCTCAGTGGTGTCATTTTGCTTGGCTTGCATTAGTAGCTAAGCTGTCATCTTTCCAGCATCGTTGGTTCAGAACAGAGCAACAGCGTTGGGTTTTTCCACCCTTTAAAATATGTTTCTCCTGTCTGATCTGGAGTGTAGGAATCCTGCAGGTCACACATGACTTTGCTCGTTTGCTTTTGTTGAGCTTTATTTAATCACTTAGTCCCTAACAAAGCTTATTTCTTCCCATAGAGGCCAGTTAGAAGAGCCTGAAGTAAATCAGCACAAAAACAGACAGAGCCATGGTGGAGTACTACCAGATACTTGGAGTCCAAAAGAATGCATCGCAAGAGGACATCAAAAAAGCGTAAGTGCTTGTTTGCTGGTTTTTATTATTTATTTTTTGTTTTCTGCTGATGTTACAGTTTGTCAGCCTCTCATGGTATGTAATAAGAAAATAATACAGCCTGTACTTTTATAAGCTGGCACAAAAGAAAGATGAGGAGTTTTGGGTCATCTAGTGACCAGTACGGTTCAAACTAACTGATTTTCCTCTGGTTTTATGTGCAGATGCTCAGATAAGGAAAATATGTCGGTAGAGTTGAGGAATCATAACAATGTTAAGAAAAGAAATAAAACCTGGTCATCATCTTGAAATAAGGATGGGAATTTATCTTTACTGTGAAAAGTTTAACAAAATGTAGGTTTCTTTTAATCTTATCACAATGATTATCTTGCCATAGCTGTAAAGGACAAAGCAAGAGTATTTCTTCTAAAGCAGAAACTTAATCGGTGAAAGTAAAACTTTTGGCTGTGGGATATGTTCTCTGGTGAAAATTGAGCAGTTACTGATGTGATCACCCAGCACTAATTTGCAGAAAGTTTTAACACTTAGAGCTGATCTCTGGAGTCGATATGTTTTATACTGCCCTACGACACAACATCTCTGATTTGCCACTGATATTTTATCAACATTCTGGAAGAACTGGTTATTCACTAAACTGGAGATGCACAGATAAATTATCGCAATGTGAACATTTTTAGCACGACTTTTTCTTGACAAATTCTTGATGTTTTTCTTGATAATTGCACATGCCTCATCTGTGCTTTATTGTGTCGTACTTCTGACCACACTCTTTGGTGTGGAAGCTGTTATTGAAGGAAGAAAGACCCTTTTGTAGTAATAAGATGTTTCTAAACAAAGTTAGAAACGCAGTTTCAAAATGAAGACTTAATTTTCCTAGCAATCCAATATGTTAGATGTTTTTTTTTAACTGAGCCCCAAACACGTCATTTCAAACCGGATTAAGATCCGAGTGATCAAATCTTGAACTTCAACACGAGTGGTGAAGTCATTCTGATGTGGATTCCTTATTTTTAAACAATGTCACAATTTTATGTTCTCAAAATATCATGCAAACTGCAGGCTCTGATCCAAACAGCTTCAATAAACTCCAAGAGGGCAGGCAAGGTTGCTGGGCTCCCTGGCCTCCAGTGCATCTCAAAACAAGGATTGTTTGCAAGATGAGTCCAGGCTGATAGTCTGTGGTATAGACTGGTCCTGAGTTTGTCAGGTATATAAACTATAAAAACTGATGTTCAATATGGGAAAGACATTAAATTAAGTCTTGTTTTCTCTCTCAACAAACAGCAGACATTGCTCCATAGTAGACAGAAGCAGCCTTTGTTTCCTCTAACTAAGTTTCGATTAAACTTTTTTTTTTTTTAATTAATAAGACCAACAACTTTTTCATCCTTGCTGCATGACATATCTAAGAGCAGTTGACCTAGGTGGAATGTAGATTGCACTGATAAAGTTTGCACATGCTGCTTTTTTTTGCCCCAGTGAACTGACTGATTGGGATGATGCACAATTTTCAAGCAGTCTGCTTTGTTTGACCTGGTCTGGCCTCTGACCGCTCAAACAGGCTTTTGACAGCAAGATAATAAGACAGATTACAACACAGACGTGAGCAACAAAACCTGTTCACCAAAGGGAGTGAATCCTCTGAATAGTTTGAACCCCCCACCACCACTGTTCGTTTTTTAAGTCTCTTGTCTTATCGACAGCTTCTGTGTTTCTGCTGCTGCTGGGCTTAGAAACAAACAGCTGATGCAGCGTAAGCCGCTCTGCAAGGCCCAGTCTGCTGGTCAATGCAGTTCAGTCCATCTTTGTTAAATCAGCTCAGGAGGGGAGGGGGACCATCTCTGTCCATTTGGGTTTGGCGTCGTCGTGGTCACTGCCTCCAAGCAAACCCCCAACGCAAATGTGCATTTCTCCATAATATTTTAACATTTTACTTTCTTTGAAGTAAAATCTTATGACTTCTGTGACAAACAAAATCAGCTGGTTCTTAACTGGTTGTATAATTATTTAAGTACAGTCTGAAATGAGCAGCAGTAAGTAAGACGGAAGGGCTGTGTGAACTCTGTACAGGTCATAATTTAAAAGGTTTTGTGGTTTGTGTGATCTTAGCAGTGTTGTGGAGGAATTTTGGCCTCCTTATGTTTCCAACATTCCTGTAGCTCATTGAAGTCAGAACGCATAGAACTGTCCTGGAACGGAGTTGCATTCAATATCAGACGTACCACCATAAAGCAGAGCATCAAGCAGGGTGAAAGCCAAACCTGCACATCAAGACAACGTTGTACACTCCAATCTAGACGTTGTGTGTCTGTGCTGTAAGTGATCTTTGATGGGGAAGAAGGTTTTCCCTGACAATCCCTACAAGACTGAACAAGTTATGCATATTTAGTCTTCATCCAACTGTATTTCATATCATTTTAGCTTCCTGATGGAGGCATGTGCAGGTTAAGCTGCATTTGTTTTTGTTTTTTCTGAGTGTGTGTATGTGTGTGTACTTCATTGGAGCATTGTTCTGTCTGACCTCGGAGTGAACTTGCTTGTACATCCACTCCTGGAAACACTGGCAAATATCCTAGATGTTTTCTTACTCATGAATAGCCTTTTTCATTAAAGAGCACTAGATTCCAACTTGTCTCAAAATTAAATTAGAACTCTCTACAAACTGAGTGGTTGTGACAAATAGAACATTTGGGACTGTTTGGAATGCAGGTTTGTATAAAAAAATGTGTTCAAATGAAATGAGGGATAAAAGAGCAAAAAACGACTTGTTAGACAAATGCTAATATCAACCTATCTGGCAATAAATTAATCTTACATATAAATGTAATAATCTGTCATTTTAACAGGAATGCTTGTTTAAAATAAACTAATTCTATCATCTTGTCCAATTTTCTTTAAAATGTCAATGCTGTGATTTTTGATGTAGATGTTATACAATACTTTTACCTAATTGATTAAAAATTAATTGCCTCATAAAAATATGTGTTATTTTCTTTGAAGTAAAATCTTATGACTTCTGTTTGTCTGTAATGTCTGACCTGCTCATTTGTTTTTTGAGGACAATGTGTAAAAGAACAAAGAGTTTTGGTTTCAAATTTTATGATACAATTATTGCTTTGAAATTCAATATTAAATTACATTATGTATTAAAGTGAAGGCAGCAGGTGTATCTTTTTTTTTATTATTAGATGCAAAAAAAGTGTGTAAACTAAATGCTGGTGGCTGATGTGTTTGCAGACCAAGAAAGGTGGAAATTCTTGGTTGTGATACATTCAGTGGATAAACTGAGTGATGTAAAAGTGGCCAATTCTCATCTCTGGCTGATTGATTTGTACACCTCTGATTGAGCTGATTGTCCCATCTTTGTATTACCTGTGGGTTTTTTGGCATATTTGTGTATTATATGCGGCGCTGCTTGTTTTAACTATGTGTTGTTTCCGTTTCCCCTCACAGTTATAGAAAATTGGCATTGAAATGGCATCCTGATAAGAACCCGGACAACAAGGAAGAGGCAGAGAGACGGTTCAAAGAGCTGTCAGAGGCTTATGAAGTCCTGTCAGATGGTAAGATGGGTCTGTTTTAACTTCAAATGTTCTGTTTTTATCCATGATATGTTGATTCTACCTTTTGCTTTTCTACTCCTTATTATTGAAGTGGAATGATTTTGTTTAGGAGAAAGCAGTTTACAAAATATTGATTTGGTATGTTTTTCTTTTTCAAATTTGTGTTTTAAAGTTGCTTCGTAATGAACTTCAAAATGAAAAAGGGGTGAAGAGCTCAAGCTCAAAATGAACCCTGCAGGGTAAAAATGGAGACAAAAGACCCATAAATCCCTTTTAAGACAACATTCTACTTGTTGCAACTCTACAATTGTTGAATAAGGCTGCTACCACCTCTCTTGAAAAATGTAACCAGCAGTCAAATTGTTCCTTTAATTACATGTTGCACTTTCAAGAGGTGCACTACTATTGGTTGCTTGTGAAGAACAGAGGGAATTCAGTTATCAATGTTACAGTGGTGAAAAAAGATGCCTGCAGCGGCAGTTCCTGTGATCTTTTTTTGTTTTCCATTGCACCGTGTCGTGGACTTCTGGAATGCATGTCTTTTTTTTTTTCTTTTTTTTTTCTCTCTCCAGAAAAGTTTATTATGATTTTCCCCTGTTTTACTTTTACTTTGATACATGCCGTCTGACAGCTCTGTTTGATTTGTAATGGTAACCCGTTAAGCTGTTTCATAAATAAAATATCTCCGGATGTCTCACTTGTGTCTGGAAGTGGCAAAATAACACTGATGGATTCTATGGCTTCAATATAAACCTCAAATTTAGATATTTTGATTTTTAGAAAAAAAAGCCTTCACTATTTGCTAAATATAAAAACTTTTTATAATATTGGCTTGTTAAGCATCAGAACTTGCTGGATGTTGTGGAATTTGAGGATTTGTGAATGTTGGGCATAATAAATGTGTCTGTTCCCAAACAATCCAAATGTTTTCCAATAGCACCTAAATTACAAAACAGGAAAAACTGCTCCTGGAAGTGTTTTACCAAGCAGCATTAATTGGAACTGCAAGCAAGTAACATTTTGAGCTTGATTATCAACAAGTCATGTAACTGTGCGCCTGTTTATCTAGTTCTATGGGTTTACTGGAGATGTTGTAGTTCTATTTGCCGACTGATGGAAACCAGTGTTAAACCCATGCAGCCATCAGTTAGTGTGTGTGTAAAGATTTTTTTCTTTTCTCTCATATTAAACATTAACACTTAAATATTAGGTGAAATTGTTTAGTGTTTTCAGAATAATACAAATATAAAATCATAATTTGAGAGAATTAAAACTGGTTTTGTTGCAGATTTTCTACTTCTGTTCTATGCTGTGGGGCAAACGCATCTCTTTAATATTCCTTCCTTCAAATAAAATCTCGCCAGTCATATTTAAATTTTCAGTTTATCTTTTCTCACGTAAATTTTCTTTCTCTCCCAGAAAACAAAAGGAGTCTTTATGACCGATATGGAAAAGATGGCCTCAATGGAGGAGGTAAGACGACGTTCAAACAGGCTGGAGATCTTTCAGTGTTCTGGACTTAACTGATGACATTTACCCGTCATGACGAAATAAGATGATTACTAGGAGATGTATCTTTTTCATCTCGGTTCCTTGTTGACATATGACATATTATATTTGCAGTGATATGTGTAGATTGTCATGCAGTTAAATCTTTTTTTTTTCTATGATGTTTTACAGGAAACCATTACGATAACTTCAGCCACAGTGGCTTCACATTCCGTAACCCAGAGGACGTTTTCAGGGAATTCTTTGGCGGGAGAGATCCGTTTGCAGATTTGTTTGGTAAGGCCGCCCTACTCTGCTCTGCACACACATCATGAAACTCTTCATGTTTCAGAAGTTGGAAAAGGCGCCTGTCTGCTTGCATCCAAACACATACTTTGACCAAATATGTGTTTGGTCAAAAATCAACCCAGCAAAATGTTTTCTTCTTTGTGTGGAGAGCGATATGTTCTATTACCTAATTAGTTTGCCCTTTCAGCCGTCCTTTTCCTGTGGTGTTTACTGCAGGTTTAGACGTAGAAGAAAAGTCCTGGGGTTAATCCCTCTGCTGTCCACTCAACACTCTTCCCAAAAAGATGTCCTCTGCCAGTGAAGTCTCATGTAGATTCACTGCTGACTTTACTTTCATTACATAACCTCCTCCATTTAGCAATTGTTTTGACCTTTCCTGTAACATAATCTTTAACCTGCATTAGAAAGTAATTGAGCTTTTCTCATTGGAGATGGCGAAGGCTCTTTTTATGACAGGAACTGTAAGTTTGATTGTTGATTCCTCTCTGTACAAATATTTCCTTTGCATGGGAGTGCATTTCCATCATGTTGACAGCTGTATCAGATCTTATGTAACCTCAAAGGGACTGTAAGTGATGATTCTGGTTGGTTTCTGTCTTTATTTGTTAAAATATGTCTTGTGATAATAGCAAAAAGTATGAGAAGTTTTATCGTTTTTATAGCACATGTAGTGCTTGCTCAGGGACGTCTGTGTTGAGCAGAAGGCTGATTGGAAAGCATGTTGTACTTTACCTCGGGTAACTCTAAATAAGGAGTTCAGACGCAGGCAGAGGATGGATTGGACCATCTACATCACTCAACTGGAATGCATTCAAAATAGCTTCCGTGTTAAAACAAAAGCAGATGTAATAACGACAAGCGTGTCCTCACCTCCTGTCTGAACGAATGTGAAATAGACCGATTTCAAGAGTTTTACTCTTTTTCGTGATGTTACAGTGGTGTTGATATGGAAAGGGTGGCACGGTGGAGCTCAGCTGTTGCTGTTTACTTGTAAACAGTGACCATAAAACAAGATGGCTGAATGGAAGAGTGAGATTTAGTTTCTGTTTTGACTTTAAATAGCCTTTATCACATTTGTCTGACTGGTAAACAGAGTGATACATCACCTTGCAAAAGTATTCATACCTCTTGAACTTCTTTAACAAATTTCACAAAAATATGTAGCCTACGTCGTGTAATCCACTTACTTTCTTTTTTCTTCTTTTTATGGAGTGCAAACAATTGCCTTAGTCTCCTAACTAGTTGGTACAATCCACCTACGGGTGTTTTCTCAGCTTAGGTGATACTTAATTCTGGCCTTTGCTGGAAGAAAGCCAAAATAACATCTGTTTACAGGATACAGAGTGGAGATGCTCTGGTCAGATTAAACCAAATGATGAATTGCTATCCTTAAAATGGAAGTCCAGGAGGCACAGGATGTAACATGGAATATAGAAAATCTAACCACCAACAACAAGCATAAAAGTGATTTTTATTGCTTAAGTTAAGGATTTCACACGACTTAGTAAAAAGGGAAGCGATAAACTTCAAGGTCTCGAAAGCCAAACCAAACAAAAACGCTCCCTCTTGTCTGAAAGTAAAAGCTTTATCTGTAAAAAAACATAAGTACAATGCCTGAACTCCTGTTTGACCTGTTTTTAGATCCCTGCTTGACCTAAAAACAGGGGAAAAAACCAGCTTAAAGAAAACGGCGAAGGACCCATGTTAAAATCCCATCTAAAAGTGATATCGTAACTTAAAACATTTATCCAAACAATATCTAATCGCAGTATTACTGTAAGTACACAGGATTAACTTCAATAGTTAATCAAATCACTGATGCCCAAGGGGAAAGGGTGTGGCGCTGGATTATTGAAGCGCTTATCCACTCACTCCAGTTTTTAGTGATGGTGGAAATTCAAACAAATCTTTTTTTTCACACTAATGCTTAGTTATGATATATTGCAAACAGATGGGATTATTATGCACACCTTGCAATAAGATACTCTTGGAATGAGTTTAACCAAGAACAATTTAAAAAAAAAAAATTCCTTGTAAAAATATCAGCACAAAATCAGTCATTTT
Organism: Phalloptychus januarius; assembly: GCA_902982915.1. Classification (NCBI taxonomy): domain Eukaryota; kingdom Metazoa; phylum Chordata; class Actinopteri; order Cyprinodontiformes; family Poeciliidae; genus Phalloptychus; species Phalloptychus januarius. The sequence goes on from CADWAE010000362.1 coordinate 6,685,987, forward strand.
GATTGCAAGAAAAGGTGCTGCTAATGCAGTGGGTTAACAGAACATTTTACATGAAAGTTAGAAGGTTCTGTGCTGCATCAACTGCTGCGTAAATACCTGAACACACCATTCTCATGAGCTACTGTGGAAGGGGAAGCATCATGCTGTGGGGTTGCTTTTGAGTGTCAAGTGAGTTGGTCTTATTGAAACTCCATAGAGTAACTTAATGCTTCTGAGCTCAATGTACTAATGGCACAGAAGCAGCTCACCATTCCAGAAAATCTGTTTATTCGCCATCAGTGGCTATGCTAACTAGCTTGAGCTAACTAGTTTATGGCAGGCTCCGTTGTGGGGAACTAGCTGTACCACTGATTGGTTGTGTATTTATGCGGATTGCAATAGGACCACAGTGAGAAGGCAGAGGAGCTCAAGTTTTATCTTTATCTTCAGATTATCTCTTATACTGTCACAACATAGTGACAGTTTCAACAAATATGCATACATATATTTTTTATTTTTATTACATGTTACTTACTGCAACAAATAAGTAACATTACTTACTTAGACAACTAAGTCTTGTGCTTTAAGAAGAGGACATATTGTTTTATATGCCAATTTTTACAGAACACAAAGTTCGTTTGGCATGTTTAGAATAAGCTCAGTCAGAGATTTGTTTCTAAGACCCATCCAGACCTCTGCTCCTGATGGTCCAGGAGTCTGTCGTGCTGAGCAGCAGCTGGCCCTGTAGATCTGTCGCTCAGCCACATCAGAGGGACCAGCAGCTTGCAGGGAAGGGGGTGCAGTGGCTGCAGTGTTCCCCTGAGAGACAGGCTCGCACTGCGATCCAGCCAAGATGTCTGCCAGGAACAGCCGACACTTAACCTGAAATGAACTTGGGATGAATCAGGCTGGAGGAGAGAGATCAGCTGACTCTTCTCTGAGCATCTCGCTGGTTTCAGAGCAGAAATTTGACAGCAGCTCTGTTAGACTTTGCTAACAACTTACACAAATTTTTGTTTGAGTAATGCTACAGCATTTTTTTAAAAAAAACATTGAGTGTGTAATTTACAGTCTTCAGTCCACATCTGCATTGATGCCCTTAACTTTTATTTTTTTAGGACAGCCTCACTCTTCACCCAAATTTCCAAAAGCTGAATCACAGTTCTAGTGTTAAACAACATTCCTTGCAGCTTACATTCCTCTTTATTTTCCACTGATGCGTAACTTCTCTGCTAAAGCTCATCTATGTGCGCTCAGAGGTCCACTTCTTGGTAAACAGAAACACCGGAGACTTTTATTTTAAGCTTTTCTCTCAGAGGGGACAAGCAAATAGTTCTTTCTCTTTTAAATGCACCCTTGGTATGTTCAAGGTTGAAGGAGGAGTCTTCTTTCAGTGCCAGTGATTCCAGCCTCATCCTGCCAGGGTGACCCAGATCGGCAGCACACAATTAGCGGAAGCTCCTCGGGGGCTTTCGGATGAAAATGAGTTTGCGGCACTTGGGCAGTTTTTAACGGATAACGTTGCTCCAGAAATGACTAATAAACTCTCTCACCAATGAGAGCCTTTATCTAATCAGTTTCTTCAGCCATTTTTTTTTTCAAGCTGAGACCATTTTCTTCAAATAAAATACTCGAAATAATTCAACACTGATACTCGGTTTGGAAAAGTGTTAAATTTGGAAATACTTAATATATTTGCCCAACAATCGTGTTCATACTGTTGTCAATTTATTGGCCTCCCATCTATCCCCTGAATATTACTTCAGTCATCTTGTCATTGATCTTTTTTTTTTTTTAATAAATCCATCCATTCCTCATGCACCCATTAATCTGCCCATCATACAGCCATCTATCAATCCATAAAACACCTGCCCCATAAATCAATTTTTCCCTCCATTTGTTCATTATCCAACCAGCTGTTTATCCATCCACCACTCTACCTGTCATCCAGCCATCCATCCTTTCATGCATCTTCTCATTCGATTGGCCACCGAATGGTGTGTTATAAAATATTATAAAATTATAAGAATCTACAGAAATGTAAGCTTTTCTCTGAGGGTAAAAGCAAATCGTTCTTTCTTTTTTTTTTAGACCTTTAGTGATTGAAGAACCTAAAAAGTAATCTGATGGTGCAATATTGCAAGAATTTTGAAATGGATACCTCACCGTGGTAACTGTTCGCTTTTGCAGCTGATGATTCCTTTGATGATTTCTTTGGAGGCCGCAGTCGTCCAAGAGGTGCGCACAGGAGCCGGATGGGCGGGTCTCTCTTTGGCTTCGGCGGCTTTCCAGCGTTTGGGCCTGGCTTCTCAGGGTTTGAATCAGGTCTGCACATCCTTTACTTTTTTGTGACTACTTCATATTTTATTTAAATAGTGGCATTAAAATGAATTGTATTGTCTGTTAACTGAAATTAATTCATTTTTTTCTGTTACCGATTATTAGGTTTTAGTTCCTTTGGCGACATGGGAGGTGGAGGATTTACTTCCTTTTCTTCCTCTTCGTTTGGAGGCAGCGGAGGAGGGATGGGCAACTTCAGATCTGTGTCAACCTCTACCAAGATTGTCAATGGCAGGAAAATCACCACAAAACGGTATGAAGTGATCTTCATCTGTTTAATGGAAAAAATACTTTCCTTTTGAAATGATGGGTCTAAAAAGTGGTAAGATCCCTTTACTATGATGCCCCTAAATGAAATCCAGTGCCATAACTTGCCTGCAGAAATAACCTAATTGGTAAATGCAATCAGTCTAACTGCATGGAACAGCTGTACTACAGGTACAGCTGTTTCAAGTACATTCCATGCATACCAATATGGTGGATAAAGTCAGTCACTACATGTGAAGAAATACAAAAATCAGTTGCATCTGCTGTGAAAGGTGGTGCTATAAAGTCTTGACTCAGGGAGGATAAATAGAAATGCACACCACACTTCTCATTTTGTCATGTAATATGAAATTCATACAAAATCTAAATCTGAAAAGGATCATTAACTGTCAATATTTTTATAAGATGTTTTATTTTCAATAATTGTTGCTCCCATGTTCCTAAAGAAGTTGCTGTCTTTCTGTGTGTGTGTGAACAGGATTGTGGAGAACGGCCAGGAGCGGGTAGAAGTGGTGGAAGATGGTCAGTTAAAATCCCTTACAGTTAATGGTAAGGAGCAGCTACTAAGACTGGATAACAAGTAAATATCTCGCCACAAAATTTGACCAACATGCAATTGTCTCATCTGGAAAAAAAAAGTCTCTTCTCTCTCTGTTCCTCCTGCATCTCATTCCCAAAGAAGAATTTTCTCATGTTAGCTTAGTTGCCAGGGAGAAGTGACATGTTTTCAGTATTTGTATATTTGTATTTATTCCATTATTTAGGGGGACCAGCTTGCTGGGATTTGTTGTTTTTATTTTCTGAATTTATTGAATTGTACTTTTCTGCCATAAACGCTAAGTTGGTTGTGTGTTATTTTTTCCTTCATTCAGGGTGTATATCGTCTTTAGGTGTTGTGGCAGAAAAAAGATGCTGTATGTTTAACTTACGCATGTCATTTTTGCTCCCTTTTATTTGATTAGCTTAACAAGTGAATGAGAAGCTTAACCACCTCACATTAATGTCTTTAACATAAACTCCACTTTGCTAACCTGTTGGCTATTGTTCATGCGAGTGTAATAAGATTTGTGTTCATTAATAAATTAATTATAACAACATGCATATTTTGCTCATTTTCTCTGTTTGGAAGCGTCTTTGGTTTGTTTCTGCATGACAGAAAAAGGCTACTTTTATGATTTCACATTAACTGCTTTGCCAGCTCAAACTGTGAATTTAAACAGCAACACCAGCTAAAGGGGACTCACTGAGGACTTTTTGTTCTTTGTGCAGCTCAGATTCAATCAATAAAGCTTAGTTTGTGAAACATCATGGAAACCCCACTGCCCTCATCTGGTGTCTATGTGTTTCTTGTGGCTTAAGTGGCTTTGAATCATCTCTCCTCATGGACATCTGAGTTACCTGCTTATTCGCCCGATCGCAACCGCACTAAAAAGGAACTACACCGGCTGCTTCCTGTTGTACACTCACTCACCACCCATCACACAGCTCACCGTGTGTGTTATGTAACTTACTAATGCCTCAGTGACTCACATTAGGGTTTGGTGCCTGTCTGTTCTCACTCAAGTAACCCTTGTCTTTGTTGGATGTGTCTTCACTGGAATTTCATCTGTCTTCAATCTTGCAGCTTTTTTTTGTTTTGTTCCCTGATGGGTATGTTTCCACTGAACAAGTCAGCTGATTTTTAAAATTTGCCCTTGTTATTCACACACGTCCATAAGGTTATAAAAGTTCTGTTGGTTACTGCATTTACTCACCAATAGAACCCATTAAATGCAGACACTTATGGTGATTGCTGCTAAAGATTAATCACAAGCTGAAGCCTCTGAATGTTTGATGAATATCCCAGGATCTCATCAATTCCCCTAAATATCCACCAGAATTCCACATTTTATGAAAGGTTTAAGCATTTTTGAGGTCTGTATGTTAATGAGTATGGAAAGATTTTCAAATGTTTTCTCCTATCTTATCTCTTTGTCAGTCTCTTTATTTATTCCTCTTTTTATCCAGGAACAAATGTCCGTATTTATCCAACTGCCCAAGCGACTATCTATTCTTTTGTCTACTGTTCATCGCTTTGTCCAATTATCTATCTATTCCTCCCATCCATCCTTTTCTGTCTGTTTTCCATGTATTTTTATTCAGTCTTCAGCTTGTTTCCATTATCTCACCCATTCATCCTTCCAACCATTGTTCATCCATCTACCAATTTGTTTTCATCCATTATTCATCCAGCCTTCCACCTATCCATTCCTTGATTCTTAAATTACCTGTCTATTGTAATTTTGTCAATTATCCATCAAGCCATCCATCCCTCCTTTTTGTCCAGTATATGTCCATCCATCCCCTTGTGTCCTGTCTCTGTCTGTCCTGTTTTTTCTTGGTTCCAGATTTAAAGCCTGACCAGAATGAGCTGGAACTTGGATTACAACACTGCAAATCTTAATCCAATTTATCTACTTCAATTTTACATTTTCCTCTACCTGATTGCAAAAGAAAAAACATACCCAAATAGGACTGCTACACACATTTAAATTAAAACAAATCAGCTTAGGTAAAGAAATGGTAGATTCTGTCCCATAATGTATTAGTATAAAGTTTTTTCAAAATGATGCATCTGGTGATGAAAATTAATGTGTTTCTAGACCCGACTAACCCCCAATGTTGCTTAATCTCTTTAATGTCTTATAAAGTGTAAAATGACGATGTACACTAGATAAGACACTACAGGAAATCACGGGATTTCCTGTGTTTAACCATAAAGCTGGAGTCATGGAGACTGCATTTGTTTTACAGCTTGCTCAGAGGAACACAGAAAAACATGAGTGTTCCTAAAGGAATGTGCTCAAGGCTAGTTTATTTGAGCAGGGCCCACTTCAGTTTTTGAGACATGTCAAGCAAAGGAAGCAGTAAAATCGGGACGAGGCCTGCAATGAGCCAAACTGAATCTGTAGAGCTTCCACTTGGATTTCTAACTTTTTACGTATCTGATTCCAAATGTGTCTGGCAGAGCTGGTGGTTAGATTAACACGATCTATTTCAGTTCGACCTCTTTAGATTTCTCTTATGAGTAATAGACTAAATGCTTTCAATTACAACCATTCAGGTTGGCAGTGTCGCCTCTTTCCCGTCTATAATTTTATTTAAATGTGACGTGTAAGCTAGATGCTTTTTTTTTTTAAATAAATTGTTGTTTTTTTTTTATAATTTTTTTTTTTTAGCATCTATCCCCAGAATCAAGAGACTGAAGAACGCTACAGGATGTAGGTGCAATAGGATTTGTTGTGGAATAGCGCCATCTTCCTGTCATACTGGAGTGTCTTTTAACCTTACTCATCAGTATTACCAATTTTGCTGCCTTTAACATGTTAATAGGATTAAAAATTAATAGAAAATGTGGAGATACTTAAGGATATGTTTTTTTAACTGCACTATTAACATTATTTTGAACTCCAAAAAAGTTAGAAATAATGACTTATTTTACAATAATGATTGACATCTTTACAATGTGTGGCATCTTTAGTCACCTATAGTTATTTCACCAAATAAAATACGAACCTGTTCTTGTAAAAAAACAACAAAAAAAATACAGAAGTTGTTTGACCTCAGGTTAAACTTATTGATGTAAGAATAAGTTGCATCAGTTTTATAACAGTTTTTATAATGAAAAATGCCTAACAAATAACAAATATTACTGATATTAAAAAATTATATATAACTTAAATGTACAATCATAATACATTTATTTGCTTAATGGAAAACATTAGGCGGTTTCAAAGTGTATCTCTTATGACCACTAGATGTCAACATTTGTATGCAAAAAGAAACCAATCCAAAACAGGCAAAACTACCATTTAGGGAGAGAAATCACAAACCCGGAGCTCAGTTGAGCTCGATTTACTACCGAAAGTTTGTTGAAACAAGATATTTTTATAAAGTGCCTTAAAGATGTAAGCCAATGTCAGTTAATTAGGTACAAAAATTGCTATTTTTCTCTTGAGCAAAAGAAAAAGTTTTTTCTCCTCTGCATAGAAAAGCAATAACCAAAAAAATGCTTGCTGCTTCTGCTATTCCCTCTTCTTCCATCTGCTCCAGTATGACACACACGTCTGATTTGTTACACCGCCCCCATCCTCACCTCACCTCGCCTCACCTTATACCCCCACAGCCTTTCCTCCCACAAACACACAGAAACACAGTCTGCTTGACAGCTTAGCACGACACCAGAGCCTACAGCCACTGGCTATTTTATGAACGATGGGAAAAGATAAGCCGCCTGCTTCTCCTCGGCCATCTCTGAACAAGGATTTTATCTGTCAGTGCTCAGCAGCGGGGTCCCCATCAGCACGACACCAGACATCCTGAACCCAGCGATGGTGGACTGTTGAATATAATCTGGCTGCAGTTGTCATCTGGGGTTAGCCCTCCTTTAGAGCTGTGATTTATTTCAGACTCTCTCAGTCCATGATTCAACCTCCAATCTGCTGCGTGTAACGCTGTAAATGTCTCATATAGATCTAGTGTTAAGGTGTAACTTGATGTCTGTGATCATTCCTGCATTACAACTGGCCACATTATTTAACCTGGAGACGAATGACAGGTGCTCTCAGCACAACAGCTGAAAATGAAACATCTTACTGCTGAAGGGTGTTCACTTTTTACATGAAGTCTTTGATCCAGACAATAATAGACCACTTATTTGAACATTAACTAAAACCCTCATTGTCACTATAGCTCTTTGATATTTTCTTTGTTTAATTTAATTAAATGCTGCTGGATTATGCAACTTGGTAGCAGAAGAAGCCCTATTACTGAGGTAGCAGGATGCCTAATAGATGCAAATATTGATCCTCAGGAGCAGCGGAGGCTGGAATGAAGCAGGCTGCCTTGAAGTCACAAATGTTTTGGCTTAATCCAGCTATCTAACATCACCTGATGGGATCGTGAAATAATACAAGTTGGAATTGAGAGCCAAGCCACCAATTTTCCTGCTGTCTGGTAGTCCACTGAGAGCTGCTGTCTCCTTGTAGGGTCGGCTCTTGGTTGTGCAGTTTAATAAGCTGGTTTGTAAACTCTGAAAACAAAAGGCACTCTGGTTTGAGGCTAAAATGGCATAAATAACCCTAAAGTGTGAGCTTTTTCAGTGAGAAGATAAACACATTTTCTGTGGATTGTTTCAGCATAAGTAAAAAAAAATAAAGTCCTTTTGTGAAAAATAAATCAGACTTGGGTCACGATGAATGACCTCCGGTGAAATGTGTTGGTTAGAACCTGAGCATCATGACATTCTTTTGCTGGAACTGAAAAAGTTTTACCTGAAGTACTCAAAAAGGATAATAGAGACCATTTGAAAGACATTTTATACATTCACAAGCCAGCTGACTATGTATGTTTCCTCAAGTTGCTTGTTCACAAATGGCTTGGCAGCAAGCCAATGATTTTAGACATTTTGGTGATGTGAAAAAAACATGTCTTCACCTCACATTAATTTGATCTTAACGTTGATGATCAAATTAAAAAAAGAAGACTTTGGTGTCTGAATGTGGTATTGCTGAAATTTCAGCCATCCTCGTCTGTGTTTTTTTCAGGAACTGATGATCCACTTTTTAGATTCAACCACAGGTCAGACAGACAGTCGTCAAATAATCATTGCACTGCAGCTTTGTAGACAAAACAACTTGTTAATGAAAATGTGTAGAGCGGTTCCCGATAGTGCAAAAGGTAAAAGTAGCCCAGATGACATGTCACATCCAAAACGGGCAGAAAACGATCTCTAAACATAAAACATGCTGAATGTTGAAGCAAACTGGCTACAACGTCAAAAGACAACAGCTAAAAACAGGAGCCTCAGGCTACAGTTAATACAGGCTTAACCAAATGTGCAACTAAAAGATTGGAAAAACAATCCCAGGACCAATGAGACTCAATTTCAGCAGCAAGACTAAATCTGGGTCAGAGTTGGTGTAGAAACACAGAAATGTGAATTAAAAGTCGCTTGTATCAACATTTCAAGGTGGTGGTGGAAGTATAATGGTGTGCTAGATATTTTCCTGGCATAGTTTGGACCCTTTACTAACAGATGAGCTTTATTTACACACTATAATCTGAGTGTTGTCCCTGACCTTGTCCATCCAGCCACAACAATTATTACTTTCAGCAGAACAATGCACTGGCACAATACCTTGATCATCTCAAGTTGGTTTCTTGAACATAAAGATTAGATCTTCTGAAAGAGGCCTCCATGCTTGATTGCAGTTGTTGCTGCCCAACCAGTTATTAGGTTTAGTGGGCAATCACTTTTTCACAGAAAGCCATGTGGGTTAGGATTTGTTTTTTTCTCTCTTTATAATAAACACCAAGCATTTTTTGTTTAATTGTGTTGTTTGATGTTCTGAAATACAGAAGTGTAACAATCATGTAGAAAAGAGGGCAAACACTTTCACACCACTCCATATACACAGCAGAGGTTTAATCATGCTCTGGGCTCTGCCGTGTTTTATATATATATATATAAAGATATGTAAATATATATATATATAAATAAATTCATATAATATTTTTTTTACAAACTGGTGCAGACCCTCCTTTAATGGGACCGGTTTCAGGAAGGCGAGCATCTGGCTTCCTTTCTTCTCCTCAGCGCTGCCTTAATTACACAACACAATGGCGATCCGATCTGCCTGTAATCTTCTAGTATAATAACCCCTCCACCTCCACCCCCATCCACAGCCACCTCACACCATTCCCTGCCTGCCACTAATTCAATATAAATGTAAATTACCTAGAGAGAAGAATAACCAAATCTCATTTTATTTACATGACTAATCACAATCAAAGTCAGGCAGATGAAAAATGAATGAAATATATGCCTGGAGTTTGATTGAAGGAGGGGGGGTCTGTTTACCTTTAGGGTACCTGTTTTATATCATCTCTGTTTTTTCTTCTTGCTTACATCAATATACCTTTCGGACTCATGCCTAACTTGCAGTAATATAAGTTTGTATCTTTATTCCTGTGTCTGATTGTATCCAAACAGCCAAGGGCATCAGAAGGCAATATGTTTTTTCTCTTTTGCAACAAACATATCTCATGTCAAAAGGAACAGGAAAAAAAACGACTTTATGTTGAACACCTCGGGCGATTCAACCAGACAGCGATAAGCTTAGGTGTGATTCATTCCCTCTCTGCTCACACCCACAGACATCGCCCCCCAAGACCCATTTGAGGAGGAGTTTCGCAGCCGCAGACAAAACATGCTCCCCGGTTTGGGCCTCCACCAGCGCTACCTGAGGAACTCCGCCCAGAACCCCTCTGAGGAAGAGGAGGAGCACGGCCCGCAGAGCCTGGGACTAACGAGAGGTCCGCCCTGCTGCCACTGCAGGCCTGATTAATTACCAACACACAGAGCTCTGCCTTAAAGACTCCTAATGAGCACGGCTAATTGTCTGCTTTTGTGCCTGATGGCCTCACAAAGCACAGTGACGACGTCTGATTGGCAGATGTAAACACTGAGGACAGAGATGTTCATTAGCCAGCTCTGTTTTACGTCGCCGTAACGACCAGAGGTCAGAGTCGGCCCCCTGTTTTCCTTTACGGGGTCAGGAAGTCAGGCACAAAAGCTGAGCAATTACACACAGCCGCCGAGCGTTTTACACACGGCAGCTTCGTTAGCTGAGGAGGGAACCTTTAATTTCAACGTGCATAGTTCCTGCTGAGATACAAACAAAGAGCCTGATTCTCAGTGGCTCTCTCTGTCTTCTCTGGGATCTTAACTAGCATTCCTGTCTGAAACCCAGAGAAAATGAGGGCAAAATCAACAGCGAGGTCTGACAAGTCCAAAAAAATGCAAAATTACAAATTTAACAAGCCAAACCTGGTGCAGTTTACTAACAGTTCATTAATCATTCACAAACACATATCACCATGCTGCAAAATATTATGGATGATCTATGGTTGCTTTGATGAGTCTTATGTGCTCTGCTAGATGTGGATCTTCTGGAAAAAAGCTGCATCTGGATCAACGATGCAATTCAGTTTTTTGGGTAATGAGAATAATTCCAATTAATAACTGGATGTTCTCAATCTTAGCACTAAAGAAAGAACCTCGTAATGTGATTAAAATGCAAGAAAATGCTTCCTTCAGTTGCAGCGTCTGCATTCCTGTTTCCAAAATTAATCAATTTTTTATTAATTACCAGCAAAATGCTTGCAAACATATTCATCGTAATTTAACAAATGTCAGCGTGCAAAAAATGGTTTGAAAAATCTGAAAAATATGGCATACATTTGTATTCAGCTACTTTTTCTTCAATACACCAAAATAAAATGTAGAGTAACAAACTGCATGCAAAAATAACATAACTAACCTCAGTATAAATACATTTGTTATATGTGGATCTCATAGAGAACATTGGTGATCAAACAGCAACATGGAGAGACCAAGAGCCGCAACAAACAAGTCATGGATAAAGTTGCTTAGAAAAAGACATATATATGAAACAATATTCCAAATCTAACAATTTATGGCTATCCACAGCTGATTGGGAAGAGAAAGGCTGGAAAAATAGCAGAGAAGAACATCTGTTAAAACTTGAAAATGGATCCTCACAGATTTCCTCCTTTTCAGTCTATTTTGAAAAAAATATGGGCAAAAGTTTGAGTTTCTGAAAAGCAGGTAGAGACATTCACTAAAGGATTCGCTGCTGTAATTGCAGCAAAAGGTTTTCTACAAAATACTCAAGAGGGTTGAATATAAATTAATATCTTTCAATTTTTTACTTGTAATTTCTCTTAACTTCACAATTATTCTCTGTTTTGTGTTACTCTAGCACATAAAATCCCAATAAAATCAGTTAATATTTGCGGATGTAGCAATGATTTGGAAACTTTTGGTAGGTGTATATAATTTTTTCGTACGCTATTTGTAATGGCGTAGTTTAAGACGCAGGCCTTAAATGACACCTGCGTCGTTTAAGGCGCAGGCGTAGTCTAAAGAATACATGGATTAAACAATGCCCTCATTTACTGATTCTATTTTCTTCTTTGCTGTTTTATAGGACATGTTGACACCAAGAGGAAGAAACTGTGGCTGAAGGAGGCAGAATCCAAAAAGAAGCGAGCTCCTCGGCATTTCCCTCGGTTCAGTGGATTTGGTACCTATTTTTGAACAGTACTCAGTAATATCTGGCAGATGTGCCTTCAGCTGTCTGTGGCATTAGTTTGTTTTGGCTAAAATTCAGAGACCCTACTCCTCTGCTGCTGCATCATAGTTCCGTTTTTTCTATTAGCTGCAGCAAAGAGCTTTATGTCCCTCCTGCTTGTATTAACCAAAACCATTCTCTCTGAATCCTCCGCTTAATAGTTAGATTTGTACAGCTTTTGTTGTTGTTTACTGGTTGGCAAGTGGTGGTTCTTGCATGAATGGAGCTCTAGCTGAGACCCAACTTATTAACATGTAAGAAATCATCTATATTCTGAGATGGTAAAGCGTGTAAAAGTCTCCCATTCTCCAGCAGGATGCAGGAGACACCAGTTCTGAATTGATTGTACACGAATAAAAGCAATAGAAGATTTGTTCAAGGTGCAACTGCGAGATTTTCAGGTTTTAATTAAATTTTATGTTTTTTACCTGATGCTTGTGTGCTCCCCTTTCCACCTCAACCTTAGGCAACTGGTCATATGGCCCACCTCAAAAAGCTTTATATAAAAAAAATACATTCATTGGTTGAAGATTTGCAGCTAACGCACAAAAAAAAAATCTAAATGAATCTTTTCTGATGGAGCTTTATTGGTTGCTTTGTGCATATTTGAAAAGATTCAGGTGGAAGGAAAATCACAGGAGCAGCTCTGTTTGAAATTAGCAGAAAGTTTATGACACTGCACAGCATGTGAGAGTCAGTGAAGGTCAAACCATTTAGTGGATCCATCTTTAATAGGAGACAAAGAGGAAGAGAGAAGACTGGAAAACGTGAGCGGTACAAAGGCTTAAAGCTTTGGAGAGTATTAGAAAATGATTAACTTGTTGAGCTCAGTTGAATTACACTTTTCCACAGCATGAAAGGAAACGATTACCGCTCTTAAATACTACTTTAGAGAATTAATTGTTTGTGAACTCATTGTATTTGTAGTAGTTTTCTCAAGAAACGTTTTCCTCATTTGATGTCTCCTGACAGATCCAAGAGAAATGTTAATTTTTTATGGACTCTGATGATTAAATGCTTAAAGAAAACAACCTGAGTTATTTTTATGTTTACAATATGTTTTGGATAATTGTTGTAACTGAAAGACTTATAATGACTCGTTATTGTTGTTTCTGGCAAAAGTAAACATATTTTCTTATTTAAAATGTCCTAGTGCATTAAAATAAGATTTCCTTTGGAAGTTAAACAGGCCCACAGCATCACTGGTCCTCCACCACATGCAACAGTAGAGATGATTTTACTCCACACTCATGGTCACTCATCAAACGCATCAAGAAACACTGTTTTGTGTTGAAAAACAACTCATGATGAACTTACTGAAGAGGAAGAGTTGAACCTCAGGGCTGAGGTAATAATGATACTTTGGTAAAACCAATAAATTAAAAATAAAAATAATTTATGCAAACATTGCACATGCTATTTAACAGTGTAGAACATTAAAATTATGTGTATAAGGCATTTTCAAGCTTTTCATTATAGTTCCTTCCAAAAGAAAATGAAAAAGAGTGCCATTAGGAAGTCTGTGAATTTCAAAAACTTGTTCTTAAAGAAAGATTGGCAAGAAGACAGAAAGCAAATCAGACCCAAATGAACATCTGTGGCAGAAGACTAAGAGTGCTTGCTGAACATATTCCCATGATGGAACATGGTGGCGGCAGCAGGATGAAACGGGAGCAGCTTAACCTCCCACCTCACAATTATGCATTTCAATGTTTATTAATCAGAAAAAAAACTCAGTAAAACACATTAAGTTGTCACAAATGTGGAAAAGTTCAAGGGGCATTAATACTTCCGCAAGGTATTTATATGGTTATTTGCGTCTTTTTACATTGTCAAACTTAAAAACATTTGTATTAAGATGTGTAAGCTTCTCCTCCATGCTGTCAAACAGTTTATTATTTCAGTGTCATCTGCTCTTATTGTATGCATTGATGTTTACCAGCTGCTCTCCAGGGAACAGTAACTGAATGGTGCCAGACACGAAACACCCTCAATTTCCCTGTCACATGTGCAATGCCTTGGAAATAGCAGCATTCCCACATTATTTTGAATGAGCCCGCCTGCAGTAGTTTGTATTATTCATGTGGCAGAACTCTTGCACATGACCCAGCAACTCATTTTGCCCTTATTCCCATGCAGCCAGCAGTCTCTGAGGGTTTAATTAAACTGTGTTGAAGCAGAGGCCCATCTCTTGCCATTGCCTTAAAATCTTGCAAACGTTCCTCCCGCTGACTTCCACTCAGAGGACGTCGACGTCCTGAAGAGCAAGGAGGCGAGGCAGCAGCACAGCGTCAAGCTCTTCTGTGTCAACCAGTGGCTGCTTGAGAGAAAACAGCACCTGAGTGGAGTGGAGCGCCTATTGACACCCATTACAACACAGAGAAATTAGGTCACAAGTAAGTGTTCTACACTGTAAGGCAAATGAGAATAAAAGAGAGCATCAACCTGAATCAGACTGATTTAAAAACCAGCCGCTGAAACCAAAAATCCTTCTTTTAAAAAAAATCAGAGTGTAAGTGGGAGACAGTAAAAGGCTCAAATAGTTTTCAAAACGTTTTTGATGGCAGTGATCCTTTCTGAATTTAGCCCTAATTTCACCTTCTAAGCTTATAGGAATCCAACACCAGACATCATAATACAGTCAGTGTCAGTAACTTAGAATATCATTCAAATAAGGCTAATTTGTCAGATTAAAAGTACTGTTTGAAAATTATAACCTTTAAGCAGGTATTAAATATAATTCTAATAGAAATATTCAGATTTATTGAACGTATGTGCACATGTAATTGGTTTGTTGCTGTATCGTTCACCGATCCCTAGCATATGAAACAAGCTTTCAACAGTCAACACTGCACAGGAATCTCTGCTTGTTGCAAAGGGAGTTTTTTTTTTGCCTGTGGACAATAAAAAAAAGGAGAGTCCAAAATGATAGAGTTCCTCAGGGCTGCTAAGCGTTAAAGAAAAAAGACATACAAGTTTGAAAATCCTCACATTGTAGATCAGCTATCAGACAGAGATTTAGGAGCTACTAAATTGGAGTGAGAATATTTTTCCAGTGGTGCACTCAGCAGATTAGACGTAAGGCGAGGGGGTGTTTCATCAAAGCATTTATACCTCCACCTCCAGCAATTACTTGGAACACATTTATGTAAATGACTTGTTTCTCAATACAAAATCAATCAATCCTGAAACATAATTTTACATAAACCTGTTCTTTTTTTTAAGGGTTTTTAAAAGGCGTCTTTTTCTTCACACTAAGCAAAATTAAACACATTTTCACATTTGAGTGAGTGGCTGTTTCTTTGTTCTTAGTGGTGTTTTGATTGTGCTCCTGTTTACCAGAAAAGAACTATTACTTGTGCTTGTTTTCAGAATTGAGGAATTATTTATACAGGCCAAAACAGCAGCCTTGAATTTTGTGCTTGTTTACAAGTTGGATTGGGTGCATGAATCCGTGGCAATTTCAGAACTGCGGCAGCACACCAGACTATTGTCAGAAGGATGTATGAGAGTAAGTAAAGTTTTTGTCTGACAGAATTGCTGTTTTTCTGACAGACACAGAAACTTCTCTGGACAGTCTGGGTGCCACTTAATCCCCAGACACAGGAAAGTGAAGCTCAGCAAGGAACTGGAGGTGCAAAATGTACTTATTTTGGGTCCCAGTTTGCAGGAGATACAGAAAGAAAACAGTTTAGATGCTGTCTCAAAAAGCAAAGTGACATTGTTTGGAGGAAAAGCTGTCCAAACTGCTGTTGGGAATTAAGTGGCTTTTCTCCATTGCTGTACAACTACACCATTTTTCATCACTACATAATTCCTTTATGGTGAAACATGGTGGTGTCTTTGCCATGCTGTGATAATGCTGTTTCTCACCAGGGATAGAAGACATTTGGTAGACAAAGAGGGTCTACCAAACCCTCTTTGTCTACCAAAGAGGGTTTGGTAGACAAAGAATGTAAGAAATTATGTCCTTTAAAACCAATATATCTTGTTTTTGTTTACTTCAAATTGCTTTTAATCAACTTTTCCTTTTCTCACCAGTTGAAGGATTCCATTCATTTTCACAAATCTGTCTCTTTCTTGTGAATAACCCTCACACAACCTCTCAATTTCTTAATCATCTCTCAAATACTTGTTTTAAAGGGTCTTAAAAAACATTTTCCTCAATGTCAGGAGAAGTCCAGCATCCGAACATAAAATGCTGCAGCTACGGGTTTGAAGGCAGTAATTTCAATTGCAATGAAAACCTCACCTGGAAAGCTTCGTCTACCAACGAAAACTGGATGTAGTTTCGCTGAGATGTTACTTTGTGACTAAAATGATCTGAAATGTGTTTCAGGGGGAGACAGTTTCCACATAAAAGCGGAGTGCTGATTAGAAGCAAACACTGAATTCAGAAAAATGTAAAAAAACAAAAAAACAATCAAACTGTGAGACAGAAATATAAAAGGGAAAATCTACAGCCCCATTTAAATGACAAAAACACCGTTCTCCTGCTGCGTGCAATCAGCACAAAACATACAAGCAGCGACTAGACGAAACAATATGTAAATCACTCTGAGCTGCCTCTGAAAGAAGCATTTACTCCCCATATATGGAGGCTGTTGACACAAATATTGTGCTATTTGAACTTTTTTCCCCCCAGAAAGTATTTATGGTTTTCGCTCTTAGAGTTGAACACAAATATATAAGGCGTCTTGTAGATTAGACTGCTTGTTATAGAGAACATGTACTTTCACTGAGTGCACCAACAAACCCTGCTGTAATAGAGTTATTTACATTCAGTATCTCGGAGAATTTCGATGTTGTGCATGCAAACTGTTTAAGAAGTTTTTTTTCTGTGGCATTCATCTTAAAGTTAATATTTTCAGGCTTGCTGGGACCCCAAATTTCAAATGCTAAATGGATGGTTTAGAACATTTTGTCTGTTCATTCTGTTGACTGTGAAAGGAGAAAGCGACTGTGCCTGCAGAGAGAGCAACAACACTCCACAGTGGCGAGAAAGACATCATCACAGACCTTTTGAAAGCAGCAGAGAGCATGTTCCTTTGAAGTAAAAATCAGACCTATCTGAGATCAAATGATGGTCAAAGTGCTTCTTTAATATTGATGGATAATTTCAGAAAAGCCAGTGATCAAACATGGAACACTGCTGGATTGTCTGCATGTGGGAAGATTGAGTGGTAAATCAGTAATGCTGTCATTATGCTGTATGCATGCAGCTAAAGGAAACATTTTCAGAAAGTACAAATATGAAAAGAGATAAATAAAGCAGTAAAATGAGCATATAATTTGTTTAGTTAAAAGAAAATCCAGTCAGTTTTCTTTAACACTAAAGTCTTTCAAAAGTATTCATACTCACTGAGTATTTCAGACTTTATCACATTACAACCATAAGTGTTGTTACATATATGTGGAAAAAACATTTGTTTCCTCTTCAATAGAAGGAAACAAATGTTTCCATTATCAGTAAACGTGTATAAGCACAAAAACATAACACTTTATTTTCTGGATTATATTCTGCAGTAATATTTTGTGTAGAATGTGCCTCATTTTTTATACTTGTCCAAAATGCATAAAGTCAACGTCAAAAGAGTGAACTTCAAAAGGACGTTTGAAGGAGTCATCTGTTGGTCTAATATTCTCACTTTCAGGCAGACAATGTGTAAAGCAATATTTTGTTCTACATTTCAGCCTTGCAATAGCCATGGTTGGGTTTGAGTTTCTACAATCATTCCACATTTCAGCTCATCTAAAAGGTGTAACTGCACAAATTTCCACCTAGGTAGTTAGTGTAAACACTTATTTGTTTTATCAACTGAGTGTGCAGCCCTCAGCACATCCCTGTCTGAAGAACAGCTCAAGAAAATGCATCATCACGTTGCCTGCCCGCTCCACCTTTTTCATTGGCTAAATTTTGATCAGACATCAAAGTTCCTGATAGGTTGCCACGACGGCGGAGGGTTGTTGCTGTTGCTAGGATGGCTGCCAGCTCAGAAAGCTCAGCAGGATACATGTAATGAATCATAGATGGTTGATTTTTCTCTAAGCACCCTAATCTGTGATGCAGATGAGCCCAAAGCCCACCCTTCTCCTTCAAACACACACACACACACACACACACACACACGCACCCCAACCCTCTACCTCTGGATGGGTTCATTAAAGGAAAAAAAAGATCAAGTTCAGATTTCAAGGGCTGACATTTCAAATAGTGCTTTGGTTTCCATCGAAGGTGGGGGAAGAGGAATAATAATGTCAATTCTAATGCAAAACAGAGAGGTTAAAGGTTATTATCAGTTGTTTATTGAAGGGGCAAAGACCAGTGGTGACCCCTGAGATTATCCTATGACTTGCAAATCTTGAAAAATCCCTGACAGGGAGGATGCATGCAAATAAAAGAGATCAATTTCTTCCAAGCAGAAGGTAAGAAAAAGTGAACTTAAATGCAGAAAACTCAATGTTCTTGTTTTACCAACTCATGAAAGAGCCTCATTAGTGTTTACAAAAGGTCATCAATTGCAGCACAAATGCGCTACTGTGACTTAACAACCGCCTCGGGCATTTTTAATATCACGCTGTTACTCTGTGCAGTGGGCACACAGGACTGTGTTCAGCTCACAACATTGGAGAGGAAGCTTCAGCCCTCCAACTGAACCACAGCACGCATGACGTATTTATTCCTGTCCTGTAAAAAGTAAAAAAATAAAAACAACAGAGCAGCTGTTTTATATAAAGCAGGAAACAGTTAAACCGTTCAGATGAAACATTTCTCGTATAGACAGTGAACATTACCCACTGAGGGTAGGACAGTGTAAAAAGTGATAATTACCGCCAACAGATGACAGACAATATGGGCCTGCTGCTTTAATGCTACACGGCAGAAATACAGAAACGAGCAGCTACAGTGACTCTGCTGTATGTGAACATCTTGTGCTGTTCGACGCTGTGGGTTTTTCTTCTACTGGGGTGATATTTCCTTTGATGTAATTATATGCTATATATCAGAGTTGGCACATCTTGCTGCATCCTTCTGCTTTCATGTTAAACGGAAATCTTTTGGGTATATCTTTCACTTTCTCTACTTTTTTCCACTACAGTGGTTTGCAAAAGTGTTCCTAGTTAATTTTTTTGACACTTTGTGAAATTACAATAGTTTCAACGTATTTGATTATTTTATGTGGTAGAGCTAACACATTAAATAAGCAATGTGAAGTGGTAAAAAGGTGGGCTTCAGCTTAATTACAAATGAAAATCCAAAAAGAGTGATGTGCATGTGTACTCATGTACTGTTAAAATCTTATGCAACATGAAAAGCTTTCCTGAATCACTAAAGAAATGCATCACTAGATTATAAGGCTACCACCACCAGGACTGAAGGTGGAAATGTTCAGGTATACATTTGATATGGAAGGAGGGTTGCAATTAGGGTTGGGAGGAGAGTTTAAAGAAGGGTTGGATCTAGGATTGGATTTAGAGTTAGGAGTTTTTTGAATTAGGATTTAAAATTAGGGTTGGCAAGAATGTTTAAAGGACTGTTGGAGTTGTAAACCTTCTTCCAACCCTAATTCCAACCCTTACCCTAGTCCTTTGCCCCTACCCTACCCACAACCCTCATGCAACAGTGAAGTTCCTAATTTACCAGTTACTTTAGAGTTTAAGCCATGTCATTTCCTTTTATGTCATAATTGTACATAAAATCTCCATAACATTCTTTGAAGTTTGTGTTTTTAACATGACAAAATGTTACAATGTAAAAAAGGGATTCTATCTGAATGCAACATTGTTGACTATTTTCTGTTTGACCACAAAGCTTCATCTCTGTTGGGTGTCTCTTTCAAATCCAGTCTCACTTTATCTATATTTTCCATTATTGGCCTTTTAATTAACCCAACGTCTTCATGCAAAAGTGCTTCCCTTGACAGTTCCGCTCTTTACTTTTGCTAGCCTCTGCCCCCATCTTTTCCTCCTGGCATGTCACCGAATGGATCCTTCAGCAGCCAGTTGTGTACCCGATGCTAATACCTCCTGACACGTTTGTTCACGCCGTCTTTATCATTAATAATTATGCAAAAGAGGCGAGTTCTCACCCGAGCAAAAGAAAGCAATCTTAGTATGCAAATGGTAAAGGTCCCTGCGGAGTGTGGGGACCTTGTGGATTAGATGTGTGTTGATAAACTCACTTATGATGAGTGACAGGGAGCGGGATTGAAGTCGTGCTGGTCAGTCCTGCCGCAGACACTGATTAAAAACTCTGCAGCCAAATGCCAGCGAATCCCCAAGATGCATGATGGTACATGGATGAAACTGTGTAAAATGTCATTGGGGCTGTTGTGCAACCATTAATAACCTTAGAGGAGGAAGCAAGAAGGGTAATGAGAGAAGATTTTCCTACTGATCGTCTTTGGCTTTCCTGCTCAGACAGATGTTGAGTCTGACTCATCACCTTTGTCTCATAACCTTTCACTGAATGTCTTCAAATATCATGGCTGGACCATTAATCCCATGAAGCACCACTGTGACCCTTGTTCACCTGGATTGAGTTGTGCACTTTATGAATTTTTCACTAAATTTGAAAAAGCATACATCTTAATATATTGAGTTTTCTGAATGGTCCAAGGTGCAAAGAAAGATTGCAAAACATGCATGACTGCCAATTGTATCCCATAATGCTCCTCATTGTGATGACTGTGGATCATAGCAGAAGATAATTTAATGTTATTGCCACAATTTTGGTTCTTTGAGCTCCTAGATCATGTGGTGCGCTTACTTTTAAACTCTGTCATTGTGCAATAATTCTGTTTTTATTCAAATATGACTAAATGTATTTTGTCAGTTCGACATAATTTAACTGAAGAGCAATCAATTTACGCTGCAGGGTCTAAGGTGTAAATGTTTTTTTAAAATAATTTTTTACAAAGATGTGTAAGGATTGCATATTTTTTTGTTGTTTATTTATCAAGTGTCTGATGTTACCTACTGCAAACTTTCTCCTAATGCATCAAAAAGAGAGAACAAAATCTGAAAGTCTACTGTGAAGCTTTGTCCTTCTACTAAAGAGCTGTATAATAATTTAATTATTATATTATTAAACACTAATATTTATGTGTTTAATATTAGTCTTTCTTATACTGCAGAAAAGTCAAACATTGTGTCTGTTTTGGCTGGAATATCAAGGTTTCTTTGGGCATCAAGCTAATTTTCTGCATGGGGATGGTGGGAGTTCACACTTTAAACTATAAATTAGTTTTAAGTATGAAATATTATTCATGCAGTATGAATGTTCTGAGGATTTTGCAGCATCTTGATGGACAGCGATGAGGAGAAGGGGAGGAGAGAGCCTTTCAGGGAGTGTAAGTTTAAAAGCTTGTTCGTTCCTTAATAAGATCAAAGTTATGGAGGCCTTGGACAGACATGAGAGGAGCAGCTTCTGCATTCTGCTCTTCATTCACTCCTAACAACATAAGCAAAGAAGAAAAAAAAACAAGCTTTACTTTGTAGAGTAACCTGGACTAGATCCCATTAAGCAAACACTCAGGGACTTTCCAACAGTACTCCTCATGAAAATGACATGTTCGTCTTTTATTTTTTTCCTTTTATGTTTGATAAGCTAAAGCGCCTCTCAGACCTGGAGCCAAAATCTGAACGTGACACGAAATGTTAAACAGCCCTGCTTCTCTTTCTGATTGAGGTTCCAGATAGACTTCCTATCGACAGTACCTGGTGAAAGCATTAATTCTCCTTGAACTTTTCCACATTTGATCACATTACAGCCAGAGTCTTCAATGTATTTTGTTGGGGTTTTAGAAGAATGTCTAATTGAAATCATAAAGTGGAGCTTAAATAAGACATAGCCTTATTTCCTTTTTACAAAAGAAATAATGAATGTCATGCATTTGACTTCAGTCCACTGCAGTAATACCTTGCCTTTCACTGCAATCACATCTAAAAACTGATATATTTTCTCCCCAGTCTTTCTCACTGAGGAATTGACCTGATTTCAGCATTGGCCTAAGATCCATGAAGAGTAAACATAATCTATATTTAGACAATATGTTTACAATTAAACCAAGTAGGTTTGCTCTGATAGGCTCATTTAAATCTCATGTCATCAGCTACAAATACATAAAAACCTCAAAGTGTATAAACCAGACAGCGCAAACGAAAATGTACTACTAGTCTTCTCTTGTTTGTGATAAAAACAACATTGTATAGAAAATAGTTGCAGTATTTTGGTTTATTTCTGATACAACACTTGAAAGAATAGAAGTATATTTACTTATTTTTACTGGAGGCAGATGAAAACAATGCACTTTTATACCTAATATGTTACTAAACATTTTGTAACCTCTTTTTCCTTTCTGAATACTCAAATTAATGGTTGGATTTTTCTACATTATTCATTGTGAAATAACATTACTACAGTACAGGATTAATTTTGAGTCACATGTATTGATTGCTCATAAAATCTTTAAATACATATCCAACAATTTCAGGTTGGGAATGATTCATGTCACATCTAAAATGATTTGATAAAAAAAAATCTGCTAGGGCTTTTCATAAAAAACACAAATATACAAGGACAGAGTCAACGGTGATTAAAATAGACTGTAGGTGATCAGCAAATGGGAAGGAGCTGATCTAAGAGTCTCTGAGGCCGGAGGCTGAAAGGGCCCACTTGATTCTTGGCAGTGAGGAGACCTCTCTGAGTTTTAATCTGCTTCTTCCAAGGTCAAATCTTTCATCGATTATTAGATTCCCTTTAAAGCTCCCTTTTTAGAGAGCTGTTTCCTAACATCAATCATGTAAATTTGTTCTTCTGATTTCTATGGCTTTCTTTCTTTGTGGCAATACTTTTCATAACCAGGCATTTTCTTGGGGTATTTACTCCAAGTTCTGGTCCCTGTGATGCTGCAGCGCTCTTTAGCCAGAGTAAGATGCCAAATTTAACGTCTCTCACTTTGTAGACTTATCCGAGCTTAGGCTTTAATTTAGAAAAACCCTAAATTAAAAATCACTTTGAGTTAAACCAACCATCCAAAAGAGTGCAAAGCATAATTTCTAATTTTGGGACTTTTACATTAATCCTCCCAAATGGAAGCTGACAGGATATCGCAGGCTATTGTAGCTAACCACATACCTCAGGAAGCAATTACGATGAATACGTTTTCTAATAAACTTGTTCCCATCAGATGATAAGCAATTAAACATGCGTAATTATGGTTTCCATACAGTAATTTCTAAGCTGATTAGGTTTGTGTGCTTTACAAGCTGAATGGGGTGAATATTAATAGAGCTTTTTGGTTTGGAGTTGCTGGTTAGTGGTGGCAGCTCATCAGTGAATCATATGCAAATGAGGCCTCAGGAAGTGCATGAAGCTTCATTCCCACCTATTACAACTGTCAGGGGAGGGAGGGACATGTCAGCGGGTAGCACATACATGAATATGCAACTGAATGAGAACCCCACACACTCATTGTTGAGCGGTAGGAAATTATATATTCCCTATCCATGCTATAATCAGTATTATTCTCTATGTCCCAGTTTTCCACTTTCCAGCGTATCCCACACCATGATGAACTGCCTTTGTATTCACTTTTAATGCTACATAGTTCTTTCATTTTGTTTTCCCTTTCTGACTTTGTCTTTCCTGGGTTTGCAGTTGAACCAGATGTTTACATACCCTTCACTCTCTGGCTTTAAATCAGAAAAATGTTCAACAATTCAGAATAGCTAATTATGATGCGTCCAACAGAGCAATTCACAACATTTCAGGGAAACACACTGCTTCCTTATGTGATGTCATGAAAAAATTACAACAAATCTGCCAAAACAATTAATGATTGGCAACAGTGAATGGAAAACTCTGGCAGGATGCTTTTGGAAGTTTTATCTTTTTGATCACAAATACTTTGTTTTGTAAAACAGTTCAGTTCATAATTTGGTATCTATATACCAAATTGCTCTGGTGTTGCATTTGACTAAGAGTAACTAAAAACTTTGTGTGTAATTAGCGGCTTTTTAGTGTCTGTCTGACTGTAGCAATCCATATTGCCACAATATTGGCACTGTTAAAATGCTGCTAAAAAACAACCTGAAATGTTGTCTGTCCTTCACGTTTCCTACACATATATTGACTTCATGTTAAGTTTTAGCATTTTACAGCTGATTCTCAAGATATTAAAACAAAACTTCAATATCAGTTTATGGTACCGATATGTTATTATTGTACTTTGCATGGATGGACGGCCACACCAATGAAGGGCTGGCTGGATGGATAATCCAAAGGATGGATGGACAGACAAAGTCAAAAACCAAATATTCTTCCACAATCTTTTTTCACATTTTTCCTGAGCTGGAAATTTCTTAAGTCATATCTCAGGATTTGCCAGAGTGCAGCAACCCTGTTTTTTGTTTTTAAATCTCACTTTCAATTTTAGAGTAATATGAACTTAACTGGAACACCAGCCTCCTCCAGGGGTCACTCCACATCACCTTCCAGCATTAAGTCAAACCCTGTTCATTGGCCGGTCGGATGTTTTAGACTGCATCAGAAATGAGGTCAAGCAGTGGACAGCGGAGCAGGGTTGTTTTAAAGTACGATAGATTTATTCTCAATCTGAATAAAGTCTTTTACTTCTCACACAAAATATATAGTTCTCACAGAGGCCCTCGATGTGTTTCAGATAGCACAATATGAGGATTCTTTAAGTCATTCAGTGTCTATAGAGCAAATATTTTGCACAATATGTCACAATATAGAAGCAATAGAGGGACAAATTTACCAAAATCCCAATATATTCTCTTCCTAAATATATAATCTTATTACTATTGATACAGGAGGACATGGTTTCTAAATAGAGGCTATAACTATCTGTTTGGTATATTTCACATTTAATATTCACAGAGATGTTCACGCACTGAAGAAAAAATGTGAAATAGATGTGATACGTTGAAATTATTACAATCTGTGAAGCTTTTTTTTGTTGTCGTAGTCCGAGATCCATAGTCACAAGAACACACATGCACATCAACATCTGACCACGTGATGCCGATGAATATATATACTAGACTAGAGTCTTCTGTTCACAGAGAGGGAGAAATGTATGCAGTTTATAAATCCAGCAACAGCACTTCATCTGGAGGACAGAATCTGTACAGAAGGATGAGTTTTACAGGCAAGAATTTCAGGTTTTTCTTGTTCTGAAAGTGTTACAGTTGAGAGCTGCACCATTTAAGTGACTTCATGTCTTAAAGCAAAAACACAAACGTAACATCTGCTTCCCACTTGTCAGGACTATCCTTAGTTTTTATGTTACAAATAGTGCCTTGCAAAATATTTCATATTTTCACAAACCAAAAACTTTAATGTATTTCATTTATCTATTTGATAAACCAACACAAAATAGCACATTCATTTGAAAGTGGGAGAAGGGTAATTTGTTTCCAAGAATTTGAACAAATTAAAATCTGAAAAGTGTGGTGTGCATTTGTTTTGTCACTCCTTTATACCCCTGAAAATCTAGTGCAACCAACAGAGTCCACTTAAATCCATAAATCCAGCTGTTCTGTGAAGGAAACTGAGGTCTGTTGCAACATTAGAGAACAAACAGCATGACGAAGACCAAGAAACACAGACAATAAGCCAGATTATAAAACAATAACCCAAGTTTTAAAAATCTCACGGATCAACTGGAAATGGAAGGAGAATGGCCAGATCCAAAACCTACAGCATCATGGCCATCAACCTAAATGCACAGATCGGAGAGCATTAATCAGAGCAGTCGCCAGGACTCTCAAGGAGACTCTGAATGAGCTACAGTCATATTGACTCAGGTGGAAAGGCCTGTTGAAAGCACAGCTATTATTGTGCATTCCACAAATCTAGATTTTATAATATAGAAAGAAATTGCAAAGACTGAGACTGTAATCGAGCTTTTCGGCATACATGCAAAATGCTGAGGTAGTGGCAGCATACAAATACTCACCACATATTTCTAGCAATTTTCATTTTTTTTTTACAGTTTTGCACCATTGTGTGTTGGTATCTCACATGAAATCACAATAAAATACATTGAATTTTGGCTTAGGATTTTGAAAGGCCTCTGAATATTTTTTGTCGAAGCAGTGAATTTTGGAATATTACAATATTTAGTAATGTCAGCCACACACAAAAAAAAAATAAATAAATAAATGAACACAGCCTCTACCACAATTTTTCTTTTAGGATTTCACACAAAAAAAATGTAACAATAGTTGCAGCTATAGAGTAGTTTTTAACAGGTGACAGCTCAGTTAGTAATCTCCACATGACATTAAATACACATCTCATCAGTGGCACTGCAACAGTATGTTCAGGAACAACACCACAGCATAGAGAACCATGGGTTCATATTCAGAAATTGCACAGTAGGAACGCAGATCTGCATCTGTTATCCTCATTCACCACAACATCCATCAAATCAACGTTCCAACTCTGAAATTCTTGAATACGGACGGATCCGGCACGATATTCAGTATACGGCAATGTATGAAGGTGCAGAGGAGGTTGCAATAGAAGAGGAGACTGGAGGGGAGCGATGTCTGCACTGAGTGGGCAGAGAAGACCGGCGCTCCGAGATGGAAGAAGAGACGGTCTTCACTGAGGGAGCGCTTTCAGGATGGCGTTCACCTCCTCTGCCACGGCCGTCAGAGCAAATTCAAACTGCTCCTGCGCAGAAGAAAAGAGGATAAAGTGTTAGTGTGTGTCCAGGTTTGTAGCACGCCTTGAATGCCATTTAGAAATGACTGACAGCTGGCGCCTCCTCCTCCTCCTTTCCCTTCATATCTCCTGACCCCGGCTGGGCCCGGCCACCATCTCGAGCCGAATCGCTCCGTGAGCTTTCAACCTGAAGCACACGCACAGCCGGCACCAACATCGATCCAGCCAGGTGTGTCTTAAAATGCAGCTTTGTGAGTCAAACTCTCTCAGTTTTTGTTTTTTTTTACTCGGTGTGTTTTATTGTGAAACAGCGCATGGTTATCCCAGAGGAACTGATTGATGTCTGCCCTGTGGACCTGCTGCTTTTATATTTCTCTCCTCTCCCCAGGCTGCAGGCCATGGGGTCTTCTCGCAGAGAAAAGGGTACGTAGGAGGTTTGGAGGGAACAGTCCTCAGATGTGTCAACACACAGCTTGCCATGGTGTGGCCCGAGGATAGGCTGAATCAATACTGCAAAGCCACCAGTGGCTGCGATTATGTGGAGTGTCTATTTTCGCGTGTCCTCTGAAGTTGTGATGGTCCAGAAAAATGTATAAGTACATCCACATTTGTCTGCAACTCAGTTAGACTTTTACTTTGAGTTCAAAATTTTAAAATAGATTTTAAATCCTCCTTTTGCATGGTTCCCATTTAAACTACTGGGGAGAGATCAATCTCTGCTACACAGATCAGAAATTGATGTTGATGCTTCTTTAAGAAATTTTAGCTTAAAGTTTTCAAAAAGCTTAAAGATGAACTGCTAATAGGTCAAAGAATGGGTCATAATTCAGAAAACAGTACAAATACTGCTACTGTTTTTTGCTCCAAAGACTTTATCATATTGGCTCTCTGCTGGAAATTGATGCTCAAATACAATGTGGTCACTATCCGAGTCCTATGCCATGTTTCTTGCCGGAGTTCCTCAAGGATCCATAGTGGGGGCCCCGGTTTTCACTTTCTCTACAAGTGATAGTTTACATAGTTTACCAAATAGTAAAAATTTATTTTATGCAGATGATACAATTGTTGAGTTCAATATAAACAAGGAGACCTCCATCACCAGATACACCACTGGATTTGGTGGAAACAGTTACGACATTAATGTAGCTGATTATGGCTAACTAAATCATTAAGTGGAGGCTTGGGGTTCAAAATAATAACAGTGACATTTGATCAATGCAGTTGTTCATTCTTTTAGAAAACAGGACAATTTTCCCTTATTTAAGGATAAAATGCTGTTTCTCCAGCATCCCTCACTGAAAATCCCAGTAAAATGGGTCAGACCAGACAGCTTTCAGAAGAAAAGCATCGTTTTGATTAAATGGTTATTTGGTGAGAGGTATGCATATAAAGAAGTGCGAAAAATAACAGGCTGCTCAAATAAAATGATCTGAAATGCTTCAAAATGCAAATCAAAACAAACCATAAAGACATGGCAGAAAATGGAGAATTTATATTTAAATGGTTTACAGAAGGACCAGAACGGCAGAGATTCAGCAAATGACCAGCTCCATGTTGATCTAAAACAGTAAGTCTATAGCCTAGCTGTCAACAAGACGTCTCTGCAAAGATTCACTGATGGAAAATACAAAGAGGTGAAGAGATTACAAAATGGGGTAACACTTTATGGACTGATGAAAGCATGACTGTTCTCTTTTTTGGTCATCACAATTTGTCAAATGACCCTCAAAAAACAAATTTAAGCCAACAAATTGAAGCATGGTGGATTAAATTTGTTGGGGATTTTTCATTTATGGTGAGGTATTTATCACAAAAAAAGAAGCATCAAAACTTTTGAAGTAATCATGTTGCACTATGCTGAGGAGAAAATGCCCTAGAAAAGACAATGACTCTAAACAGACCAACAAAATCAAAGTTATGGACTGGCCAGCATAATCCTCAGATCCTAAGTCAATGAAAAACTTGTGGAAAGTCATCAAACATGCTATTCCTGAGACAAAACCAAGAAAGCAGAGAAACTGTGAAAACTGGTAGCCTACATGCACCAGGGTTGTTTTGTTACACAGAGGATGTGTCTTGATAGTATCCTAATTGGATGATTGATTTCATTAAATCAAGCCTGAACTAAATCAAAGTAGACAGGTCAGATTAATGAAATCAGAACTTGTTTGTCTGACCTTCAACCATTTATTTTGAGGCTTAGTCACTTTTTAAATGTGCCGCTATTATTTTGAACATAAGTGTGTCTATTGTGCTCCTCTGCCAGCAATTCAAGCTCATCTTGATATTAGAAGTAAAATTAAGAACATCATGCTTTTAAGAGACTGAAAAGAAAATGATAGACAGGAATCTTTATCAATCTGAATTTCTCATCTAAAATCCAGACTGAAATGCATTATACACCTCTGACAGGAAGTCAACATGGGAGCGTAAAAATAGGTTGAAACTTACATGAGGTTTACTTTTTAGAAATACATCTTGTTTTTCTCTCCACATGGGTAAACACTGGGGTTTCTGTTGGATTATTTCTGAATGCAGTGGCTAGTATCTAAAATACTGTCAGTAACATCGTGCTTTGCATTTCATTACCAAGTGTGTGTTTGTACGTGCAAATACCACATTCAGACGTGGAACTGTCAGAGCTCATTAGCTATTTGATACGACCAATATTAGTTTTATATTAATTGTAACACGTTTCTCTAGAAATTGTTGTAAACTGCTGTTGTTACATCTCACTTGAGATCTTTACCACGGCATATATATCTAACAACAAAAAACTGTGGAAAAATCATTAAACATAAGAAAAAAATGAAATCTACATTTCATACCTCATTACTATCTAATTTCTTTGAGGAGCCTGAACGAGTCTACACAGAGGAATCAACCATATACCGCTGTAATTTGTGTCAAACCGAAAAAGAGGGTCTTTGAAGAGGCTTTCCTCTGCAGAGCACAGAGCTCTAAAGGCAGCTTTAATAGACCGTTGAGGAACAGTGCAGTGTGTAAGAAAGCAGCTCCCACTTTCAACCACTGCAGCGTCAGTTTTATTATTATTATCCTCACAAACTGAGGGAGCAAAACAAAAAAAGGGGAAAGTCTTTGTGTTTGAGTTGGGGATGAAGAAAAATGGCTGTTGTAATGTGAACTGTACAGAGCAATGTCCGTGATGCCTGTAATCCACAGTTTTATGGTGAGATTGGGACAATGTCCAACATGTTGTGGCAAATGATGTAAGATATAAGAAATGAAACAGGGTTTTACATTCATGCGCCCTGATTTTTTTATTTTTATTTTATTGGAGATTCAAGTTTTATACGCATTTTTGTGTTAAAATTCAGCATTTTTCAGTTTCAAACCAATAGAAGGATTGATGGATGGTTGGATGGATGGAAAGTTGAAAAAGGATTTAAACATATTCCAGATTTTTCCAGAATGCAAAAAAATCCCTATGGGTATTTTTGTTGGGAACTACTGTAAATCATTTTAGGCTCTAAATGATATTTTGATGAATATTTCCATGTGGATTTGACAATCATTCATAACTTGAAAAAATATTTACACCCTGGAGAAGTAATCACACATTTCAGCAATACTTTATCCATCTAATTTATTCAAATCATATAACTGTGCAAACATATTTCCTTCAAATTTTGGGTAATTTTCTTTGGGCCCAACGATAAATGTGAAGTTATTGTCCCCCAAGCAATATTTCTGTAATCCTGAAAGCAGTTATCAAGTAGAGCATCATCATCATTTCCTCTGATCCTGTGTGGATGAAGCAGACAATTATTACTCTAAAACGCCTAAAACCCGTTGCCCTCCCTGTGTTCCCGCCTCCTCCCTCCCGCACTCCTCCAACTCAAAGCCAGGGAACCTTACCTTTGTCTGGACCATGCCAGCTCTCTGGTCTCTCAAGTGCTCCAGGGTAGCGGCAATATCAATCTCTTTAGCACCTGCAACAGAGCGAGAATTGGACTGAGTTCAAAGCGACACAGTAATCCTGCTCACATCTGTCAATCTCTCTTTATAACGTGCTGCGCTCCCTTTGGAACAGCACAGCGATTGAAAATTATTACATTCATCCTCGGAAAAGAAAACTTGGATGGAAGCCATGGACTGTTTCTTGATAAAATATGCATACGTTTTTGGGGGACATAAAATATACAGCACACCTTGCCTTCACTACGGGAATGACATTCAAAGATGATGTCCGACTCGCTTATTATAAAGGTTTGCTCTGCAGCAGTGATTTCAATGATTAACCTGAGCAACAGTTGCTTCACCTGTAATCAGCTTCCTTTCAGTCTTTGATGTTGCTCAGGAAAATCTCACACCACTCCAAATGTATGGGTTGAAAGCAAGCTGGAGCTGATTTGAGAATAAGAGGGATCTAGAAATGCATCTAAGGGAAGCAAACAGCATAGGGAAGAATAGATTTATGCCTGTATGTGGGAGAGAAAGAGGGGAAAAAGTGGGACTCGAAGCACTCAAAGGTACTCCAGCGTTCCGACAGGACTTTCATGTCTTAGATTAGCTGGAATCCAAAGTTACACTGAAGAGAAAGCTCTCTGGCCGAAAGGGGGAAAAAAAAAGCTTTTTGGTGCGCGAGCTTACATTCATTTCATGCATTTTGATTCCAGATGCAGAAAACAAAAGGTTGAAAGTGGACGGCGAGTCAGCTTTCATCACCACAGGCAACGGCACATTTGTCACAGAGGTACTTGAATTGCACAAGGAAGGGTCAGTCTTATTACTGTTTAACAGACAGTGCAGCGAGGTGTCCTTTTAACCTCTTCTGACTGGGCTGGCTCGCTAAAGGGGCAAAGGGCAAAGATCGGGGCCAAAGAGCTGACTAAGCCATGGAGGGACAAAGTCTGAGGCAACAATAGATGCTTATAACCTGGATTTCTCAAAAGAACTCGGAAGACAAATTAAACTGTTTATTCATGCAAAACAAGATGACTAAAACTATTCCACTTCTGTTCTAGCTTCCCCTTCTAAAAAGTTTTCTTGAGCATTTTTACATTTTGTTGTGTAACAACCACAGACTGCAACATGTTTTGGTTGTAAAATGGAAGGAAAATTATCAGAGGTTTGTCTGAGAACATTAGAGAATAAGCAGCATCATGGAGACTCGGAGACGCAGTAGGAAGGTCAGGATGGAAGCTGCTGATGTGTTAAAGGGTTACGTTGTAAAAAGCAATATTAAAAGTTTTGAACAACGCATGAAGTTCATTCTATCATCTGAAAATAGAATATCCAAATCAATTGTATTTAATAAACCACATAAAAAAGCTGCTGAACCAAAGTGTTGTACAGAACTAAAGCAGATGAAACCAAGGCATAAATAATAATAAAATTCAACAACAAAAACAATAAAAATAAAGATAAAATATGCCACAAAGAGCAATCCTGGAGAAAAACCTTCTATAAAGTCATACACATACCAAAGCGGTAAAATAGGATGGTTTACAAGCATATTCATGTATAAGAATGCCCTAGTCAAAGTCAAGACCTAATCCAATAGGAAATGTGACGCAATACATGAAAACTACTGTTGACAGATGCTCTCTATCCAAACTGAGCTAGAGTTAGTTTTCAAAAAGAATTTACAATGGCAAAGAGAGACATCCCAAATGATTCAGAGAGGCTGAACACAAATACAAACATTTTTACTTACAGAATTGTTTTTAAAAGTGTAATTTTCCATCCACTTGATAATGACTTGACTTTGTGTTTATTTGCCATATAAAATCCCACTGAAGTCTGTGATTGTTCAAAATTTCTGAGTATCTCTGCAAAGCACTGCAGTTTTGTGCCACCGGAGCTCTATACAGAGATAATCCAATTCAAAGCGGCACAAAGCAAAAAAACTAATAAAGCACCTTGAAAATTTCCATCAATACTAACTATGTTCACAGTTAGCAGCATAATTGCATAAATTGCAATAAGAAATTGTCAACACCGTTCTTTTAAGAATAAATCGATAACAAAATCAACAATGTTCCATTAAATATTAAATATTGATTCGAACCAGCAGAGCAAACAGCTATTTTTTTAAATAAATTTTCTACTTTAAACATTTCATTTCCATGCATGTGCTATCTAAATTCATGTTGCAGCTGCCAGAGCAGGTCAATACAGTGTGAAGGTTGCTTAAATAGATAATTACGAATGTGGGCGGAGGTTTCTTTTTCATTTCCCTTCCCTGTCTTCCCTCTTTGTTCTGATCTCCCCACTCCCAGCAGCTACCCCCTCGTCTCCGCTGCCTCTCCAGGCCTCAGAGAAGTCACCCTCTAATGCATCCCCAAGACCCTCCGAGGAGAATGAGAGGCTTTTGCGTTGCCAGGGTTTCAAACCAACAGAGAGAGACAGAGAGCGAGAGAAAAGGGGAGCCATTGATCGTTACCTTTAGCCATCCTATTGAGGACCATGTCAATCAGGATGTAGGTCCCACTCCTGCCGGCTCCATCACTGCAGAGATAGGAGAGATGCAGAGATCATTAAGGTGGCAGCACAGAACGCTTTAATCTCAGAGTGTTCTTATGAGGAAACAAATTGCTAATTTACATCGGCATCTGCTGTGAGACTTTTTAGTATATTTAAACACAAATGAGTCCATGCATACAGAAGCACACTTCTTTATTTGCATAAGACACGATGCCAGTTGTAAAGCAGAAGAAAGAAAATGATTTACGTCCTTAGCATTCTTGGGAGAAATACTCAAACAGATCTGAATATTTCCAATAAATGTAATTACGTTAAACCTTTGCACATGAGCGCATGTGTGGTCTTGAGAGTGACTGTTGGAGAGAGAAAGAGAGACAGAGCGTGCAAGAAAGAAAGAGAGAGAGTGAGAGAAAATGGTTTTCTAAGGCACACTGGGGACAAAAGCTTTTAAATTCATGCACCTCAGGAGCAGAGGAGAGGTTGAGAGGCCAGGGGCGGTTCGAGAACAGCTTTTGGAGAGCCTTGCTTTTCCATTACTCCAGAGATAGCCCTGTGAAAAGCCTCCCTTTGTGCCCGCCGGCCATTCAGCAGCTCTGCATGTTAATTGCAAACAAGGCGTGGACATCTCTCTAATAAAGGCACGGCCAATAAAAAAGGAGAGCTGCCTGAGCGCCACGGCTTCATTAATCCAGTGCAAGATGCTCGGCTCCTTAGAGAGGGAGAGAGCAGGCTTACTGGCCCCATGCATGACTTAACAGGATGTGACTATCAAAAGTGGTCTGACAGATACTTGGTGTTTAATGCAAGCCAATCAAAGCTGGTTAACTAACTCAACCAGATGGGAAATGGAATGGTCTACCATTCAATAAGCTTGTGCCACATTATTTACATAAGAAACAGAGAGCGAATAAACATCAATGGACCAAGAGTGGATTTTAAAATAAAATTGTAACACACACACATACACCAAACGGGTGTACTTGCCTGCAGTGTACAATTATCGGGCAAGATCGGCCACGGTAGCACTTGTTAACCTTTCTGGAATAAAGCAAAAGAGAAAAAATTATGTTACTGCGAGCTTAATGGGAGAACCTCAAATGCAGGGGACTGGAATAGTTTCTTCTTGGCTGAACAAAAATAGCGATAATCACAACAAATGTGACTCAGGAGGGACTTGTGCACTGCGATCTGGATTAAAAATTAACAATAATCAAAGCAACAAACACAAATCTGACATGATTCCTCCTCTTCCTGTCAATCAGTCAAAAAGAAACCCGTAAATAAATCCATCATCAGGTTAGTAACAGTGAATCGCTCTCTCTGACGTGTGGGTGATGGACGTGGTGGTGTGATGTTGTGATTGCGATACGCCAACGCATTAACCTCGGCCAATTATGAATGTTATACACAACGGGCAACGGTGAAGGCCAACAAGCCTTTTTACACCCCGTTGCTGCCATGGCAACTGACTACACCAAGACCTTCCACCAGCGCCTCTTCGCTTCCTTTCATTTCTCCAATAGTGAAAGATCTCAATTTATTGGCAACATTCTTGTTTTTATAGTGTTTCAATATGTGATATTTAGAATATGAAACAAACATAAATGGAATTATGAGAATTCTGCAACAAAAAGTCGACATAAATTTGCACAAATATTTTGTACATTAAACACTGAAAAGAATTTAATGTAATGAGAAAACTGAAAACCGTTTGACAGTATTTTACAATTTTATAGTCTTTTTTTTTTACATCACGGCTTTTGTGCTTTAAACAGAAAATCAATTTTCTTTCTGGTGCAGTAAGACCTTCTCCCTAACTTGGTGCAGTGAGATGTAAGTCTGCTTTGCATGGCTCAAAGGGCGGAAGCTACATGGAGTAGACTGTTTATTTCACAGATATGCTAACTCTTGAGACTCTTACAAACAACAATTAGCATTTCTGCATGCAAAACAAACAGCTTGTCCCTGGTTCACAACAGGGGATACCAAGTCATACATTGCAACATTATGTAGTAAATTAACCTTATTTTTGCTAGTAGTCAACCTGCAGTTATTTTACAGACATGCTGAATCTCATTTGTTCGAACCCTTTCAAGAGTAATTTATTATATTATAGGCTCAGTACGGAGACTAACACGGCTGTAAGTTTAAAGATATTTGAATTAGATAATTTGCGTTTTTATCAGCAATAGTAAGCCTGCAGATTGCTGGTATGTTACAAATATACATGCTAATTATTGCAGGTGTTAACATCCTCAAGAGTTAGCTTGCCTGTTTATATAAAAAACACCAATTGCAGGCTTGCTACTGGCAATGGTATTCCCAATAGCAAACCTACATTAAGCAAATAAGCATTGGAATGTTAAAAAATGTACAAGCTTTTGCTTAATTTGATGCTTTATCCCCATAAATGAGTAGAGGCAGTTGATTTTTCTAAGCTAAAATTTAATTGGGTTAACATTGTACAAAGTTACAACTTCTGTTCACAAAATTAGCGGTCTAGTTGAGGCTTGCTGATAGGCATTTCAAACCTCATTTAATAGCTGGTCATTAATTTTTTAGGTTCCTTTACACAGAGCAAACCAACATAATGCTATTAATAACAGTAATAGTTCATTCTGTATTGTTTTAGATTTCCTCTGCTTCAAATATCAGTTAATACAAATGAAAATCCCCAAATCTTTTACATTCTTTTTTAGTTGACATTATATTGAAGCTCAAATTCCAATTCCAGCCTTGATTTGCAAAATTAACACTAAGTGTTTTCTTGTGCACAGTTGTGCATCACAATTGAGAGAACTTTTAAACCAGTCCTATAAATATGATAAATATTATGCTAATATTACAGCAGTATATTGTATTATTTTTGCTAGTTAACTGTTTACAATATAGCGAATAGATGATGGGATTTAAAGTGTAACACTGATGCACTTATGTGAATTTTATTTTGACTCTTGCTAAGTCTTTAGCTTTACAGAAAAGCTTACAAATACATGGACTGAAAAACAACTGGATAAAATATATTTAAAAAAGCAATAAAAAAAAAATCTGTAGCATACATTCTTTTGCTATGGGGATAAAATTTTATTATGTCCAGAGTACATCTTTTGGATACTTTGTTGTACAAATGAACATAACAATTTAACACAACCTACTAAGATAGTTGAAGTTCCCATGCAAGCCATAGGGCGGAGCAAGTGAGAGGAGGGGAAGGGGAACAGAGTCAGGAGTGAAAAAAAGACAGTGTGTGCACAGGCCTGGCTGAGGAGACACAGTTTCCAATGATCACTTTTGTGACTATGCAACTGGGCTCATATTACTAGCTGCAACATCACAAAAATGACACTGGCCACCGCAAAAAAACCAACACGGCCAAAAACCACAAACACTGAGAGTATTGGAGTGCCTTGTGTGGATCAGAGAGCTTTAAATAACCTACAGTGGCATTTACAAAGTTCAGTCAAAGCTAACTGAATCTCAGCAGAGCAAACAATGTGCAGGTAAATTAAACAACTCAAACCTACACACCAATTAATAAATACACAACTGAAATTAATTTGGAAGAAACAGCACAAACCGGGTTAGGTAAGCGTGTGAACGTCACACAATCTTTCAGCGTTCTCATTACAAACGAGAGGGGGAGACTTCCATCCACAAATCAGATGCATCTATTCTCATTTGGAGGGTTTTGCATATCCCTCCCGGGTTTTCCCATAGGAATACTCCCGCTCTTCTGCCAGAACACATTATATGGAGAAAAAAGTGAGGTTATTCAGTCACTAGCTTTCCGCCCCGTCTCCTGTGTTTTAGTGAGACAGCTCTCATTTAATTGGGCGTTTGAATTAGGTGTTTTATTATTCTTTCTTTTTGTCCCAAGCCAAGCCAGGCAGTGTGGAGCCATTAATTTACTGCATCACATGTGTTGGAGGGAGGTGAGGGAGATCGGCCTGGGATGAAAGGGATGGGACAGAAAGTGGGTCCTTATTAAGAACAACCGTTCTCTACAGGACACAAAAAAAGGCAGAGGGAGCAAAAAGAAGAACCGGAAAGACAGGATAAGGGAAGGTGATTAAAAAACAAGCGAGGAATAAAAGGTCAGCTGTAAATATGAAAATCTGTCTGAAATCTAGCTAGACAATACTCTTGGGTTCTACTCTCTACCTGCGAAAGTCTAACAGGGTCCGGGCTGAGCTGGGGATCCCGCGGTCCATCCAAGACAGAAAGTGGAATTGGGTCACTGTGCGCGTCTCGTTGGTCTGCAGGTTTTTCAGGTAGAAACTCCGGACCAGGAAATCTTCACACCAGATGTGTTCAGACACCAAATTGACCTAAATATTGCCAAAACAAAGGCAAAGAATTTAACCTGCACAGTAGGCATAACTCTAAAACACACCTGCTCAAATATTAGCTAAGACAATCAAATTAAACAAGTTGGCTCTTGCTACAAAATAATTTCAAGATAATTTTATTGTTTTTTTTTTGGCCAAGAAACCTTTTGAAGAAATTATGGATAATTAGGGACAACCTGCTGTACTCTTCATGTACTGCTGAACACTTTGTGTTCCTCCTTCTCCTAAATTAAAGTCATTTTCTGACAAAATGAGATGTAACTAAGTCAGAAAACAAAGAATGTGAGAGTAATTACCTCACTTTTGACTATGCACATGCTTCAGTGCTGAACTGAAAAGACAAATAAACTTTAGGTTATCTTTGTTTGTTGTTGGAACTAGAAATTCTGAACTCAGACATAATTTGAAGGAGCAACACCTCTGCAGAATTGCGGTGTTTTGTAATTTGCTGATTTTGAAAGTTTTACACCCATTTTTCTTAACGAGTTTATGTTTTAGCTTGCGATTTTTCACAGACAGAAAATAACATTTGGATGAATAGTCCTACTCAGAACATTTTAGTTTTTCTTTTGCATCCTAGCTTTTAATGCTGATGGAATATAACTGTTTTGTAGTCCTTTTTTTAAAAAAAAAATATACACATGTATCTCAATAATTTTATAATGTCATCAAAAATGTCAGTTATTTCAGTATCTCTAATTACAAAAGTGAAGCTATTCTACAAACACACAAAGAGTGATGTATTTCAGAAACTTAGTTCTATTCATTTTACATTCTTGACTTACAACTAACTCACCTATAATCATAGAAATCTAAAAATAAAAAAATATATATATATATATGTATATATATATATATATATATATATATAATGTTTCATTAAGATGATTTCAAGTGCAGAAATAATATGTAATAACCATGTTTTGGTCGATACAATCATGACAACCTTCCAGAGGAGTATAAACCACAAAATGAGCTGGATGCATCCAAGCATTTTAATGGAAAGGATTTTAATGGGAAGTTGAGTGGAAGAGCACCAGATCTTGGTCCTTTATTATTCCTGTTACATATTCTGTCTTCTGCATATTTTGAGCACTTTAACTGCTCCACAGATAACATTCTGTTATAAATCTATATTAAGCCTGAAGAAGTCTACATGTCTTATATAAGTTCTTGGACTGTGTAAAGAAGTTGGTTGGATGGCTAACCCCCCACCCCTGAAATTCTTGTATTTATAATGTACAAATACCATGTACCTCTAGTATAAGGAAGCTCTTGGTCTTCTAGTTTATTATGACAAGTCTTTCATCTAGAAGTTTGGGTAAAAAAATTTGACTTTGGTTAATTATGAGGAATAATCTTGAGCTATATAACTTTGTGTCTAACAAAACTATTGATGATATTCTAAATTAGTGGAAAGAACCAGTGACTTTTGGAAATTTTCACTTTTAGTAAAAACTGATGACAAGTGCCCACTTGTCACCAGCATCACACATCTTTGTGTGATGCTCTGATTATTTGGCAAACCAAAGCCAAATTTATCTTCTGGCTCTGGTTTGCAGAATAGATTATTAACCATTTGAGAAAAATGTAACAAGTTCTGAAGTTAGTTCTGATTTAAAGCAATATCAAACAGTCAATACACGTGTTTTTGCTTTGAAATTCAACAGCGCTAAAATAATAAAATATCAACATTTGACAAATGCTTGATTTCAATGCTTGGATTCAGCTTTTGGACATCTAGGCGGGTTTTGACAGAAAACAACCAGAAACACTGTGAGGCTTGAAAATATAGTACCAACATGTTGCTGTTGTTTTGCAACAAACTATATTTATTGTTTTAGTCAAGAAAGATATTTCTTAAAGTTGCAGCTTTCAAAATTTAGTTTTAGTTTAGTTTTTCCAGGTACACAGACTTTATGCCTGTTGTTGCATACCTCATATATGTGGTAGATGTCTGATCCCTCATCAGGCCAGTAGTGGTGACACTGCTTTACTCCATTCTCCGATAGTGGGGTCAGCATCACAATGACGACACAGCCGCTCTCCCACACCATCTGAACATTAGGAGAAAAGAAACAACCCACACATCAGACGACAATCGGCATTCACATATTCAGATTTAATAAGAACTAATGTCCACGTGAACAGGGCCACTAAGAGCAGCATATTGCGCTACATTCTTGTATTAGGGTGAAATTGTTTTCTTTATCTTTGTGCAAGAGGTATGAATAAATGTCACTTCTCTGCATGTGAGAAATTGTGAATGTTGGGCGGATGAGTTGGGGTGTGGAGTGTCTGTTGTCGCTCTCTCTGGCGTCGGAACGAGATCACAACATCTTTTCCACTGCCGCTCCATTTCATCTTATCGCGATCTAATGCGTCCTTGGGAAGACATAGAGGCCCACTGGCAGCCATTAGGAAAATGAGGAGGAAATGCAGGTTTTATGATTGCTATAAAAACACAATGGCCTTGACTATACACTAATCACAAGCTTCTGCGACCCAGCCCAGTGGACACATTACACGCCAACTGTGCCAACTGTGCCAAGATGTGATGAGATTTGGCAAGGTGATAATGTGAGGGAAAATTTATTCATTTAGTCTTGTGCAATTTAGCTCATTTGAGGTAAAAGTGGATACGTCCCATCTCTACCTAAAACAATTTTTTTTTTTTTTTAAATGTGATTAAGAGTTTCTAAACTCCACAGAGCATACATCAACCCACTGACTTTTACTCGGTGAACTCATGCAGATTGGCTTCTCATTCTGAGGGGAAGCAAGCATGAAGGCCCAGCAGTACTAAGGTAATAGAGGGGAGATGGATGAAGGAGTAAAGTAAAGGATGAAGGGATGGAGGAATGAGGAGCAGAGGATTAGAGCCAAGCAGCCTTTCAGAGCACTGCCTGGGGCCCGGCGTGGATTAGATAGGAGAGAGCAAAAAGATTCGCCTTCTGCATGGTCCATTTGCATGAGTGTGCCAGTGTTTTTTTGTGTTTGTTGGCTTTTAATGGGTGAAAGTGTGTTTCTTTTCAGTCCTGCAACAAACCAATGTTCACCATGCTGAATAATGAACAGCTGTATATGTCAATCAAGCTGTATGTGTTGCTTTGTTATTTTGTGCCTACTTAGGAAAGATTACGAGTTGAGTTCATTGCCTAAGAAATATATTTTAAAAAGTTTTCATTCATATGGAAAAAAGGAAGCATACAAGCAGATAGTCTTGAAAAATTAAGATATCCCATGAAATATTTGGATTTTTCTGAAGAAATGCCTTAATATGTAATTCAATTTTCTTTTCTTTTTTATTTCTGGCATATAGAGTAGAGTTGTTTCTTTGTAGCAAGAAGGTCTTGGATTTGAGTCCAAGCCGTGGGTCTTTCTACTTTTTCTCCCTGTGCATGCATAGGTTCTCTCTGGGTACTCCAGTTTTCCTTCACAGTCCAAAAGCATGATTGTTAGGACAATTTCTCTCTCTAAAGGATGTGAGTGTGTGTGCATGGTTGTCTTTCCTGTGTCTTTCTGTTGCCCTGTGACGGATTGGCAACCTGCCCAAGGTTTACCCCGTCTCTCACCTAACGGCAGCTAGAGATAGGAACCACAGTCCATGATATTGAATGGTTAAGAAATGGATGGATGAATATTTTGTGAAAAGTAAGTGATTTAACCTCAGTTTCCCTTTACAAACTGAGCTTATTTTACTCATTAAACAAAAAGATATAAAATAAATTTGAATGCAAGAAAATGTAGAACTCCTTACTGAGTAGTAGCTTCACTTTGGATAAAATAACTTGGCTGAAATAACTTGAGTAAGTCATTTCTCCAGATGTACCAGTATCTGAGGAAAGTTTGGTTCATTCCCAGCTTTAGTTATGAAATGTTTAAGGGATTTCTTGTAGCTATATATCAAAAACAACATCAGGGCTTTGACTTTGTCAGTTTGTACTTTCTGCCAGTCTTTGGTGGTTTGGCTGGAATTGCTTGGGTCGCTGTCCTGTTATAGAGCCCGGTTCTGTTTCATCTCATCTGTGATGAAATGCTTTACAGAGCATTCGTTGGTCTGCAAAACCTGCAGACCAACGAGACGCGCACAGTGACCCAATTCCACTTTCTGTCTTGGATGGACCGCGGGATCCCCAGCTCAGCCCGGACCCTGTTAGACTTTCGCAGGTAGAGAGTAGAACCCAAGAGTATTGTCTAGCTAGATTTCAGACAGATTTTCATATTTACAGCTGACCTTTTATTCCTCGCTTGTTTTTTAATCACCTTCCCTTATCCTGTCTTTCCGGTTCTTCTTTTTGCTCCCTCTGCCTTTTTTTGTGTCCTGTAGAGAACGGTTGTTCTTAATAAGGACCCACTTTCTGTCCCATCCCTTTCATCCCAGGCCGATCTCCCTCACCTCCCTCCAACACATGTGATGCAGTAAATTAATGGCTCCACACTGCCTGGCTTGGCTTGGGACAAAAAGAAAGAATAATAAAACACCTAATTCAAACGCCCAATTAAATGAGAGCTTTCATCAAGCACCCCAAGAGCTCGTGGTGCTATCATGGTAGGGTGGCTAAGTGCTGAAACAAACTATCCCCAAACTATGACACTTCCACTGCTATGACTTGAAGTAAATAAGTTCTTTATCTTCTGGTTTCCAGATAAGTCAGTGCTTGTAGAAATAAATTTGTTCTACAAGTCTTGGCATCCATTTCCTTCCACCATTACAAGTTTCTTTTGGATGCTATTTTTCTAATGCAAAGGACAAGACCACTCTAAATTTGCTGCTCTCTTCAAGCCCCAAATCCTCCCTTCAAACTAAAACTCAGCCCCATCATGATTATCCAAAATGACTTCAGCCTCTGATGCAGAGTGCAGGGCCAGCTGGTCCACCAGGATTTATGCCTCTCACTTCCACAGCCCGGTCATGTCTATCTAGAGTCACTTCACCATATGGAGGTGATGGACCCACTAATTACTACAGTGCTGTCCTATTAACACAGAAGAATGCTATTTGGCCACCGTGCATCATTTAAGGCGCACTTCAACGCAACCTGACATGTTTTATGACAGCCTCCATATGCAGTAATTGATGGGAGGTTTTATTTACGTTTATAGACAAGGTGAGAAGTGGCTTTCAGATATAATGCAAATATGAGCTAATTCTAGCGCAATTTAGCTCATACATACAATAGTTTTGCTTTTATCATAATTTAATTATCTTGTTTGTTTTCAAGATGTCCAGTGATTATCAATGGTCAATACAATATTTTTAAATTCTTGTTTTTGTTATGATAATAAAATAAAATCATGCAATTGGATATGACACACATGTATACGAAATATTACAGTTCACCTGAAGAAACATACAAAAAACTAATCTGTGATGTAAACATGTAAAACAAGCAGCTTCAATAAACTAGGCATAGACACTCTTAAATTAATACTTGTTGAAATATTCAGTTTCATATCTACCATCAATGATATTAAACCTGATTAACTTGAAATAAAAGTCAGCTGTCCTAGTTGAATTGTTCTGAGTTTTCTTCATATAATCCCCTATGCAGTATTGTACAAATGTATCACTCAGGAGAAGGGTACAACTAATTCCACAGAATGAATTTCTATAACATGCACAACAGCAATGTTATAAAAACTGTACATTCGTGCAAATTTACTGAAAAGACAATATATAAACTGGTCAGGGACGCGAATGGCAACCCTGAAGGACGTGCAGGAGTTTCCAAAAACTACTTGTATTTAACATGTGACACTGTATTGTCCATATATGCTAAAGAGTGAAAAAGCAGGACAAAAGCATTTACTTCCAAGAAAATTCCGGGCCTGGAAAAACAAATTCCCAAAACCTTTTTTGAGTACAGGTTATCGACTGATGAAATAAAACTTTACCTTTTAGCCACTATTCCAAAAATCTACACTGAGCATTATCACAACTCCATGCTCAGTGAAATGTAGCAACTTCATGTTCTGTGATTAACTTTCTTCAGGTAAAATCAAAACATCTATTTCACTCCGAAACCTTCAAGGGTCAGCTAGAAAGCTTAAGATCCAAATTCACATGAGAATGTCAAAGCTGAATTTTGACAAAAAATTTATCAGGGATTATTTTCTGTTTATGTTTAATACAAGGCAACTCTGGGTAAAACTAGGGTGAGATCCCACACTGACTTGCTGGCCTTTCTACTTCACACCAAGACCATAAAACTGTGATGTCAGAGTCCTTTCCCTATAGCCAACATGACAAAAGCTCCTTCAGGAAGGATTTAGATGCTGCCACATAAAAAGGGTTTAAATCGCAAAGTAACAGTAACAGTAACAGTAACAGTAACAGAAGTGAATCTACTGTACCAGAGTAGTTCTAAATATGAACTCCTTCAAAACGCTGCATCCCAATGTCCCAGTTAAACTTAGTCATATGCTTTATTTGCTGTGAATCCCTGAATGAAGTGTATCAGAAACGGTCAATAAACCTTGTTGAAGCTGACAGTATGAAAAAGTCATGCAACTGGCAGGGAAAATAAGAACTTTTGTCCACTTTAAGTCACACCAAATACAAAGACGTCTGTGAGCTCAACCCAACATTTCTTCTGTTACGTCATTGATCCTCCCTTATCTGCAGATACTGACAATCAAAAAACCCACAGAGCTCTTTTTGCTGCAGAAAAGTAAATGTGAAAAATAAAAATAAACATTGCACGGCGGGTAAGTGGGAAAGTCTTACCTGCCAAAAGTCTGCCACAGTGGAAGCAAGTGGCCCCTGGGCAGCAATGTAAGTAGGATTGCGAGGGTCGTGATCCATCTGGGAGAGGAAGAACAAAATTCAGTCTGATTTCACCAAAGCTTCAATACGGACGCAGAAACACAAAAATATCCACTGAAAGAAATCCACTTTTCCAATCATTCT
Organism: Phalloptychus januarius; assembly: GCA_902982915.1. Taxonomy (NCBI): domain Eukaryota; kingdom Metazoa; phylum Chordata; class Actinopteri; order Cyprinodontiformes; family Poeciliidae; genus Phalloptychus; species Phalloptychus januarius. The sequence continues at coordinate 6,730,183 of CADWAE010000362.1, forward strand.
TGTAACGTTACATACATAGAAGAGGGCAACATATAGACACTGAACCTTGCTAGTGAGCACTTCCAAAGCTTATGATGCAACAGATCTTTTTGAAGTTTATGATTGGAAAAAAGCAGCAAATCTGGTGACTAATCTTGCTTTATACACCCGATTTCCAATGAGATTTTTCTTATTAGTATTTTCACATGCACACCCTCTCTTCAACACTTTGTGGAATGGCTTCAAAGCCAAGAAATGGCTGGGATGAGGGAGATTAATGGTGAAAATTAAGGAGTGGGAATTATTGCGAGAATGTAGTGAGGCTTCATTCCCTACCTGCATATTAAAATATATGTACTTTCAACATATTATATCCAAGCATCAAGAGAGGTTTCTCTGTACCTAATAAAGATAATAATTATCAGCAGAACAATATTTCTGTAAACATTTGTAGAATAACAATTAGGTCTTATTAATACATGTTTAACATTCTGAATGAAATTTGACAAAATGTTTGTGTGACATTTAAAAGTGAATGTCAAAGTTTGACTTTTCAACCAAACTGAGACTAAACAGTTACTGAGTTATGACATTTAAAAAACTGTATTAACCTGAAGTACAATCAGGGGTATGTTAAATCAAGATCCCCTTCATCATTTTTGCTTTCTGCCTACTTTGACCTTGGCTCTCACCATCAAAAGCAAAATAATTTGGGAGTATTTTTTCCCGGCTTTAATGCATAGCTATTTTCTCTTTTATTCTGAGCAACTGGAATTCACTTTAAAGTCCAAAATGCTAAAAATGCCCTCCAAAAAAGTGTACAACTTTTTAGAAATCTTATGATGCTGTTAAATGTCTATTAAATTATATTTACTATAAGAAAGGGTCTGTTTCTATTTGGAAAGTTGCAGCTTCAGGTCTACAAATGTTATTTATGTTTTAAAAAATATTTTCCAGTATATATGGGCCAATTACATGGTACATATCAATAACTCGATATATTATGGATTTTAAAATGTGCAATTTAAGGTTCCCTAAAATGGAGTAAAAAAATAAATACTGGAGTAACCTCAGTTTTCTCTGGCACAATGTTGCCCCTCTCTTACCAGTGACACTGCACTGCTGCTCAGCTGGCTGAAAGGAAGTTACTAAAATTTACTGGATAAACAATGTGACCATTTTTACCGTTTTTCTAGATTTTCACATAAACTCAACTGTTTTCAAATTTTATTTAGTAAATTGCAAACAGCAAATCTGATAAGTAGTGTACTGCAGACTAGCTACCACAGCCTGACACTTTAAGCCACTAATACTTTATGGAAAGTAAAAGTGATACAAAAAAAAGTATCTGGAATGCTCTGCAAAAATACAACAGAAAATAGGTCTTAAATTACACATAAGCTATAACTATGTTGCTTAGTTTCCCCTTCATCCTTCCTGATTAAAACTCCTCAAATACATTAGACACAAAAAGGAAAGAGAGAAAAATCCACAGAAATAAAACGGCGATGCCAAATGCTAGACACTCATTTCAGCCAATCTCAAGGATGCAGACCTGCTGTAGCTCTAGCGCCTGCATCCTAACATGAATACTAAAGCAGAAACATGAAACAGAAAAGAGCAGCCCTGCATTTCAGCTGTGGTTCCTTGTGCCGTTGTGGAATGAAGATAGACTGCAACAAAAGAGAAATGCAAAGAAGTGCTTCTTTGGCTTCGAGTGAAATTGCTTGGACAGAAGAGGGCTCAAACGAAACATCTGCTCCAGGAGAAACATCTTAGCTTTCAGACACTGTGCCTTGATCAAGCTTTTCTGTAAGATACAGAGGCTGGGCAGTAAATGGATGCTAAGCTCAACCCAGAGTCCCAGACAAAAACATTGGGTGGAAACTCTGCTGAAATTTTGCAAAAAATGCCAAGATGAGGGTTGTGCCTTCACTTTCCTATGAACTATTTCTCACTCTAATGATGCTGTACATCCAGGAGCTCTCGCATCTCTCGTAGTCGAGCCTTTGCTTCTTTTTTTTGGCCTCTTTCCTAATGCTAGATGTCACCCTGTGCTCAGCAAGGAGCACAGATATGCTCCCCTCCCCCGCATGACCTTTGATTTCCAGAACGAAGTGCCAGATTATTTACTGAAAGCCCCCTGAAGTAAATTAGAAAGAAGAATCCACAGTGACAGGCATAATTATTATAGTTTTTTTCAGGTCGGACCCTTTTGTGCTGCAATTACTATCCTTTCATTCTCATATTGCTGCATACCCCAATACTTCACATATTCTAAATATTTTCTTTAAACCATAACTAAGGTGTCTTGGAGAACTTTTCTAATCCCTCTAATCTAGAGATACTCATTGATTTGCCAACAATCAGAATAATCCAATTTTTCTTCGATTGGCTCAGAATGATGGTCGGCAAAAATTTTATCAAATTGTTTAAGAATGTAAAAAATCTCTGTTCTAATGTGAATCTTTACAAACTTCTATTCCTGACTGATGAACTCAGTGACAATTTTACCAACTCTAAAATTAAATGTTGCACCCTGACACTGTTCAAGATAAATATAGCTCTATGAATATGCTGGTACATAATCAAGCGGTATAAATAGGTCTCCATTGTTTGTTTCTGAAGAGTAATAGGCTTTTAGAGCAGCCATGTGTGTGCCATCCTCATCTGTCGGCTCAGAAAATTTTGGCACTGTATTTGAAATGCATAGCTTCCTGTTCTCTTTGATGGAATCCCTTCTCCGTGGCCTCAGGGGAAATCATGGCTGACAATATTTATCGGGGAAAAGAAAAAAAAACAAAAAACGTACAAATACAAAAATAAGTCGTAGTGCTCTCCGATATGGAGCTCTGTCTGTATTTGCATGGGATGTATTTTGTCAGTCAAAAAAAATTTTTATTTTTCATGAGTGAGAGTGGAAAGTAAGGTATTGGTTGTAAAAGTGATATGACAAGACCAGATTCACTGATGCTTGCTGTATGGAATACAAAAGAAAATAGATCAACAACAATTTAATTCAGACAACAAGTTACAGCTGCAAAATAATTCACAGTCCTTTAAGAAACCATTAGCCTTTTCCACATTTTCTCACATTATAATCACAAACTTCTCTGTAATCTATTCAAATTTAATGCCATAAACTAACATACAGTCACAAATAACTGGCAAAAAATGATTTTCACATATCAAACTGAAGGGTTGATATGTTTGAATTAGCTTCCTTTAATTTGTCACTCCTTAAGGCAATCCATTGCAAAAACATTTAATTCTTTGGAAAACAAAATGTGTTAATTGCACAAAAGAGACAACACTGTGGCATCATAATTCTGTGGAGATGCTTTTCTTCTAGATGTAAATCTGTTCTAGACTGCAAATAACTTGAGATGTACATCCATAATGAGCCATTCTGAAAAAAACTTCCTCGTGTGTTAGAATGGCCCAATGAAAGTCCAGATCTGAGGTCGCAAATGAATGTTCCTATAATGCTTTCATTCAATCTGACTGAACGTCTTCACAGTTATGTGCTGCTTTGTGTTTATCGATCACATTAAATCTGTTAGGATTGTGATGTTCCATGACAAAATGTGAAACAGGTGTGAGCATAGGCGTGTATTGCAACGAAGATCAGCGATACTTACTATGGGACTGGCATTGATGTAATCCGAGTTGCTGTGATTATTCTCTGATTTCAAGGTGATTCGGGAATGATCATCTGTAACAAAGATGCATAAATCATCTGTACAAGTCTCAACATCCTTTCTTTTCTGCACAGCAACTGCAGGATTTTGAACAGCAGCAACAGAACATGAAAACTGAAGGCCCTTCAGTTTCACCAGACTTTCATCAGACACAAAAAAAAACACACATGGTGTCTCCAAAGCTCTCTTTTCACCCTCAATAAAAATGTTTTAATCCTAACAAGGTTCGGTTTTAATCTGTCAAACTGAAATTTCTAAACAATCGTGAAGTTTGACATGTTATTTTTGCTTTAAACAGATTTTTTACTATTATATGATTAACAATATGAAGAAAATCACCACCAAAAGCAGAACCACGTTATACATAAATTACAGATTATTTCAAAGGTGTTAAATAACTACAAGAGTCGCCCCCACTGACCATTAGAGGACATGGATTTACTTTTTTATGTCAATACTTTCAGCCATCTTTTGCTAAAAGTCATAATTTTTCTTTTGCTAAGTTCATCGGCTTAACTCTTTAAGAGGCTCTTGATTTAAATAACCTGAGGCATTTCAAATGGCAAGATGAACTTTTAAAAACTTACTAAACTGAATACTACAAAGCAGAGACTTGGTATCTTAGAAAACGCAGCAATAAGAAACAAGGTAGAGACAGTACCAGGAACACACAGGGGAAAAAAACCAACTAAGAACAAAACTAAGTAAAATGGAAGAAAATAGAACAGAAACAAATCTTAATCCATTTGGACAACTTGTGATTAGTTGGACTGGAATGTTTCTGGAAGTAGAAATGAAGAGTCTTCTTTTTTTCTTGCATTTTGCATTTCTCTAAGTGAATGAATAGTTGTTAGGATTATTATTTTTTTGTTTTAAATAAGCCAGTGATGCTTTTGCTTGCCAGACTTATAGCTGTGACCAACTGTCACTGCAACTGCTTCCTACAGTATCCCAAAAAAAAAAAAAAAAACGGGTCCCTGATGTCACATTTGTCTAAAACAAACCTACAAACCTAAAGGGCTAAAGGATGAACAGATACAATTGTTCAGCCAACTTGTAGTCAAGACTTTGACTTTGTCACACTCACTGCCATAACAAAAAGATACAGCTTTAATTTTATTAATATAGTACAAAGTGTTTTAAAGACAAAATGCCATCATTTTTGTGTTCACTTAGTGTATTATATATATATATATTATATATCATTTTCAAGGAGCAATTTATAAAGTAAGTGTAATAGGCGCTTTTTGACAAGACAGCTGCCAGTGATTGTCTGTTTTGAAAGCATATTTTTCAAAGTATTGTTCTGGCCTGTTTATCAGTCTGCTTTAATATTCCATCTGTTTAAAGAAAGTGATGCAAACACATTGCTGACCCTTCGTTCTTCCCATCTTGGACATGATAGAGACATTTTCACAAGCCAGAAAGAACAAAAAAAGAAACTAACAGATCTGAGCAAACTTACAAACGACTACGGCATCAGCTCGGTTCCTCTTGGAGTTCTGCTCGCCTTGGCCAATGCTGCAGGCGCTGGGCTCGGCCTGGTAGGAGCACAGCGCCTCCCACTCGCGCTCCAGACGGTTCTTGTTCTTCAAGTGGTCCTCCATGTACGACTGCAGGGAGAATGGAGAGACCATTTTAAAAAAGAAGCAAGAGCAAAAAGGAAAAATAATCATTTTCTACCAGCAGTTTCAAGTGACTGCTTATTGTTGTATATCAATCAAAATTCTAAAAATAGTAGCTAAACAATAAAAATGGCAAATTATAATTCCTGAGCAACTCAGGAAGAGGAATATGCTGAGGATCAAAGTAGGGAAGGGTGTATTAATGCTGGCATGTCTGTGCATGTGTGTTTGACCAAGAAGAAACACACATGCACACACACCTATACTGACACGCATACACACTAACACAATTAGGACTCCTGAAAGGTTTGTCTGCTTTGGAAATACTTCAGGGGTGTTTCAATCACGTCCCTCATTGCTTGCACAGCCGCTGATAAGATTGTCTGCATTTAAGCCGTTGGTTGGAGAAGACAAAATTGAATTCGCTCTAGAGACAAAGATGGAGAAAGAAAAAAGGGGGAGGGGCAAGTAGCAGCCTGTCGGGGTGCATGTGTGTGTGCGCGCGCGTGCATGTGTGTGCATTCTGCTAAACCAGGGCAAGTCTTATGGAGCTTAGAGTTTGTGCTGGCAAGGAGATTCTTATTCTTTTTATTTTTTTAGTGTGGAGCGTTATTCCTGTATCATGGCTCTCTTCCCGACGGGGGTTAGATGGTTCAGTCCGCCTATTGTGCGAGAGAGAAGATTACAGACTCATAAACTGATGTCAGGGATCAGCTGGCTAATACAATGACAATGATACCCAGATGTGCCGTGTTTTCATCCCGCATTAAGAGGTATATAGGTAGGCCGGGCAAAGAGGTGATGCTCCGCTTTCACTATATCCGATTCATTCATTCATCCTGCCTGTCAACCACAAGGAAATCTTTGAAAAAGGATAGTCACAATTACTTCCAAAAAGATAATCACAAATAAGCTTGTCCAGCAGAATAATAGGCTATTAACCTGTGAGACATCAGGAGCTTAAATTGAGGGGACTTTTCTATACTCAAAAATCTGTTTTTATAACATTCTTGACATAAAACCAAAAGTTTACTGGACTTGTTATATTAAATGTATTTTCCACAAATTAGGCAACAATGTCATTCGGACATGTGGTAACATGTCACAACATTTTAATAGAAAACACCAACCAGATTAAACCAATCTTTCAGTCAGAGATTGGCTGATTGGAAGCTAGAAAAGCAGAACTTTTTACTAATCAGTGAATGTCCCACACATAAGCACTAAAAGGGGCACTGACAAAGCTCTGTGGTTTGGAAGCTTTTACTTTGGAAACAAGACTCAGCTATATTCAGGATCACTGAGGAGTTTAAAAATGGAGTCAAAGGAGGCAGAAAAGCTGTAAGAAGATTCTGAGAAGAAAAATTAACTTCAGGAACTGGCAGGAGTTCAGGAACAAATATGAAGATAGATGCACGAGGTGGTGCTCCACTTGTAGACAACTACATTTTAATCTTTGAAGACTCATGTTTGATCATACTGGATTAGGAAATTCTGACTCAAAAATATTAATAACACTATTCTCTCAAATATAAGATGCTGAAGACCTAAAAGGTACGTTTGTAATCATGGTGTTGTGAAATTAAAATAAAATCCAGTGGAGCTGTGAAACACCAAACCAGACAGAGTGTGACAATGTTTCTAGTACTGACATAAATATTAATAAATAACAACAGAATGGCTTCTGTCTATATAGTAAAAGGACTGAATGGCATATATTTCTTTTTAGTGGTGTTATTTTTATGAGTACTTATGTTCCATAATCTGTGATGCAGAGAGTCACAACTCTAAAACCTTTTTTTTAAGGCTTTTACTTTACTATAAAACCACTTCAAATCAAAATGTATTTGTAAAGTATTTTGTTGTTATTCAGAGTTGTAAAATTACATTGGAATCAGTTAAAATGTACAAAATTGGTGATCAGATACCAGTCACAAAACTTCTTATTGGTGCAAGCTTATTAAGCTTAGATTTATTTTTTTTTATTTGTGGAAGACAAAGTCTTACTTCTGAATAATAAGGAAATTCAGACTTCTGAATTTGCCTACAATGTGTACACATTATTAAAAGAACCGTTTAAGCCCTATGACCATTGCTTGCTAGATCAATGGTCGTGTGACACTTGAGGTCTGTAACTAATACAAGAATAAAAAAAAGAATCAATGAGTTGGACAAACAAACCAAGTTGTGCTGTGTTGAATAAACGATTCAATATTAATAAATTTAAAAGGTAATTTTCTATACAAATGTTAATTTATGTATCCTCTGTCAAACAGAAGCCTATTCATGTTTGACTGAAGCTGAAACATTTTCTCCTTGTTTACACTTCTGGTGACATTTCAACACAAAACATTTACATAATTACCAAAATCTTTTACTTAAAATGTCTTCACAGAGAACAAAGTGGAAGTGAATTTTTTGTTTTTGTACACAACTGCTCATTTTACTTGTTATAAACTATCACTTCTACAAAACATGATATGATGACATGTGGAAGCTGGCTTGTCATTCAGCATTGTGACATTTAATTTTTTAGCATCTGAACCAACTTCAAACTCATTTTGTGATCTATTTTTCTTTATTTTCTTTTTAAAGATTAAAAATAATGCTGTGTTTGGTATCAAAATCAATTTAAAGAACTGATCTAAGCAAGGGCCAGGAGAGTTGTGAAAAAGAGTTTGACAGAAACTTTCTTGATTTGTTGAAATTCATATAAAAATGACTTCATTTTCTAAATATGTAAATTTAGCAACAGACTGTCGATATAATAAATAAAATTTAAACTCAAATATTCTTTATCCCCTTTTCTCTTTGCTTCTTATTTATCCAAATCTGGAAAATATTAAGACTTTCCAAGTACCTTGCTTTGACAAACACTATAAAAGATTACAAAAATGACTTCCAGCTTCTAAAGTCTTTGAAAAACTCACACTCTCAAAGATTATTGCAGTTGAATAATAATAAAAAAAATGCATTATTGTGGATTTGTATGTGAACACATCCATCAGTTTTAACAGTGAGTAATGCATGCAAGCTTGCATATGCAGAGTTGGGCGCCTTCTACACAAAGTAAAATCACTTTTCACAGCACTCTTGTCACCCCACACAAGTCCTCTCTGCAGCCCACCTCTCCCTCTCCCGACCAGCATTACATCTCCATGTACGCCATGCATCCAGTCTGAATTGCTTATATTCAACTGATAGCCGCCAAATCGACTGCATTCCAAATTCATAATTTTTTTTTTCTGCAAGCTTAATGCGATACAGCCAGCAGAGCCCCCTTATACAGCCCCCCCCCTTTTTTTTTTTTTTTTTTTTTTTGAGGGAGGCAGTGGACCGTTTCGTATTCCAGAGACAGGGTAACGAAGGCTTGGTGAATAGTGGGGTTTGAGGGGGGAGGAAGGGATTATGTCTGCCAATCAGAGGGCTGGGGATGGGAGGCCTGTGTGTGTCAGGGAAACAATGTTTAATCCTTCCTAAGCAGCGGTCTTCTCGGCAGCAGAGGGATGAAATTGGGATGAAGGCACGACCAGACACAACAGGTAACACATCCCTGTCGAATTAAAATGCTGCAAGCATTTTGGGCCAGGGGCTTTATGGTATGATAAGCAGCTGTGAGGCGCGTTGAAAAAAGGGGGTATTAATGTGCAGAGTGATTTTTGTGAAACAAATAATAGCTGAACAAAAGAGGTCTTAAATGGGAGAGCAAATTGTGTTTTTGCTCAGGAACTAAATTTAAAACAGGGAAAGCAGAGCATTTTGTTTTTCCTGCTAGGCAAATAATTTATCATTCTGAAAAAAAAGAAAAAAGGGAAAACTGGTATACAGCAAAGAGCCTGGAGCAATGTATCTATTTTTTCAAAATGGGTAAAGTCCATTGGAAGAATGAACATATTGTAATTTTTCCATGTTGCAACCTCACACCCCAAATATCCATGTATTACTGAGGTGTTTTTTTTGGCGAACTAACAGAAAATAATCCTTAATTGTGAAGTGGAACATAAACAATGGATGGTTTTTATAATTAAAGCTGAAATTAAATCTAAAAGAAAACATTGGGGTACCTTTGTATTCAGCCCTTCTGAGTCAATACTTTGTAGAACCACCTTTCATTCACAGCTGCAAGTCTTTCAGGGTATGTCTCTACCTCATTTGCTCACTTTAAAAATGAAGCTTAGAACGTTCTTTACAAAATAGCTCAAGTTCAGTCAGATAGATTAAAGAGTTTTTTTTTTTTTTTTAAGTTTTGGATCAGATTTTAAATGGATTTAGGTGTCAGCCATTTTAGCCAAGACTAGCTTAACAATCCCTGCTGAAGAAAAGTATCCCCACAGCATACTGCTGCCACTCCCATATGTCAGCACAGAAACTGTGTGTTTCAGTTGATGTGCTGCATCAGTGGTCTCAGACTAGACTGAATATGTCTGCAGACCACAGTTTTCACATTTGTATTGGTAAAAATGTTTTCCTTCCATTTCACAATCATGCACTACTTTGGTTGGTCTTTTACACAAAATCCTAATAATATGCAAACAGGTTTGCTGTAGTTTTGTGACGAAGAATGAAATAATTCAGGAGACATGAATATTTCTGCACGGGGAACTGTAATAAAGGCAAGAAAAAGCAACTCAAGGCTGTTTGTCCACAAACTTGGTGAGTCTACTGCGCTGTCCGTGGTGCTGAAACAGCCTAACGCTGCAGAAATATAGCCACACGCTGCTTTTCCATTATCATTTTCTGATATTTTTAACCACTCAGAAGATAAAAAGTGCCAGTTACAGCAACACAGACCAGCTGAAACAGAAAAAAGGACAGGAGATGCAAATCGTCAGACACTAGAGGCGTGCCGAAGCGTCAAATGAAAAAAAGAAAAACGAAAAAAAAGACACACCCAGCAGATGAGTCAGCACCAATTTCAATTCTGAAGTCTGAAGTCATTATGCAAGTCTCAAGGTGGGCTGCGCTGTGGGTGCAACATTTATTCTGAAAGAATTACAAAGTGTGAATGCGTGTGTGTGTGTGTGCGCGTGAAAATGAGGTGATCGAGTCTAAAGAAACAAAACAAAAAAAAGGGAGAGAGAAAAACACCCCAGTAAGCTTTGGAGAGTTCAGTATTCATCATCTTGCTCTGCCTGATGTGAGAAGAGAGGAGAGCAGAGATGAGGAGGGGAAATATAGGTTTGAGATCAGCGATAACAAGGCAATCTCACACATGGTTTCACGTTAAGATGACGGGAGAATTTCAAAGAAGAGCCCCCTCTATAGGACACCTCCATGTCAATCACAGCGTGGAGAGAGAAGCAAAGGTCCCAGCGTGTCTTTTTTTATTAGGCCCGAGCAGCGAAGCGCTGGCGAAGGCCTATTGTAATCGTAGGATTTCTTAATATTATTGTTTTTTTAGTTTTTTTTCTTATTTTTCCGTCACTTCGCGGCGCTGCTTGGGGCCTTTACCAGGCACGAAAACTCACCAAACTTGACCCAAAATTGTCCCCCTAGGAAAATTTTCGGAATCTGGTGGAATCGCAACTGGGCGTGGCCAAACGGCTCTACGGCGCCCCCTAGAGTGAGTTGGGGGAAACCGTAGGTCGTAGAGATCTGAAACTCGGTACGTAGGTAGATCCCCCCGAATCAAGAAAAAAAGTCTCTTGGAGGTACCCCCTAAAATGCACAGGAGGCGGCCATTTTGGTTCAAAGGTCAAATTTTGGCCATTTTTCACTTTTACTCACGTCGAACTTTTACGAACTCCTCCTAGAGATTTCGACCTATCGGCTTCATTCTTGGTCAGAGTGCAGTAAAGGCATAGGGCTTTAAAAGTTATCAAAAAAATTGACTTTTCACATATGTTCAGGGGGCGTGGCAGAGCCGCGAACTTGGCGTACTCGCCGCAACAAACGATACGCTATAACTTTCACATAAAAAGCTCAATTGGCACCAAACTTGGCATGAGTGAACTTGGTGGGATCCCTAACCATCCTATGTCATCACAGTCTGACGTCATATAAGCCACGCCCCCTCAGAACAGGAAGTGACTTTTTTTAATTGTAAAGGTCCATCTCTGGCTTTCTTGACCTAATCAAGATAATCTTGTGTCAGATGACAGATAACAAGTTGGTCTCATTTGCTTTAAAGCACCAAAGGTTTTCAGTGGAGGGCGTGGCCGTGGCGGCACGGGGAACTGACTGCTGATGGCGCTGCCTTACGTTTGGCTCCTGCTTCCACATGTTTCGGCCCAGATGCACCAAACTCACAGAGATCCTTCCTTACCCACCCCCAGACAGGAATATAGTGTAATATTTTGTGGGCGTGGCCTAATCCCTCCACAGCGCCCCCCAGAATACTTTAAAAAAATAGCCCCAAGCCATGCTTTATCCCACATTTATGAAACTCGGTACACACGTGTATCTTGTCAGGACCTACAAAAGTCTCTTGGAGCCATGGTCCAAACCCAACCGAAGTCGGCCATTTTGGATCAAAGCCGCCACCATGTCCATTTTATTGACGTCGTATCTGATCGAACTCCTCCTACAGCGTTTGACCTACAGACTTCAAAGTCGCTCAGACGCACTTGAGACATAGCAGGTCAAAAGTTATCAAAGACTTTTTGTACGTGAAAGCATTTGGGCGTGGCTAAGTGTCAAACTTTGGCTATTTGCCGTGAAACATCAAGGCGCAATAACTTCCACAGAAAAGGTCGGAACTGCATCAAACTTTCCATGTCTCATTATAGATCAGTGCTCATCACATTGACATGGTCAAATGATGACATTGCTTAAGCCACGCCCCCCTCAAACAGGAAGTCAGCTGTTTTTCTGCTGGATCTCTTACTTTACTCTGAGATCGTATGCGGTGGCGAGACAGTAGGCGGTGGCGAGCTGGTAGGCGGTGGCGAGCTAGTAGGCGGTGGCCGGACCTTAGGCGGGCGTCGCTCGCTGCTCGGCCTCAACGCCGCTCCGGCTTTAATTATTATTTTTACCTTCTCTATATTCTAATCCTTGCACTGCTGCTGTGAAGAAACGAGGCTTAATAATAACAACAGCTCCTAGAAATTATTCACTGCGCCTCCTTTTGTTACTTGCGCAGCTAAATGCTTTTCTATTGTCAGTGTTTTCAAAGGGGGCTTCACAAACAAGCCTTGACAAGTGCAACAAAACCCATTTATTACCACCAAATACGAGGCATTACTCAGATTCCCTCTCATTCATTACAGCCTCCCAGTATAAAAGCCAGACATGCAGTGTGATGAATGCTTTCTCCATTAATGGAAACACTGCGAGGCATCTATCCATCTCCTCTATCAAGCTGTTTTTTTTTCTTTTTTCCCCTGAATGAAAGTTGAACAAAATTAAAACTGTCCACTGTGTGTCTGTGAGAGCTTTCTCATTTAGGAGAAAAACAGGAATAAAATATGCACAAATGAACACGTTATTTCTTTTAAAACATCAGGAAAATCAGATAGGTGTTGACATTTAATTTTCTGTCGCTCACATCTCAAGAGACGACTGAGCTGCAGCGACATAGGTGGAAACACGATGAGCGGAAGATGAAAATTACAAGGAGGAATAAAGCAGAATGGAGTGATAAATTGAGAGAAAGATGAAGAAAGTTGGTGGGAGGTAACAGGGCCAAGATAAAACAAGAGGCCAAATAAAGAAAAGGCAGGAAGAGAAATGAAGGAATAAAAAACGAAAATAGGATTCTTCAAATAACAAAGTGAGACGAGATGTCGACCATAGAAATGAAGTACAAACGCATTTATGAGAACTTAACGTGAGAAAAATCTAAGATCTCAGCATGATCCTTCAAATATATATAAAACTAAAGAAAATCAGTCATTCTAATTTGGACTTTTTAAAAAAATAATCTATCATTATTAGAATGAGATTCTCATAATGTGATTACCTCAAATAAAAATAATACTTAGACATTTTAAAGCAAAACCATAGTACAAACCAATTTGCTTTTATTTAAAGCAGAAAAGCAAATATTATTCCTATTTGTATAATAACAAAGTAATATTGCATTTTAAAATCTATCAATAGTTTAACTCTAGACATAAGCAAAAATATTTAGAGAGTAACACAGCAAGCTGATATTTGGTGCTTAAATAGTCAACCTGTAGTTCGTTTCAAAAATATTATCAATCTATGAGCAAAGTGTGGCACTAATTTAGTTTCCACATCTATGATTGTCTTGACTTGAATTATTTAAAAATAACCTTTTTTTTAGAATTATTTTTGATAAGAACTGGAAAATTAGAAAAGGCTTCTTTCAGTCAGCTGATGGGCAGTGTGCAGCAACATGTGGGGGAAGGGAAGTGCTGCATATGCTCCAAATAAATGGCGAAAACTTCATTCACTTTCTCTGGCCCCTCATTGAAAGGGAGATGAAAAGTAGAAACAGAATGATGGCAGAGAAACCTGAACCAGATCCTATTTAGCCGCCACTTTTATATAATCTCTTGCAGACTTCCCCTGTGCATGGACCTTTTTCTCTTTATCCCCATGATTACTGAGCAGTGCATTATCAGTATTAAAGGAGAAAACCTGCTTTGTCATTTCATCTTCACTGCTCTTTTCAGTTTTCACTCATGTCCTGTACTTATAGTAAGGATTTTGCCAATTCTGAAATCGATTTCTCACCAACCTGTTTCATCACATCCTTGCTCTGCACGTCAGATTTTTGCTCGGTGGCTTGATGCTATTAGCAGGGCTCCCAAGGGTAGATAACATTTACCAAATGCCATTGTATGATCTACTCAACTGGACTGTATTGTAAATTGGACTGTATGAGACTGAATATTGGTATGATTAAATTACACTTGAATAAATTTGATAAATTTCATTATATTCGTCTTTAATCTTTATTTGAACTGGACCTGCATACCTTGCAAAGGGCTTTGTAAATTTTGTGAAGATAAACTGAACTGAAAGTTTGACTTTGAGTTACAGTTGACCACATCTCACGTCCTTGAATATCATTTTCAGGGATTTCCGCCTCCTTCCTCCACACTGTCTTTATTCCATCCTTTATCTCACGAAGATGTTCTCAGCCTTACCAGAATCATGTGACCTGTGGAAATATCCATGTTGGACGGCACCGGCTCCTCACACCAGGAGGAGGTGCTGCTGCGCGTCGACGGGCTGGCCACCGGGCCGTCGCTGAACTGGGACGACACGCTGTTGAGACGAGAGTGACGCAGGGTCTCTGGCCGCTCCATGCGCTCCGACGTCCTGATCGCCATGCGCTGGCGACACAGTTCCTGTAGGGGGAGGGGTTACAGAACGTGATGTAGAACAACTGAATAATCAAGAATATATATATATTTTTTCCATTGGAAGCTGTCATGTATTTCATATCCTTGTCATACACATAACAATTGCTGCTGTATTTTACATGCTTATCCTTATGCTGCGAGGAGCCGACCTCTATAAATGCACCTCGTAAAATCCTGTATCTCTGCTCACTTGTCTGTAGATTAATGGCTTATCCCTGTGGATTATAAAGATTATACTAATTATGTCAAAAATACACGAGCTCAGGAAGCCTGCGCCTTTTCAAGTATAAATGCTGCACCTTAATACCACACAATGACTTTCTCGCTTTCTCTTTTTCTCCTTTTCCATCTCTCTCTGGACCCAAAACTGCTTTTACATCACACATTTCAATCTATAGAGAGGGAAAACTGTATTATTTCTGCAAATAGGAGCATTTAGACTTGTATTTGGCCAGAATAGACAGATACTGGGGAAAATCAATTTGTATCAACTAACTCACTGAAGGGGCAAAGAAATCTATGGGAGTGGCCCTTGCCTCCAAACAGAAATATATTGGGAGAATTCAACCATCAGTCAGATTGTACAACATATAAATATCTCACAGCAAAGCAGTGCTGCCTCCAGAAAGCTTTTCAATTGGATGGCCAGATGGTGCCCACTGATCAACTTGTGGTAGCACCCAAAACAAAAAAAAACCAAAGCTTGTATTTTGCAAACTAGTTTGTTTAGGTAATTTGTTTGCTGCCGTCATGAATAAATAAATAAATAAAATGTGTGGGATGTCATCCACACAAGTCTTTTTTCACTCAAACTATTCAAATTATTTCTCAAAATGAATTATTACAATTGAACCTTCATGCTTAGTTCTATATTTAGTTATGCACAAACACACAACGTTTACCCCCCCCACACACACTTGGAATGTAAAATCTGGATAAGAAAATGCAAAAAATATATAAGATTTGCAAATAAAAGAATAATAAAAAAAAACTAGAGAAACAATTTACAGCTTTTTCCCTGCTCTTTGATCCCTGCATTAAGATGAAGGATACCATGCTCTTGTGTCAGGGGAGCGTCAGCAAATTCACAGGTGTGGTCAAATGAGAGGCACTTCTAACCACAGGGTGAAGCACTAAACTAAAAATGAAAGCAACAATTCTAGAGTTTTACAATGCTGTGGTTATACTTAGAGGTTTGGGTGGGACACACGTAAAGGTGATGAATATGATGTGATGCTTTGTCCTTCTATGGTTGCATCATTGCAGAAAACCAAATAAATAATTAAAACAAAAGCCATCTAATGCTTTATTCTGATTAATATCTGAATGTTTCCCGCTAAAAGCCCCACACCTCTCCTAATGACTCAGCTCTTCTCCCATCATGCCTTGGTGCAAACATTAGCTCCCTGTAGCACAGCATCATAAAACTGTGTGCAATCTTCCGACTCTGTTTTCCCCCTGCTTCTTTCCTCGAGCTGTGATCTCATTTGATATTTGCATTTGGAATTCATAATCTGCAAAGCCCACCATGTCTGAATTTTTTTTTTTTTTTTTTGAGGAGGCAAAGCAGCTCCCTTTCACTCCACAAAATTAATTTTCACACCCAATTAATAACGACGAGGACAGCACAGGCCAGAGAAAATGCCTCATGAAAGCGCACGCTATCTCATGATGAATCGCAGTGATATTTCCCTTTAGAGCACAGCCCTCCTACTCCTAAGCTCCTGGTTTTGGATCAGCTTTTCTACCATCAGACTTTAATGATTACAGCCATCAAATGGTGCCCAGGGCCCTGGCCTTGGGGCAGCATCCAGGTCCACCTCATAACTCATCCCACCTCTCAGCATCTCTGCAAAAGCATCAGTGCTGTGCTGCTGGAGCTGACAATTTTTTTTTCCACAGAAGAAGAAAAAGGAGCATACAGTCAATGCCAGGAGAGAGACAAAGAGGAGCACAGGTCATAGGATTACAGGTTCACTGCTGCCCCCACCTTCCAGATTACTAATGAGAAGGAAAACAGGGCAACTCACAAGCAGGGATCTGACACAGGAATTATTAAAAAATGTCATATTTTTTCTGTGGAACTGCATTACATTAGAATCCTTGCAGTTTTAACATTGTAGTAAAACATTGTAATAATAATCCCATTTCCAATAAATCCGAGAAAGTCATTTGCAATGTTAATATTACCTACGTAATTATAGTGGAATTTAATTGAATATCCTTTTTTATCATATATTGTGAAGAAGAAGCCACCCTACATAAAGCCTGAGCACCAATCTCAGAGCCAGCAGAAAATACACACTAACAGAGCTCAAATTTAATAATTGTGAGGCAAAGTGTGATTTCCCATTCATGCTAATTTCTCTTCTTTCTAGCAAAAGTCATCTGGGGTTGTAAGTGTTAACACGTTCTCAGAGCAGCCCTGCAGAAGCCTGATTAAACATTGAAAATGTTAACTCGACATGCGGATAAATGTGTTCGGAGTGGCACGCTGGGCACAGCTGAGTCCCAATCCTGCAGAAATCAATACGGACCAGACCGCCTGCTGCTTTGGAGGAACAGTGGGAATAGGTCAGAGTGGAGACAGGTTTCCGATCGCATGCTTTCAGTTTCACACACACAATTCTCCTCAAAAAGGTAGCCAGAAAACGTTGGATGGAGATCAATTCAGAAGATCTTAAATACAGATGTAGGTCTCCAAACACACTTTCATAGAATAATTCACCCTACATGAGCACAGTGCGTTTTCCACCAATGGCAGAGAGCAGACTGGTTATTCTGGCTCTGATTGGCTGGCAGCACAGACAGGGGGCTGGGACTAACCTGATAGGCTGCGGTGGCGTCATGGCTGGTGTCAGTCCCCAGGCTTGCCAGCTTCTCCTTCATGTGGAGGTGTGAGCGCTGGCGGATGCAGAAGAAGGTGGTGGACACGGCCAGCGCCACCAGGATGAAGAGCATGCAGAGGATGGAGAGCAGCAGGAACTGGCCAGACTCCACCCTGGTCTCCTTCACCACAGGGATCTGGGTCAGGCTGCCCCTCTGGAGAACAAACACAAAGAGAACATGCTGTCAGAGCAGCAAACTATGCTTCTCTGACTTTTTCTACATGGATGCAGTCCCTCCATGTCAGGAAAGATTTTTTTTTTTCACCTGGAAGCTTGTTTTGACTTTTAAATACAGAATATCTGGATGTACAGCCACCATCTGACTGGTCCCACTCATTAGACATTTCTGCTAGCCACCTCATTATGTGCATTCAGGCTCAGTCAGCCCCCATTACCAACCTCTGCCCAGTGTTGTCTCTTGTCTGAGGCCCACTACAGATATTTACAACCCCATTTAGTGCTGGCATGAGCCACCCTGGCACCGCGCAGCTGCAGGATGCTGGGAAACGAAAAGCTTGTGCTTAATTAGCTCCTCTGGTCCTGAGTTGGCTGGATATGGCTCTGGGCAAAGCAGAGCTGAGGGGACACACAGGTAGGCTAAAGTGCATCCGCCAGCAGAAGAATGAAAAAGCTTTAAAATAAAATCTGAACGCCAATACAGCCTGAAATATATATTTGTAGGAACCATGGCACTTTAAGCATAAAGGCCACATTTTGTAATAGCGAGGCAAAGATCAGGCTTCTCCTGACAGATAGAGTTGATTTTTACTGAGGTCTGCCAGGGGGCTAGAATCGGGTCAGAAAGACTCAATCAAACAAAAAAATGTGTTTCAGCTTCTATGATAGAGGATGTTGTATTAGAATCCAACAAATAATGACGGTTTCGCAAGATTATTCCCCCTATATTTTCTGAAAAACATATATTTTTTTAGTTTGAATGCATTGGGGGGGAAAAAATCACATATTTCGGTTTAATTGGCCTGCTTATCAGGGATCACAGCAAATTAATAAAAAATTTAACTAGTCAGATCTTTGGCTGGTTGATTGGTGCCTTTCTAATTGTCATAAACTCCCGTCAGGGTCTTGATAGCCAACAGCGGCTATTAGCAGCAATTTCAATTCAGTTTAATTCAATTTTAGTTTATTTCAGACATAAAACAACTTACGTGTCGGGACAACACATAAGTTGTTGACAAAAAAGTGATATTAATAATAAAAATATAGAAATATATCACAAAATAGACCTAACTTCATTCAAGAGTAGAAATTGTTCATTAAAGGATGAGTTGGCCCAAGATATAAGCGAACTAAGCTAAATATTTCTTACATTGTTAGTTTTTTTTCAGAATTTAAAAGGACTGAGAAATTTAAAAAGTTGATTCTTTTTGATAGAGGTAGTAAGTTTAACTTTCACAGAAAAATTGGGAATTAGAAGATTATTCTCATTTGCACTTTCCAGCATTTGACCTTAACCTTCATGAAACCTTTACTTAACATATAAGTAAGTGATGAAAGTACAGGGTGTTGGTTTATGAAGTAACAGATGAAAAAATTGTTTGAATTCTTAAGTTGATGCATTTAAACAACAGGAAAAAAATAGTTTTTAGTCTCAATTGACAAGAACATTATTGGCCAGCAGTAATTTCTTGAAGCGATGAAGTGGTTAATTAGAGCAGGACCAAAAGTAAGCAGAGTAAATCTAAGCTGCTGCTTGGAAACCCCCAGACCATTAGGGGGCGCTGAAGACTTCTAATGTAGAGTAAAGATATTAAAAAACTGTGTTGTAACATTTGCAAATAATGAACCTACTTTCATATTTTGATTTAAAGTTTTGGAACAGCCAACATTTTTTAAGTCTTTAATTAAATTTTTAAACAAATTCTGCATTTCAAATAGCATATGAGAGTTACTGAATTGAACTGGAAGGACACAGATGGACATGAGTTTAATTTGAACCAAAATTTAAATGACTCCATATTCAGACAAACTGTTTGTTTGTCACTTTCAGCTGACATTTGTTCTAATTTGGTGATATTTAAACTAACTAAATAGATCTGAATTAAATTAAAATGCCTTTAAACATTTATAATTAAAAATGTAAAACAACTGCCAAAAATTCAAAAAGTAATTTTAGCTTTAATATTATGTCAAGAGTCATCATTTAATGCGGTAGCATATTGTTCATTAATATTTTCTTATCCTTTTGTGAGTTTGCTTGTTAGCACAACCAATTAAGCTGCTTGCTCACTTCAGACTTCCTTGCATCGCCACATAGGTCTGCAAAACAGTCTTATCTTCACAATTTATTTATGCAAGTTATTTAATAAATATTGTGGAGTGAGGAATTTGAGGGTCAAGCAAAACAGATTGTGTGATAAAGTCAATTTAATTGTGGGCTTACTAGTAAGAGCTGTTACATGCACAGCATGCAAACAGTATTTTTGCTGCTGTGGTGCCTGGTGGGTGATGGGCTTAACTCAAAGTGGGATCCTAGATTATATTCTGCTAAGGGCCACATTAGAGATGCACCAAACTATCAGGCAGAGATCAGAATCCTTAATTGGTTCTGACTGTTGGTCAACAGGTCAAAAATCAGATTTTTCCCACCTGCTCATTAAATACATAAAACAAGAATTTCCACCATTTTGAGGCATGTAAACAAATCAACTGATAACATGTTTTAAGTAAAATAAAAATTTTTGAGTAAAATAAAAATCAGATAAAGGTCAGTGATGTTCATATAAATACATTGGGATATGCTTGTAGTTCTTGATTATCTGTTAGATTCAAAACTACAATATTGTTTTAAATTTTCTCCAACAAAATATCTGTATAAAAGAACCAACAGAACATTTAATGAGTTATTGTCCTTAAAATAAACACGTCAGAGTTGCTCATATACAGAATCAAATAGTTAAACCTCACAGAAGCCCAGAAATTAATCAGTGCACGCACCATGCAATCTTCCAAAACCTCAAAAATCGAGGCAGAACAAGTAAGATTTTCTTCACTGATTGCAAAGCATCCCGTCGAGTCAGATTTCAAAATAGGAAAGATGCAATTTGCCCAAAACAATTTCCTCACCATAAATCATCCTTACTGTCTCTGCGATTGACATGAAAAGAAGAGGTTTCTGAAAAAGCCAGCTATGCACACATTTTTGATCTAATGTTCCCGGCTGCAGAAGCTATGCATCTGCAAAAAGGGCAATATCAATAAACAACGAACACATACATCAGCAGGCTCCTAATTGTCTGCATGCAATACTGAGAGATTGATGGGCAGAAGTGAATCTGAAAAAAAAAATTGGAGGAGCTTTGACATTTAGCCTGAAGGGGGGTCTAATAGGCATGCTGAAGGATTGCTACAACTTGTTATCATTTCCAGAAATGAGACACTTCTACCTCAGACCAGCAACAATCCGGTTTGACCTTGTGGCTGATAACTGCCAGTGGGGTTTAGCAAGACGGCTCTGTTCAGTGCGCTGTGTTGGACCTGACAGCGTTCGCTGTTGATTGCAAAAGCAGAGGTTCCAGCATGTAGTTTCAATCAGGGATTAAGAGGCTGGAAAACAACAGAGAGCGGGTTCGAAGAGGCCCGATTGCAGAGGAGAGAAATGGCCTCCATCCAAAGGATTTATTTGTCTCAGTGAGCAGATGAACACAAACTGTTTCCTTTCTCACTGCAAATTCTGACAGAACTCAAAACCTTATCATGTAAAACTCAGTTTTATCTTATGCCCCATCAAACATCATCAGGGTGCTTAAGAACCCAAGTTCCAAATCTTAAATTGTTTCTTACGTTCGATTTCTTTTTTTCTCTCTCTTTTATGAGAATCGTTCCCTTCGATCTCTTATCTTTGGCTACTCTTGAAAAATATTCACCTTGAAACGACTGAAAAGCATCTCCACAGTGGGAGCAAAAAGCTCTGAAATTCAACGGAAGCATAAAAGATTGTTTGAAGGCAGTAATCATGCTGGAAGAAACGAGGGAGAGGGAAAGGGGAAGATAAATAGAGGACAAATAGCTTTTAAAAAGACGAGGAAGGGAGGAGAAAAGATGAGGGTAGAATTTACAATTATGGGCCTGTTCAGCGTTACCCCTTACTCATATTTTCAAATACAATTCACAATTTTTTTAAATTTAAGAAAAACTTTCCACAGGAATAAAAAAAAAGCCCTAAAAGAATAGATAATTTTTAAAAACTAATTAAACTAACTAACTAAGAAAATCTATCGTGGTACTTTTTAAAAATTATTTCATGATCTTTTTCACAGGCTTATTCTTTCATAAAATATAATTTTAAGTGTTTTTTTCAAAATATTAGAGCATCAAAATATTTAATCTAACGGATTTAAACATATTCTTTATGTTTGATGTGTTACATCCAAAAAACGGCTCCCCATTTCAGTAACTGCCCTCTCCCTCTTGCCTCTATTGAAGTTGCCCCTGTGGAGAATGAGCCAATCTGGGAATCAGACAAGGGGGCAGATGGATTTCGGTGCTCTGGATTATTCAAATGATAAAGAGAAAGGTCGGGCAGAGTCGAGTCACAATAACCCTTAAAATCAAGATTTCCCAACCGCAGCTGCTATTGCTGATTAATTATTCCACATGGTTAAAATGAGGACTGTATGTGCTTACAGCAGAGTTTCATAAAATAGATTATGTGCTACAATTTAGTCTCATAGTTTTAATGTTCCATAAATTCGCACCAATTTTTACAGAAAAAATTGAGAAAATGTTTAGGACACAATTTGAAAAAAGATAACGATAGCAGTCGGTATTTCAAATGAAATAAAGATACGCTTTGAACAGGAAATACATGCCGAATTGAAGCATGGAATATTATTTCTATTATGCACACAAGTAAGACAATTTTTAAAAATCACATTTTTTTAATTGAGGTTTCTCTCATTTACAAACTTTCTGAACCTGCTGCTGGGCGCTAATGAGGCTGAACGTGCAGAAACTTTGCCTCCAGAACAACATCAACACTCTCAAAACTCTTCCTTTCTCCTCAAATCTAAGCTTTTGGAGGAAGATTAAATATCCAATTAAATGAAACCGCACGAGAAAGACCTCTAAAATTATATAAATCTCGCAAAAAAAATAAAATAAATAAAAAATAAATAAACTAAACATGGTAACCGCAAAACCAGTCATCTAACGTCGCGTTTCATGCATTAAGACTGTCAAAAACAGGAGCGATCAGGCGGTGTGTTCGGGCAGATTGTTACCTAGATCCATGCCGCCGCGTCACGCAGTGAGTGAGTTGACGCTGCGCCTCCGTATTTCCAGCGAGCGCCGGGAACCGCTGACACTCGCCGCAGCTCCGACAAGCGTCTGTGCGCGTCCCAGCTCGGTCCGCTTCACCAAAACCTTCCCCCTGCGAGAGCGTCCCATCAATGCTTGCGTCTCCCCTCTGGCCCCCCCACCCCACCTCTCAATAGAGCGCGGCTTCACTTCAACACGTATAGTTGAAGAAAAAAGGAGGAAAGAAAGAAAAAAAACCCAGAGAAAATAAGAAAAAGGGGAGAAGAATGTGGGATATGCCCTCCTGATTTTCCGAGCTTTGCAAGAATGTGCAGAAGCCCCACTAGTGAGTCCTTTCAGCTCCTCCGTGCCAATGAAAAGAGACGGGGAGGTGGCGGGGTTAGAGGGTTTTTTCTGCCATCATTTAGTTAAGGCTGAGCCCCTCCTTAGATTCAGCAGCTCAGGAGTCCCCGTCCATTGCACATGTCATATCCACCGGTTGCTATAGCGATGCCTCCACATGTTGTCGACAGTGAGTGTTCAAGGAGAGATGCCTGGCTAATAGGCTTGCGGGCCGAAAGGGCCGATACGAATGGATGCAGGGGCTAGTCGCTCATTTGTTGAGCTACCAGGGGTCTCTGTGTTTGCTGTGTGAATTGCTGTTTTCTCAGGCTCTCCTTTCCCCCCTGTTCTACCTCTCTCTGCTCTCTCTCTTTCTACCTCTCTCCCAGGGATTCGGAATAAGGCAGTTCTCTTTTACTTCAAAGTGGGATTTTTTTTTGCATTCAAAGCTGAAGTGAGCGCCATAATAAGAGCCTGCCACACAGTACAGTAGTTGTAAAGTATATGAATGCTACACTGGAGATTAGCTGTTTTCTGAGAAAAAAACAAGAAAAGCCAATTGCCTGGACCATAATGTAAATCATGCGTAATTGGCTAACTCTTTTCTGTACTCTCGCTTCAGATCTGTGAGGCTTAAGAAGAAGAAAGGGTTGAAAATTGCAAGTTTAACAAGCTTTGGAAATAAAACTCCCTAAAAATGCCTTTTGTTTGTTTGCTTTGCTTTGTCTCGGCAGCTTAGGCAAAGTCTATGGTGGGTCGGGTTGCCATGCAATGTCAATCGCAAAAGCCCTGCAAACTCTGATCCACTAGCTCCTCTATGGTCCAACCTCCACCTACGGCCATGAGCTATGTGCTATGAGTTAGAAATAGAGTTACTCCTCCTCCACATATACAGAGTCAGTTTGGGGCAGCTCATCTCTTGGAGGCTCTTTGCAGGTTATCCAGGCACATGCCTCTGGGAAGTCTCCTCAGGGCAGACTCTGAATTTACTAGAGGAACTGTATATCCCGTATTGTGGGTTTGTATCGTGGGTATCCCTCAGAATAAATGTTAGTGTTGCTGAGGAGAGGGACGTCACTGGAGCTGTTGATTTCAGAAATGCAGGGAAAGGATGAACAACAAAAATAGGGGTGAAAAATGGCAAGATACAAATTTGGATGGAAAAAGTCCTTTTAACATTTTTTTGTGTATTTGTTTGTAATTTTCTCACAGCTTGGTCAATCTGTATATTACACCTGGTCACAGTGAAACACTGGTTTGAAGGGGAAATCTGATATTTTCCCTGTTGCTTCCTTCAGATCAACATGGCATAATAGTGATCATGAATATTGTTGTTTATGTTGCTTTTGTTGTTATTGTTGCTATTGTTGTTTATGTTTTGTCATGGTGGTTTAGGCAAACAGTGCGGTGGGCCTGGTCGCCATGCAGTGTCAGATTTCAAAAAGAAAATTTAGATATACTTTGCTTATCCAAAGAGAACTTAAGAATAAGATATTTTCCCTGTTGGTCCCTTGATATATATAATGGTGCAATTAAAAGCAATAATGTAAACTATGGGCACAAATTTAGACCCACAATTTGGTAAAAATTGCATGGTTGTCATGTAGTCTGTTGGTAGATTTATTCTACACAAAGGGGGGAAATTAGACATTTCCCCTGTTGCTCCCTTCAGATCTGTGTGGCTCAAGAAAAAGAAGGGGTGGAAAATTGCAACTTTAACAAGTTTGGGAGATAAAACTTACTAAACTGTTATCCTAATTAGCAATCAGGCAGAAAAAAAGAAGAGAGAGCCCCCCCCAAAGCAGAGCAACAGCTGCACTTAACAGGGAGAGAGAGAAAGGGGGATTATGGAGAGCTCAGGGACAGAAAAGGAGAAAGCAAAAGAAAAGGGGCGTGATGAGAGGGGAACGGGGGTCCTGTCAAATGCAGATGACGAGTCATGGGGAGGAGGGAGTGCTCTCCAGTTTATTTTTTCCATTCAGCGAGCACACACCCCCTCCTCTTGTCCATTGTCCCTCAGTGTGACAGCTGGAGTTGGCAATGCGAAAGGGAGAACAAAAAAAAAAAGAGCTCAGGTCCACAGCCCAATCGGACGCCACCCCTTTATAAACTATGAAAATAAATAAATATATAAACTATATCCAGGGGTGTAAAACCCCACACTGACCCTGCAATAAGAACATTTATAGCACATGCTTTCAACATCAAATTTGATGTCAAATTAAAGCTAGAAAAAAAAAGATGTTTCCTCAAACGCTTCTGTTCCCTCTTTTCCTTGAAGACCATGTGAGTGACAACCATCACGTCATGCTGTTTGCATTCCTATCTCCATAGAACAGAAATTATTCTGAATTCAGATTTTGTTTTCCGTCTGTCTCCCAGAGGGCACGGGCAGACTGTCAGGCTAGAGAAGCACATTTTTTATCTCCAATAGTTTCCTTTAGTTTGAGGGGAAAAAAAATAAAAAATCCTTCTGCAGTGGAGGATGGATGCAGAATTGATGCATGGTACTCACTCTGTGACTTCTGGTGAGCGACTTCTATTACAAGTGAGAAATAAATAACAGCTGCAGAAGTTAATGCTCATTAAAGTCAGTCCTCTCTTGACGTCAGCCATCTGGAGGAGATCCTACTTCACCGTGGTCCATATTAGACAGCCGGGTCAATCTCCTGTCAGGTTCATCTTAAATCCATGGTCGCACAAATAAAAATGCTCCCTTGGTACTAACAAGAATGGAGAGCCAGAGAGAAGCTATTATTCCCATGTTCTTTTGTGGTAACCCTCAGTATATCAATTATGAGAACACTAAACATGTTTACGTATCCACAGTTCTCCTTTATTTTCCATGATAAGAGTTCTCAATCAAAAGTTAACACATTTAAAATAGTATAAATACAGCAATTACAACTGCTTTTTTTTTTTTTTTTCTTAGTTCACCCTATAATCTGCCAAAATCACTGATTATATGGCTACGGATTGATTTATGTATAAACTGATGTAATAAAGCCCAGAAATGCAAATACATTCCTGTTTTAAATTTTTCCATACTTATCTGGACCTACACAACATTTAAATCAAATTTCCATACTTTTCCAGGCATTTTCTCGCTGTGCATGAAGCTTTCACTTCTCATCTGCAAATGACAGCATACCACAATGTCACAACTCATGTCGCATCACACGAGGAGACCAGTGCTAATGGCTGTCACAACAGGGAGGTCTGACATGCATTGATTGGCTCCCACAAAGACCAAAATCCAAATGTACTCAGGAAACCATCCAAGTCACTGCCATGGTCTCCAATGATAGCTGCTGTTTCTCTAGTAAGTATCTCCTCAGGGTAACATGAGGTAGAACAGTCTCTGATCTTACTGCCAAGCTTACCTGTTCCTCTCTCTGTTTTTTTTTTTGTTTTGTTTTTTAACTGCATGACGTATTTTTTTTATTTTAAGATTAAAGGACAGAAAAGTGATGTCTTTGTCTAAGCAGTGCCAGGAATGAGTGGTGCATATCATAGCGGCAAAGAAAGCTGAACAAATCCCAGGGTCAAGTACTCCACCTGACATGGCAGTGCAAAGATTTCCACTGATGCCTGTGTAAGTTAGGAAAAGGAAAGGGATTAATCCTTGTTCCTGTGTATGTTCAATCTGAGCAAAGAGCATAAAACAAATGTATTTTTGTTCAAAGACATGTTGTTAAAGCTTTGGAGAGCATTCATAAGCAGTATAAAGTATAAAGTATAGGTGTTACTGCCTTGGCAAGGGCAGAGATGGGAACTGACATCTTATCTTGACCTCCAGAAAGTCTGATCAGATATTACAAACGTCAGTGAGTATGTCTTCATTTTATTATTTATATAAAAAATTATGATTTAAGTCCACCTCTTAATATCACAAGAAGGCCTCAGACAATATCTGAGGAATTGATTGGTGATTCTACTTTAGGAAATTAAATCGGAAAGTGTGTTCTTGCTATTTAAGAATCCCTCAAGCCTCAAGTATTTTAAGTAGGAAATTCAAGACAAGTTTCATGTAATTAAGGAGAGATTCAAATCCAAGTCTCCAGTCTTTGGGGCCGCATTAACAAGAAGTCACAAGACATCTGCCAAAAGTCCAAGTCAAGTCTTAAGTCTTTGGGGTCCAACAGTGTGAAGCAGAAGCCTGCATCAACAGATTTGAGCCGTTTTTCGCTAATGCAGGCACTGCCGCAGTCTGTCATGGTGAAGGAAGAGCAAAGCTCTTGAATCATTGGTCCACCTGTCCTGCAGCCCTCACCTACTTTTTGGTGATGAGATGTTTTATGACCAAAAGAAAGAGATCTCACAGACTGGTGGCTGAAATTAACTTCTTCCTCAGGGTGACTGAATTCTGAGACAAAGAAAGAATCTTCATCCCACAAGGCAGAAAAGACCCAGAACTTACTGGAAGGACTATGATCTCCAAGAATGATATTAAAGCAGAGTGTGTGAGATTTGCAGGCTGGTTATGTAAAAGAAAACAGTCCTTCGAATTACATCCTGGTAACACAGAAACAAAGGATCTTTTTCTCTAGTCATGAAGATATGCTTTTAAAGATGTTTTTTTAGACCTTCCTGACATCAGAGCCAAAGAAGAGTTGTAGAGAGGGGCTAAAATCACTTGTTTTCTGTTTGGTTACAAGGAAACAAAACCCAAGTTTCAGAAACAAAACCCTCCACTCCTGTGAAAAGTTGATGGACTAATTTCCTTCGAGCAGTTTTCTCCGAATATTTTCTTTGGGCTTCAAAGCTCGATTTGATCATCAGTGATCCTTTCATCTGTCATTTCTTAACTGCATCACAAAAAAGCAACTTATCCACAGTGCATTTGAGCATCTATACCTCTGTGGAGACCCCTCACCTGGTGATACAATCTGTTTTATCTACAGTTTATCAAATAGAAGAGAAACTTTGCTTGCCAGGGAGTGGAACATATATAAAAGTGGGTTGTAAGCAATCACAACAAAATTGCATCTGTGCAGAAGATAACGTTATTTACAGTCCTTTTACAAGAAAACCGACAGCTGTGTTGCGTACCTGCAAACTTAACAAATGTGGGATGCACCAAAAATAGTTGTTCTGCTCGCCTCCTTGAAATAGGCTGCAATAAATTATTCATAATATTATGTGAGCCAGGCAGTTGCTGAAGCTCAATATAGGAAAGCGTTGGAGGCTGAGCTTTGAATTGTTGAGCGGTGAGAAATGTATGCAAAACAAAAAAACGTTTTTTTTTCTTTTCATTTTTCAGATCCTCCAGCTGTTTTTGTTGTCAGTGAAGTGATTTTACAAGATGTGTGCACAGTAGGGAAACATCCACCCTCATCTGGGGTTTCACTAATTTATTTTTTTAAATGTTTTTGATTTATATGCTGATAGCATTTATAATGGAACAAAGCACTTTCATTTAAGTTGAAGATGAGATGTTGGGTTTGGTTTGAATATCTTGTCTGTCCAGATACTGGGTTGTGATTTTAACATATTGCTACTTGCTGCAGTGCAGTTGGATTTTTCTTAGCAGAAATAAAACAACATTTAGGCTGAGATAAAACATAAAAAAATGACACTTTATTTTTTTGTCTCCCTTGGACATTTTTGTGTGAAATCCTACATTTCCAGGCGGATGAAGCTCAGAGACACAAGAAAAGGACTCATTTTTGGATTGTACTTGAAACACTTGAATTGTTGTCTCATGCTCATCAGTTGTTCAGAGAGGAACCATTTAAAGCCCTTGTGTGCGTCAGTCGTCTCATTCTGGATTTTCTCCCAGATGAACCTGTCATTCTCCACCCAGGCTTTGCCTCGTTGTGTAGTTCAAAGCAGTAGACATCAATGTGAGCGCTTTACTTGTCACCTCAATTATATCTTAAGCAGAAAGAGACTCACTGTTGCACAGACACAACAGTGTTAAAAAAAATAAAAATCTTCAATAATGTTTTTAAAGGCAGGTAGTTTGTTCTGAGGAGTGTGAGGGTTGGGTTTGTTCGCACCATGTAATCTGATGAAATGGTTGTTGAAACAAGGACTTTGTGGGCTAAAATCAGGTTCTTTGGTCTGCTTGCTGTTTGGGACTGTTATACCTTCTTACATGTTTAGACTCACTGTCACCTTGAAGGTTAAATTCAGGACAAGTAACATACTGCATTGTTTTTTTGGTCTTTTGGGTTAAAACTAGCATAAGTCATTTTAATCGGGCAATGAGGTGGAGTATCCAGATATATTGTTGTGCATACAAGCCAAAACTGGTCTCATCCAATGTTTTTATTGGATCACCCATCTTCTCATCAACTTTGATCCTCAACACCATGATGCTCCTTTCACTGTGTTTCTACACTGACATTGTCTGTACGACAGGTTGGTTGATTGATGGCTTGAATTTAGGTTGATGCGCCATGCTAATTTGTTACATTTTGGTTTCATCTGGCGAGAGGATCTTCTTTTACATTTTTGTGGAAGTAAGTGAAGATTTGTCTTCTTCTCTAGAAATAAAATGTATAAATGGTCAAACATGCTGCTTCACTGCACCAAATGCAAGAAATAACACTACGGTGCTGCTAACCGATAAGCAGTGATTTTGCTGAGTTATGTTTTGAAACAAATAAATATTTGCCTTTATTTGAGTTCTGATTCAGTGAACCATCGCTGAATTCATGATAGTCTGTGAAGAGCAAAAGTAAGCAGCAGCTGACACATCTCATTCATACCGCACACATGCACCACTGCAACGGAATCGACACAAGCGCAATTCAAATACAACAAGAATGACCCAATAAAAGCTTTTGCTTTTATTTGGTTCACTCACTCACTCTGTAATGCTGGGTGCATCAAACTGAAAGCACAACTTGAATCGTATCTCTTGAATTGTTTTTTTTAACACTTGGGGGCACTCATAATAGCTTGAAATTTCATACCAGTCATAAAATTGTCAATTGATCCTTTGATATGTAAAAAAAAATATTAATAAAAAGAGGCAGTGAGGCCATGGAAAAATAATATATTCGGTCATGACTTTGCAGGACCCTATGAATGTTATCCGGTTGTTCTCAGTATACACACACTATCCTGAGCACATGAAAAGTCACAAATATACTTCAAAAACTCCATGCAACTCAATGCTTGTATACATGGTAAGATAGGACACTGTGACAGTGGATGATAATTAATAACCTCAAAAATAACAACAGTTCTTTTTTTATGTTTATAAACATAAGTTGTAGTTTAACATTATTATTTAAGTAGAATAATTATCACAACATATGTATTTTTCTTCATATTTTGCAGTGACAATATTAAACAGAAACATAAAGAAGACAGTGGATCCTGCTTAAGTGGGAATAAAAGGCAAACATTGGGCAGTCCTTGGGCAAACCTTCTGAATTATGATTTTGCAAATGAAACCTTTAAAAATTGTTCTTAACTCACCTGTGGTGAAAACACTATAAGCTCCATGTTTAGTTAAAGTGTCCAAGCTGTGATAAAGTGCAGCTCTAAAAATCCAATATTGATCGCTTTTAGCAGCAGACTCATTAATCCAAGTCCTATACAAAGACATATAGATAAAGCTCAACCAGTTTATCTAAACGTTTGGCTGTGTTTTCCAGTATTTTGTTGGGATTAGTCCCCAACTGCTTCCAGCTAACAGGAGCGATGCTTTCTACTACCAGCTCTGTCGACAGTCCCAATATGCCTGACACGTTCGCTAAAATGCCATCTGAAATTAATTAAACAAAGTCAAGAAAATGTCGCTCGTAACCACAGTAATAATTAAAATTCACCTACTATCAGAGAAAATGTTTTCACTGTCTTAGAGGGAATGAGTCTGCATTAATTAGGTGTTATCTAAAATATTTGAGACGTTTTTAAAAGGAGTAATAATGTGATGTGTGGGTGAGAAGAAGCTAAATAAAATGGCCACATCATGATCCAAGTTTGTAAAAGCAGAACCTAATTGGTGAAAAGAAATTGATGGCAAAGCTTTGTTTTAAGTGAAAAGATAAAAGACCAACATGAATTTCAACCAGAGTCCAAGACAACAAGGAAACTAAATCTTTAATTGTTTTATTCGACTGGAATTCACACTACTTCTTAACTAAAGTGCTCCCAGAAAGCCGGCTAGGCATTTTTTTTTTTTATCTTGCAGAAAGATAAAACTGCAATTAATTTTGAGAGGCGGGGGAAAACACTGAGACAATACATCAAGTCACACATGAGTGGTGGCAGGCAGGGATATGTGGTCTGCCGCGGAATAACAAAGGTAGTCAAAGGTAGCGTTCATAATTGAAACTCTTCACAAGAGACTTTTTTGTGTGCTGTTAGAGTCTGACACTGAGACTGACAGAGAACGGACAAAGAGAGGTAGAGTGGAGCACTCTGAGAATTCACAGGTTCCACAGGACATTTTCTTTCCACACAAATCCATCTGAAAGCATTTGAAACACAAAATTCTGCCACACAGACTTAAGTATGTCTGCGAAAAGAGTCAAAATTTGTAATTTCTTTTTACTTTCTGTTTAGCCTTTGTATAAACATTTTGCTTTGGTTTATTTACCTTTAAAAGAAGTTCAACTAGTCATTCTGATAGGTGTACAGAAAGGACCAAACACTCATGACGAAAAGTAAGTACACCCTTCTTAAAATGTAGGCCTTTATGTAAGTTGCACAAACTGCACCCTTGACACTTACTGAAACCGCTGGCATAAATGTATAAGAAAAGCCTTAAAATCAATGTTTTATTGCAAAAGGAAACATACTAAATATATATATATAACCCCTACCTTTAAACTGACTGCATTTATTTTTTATGCCAGATTTCCATATTTTTCTTGACTCAGATTCAAAGCACTTTTACATCAATATAAAAGTTCTCTGCTGAAATTTCCAAAGTTGTCAGAGTCTTAATACTGCACCCAAGAAAACCTAAGACTATAAAGCAGTGATGGATGAAAGGATGAATCAAAGGAATTAAGGAAGGAAGAAAGGAAGGCTGGATGAATGGAAATAAGCATGGTAAGATGGACGGATGGAAGGACGGACAGATGGATCCATGACTTTCCATTTTCTAGAAGCCAATATTTACAATGGGAAAGACAAGAGAACATGTCATTCAAATGCATGTTGATCTTAATATTTAAGGAAATGGCAACAAGTAAAGAGCTACTGGAATAAAATTTGCATACATTTTATTCAGAGTAATATTTAAGAGCATTGATAACAACAATTGTAACTGTAGCAAACAAGGCTGGCCGAGAATTTCAATCTGGCAGTAAGAACAGAGAGGAGGAAAATAAGTTATAACAAAAAAATCTCTAAAGTTTGAGATGGAATTGTGGCAAAGTTTTCAGTTTTCCTATTCTACTATAATAAAACACTTTTCTTAGGGATCTTTTGAACATCTTTAGATATATATATTTTTTATAGATTTACAATGTCTAATAAGGGGATACACAGCAATTTACTATAATTTACTATTTCTTTAAACATAGGAAGAAGCCTTAAAATGGCACTAGAAGAACAACAATGCTGTAATCATGGTTAAGGCCCTTTCAGAAACTGCAACTTCAGATGTACTTAGATAATTTCCAAATGAAACTCCAACTATAGAGTAGATCTGTGCTTCTAGTTATTGAAGAAGAAAACGCACACAGTCACACACTTTCAAATCCAGAGAATTGGAAAATGGGTTCTTGATGAGGTGTCAATGATAAGAGGCTTCTTCTGGATTGACAGGTGTTTTTTTTCGTGTCTAAACGTCTCACATCAAGGATTTGGTCTGTTCTCAGCTGCTGAAGAAAGTGAAAAGAACCTGTAAATCAATCATAAACCTTCTGCTTTTAAATAAAAAACTGTACCAATACATTAACCCATTTCATCTGCACATAAAGTAGATTTCAAATGACTCAATCATTAACATGTCAGAAGAAGATCTTTGTTTTACACCAAGTCAAAACTCCAGGTTTACCAAAAATGATGCCTTTTGGAAGAAGAAGTTATAGACAGCAAAACATAGACAAAATGGCACATTTACAGGACTTACTTTTAAAAATTAGCCAAGCTTGGCTGCAGCTGCTTTCCGATATCATTTATTTGACTAAAAATACTGAATCACATTAAAGCATACTTGAAGACCTAGCGAGCTCTTGTCCAAGTGTAACTGCTGAACTGAAGAAAAGGCTTATAGAGAGAAAAGATTCACCAACGTGTGGCTGGGATTTTAACATTTCTATTGAAGGTGGTAGAAAATGTAATCTTTGTATTATTAATGAAGCTTCATGTTCTGGGCTTTTTTTTACAAGCCCATAGAAAAAAACTAGAGGCAAACTGGAATAAAATTCCTAAAGCCAAAAACATGTTATGGCAGTAAATATGTTTTCAGCTAATTCAGTCAGAAACAACAGCACAATTGCTTTGTTTGTTCAATAACAGGATGGATTATTTACAACTCCAAACATAGGCATTATGTAAACCCAGATTAAAGAGAATTCCTTGGTTTTGTTTTTGAATAGCAAACTCTCTGAATCGATAAGGATGAAGCAGCAGGTGGTCTCTTGTCCTGGTTATGTGCTAAAAGTTGAAAAGTTAATGGAAGTGATGGAGACTTCTACCCATCACTCAATGCAGGATATGGTTGCCATGGATACATATAGTGGAGAGGGACTTTATATGCTAACCAAAGAGTCACTTTCTGACTTGGATGTTAAGAGATGTGACAGGTGCTTCTTCCCTCCAAACACTGTCTTATGTTTTAACATAAATAACAGCAAGTACAATTCTGCTTCAGCAAATATTTTTCAAAATATATCTCAAATGCTCATTCTTCAGCTGTACCCAGAGGTTATGGGATGCCATGTGAATTAAAGCTGACACTACACCTTTTTATAAAAAAGTTCACAGAAAAAACAGTCATGGTCATGATCGGCCCATCCAGCAGGTGAACTTTAAAAGCAGTTATCTTTTCTTAAATTGTCACTTTATGCCTATTTAAAAGAAGCAAAATTGCTTTTCATTTGTGCATTTTTTTTTGTTCCAGCCTTGCTAACAATTTCTGTTCAAAATGTCTCTATGGAAGTGCCTCAGAGGACATTAGCAGATTATTATTCTCCCAGTTTAAATTAAATGAAAACAATAAACATTTTGGATGAGGTTTATTGGACAGCCAGCGCCACATGTCTCCAGCTGCCACCTTGGTTCGTGAGGACGTGCAGCATATTGGGGCCACCTGCCCGAGCACACGCCCCACTGATCAGCTCTGGCTTGTGTAAGTGAAAATATATATGTAGAACCACAGGAGGCGGTGCGTAATAGGCTAAGGGTCGTATCCGTGTAAAACGCCCGCCGCCGCAGCCTCATAAATTCTCATCAGCGTCTTCATTAAATGGTTCTTCCCCCCTTCCTCTGTTGTCGCTATGACAACGCTGGCCCCGCGTGCACCCTCCGGGGGTGGGAGGCGTGTGTGCCGGTGTGACCCCAGGGTTTATTTCGGGGGTGGGGTGACTTGGCACAGGCTCCAGCCGTCCGCCTGAGTGTCAGACTCTAGCTGTGTCTGGACTGCAGGGAGGAGCTCTGATTTCGCCCTTTAATTACTGCTAATCGGAGGAGCCCAAGTCCATGCTAATGAAGCTACACCAATCAGCTGGGAGGAGTCAGGGGCTTCTCACCGCTAAAGCAACTCCACGCATGAACAGAACTGCCGCTGCCAGGGCCAGAGCTAGCAGCCACAAAGCAAGCCTCACTGTCTGTCTGTCTGTCTCACAGCTTCAGGAGCTTTGTACGACCAGTCTGCCCTCGAGCCAAAGCGAGTGCCGTGGCTCGTGGAGAGGCCTCTCTGTGAATCCCTAATGAAGCTGCTGCTGCAAGGTCTATAGTACGGCATCAGCTCACATCTCCCACCGCTTCAAACCACAGCCGCTCGCAACAGCAACACCAAGTGTGGCTGATCAGAAATTCTAAAGGCAGAAATTAATTATGATTTAACAATACGTCAGTGGCTCATTATTGTAAATGTGCGCTGTGCAATCAATCTACCATATTTCCCCCCCCACAAACATAATTACACTCTATAGCTTTCAGTGAAGCCTTGGAAATTTATTTTCCTTTTTTTATTCGTATGTAATGAATAGCAACAGATGTGACGGCGTCACTGTGCTTCTTAAAATTAATCATTGAACAAATCATTGAAATATCATTGAAAAAATTCATTTATTTCGGTAATTAAATTAAGTTAGTATAGCTCAATGAATGTGCATACATAATGAATGTATGTAACATACATTCATTACACACTAACTGATATAGTCAATGTTTTCTATTAGTTTTGATGGTTATGGCCTACAGCTAATTACAAGCTGTAAAACTCTGTTTCTGAGAAAATTTGAATATTACATTGGACAAATATATTTTAAATATAAATGTTTTACATAATCATGCAAAGGAATCCTGACTTGGCAGTTTCCCAGCAGACTGCACTGACATCCTCCCCAGAAGAAGCTGACTTCTGTATCAAAGCCAAATAACAGAAAGTTGAGTGCAAGGAAAAAAAATCAACTCATATTATTGAGATTCTTTTCACAGAGTCTAATGTTTCTGAAAATTATTGAAAATCCCACATCACACAAATACAGAAATGTTGGTGCAATGGACTACACAACCATGGGGAAGTTGAAATATATCACAGTGTTTTAAATCCATGTGAGTTTCATTTTTTGATTGAAATTATTAAAATAAATCAACTTTTTGAAGATTCTTATATACTGATATACACCTATTAACATCAAAAGATAACGATAAAAGTACTGTAGACCAGCCTCAAAGTGGAAGGATCTCAGTTTCTTTGTTTTACTCTTCTTTGCTCCAGTACACAAATTCTATAAGAAAAATGTAATGCATCTCACAAGTGCTTGATTATAATTCTTTTCAGCTTAGTATTATGCCTGCTGGTGCTCAGATTGTTTGTGTTGCAGCTACTGATCAAAAGCTCTCTTTTTTACACCGATGCACCACCTGTATCCACGCCGGGTGTTCGCTACATCTGTGCATTTGCAACAAACACCTGACATGATGGGAACGCATGTGAATGCAAATAGGCCCATTGGCAGGCATCCATACATGAACATGACTGAGAAATGGGAAGCAAAGCTCTCCTCGCAGCAGGACACAGAAAGGTGTTACATCTGATCTTGATCAGTGCTTTTTTTTTCTTCACAAGTTGAATCTGCTGTGATTGCATCATGAAGTAAGATGAAAGCCAACATGCATTAAAGCAACTGTCCAAAGTTTTAGCCCGTATATGACTCAACAAATGGAGTTGGTGTTGAAACAAAAGTCCATCAATAGTTTAATGTATTAAAAGTAGTGATAAAATTGTTTGAACACTAAAACTAAAACTATCACTATTTTCACATTCTGTCACATTAGAACATACATTTCTATATTTTTCATGAGCGTTTGACTTTACTTGAACACTAGTGCATCTCTGTGAAGTAGAAGTCAAATGATAGATTTATTTTTATTTTTAATTCTAAATGCTTGCTCTGTTACCCTTGAATAAAATCCAGTGCAACTAGATGTAGCTTTTCACCAAAACAGGGAAGCAGCCAAGAGTCCCATGGCAAATCTGGGGGAATGTCAGAGATCAGGAGGAATAGCATGTTGTCACGACAACTATTAGTTATGCATATACCACATAAAAGACACACAAAAAAATGAAAGAAAGCAACATGAATTTTCCTAGAACCTAACATGTGGAAGAAAGTGCTCTGGTCAGATTTGACCTAATGTAGCTTTTTTTCCTTCATGCAAAATGTCATGTGTGGTGGAAAACTAACACTACACATTATTCTGAAAACACTGTTCCCACAATGACACATTATGGCATCATGCTGCTCTATGGACAGGGGCAGTTAATAGAAAAATGGATGGAGTTAAATGTAAGGGAATCTTGTTAAAATATGCGAGACTGAGGCAGCGGTTCCAACTCTAAACATACAGAGTTGGTTCACATGGTAGGAGGACCTAGTCAAAGTTCAGACTAAATGGAGTCAGGAATCTGTGGCAAATCTTGCAGCTTGCTGTTCACAGATATTCCACATCTAATCTGGCAAGGCTTGAACAACTTTGTAAAGAAGAATAGGCAAACATTTTAATTACTTGAGATGCACTCCAAAGAATTTGCAGGTGTAATTGATGCAAAAAGTGGTTTCACAAAGGATTGACTCAAACTGAAAATAAATGCATGCCACACTCTTATGTGACAAAACAATTGAAAACATTGAATTCTTAATCTTCCACTTGATGATTATGCACTACTGTACATTGGTCTATCACATATAAACCTCTATAAGACTAATTGAAGTTTGTGGTTGAATGGTGACAAAATGTGGAAAAATCTGAAGGTATTCACTGTTGCAAGTGAGTTTAAGCACCTTCATATGAGAACTGTTTTATTATCCAGGTCATGTTTAAATATGACTAAGCCTTTACAACATGCCATCTCTCAGCAATCAAAACCTATAAAGTAGAACTTGTAAAACGACTAAGTGGAGCAGCACAGCAGACCATCATTTCATGGTTTATCCACACAGACACAAGGACCTCATACACCAGCTTCCCAGTCAAGGTCATCATATTAAAGACCATAACAGCTCATCAGGCAATTTAGTTGACCTTGCCATGCAGAAAGTAACTAGCAGTTACAGCAGGATTCGCAATTATAGTCAATTAAAGTCAATAAAAGATGATATGACAGTTGATTACGTTTAATTTACGGGGAGCAAAGTGGTTTCCGAATTGTGCGCTCAGTGAGCAATAATTAATGCACAGCTTCAGAGCTACCATGAATTCAGACTGAGTTTGGTTTAAACAAATGATAGCTATATGAAAACAAAAATTTGGATTGTATTCAGAGTTTCCTGCTCTTTTAATATAACAACTGATCTTTTATGTCAATTTTACTTGGTTTTCCAATAGTCAAAGAAAGAGATCAGAAAATTAGTAAAATAAATACTGCTGTGCCCCAATATTTTGTTGTGACGTTAGAAAGATTACCACGGGCCAGTGGTTGGCCTGCAGCAAGGGCTTTTCCTCGGGCTGTCAGTGCCGAGGTGCCAGATGCGCTAGGCAAGTAACTGTATGATAAATGGCAGAAGGTGAGAGCTCCATGGCTGCAAGCAGGAGCACCTTGCCCCAGCATCCCGTTGCCAGTCCCTTGGCATGCAGCACGGTGGGCCAAATGGCAGCAGCGTCCCCTTCAACGCTGACATTTAGAACCTCTGCCATGCTATCCAGCTGTGCACATCGCGGGCCCCCCCTGGCACCGTACCCCCAACCTCTCCCAGGCACCAGGTCCCTCAACCTCACTGCTGCTACTGCCAGATGACAGTCAACAAACATTTACTTGTTTAATCAATTCTAAAGTCATTTAATGATAATGTCCACCATACATTAGTGTAATATTGGTTATTTTTTTACATTTGCATGATTCTAAAATAGATATGTATTTGTTTTAATTGTCTCCGTTGCATTTTAGATCCAGCTAAAGAAGCTTGATAGGTTTTAAAACATGTCTTACATCTTGTTGACAGGTACATTTATTTATTTTGGGGGGCAGAAAAGTGTAAAGAAGACTGTGAAAATAAGACAAGCAGCAATATCTGTGCACTGGTAGCTCACATAAAAAAAATATCTGTATAGAACAAATACTATCTGGTTTCAGAAGGGGAATATGGTGCCTAGCTGGCAAGAATGGTTGTGCAAGAGTCCAAGAAAACATGCAAAGGATGACCATCTGGCCTATCCTGATGGATCTAAGCTATTTTGGTACCTACATCTCACAGCAGACACCATGTAAGACTGAATTAATGGAAATAAACCAAGCTCACTTCTACTAAATCAAATAAAAACCCTTCCTTGGCAAAGAATGAAGCATTTGATTATGACTTTCTGTTGGATTGATCAGTACTGGGGGATATAAACAATATACCAGTGGACACTGAGCCCAATGGCCAAGACGTGGACTCTGGAAGACAACTAAACAGAAGAGCAAAACAAGTAAAAATCATCCAACGGTGAACATTCAAGAGCAACAACTATATGTTTAAGTATAACCGGCTGTCTCCAAGGTATGGCCCCCCCAACGATGCTGTTCTAGTCAAAAGCCCTGACACTTCTGACAAACATATCCACTACTCAATCCACTAACCTGTTCTGTCTTGGCACAGTTCAGAAAGACCTACCCAAAGGGAAAATTAACCTTGAAATGTCAACTGCAATAAAAATGATGAAAGGATAGACGAAACAATAGATGTTTAGTTGAAACTCTTCTTTTAAGAATAAATTAGCACATTTAGGAAGAAAAAATTTTTGCTTTTCAAAGTGTTTCTTAGAAGTTACTTTCTGAAGCCTATTCATTACTGGTCAAAAGACTGTTCCCTCAAGTACATCCTGGAACTGAATGACTACTTTCAGAACTTACATGTAAGTGAACAAACAATGTTCAGATAAAGCACCCTGCAGGTTAAAGAAAGTAACTGTAAATTCGGGAATCTACAGTTTTCTGGAGCCCATAGGTTCCAGAAAACTTGCTTGAAGTTTTGCTAATATTCTAAACTTCTATAGATTTAGCTAGACAGCATTTTTAAACACAGAATGTTATCTAAAATAGTAACTTGAAAAAATGAAAGTAGGAGGTAAGGACTTGGACAATAAACAAAAGACAAGACATTTGTAGAAAGTATTAATCTTTCATGATTGCATTTTTTATTTAGATTAATCTAGAGTTCTAAATCTCCTTCAAGGGCAACTTCACCTTAAACTCTTCTTTCAAGAGGAAATATGAACATTCAACAATTCTTCTTTGCAAAACTACACATAAATAACTGCCTTTTAACAAGTTCAATGAGAATATCAATGCGGCTGCACTCACAAACTATAGGTTCTTTTAAAAAAAGACAGCAGAAAGAAAAAAAGAGGCAAGGAGAAGATGGGAGAGTAAACACTTTACATTCTGGTACTCATTAAAAACAGACAAGTCCAGCCTTTCCCGCGAGAGAGCACACGTCGTGCTATATAGAGGCAAATACCAAGCTGCATGGCATGGAATCAAAGGCATTTCTGCAGTCCAAAGGTCAGGTGATGGTAAAAGGTTGCTGAGAAACAGAGTTGCTGGACGGGCTTTCATCAGTGGGAGGCAGCTGGAGTCTCCAAAGAGGCAGCGTTACTCGAGGCTGAAGGCACAGTGGGGCTGCTCCGATATGACATTTCACATCCAGATCTGCCACAGTAATGGCATTTTAGCCACTTTTAAAGGGGCCAGATTGGCCTTCCTGCACTGTTAAAATGTTTATAGACAGCCATTCTTATATTGTTTGGGCTTATTACAGGGTCTAAAAGAAAATTGTCTTTGTGAAAAAGGCAATTGGGGCCAATGTAGGAATGATTGGCTGATACTAATACTTCAACTCCATATGATACAACACGGGAAGAAGAGCATGCATCTCGCAATGCTAATAAACCACTTTTATTATCTCTGCGGAAATGCAAACTTGAATGAGAACAAAAGAGCTCAAATTTACATTTATCCTATCTTGTGATTCTTTGATTTTGAAAAAAGAAGCAGTACAACATGTATCCATGTAAAGCTCGTCACGGTTATTTATTTGAGTCGCCATGCCCCCTCTCTCTGTTAGGAAACGGTTCGTGTAGTTTTGCTTTGAAGCTGCTGCTGAAATGATTTGTTCCATTTGCTTGGGGAAATTGCAGTGCCTGTTACTTGCTGAAGTGAATTTATTTTTTTTTTTACAATATGCAAGCTTTGTAAGATGAAAAGAAAGCAACATGCGCTGTTCCCTGTTAATAAAACAACACAGAAATAAATATTCATGGTAAACAGATCTTCCATCAAAACAAAATGCTAATCTGCATGATCATATTTCCACCAGAAGATATCCAAACCCAGTGAGTGAATTAATGGTAATTTTAAAAAATATAGTGGCTCATTCTTACTAAACTTTATTTTAAAATAAAAACAAAGGGCATATGATATGCAATTTAAAGACCAAAATACACAAAAAGGATAAAAGTAGCAAGTTAACTTGATTAATATCTCTGAGGGAGTTTTTTTTTTTTTTTTTTCAGGAAATCTGTGACCGAACACCCAATAATTTCATGTGGCATCAGCAAACCGATTTTAGATTGAAACAGCACAATTCATACATTGTTGTCTGTAGATGTGTTAAAATTAGGTTATTGGTTTTTATTCTGCTTAAATTAGAGAGTGCTATACTGGATGAATTACATTATTTTCCAAGTTTTTCTTTGATATTTATGTTGTTAATAGTTAGGCTAAATTTGACTTCTCAGGTTATCCAACATAAATCTATTATATTTGCATTCAAATCTGGTAGAACAGTTTTCTGATCACTGAAGCAAGAGTCCTGGCTGATTAATGGCTCCAACAATTAAAATCATAACCCAATAATTTCATATGGCAATTAATGTAAAATACTTTTACAGAAAAAAAGGTTTTTATAGCTGATGTCACCTACTCTGCACAGAACATGGTGAAGTGTTTGGAAAATTTATTAAATGACATTTGTATAATTTGCCTAGCTGCATTAGTACAGTAAAATCAAATGCTGTAAAACAAAAAAACAATTAGCCACATTAAAGAGTGTTAACGATGACTTGCCTTTCCAACTTGAAGTTGGAAACACAACTATGTTGAAGCCTTCATAACCAAAGATTTATTGATGCTTTTGTCAATGAAACCTGGGGTTTGCATAGGCTACTGAGTACTTCAGTTATTATGCCAATATCACAATACCAACTCATGTTAAGGCGGAATAAAATATTTGGAATGAAAAAGAAAATCTCCAATATATTTTAAATATAATCTATCCCATATAGTCCTCAAACTGAATGTTATTTTCCCAGAACAAACTGGTTACTTTCTGAAATGTAGAGACTATTTTCTAAGATCTGATACTTTTCACAAAACTTTCCAGTCCCTTGCAAGAGTTGATGATTTATTTTCTGGAACTTATAGGGCTCATTTACTAAATTTACTAAACTTAGAGGTAAGTTTTGGGATCCTGTCTGCTTTATGATGTAACTTGGTTCTTACTGGAATGTAAACTTGAATTTCCACATGTTCAAGGTTCTTTTTCAGAGATCACCTTGCTGTAACTTACAGGTTACTCATGAGGACTTGGTAGTTTTTTTTAATCTATATTTTACCACTTACTTTCCAGGAAAATAATGTTTAGTGTCCAAAACCTGAGGTTACTTTCATCATAACAACAATGTTACTTTCATGAATTTTAAAGATTACTGTCATCTTGAATGTATTTTTTAGTCTCTAGTATGAAGTGACTTCTAACCTGGTATTGTTCAGAATTTAGAGATTGCTTTCCAGTATATTTATATACCACTTTTGTGGAAGATGCAGTTTCCCAAAACTTTCAGATTTATATATTTACATATGAGTTTGGGAAAGGAGAAGATCACCACACTGTCTGTAAACAGCATGGTAGAAACTGGGAAAAAGCTTACTAAAAACATATACATTGTTATATTACAACCACACAAATACTGATAGTGATGTTATTTTGGAGAGAAAATGCATTAATGTCCTGCATGCACAGCAATGAAGCTTTTCATCTGCCATACATGATTTAAATTTAGTGGTGGAATAATCAGTCAGCATTCAGCTGTGGGAATTCTGAGCTTAATGAATGCCTCTTCACATAAGCAGTTTGCCGGAGTTATTCCGAACACAAGACTGCTGTCAAAATGTCTATGAATCTCAATTTAACCACCATCTCAACCACATGGGGACCATCTCATGCAGGCTGTCTGCATGTCTAAATGCAAGAATTATAAAAATATTGTTGCAAAGAAAACACTATTAGTTTTCAGTTTCTACATCAAACTGGTAGAGCAACTAAATAATTACCATTTTCTTAATATTGCATTTTTAATCTAGAGGAAAGCTCTTGCACATTAGGGTAAATCATTACTTGATTTTTAATCACAGTGTAAGTTTGTGGTCATGATGACTCACATTTTTAATCTCAAGGAGTATTTTGTGAATTAAATATCAACCACGCAAACATTAAGTAAGATTCAAAGGTCATTCCATCCTTATTTAAAAACAAGAGTAGTGATTATTGAGTATCATATGAAAACTGAGGAATATTATTTGCTAAACATCTACTATTTCGGTTGGCAGTCTTAAACCAAACAGACTACTTAGCTAGTTCTAGCTGTGCACCACTGATCAGTGCTGCTGCCTCCAGCTGCTATAGGAGGCAAGAATGGCAGCAGCAGAGCTGTTTAGGAACAATTATGTTTGAGGTGTCAGCGTGTGCTACAATATGCCGGACTTTATAACCCAAACTGAGAGGAATGAGGGTCTGGAAACATGCCCTCTACATATGGTTTCAGGGTGGTTTGAATCTGTACAGATCAGCCTGTTAGTGTAGGATCACATCAACCATAACTTTATTCCTCATGTCTATCCTTCTCTATTTCTTTTGGGTGCCAGAAGGATAGACAGTGTTGCCACAATTATCTTGCAAAAGTAATCCGGGCCATCAGCATGTGAATGGATGAATGACTGAATGCAAGTACAAATTATTTACCATTTCAAAAGGTTTGGAAATAGTTACACATCCTTATCCCACTTCATTTCCCATAAGTTTAAATTTGAAAAATTGCATTAAGTATCCTTTTTCTAAAGCCAAAAAAAGAAAAAAGAAAAGAAAATTGTGTTAAAATGAACAAGGTTATTGTTGCTTTTGTAGCTTTAGCCAACTTGTGTATAGTAGGACAGAATGTATATTTGGCCCTTCAGACTTAAATCCAACTGAATATCTGTGAGAATCTCTTTTCACAAATGAAAATTGATGCTCACAGTTTCTTTCTGCTACTTCTGACTGAACTTGTGAAAAATATGAGAAAATGTGCCTGATTTCTAAAAACACTGT
Organism: Phalloptychus januarius; assembly: GCA_902982915.1. Lineage (NCBI taxonomy): Eukaryota > Metazoa > Chordata > Actinopteri > Cyprinodontiformes > Poeciliidae > Phalloptychus > Phalloptychus januarius. The sequence continues at coordinate 6,774,239 of CADWAE010000362.1, forward strand.
ATGTCCTAATTGCACATGTATCCTGCAGGAAAAGTAATGCCTTTCTATCATATTGTGAGCCAACTTCCATGTAATCTATAATGGAGTGGATATTGCTTAGCTTATTGACTGATGTACCCTCCTCCCCACTTTGACATTTGCTTATCCTCGTGAGCATCTCCCAGTATTGACGTTTGCTCTATCTGGACATCTTCCTAAGCTGTTCTGTCATTTGTCACCTCTTAAATAAAAACCAAGGAGGTGTGGGAGCTGACAGTGATAAGGCTTAATGACACAAACCACTGTGGTGGTTTCATACAAACTCAGAAGAAAGAATTCACAGTACAGCTTAATTTCCTGCTCGGTACCTGTAATGGATTCATAGAGCAATTTTACCCAGCATATTTCCATCCATGCCATTAATAAGCAGAATAAAGAAGAACCTCTCTACAAACCATGGCATGAATTCACTCATAACTGCAGTCAATTTAGAGAAAATTTATTGAAAGCGGGCTTTTGGTTTAACACCTTTTAAACTAATGTGTTTGGAGAGAGCACTCCACATGCTCTCCTGTCAAAAGCTACCATTTTCTCCCAACTTAGCCTTAACTCTCCACTTCTTGGATGCAAACTGGTGAGGTCAACACATGCACATTAGAGCTCATAAAACACCCTCTAAGTGGCTTTTCAGGATTTCTACTTTGCTAACTCACTTTTTTGAAGAGCAATAAAAGTAGCGCTTCCTTAAGTACGTATCTCACAAAATCCAGCTGGGAGTACATTTTCTCATGAGGTGGAAGACAAACTTTTCCTTTCTTCCCCTCTCTCTTCTATTCATCCCTCCCTCAGACTGTCTCCTGCAGAGAAGCTATTATTGCAGCTAATTATCTACAAATAGGCCCAATATGACAAACATAGAACTGAGCTAGTGCTGGCTGAAAGCACAGGAATCATTCTGTGATGAAATAAAAGAAATGGGGGCAGATGAAGACCAGAACAAAGTCACACATTAAAAAAATATAAAAAACAAAAAAATAGGCAAAATCTGAGATAATTATGAGAAACATGACAGAGACACAATGTGATATGAGATGAGAGAAATTGGGGGTCCAAAAAAAGATATAAGAGGGAGGCAGATGGGCGAAGAAAAGCAGCACAGAGAGAGGACTAACATGGGGAAATGATCTTGTCTTTGTGATGTGTGACGGTTGTTGCCATTGGCAACTGTCCTGCAGTGCACGGGCCACATCCACTTAGCTCCCAGCGTGCTTCAGGATCAGGATAGCTCAGAGGTCTAAGGCTGTCTGGCTCATTTACATAAAGAAACTCATTTACCAGGCAAGCATGGAGGGCTATGACGCATCAATGGGGGCTTGATTAGATCTTTACCTATGATACATATGAATATTTATCATGGCTGAGTAACATTTCCTCTCCTTTCATCTGGATCATCCAGAGAGTCCTCCTCCTCCTCTTAATTTTTTTTTCCAATGAATATGTCAGCGAAGCATCGGGGTTCATGACAAGTGACAGTACTCGAGATAATCCGGTCATTGTTGCAAGAGATCAACATTCTCTTTAGGTTTTACAAACTGCATCAGGATTCTGTCTTGTTGTTTATATTTACTCCAGGGATAACAGCTCAAAGAAACTTAAAGGAAATCAATTAAGGGGACAGGAGTCACGGTGGCTCCCTCAAACAAATGGCCGCGTGAAATAGACCACTGCAGGTGTGAGAAGCTGAAACCGCGAACATGGCATCCACTTTTTCAGTAGCCGTTTCAATAAGTTGCACTTACATCACTCACTCCGGCCTCCACTATCTTCAGGCCGGTCTCCTTCTCCAGCTGCTGCTTTTCTTGGACTGCAAGGGGAGACAAAAGCAGAGGAGATTTGATGAGACAAAGTCGCAGGTTTTTTCACTTCCCGAGGCAAAACAAGGAATCAGTGAAATTGAGAATGATGTGATGGATGGATCAGTCTGAGTCAAATGTCAAACTGGTCATAGAAAATGTCCGGCACCCAAACACAAAGTTAAAATCCTCAATAGAGAAGGAGCTTTGCAACCTTCAAAGCTGGTGTGAGGTTGTAAACAGTAAACAGTGATACAGAACTCAGACATAAGTAATGCATCATTATGAACAAAAAGGACAGAGATGTATGGTTTTCTAAACTTATTTCTCATTTAATCTGAAAAGTGGAACATACACTTGATATTAGCGACATATATATTTAGTGTAAAATCTGCATTAAATATATAGATGTAAATCAGGGTTCAGTAGGAAGTATATAAATGAAAAACAAAACATGTAGATACAGTTTGAAATGTTATTCTTATTTATTTATTCATTTTATAACACTGCTTTATCTAACACTTTTTAGCATATCTATTTATGGTAACCTGTTTTAATAGATAGGGTATTGAATAATGCAGCAAGTGGAGAAACTGCCTCCATTTCTTTGACATGAACATAATTGATTACTCCCTGCAATCTGACAAATTCATTATACCTGATCATTTAGTCTTATTTAATTCACTTTTTTATTTTTTCACATCAAAAGATTTTTTTTTGGACTACAAAGTTTTTTAATATATATTTTTTTCAAATATTTTCTTCTTTTTTTTAAGATATATTTTGATGCAATCTCTTAAGTTGGATGGTCTATAGCCATGGTAAAGAAGAGTAAATGACTAAAAGTTAAGAGTAAAATGAATCAGCTTATTAGATGTTTGAACAACTATTGTCTAATTCCCAATAAATCTGACAATGTAAAACTAAACACTCTTTATGTTGATGCAGGTACAGGCAGCAGACTGTAGAAAACCTACAAACCCCATTATAGAAACATTGCAACCTTGATATTGTTTAACTAAATTTAGCTTTAAGCTCTTTAAATTGGCTTAATATTTAGCATATCTGGCTTGCTTTACTTTATGTTCAAACTCAGGATCTCTCACACCCCTAAGCTACCATGGTGAGAGCCACCCTCCCCCCACTTGACAACCTGGCACCCGTATCTGCATGGATTTCAAGTTTCATAATTAGTTTGTTAAATCAATAAATGGGTCTCATCATAGGACACATAACAGCTAGCTGTGCAGCAGCATTAGAAATAGCTTGTACATATTCAGGAACAAGGTGAGATTTGTTTTACCTCTGCCTCCAGAAAGTGGGCTAACAAAAGGCACCGAGTTAATAGGTGTTGAGAAAGTTATCTCAATTTATACACTTCAGGTTGTGGATAATTATAGAACCTATTTATTTTATTTACTACTACCCTGACGTCGCACATGCACTGTGTCCTATAAGCACCACTCTGGCTTGCAAGTTAAAAAGTGCACATCAAAATGCACCTATTATTATGCACAAGTATCCATTCTTTCTGGAGATTAGCAGAAAGCAAAAGAAGTGCTTGTACATTCACAGCACACAATAACTTGAGCTCCTGCCTTTGTTCTTGCAGTAATTAATACACCACCCGAGTTTGATCCTCAGATCTTGTGATCTAATCAAATATGGCATGCTATTTTCAATGCTTTGTTCACAAAGGACATTCTCATGCAAATCAAACTGAAGTGAGGCGATGTTAAATATCCATCACTCAAGATCACACAGTTTTGCCGACTTTTTCCCTCCACGCTGTCCTCGACGTCCCCTCCTCACTTTGATGGAAACATTTATATTAGAAAACAAAAATCAAAGGAGGCCCTAATAGATTAAGCCAAATTATAGAGCCGAAGCGGAAAATGCAGCATCATTTAATTTAGTTTGTTAGCATGTGAATGTGGCTGCTAAATTAGAAAAGGAAAAAAAGGAGAAAGAGAGCAGGTCCTTTAAATCCCATCTCCCCAGATGAAGGCTATGCAAATGACCCTGAAGAGCTGAACCCAACCTCACACTCCAAATTCAGCAATGGGTCTGTTTAATTAGTATTTTAATCTATCCCAATGATTGCACTCAGTCCACAATGTATGCAGAATTCTATCTAATTAAGGATGCTACTTTTAGGGTAATCATCCATCTCTTTCTCCCTTCCTCCATCACCTTTTCTCTTTCTGCTTATTAAGGATCCTGCAAACATTGATCATCCTATCATCCCATCAACATGGCAGGCGAGGAGACGTCTTCTATTTTAGGTGTCATCCAACAGTTTCTGGAGGGATGGCAAAAGTGAACAAAAAAATCTTACTTAAGGGGCTGGAAAGGTTAATTGCACACAAAAAATCAATTCAATTAAAACATATTTTATTACTGAAGACACCGCTAACTAAAAACACTCTGTTGTTGTATAACAGTCTGATGAAGAGGATAGTCAGGGTTGTCTGTAATTTTCTAGAATTTATGAAGAATCCTTATTTGACCAATGATCTACAGCAGTCCCCAGAAGATATACGTATATGATCTCAGGTACGACAGAGCAACAGAATGGAGAAGAAAAGGAATTTAAATGTTTTTGAATGGAAGGAAGTTGAGAACAGCACAACACATATAACTTAAGGGAAGTTTTAATGTGAAATAACACTAATTTCATTCTTTTGTTAACCTTGAATTATCTGTCAGGCACAACTTATAAATTGTTGTACCTGACATATCTAAGTTATGAATAATTTAGATATGTAAAAAAACATTTTTGATGTAATTAAAGTTTGACTTTAACTGTGTGCAAAACACTAATAGTATCTTTGGCATTAAATCCCTCCTTGAGCTTGTTAGTGCCCCCTCTTAGAGGGGCAATAGGACACCATGGGCATGTGGAGGAAGAAATTTGCATCATGGATGTGCAGCCAACAAATCTGATGCAATCTTGTCAGTGTGAACCGAGATTTCCCAGAGGAATGTTGCTGACAGCTTGCGGAATCCATGCCACAAAGAATTAAGGCAAACTTGATATCAACAAGGTGTGTCTAATAAAGTGACCAGCGAGCTTACATCTGATGCATAGAGGTGAATAAAAGAAGATTTTTCTCTCTTTTTTTTGCCATTTTGAGAGAATTAGTTTCACTCAGTTTCCACTCCTGTAGCCATATTGACTCTCTGTAGGTACCTGCAGTACCTGTTTAGGAGGGGGTAATGAGCGAGGTAATTGGGCCCAGCTGGGTGAGGGTGGAGGTGGTGGAGGAAGGCCAAGATGCTTAAAGGTCAAACAATGTTTTGGTCCTAATGAGGACCCCTCTAGGGTCCCAACACATCATGAGTCAAACTATAAAAGATTAGCCAGGAATCAACAGATATACGTGCTGCAGCGGCAGCCGGCATGGTGGCTCAGGCTTGACAGACAAGCTGATATTAACCGTCTTATTGTGAGACTTAAAAAAGCCTGAAGGTCAGCAAAGAATCAAAGCTAAAAAGTCTCCAATCAACCAGATTGGAGGTACTGTCCCAAAACAGCCACTTTAAATGTAAATACAATGTAGTTCCAAGCTCATTATCTGGTGACTCGGTTGATCTGGGTGACTCTTACAAACCAGCCAGACGAATGCTTGTCTTCTCACCGCCTGGACAGATAACAGCCTTGGGCGTCTCTTTTTGGTCACCTCTTCTATTAACCTCCCTCTGGAGCTCGCTCACTTTCTCTTTTTGTACATGCGGGCACAGATTTTGCAGGTTTCAAATTAGCGACCAAATACCCCTGACAGGCTGTGGAAAAGAGATGTCAGGTCTCATTTCAAAGAGACTCCTCCAGCCTTTTTAATAGGAATTGTCTGATTCTATCGAGACTGATTTCTAAAGTGAAGATCTGATCACTGCTGCTCGTTTGATAATTTTCTGAATCAAAATGAGCCAAATCATCTGATGTTCTGCAGGCAAAGAAAGAGACTAAAAAGGATTTTTGCCCTGTCTTTTGCTTACTATTTGCATACGCTTTAGCTGAAATCAAACACAAAGGCAACAGATTTTATCTGCAGTTATCCATCCAGAAAGAAGACACATTTTCAGCTTTTTTTGCTAACTTAGAAAGAAAATTAATCTCTATTCAAAATTTTCTTGACCCATTTTATGATACATCTTTTTAACCCATAACATTAAACCAAGACCATTTGAATGTTTGGACAAAGTGATAGACCTGTTGAAGGAGCTGAACTGAAATGTCTTGATCAGTAAATTTATTTTTATAATAAAGAAGAGAATAGCTCAGGAAAAGAGTCTGGTGACGCTTTTCCCGTAGCGTCACCAGACTCTACTCAGAGGTCGGATGAGGCGTTTTGGAGAGAGCAGATGCTCTTCATTTGCTTCAAAAGAAAACAGCTAAGGTTGCTCCAACCAGGGTGCTTCCTGAACAAATCCCTTTGGAAGTTTACCATTCAAGTCCCACTGGGAGAAGACCCTGCGAAGACTCAGGAAGGAGAGCCATCCTACCCCTGTCATAAGTGACAATCTTCAGCTCATTCTAGGAAGGAGAGCTGCAGGAAAATTGGGTTGCAGGATTTCCTGCAACCCGACAATAGATATGTGCAAGATGATGGATGGTTTGATCAGTAAATCAGATTTTGCTTTGTGGTATATGGGCATTTCAAGGTGGAAAAGGTTTATATCTCAAATAACCAGCACTTTAAACAAGGGGTTTGTATACTTTCTATATCCATTATAATATAGAATTTTCTTTTTATTTCCGATAAATTATTTTAATTTTAGTTGTTTGACATCCACAAAAACATGTACAAAACAGCACAATTACAGTAAATGGAATAAGACATACAGATAGAGAAAATTTGTATAACTCCCCTCCCACCCCTCCTCCATGGCGACCCCCTGCCCCGTTCCCGAAGATCTTAAAGTAATAGCATTTATAAAAGTGGACAGTTGAGAGGATGAAATCATCATTTACAGTTACATATCAAGAGGTTTATATAGAGTTGTTGCACTCTTTCTTTAACCAAAGAATAAGCTGCATCCCATGCTCTCATCGTTTTTCGACTGGCCGTATGCATCCTGGCTACTGATCTCTCCATCATTACGACATCTAAGAAGGAGTTAGCCCATTGTTGCCATGGTAATAAGTGTGGTGATTGCCATCGTAGTGCCAACATCCTCTTAGCTGCCGTGAGGCCTGCCCACAGTATGCGCCTTTGTTGAGAGGAAAGTTCTAAAGTGTAGTCATCATTGAGTAGGAACAAAGATGGTGTTGGTCGAATACTAGTTTCCAGCAAGTCACTCAATGTGGCAGAGATTTGTCTCCAGACAGCAGCCACACTGGGATAATCCCAATACATGTGTATAAAAGAGCCTGGAGTCCTAAGTGTACATAGGTCACAAATAGGAGATGTGATACTTTTCATAGCATGACGTTTCCTGGGTGTTAAGTACATCCTATGGATAAATTTAAAGTGTATAAGCTGATGGTCAGGGTTTTTGGATGTGTTGTGGAGATTCTCCCATACTGTATCCCAGCAGATTTCTACATCACCCATAGCTGAAAGGTCTCTCCCCCATACATTTTCTACAGGAAGCCTAGCATGAGGATCCGAGATAAATTTATATAACTTAGAAACTATGCCACATGCCTGACCCTGCGAAACAAGAAGTTCTTGTAAAGGGTGGGTTGGGAGAGGCACACCCCATGGCACACTGTATGCTTTCATGGCTGATCTGAGTTGTAAGTTTTCAGAAAATTTTATATTATTTACCAGGTTCTACATTCTTCTTTTACAATAGTTAAAATTATGCACGAGAGTCAAACATTGTAATAATCTTTTGTCTCTGCGATTTATACTAAAAATCCTTAACAAGCATAAAGTACAAACTATTTTTTTTGCTGTCTAAATAAAATGAACTCTGAGATGGCTAATAAAAAAGCCTAATAAGAACAATAGAAACTTTATAAAGTCTTCTGATGTGATCAGATCTTTGGGGGATAAAAAACATGAGTTTATTCTTCATCTCTTAAAAGTTAATATGTTGCCTATAATGGCTGCCATCAGTGACCTGCTTAAATTAATTCTCAGAACCACATTTGCTACATCCACAAAGACAGCTAACGTCTGAGTTATTTATTTCACTGGCAGTTTTTTAGTCACCTCTGCTGATAATTATTTGTAATAAATGTGTGGTGCACACTGAATCAGCTTTAATCAACACAACTATACGATGAAGAACAGAGATGTGCTTGCAGACTTATTCTAAAGAGGAAAAAGATCATTTCAATCAACAATCTAAAGAGTGATCAAACATACTGCTGCCTTTTTTGACACTGATTAAAGAAAATATGGATAAAACAAGCAAGCAGAAATTAAAGCAGGATTTTTCTGTGACCTTTAAACATCTCTGCAGGATATGCACTTACCAAAATGCATCAAGCGGTGAGATATAATTTGATTAAATTGCTGCTTTTCTCTGCCATATGCTGAAAACTGAAGCACTCTTCATTATGGATTCTAACTGCAAATCACGAATGATTATCATGAAGCCATCAGAGCTTAAAACCGTGAATATATATATTCATTTTTCTGATATATGACTGCGTTGTTATTGTTAGAGGCATTATAAATTCAGCATGAGGAGACAAATCACCCTCTGCGGGCTGTAAATATTTTGCATTTCAACATGGCACAGCAAATGGTAAAGTCACATGAGTTTTATGTTGCTTCTTTGGCCAAATAGGGGTATATAGTTGACAAAATGCATATTTCACCATGCTCTGATTGATCTGTTAATATTGAATAACATCCCCATCCGTTCCATCTATCCAGCCCTTCTCTCTCATATTCCTTAGGTCGTCCATATTCACCACTTCCATCACTCTATCCATCACTCCAACCAAACAAAATGAAAGCGTTTATTGTGGAGGAGGGCTGACGCTCACGCCTCTCCACAGCCGTTAGCTTTATCAGCAGGAAATAGTTCCCAATATTAAAGTTGCCTTTCCTCCCACCACTCCCTTCCCCCCTTGCATATGATGGGTGTCTCTACCTATCAGAGGTAGAGACTGAGGTGAGGAGGGGGTGGAGGAAAGGAGAAGATGCACCTGATCCCCCTCGCAGCCCCCGCGCCCCGCCACAACTGATAAGATGCATGGCAATCCATTTTTTCCAGTCAAAATCCTGGGAGAGAAAAACACCAAAACTCAACAATTCAGGGAACCACAGAGCCGACTTCAGAGCAGACGCACATTCATTACATGCATGACAGAAAACATACGTGACTCCTCTACACCCGACATCAGAACACAGATGCTTATCAAAATGTAAATAGCTGCACAAATATAGTTGCTGCTTCTATTACGCTTTTTCTTTCGCCCAATATAGCTAAGTATACGAGATAAGTCAATAAAAGTCTAAATTTTCGATCCTGATACACGTGTTTGCATGACATTCTCAGATTCTATTTCGTATTATGTATAAAATAAGTTGCCAATTCCAATGCTGAGCATTTTAAACTACAAACTGCAGCAACGGCCTTGAAGTATGCTGGGATCCACGAAGCCATAATAAACCAAAAGAATAAAAGTAGAGGTGTTTCCATTAGTTTCCAAGCACTGTACAACAACCATGGCTATTTAAAGTGATCAATACTAGGCCTCAACTGCACTACTTAAGATATTATTTAATGTGGATTTTCTTGTCAGAAACATGACCAGAAACTTGGGTAACATCATTAACACATCATTAGCTGTTCACTGACCAAGGCAAGCTGAGAAGTAAAGAGGATTTTAAAGTGAAGGGCTGCTGAAGGACACCAGATAGAGGCAGAGAGAATTTGAAGATTCAAATAAATTAAATATAAAATAAATATTGCCCAGTATTTAAATGCACAACAAAAGAACTTTAAACAAATCTTATAAACAAGGAGAAGTTTCAGGGGCATCATTAATACCTGATGAGAAACCTAAAGTTGTTTCTATAATCTGTAGACTGATCAAGCTATAGCTAATTAAATATGCTAAACTTTAATTAAATCAAAGGACGTATCTGGCGCATCATGCAAATGAGGTAGAGAAAAGAAAATTATTGTTGCTAGAGATGAATATTATTAACTCATCTTAAAGCTTTTATTATTATTTAATCACTGTCTTGATTAATCCTCTAGTTTGTTGTAGTAAAACTGCAAAAATGGCAATCAAAACTTTTCAGAACAAAGAATATGTATACACCACTAAATAAAAAAAATATATAGTAGGAGGAAAATGAAAAATGATTAATTCTTTGCAAAATAATCCATGTTTTAATAGAACATGAATGCCACTGTGATAATAGGTTTATTGTTTAAGGAATCCTTAAACAAGTTTGGTCCAACACCTGAGAAAGGTGGCTGACTAAAAGATAAGAGATTGTTAGCCGTTATTTGAAGGAAACTACTCATAAAATAGCCTTAAACAAAAGTGAAGAAATTCATAATAAAGAAAAAAATTTGTACAAAAGATCAGATTGGTAATTGGATCAAAGAATCAATCAAGATCCACACACTGAAGCGTTTTTTGCATTATATTAATTTATTTTTAAAATATTTGCAATTTGAATCAAAATATTCTAAATATATACAACATCATAAAGGTTTTAAACAACCAATATATTTTTTTCTACTTTTATTTCAAGGAGAAACCTTCTTGTAATCTTTTCAGGTGTATTTCATAAAGAGCAAAAAACAAGCTTTCAGTTTTAGCCATGACAATATATTGTGTGCTTAAAAACATGATAATTGACAAGGAGAACAAAACAAAAATTGTGAATTGATTCCATTTTCTAACGTTGCCCATTTCATGCTGGGGTCACAGCAAAAGAAGTTGAGCTTAGAACAAACAGCAGTTACACATGCCCAACATCTGGAAGTCATGTTTCTATAAAATCTCCAAAATATTGACACAATCTATAGATATTTTACTGCACACTTGAGGTTTTTGTCGGAATTTTTCCTCAATAAGTTTGTTAACTTTGGTGTCAGACCAGCTAACTCCACCGAAGGCTTGCAGCCCTTCGATATTTATTTTCTTCAAAGCATAGGCATGTCGTCATAGTGATAATTCAACAACACAAGCAAGCACAGGAAACACTTTCCATACATGGCGACTCCTAAAGACAGCAGCATTCTATGCAGGATGTTATAGTTAATCTGTTTTTGTAGACAGCTGTGAAGGCATCTGCACATTGGAGAGATGATTTTTTAAAATCCTCCCTTTTGACATCTTAGTCTTAATCAATAATGTACAAAATCTATATATTTTTAGCTATTTAAAAAGTCCTGGGTAGTGGGTTGATTAGTTTTAGGTTGTTCTATCTAGTCATTTAACCCTTGATTTTAATTAACTTATCAGGAATGAATAATAACTTGATTAAATGTCGTCAGGTTTGGTTAATTAGAAGTTAAAAAGCTTTTGTCATTTGTCATTTTTTCTCTAATACGTAATACAATTTCAGCTCCTTACCTTTGGAAGTTTCACTTTCTTAAGAATATGAATATTTGTTAATTCCCTAAGTTTGGTACTCTTTATCACTATCATTCATTTTAGAAGTTACTTTTTGTCACACTTTAATCTTTCAATGAATCTAACATAATTTATTATTGGACAAAGACAGTTGATACAAAAAAGCAGTTTTAGAATGATTTCTTTATCAAAGTAAAAAATAAAATAAATTAAAAATAAAAAGTGAAAACAATTATGAACATAATGCAAATCATGACTTAAATCTGGTTGCCAATTTTAAACTTGATCAACTTTAGCCATTTAAAAACAAGATAACTGTTAAAGAGAATCTGTCTGACCACATGCCGAAAGGCTAAAAAAAAAAAAACATTCTCTAATCTAAAGAAATTCCAAATTAAAAAAAAAAGTTGTTTAGATCTATCAGTATGAAAAGTGTTATAAAGGCATCTCTAAATATTTGCAATGTCAGCAAACTCCTATGAGAACCATTACCAACAAATGGGGAACATGTGAAAAAGTGTGTAACACTTCCAGGAGTCCCAGGCCACCAAAATTACTTAAGGAGTGCGTTGACAACTCCATCAGAAAGCCACAAAATATCCCAAAACAAAGCATTGCAAGTCTCACTTGCCTCAGCTAAGATTAGTGCTTAAAACAAAACAGTAACCTTAGCAAAAGAAGAACATTATATTTACAGTCAATCATGGCAGTGGCAGCCTGATGGACTGGCACCAGGAGTTGGATAACTTCTCGCCATTGATACAACCTTGAATTTTCCTCTCCATGACAAAATCCTAAGGTTTAGTCATCAGTACATGGCCACTTAGGTCAAACATAGTTAGGCAGTAAGCTGGCTGCTACTTTCTTATAAAAAGACATAATCTTCTGTTATCTATTGAAAGTTTTCTCCGGTGTCTATGGGAACATGGTGAAGTGCATGGAGTGAGAGTGGTCTCAGCAAAACTGCATGCTTCCTTGCTGGTGCCTTCATTTCCCGTTCTTGGTGTTGAAGCTCACTGTATTATGCGTATCATCAGCAGGTAAGATCACTTTTTCTTTTGGAGCTATTGATACAGCTGATAGCAAGACTTCTACAATCTTAAGCACAACATAGCTAAAGTTGCAACAAATGACAACTTATATCTATTTTGATTGTCTCTGTTTAAAAAGTGCTGGAATTGTATTCAATGGTAAAAAATATCTTGTAGGTTTCATATTTAATAATAACAGAAAATGAACCTATTGACATTAAAAAACCTAAAGGAGCAAATGTCTATTTGCTTAATTTGATGGAGGACTTTGGAAGATTAATCATTTAGAAAGTATTAAAGCTTGATTCATTTTTTTGTCAGTCAACTAATGTGTAAACTTATTCATATCAGTTGGAAAGTGTCTGTCCTTTTAATTACTCTCTCTCCTTAAATACTACCTTATGAAAAGTATAATTTGCAAATCTAATAAGATCAAAAATAGTTTAATAAACAGTGACAGTCACTTAAATCCCCTCGAAGGCCATATGGAGTTACACTGAGCCAAATATCTCTGTCGCAAATAAAACAAGTCTCTCCGATCATTAGGTTCAAATATCCAATAAGAAGTGCCAATCAAAAAGCACCATGCCTGTCACATGGTACAGCCATGCTGTTAACAGCAGGGGTCCTGGCTGGCTTGCTGTTTATTCACCCCAATCGATCGTTTCCTGCGGATAAGGCCAACAGTGCCCCCCAAACAAACCAACTGCTGTTATTCAGCCTAAATCAACACGAGGCCCCTTTGCTGTCTAAATAAATGCAATGATAATGAACTCAGAAGTACAATACTGCAAATAAATGAACAAAAATTGATTGTCGAGTTGATGCGTTATAAAGAAAAGAATTAAATAGCCTCTTTCTGGATCTGTGATGACTGGAGTCCTGCAATCAGCATGCACTTTGAGTTCACTGCAGACACTATCAAACCGCTTTCAAGCCTTTTCCTTTCTCAAACAGAGCACATATGACATTTATAATTGCATCCCGCCTCATTAGAGAGCCCTCTCAACGATGCCTGAGTAATACACCTAGATGAGGCTTTGCCTGCTGCTCTTGAGCTAGCAGACACACCAACACAGAACACCAACTACCGCCTACATAATATCTTTTTCTTTGCTGCCGTGTTGATTAATAGATTGTGGCTGCTCTGACACTCCGTGTAGAATAGGCATTTTGCCTCTGATAGGTGCTGACACCAATTCTTCACGGACTGCGGGAGACCAGGGGAAGGGAGAAGCACTGGCAAATGACTTGGACGGCACATGACTCCAGATGTGGGAGAAACCCAGCCACCCCCCACCCTCCCTGCGCAGATGTCACTCTGCATTCTCACCGGGGCGCGCTCAGATCGTTTACGCTGCATCTTGGAGATGACAGTTGGCAGATGTATGACACACGTAACACACAAATCGTATCTGACAATCGCTTAAAAAGAGTGGAAAGGTTTGTGGTTTACAGTGAGAGGCGAGGTAAATAATTCACATCTGCAGCAATCTTGGCGGTCAGAAGTCCAGGATGTTACAAAGCAAACACTTAAACTAAATGACTATATGAAGAAAATGTATTGCAACTTCAGACCTCAGCCCTGTAAATTATATTCGCTAAATACACTGCCAAATTCAGGGGCCGCATTTCAAGGACAATTACATCACAGTGGTCCAAAGAAGGCTGTCCAAATTCGAAAGCTCCTCCAAACGCGGCCAACAAATGCGTTCTACTTTTCACAGAATTTGAAGGACTGGAGTCTTGTGTATCCTTACAGCCCACCCTAACCCAAAATTTATTAAAGGAAGATTTCTGTTCTTGTAACACTGGCAAATGAAGCAGGAGATGGATTACAGTTTGAAATGTAAGTATATCACAATCTGGTGGTTTTAATATCAATGCATTAATAAGAATGAAGAAATAATAATAAAATATAACTGGCATGCCTCAATTCTTCAAAGGATAGCCCCTGAATTTAGACATCTCGTATATTCCAGTCTGTGGTTCAAACACCAGTTGGACACTCGCTGGACTCAGTGGTTATTCTAATTACTGCCTAGTTACAGCAACGTAAAAAGGACATTCGAACACTTTTAAAACATAGTAAAAAAAATGCAAGAACAAATACTTTTAAAGCAGATATTGCAAAATTTTACGCACAAGGCAGACATATTAGATGGAGAAGTCATGGTTGGTGAGAAACATCTGACATTTCCCACAAATTCTAATTTGTTCTTAATATTAATTTCGAAAAATAACCATTTATTTATACAAATTTATTAGAAATGTATCTTATAAATTAAAATAAAACATTGTAGCCTTCTTTTTTCACCTCTCAATTATAAACTACTTTCTGCTGCTCTATTTCATAAAAACCCAATCAAAAGCACAGAAGATGTTGGTTACAGTGTAACAGAATCAAAAATAAATAAACAGTTTTTAATGTGTTTCTGCACTGTGACAAAAATTTTGAAAGCCAGGTTTAAAAAAAAAAAAAAACATTCTTGCATGAGTACAATTTTCAGAATAATAATTAAAGATGCTGGATACTAGTACATCTGTATGCTTGCCTCTATTTAAAGAGATCCTTTTAGGGGAAAAGCTTATCAGAGGAAGGGACAGTAAAATTAAGGTGAACACACACATGCATGCATGCATTCACTCATTCACTCACTCACTCACTCACTCACACCCAGACACTCTTCCTCTGCTTCCCCACTGAGAGAACTCTGACAGAGGCAGCCCTACCTGTCACTGTGGTAGCAATTATCCTGCAGGCTCTCTCCACGGACCGTCTCCTGCAGGTCTCCACATTACTAACCACATCACTGGGCAAAAGACACACACTCACACACTTACATTGAGCATACAAGATGATACACAAAAGGCCACACCCACATGTACACATATTGTGCATATTCACAGTTACACACGGCTGTCCTTTTCATCCACAATTCCCTCTCCACAAGCTAATGGCTCGAGCGAATCGCAGCGGTGTGTTGGTGCAGACATCCTGCTCACGGCAGGAGAAAACACACAGTAATAAGTGGAAGGTGGGTGCTCGTGCAAGCATGTACACATTCTTCTTCTGTCTTCATGCAGGTAAATGTATTTAAAAAAAACCTTGTCGTCTTTAAACACCCACACGGGAGAGCCTGAATAAACATAAAAGACATCATACGGTAGGTCTGGAAATGAGAGGAAGCATTAATTTAATGGCAGGATATGAGCCTCAGTGACTCAACATGTCATTCTGAGCACAGAGAGAGCGAGAGAAAAAAATCACAGGTAGGACAGCGTATCCATTTTGACTGCAAGGGAAGTTTCCAGGAGGAAACAGCTGAGCAGATTCACATTGGTTCATTGGAGCTCGAAGGCAGATCCACGTCTGGCTTTCAGAGACAGGTTGACTGTACTGTACAGAAGTGTGAAGGGTGATTTCAGAGAAAAGATGCCAACGTGACCTCATTACCGTAGATTTGTTCCGACTGTCATTAGGAATCACAAACGCCATCACTCAAGTCACGAGAACGAGGGAGAGGATGAAGTGGAGTAAGCAAGGGTGAGCAGAAGGGTGCTGCTGGACTCTAATTGTAATCAAGCACGTTTGATCTGAAGAATAAGACGTATCATCAACCATCCATGACTGCAACACATGCTGTGGCTTATAGTTTAAAGCCAAAACAATATTTGTGTTAGCAATAAAACCCAACTAACATCACATCTATGACTAATTTGATACACAGCAAGATACATTCAGAAATCAAATCTGGTTGTTCAGTTTGGAGATTAATCTTCTGATCAAGAAAACTTTGGAAAATAATTGGTGCCTTGTGAAATGCAATACATTTCATCACATAACAGATTTTACAAGGTTTTATTGATGTTATATGTGATACGCCAACACAAAATACAGTACAGATGAGAATCTGACAATAGTGGCAAACACTTCTATTGAGATAAAACTTAACAACAATGCCTTGGCTAAAGTTGGTCGCATTTACATTTCTGCTATTCAAAATCTTCATCAATTAACAGCGTATTTCTTTGGAAAATAAAAAGAAAGGAAGTAAAATTGAGCTCCATCCATATTTTCATTAAATCTGACCAGCTTCCATTTCCTTGCTGACTAAAAGCTGCCAACGCCATGTTGATGTTTTTAGTGTTATATGCTGGCTCACTATTATGACACATATAGGATTTTGCAAGTAAAATTTATGCAAGTATTATTCATTATACTTCACAATTACGCTGTACATTTTTAAGAAGAGAGCTGACAGATGTTTCAGGGTACATTCACACTTGATTCTCAACTGAATTCTGTTCTTTATTTTTTTGTGTGGTCACTCTTACTACTAATTAAGCTCGGCAATCATCAGGCTCCAGTGTGAACACTTTACAACCCTGATGTGACCTGCATTTATAATAGAAGAAAATAGATTACAGAAATTGTTCAGGGATATGAAATTTAGTGCTTTGGCTCTTTCCAAATACTTTTTAACAACTAATTTGGAGTTAAAGCAGTTTTTGTGCAACTTTAACTGGTTTTCAGAAGAGGCCAATATGTTTTCCCATCTGGTAGAGGCTGTTGGACACACAGCCTTTCAGTGAATGTCTACAGATGTTCGTGCACGTCTTCTCACAGAGTGGATAAAGCATCTGAGAGCTGCGTCCTATGAGCTCGCCTATCTCTGTCTCAATGAGGCATCCTGGCAGCTCCAGCGTTAATCTCACCACGTTGCCTTTCTTTGTACAGCTGGGAGTGGTGGGCGCAAAATGAAAGTGTCACACAACAGCCTCATGCAGGTGTCAAAACGTGAAATATGACATTTCCCTTCTGAGACTTTATTAGTTCACAAATCATTTTGTATTCAGCCCGCCTGGCATTACTACTTTGCTTTAGGACAAAATGTGATAATCATTATTATATGTCTAAAGCAGAGCAGCTGCGACTGCAAAGAGAAAAGGAGCAAGAAAACACGTATTCAGGACGGGAAGCGATTCAGAAATCAAACTACACACTTTGACGAGTGTGTTTGTTAAAATTCGCTCCACACCTAATCAATCATTTTACAGCAGAGTTTCTAAAACAATTCCTTTTAAGAGTGAGGCGAGAGAACGATTCAAAGTCACAGCATGATGATTAAATCTATACACCACAGAAGGGCACCATACTGTTTTTTGTTTTCCAGAATTAATTTTCTAAATATCCACAAAATCTCTCCATGTTTCAAACCCTACTGAACCGAACTATCAAGCAGTTTGGAGGGAAAGGAAAAAGACAAGACTCTATAGGAATAGTTGCCTGTCTTTTTAAGGACACCTGTTGGGCTGCATGGCTCATCTCCTCCTCATTTAGCCTTCTGTCGAGGCTCCGTGGGGCTGATTACCAGGAAGAGCTGATTCCAGTTGCACTGCTTATCAGTCTAATTAGA
Organism: Phalloptychus januarius; assembly: GCA_902982915.1. Taxonomy (NCBI): domain Eukaryota; kingdom Metazoa; phylum Chordata; class Actinopteri; order Cyprinodontiformes; family Poeciliidae; genus Phalloptychus; species Phalloptychus januarius. The sequence goes on from CADWAE010000362.1 coordinate 6,792,027, forward strand.
GCCCCTGGCAGGTGACTTGAAGGAAGTTGTGTGCCTCGAGGATATTCAGGCACTGCAATTTGTACAGGCTACGTAGCCAAGGAAAATGACAAAACAGTAAAAGTAAAAACTTGTGGATTAAGAATCTTTGTGACAGCTGAGTCTTTGTGAGGGGACAGATAGCAACTTGAATGGCAACTAAATAGATTGTTTTGCACCACAAACATATTAAAAGATAATTCAAAGTGTTGTCAACCAGTCAAGAATGAGAGATGAGACACTGACTAACATTTACCACAAACGCCAACTGTCACCAAAAAGGACAAGGAAATAAAGGAACAAAATTGCAGCAAAAAAAGGAAAATAAAGAGAGACAAGAAAGGACAAACAAAGTGAGAGGCATGGGGAGAAGAGACTGAAAAATTGAGGGCAATATATAAAATCTACGGGGGGTTGAACAACTTTCTAGCTAGTGTATCAGCCACAGATAAAAGGTCAGCAGGCTGCTGTTCGCACATCCAGGTGCTAATGTAACACCTCTCACACCTTCCCTGGTTGCTTGTCAGTGGCTGCCTGCAGGCTGGTGGGCAGAAAGACTGTTGTTTGTGCAAGAATAATATGTTGTAATCCCCCTGTCTGAGATGTGGCCTTAACACAGGTAATTGGACTTGGAGTGTGAGGATGCCTGTGGCTAAATACTCACCACCACTGCAAAACACATACAAAGCAGTCTGACTTAAACGTGCTCATAATCTCAAACACATAATCATTCCTTGGGTTTTGCTTGTTTTATTGACAGTTTTATTGAGTCATATTATACATTGATTGCTAAGATGTTTACATAAAAGATGTTAAGATATGAAGAAGCATCACATTCAAGAGCAGATGAAGATGTAGCTTTTGTAAACCCTTCGCTAAACCAAACAAACGAAGGCAAAGATACACTAAAATGAGCTGACCAAAATATTATTAGTTGTAGCACAGCTAGCGGATACAAAAGTTTAGAAATGCATACAATTTAAAGCTTCACCCACTGCTTCAAATGGTGTGGGACTGTTTGTAATCTAACTGATGGTGGATGAGGTAACATAAAATTGAGGCTAGATTGCTAAATGTGCTATTAGTAAGAGGCTTTGTTTTACTAGTGCTGCAAAAAGCTGATCTTATGACTAAAATGATGATTGATGTCAAGAATGTCTTATAAGAACAACTTGTCATAGATCAGCACTGAAGGCAATCCTGAGGAATGATTGGATAGCAAAACTGCAAAGAGCCAAGATAGTAACAATATGTTGTTAAAATACAAGTGACAAGCATTTTAAGCATTGTATAATATTTACACTGAATTTGCCTTTAGAATAAAAATGCCTTTTTGTGTGTCTGAGAATATAAATCAACACCATAAGCCTAAAGTGGGCATACTAGTTAAACTGGGAAAAGGTTTGCATTTGAGAAACAAGCAGCCACCTCCTGAAAGGACCCTCGGAGCCACAATAACCCTCTGTAGCGGTCCATTCCAATACATACAGGCCACTGACCCATGACAGCCAGCCCATATCGATTTAGGACGACGCAGAGGACACAGAGGACATAGAGAAAGGAGAGCATCAGGGGATGAAGAGAAAGAAGGAAGAATGGGAAAACAATGAGAAGGGCAGGGAGTAACATCCTTTTTAAAACTCATCCATAATTCATTTCCTTTATACTTCCTTTCTCTTTCAGAAAGCTATATGACATTTTAAAGGGGATTAGTGCCAACCTATTTTAAAATGCCTCGCTCACACAGCGACAGACACATCCACGATTGTACAGCCAATTTACCTATAAAGGGAAAATAGATATAAGTACCAGAAAGAGACATTATGATGTTACTATGGTGAAATTACAATTGTGTTTCACACAACAAGGTGAGTCCATAATTGCTAGTTTTAATGCTCACAATGTAAAAGATAAAAACACGGACATGCCGATGATAAAAGCACAGCATTGTGCTTGTATAAATGAAACTAGACTTGAAAAGGCATGCCAAGGGAATTTGCCACTTTTCCATTCCCATGCATATATGCATTTATGAAGCATTTTCTTATTCTGACTGGCTTCAATGCAAAAAAGCACAATCAGAGGTTTATTTAAAAACAAATGCAACAGACAGAGACACTACAGCTGTTTAATATCAGTTTTGTAACTTTATTACCAGCATTATTTTTTAAAAACAGCATTTAAGGCTTTTAAAAGTCATAAAGGAACATGAGGAACAAAACATAATTCTTTAATTAATTAGCAAGGATATTCCATGCACTGTGGTGTATGCTACGTCTCTCTTTATCACTTAACATACACTGGTAAAATCATAATTATACTATATCTGTGTGGTTACATAATAAGTCACATTGTGTATAAGTGTCAAGGGATTTCTAATAATTTCGAAATTATTTTAACCTCAATTTCTAATTATTAAGGGACAAAAAGGGGAAATAAAAAATGCTGTAGTTTAATGTTTCCTATCAGTGCAGGACTTTTTCTGTTTTCTGAAAGTTCTCTATATAAACTTCTCAGGTACATGTAAACTTGTAAAATACTTCCTGAATTCTCTCATTTTCACTCTGAATCTTGAATGTGAGAGATTCTCCATGAGGATGCTTGTAGCAGCCACTGTTGCTCGAGGAAAAGTTGTTTTTTTGGCTCCATGTGCTACCATGCAAAAGTTGTGTTGGTGCTTACAAAACCATTCTATGATGTATGAACAATAAAAGACAGCTTGAATAACTGCAGAGAAAGCAGGCAGTTTTCCCCTCTGACCGAGTGAGGACGCACTGTTTTCAGTGTAGAGGCAGGGCAGCAAAGCTGTTAGTCAAGCACAGGTTAGAGCCAACCTGCATAAAACAACTTTTTCTTCTGATGTTCAATTCCTGGATAACAGGATCACAAATAAGAGATGGCTGTGATTTTGTTTTTGACCAACTCGGTTTCAACATTTCTGAGTTCAAGTGGACACTATCAAAGGCTGACAACAATGTGTTGGAGCTGCTGGGAAAACTATGTCCTGATGTAGTTCCTGATGTTGAACATATGAGTTAAAGTCGAAAGCCATAATCAAAGTATTGAAGACTAGGGAGGCTCTGAAGCAGGCTGGTGGACAGACATTACAGACTCCATGAGCAAATCCTAAATACATTCATTTTCCATAATCATTTCATAAACATTTCTAATGTTCATTTTAAAGTGAGTTCTAAACACAACAATAATGCATTAATGGGACAATTCCTGTGGGTAAAATCGTCAGGCTGTAAACGTTTGACACTTTTCTTCTATAAACCTTCACAATCTCTCAGTATTTGTTCTAAAAGACATTTCAGGTGCACTAAATTCAGTAGTGAGAGGAAAAACACATTCAGCTTTTACAACTGCAACTATAAGTAAATGCCTTAAATTGCACACTCCACTGTGAACTGAACAGTACTTGTTAGTTTGCAGTAGAAGTACCCAGAAGCAGTGTTCAGTCAGTCAAACAATCAGTGGGGGGTTGCAAGCTCCACAAAAGCTACATGTAAATACAGCTGCACCATGCGCATGTCTTTGCATAAAGCCTCTCATGATGACTGCAGGATCGAAAAATCAGTTGCAACCAACATTTTTAGAAAACAAAAACCAACAATCCTGGTTCATTATTTATACTCATACAACATGCAACCCATGTCATATCCATGGATCCACATGAAGCATCGTCCAGCAGTCATGGCCGTGACTCGATTTAATTACTGCTTAATGTGAAGTATGGAGACACCGCAATCTGCATCGTGGGCAAAGGAAGCACAAAGGAAGTGAAAATTGAACATCTGTCCCCTTTTTCCTTTTCAAGCCCCCCTGCCAAAGAAAGCTGCTGCTGCACCTGGACATGAATTATAGAGAGGCACTTGGAAGGAAGAGAAGAAGAGGAGAGGTGAATGGAAATAAGGGGTTGGGATAGGTTCCACATATACCCCATCTGGAGGCACTCACTGGTGAGGAAAGGGGTGGGGACTCATGATCAATTCGAAGTCAATAGTTACCAATAAAGAGAATCACTGAGATATTGCTTTCTATATGTTGCTTTAAGTTTGAAATGTATTCAGAACTACCCGTATTACAGGTGTTAATATATTAAAAAACAAAGACAGTTCATTGTTAAACCTTGAATGATGTTCTTATGAAATGGCCCTCAACTTCTACTCCACGTTTTCAGACAGCTGTAAACCTTTAGAGAAAAAATATATAATTATAGTCAAAGAGGAACTACAAAAGCAAATAGAGCTTTGAAGATTGAAAGCCCAAAATGTCACCCACCTGCTTTGAAGCTCCCTGGCTCGCTTTGTTTCTCTACACTTGTAGCTCACAAAACCACAGACACAGACCACTGCATTGAGGGGCCAATTTAGCATGGATGTACCATTAAGAAGAACAAAAAACACACAACACTCACCCAAACACACAAGATTAGACAGTAATATACTGCAGAAATACAAGAACAGATGAAGACATACACACACCTGGGTTTATTGAGCAGATGTACGGCTGTCCCCCTTTGATTTGTTCCAAGCCTTTGTGGTTTCAGCAACTGAAGTGTCATCTGATGCCTCTTTAATAGACTGATATGGGTCTGTTGGTCCATTAACAGGAGCATCTTCCAAAAAAGTCTGTTTATCCTCAGGATATATGCTAATCTTCGAGATGAAGCAGTTTTTTTTTAATTGATAATTCATTTGTCATCATTCAGTAAGATTAATAAAAAACACAGACAAAAAAATAATGAAAAATCACCCAATGGACTGACTGTGTAGCTTACTACACAGTCAGTCCAAAAATTTCTTTGTTTGAGCCTCACAACTTAAAAACACAACATATATTGTGCATAGGCATGCACTAGAATAAGATTCTCACTAAATTACAAACAAAAGTATAAACCAAGAAACAAAATTAATATCATGATCTAATTACCATTACTTAAAGCTGAAAAAAAACAACTATTGACACTGGCCCAGATAAAATAATTACTTTGACTACTACATTCATTGTATAATTCTCTCTGACTTTATTTGTTGTCAACATAATCCGAGTATATAGGAATACAGAAAGTGAAAGAACATAGATGAGATTCATTTTTTTAAAGTCGGTGGTTTTATGTACAGTAGAGGTTGTTTGCTCGGTGAACTTGTCTTTCTACTTTTGTCTCTCCCCAACTAATCAAAATGGAGGAAATCACCTCATTTCTGGGACAAGAAAAAAAATTAAGGTATTAATAACAGGCCATGTATATTTTTATACATTTGTGTGCATCCCCTGATTCTAATGGTGCACTGAGTTAATGTCCATATAGCCTATATCAATAACTATCAAAGTAACTTACTCAATTTTTTCTAGCAATAAATTATTAATTTTCCCCCAATTTTCAGCCCTATTCACATCTTTACATTTAGACTCATGTAAATGTTATTTCAGATGACAGATAACAGTGCAACATTTATTACTTTTTGTGACTTATAAAAAACATCAGTTATATAGAATAATTTATTGTTTTCTCCGTCAACCATTTTATTTCTGTCTTTTGGAATCTCTTTGTATTTTCTGGCATCATGAGGCAGAATAATGGCATTTCCATTCCATATAAAAAGTATTATGTTCAAATTTGGCTTCACTAATAGTTAATGGGAACTTCCCTGACTGCAGCATTTCTGATCCTCTTTAAAGCAAACATCTTATCAGCCAGTCACTTGGTGGTAACTCGGTGCAGTTAGGCCTTCAGACATGATCAAGACAATGCAGTAGAGCTGAGAGCAGGCTTCAGTGCAGGGAGTAAATGTGATCCAAGTGACTCTAAATGTGGCTCGGTTGTTTGTGCCCACCAGCTGGTTGGGAGTTTTTCAGCTGATCTCTTGGATTTTCAACCATCCTAATAAGGACTGACTGCCCAAATTAGATGTTAGCATCCAGTAAGTGCCTTTTTGGAGAACAATGGCCAGGCTGGTTTAGGGACAAATAAATGTAGTAGTAACTTATATATCTACTTATTGCAATGAGAAAATAGAGAAAGGTATTTCTGCAGAAGTCGAACCTTGGAGTCACAGTAGCAGGGTGTACAGGTCTACCCGAGTACATAAGCAAACAATTTTCATCCCTATGTAATCAAAGCGTGCCTATCTTCACCCCACCAGAGAATGGTACAGTGTGTAAAGCTTTAAATCAATAAAGCATCAGTGCTCATTCTGGCATTTGGAATGAAAACAGGGGACTTAGCAAAGCCTGTTTTCCCTCAGAAATGCTTGGTATAATACAGCATGATGATTAATATTCTCAGATTTGCTGTTGAATATGGCTCGTAGCAGGAGTGAGGAAGAATTTCATTTGCATAGCTGTTTGTATTGGTTGCTTCATAAAGTAGCATCCATTGAGTATACAAACCACTACGCACAGAGGAAACGTGCTACAAGTACCTGCTGTTCTTGACATAAGGGCCATCGGCACATGGTCTCTCAATCTGAGTAGCTATCACTAAGGGCATGGGCATGGAAGATGAAGGGACAGGGGAATATATAGAGATGGGGGTTGAACAGGTCAAGATGAAGCAAAAAGAGAGCGAGAGATCAGCACTGTCGACAGGACTGAAGTGGAGGTTGGATATTCTGCAAACAGACACAGAGAGTCGTATCCATATGACCTACCGAGAACAAAACCTTTTCAAACTGCTGATATTAAAGAAGCTTATGTATCCTTTTCTTAATGCAAAATATATCAGGTCAGTTCTGCAGATCATATTCAGTTAATCATCATTACAGCTTTGAGGGAAAACGTGTTGTTTTGTCAGTTCACAGAACATGAAGCTAGTGAGCCGTTTTGTCATTAACTTCGCCACCATGTGTGAGAAATCTTCTAGTGCCAGCACAGGGCTTAGCTGGGAAATTAAATTATGGCAAATTCCTCGGTCAGATAAAAATGGCATCATCTACTCTTTGGCTCAAACCCAGCTGGAATTCATTATAAAATTTGGTGTCGCATAATAGCAAGTCTCTGCTAACTGGAGTTCTTTTTACCCGAGTGCCAACACCGTGTTTATCAGCTCTATGTGCAGAGATGGATTTGAAAATAGGATAAACATAAAAGGCTGTATTGTTAAAAATATGTTTTCTCATTGAGTGATTTTTGTCTGAGGTGAAATGGCCATAAACAATTACATTTGTGTCCTGTGAATTATTTCTGTATTGATTTTGGCATATGTTTAATGTAAACTACTTTTCAGTTTTCTGGCAGAGGCCACTCTTTTTTTTGTTTTTTTGTTAAAATGTCTTTGGAAGGAGACATTTTAACAAGGAGAAACAGGCCCAGAACATCACAGAACCTCCAGTAGGCTGAGGTATTGCTCCACATATTCATCCCTGGCTTTGAAATCATGTGAAATGTCAGTTGTTAAACAGACTTATTCTTAGGCTCATCTGCCCAATAGATAAAATACCAGCAGTATTGCTGTGAGATCACTTTTTTAAAGTATCTGCCTCATACAAGTCTTGGATGTGCCGGACATCCTCTTAAGAAAAGATTCTTGCCACATTTCTTTCTAATAAAGCGAAGTAAAGTAGAACTGAAAAATAGGCTTTTTTGGCATGTGCCATATTAGAATTGTTGCAGGTAATTTAAATACATATATTATGTCTTAACCTTGATTTTCTCTATTCATTAAATGGACGCAAAACTAAATTTGTATTTTTCAAAACATTTTCAAAGTTAGATTATAGTACCGCAGAAAAAGTTCAATATTTAAAGATTTTTACAAGTCTTTACTTTGAGAGTTATTTATTGTGAAAGGCAAGATGGTGAAAAATTACTATCAGGAATTAACTTGGCAGACTTTCAAAACCACTGAATTTCTTTCAGCAAAAAGATTAGGTATGAAAAGAAAAAAAGTAAAGTAAGAAGACTTAGATTAAGACATAACCTGAAAGCTACATTGTTAGTGCCCAATGTAGGTCCAGAATAGCTTCCTATATGGTAAGAATAAACAAATTTAGTCACCAGATACATCCCTTGTATTACTGTGACATAAAAGCTACAAAAATTAAGGCAACTCAAGTCTAGCACTTTCCAACTATGACACAAAGTGCATGGATTGAGGCAGTGGGTAGAGAATTTCAAGGCCACTATGCAGGACAAAAGCTCAAAGATCCAGGACTAGATCAGGAAAATGGCCCCCAGCAATGAACTGCAAAGCAAATGCCTCAGGCAGCAGAAACTCATGCTGGAAAAAGAGAAAGACAGGCAAACTCCATGAAAGAGGAAGTCCCTGCACAGCATGAGCCATTGGCAGACTCAAGAAGTGGCTGAGATACTGAGAACTCCCATCAGTGGCTGTAAAAAGCTGATCTGAAAGATGCCACAGAGGCTCTAATTGTCACAAGTACAAAGACAACATGGCCAAAGAACTTGTGGGGGGTAGAAAAAATGCTTTCAATCATATAGGTTGTTGAATTGGATGGTCTACACCTTCATGACTGCAATTGAAAATAAAGTATAATCCAAAGAGCAATGCAGAGTTGCAAAAAAAGTGGGGGTTTTTCCCCATTCACTGACTAATTTCTGACGTAGGTTGAGAGAAATCTTGTGTCTATTAGCTTCACAACTATTCCCTGCAGTGTTCCATGATCAGTGTTCAATAAGGGTTACTGAGCTACTCACTGTGCTCCACTTGTACTTCACTTGATGTGGGAAAGAGCAACACCATCGTCATAACAGACACCATGGCATAACAGATACAAAGTAGTGAATTTCATAGTAAAGTGTCCATCACAAGGCAAAAGAAAGACAAACAGGACAAAACAACCATGAAACCCCATATTCACAGCTAACGGCAATATTAGCAATTAACCCAACAATCATGTTTATGGACTGTGGGAGGAGACCAGAGTTTGCAGAGAAAACCCATGTATGCACAGGGAGAACATGGAAACTATAAGACCTCAATTACAATTTAAAATCATTCTTGTTGCAAAATAGCTCAGCTTAAGACAGTGCCACCATGCAGACTGATATTAAAATAAATCAATGAAAATAATTTTTTAAAGCTAAAGTTAAACAAGTAAAGCTTGCATATACTTTTCTTCAATAACAACAAATTTAAATTTGCAAGGTATTCCTTCTGATCTCAAATCAGGAGTTTAGACATAAGCACAGATTAAGAATCTGGAATGTACTGGTTTAATTTAGAAATGGTAGTTGCTGATAAGTAAATTAGCAATTAGCAATTTGCTAATTTACTTATTAAATTAGCTAATTGGTAAGAATAAACAAATTTAGACAAACATTTTAGTTTTAGCATCATCTTGCTAAAGCTAAAATGCTGCATCATCCTAAGATGCTTCAGAATGTTGCTAAAGCACCTTAATGCTTTAGCATCATGCTTTGACACATCCTGTGTTTAAGCCGACTGCTCCGTTTCCTTCCTGGTCCATGCTCGCTTTCCGTTTCAAAGCTTTTATCCACCTCTGAAACAATGCATATTCAGTTTTTGTTTACGAGCTTGTGGTCTCTGTGGGTGTTTGGGAAAGGTTTGGAGCACCGTGTTTCACCCCCTACTCATTAATCTCCCACAGTTCGCTGATAGCTTCGTTGTGTCCACTAGAAATTGCTTTCAATTATTCACGCCCATTTTCCACAAATACCTTGGAGACGGAATTAGCAAATAAACAATGCCAGGCGACACTAATCCTCGTCTATTGCACAGATGCTTTTAATGCACTGGAGATCAGGCCGGCTGTTGACAGGCACCTGTTACTGTCTTCGGCTGACTCGCAACAGCAGCGTCGACACAGTAAACACGTTTAAAGCGCTGCCACCTTGACCCCGAACTAAAGGTGCGGGAATAATACTGAGGCAAAACAGAGAGGAACAGAGCAAGAACTGGAAGAATATGAGTGACAAGGATAAACAGGATGAAGGGAAAGTGTGAGACAAGGCCCGGATTCATCTTCTGGAACAGTCTAAGATCCGAAATTTCCTGCACATGACACCTCCTTTCACTGTGACGAACGAAAAGAGTCAGTGGTGACGAATCCTCGCTCTCTGGGGTTAGATGTGAGCACAAAAACAAGACGTTTAAGACTGATTTACAGTTACTGGAATGTTTTTTTTTTTTTTTTAAACACTCGTCTTTGACAATTTCAAGTATTTTCTGTTCCTCGAGGCGCGTGAGGATGAAACAAATAAAAAATAAATGTGACCTTGGAATTAAAAAGATGTTTAACGCTGTGTTTCTGCTGAAACAAACACACAATATTTAACAGTTTACTGTGAGTCATGCAGCTCTGGTTATCGGGCACCCTGCAGCATGCATGCATACACATACACACGCACGCACGCACGCAACAGATGCATGTGTGTGTGTGTGGAGTGCATAAATTACCTACGGTAACAGTGAGTAAAGATTTCTGTGATCAACAATGCATAAGACAGGAAAGTAGGATGTGTCATATCGGATAAGCATCACTTCAGGTTTATACATTCATGTGTGCATGTAGATACTGTATATATGTATATGCGGGTGTGTTTGCCCTCGAGCAGGCGGGTGGATGGTGCACAAAAGCCAAAAATGTACCAGAGACAGAGAGAACATAGCAAGAGTGACGACTGAGAAGTATGCTTGTAGCTGAATGACACATACACACAGGTTTTTTCCACACACTCACTCACAGAGCCGGGGGCAATGGAGGAGAAGAGACCGAGGAAGACTTTGATCACCGAACTGAGCACATTCAAGCACTCAACCAGAGAGGGCAGCCAGTGATGAGGAGGAGAGTGCCCAGGGAGGGAGAAAGGATGATGGGGGGTTGAAGAGAGGAAGATGAGGAGAAAGGAATTCTGTTGTTTTCTGACCTCTGCACTCATTGATACAGATGTTAAGGTATGAACATACAGGTGATCAGACATCCAGCACAAATCCAGCTATGCTCAAAAACCAGCAATGTTTTTCCTGACATGATTCGTGATGGAGCCAAACCCTGACAAAAGTAATTTCATTTCAGCCCCTATGTGCCTGGACATGAGCAGCCCGAAAAGAGGCAGTAGCATTCCCAAGATTTGATTCACACTTATTTCTTCAGCCGCTGGCGGCTTGCTGACTTCTGAAGGGTTAATACGCTGCAACATCAAGCAGAGACACAGGTGTCTCACACAGGAATCCCTACAGATTATAGTGCCATCCAAAAGTATTCACACCTAGATCCACAAAACTAGACGTGTGTGATAGACCAACAGAAAGCAGTAAATAATTGTGACATGGAAATCTTCATATTTTTGCAAACAACAGTATGAAAAGTGTTGTATTTATCCTATTCTTTTTTTTCTCAAGCTCAGTCAATCTATATGGAGAGCTTCTCTGAACAGGAAGTTTTGATTCTTGCCACAGCTACTTCCTTGAAAATAGATTTGAACTTTGACTGGGACCAGGGCACCTTGTTCCTAGTAAATGATGTGTCCCTTATGGGAGTCATGGCTAGATTTGAGCATATATTCAATACTAAAAACAATTAAATAAACATACAATCTTTTATCAAAACTGTTTCAAATGGACATGTTCTTTTCTTGCTATACATTTTTCTCAGTATTGCAATGAAACACTTACATTTTAGTACTCTGATCATGGGACTTCTGATGATTTATTTTTAGAACAAGATACTAACCTTTCTGGTTATTAGAAAAAAAGAAGCTGTTGAACCCCCAAAGACCTCCAAGTCCTTTGCAAAACAGTGGACCCTGGCATTCATGTTGATGAGAGACCACAACTGTCAGTGAATAGCTGGGATCTGCATCAGGATCCCTCTAGAACAGCGGTGGGCAACTCCAGGTCTTGAGGGCCGGTCTGCTGCAACTTTTAGATGCGTCTCTACTTCAACACACCTGAGTCAAATGATGAGGTCATTAGCAGGACTCTGGAGAACTTGACTGCACTTAGGAGGTGATTCAGCTATTGGATTCAAGTTTGTTGGTCCAGGGAGACATCTAAGAGTTGCAGGTCAATGGCCCTCGAGGACCCCTGCTCTAGAAACACTTAAAACTGACATATTTCAATATTGCAAACACCAAATATGCATTAATACATACAGTGGAAACCATCAGGCACAAACTCACAAGGCAATACGTTTAGATTTCCTCACTTATGCTCTTATGGTTAGGGACAAGCAGTGCAAAGATTGGCTGGATTGGCTGCTTTGCAAATGCCAGGCAAAAGTACATCTAGTTGCATTGCATCTAAAAATGTCAGCTTCCCAAGATGCAATTCTTTTGAATATTTTAGATAAGCTCTACAAAAGAATCTGCAGATAGATTAATTTTGCACAAATAATTTGGATTTACACAGAAAAATCAGCAAATAGATGAATTCTTAAATACTGAACTGCAAATAGGCTGGGTCCATTGTATTAATGCAATGGCTCAGATACACACAGGTGGGCACTATTTACTAATTATGTAACTTCTAAAGGTAAATTGTTGAACTGGATTTTATCTAGGAATGTCCAGAGTAAAGGAAGCTGAATACAAATATTTGTCAAATATTTTTTTGACTGGTAAATTGTCTTTATACCACTTCACACATGTCCCTTAACATTCATAAGGATTTCAGATTGTAGTTTGACAAAATGAGGAAAGATTAAAGGTGCATGAAAATAACAGCAGTACTCATTGTAAGATGGGGAGCCAATGGAGCTACAGATTCATCCTCCTCTCCTGAGATGCAGGTGGATAAACCATGGTGCTGTTTGCAAAGAGAACAGGTAATTATCGCTGGCATTTTGACAAGTGTTTGCCAGAGTGAAGGTCAACTCTGTCTGCGTGGGAGATCTATGCTAATCTGCTCAGCTGGAAAAGACTACCACTCACCACTCAAATGGTAGCTGGCTCCATCACGCAGTTGCAGTGTTTCCATTTTAGAGTTGTCTGCAAGGGTTCTTGTGTGCGTTTGAAAGAGGGCGAGGGCGAGCGCAAGTGCGTGGGCCTCAGAGCACATCTTACTTGGTCTCCAAAGAGGAGACAGAAAAGACAGCCAGAGCACAGACAGACAAACGGAGTGACAGGTAAAGGGATTCAAGTCATTCAAAGGATGCCTCTCACATGCCTTGGCACAAAGCAACTGGTCATATTTAACACTCCGCACCTCTAGTTTATGCTTTTAAGTCACATTTTATAGTATGGTAAAAAAAAAGTACATCCATTTGTCAGTTTCTATAGATCTATATATCAAGGTCATTCCTGAAATGTCTTTTCCAAGTTATTAAATGATACAAATCTAACCTAGAGGGCACAAAGGCACACAACAGATTTCTATATGTCACTATTTATTAAAGAAGGAAGAAAAAAATCTCAAAGCTAAAACTAAAACTAGATTCCTGCAGAGCGTCTTTGTCGATAATAAATGGCATCACATTTGACAGTAGGAGACACAAACCCAAACCACCACCACATCACCTCATTGATTTATAGTTGCTACAAGATGTTTCATTGAAATGCTGCATTTGATTTTAACCAGACAAGAAGCTGTGCATTATGGCTAAACATCTCTACTTCTTTTTTCTTTTCTTGTAAAGTTTGTTGTTTATTCAGATGCACCTTTGCAAAGACTTGCTGCACTGCAGCATTGTTGTTGTATATTAACAGATACTGTTAATATTTGTTGCAATTTCTCTGGACATTGAACCATCTGTTACCCTTGTAACCCTTCCCCAATTGATGAGCTGCTGCAGTTGCCACTCTGGTGCATTTTGACCTTTTGATTGTGGTTTTCCACTCTTCGTTTAAACTGTATCAGAAACATGCAACAAGTTCTTATTCATTATGTTTTCTGCAGCAAATGATATGAATAAGTTCTGAATTCAACTATTTTTCCACTTGATTTACTTTGAAATTTTCTCAACAAAGTTTTCTGTCTCACTTGTCACCTCCTTGGCTTTCACTTACGTGTGACTCTGTGTGTGTGGAAGACAAAAAAGACAGAAGCTGAGGCAGGAAACACGGGGGCCGACATTGTCTGCGTCCACATCTCTGCATGTCTCCCTCAGGGTGACAGCCATGTGTCAGGGTCCCTGCTCTCTTTTCCAGATGGCCCAGCAAGTTGCTCCCAGGGTCCTTATGATCCCAGCGTTCATTGACCAAGGCCGGGGTTCTCACGGCCTGGGGGCCTGCCGGCTCATTGCTGTGGCTTGGCCTCTGGGGCCTTTGAGGCCTCTAAAGGGCTCCAGGGTCGCCCAGCCGTGACAGCCAAGACAATAGGAGTGTCCTCACCCAGCTCCCCACCCTCCACCTATCAGCCATGGTTAACACACATATATCTCATCACAAATACTGATGTTTGGTCTGGACATCCTGATCCCATCTGAGTCATCATGCTTCAGTTTTTTTTAATGCAAAACACTCAAATTCATTAGGCGTACTTATAATCACAGCTATAAAAGCGCCATATATCACAAATAAAAAGAAACAATCCCGCCAGGATATAATTGTACAATAACACTTTATGAAGCCAAAGCACTCATCCTACATATAAAACCGCCTACATACTTGCGAAGAGCACAAACGTGTAAGTGGATCAAATCCATCATCGGCGAAAAAACGTCACTCCACGGTGAGCAAAAGCAGCTCTGGCAGATCTATTATGCCCCCACCGAAGGTGATTTACATGTTTAGAAATCACTGCGAGGAAGCAAGAAAAAGTCGAGTTCTAAACAACACATTCCAGTGTCGTTTTTTAGCAGCTTGGCTGCCACTTCATCAAATATTGAATAAATCATTTTCTTGGCGCAGTATGAACACAGCTGCAAAAAAAAAAAAAAATAGAGTTGCACACATCCACGCACACGCACGAACAAACACGGACACACAGTATGCCTTGTAGTTTTGATAAAGCAGCAGCTTTCTCTTTTGTTTCGTAGCCGAGAAGGGATTAGGCAGTGCCGGGCTTTGTCCTGCAGTTTTCCAGTTGAGCAGCACACAAGAGAACTCTACCTCTACTAATACAGTCAGACCTCCCAGCAGGCCTTTCACCGCACAGCCGCTAAGAACCTGCTGCAGAAAAAAGATGCTTTTCAACGAGTTATCAAATCTCCTCTATACTGTCCGTGCCTTTCAGCCAAGTCTCTTTGTCTTTTCATTTCAATGGGGCATTGAACGCATCGAATGGAACTGATGGGCAGATAGATGGACAGCAGAATATAGCAGAGCCGTATTAATCTTGTTTAGATACCACAGAGTACAGTGAACTTATCAACCATGGAGGTTTAATTTATGCCATAATATAGACTAAGTAACTGAAACGGACGCTCCTCCAATTTTCTGACCTTTAAAGACAAAAAACATTGCAAGAAACATAATTGATTTTTAAAATAGTCAATAGCTGGAGTTTAAATAGTAAATGCAGAATACACAGTAACTCCTGATAAGAATTTTGATTGTTTCAAAAACAATAAACACTGAAAATGCTTGTGACAGTCAAGTTTCATTTTTAATAAACAATGATTAAGTAGAGATAGAACCTGAGAAACCACATATGATGAAAAAAACTTAGAAATAACAGGCTTGGTGTCAGGCCACCGAACAGGAGCAACACACCACACACTAATCGATTTCACTCACCAACATTCAGATGTCAGACGGGAAATCTCACAAAACCTCTCGTGACCAAACGAGTTCAGCGTAAACAAACATGGCTGACTGGGAAGAAGCAATGGGAATAGTTTGTGAATTATATTCAATAGGGAAAAAGCAATGCAACTCGATGCTTTCCCCAGATGAGAGCATTTTAGATCAGAGCTGTCCCAACGTCTTTCTGGGCAGATGCGGCACATCACATAGCAGGAATATCTCTTAAGATTATCTTCAGAGCCATCTCAACATCTCAACATCTCAACAATATGGACATCCCCATGATAGTCAGAATGGGAAAATTGGGGCAAAAATTGGCATAAAATTCTTGCTGTGTGAACTAGGCATAATCTACTAAACAGCTGGACACAATTCAAAACTGGAGGTTAAAAAATAGACGATATTACAGATCTGAATACAGTAATTTCCATCTGCAGTCCTCTAAAGGAAACATTCAACACACTAAGTTTTGAATCAGTCGTTAGGAAAGCTGTAAACCTAAGAGTAATTTTAGGCTTAAAATTCAAATTCCAAGATCTTGAATTTAATGACCTTTTTCACTGAACATAGCCATCAATGGGCTAACTGATAGACTGCAAGCAAGATAACAACAACAAATGAAATATTCTGATTTTATGTAATGCAAAATACGTCTTTTTTCAGAGATAATGAATGAGAAAGAAAATAAAAACGAGACAAAACAGCTTCATTCGCTGCTGACTTAAAAAAATGTTTGTCTCCATAAATTTAGAGAACTTCCTGGATGTTTTTTTTGCTTAATAACTAATACAAAGCTTCTCACAGCAGAGTGAGTTCTGGATGCAGCGGGGGGTTTTGATGAGTTCATTAGGAGGCCACGTCATTTATGCACAGTCACACATAAGGCAAAGGTCAGCCAGGATTACCCAGGTGGCCACTGTATGTGGGCGTCACTTTGATTTTCAGATCGCGTCCAAACCGTGCTGCTCCTCTGCAATCTGATAATAGCTTGAAAATGACCGCGCCTTTGCCACATCATGTTGAAGTCAATGTCACTGATTGCTTTGTGTCGATGGAAAGTGAAGATGAACGCTTTTATTTCTGATTCCTTTGAATATCAGGAGCAGGGTGGGAACTTCTGTCCATTTCCCACTGTTTTGGGAGTACAGGGAATAAAGCTTGTGCCAGGACGCTTAATCTATCCCCTCTATGATTTGTTGGTGCCATTTTAATGCATTTCACAACCACATCTCATGTTTATTTGGGATGAAAGTGATTTTTTTTTAATTATGAAAAGCCCTTCCCTCCACTTTAACAAATTACTATTCAAGCTGGCTGTGTTCATAATTCATCACTGTGGACCAGGCTCATGATCATGTTGACATAACATTTGGTCTGACATTTCAGCCCAGCTCATGGCTGTCATTAGCTCTCACCACACGGATCCTCATCACAATCAGTCACACATGGTAGGAGAAGGAAAAGAGGACAAGAAAATAAAAAAATAACAGATGAACAACCTTGAACCTGCCAATCTAAACCCATCACCCATTGTCCAGACTTTCTCCAACAGGAAAGTGACAACAAATGTTTGCTGCTTCAAACAATACAAAAAAAAAAAAGAGACTAGGAGCAGCAACACAACTCTGCCAATAACAGCATTTTGATTCCACAAGGGGAATATTGGATCATACTGAAACCTCGCTGTTCTGCTCGAAGTCATTTCCGGCTGAAATAAGGACACACTTTGAACAAACACACATGGCTGACTGACCGGAGCGCTGACAATAAGCTGAGGAGCATACTGACAGCGACCTGTCGCCGGGTGACAGATCCCCATCAGTCTACATCAATCCAGTGCACACTGCAGACATACAAACTCAGACTGGCCAACACAAACCTGTTTCCAAGCTGTCAGTCTGTTGGACCTAACAAACCAAACAAACTGTCCTGTGCATTGTGTGCAAGCATGGCAGAGGAAGGATGGTGGGATCATCATTTCTGTTGCTGATGCTCCGTGTTGACAATCCTCTTAAGGGTTGGAGATGATGAAAACCCACAGACCTGAACTGTATGCTGAAGCAAAGACTGTGACAAAGTGAACTGCCTTGTCAAGGTGAGGTGAATTGGGAAGAATGTCATCAATGGGATCATTCTGTGAGGTTGATAAATGGAAACATGTGTGTTGGTCTTACCTGCAGCTTGAACCAGGTCTGCAGTGGTCACGTTTTTAGGATTTGGACCGACCCTGAATGTCATTGCAGGACCCAGAACCCTGCAGACGACAAGTAAAGAAGAAAAAGAACATATGGTGAATGTAAAAGGACGTGTTTCCACCTGTTAGTATTATTTGCTGCAGATATTGGTCAAATTAGTGCCAATGTGGATTTAACCCACTTTCAGCATGAACATGGATGACTGCTGCAGAGTCCTAACAGTTATTCTGAGAGCTGAGAGTAGCAGGCGGTAGCAAAATCTATCTGGTGATTCAAAGAGAGCTTAGTAAAGGATCATACATTAAAATGTTCAGACCCCAATTTTAATGTATACCATTCCAACTGGAGCAAAAATAAAGTCTCAATATGTGAATTTACTACCTGAATTTTTCTGAAGATGATGTGAGTCACTATAGGTTTTGTGCTCCATTTCGGTTTGAGTATGTCCAAAGAGCAAATTACAGTCATTGGCTGAGCAACCCTGCACCCCTTTACTATAACATTGAAGCTTGTCCTCTTTGCACCCATTCTCTTCTGTCTGGCCTTGAGTCAGCTACAGACTTCACTCCCTGGAGCAAAATAATTGCTGAAGGTCCCCGAGGTTGGTCATGGAATAAAATCTAACAACTTCAACACACTCTGGTACGATTCCTGGAGATAGTCACAGGGGAGAAAAATAACAGTCTAGCAATGTGTAAAGAAATGCCCCACTCACGTCTAGCGGACCTTCTTATATCACAAACAAAAATATTGTTTATAAATCAAAAAGCATAAACTAAAACAGACTATTTTTTGCCAAAGAAACCCTTATTGTGGCTCTGCTTCATAACAACGATCAACAGACTAATGAATCACATTTTATTCCCCATGAATGATGAGAACTCAAAGGAAATATCAACAACAAATGAAGTTTGTTCACAATGAAACACTGAGATAATTGGCTCTAGTTTGAGACACTAAGGACCAAAACAATGCATGTGCAAAAAGTATGTCAAAAGAGTGTCAGATGCAATGCCCCTTAATAGTGAGGCAAATTTTTATAACACTGATGATTCAGCTTGTTAACAAGTGCTTTGAGTATCTTAAAAACCCAAATGGTAATATAAGACAACAACCCAACTTGTTTCAAATACAGGCCAAAAAAAACTAAAAAACAAAGTTTTTTTGCAATACATGAACTTCCAACTGGAACACAGTTTGTTAGATAATAAAAGTATATACAATTACATATTAGTCATCTTTTCCTGCCATGTTTTATTCCACTCACTCCTCATAATCTTTTAGATTTGTTTTGCATTGGTACTTGTTGATGGATGAGCAACATATTAATTTTCAATATCTGCTAACTGATTAACGTTTCCTTGTACATTTAATTATTAATAGTCTCCGTTTTCCCTATAGCTACCTGATAAGAGTTTATCTAAAGAACAAAGGAGAAATAAGTTAGTGTTTAAGGGTGTTCTGTGGTTGTAGAAGCTGAATGAATGAATACCATTTTAAAGCAACAATTCTCACTAAATTCATTTGAATATAAATGAAATGTAAAATAAACCTGGAAACTCTTCCACATCCTAAATCTTCTCAAGGTAGAGCTACCCCTGCTATCTACTTCAGTTAACATACTGCCTTCTGATAGCACCTTGGCAGTACCCCACTTAAACTTGACTATAACAACTTATAAAAAAGACATAAAAATTTGTTAAATGTACAAATCCAGACTGATTGAAACATGACACAGATGTCTACTTTCATAATGTTTATTTTACTGACAGCATTGTTGCCCTTTGGTTGTAAAGAAGATGTGTCTGATCTATGCATGTCTCATTTTTCGACCTGCCTCAATCCTTCAGCAAGGCATCATATCAGCTCTGTAACGTCCTGAAAAGTGCACATATGTTTTTAGTACACTTCCCTGCCAACCTGTGCGGCATAAAGGGAGATTCATCAGACTGCCGGAGAGCTGTGACCCAGACCCACTCGCCATCAGTCAGCCTGCTACAGACGCAGCTCCACTGGTCCAGCCAGGAGCGATATATGAGCCAATACTTCTCAACAGATGGACCCGACCATGCAACAATGCATTTATGAACATGATTATACACATGCTCGGGCACGGGCAGAAGGGAAAACACCGCTCTGAAAAGAAATATGCCCTTCCCCCAACAGCACCTTCACCTGGGCTTCAGTTTGCTCTTGTAAATGTCAATGTTTCCACAATCTTTACCCCTGCCTCAATTCTCCCTGGCCAAGGTTGCCCTGACTCAGTTCGCAATGCATCTCAAATTGAATTGACTTTTTTTTCCTCTCAAGCCACACCAATATTATTTGAATATACCAAGGGGGGGAAACACTGTTATAGTTGGGAGATGAAGCTGAGATGGATAAGTTATCTGGAGGAATTTACCCTGTCCCTTTTATTACTGAATTTGTGAGCCTGGACTTCACTTTAGCTCTACTGGTGGGACATGATGAGTGTCTGTGTGCATGACGGTTAGTATTGTCGGGTGTGTGTGTGCGTGGAGCGGGGGTTGTCTTTCACAGACACTCACAGATTTGTGAGTGTGTGTCCAACTCCCCCTAGTGTTGCTGAGTAGTAAAACACTTACGTCATCTCAAAAAGATCCATCAACATCAAGAACTTGAGTTTAAAGGAAATGTTTCACACTGATAACTGTGGTGTGGATAACATCGCTTAGAGCTCTTACACAATCTGGAAAAGTATGGAAGTGGAATGTTCCAAACTTTATTTACTCCCTTCCTTGTCTAAAAGTCTATCCTTCATCACTTCATCTTTCCTTCCCTCCTTTCTGTTTTCTTTCCTTTCTTTAGTTCCTGCTCTCCCTTCATTCCTTGTGTTGTTCTTTTCAGTCTCTGGTATTTGCAGGATCCATATTTAATTCATTTAGGATTCTAAGATTTCCATAAAGGACAAAAGTTCTCACCCTGGAAATTTAAATTGGGAAAAGTGTCAAATTTTATTACCTGAAAAACATGCAGGAACTGTTAACTTAAGTGTGCCCGAAATTTGAAATCTAAAAGAAAGGCTCATACATTTCCACCCTGTGCTCTGAAAATCCTGTCCCTTTGGTTATATTTGAGTGTTTCTTTTCATTTGTCACAACTCATCTGAGCTTCTGAAAGTGAGAACCTCCACCCTCCAAACAAAGCAGGGCAGCGTGCTCTGACCCGGCTCTCTTTCTTCCAGCCGGCACATATTCAGGCAGAAGCTTTCAAACTCTCACCTGTCGCACACACTCCACAAGGTGCACAAAAAAGCTTGCGTCATGTCCTTCGCCTTGGCTATTTCTAAATGAATGTGCTTTCATTACTTTGTGAAAATGAAAAAGAACGGCGGTAAACAAGCCAAACAAAAGGGAACATTTTCTCTATTGGCCTTCGTAACAGAAAAGAGTAAATTTGAGGTGCAAAGACACAGCACAATCTTTATTTGAGCCTGGGGAAAAAAACATTACTCATTTGGTTATTTTACAACTAGAATGTCGGTTCTGTTATTAAGGAATCATTTCCACATGAAACACAACAATATTAATTCTGATTGTCTGATTGTGATTATTTTGATACTCTATATTGCCAAAGTTAAAATAACTAAATAATTCAGTATGAATCATTCAGAGTTCTCAGTTAATAAATGTGCTGTGTTGATTGCTTAATGCAGTCCTCAGGTTTTGGTCAGGAATTTGACACCACATATAAAGTTCATGATCAGAGTTTGGGTCATCTCTTCAATCTTTAAAAGAAAATGGATTAGCATGTCAATTTCATCTATTTTCTTCCACATATTATATTATATTAATATTATATATTAAAAGGTACCATTTTTTACCTGTTAAAATAGCTGGGGATGCTTTCTGTTAAATTTGCATGTTCTCTCTCATGCAGATTTTTGGCTTTTTTCCTCAGCTTCTCCAGTACCTTCCAGCAGCTAAAGATTATAAACCGTCTTTTTGTGTAAGTGTTTGTGTAAATGGTTGTGTTGTCTTGGCGTTGCGTTTGTCTGATCTAATGTCGACAGTTGTCTTTTTACTAGAAGTAATGCCTTAACAGTAAGAAAAATAGCTGCTAGTTTCCAGACGTTTAAAAGAACTTTGGCATAAATTACTTTTAATGTAGGAACTGTATATTTGACTTAGTGGTTTTCTCTCATTTACATGTGAGAAGTTCGCCACTGTGCTCTCTGAATAAGAGTTCGGTTCAATAATGCCTCAGACCTTTCATTAGCATCAAGAAAGAAGGCATTAATCATGTCGTGCGTCAAGAGTTGATTCCTTGTGATGTGAAATGACAGGTGTATTAACAAAAATTAACAAAACCGCTGCCAGCAGTATTACACGTCCCAGTGTTTTGGCTCAGCAGCATCAAATGTGGAGGTTGAATTGAAAATCTGAATGCCTCTGCAGCTGGCGTTGACGCTAAGGTCACTGTGTTTTTATTTAGGAAGCGTTATGCAAGCCAGAATATTCTTCGTCTTGTGTTGGAGTGTTTGGCACGAACACTGCAGTCGTCTGGCTTTGTTGTTCTCATGCTGCAGGTGTTATTGAGCCACGCAGACTTCACTTCTCCCTGCCGGAGCATTTCAAAAGGCTCGTCAGATCTCAGACGAACACGTCTCCTCTGCCTCCTACGCAATCTGACACTGAGCGGGCAGAAGAACCACGTTAAAAACACAAATCAGTCCAGGTTCAAGGGCAGTTTGCGTGCTCATTAATACATTAACCGCCTCCTCATGGAGTCCTTTTCTCTGTATCCACTGCTACTTCCAGTTTTCTCTTTTTGCCTTTAACTAAAAAAAATTGTTTGACGGCTGCACTGCTATTTTTGACAGGAGGTGCAGTGGCAGTGTCACAGAGCTGTTTGGAATACAGCACAGACATCAGTGTGGGTCTAGAGGTAATTAGGCCTGATTTCTCTCGCTGCATGAAGTCAAACATCCCAAAAGGTCAGAAAAACAGCAAACGTCAACAGACTCTTGCACTTTTCTGTTTTGCATAAACAATTCTTTCAGGAAATGGAAAAAAAAAATGTCACCCTGTTCACCTAAACTCAGAGACTCCAATGCGAAATGTTTCAAATGCTTTAAATATAATTAATAATTCTACTGCACGGTAAACCGGTGTTTGTACATACGAGAGCTGGGTGAGGTCTGCGGTGTGGAGGTTCAGCCTCTGGGTCAGCCGATCCATCAGGTCTGAGGCCCGGTCATTGGTGAGGGAGCTGGAAGAGGCACCCAAATATTAAGGTGTTAAAATGCTGGTTTTCCAAGAAAATGCTTTCACATTTCATTCCCGCCAACGGGTCATTGCACACAAGTAAAATGCATGCTTGTCTGAGTGGATGTAGTGCAAACTGAGAGAGAGAGAACATTGCAGACAATCACAAATAAAAACACACACAATGCATTGCGTCGAGGGGAAAGGGATCAGCTGCCTCTCCAGACTTGCTAAATCACCTGCTTTTTTCCAGCAATGGAACAAACAATAAGGTGCAAATGGAACCTGCATGAGGTGTAATGGCTGCATCATACAGACACTCGTTTCTCTCTCTTTTCCTTTTCTCATCTTTCTCCTTCCTTCCGTATTGACATTTTCGCCAGTCCTGCACGCGCCGCGCCCTCAAAAAATTAAACGCAACGCAAACACACTGGGGCCACGCACGCGCCTTCACGTTGAGATGAGAATAATAAGGTGCAAATGAAATCGAGGTGAAGTGTAATGGTGGTCTGATAAAGCCATGCCTCATCTCAGCTCAGTCCATGGCTGCTTTCTCACTCAGGGAGGAAATAGACCAAACAAAGGCAATCTGCCGGACGCTGAGCTTCGTTCGCGGGAGATGAGAGGTGCATCCTCACAAGCGCTATCAGAAAAGCTACTTTTTTTTTCCTGATGGCTTAACCAGGAATCACTGGGAATTGCTGCCAGGTGACTGCAAGGTGACATGCAGCAAGAGGTCATGGATTGCAATGAGACAATCTTTAAATTTTGTATCCATTCCATATAATGGAGAAATGTGAAATAAGCAGGAAAACAATTTCATGGAGGTCTGGGCATTGAGTGCAAGATCATTTACTGCATACAGTTCCTTTCAAAAATCTGTACAGACCATTGAACTTTTTCACACCACAACCACAAACCTCAATGTATTTTATTGGGATTTCAGAAGAAAGATCAACATAAAGTAGCACAGTATGCATTTTGTGTTTAGCTCCCTGTATCAATACTTTTTAGCATCAATGTTTGCTCCAGTTACAGAAGCACATTTTTTATTTTTTATTTTTTTTACCAGCTGGAGTCAGAAAGTTTGTACAGTATTTTTTTGCTTAATGGCTGAAACTCAGTCAGACTGGGATGGAGAGGATAAGTCTTGCTGTAGCTCTTTAATCAGTATGGCTTTGACTAGACCAAACCTATACATGAATTTGCCTTGATCCTAACCATTCCATTGGATTTTGGCTGTATGTTTTATCATCATGCTGGAAGGTGAACCTTCAGCCTACACTCAAGTCCTTTGCAGCCTCTGTGAAGTTTTCTTTCAGGATTCCCCTGAAGTTACCTCCATCCATCTTCCTGTTAACTCCCACTAGCTTTTCTATGATATTGTCATCACCGTGTTTCAGGATGGTATATTCAGGATGATTTATTTGCAAAACAATGTCTTCCACTTCACAATTATCTGCTACTAACATATAAGATATAAAAAGATATTGGTTTAAAATGAAACAAATATGAAAAAGGTTCAGGTGTCTGAATACTTTCATGCAGAATTCTGTGTGGTACATCTTTATCTAAGACAGATTATTTTCATACATTAGTGCTTGGTCTGCATTTGCACCTCAGCCACATTTTCTAACAGATGTAACATGTGCTGTGCCTAAGTGGCTGGTTTTCTGTGCACTTAAATGGGTGCAAAGTTCTTTCTCCTGCAATTTTTGTGGACTTTTAGAAGTTAAAGCTCCACCAAAGCATTCCAGACATGTCCCCATCCCTCTGCGGTAATTCGAGTAACTGGAGAGCTTCGGGAGTGACTTGGTTGTTGATGCTAGCACTTTTCCCCCTTGGGGTTTTCTTTCTCATTCTCCTGAATCCATACCTTTCCCACCCCCATCTCACCTCCCAAAGCATCCACACATACCACCTCAAAGCCGCTGCCGCCACCTCTTCCTCCTATATCTTACCCCCTACCACTTCTCTACAACCCCAGCAATGTCAGATGCTGTTGGATAAGCAGCTCTGTGTGGCCTCACGGCATGTGAAGAAGGGGATAACAACTGTGCAGCCATGACATCTGCAGCAAATGTAGAGACACCTTCATAGGTCTACTGTGGGTGTCCGCTGAGTGGACAATGAAGAAAGAAGGAAGGTGACCCATTTCTTTCCTAATATATTCTATTTGCACGGCAACAACGACCGGACCCGTATCGGACCTGTACGAGGCTGTGTTTGTTGATCAGGTGAAGGACAACCCACTGAAACCAGATTTGATAACACCATAAAGAGATTTGAGAGAGTGCCAGGGGCAAAGACAGAGTCGATAGAAACTTATCTCTGCTGAGACGGAGCCGAGCCAGAGGTAAGAGAGAAAGGGAGGCAGAAACTTGGCTCCCCTCCCCAACAAAGTATCATCATTAAGGCTGTAATGCTGCACAGTAATGCTCTCACACCGAGGGATTTATCATTTCCGCTATTGTAATCGGGTGCAGCACACACAAAGAGTCTAACCCACAGCGTCCCTTTTCCATAAAGATGGGAATATGTAGGTGGCTTTGACAGAAGCTGAGCTTTTAAAGGCTGTGTGAGTAAGCGAACAAAGCAGACATACGCTTGGTGCAGAAATGAGTGTACTTGAAACAAATCCATTAATATGTCAGAAACAAAACACTACTTTACAAAGAAGACTTGGACTACGGGTAGCATTAAGAGTAACAGGACATTTGCATCTGATGGTGCTGCCTATTTGCTCTTGCACAAAATCTGATTTAATGTGTATGAAATACATCAAGAGAAAATGTGCAGCAAATATGGTCACAAACCGATGCCTAAGTCATTCTGCCATATCAAGGACAGCTGTCATTTTTGTGAAAAGCATTCATGTTTATTTAACACTCTCACTTCCAAAGTTAACTGTAGCACTAACTGCAAAGTGTTCCAGTTAACACTATATAAAGAGTGATTGTTTCTTTAAATCTGCACTTTCAGCAATCCAAATTTGGCATTTTTAGTAAATAAAGCATTAGACAAACATGATGTTACTTCACAATAATGGTAAATTTACCAAAACTATATCCAAATGCACAAGCAACATGAACATAATTGGCCAAAACAGTAATGTTTCTAAAATGTTTAAAAAGATAAAGACAACTTCACCCAGATTTGAACAGCACTACAATGCTAAAAATGAAATAGAATATTGAAAGGTTTTCCAGGGATAGAGAGAGATCCTCTGGGTGCATCAAAAGGTAGCCAGTGTAAAAGTTCTACTCAGTTTGAAAATGCACAAAATTTTCACAGAGAGGCCAGGGTGGCAGCTTATCAAGAGGTGCAGCTTGGATTTAAAGGTGCACAGGCCATTGTGTCCTCGTGTCAAGGCTTCAAACTCATCAAGTCTACAAGGACTGTCAGCCCTCAAAGTAAGGTATTGTAACACTCTTGCCTGCAATGCATAACGTGAAACATCACTGCTCTGACTCCTAGACAAAGGAAAATCTTACCATGCAGTTGCACTGATCAGACTATACTTCACAACACAGATGTTTTGCACTAGAAATCAGTACTGATGCCCCCGTTGGAATAAGGCTGGAGGAAGTTTTAAGTTTTGAGATGTTTAGAGATGAGAAGAGCACAAAAACCTTCTAAGTAGGTGATAATGTTGAATATTGATTATATTGCTGAGGGAATAAAAAGCCTTACCTCCAAACACAAATAGACTGGACTAATAAAATTGTAGCATCATTATTTTCTTTATGCAGAAATATGACTTTCTTGGAGACTGCATGGTGATCTTAATCAAATGTAAATGGGGGCCATGGTAACAGCCTGTTTAAACTAGTTCCTCTTGATAAATTGTTCATTAGCAACTCTTAATAAGCAGAGGTTCTTTGCTATTATAAGCATATCATGATGTGCAAATACAGAATCATGGATTTATAATGCAGTGATGTGCAAAAGTCAAGTCAAGTTGCATCAGACTTTCTTGTAATCATTTAAATTGTCTTGATTGTCTCCTAACATTTTAAGAGTTTTTAAAGTTTTTTTTGTTTTGTTTTTTTTTATTTTAGCTGCTTTTTCATTTTCCCTGGTCGTTTTATGATGAATATTCTTAGGTAAGTTTATTTATTCTAACCTATGAATCATTCAGATATAAAGAAAGCTCCTTAATATAAGAAATGGACCATGGACATGTCAGTAGTTCAATCTAACAAATAATCAATTTTAAAGAGGATTCTTATGCACTATGCTAGCAGCCTGGCATCAATGTTTAGCTACAACATTTTAAAACATAATACAGATGAATCAGATGAAGGATGATGCGTCACCAAAACCTTGTGTAAGCTCTTGCCTTATTTTATAAGCCTACTGCACAATAAGACATCATGGTCATGCAAAACTACAAATAAAGAGCTCATTTTACAAAAATACAAGAAAATCTGACTTGTTGGAAGCAAAGAAATTAGTGATGACTTCACATTTTTGCAGAAACAACACATAAATGCAAACAAAACTACTCAGTTATAATCCAATTCAATACAAAATTAATAAATTATCAATCTTAAAACAGTAAGATGTGTAGCCTAAAAGCAACATTCTGAATCGTATCATCAAAAGAGTGAGACTAACTCTGAGTTGGTGATGATGTAGCCAAAGTGTCTGTCCTTCCCTCTGCTGGAAAACTCCTTCACTCCCACATGGACCAGCTGGGTTTTAATCTTCACGTCCTTCTTCTGTGCCTCCTCTGGCTGTGCAGCCTCCATGGGGGCCTGGTCCATCTGCATCCACCTCTGTATCTCAGAGTCCACCCTCCCATCAGGCCCGTCTGCTCCACCACTCAGCCGCAGGGTGGACCCTTCCTTTGCGGGGATGGTCACGATCTTCTCCTCTGAGCGGTAGGGGGCGGGAACTTGACCCTGCTTCGTTATGCTGTGGACGCTCTCCAGTCCAACCATTTTCTGGAGAGGAGCTGGGGGCCTGCTCTTGACCCCCGGAGCTCCACCAAAGGGCTCCATGTTGAGGTAGTCTAGCAGCTTGGAAAATATGGCCCCATGCTGCTTGAGTAAGAACAATTTTACTTTAGAAATCAAGAGGACATTAGTCTTTTTATGAATAAATTGAACAGAACTAGTTATTAAAAAGGATACATTTATGCTAAATCTTT
Source organism: Phalloptychus januarius (assembly GCA_902982915.1). NCBI lineage: Eukaryota > Metazoa > Chordata > Actinopteri > Cyprinodontiformes > Poeciliidae > Phalloptychus > Phalloptychus januarius. Next base: position 6,820,235 of record CADWAE010000362.1, read on the forward strand.
CACAATTTTTTCCTTACAAATAAAAAAGGCCACATTAATTAGTTTCTCTTGTTTGTTAATGCAAATGCTGAAGACAAGACTGAGATTGTAAAGGGTTACGTTGTCTTTCAAATTCGAACTATACACTTATTCAAATCCTCCTTTTAAAGCAGCAGAAAGAAGTAAATAAACTGTATTTTGGTCATGTCTCATTCAAAAAAGAAAAACATTTGTTTTGTAACAGAGTAATTTATAATTCACCTTGTCAGTGGACTCTTTTTCTGCAACGTCTATTCGTTGGCCTGGAAACAAAGACAATGTATGTGAGCACATTGTACAGAAACAAGGTTCCTCCTTTGTCTAGCAGAGAAAAACAAGTTATAATAGAAATCTGAAAGAGTGACAAATGTATTTAGCAGCATTTTGTATGAGGATTACACAAACAAAGCCAACAATGCCTTGTATCCGTATGTTATTATACACATAAACGCTAACCTTGTTGTTTTAATGTAAGAGTTTCCTTTGGTTTTGCATTGAATTCTTCATCTGATTTCAGATCCTGGTCTTTATTCAGAAGCATTCCTGCCGGCTTCTCCTGGTTAACCCTCATCTCCCCCCTGGGGTCACCAGCGCCGGGTCCTGGCTCGACCCCATCAGTAAGCCGCTCCTCATCCGCCTCCTGCAGAGCTCCCTTGATGACCTCAGCAAGATGGTCCAGGTCTTTGCCCATCAAAGCCTCCATGTTAAGGCTGTGCCTCCCCAGCTGATTCACCGCATTGAGGATGAGATGATCTGGAAAAACAGGAACAGAGAACAGATTATATGCAATTTTACTTTACAGCTGGGTTTCATATAATACCAGAAACTCAAATGAATTTTCTGAAGATATTTTTCTAATTGACAAACGATAAAAATTAGACATACAGGCTCAAATGTATACATACATCCTCATATTCTCTGAAGATGTTAAAATGTCTCTTAGCATACTGCATCTCAAGCCAACCCATTAAACAGCTCCTGGCATCATTTCATATAGTGGGTTTCCTGTCACAAACCAAGTTCTAAGTATTGGAGTGTAAAATCTGTAAACAAAAGATACAAAACAACTGCACCTACCATCCATGAGGCTATGAGGGTCTTTTGCAGGGAGCCGATTTGGGCCAGCTTTGAAGAGCAGTCTGTCAAGATTAGGCTTTGCCGTATTGGAGCCAAAAGCAATCTGTGGGTCTGCATGATTGCTCTGAGCAGGCTGCAGGTAGCTGAGGTACTGGAGTTTCCCCTTTGGCCATACAGGCTCTCCACCAGCGATGCCCTGCTGAGTGCTTGATGCCCCGGGAAGAAGCTGCTGCAGATGGTTGGAGAGGAGCTTGCTCCTGTCAGGTTCATGGCTCGAATAGGTTGTACTGAGCTTGGGGTGTCTGCCATCGCCACTTTTGGTAACAACTTTGGTAACTGGAGGTTGGCCAGCTCCTTTCTGGAGGCTGTAGATGGTGGTCTCCTTCCAGGTCTGCTTTGGTTTTGGCTGGCTGGGCTTTTTCAGAGCCTCGGGTGTGATATCTTCATTCTGCAACACATTGTCAGCAGTCAGCTTTAGAGCATTATTAGTATTTGTAACACCATTTTCATAAATCCAGTGGAGGTAATGAACCAAAATCGTAATCAAACATATTAAAAAGACAAATACTATCCAATTTTATCTTAATTTCTTCTGCAAAGCTAAAAAAAAAACTTTTTGTGAAATGACAGAGATATCATGTCACAACAATAAACTAAGATTTTTATTATAACTAATGTAGAAAACAGCATAGATACCACTTTAGCTAAAATGTTGATTTTGCAACAATCCATGTGTTATCAACAAAATTACAAACCTACAGTTTTCTTTTGCACTTTTTTTAGAAGGGATACTGTGGGAAAATTCACAGGATGTATTTTCAACCTGGACTTGGCTCTTCAATAACTATTTGGCTCAACAAGAACATCAAATGAGCTGTAGCAGGGGTCAGAGCTGATGTGACAAGCTTCAGAATAAGAAGAGAAGCAACCTGCGCTCCACCAGACAGGACAGGATATGAATAGGGATTCTAGATCAAAGACAACTGCCCTTGGAAATTGCATTATGGAAATCCCAGATGAGATAGTGTCACTCAAAGAGTAATTTCATGCATTTCCACAATACACCACAAACTTTAAAAGCATATCCTCCCAGTCTGAGAAGTAGCAGCAATCCCTTATCTAAATAGGGAAAAAAAATGATTTCAAAGTTACCCCTATGAGTTTATATTTCACACATGATGAAACATGTATTTGCATTACAATGCGCTGCTACGTACACAGACATTTAGAGGTCTTTTTAACCATTTGGCAATGAAGATGGAGTTGATACTGGCACCAAAGAGAGTGATTTTGTCCTTTTTTTTCTTTTTTGTGATTCTGTCCTGTGAGAATGGAGAATCATTCTTTCCATCTGAGTCAGACGAGCCCACGCACACAGCATACAGTACATCTGATGCACTGAAAAGCATTATTATCCATGTCACTGCAACACTAATACTAGCTCTCTCCCCTGGTGCCATTTTCTGTCTTTCAAATGTATACAGAGAAAATGTCAGTCTTTCCACCAGCATACAGAGACCCATAATGGCATTAGCACAGCAAGACGGAGGTGCTCTGCCATTCATGCTAACCATGTTTGCCTCTTTCCATCATGCCACACCACAAAGGACGACGTTCCATCTCTAAGAAAGGTCTTGAACTCTTCAACTTTGCATTATGGATGCAGTGACACAGCAGCAGGAAGCAGCCCACATATAAGAGATTCCAGGCATATCTTGCACAAAGCGGGACGTCTTCCCTAAATATTATAGCTGAATAATGTAAAGAGGTGATGGAGGACCTTTGTGTAAAAAGGGCCCCCGCTCAGTGGGAGAGAGGGAGGGGACAGAAACCAAGAAACAAAAACAAAGCAGGGACAAGAGGACAAATGCAAAAGACAATAAATGACTCCTCTGCACCAGGGATATGATCGGAAGATATCCTCACTATACCACCATATGACTTTTTGTTTACACGTTGCATTGAGAATGGAGATATAAAGTCTTTTGCAAAAGTCTTTATATGTCACATTTAATAAAGAACCACATTTTATCCCGTTACAGCTACAAACTGATGCATTTTTTTGGATGGTTTATGGGATAGACAAGCACAAACTGACATTTATTTGTAAAACAGAGGGAAATGATGCCTAGTTAATTTTTCACTTCGATTAATAAAATATTTTCGAACTGAATTGAAAACTCGATTTACTTTATACTTAATGTCAAAACCTTTCACATTCAGTTTTCAATGAGTTGATCAATAAGTTGATCAAAAAGATGCATTGATGTAAATACCTGATGGCACAACTGTCTAATCTTCATACCAAATCTCTTGCTTTAATTCTTAACTAGCTTTTTAATTTTTCCTGTTTGTCACTGGTATTCATTTCATTTGCAGTACTGGAATCTCACCTGAATTACTGGTTGATTTTCTTGCTGCTTTGTGTCAGCGTCTGGCATGAAGCCCAACCCCATCAAATACTGCTGAAGGTTTCTGCTCAGCTCTGCCTGGGTCGGCCTCATCTTCCTGTTTCTGGAGTTGCTGTACGCCGTCAGCTGGCTGGGAGAGAGGCTCTGCTGGCGTAGAGGGATGATCCTCAGTTTGGAGAGCTCTCTGGAGATGACCTGCTGAGTAATGTCATCCCGCCACGTCAAACCTGGAATGGGGTCAAGATGAAAACTGTTCAGTCTTTGTATTTTTGGTGTTCATTTTGCCAGAATATGAAATAGAAAAGAATTTTCTATTTCTTTTACTCTATTTAGCTAATAAAAAGTGACATAGAATAACCTCAACCACCAGAACGTAACATTTCTTTTCTTCTTGAAAAGAAATTGAAATAGCGGAATAGTGCTCCTATGGAAATAGGAGCAGAAGCAGAGCTGACTGTATAGAAACTTTCATCTGGAAATATTCATTGGTTATGTTCATACTCTGTGTCTTTATGTTTTTGGGACTTGCCTTCCCTACAACCCCTGAAGTCTATTAGCTTAAGTTTTGAGTTTGCTTTGACTGGTTCTTAACATATACAGAGCTTGACATAAAGCTGTAGAATGACAATAAAGAAAGAAAAGATGCATAGAACCGACACTCAACAGACCCGGAGAGAATGCTGCTCAGTGGCCTGATGTCTTGCCAACATCTCTGCTAATTGCCAACACATAGCTGTGATGCAGAACTCCTGGGCAGGGGCAAAGCACAGCGGTGCCAGGACCAGATGGAGCTACCCAAGCAAAGCAGACACCCAAAGTATGGCTCTTTTCCCAACATGCCAAGAGGCGCAAAATTCCATCAGCAAAACAGATCGACATACCTTAGATGGTATACGTTCCATCGGAGCCAAGATACCCACTGATGACACTTCGGTTGCAGCACATAAGCATTTTTTAATGAACAACTAAATCCACAGCAGTAGAGATTAAGATTTATTTACTTACTCATCTAAAGAACAACGCCGCCGTTAATGATGTGGACATGCTTAATATCAATGAACTAACAAGTCACTGTAGAGATATGAAACATGAAGGTATTAACGCTGCAGAATGTCTTCATTAGCTTGGTTTCCCACCCACACAAGATATTTTCAAAGGCATCCATGAGCACAGATGAGGATCTGAGTGATGCAGAGGAGCTGCTGATGCCTCCAGTCAATCTTGGCAGCTCTGAACGGAGCACAAAGCAGCGTATGTTGTCACTGTTCTGGAACGCAGCTCAGCCATCCATCCGCACAACAATGACAGTTAACTACCCATGGCTTACCCAATGTGGGGCCTGCTGACTATACGTTGCCACAGTGATGATCGTTTACGCTATTATCAGCATCAGTGGGGAACTCGGGACTGGCGTTCCATATGCTACCTGCAGATTACTGCAGCTGGTTAAACGCTTCCAGAGTAAATGTGTTATTGCACCCTAAACGGGTTGAGACTAGCTTCATTGGTTGTGTCACCTCTATCCCTTTATCTCCTGGGGGATGCACTCATTTCCATACGTACCAGCCTTTCTGAGCCTCTGATGGGCACACTTGAGGGGAAAAGGTATGTCGACACAAATTACAGAGCCAAAACGAGCTATTTTGTACAGAAATAAAGCCAACGAGAGCGCTGATGTGGCTTTTACGGTTGGATTTCTCTCAATGAACCTGTAGGCGCATTAATCTGGAAGTGAAGAGTCAAATGTCATGCAATATCCTCGATAACTCCGGAGTCAGAGCAGACTTTGTCGTCAAGTGCTGCCACTTTCTGCCTGTTAACGGTAGCATCCCAGCTCAGGCAAACACCTCCGTTAATTAACGCTTTGCCATTAGCACAACAGCTTTCAAACAAGCATGATATTTCAGTTGGCCTCCTGTCTGTTTTCTGTGCGACACAGAGAGGCAGAGAGGGGGGTCTGCTACATATTCAAAGCCTATTAGATGATATCCTGTCTACAAATCTTCTTGCTTCATCTGGTGTTTTTGAAATGCAGATTTTCCCCTTTCCTTTACTTCTGTCCACCGACTGATTTTAAGGGCATTAATTGAAAAGGCTGTGAATAATTTAGCAGCAAGTTGGGCCTAATTAGCCAAAATGAAATGTGTCACTCTGAGTTTGACACACGACTGTAACAAATACTGCATTGAGAAGACAATCAGCAAATTTCATGTCATACTTTGGGGTTTTGTATATAGAAGATAATTTTATTTTATAAAGCATTTCACAATTATATTTTGATATTTGATATTTACCATCATGTTGCATAATTTTCTTAAAAGCTGTCTGTAAGCACTTAGAAACTAAAGAGATTGATTGCTGTAGTTTTGAAAATGATGAGCATGATGACCATGTTGAGCTTGCTGCTGCTTGGTCAATTTATCAGCTGGACTGTTTACTAAATGGAGATTCAGTGCATGCGTAATGTGGTTTGACGATGTGTTACTGAAATAAACAAATGAAAAGGATCAAGAAAAAGTTAAATATGGTGCTCAGCTTACTTTTTTTAAAATGATAATAATATTAATGATAAATAAAAATACATAAATGTTTCTGTCCAGCAGATTTTAACCCTGCTAGACAGGGTTAAAATCTTCAACCCTGTCCAGCAGGGTTGAGAAGGAACAGTTGATTTTTTGTTCTTTGGAAATGTTTTTTTTTTTTTATTGCAATAACGTTAAAATAGGACAGTTTCTGTGATGTCAGTTTATGGTCAATGACTCTCTTTGATAGACAGTTCCTGTCAATAAAGCTAATACAAATGTCACAACGAATCATCTTTACTTGTCTCTGCAATGAGAACATATTTGCTGTACCGCGCAGGTCGAGAGGACAATCGACTGCAGGCCACTGTAGTTTAACATGGTCCATCAACTAAATCACAATTACCTTCTGAAAGGATTCATGCTGTAGTGCATTCTGCTGAGTCCTGTCTGCTCTGTAGTTTGTGCTGCTATAAAACTCTGTTTATCACAACTGTGTGTTAACTGAACCAAAAAGCCGAGTTTTCATCATTTTGGTTCCAGAAGTGAAGATTGGGGTTTTCAGGTAAACATTGCAACACATTATATTAAAGTGATTTGATATTGGCAGAGCAGCTGTAAAGTCCTGCTTTAGTCATTTAAGGCAGATGGCAATAGTCTAATCTTTTCTGTCCAGGAAACTCTTTGAAAGTGTGATCCATGCTTTTATTTAATCCCACTAAGATTACTGAAATGGACTTTATGTCAGTCCTTGCCCTTTGTTCCAAAACTCTGCTGCACGTCTTTTAACTGATACTCAAAGAACACAACCCATCACCCCTGTTTGCCCTCACTCCATTAGTTGCCTGTGCTATTTAGAGTTAAGTTTGAAATTCTTATTTTCCTTTTTAAATATGTTAAGATCTTTTCTCATCATACCTCTCTGAGCCTCTTCATCCCTACTCACCCTCTTGGTCCCTCGAGGGAACAAAGTCCAGGGGAAGTTCAGAAGAACAAGGCCCTTCTCTGTTGCTGCTCCTCAACTCTGAAGTAACCTACCTCTTCATATTAGAGAAGCTCCGTCATTGCCTACTTTTAAAAATCCCCCTAAATCACCAATTTCAATATCAGCAAGGCATAGTTTAAATATGACTGAGAAGCTCTAGCATGATTATGATTTTGGTGCACAAAATAGCTCCAGTGTTGCTGATTTAAAACAATTCTGCACGTGAGAGTGGGCCAAAATTCCTTTACTGAGATGCAAAAAATGGATTTTCAGGGGCAAAAAATAGGTTTATTTGGAGAGCTTTGCTACTCATCGCTGGATGCACAAAGGCACAGTTGGTAGCACTGTTGCCTTGGAGCAAGAAGGACCTTTGTTCGAATCAAATCGCTTGGTGTTTTACTGTTCATGTGTGGGTTCTTTCCAGGTACTCCAGCTTCCTCCTATAGTCCAAAAACATGACTGTTTGGTCAAGTGGACTCTCTAAAGTTGCGTATGGTGAGTGTGAACATGAGGTGTGCCAGTCAATCTTTCCTTTGACTGGTTATAGTCAATGGAAAGATGGGATTGCTATTTTCCTCCCCTTAATAAATTATCATTTGAAAACTGCTATATTGTATCTTAAGATATCTTTCTCTTTACTGAAATGATGCTGATAATATAAAACATTTAAGTGTAATAAACAAATAAAAAAACAAAACTGAAGTAATGACTATGACCACATGTTTGTTAGTCTTGGAAAGTGTGAAAAACAAAATACTTTTCTCATTCCAACTTCCAGATTATTGCCTCAGCCAGAAGAGCGTCGGCTGACTGCTTGCTCAGTGATTGTTGTTAACTGAACAATGTCTGTTCAGGCTCGACGTTTAGGAAGATGCAAAGCAAATATTTAATTTTAAAAGACTGTATATCAAATTCAATTAACTGCAGCAACCAAAGTTATTCTCTGTACGAGGCTAGCCAAACACAAATATTTAGTGGAGCTTTAATGAGTCCTAAGCAGTATAACAGCGGCGTGCGTGGCTATAAACCGTGTGGACAGACTGTGAATGCACACAGTGAATATTAAAGTTGCTTTGCTTTGGGTGCTGCCTGTAAAATATGAAAGTCATTTGTGGATGGATGAGTGTGCCTTGCATTCGCAGGTATTGTGATAAAAATTTAATAGTAGACAACGTGCCGTGCCAATGGGGACGCATCCAGACAACCCGAGCCCCCTTTGTTCAAGGGTCAATTTCTATTGATCTGACTGACATTGGTGTTGTGCAGTGAGCAGAGATTGTGTGATTTCTACCTGCTCTGATGCAAGATAAAGAGGATTGTAAATCGATTCCATTGATGCTCGTCCTGTTTTTTTTTTCTCTCCTTCATCTCTTCAATTTAGCTAACAGTACAATGGTCTGTACAAACCTGTCTAAGCTCAAAAAGGACCCCCCCCCCCAAAAAACCTGCACACCTCAAAGATGACACTTCAATAGCTGCTGAGCTGATAAGAATAACATGCCACAGAGCATTAACTGCGCATTGTGGACTCAACGCCAGATAACGCCCATCTTTGGACGGGAGTCTCACAGACGGTGAAGGGGAGAAATGTTTCAAAGTGATGATGTCATGTGTGTAAAAAGCTGTCTTAAAACACAAGGTCAACGAATAAGAAGGAAAATCATTTAAAGAATTGGATAGAAAAAAAACTACATATCTGCTCTCATCCTCATCACTTTCATGCATTTATTTCCAATTATTAATTATAACAAATATGCAGGCTTGTTTTGAATAATTATCCTTTATTTCATGCTTCTTTTCTTCCCACTTAACCCACGCTTCTAATAAATTCCATGCCTGCTTAAGAGAATCAGGCTCAGAATGAGCTGCAAAGACAATTTGGATGGTGGACATCTGTGGTTATGGTCTTGTTAAAGGTTTCTACTGCTCCCTGGTGGGGCATAACTGTCGGTGCAGGAGTATGAAGCTATAAGAGATACTATATGTGGAATTAAACCATAACTTTTAATGACAATGCATATCTCCATATAACCTAAATGCAGGCAAGATTTTTGTTGGTTCTATTTTTGTGCAGCTGACATGATAACCAGTGCACACTCAAGCAATTAATTAAATATAATTACATAGCTTGAACACTGTTTGTCATTAAAATATGTTTAGCTCAAGGAAGCATATTTTGAAATTATGAAGAAATTAAAACTCGATTGAATGACATTTTACCAATTTCTTTCAAATTTTCACCAGATTTCAGTTATTTTTTTATTTATTTTTTTGGTTTTTTGTTTTTGGATTTGTATTGTTGGTTCTCAGCAGGATCCAGTGATTTCCACTGCATTAAATAATAATAGACTAATGATAGTTTCCTATTTCATGATGACCACAAATGTGATATATTTAATCTATTTTATCAGGAATTTCTGTTACAGAAAGAAAGCAGAGATTATTTGTGAAGTACAAGAAAAAAAAATCCTGAATTTATAATTTTCTTCTGCAAAATATAAATTCCAGAAGGTGCTCTGATCAGATGAGAACAAAACTCAACTTTCGAGCTAAATGGGAAGTAAAAAAAAAAAATTAATACTGCACATCATGTCTAACACATCATCCCCTTTATTTATGTTTAAGAATGGCCCAGGTCGAAATCCAAACTGAGAATCTGTATGAAGACCTGAAAAAACCAATCTGACTGAGCTGTTGAGGAAAAATGGGCAAAGACGGTAAAGCGACAGACCTGAGAGTAGCAGCTCCAAAAAAAAATATTGACCTGGAGCAGTGAATACAGCTTCATGTCATACTGTTAGATCTCAAAAACATAAAAAAATGTACACCTTACAATTTTGCACTCATTTATATTGATCTCACTCATAAAACACCAATAAAGCACACTTAAGTTTGTTGAGTGCAATGCAACAACATATTGAAAGATTCATGGGGTGTGCAAGGCACTGCATGTTCATCACATAGATGCCTATAAACTGCCTGAAGCTGTGAGCTCATCATCAGCCACTGACTGGGTGGGAGAGACTGATGTGATTATCCTGCACACCTCACAGTTACTCATCCACAAAATTAGCTCTAAATGTCCAACTAGCACAAGAGCCAACAAGACTGGCTTCTGGTGTTAAGCGAGGATGGCCAAACAATGTGCCGATATGAGTCAAATGACCCGTTCTAGCTCTATGGCAGTGTGTTGTGCCTGCCAAAGAGACAGTTTGGTTGATTTGGCTTGCCTCACGCCAAAAGGCATTCTCTGTGTGACCCACCGATAGATGACGAATGCAAGAGATAGACTCTCAGACAAAGTTTGTACCTCTGTGAGCCAGGTTCTGTAGGAGGATCCTGAGGCGCTGGAGAGCGGAGGATGAGATATCGTATGTGTACAGGTCTGCCCCGGCCAACTCCTGGCACCTTCCAAACACTCCATCTAGAGCGGAAGGAGACAGAGGGGAAACGGTGAAAACAGGTTCATGAGGTGTTTTGTTGCACCTGAAAGTGAGAAACGCACACGGTACACATTTTTCAGCACTCTTTCTGCTGTTCTGTTGATGCCAAATAACATCTGCTGGCTCAGATGAAAAGCTTTCGCTGTGAGACTCCTGCAGTGTTTTGTACATCTGATTTCCTGTGTTGTGTTTTTTTGTGAGGGGGTAATAGCTGACATTTCTTCCTCAGACAGCTCCACAATAAGCAGACATTTGTGGCAGAAGGGACTTTATCTGAGACCTTGGTAATCTTCCTATCAGCAGGCCTCCCGCTTGGGTTGCCAGGCAACCAACGCCACAGACGGACTATCAACCCATAATTCAATGGCTGGTCTGGACCTCTGAAGGATGCAGAGGCTTAGGGAGGCATGTGGGGGTCAGGCAGCAGTGAGCGAACACAAGGATTGGAATTTAAATGAACTGAACAGCCATGTTTTCTCAGACAGGAGGATGAATTCCTGCACCTCGTTGGCGAAAGCTTGCAGAATGTGAAGTTCAGCAGAGAGGCGGCCTCAGGAGATGAAGTCAGAGCTGTCTCCTCTGTGAGCACATAGGAGAGCCGTCAGCAATGCAGCCATCTGAGCTTGTGTAAGGTATGGTGCCATGATTAGATGGGGACTAATGATGTGCTTCAGTACTTGGTCATACACCACAGCCTCCCATTAATTAGCCTCAAGACATTGGGGAGTGACAGCAGACATCAATAAGACGGACGCTTGGCTACATGCCGGGGACCACAAAACAAACAAGAGTTAATGCTCATTACATGCTGTGGTTTTCTCTTTTCACTTCTAATTCAGTTTGTACAATTTAGCAGGTAAACATATGATTGCAAAGCTCAACAATTTGTATCCATTTATTCATTGACTTTTGATTATCTGGCATTGGATTGCAGGTCTAACAGGTCCAGCGAACTATACAGCTACTTCTGGTGGATACCAAGGTCTTTCCGAACAAGAAGGGATGCATGGTCTCTCCAGCCTTGTGTGTGTGTGCGTGTGTGGGCTTGTGTGTGTGTGTGTGTGCCGTGGAGTCAGTCCCTGACGGACCTCAAAAGGAAATACCCTGATCAGATGACCTCTTCACCTGATTCCTACACAGATTTTCATTTAATTTCTAGCAGCTTTCTAGCAGGAGGTGGTGAGCGTACATGCCACCATGTGCCTTAAATTGAAGTAAGACTAATTTAAACTGAAATACAGAGGTTTGGCTCTCACAATCTAATATGTGTCCACAAAGACCAAGACAGAATGATCTTATATATTAACTTTTAAGACACTGATTCTTTGTTTTTAATTGTCTCCAAGTTGTGATCATTAAAATTACTAGAAATAAAGTCTTGAAGTATTTCAGTCTATATGTAGTGAATCTATAAATTATGTGAGTTACATTTTCTGAAATAAGGAACAAAAAACATGTAACTTTTTCTTGATATTCAAATTTATTTAGATGCATCTGTATCTGAAAGGTATTATATTATAGATCTTCTAGCTTAGATTACCGTCTTGAGCCACAATTGAGTTGGAGCATGCTGTTTGGGAAAGAGACATCTGGGTTTTTCTCCCATGTCATTCCATCTCAAATACGAAGCATGGTCAATAACATCTGGAATCTGATTCTAGCCAACCTATTTCCATTTCCCCCCTTTTCTTTTTTTTCTATTGCTACAGGTGACAGAAATCAGAAAAATGTCAGGTATTTGGACTCGAATGCAACCATTTCAGCCAGTTTCACAAACAAGTCAGAAGTGTAGGAGGAAAGACACATGTGCAAAAGAAATGTGCACATAACAACCTGACCACATGGCAGTCTAAAAAAAGCTAAAATTTGGCCGACTATGGTATTAAATGTAATTTAGAGTCACCACAAAAAGCCCTGGTAAGTTCAAGATCCTCAGAAAAACAAAGAGCAGCCCAGTTAAGTTTAGCTTGCCGAAAATAATTTCCCCCATAAATCAGGTAATTCCAAAGCGATTTCTTTTGAAAGTGTCATATTTTTCCTGTGCTTTGTGCTCAGAGTAAAATTCAGTGAGAAATTATTACATAAATTATGAAATCTGACAGTTGGCAATTGTAATTGTATCCTAGAGGAGGAGTGGGTGTTTTCTAGATGTCTCCTTCTCAAACGGCAACTCTGAACAGACAAAGCTTGGAGGAGCCAGAGAAACATCACTCAAGAGGGTATAATATTAAGCGGATATTTTGAGCAGAGGAAAACTTTCCACCCACAGAATTTTGTGCGTCAAAGCACACCGACTGCCTTTTGTTCGCTCATTTTGTTTGCCAGAAATCTATTCTAACCATCCCTAATGACATAACTCACAAAATGAATCCCCAATTTTTCCTGTCACGAATAGAAAAACATTCTGAAAGCGATAACCGCTCAATGTCTGATGTTCTAAACCTTCTAGTTTTCTTGCTGATGGCAGATGTCACATGTCCATTTTCAGGGATATTCCTGTTAGCAAAGAGACGTTCAGGGATTCAAAGCCTTAAATACAGAGGCTCAAGGTGCTTTGCAACAAAGAAATCCTTGTTTTGCGAACGTTAACAAGTGATTGAATTATCGAGGTGGCGCCAAACGCAGAGATTTGTTCTGTCACTTTTCTGCTCGCTTTCCTGACACCAGAGGGATCAGAACAAGGCTCATTGCAGTTGACAGCTCGGAGAAAAAAAGACAAACCCGTTTTTTCCCCCCACGCTATTTTTGACAGCGAAAAGCAACATTTTAATTTCAGGCCTGGAGGAGCGCAGCATGTGTTGCATCCATAGAGGCTTGTCAGAAGCTGAAAATAATGCACAGAGGCTGGGCAAATCAAATTGCGGGGAGTTCTTTCTAAAATGTGTCAACATTCGTGTGGAAATATTTAGTATGATGATAAATCTTTTTGGCTTGACTTTTTATACTAGGATGAGCAATAATTGAAGGCCTTCATCAACAATATACACTATATATAAAAATCCTATACAGTATTGCAAAAATGTATTTGCACCCTGACATCTTTCACCTCTATTTTTTTGTTACACTCAAATTGGTATGAGGTCATGTAACAAACTTTAATATCAAAGATAGACAAAACGGTTTTTAAATGAGGATTTTAGAAACTGTTTTTGTTTAGTCACCTTGGAGGGTTTTCATTCACAGTCTGTATAAACATCTCCACCTTTTTTTCAGTTCTCATTCAGAAGTGTACTTGCTGTTGGACTTTGGATCATTGTCCTCCACTAGTGCTAAAACGATGGCTGGAAATTTGGCTTGTTGTTAAGATTCTGAAGCAATAATTCTTTTTCAGAAATGCTTTTTTAGTTTTACACCAAGTATAATGAGATGCTGACCCTCCACAAACGTTCACTTTTATTTTATCAGCGCACACAGTACTTCTTCAAAATCTTGTGAATCATCACGTTTTTTAGCAACTCTGAGGTGTCGTTTGAGTTATTACTGGCAAGCAAATTTTTCCCGGTCTCTCTCTTTTTAAAATCATGCACAGTGACTTAAACTGACGAATCTAAGGCCTACAGCCCTGTAGGGTTGCTCTGGGGTTTTTTAATCTCCTGGAGGCGTCATTGTTGTATTCTTGAGTAATCTTGGGAGATCAAACTCTCCAACCACCTTTTTAACTTTATGTAGGTAATGACTCTGCTGTGGGTCGCTTTATCCCAAAGTCTTAGAAATTGCCTATAGTAACCTTTTAAAGACTCATAAATTTTATTGACTGTTTCTCATGTGTTGAATTTCTTTAGATCAGGACATCATTGCTTTTTGAGATCTTTTAGTCTGTGTCAAGATGTCAGAGAGGTCCAACTTATGTGATTTCTTGATTCTACAGTTGGGGTAGTTATCAAATCAGGGTGTAGCTTGAAAAAATATATAGAAAGAAGGTTTATTAGGATTAACTAACAACTAAATTAACATTGGAGGCAATTACCTTTTTTTTTCTTAGGACCAACTTGGTTTGGATAGTCTATTCCCCTAATTTAGTTGTTGTCTGATTTAATAAAATTTGACAAAAAATATTTTTACAGCACTATCTGCTTATGCTTTTTTATAATGGAATGAGCTATATAGAAAAACACCTTGGTCTATGAAACCATTTATAGGTATAGAACACTATCCAAAAGCAGCACTTTCACTGTATATCATCTAACTGTGTGTGTTGAAAAGAATAAAGAAGATTTCCTGCTAGAAAAAAAAGGAGCTTTAAATCCAGACGCTGCCTCTCTTTGCACTGTGACAGACAGCGACACCATTCTAACTCTAAAGCTATTTAAACTGTGAAAGCTAATGCTGGAGGATAACAGGAGCTAATACTAAAGCTGACAGTCAGCAAAGCGTCTGTAAAAGACTGTACGTCAGGAGGAGAGACGAACGGACCCGCAAGACAAATTAAGACGTAGTGGAACAGGTGTATTAGCTGCGTAGCTCTTGTCATGAAAATGAATGGGCTTAAATCAATGCCCCGAGACTGGACCAGATGCGGTCGGCTAATGAAGAAAAAGTTCAGGAACAAAAGCTAAAGTGATCAGGCTATGATTAATGGAGTGTTTACGGGCTATTTTGGCCTTTTAGCTTTTACAGTTGTAGCTTTGAAATGATAATTGTGTTCATGCACATTTAAATGGAGGAATAAATAAAGACTCTCCATGCTGCATCAAAAACATCCTGCCAACTGAATTCTGTTTTGCTGCATAAATAAGCTTAATTATTGCATTTCTATTCTAACAGTCTCTTCATCTGTAAATACAGGACTTCAACATCCTGTTTTCAGTTCATACACACTTGTCTGATATTTGCATCTTTTATGTTTACTCTGCAGTTCAACTCGTTGATCAATAGAAGCATCGCCTAAATCACTTAAGTTTAAAATACAGAGTAGACGTTTCAGACAGTATTGGCCCGAGAGAAGGCGGGATAACCGCAGATCGATGCAACACTGTTGGTTTGAGTGTTTAATAGGAGCCAACCGACGCCCCGAGGGAAACATCCAGCACTTATCCACTGCACTCTGGTTTGAGCCTATTCAACCAGTAAGTCAAACACTCTGGAGAGTAGCAAATTAAAATGCCTTTCCAGGTAATCACTTATCTTTTAAGAAAAACGTCTAGAGCAGCAATATTCTGAAGATTTTGAAGAGAGAGAGTTGACAGCAAGAAACTGAATGATAGATAGTAATGATTTATTAAATCAATGACAGTAATTTTGTTATATACTAAAGACACTCCTTCTAAATTTACTTTTAACTATTAGTCCTGATAAAGTCTATTATGCTTATCAGGGTTATACTGAGCAGTTTTCAGCAGTCATGATTTTACATCAAATATCACTCTTGCATTTTATGATTATTAACATCGGCAGTATTTCCTGGTGAAACATAAGAAACAGAAAGTCTTAAGTAAAATCATGTCAGTATACGTACTCAATGCAAAACTACTGTGTAAAATCAACAATAGGAGTATCACTTGAACTAATCAGCCTTTTAATATAACCAAATAATTATATGTAAATAATGTTGCGATATTAAAGTGAGAGCAATATAAAACAAAGTTTACATAGCCTCATAGTGGACCCGGGGTATCTTGGAGGTTAATGACCACAAGCAGCTGAAATCCCACTAATATGTGAGACCCTGCTCTAAAAACATTTAGAACTGCCTGTTATAGTTCAAACACCAAATATACTTTATTTGGTGTTTGAACACACTGTGTTCAAACAGTGTGTACCTATTAGCACACACAGCACACAAATCTAAATTATCTCATGTTTTAATGACATTTAATTTCTGTTTCTCTAAGTTGAGATGACTCAGCGCTTTCTACTGCAGGTAAGACAGGTGTGTCCGGCTCTAGTCCTCAAGTGTCCTACCAGTGTTTCTCTGTTCACACACAGAAATGCTGTTGTTTCATTTTGCACTATATTGGTTAGGAAATAAAATCCAAATAAAACATACTAAAATAAATGGTTGTAACGGTATAAAATGTGAAGAAGCTCCAAGGGGAGATCCTAATTACCTGCAAGATATTTACACTTTAGCTCATAATCACTAGAATAACTGGTCATGTTGAATCTCTTTCTCCACACCAACCCTTAACCACCCTGCATGGCAACAGCTCGGGTGAACAAGAAAGTGTTTGGCCCAGCCCAGAATAAACCAGGTTACTCCATCAGGGACCTGTGAGAGAGTGAAAGTGGCAGACCTAGTTACTCCCACTCATCATCTGTCTGTGCTGGAGTCCAGTGGCGAGTGAAAGAGGCCAGACACACTGCAGCCACAGAGGGTTGTGACACAACTCATTAATATCTGCTAATTTACATACTGTGTGGAAAACATGCACACAATTTAAGTCTTTCACTTTACGGTGCTTTCATAGCACAAATCCGCAGCTTATTGCTGACTTTCTATTTAAATCGGATAGAGACAGTGGCGTGAATACACATCATTAACATGAATTATATGCTAATGCACCTACAGTAAGGAAGAACCTTCTTTCTGCCAGTAGATATTTTGTTATTAAGCTGTCAGCAGTTTCCCTTGATTAGTCTCCCCTCTGAGCAAATGCAGGATCTGTAATTAAAGTGGCTTCTCCTCGGCCCTGCCTCCCCACCCTGTTCCCCTGAAACTGGGTTAATATGGAAATAAGTGAGCAGGGCTCCACATTTGCTGCTCTAATACTGTGCACATCCAAACACAATAGATCAACTGAGTATGGTTCAGGTATTTTATAGGCCCTTTAGCTTTTTTTTTATGCTAAACATCCAATATGAACAGTGCTATTTTTGTATCATGTCAGGAAACTGTAGTAAAATAAAAAGAGAAATCATAACATTTCATATTTTCTTCAGGATGGATAAACCTAAATACCTTTCAAGCTTGACAAAAGTTTACATATTGACAATCGGGTGACATAAAGGTAAAATTAATGGAGCTTTGATACACTGTGTTGCTTTAAGTTCCTTCAACCAATCCATCCATTGTTTGTGGACAAAAATAACTATATGGAACACCAAGAAAACAAACAGTAAACTCAATGTATTTATTTATTTTTGACAGAATTTTGAAATTCATTTGAATCAGTTCATGTTCAAGGTGATTAATTTAGTTCAAAATGTAGATGAGGAATTAAATCAATACATATTTGAATTGTATTCTTGAAGTAACTTGGAATCATTTCTTTTTGAACAGTGAACTTGCAGAACTTAGTTTTATCACTGGAGTTGACAAAAGGAGTAATTTCCTTTGAAATTAAGCTGTCTTACTTATTGGTCTTTAAACTTTTATGACTAATGGATAATTCAGGAAGCTTAAAATAATCTAAATATGCATTAAAAAAGCTGCTCTGAAACCTAATCTAACCATTTCTTTATCCATAGCATTCTGTAATAATGTATTATTATTAGATTATCATGGCATACAAAAAAACTGCATCAAAATAATACAATAAATGTAAATTGTTATATTCCAAAAGTCTTACTTTTATTTTAAAGTAACAAATTCTACTTGTCCTATCTTTTACAGCTCTTTTTCTTTTGGTTCCAAGATTCAGTCACTTTATGTTCTCCAGCGGGCCTTTTGTCTATCAAGTACAAGTTGTGCCCTGGCTTGCTTCGTCTTGCTTGTAAGAGGTGCTATTAGTCAAGACTTTGCAGACTGTAAATGTAGCAAACTACAAAACCACTTCAGTGACAAGAAATTTGGTGAAAATGTTTGCAGGGAATGAAGCACCATAAAAAAAGTATTATTCCGTACATAAAAAATCTTCCAGTATGGGGGAATACATTTGCAGTCCCCTTGGCTCCGACATGACGACAATCTTCAATATCCACCTCCTATCAATTCCCTTCAAAATTACAATCTGTGCTGTGTGATTTGTCTGGGAGACCTGACATTTCCCCCTTTCATTCATGCATTCATCAGGCGACACATTGTCATGGCAACCACAGGAACAGACGCATCCATCTTCCAGCACAAAATGGTTTGTATAAGAGGTTCGCAGTGTGCAGGGAAAACCTCATCATGTGAAGGGAAACCACTTACAGTATCAATCAATGCTGCAGTTTTTGTGATGCTTCTCTGAGGTAGATGTGTTCCTGTTTTAGAGCTTTTCCCATCTGAACTGAACTAAAACTGTGTGTCAAAATCAAACAGTTTACAGTATGCAATCTTTATCTACCAGTTTTACAAAGAAAGTCATACCTATCTATTTGGGCAGCTGTGTGTAACTGTAATGGTTGATGCTACTACAAAAATGTAGTACTTTATTCTTTCAAAAAGTGTATACAAAAAGATAATTAAATTATTAAAAGGGGCACATCATAGAGGTAAGATGACGTGCCTGATGCATAAATAAGGTAAGGTAATTTCATTTATACAGCACATTTTCAGCAAGGCAATTCAAAGTGCTACATAGATAACCCATACAGATTAAAACAATTGATGTTACACAAAACATGACTTGCTTAGGCCAACCATTACAGCCCTAACAGCCATATGCCATCAGCCAAGCTAGATAAAATTAGTTTAGTGTGATAAAAACTACATGAAACAAACAAGGTTATTTTCACAATATTTACAATATGAAATTAGTTTTAATAGGACAAAATGATTACAAAAAAGCACTCAATCCACAGCCAGAAGACAAAAAGAACAATATTCCTTGCATTACCAGCGTCATTCTTTGTGGAAGTGCTTTGCATATATTGCATGGAAACACTTAGAAAGAAAATCTCTAAAGATAACATTTTTATTACCTTTATATATTAAAACGTTTCTTTACTCTAATGCAAAGCCACAGGTTAAAGTCCGCTGGTCTAAAGCCCTCTAAAAACTCTTTTAGGCCTACCGACATACTTGACAAGATAAAAACATGATAGTATGACGGACCTGACTCTGTTCTTATCCACAGCTAGAAACTGATAAAAGTGTATTCCATTTGTTTTCACACCATTAAAAAATAGAGTGAACACAGAGAATAATATACATTTTCTCAGTTGTACTTACCGTTGACGCAGAACTCATACGGTGCACAGAGCTCATCTTCAAACAGGCAACCTTAAGGGCAGTAAAACAGAGAGAAGAGCCAATTAAAACACATTTCAAAATGTCTCAAGAATGTCAAATTGTTTGTTCAGAAGAAGCCATAAAATTATTTAAAGTGGTACATTGACTTGGACCGAGAGCCTCGATGCTAATGGTTCAGACATCAATTAGTGTGACTTGTCCTATCCTGACTCTGACACTAATACCAGAACTCCATTGGCAACATTTCACTATATGAATGTTGTATGAATATTAATGAACTTTAACGCTCAGATGGAGAACCGATGTTCCAGACTAATAAAAGAACAGATGGCGGCAGCATTATGAGAAGCTTTTGCCTGCATTCATATCGCTCTCTGGGGAGAGGCAGCAAATAAAAGAGGGCTCATTGTTCTGCTTGCTGATCAGCACAGGTGATCTTGCACATTTCACATTTTTTAAGAACTAAAGGGGACCTGCTGAATGTGGATATGTATTTCAGTTTAGCCGTCATGTGATTGAAAGTCTGAGAATTTTGCATGATGTCGTGTTACAACCACACACTTCAATGGATTGAACCGTAGACCCACACACGTAGTAAGTGTGTTTTACCCATTAGAAAAAAAAGAACAGTCCAGATAATTGCTTTCAGTAGTAACCTAATTATTGGCAATATTGGTGGCAGCATCATGCGAGGTTTGGAGTGGAGGTTGAACCTCCAGCTAGCATCCTTCCTTAAGCGGTAACTTCCTACCCTGCTAACTTGTTTTTTTAATCCTAGTAAATAAATCAGAAAAGGATATAACCCCCAAAAATGACCTTAATTCCTGGAAAAAGTACATGCAGTAGAAGTAAGTCTTTAGACTTGGTCTAATCAAAGTCTAGTCCTGAATCCTAGCGAAAACCCAAGTCTAAATGAGTTTCTAAACCTCTCACAAAAACTGAAAAAAGGACAGACACACATCAGAGTTCATGGAGTTTGCAGTTTGGCAACGAAGATGAGAAATACAAACAACTGAGCCAAGCCTCAGCTGCCTCTCAGCTAGTCTTTTATCTTTGTTATTTCCCTCCAGTGCTCATCAGGCTGAGTGACAGAATTGGATGCACACTCTTGGTCCGATGGCCTCGATGGACGGCAATGAGAAGCTCACGACCATGAGCGAAGAACAGGCTGAGAAGGAGGAGACGTCTCTGTCAGACTTCTTTAATAATGAGAAGAGACCGGTGAAGCAGGCCCGTTAATCGATTGACACAGAAAGGACAGATAATGAGGACAGGTGTGGACGAGAGAGAAAGTTACTGAAGTTTGTTCAAGTTTCCCCCACTTACGGATTTGGCATCAGCATCATTAATCTGTTCTGTTTAATTTTTTCTGGCCACACATGTGTGTGAATATAATTATACAGATGCTGAAAAGCTATTTTACTTAGGAGCAGAGGGTGCTTTTCATGAAATTGTTCCTTTCAGAGGTAATGGCCTTGATATGTCAGCAAAATGGCTCTTTAATGATGCAGAGGGAGGCATCATCGCTGTGCTGTAGGGTCACTAAGCTCTCGGTAACAAAAAGCAGAATGTCCTTAACTCAGAAGAAGCTAGTGAATATTATTTTGTTCCATATACTGTGTATTTGTCATATTAATGGACAGACAGAAAGCAGCACTTTTCAAAGAAAAGACCAGAACAAGCTTTACCCCTTTGTGAATTCTATACACATAAACATCTCTGCAGTTCAAAACAGCTTAAAAAATATTTTATCACCTTTATGCTTAATGTTTGAATTTAAACCCAGAACGGTTCACGTGTCTGTGTCACTTTCAATGTTAAGGGCAGCTGATGTTTATGCCAAAACCTTTGCTCAAATTTGGCATGTGTAAAAGAGAAAGTTGAATATTTACTTGAGCATATTGAAATCAGGAGAGGAGTCTGGTGTTTCTTCATGGATTCCCCATTAAACACAGATTGGAATTGTGCTTGGACATATGCTCTGTATGCCCCGTTTCAAAAAAAAAAAAGTCACACAACTTTGGTGAGACCACAAACACAAGACCCAAGTTGTGTGAAAACCTCATTTAGTGCTGAAGGACTCACACTGTCCCTCTTGACCGAGCATCTCTGTGTTCTGCAATTAGTGTCAGTCAGTTCAACTTTACCTCCTCATCACTTCCCTGCATAATTCAACAGCTTCTCAGGGAGGCGTTGTCAGCTCTCAATATTAATTACGACTTTAAACTAATGACGCACCCAGCCAGGCACAGTCATTCAGATATAATGTGTGTGTTTTTGTGTGCAGGGACACGGCATTGAAAATGGGACATCCACTCTCTGCGACATGTCAGAGCAGGGATGATTAAAATGCACTTTTTAATTAAAATGCAATCAGTGGATGTTGCCGATTACCTGAGGCTGTGAAAAAATGTTTGTTGGGAAAAAAAACGAGAATGTAAATCTTAATGAGACATCCTGGCAAAGCCACACCGGATCGTCTAGTTTAATTCCACAAGCTTACAAGATCATTTAACAAATATGATGTTTCTTTTAAAAAATTTTTTTTTTTTTATCTGGTCACCATCATGATAACTAAACAGGCCATTAATAAATTAGCATGAATGAATTTTCCATCTATGACAACCTTTTATTTTAATACCATGGTTTTTAACTTTGTCATAATAACCACAACCTCTGTAAAATATAAAATATTTAAAACACTACTCTTCTGCAATAACATAACAGGATTTGGACTTTTCATGTGTTTTCATAAAAAAAATGAAAAGAAATAAGGAATGTTCTTGTTGCCGAATGATACAGCTTAATTCCACAAACAAAAACATTCAAATTTAAAAAATTAAAGTTTTCTTGAGGTGGATGTTGGATGCTGTATGCATCTAAAAGATATTAATACCTGCAGTAAAGGGATAACGAGATATCAAAAGAAATCTAATTTGCTAATTACTACAAGCTATTCTCTAACAATGTGGAAAAAGGTGCTCCAGTCAAAACAGATCATCACTGAACTTTAATACACTATGTGCCCAAAAAGATTAGCATGTACGGTTAAATGTTTGTAATGCTAATTGTTTTTAGCCCAGTCAATGAGCACAACAATAAGAAAACTGATATTCTTTCAACTTTACACAAGCAAAATAGATAATTAAGCTAAGTTATTCCAAATCTAAGTTGACCTCTGAGGAAAGTGATTAAACTACAGTAACATGGTGACAGCAGTGCAATGCTGCAGGGATCCTTTTTTTACAGAATGGCAGAGAAGTTGCTTAGGGTTGATGGGAAGCTAAATAAAGTGTCATCTAAAGAGCCTAGAGGCTCCAAATGGAGGTTCACCTTCCAGCAGGACAATGGCCCTAAACAGAGTGCAATGGTTTAGGTCAAACACTATTCTTGTGTTATAATGTTAGAACGTTCTACAGTGTTGATTCATTTTTGAAAGTCACTGCATCTTAAGACTGTAAGCTTGACAATTTGATATTTGGCCATGAAAACAAGCAGCTTAGGCTGTTGTTTGTTTGTGTTTTTAGGGGGAGGGCTTTTGTTTTACTCAAGTGGCAGCTCTTGTTGTGAGCTAGCGGCAGGTGTTCTAAATGTGCAGAAGCTTACCCCTCCAGAAATAGACGCTATGTGACCTGATTCATAAACACAGCATGCAGGGAGAATCCACGAGGATCCAGCAGCTGAAGTGAGTTAGTGCTGCAGGTTTTTTTAGCAGCAGGTAGCTAAAATTTGGTAAAAACTAAATGACAGCACCATATATTTTAATAAAGCTGTTTACTTTGTACTGTTTAAAATAAAAACCTTCCCAAAATTCATGTACAGCTTGGACCCTGTGACCTGTATCTTGGTTTTATTACAACTATCTGCACCCTCAGGCTTCACATACATCTGCGTAGAGACACTCTCAGAAACTATTAACCTTCAGCTGAAATCTCCCTGTGTGTCAGGGACAAAGAGCGTGGGTGTCCAGCATAAGAGGCGTGAAAACAAAGAGGACGGAAAAGCTTTCTGAATGTCAACTTAAGAAACAATCCCGCAATACAAACAGTAAAAATACATATTTCAAACCCATTAATCCATCAGTTAAATTGTAGATTTGACAAATCTGGCTGTGATTGGCTGACCTTGCCTGGAACATTAAAAACATCCTCAAGAGGCAAAACCAAATCCTGAATAAGAAGTCTGTGATAGCTTCTCTCACAGGTGGTTGGCCAGTGCTGGGCTACCATCTGCGATATCAGAGGGGTCCAAGGAAGGATGCTGGGAGCCTGGCAGTGAGGACAGCCACTCCCAGAGTCTGTTGCAGCTAAGAGACATATTTCATCCACTCTCTGGGATCCTTTACAATAAATATAAGCTACCAGCAAGGACACCTGACTCATTCCTAATCACACACGCACACTCACATGTGCTGTCTGCCAAAAAAGCCATTTTGGAACGCTGCAGTGGGTGACAACTGCAATAAAAGCACAAGGGAGCAGAATATGGAGAGCATGGCTCCAGCAGAGACAGCAGAGAACATCACCTGCAAGCAAATCACCACACGCCTGACACCATGTCTACGAAACAACTTGAGTCATTATGGCTTTCCCTTTCTAAAATTAAAGTAGCTCCAGTAGGCTCGGCATTACGTGAGTCAAATCAAGTAATCTTGCTTAAAAGGGAAATTATGCTCAGATTATGTTTTGCTTCTATTATAAAAATGAGCCAGTCTGCCAGAATCAAAACCAAAAGGTTTGACTTAGAAGAAATTGGATTTGAGTCTCAGTGGCAATCTTAACTAAAAAAGAAACATTAACAGAAATATTTTGTTCTGTCTGCAAATGCAACCCAAGGACATCTGCCATTTTTTGAGGAAAACATTTTTTCATTCTTTCAGAAAAATGTTTTGGAAATCCTGGATGCTCAGTCAATTACCCCAGTTACAGGAAGCCGCTCTTTAGTGAAACCCTGACATTTGTTGCGATCCAGCCCTGCGTTAACACGTCTCCATTGATCAGAGTTTTTTTTTTAAATAAGATCTCAGAACTTTTCGGGAATAACCCCATTGAGGTGTGCCCTACTCTGCAGGTGTAAAGGCGGTGAAAACGCACATGCGCAGAACACATAGAAGCAGGATTTCTTCTACGCATGCACAGGAAGAACACAACAAAAAACAATGGCGGATAGCATTATGCTGTGTTGTGCTACTTTACCTGTAAAGTGTTGCATGCGCAGTTGCTTCGTCACAGACGGGCAGCAGTTTTCTAAAAAAGCACATGCTTTTGATACTTAGCGTCGAACGGCGTTTCGACGACGTTCTAAAACCACAGCGCCACATAGACAAAGTGGTCTGACATGGCAACTACAGCGGATTAAAGCTGTAGATGGAATATAATTTAATAAGGGTGAAGCGGGGATATAGTTATCTTTATGATCTTAAAAAATTACAGCTAGGTAAAATACATTTTAAAATGAATTCTGTGGAATAGTGTCAATTAGTTTGTTGAATAAAGTGGGAAGCAGGGAAACATTTTGTCCTAAAAGTAGATGTGTTATAAGTAGGTAAAATGGAGAAAATAAATTATGAGTGAGGTTGACAAGCCCACAGCATCACGAGTTCATGTCCGTAACATGTGCAGAAAGCAACGTCTGGGAGATCTTCACTGACCATACAGGTTCTGGCGGAACATGATTCCCTTCTGTAGTTCAAAAGATATGAGAAATCCAAATAATTCTTAATCAGAGTCAATATAAAGGAAAACTGGTTAAATTATTTGCTCTGTTTTATTTAACTTAATTTATTAAAAAGTTTTGACACATTTAAGTCACAAATTTGTTTCCAGAGAGCAGAACTTTTCCTGCAGCACAAAAATACAAATGAAAAGCCTCAGAGAGTAATTAGCCAATGCTTCAGGCTCAGAAATTGTCGCTTTAACTACAGAAAGGACCTGACACCACCTGAGACCACCTGACATCTGGAGGAGCGTAACCAAAAACAATTCTGTCCGAATTCCCACTCAAGCAGGTCACTCTCAGTCACTCAGTTGCCAGCTTGAGGCGACAGCTCCCGACGACCGCCATGAATTAAAGATGGCATCACCGCGGCAACCGAGGGCCCAGAAATAGGCTAGCTTGACCTTTTCCCCGACCTGCTCTGAGTGATTCAGACGTTTGATTTTTTTTCCCCTCATCTGAGACGTGATTGAGTGTTGAAGTGCAGAACCGGAGCAAGTCAAACACTTAAGCATCCTCCTTGTCACGCTCCAAGGAGCTCCGAGTGAATCAACCCGGTCAGGAGGGAAATATCAAGTTCTCCAGATGAGGAGAAAGGTTTACTGTCACTTGAACCCAAAATAAACTGCAGGTCATTCCAGCGTTGCAGTGATCCTGGGATCCAATTTTCAGCACATGTGAAACCAACCGACATGCAAATGCAGGGGAAATGAAAAGTGTCAAGCTTTTGGTTCCGCATGGAGCTGGCAACTTCATAACACCAAATGAAACATCTTTCTTTGCAAAAGAAGCTTCAGTTCCCACTTCAACTGTATTAATGTAGATTAGCATTACATGTTGCTTTAGAGTTTCTGAATTAGTATCGCAACAAGTGCTGTTAATATTTTCATCCTGATGTCCCAACCCAAAGCAGGACAAAGCTCTTGGTCATTAAATGGCATAAATTAAATGCATATCAACGAACCTTAGTCAAATCTAGCAGAAAAGCACCTGATGAAGACAGAAATCCATCCACCCTTCAGATCCGGCACAGCTTTGATCTTGACCATTTCACTGCAGCTCTGCCTGTATGCTTATGGTTGCTGTAATGCTTTAAGCTGAACTTCAATTCAATGCAGTTACAACATGACATGTGAAAAAGTTTTAGGGGTAGAGATACTTTTGTAAGGTGCTGCAAATTGGAATGGATCTTAGCAGAATATAGGAGGAGGAACATGACTAGTATAAAACAAGAAACAGAGAACAGGAAAATAAATTAGACACTAAGAGAAAAGTACCTCTTGTCTGCACTGACAAATTGTGTAGAGTAATTATCAACATCTCCAGGAGACAAAACAGGCAGAGTACTGCTTTAATCACAGCTAAAACAGTACTGATAACTTTACAATAAGCATGAAGACCTTTCTGAATCTTCACAAAAGCATCACTGTCCTCTACATTAATCGACACATAAATTACTTCCAGGCTGATTCATTCACTAACAGCAGTCAATCTCAAACTAAAAATGGATGCAAAAATGTGCAAGAGAGCTTCTACATCTATGCAGGTGAATTCAAGTAATGTTGCAGCAATTGGTTGTACCAGACTTTATTTAGTTATGGAAGTAGCAGTGGGTTAATACATATATAAGTCACATTTTAGATGTTACATTTGTACATTATTTTAAAAACTATGGATATTTATATAACAGTCTACAAAGTCGACTACTTTATGTTTGCCTGCCAGCTAAAATCCCAGTAAAAATACACTGAAGTTTGTAGTCGTAACACGTGAAAACATGCTGAAGGGTATTAATACTGCATAAAAATGTGTTTGGTCTGCAGCAGTGCACATGTGCATATTATAGTTATAGCTGCATGAAAGTGAGGACTCAATGTCCCTCAGCAGAGAGATTGAAGGCAACAAGAAAATCAATACTCTTCTTGCTTATCAGTAGATTAATTGCTGTAGTTTATCAACTTACATTTGAACAGCTCTTTTTTACTATTATCCTTCTGTGATTATATTTTTCCTCCTTGACTCACACTATCGGCAAATTATATCTTAAAACCAAAGCAGAGATGAGTCTAAAAATACATATATACACTCTTAACATGTCCACTTGACACAGCTTGAGACATCTCTGTCTCCCTTAAGAGCTTCTAATGTTTGACAAAGACAGGAGAAAATCGCTGCTTATTATCATATCAGCTGTCACCAATTCCCAAACATAAATATACAGCCTACTGCCTGTTATTTTCTTGATCAGAAAATCAGAACTTACAATTTTAAGTGTGAAATTTAATCCAATAAAAACGAAGTGCATTAGAATAGCCGACTGAGGTACTATTGTGTTTCTCTGAGCCGTCCTAAAGTAGTCCAAGCTTGTTGTCTTACTTAGGCTTTTTTTATTTATTCAGATTTAGTATTTCCAGAAGATGCAATCATAAGTCGGGTTCATTCTCTCCTCATATGTATTCAATATTCCTATGGTTCTCCAAGTTCAGATAATGGAGTACTTTTTAACCAATGAATTCTAACTACACAACTTTATATTTCTGTGGAACATGACAATCACAATTTATTAAAGTCACTAAGTCAGTGTGTAGATCATATTAATGAGTCAAAATGTTAGTATTTCACCTAGCTTAAAGAGAAAATTAGAGATTTTGTTCTCCAAAACACAAGATTTGAGTCCAGAATTCAACTTATTTTTGCAGTTCATCTCCTCTGTGATGCTAAACCTTACTTCTTTTGTTTTTAATAAATTCGCTGAATTAATCACCAAGTGTATGACTGGTACTATCCAAAAGGACAATTTGCCTAAAAATAAAAGTTTTTATCTAAATGTTCTTTTTTTGTTCTTCTTTTATGCTGTATGCTGTTTACTATTAAGACCAGGTATATATAATGCCCAACAGCAGATGATACCCGAACATCCCAATGTTGATCAATGGCTCTCACACTGACTGCAGCAGCTGTGGAACTCATTTATTTTGGCAAATGGGTTTTGCAAATAACACACGGGATGCTCATTTAACCATCCTGCACACAAAGAGAGGATGTTCTGTAAAATATAGCTCCAACCAAAAGGTTATTATTGAGCCGACGCTGTTAGAAAATTACAGAGAGGTTTTGCTTTCAACGTGTCAATAAAGTCTCAACTGAACACAGTGTGCTTCACTTTGACCCTCTAACAGATCTGACAGGATGACTCAGAAATCCCAAGGCAGGCAAAAATTAGCCCACAACTTTTATTGAGAGTATGAGAGAGGGGTTATATTATTTTTGCAGTACTATTAGCTCCTCTCTGTGGATCTATGTTTTCACTTCCATCAGAGCTGTGAAAAATGAGGTTTCATTACCTGGAAACGTGAGTAAAAGGAGTAAGTAAAACCTGCATGGCACCTTTTGAAACATGAAATCACAAAGTGTCTTACAGAACAAGATTCAAAAACTACATGAGAAAAATGACTACATTGAGTTATTTATTACCTAAAGTAATAAAAAAAAAGATCTAAGCTTCATACATGGTACAACCTGAAGACCTTGGTCAGAGGCCCATAGGAACCTCAAAAAGTTGTTTTGTTTAACCAGATTATTAATTATGATTACAATCATCAAGTCTAAACATTGCAATATCATTAACTGGCAAAAACATGAGCAAACAGAGAACTGAATCAGCCGAATCAGGAAGGGATCATGCAGGGAAACATCTAAAACATGCAGAGCACTGAGCCTTGAGGACCAGGGTTGGGAAACGCTGAAGTAGAGAATCCACCAAGAGGCTAATGGTAACTGGAGGAGCTACAGCAATCTACAGCTAAGGTGGTATATTAGTCATAAACACCACAAAACTTGTTTTTACACAAGAAGAACTGTTGTAATGTTGAAATAAGTCATAAGAAGTCAAAAACTGCAGTTTGCCATTTTGTGGACACATGAGCTCATCATGGATTTTAGAAGTAAGGCAAACATTCAACCACTATAAACTTTGTGCGTACAGGCTGGAGAGACTCTCAATCTGCTATTTCTTGGCAACACCAAAGAATAAGTTGCCTGAGATGGCCTGGGATGTAAACACAGCAGGGACTCTATTTCCTGAGAATCTTCAGGAAGAGCATCTCTCAAAAACTATTGGTGTCCTTCAATTGATGCTCTGTTGAAAGCATCATCTGATATTGCCTCTGTGTGTGGTTCTCCAGCTGCACTGCAGCACACAGGAAGACTCTCCAGAGAATCATAAAATCTGCCCTGCAGTCCATTGACTGCTTTCTGCTTCTCTCGTAGAACCCCACAGGTTCTGCTGACTTAAGAAAGCCAGGAACATTTTAGAAGGCTTCACACACCTTGGACACACAAGATAGGAGTATCGGAGTGAGAACGAATAGACTGAAGAAATGTTAATACCCAGTAGCCATCAGGGCATTAAATGCCAACTAGCATTACATCTAGGCACCAAATTCAGTTAAAACCTTGTATTTTAATGCATGTTTTTATAATGTCAATAAAGACTATTACTATTATTATTATTAGCTTGGCTCCATGAATTTGTGGGTGTTAGAATGGATCAAAGATTAGACAAAATCTAATTCATAACTTGTCACAAAAGTTGAAAATTGTTATCTGAATACCTCCTCCAACCAATCAGATTGACAGTGAGATATTTTGCAAAGAATAATGTGGAGAATTTTCAATAACTTACATAATGACACTACACATTCTGTTTTTTACTTTATATATATATATATATATGTATATATATATATTATCGTGTAGAATTTTTCTTCTACTCGAATCATATTGAATTCCATTTAAGTTTGTGGCTTTTATGTGACAAAATTTGAGTTATGTCATAACTCATATCATCCAAGTATCTTCATCTAGTTGTGGATGGTGATGCTTTGGGCAGGAAGGATCTGTGTGACAGTCTCATGGCTGTCATGACACGCAAACAGATATTGATCCTTTATTCTGACTCCATAGATCCTGCTTCACATCTCCATTTTGTTTGTTTCCTCTCACAA
Organism: Phalloptychus januarius; assembly: GCA_902982915.1. Lineage (NCBI taxonomy): Eukaryota > Metazoa > Chordata > Actinopteri > Cyprinodontiformes > Poeciliidae > Phalloptychus > Phalloptychus januarius. Next base: position 6,850,467 of record CADWAE010000362.1, read on the forward strand.
ACACTACATTTGAAGTTACACCTGTTTTAGATGTGAATTCTCCTGCTTTTACTTTGCATGGGACAAAATAGTGCAAATCCAGTAAGGCGAGGCCCACTTGACCAAGCCTGTAGTGAAATATGAATCTTTACATCACAGCATATTTCATCCCCTGTGATGATTTAGCACCTTTAAAAGAATTTAATGTCACCAATCAGTTCTGAGATCGATCACCTGAAAGAGGCCTGTGGCAAAACAGACAGCCTATGAATCAACTCTAACTTGTCTGTGTGAATTTGAAGATGGTTGCTGATAGCCATGCACAATGAAAAGCTCCAGCAGCAGAAGCATAGAATATTATATATTTATGTACGTACTGGAGATCACACTTCTATTGCATCTTAAATTGAGAGCATAAGAGAGCTGTTTCAGTAAACTGGGTTTTGAAATCCTTTAGTTATCACCTTAATCAATGCACAGCAGTAAAAGCCTGAGCCTTGGCAATAAATTCTCTGTTTTCCTTTTGTATACAAAGGGTTACTTTCGTAAGACTTACACTGACATGATTCATTTTGCCAAATCCATGACACATGTCTTAATGGATCCCTACTTTCATGTTCCACGACCTAATGATTCAAAGCGTGACCTCGCAGCTGGAGAACGACTGTCTTTTTGAAAAGAAATCTGCTGGGACTTTCCGTAGCTGTTATTGGGATTCCGAGCACTGCCGTACCCCTCGCAAACAGAACGGAGATGCTGCACGGAATCTTAACGACATTCCTGATAGCAAATCTGAAAGGCAAAGCAGTGGAGTGTTGCTGCTCACCGAAATCAATTTCTGCCCATTTTCCATGGGTAAACACTGCTCAGGTGACAACACAGTCATTATTCAAAGAAGGCTTTTTAATAACTTTCTCAGAATAAGTTTCCGTCACCCCTCAAACGTAGGTTGTATCAGTCATTGTGAAGCATTTTTCCTTTTTCTTTTATAACAGCATGCTGTGATTTAAATAATTGTGTTTTGTATGAGTAATAGTGCTGTAATTAGAAAATACCTTATCTTCAGATGAATTCACAAGCCTGGTTTTGAATGGCACTTACAGGCGTCAGACTGAAGAATGGCTGGTGAGTCATCTGGGCAGGAAGTTAACACTTTAACCCTTTTATGGTCTCGTTTCATTGAGCGAGACCATTTGGCTCAAGGTGAACAAACAGAATATTATCTCAGGAATTCAAACCATCGCTCATTTGGCTCAAGGTGAACAAACAGAATATTATCTCAGGAATTCAAACCACTGCACTCCAGTGTTAATAATATATATAATAATGGTTTATAGATGCAGCAAATTGCAAATTTATCAACTGGCAGGTAAAATTGACCCTTGCAAAAGTATTAACACCCCCTGAACAAACTTGTTTTATCTGGATTTTATGTGACAGAATAACACAAAATAGATGGGGAAACATGACATGGAATGAAGATGACACATGTTGCTTTTTTTGTGTTTGTTTGATTTGTTTCGCTTTTGCAAATAAAAATATAAAATGTACTTAGTGCAGTTAGGTCCGGCCCTCATCAATACTTTATTGAGCGAGTTGCAAGTTTTGGGGAAAATTTCTCTACCAGTTTGGTCATATTTAGACATTTATTGCTTATAATTTATTTACTTTATTTTTTTTCTACAAAACACCTCAAATTAATAATTTAGAGAGAGATAGTGTACAGCAATTTTAAAGCCTTGCCAGGGATTTTCTACTAGACTTAGATCTGGACTTTGACTAGACCATTCTAATCCACAAGTATGATTTAATGAAGGCCATTTCATTTTAGATGTGACTGTACGTTTAGGGTCACTGTGGTGCTGGATAGCGAATCTTTTCTTCAACTCTGATCTCAAGCTTCTCTGTACCTGCTTAAGAAAAGTATTCCCACAGCATGATGTTGCCACCACCATGTTTCATGGGGATGATGTGGTTCAGCTGAGCTCCATTTCCTCAGAAGTTGGAAGTTTGATCTGAGGATAACATCACACCATAGTTGACCGTGTTCTGGTGTCAAGTCAGAAAAACAGTGGGATTTGCAAATTGTTGTACTCAGTAACCAGAGCAAGTGCAATTAGCATTTAACATTATTAAGTGCTAGTTTTCAGCCACACGTAGCATATTGAATACAGGCTTAAAATTTCAGTGTTATTCTTATCTAACCTGAGCACCTTCCTCCATATGTTTCTGTATTCCCGACTCGTCTTCCTATTCCTATTTTTCCCAATAGCACCTCTCTTAAAATCCTAAGAGAGGTGCTATTCGGGACTGTGGGGACTTTCCAAAAGTTCTGCACTTGAGTTTAAGATATTTACTGGCCAGAAAAAAAATAAATAAATTAGCATTTTAGCAAATTTCTGTACCCTCCAGGTGTACGGGTCTTTAGATAAAAGCATACTGAAAGGACAACTGATAACAGAGATTCCAACAGTATCTGAACGTCTCTGCAGGTCGTTCAGATAGAGCAGGGCTGGACTAACATCCCTTTAGATGCATTCCTGCTCCAATACACCTGAATTACATTAACATATTGTTATCAGGCCTCTGCAGATTTAAATGACCTGCTGATAGTTGCAGGACAATAGTTCTTGAGCAACTCCCCTACTTTGGAGTTACCATTAATCTCTTGGCTGCTTAATTTTCCCTTTGCTCAGTGAACAGCCATGACTTGATAGAGTTCATGTTTCATCCCTCTTCCCATTGTCAGATGATAGTTTTTACTCTTCTTCTCAAGTCTCTCCCTGATCTGTCTGCTGTGTTTGTTGGTCTTCATCTGAAGCCTCCACAGAGCAGCTGCGTTTATATTGAGATTAACTTAAACACAGGTTTATAAGCTAGATATATAAAGGTATTTGAATATTTGCTTTATTGAAACATTAAGCTGCAGACTAAAACTCCTAACGTGGCTTTCATTTGCTCTCAGACAATCTGGACTCCCACGCACCACACACCCTTTCGGTCTCTCTCCCACACAAACTGCATAAATATGTATCCGTAGAACTATTTATACCATCACATACTAATCACACCAGCTTACTTTGAATCAGAGCGCTACATGCCGTAAATCGCAGGAGGCCTTATTTAATGAAAAAAAAAATCAGTATCTCCAGCACGCCGTGACACTCGCAATCAAGAGCTTAGTGTTTCAGAACTGCAGTGTGAAAATTCTGTTTAAATAACTCACATGGGGAATAAGCACGGGATCGCTACCAAATATCCTTATCCATAACTTCACAAACATCATGGAAAAAAATAAAACATAAAAACAGTATGAGATTATACGGAAGACAGACGAAGATGCTCGAATGCTAATTTAAATAAAAGGGGTAAATGACACTCCCTTGCTCTAAATATACCGATGATGCAGTTCTTTCGGTGTCTGTATGAATCATCGCAGATCTCGGATGCCGACCGGAAACCTATATTTGCCTCCTGTTAATGATCCAGTTTGTGCTGTCATGTGTTCTGGCAGCACAGGATGAAGCAGTAGGTGTGATAAGAAGTGGGAAAAACTGGGGAAATTCAGTTATCACAACAGATTTTCTACTATACGCTGCAAAATATATATATAATTAATATACATATTTATCTAATCAAGCTGTTTACTTATGTCTGAGGCCTTCTGTGACGAACACAAAAGGATAATAATTACACAGAATTTTCAACCTTAACTTCTGAAGAAGAAAGGAAGAACGTAAGGATCAAAGAAGAGAAGTAAGAAAGGAACAAATGAAGAATATACTAAAAGAACAACAAAAGAAGGAGTGGCAGGATGCACTGAGGGACAGGAAGGAATGAAGCTAAATGGCACAAAAAGGAGGTAAGATGAAAGAAATGGAAGAAAGGAAGGAAAGAGGGACACAGAGAAGGAGAGAAATTCACATAAGAGAAAGACTTAGGAATTTGAATAGAGTTTGGACACAAAGATGGCAAGATAGGAAAGATGGAAGGACATGAAAGAGGGAGGATGGAAGGACGTGGGGTAGAAAGAAGTAAAGAAAGAAAGACACAAATAGCACAAAGAATAAATTACTTACAGAAAGAAGACAAAAAGAAAATATGAATAATTTCCTTGGTCCAATTTTCCTTTCCTTTCCTGAAAACCCTTAAAATCAAATTCCAAACTTTTCCAGGCTGCTCATGGATCTTGTATGCGCTTCCTGGTGATGCATTTAATGAACCTCTGTTTTTTGCATCCCACCTGCTCTCAGACTGAAAAGTCACCAGCAAAAAATGTTTTTGAGGACCAGAAACAAACCTTGCATCATAATTATGTAAAGGTTTTTGTAAATGTTTTCTGTATGTTTTAGAATTTTAAATATTTTTATAATCAGCTTTACACTTAGCATGTATGCTATCCAGATTCCTGGAACTTATAAGAAGATCTTCCCTGATTATTCCTCAAGTAAGAGAAACATTAATTTCAGCTCTGGCCTCTGGAAAAGCCTTCCTGTGAAAACCTGAGGCCAGCAGAGACCATCCATGTTTTTGAAAACAAATGTAAGACTTTTCACTCTTTTGCTAATAATTTATATTTAATTTAATCTAATTTTCAATCTAAATGTAACTGTAGTTTTAGTTTTAATTTAGCTTCAGATAGTTTTTAAATATTTATTGTACTTACTAATTTTGTTTTACAGATGATAGTGAATGTTTACCAGTTTTTTGACTATTTGTATTAGTTTTAGTTATCTTTTGCATATTTCTTAAATTATTCATGACATTAATTTTAGCACATTTTCAGGATTTATCAGCAGTTGCTACAAGTGCATCTAAACAAATCAGAACAACATCTAAAAGGTTGTTTATTTCAGTATATCAATTCAAAAAATGAAACATTTATTTGTCAAGTGTAATGATTATAAGCTGTAAGCTGATGATTAATACCAATACCAATTAATACCAATTAATACCAATATAGATGCATTATTAATACAGGGATATGTCCAAGTATGCAAGCAATATTTTGTCATTGCTCCTTTATAAAAAATGTGCATTAACGTGGCATGAAGGACATCAGTCTTTAATATTAAACTTCACCTTATTCTGAATTTTCTACCGCTCAACACAGCAGTTATATCTATTTTCGCCAACTTTTTCCTTCCACCAAATTTTCCATATTTTCCAATTACCGACGAGGACTCAGCAAGTGAACTTCAGTGGCCAAAACTGACAAAACATACTTTAAAAAATTGCTTAGTGCTTGAAATGCAGCACTCTCTTTCTTTTTCATTGTTCCTGTACTGTGCAATCAATAATGAAATAGGTGTTGATTATTGAATTAAGTTACTGAAATAAATCAACCGTGAAGCACTTTTATGACTATCATTGCCTCATCATCAAAAACATTCATCAAACCAAAAAGCCGCTATATTTGACATATTTTCCATCATGTTTAGCCCATGTAAATAAATCACTGTGAGATACTATTAAATATACAATGAGGACCACAAATGTGCAGTTCAGACAGAAAACACATGGGGTAGAAAGTAGAGAAGAAGTCCCACAGGAAACATCTCGTCCATTAGGCCTGCGAGATTACGTAACTTATCCCCATGATGGATCTTCGGACTTCATCCAAGCTCCTCCATCAATGTGCAAACTCTGCGAGATAATTGCGTTTGCACGCTGAGATTTCCCCCTGAAGTTTTGCAAAGAGACTAAATGTTTTTTTGTTTATGCATCTGGCGATTTAGCGCCACAGTCTGACGTCAGAACAAAGCAGAGACGATCCCACTCGGGTAAAAGTGTAATTTGGGAACGACAGTGGAATGAGATTTAAAAAAAAAAAAAAAAAAAAACACGGATTCTTACCGAATTTCCTGTCAGAGACGGCAGGTGAGGAGCAGAGGCAAACGACCAGCGCAGCGACGAGGACGGGACACCGCGGAGAATCCATACCGCTCCTTCCTTCAGCACTGATCCATTCCGCACATCTTCGCTAAAACTGCATGTTTTCAGCCTCTGCCTCAGGGGGAGGTCGGCTGCACAGGACAGGAGATTAAAAGTGATGGGAGAAGGAACAGCGGAGAGAGGCGGAACGATTCGCTCAGGCACAACCGAAGCCAGGCGTTGTTTCAGCACCACGAACAGCGACCAGCTTGACTGAGGAGCCCCTCCTAGGGTCATGACGTCAAGCAGCACACATGGCGAGAGGAGAGCAGACTGATGGCAGGGTGAACTAGAAATGAAACACTGAAACGACGTGAAGGAAAATACATTTGATTCCGTTGTAAAGTACTCAAAACACATTGTTTTGTGATCTGCCTTCACACACATTACTGTGACATCCTGTTTGCAATCCAGGGCTTAAGATGATGGCAGTCTCACTTTGCAGCTTCTGGAATATGTTTCACAAAAGGTTGTGGGGGGAGATTTGACCATTATTCCAGAAGTGCATTTCTAAGGTCAGACAGTGATGTTGGAAGAGAAAAAGTCAGCTTGTATTCTCTTCTGTAAAGCCTCCAATATTAGGACCAAACAGAAACATAATCCCATGAACCAACACCAATGTGAAATATTTAGTGAAGAGAATATTTCATGACTGGATCTAAATTGACTGATTTGGAGATGACCTAATACCTTTGGTAATCTAGTATGTTTACAGTAGATGCTATTTACTAATATACAAAAAAAGATTTCATTAGATTAAGATATTTTCTGATGCACTGCAAACATACCAATTTGCATAAAATGGATTTTTTTAAAAAAATGTGATTTATAAGTACTATGCAGACAAAACTAAATTTCATCTTTAGGTGAATGTGGCAGAGAAATGCTGACTTTCTCAGTTATTGCTACATTTAAGAAACTAGATTTTACAAACAGAAAAAAAATTAATAAGCCTTTATTTTCTTTCTTTCAAAACACATTAGCAACAAACATAAACAGTAAGCATGGGGGATTGCAAGAAAATAAATTAATAATGGTATTTATGAAGACTGTGCTGATATTTGAATGTTAATTTTCAAAAGGTGGAGCATAACATTAGAAAAGGGTTACAAAATTAGCAATTTTCTTATTGTTTATACATCTACATTTGAGTTCATCCCACTGTTAAAAAGTTAAATATATTTTTGTTTGTTGATTTTCTTTTAATGCCCTTAATCATATTTGTTTTTAATCTATTTTTTGCAAGTATTTTTACTACTGAGGAAATCTGAGGGATATTGTAAGTTACATATTTCTTATGGCTTAAGTACGTTATTTAGTTTAAAAAAATAACACCAATGTTCTTACACTGTAAATATAATAAAGAAATTAGGGGATGTATAAAAATATAAATGGTAAGGTGGCCTGAACTCTAAAAATTTGGGTTGCAGGTATAGTAAGATTAGTAGATATGAACATCATGCAGTGTCCTGTTTAGCCATAAATAATATTCACCTTGTAGAAGTTCATCAAGCTGTTTGTTTTATTTCAGATGAAAAATTGGGCTGACAACCCAACAGATATAAAGACAAATACAGACACATCAAGCATATGTTTTAAATATGAGGACACAAATAAGAGTGTACAAGAAAACAAGGAATCTCTAAATTGTTAGGGTTGGTTTGTGAATATTATAAATGTAAAAAGTGAAGAGTTTTTCATATAAATTCCCCACATGTTGATACAGTAAAAACCTGAAGACAAGATGTAAGAAAACACGCAACACAAACTCATCATTTTTAATTTGTGGAAGATTAGAAATGGAGAAGAGCATTCAAGGTCTTCACTGAAGAATCATAGATAACCCTTTTGGGGGGAGGAAAAAGAAAAAATGTTAGATTCCATAAACAGTCAAATATCCGCAATTACTTTTAGACCATTTTTCCACAGAAACCTTGACAGAATAAGAAAAAGAAAACTCACCTCTGGGTTTCTCTGCTGTCCACAGAACAGCCTGCATGTTTATGAAGATGCTGCTGAACAGACACAGCAGCTTTCTTTATGCCGCCTTTGGAGTGCCCCGCTAACGAGCAACAAACCAGATTCATTTTCAACAAACAGTAACAGCAAATGTTAATGTGAACGTTTCAGGTATGAAAACTTACTTTTTTTAATGACCGCTAAGACGTGCAGAACTGCCGCCAGCTCAGAGAGACTGTCAAGGGTTTCCGACTCCAAAGATGATGAGACCTCTGCCAAAAATGACCTAAAGAAGGGATTTATAAAGAAAACAATCTAAAAAACAAGTTTCAAATTTGACTAAATCAGCAGCATTCAGTGTGTATACCTTGTGATAGAAGGGGATTTGAGGATGACAGACAGCAGTAAGCTGGACAAAGGAGGCATTTCATCAACACACTGCGGGATGATGAGCTCTTCAGGATGGGTAAGCTTCAAAGAAACACACAAACAATTCAGTACATCTTTCACTAAGGTTAGGGTTCCATCTACTAAAGTTGATGAAAGCAGTTAACTTCCAGCCTTTTGACCGGCTCTGTTCTGTGCCATTTTTTTTACCTTCTGAAGCAAATGCCTCTTCTCCACAATGATGGCTGCAAACACGGTGGAGTGCACCCCGCTAAGAAGCACTGCGTCCCACGTCTGTGCCACCTGGAGGAAGTCCGTCAGGCCGGGAACAGCTGACTGGCACAGCTGAAATGGATCAGAGTTTCATGATGTTAAAAACCAGAGCCGCGGTCAGCAACTTATTACACATGAAAAGTCTGCTTGTCTTGCTACTTTATGCAGAAGTATTTATACCTGGTGATCCATTTTACATTTTATAACATTATTATGCCCAATTAAATGGCTGTTATGTGACAATATGTTGCAAGGTTTTTGATTTTTTACATCTATTAACATTCAAATATATCAAATATACACCATATATATCAAATCCTGCTGTTCTATGAAGACCTCAGAGGTTTGTTGGAGAACATCAGTGAACAAACACGATCATGAAGACCACCACAATGTTCTGGGAGGAAACTTAATGCGTAGTTAGGTTATGAAATATATCCAAAGCTTCAGCTCAGGTGGAAACGTTGTTGACAGGAAAACTGTTGTGCACTCCACAAATCAGAGCTTTTAGAGTTTGTTGGGAACAAAAACTCTAAACTGGTCAGATGAGATCAACAATGTTTTATTATTAGCCTACATTTTTGCAGTGTGTTGCAAAAAACGGCACACCCAAACTTATCAAATTTTTATTTGTAAGAAATGGATACATTTTTGCACTATTTCATATTTTGTGTAAATACTTTTGCAATCCACTGAAACAAGTAAGAAAATTATTGGAATGACAATTAAAAAAACAAACAAAAAAAAAACACTCCTTACAAGTTGTCCCTCTTCTGGTTCTTTCCTCAGGCAACGTGCCAACAACTCTATGATCTTTTGGAAAATGTTGGCCACCACACCCAAGATGACCAAGTTGGACTCCTGATCCTGGTTGTTATCATCAGGCACAAAGCTGTTTGCCACCTCCTTTAGAATTGGCAGCACTGCTGGGATACACGTGTAACCTGCGTCTGAAAACACAAACTGCCGTTACTTGGCTGTCTGATATTCAAGAGCAGACGAGCTCAACCTCAGGGAAATGTCCTTCTTCTTGTCTGTTTTAGCAAACTGTAGCATCTCCTTCATATATCTTGACATTCTCACCTGAGAGGAGGATGAGTGAGCACAGGTGGAGGATTTGGCCTTTGAACATCTCGTCCCCCAAACCCACGAGGAAAATGTCACGGCACACCTTCAGGTAGCTCTGATCAAAAAAACATCTGCAGTTACTCTAAAGACCTGATGAAACAGTGATAGGAGAAACGGGAAAACAACCCGTTTCAGTAGTGCGAGCAGAAGGAGGGATGCATACAACAGTGTGTGTGGACTGGAACAGAAAAATCAATGAGGATTCTAAATTTATTGAGCAGCGCTTCAAGTCCCAGATGGTGGAGGAACACAAGCTAAACAAAACCAAACAACCAGGATAACAAGGCAACAGCAGGCTTCCTTTTGATTCAGGTTATGAGCCGGAGTGGAAGTAAGCGAAATAAAAATCTAATTTGGAAGGAGGAAATGAAGTCAGGGAGTTCAACTCATTTTTATGTCCAAATTCCAGACTTTTACAGACGTCTCAGCCTATTTTTGACCCAGTTTAGAAGTAGAAAGATGGATGAATCAACGTTTGTATGGAGAACAGGATGGATGAATGAATTAAAGGAAAACAAATAAATTGATACAAATCGAAGGAGAAACTGATAGACGGTGATCGGATGAACAAACCAATTAATGATTAAACCGAATGCTAGGTGGGTTTTGCACCGAAACATAAATGAATAAATCTGGAAACACATTTTGTTCCACACTATTTTCCCTCTCGTACTTTTCCAGACTGCATATTAAACCCTGCATAATGTCAGTTTTGACTTCTAAAATGCATTAGTGATCATATAAATAGACTCCAGATTCCAGCTTGATGCACATTCACATTATGTTTAGCTCCTCCAGGAGAAAATAGAAAATCTGTATCATGTTGAATGTAAAAAAAAAAAACATCGGAGTTCTTCAAAATCTCAAATAACAGGAACGAAAAGGCATCACTTTAAAAATAACAGCTCCGTCTGTCTGAAAATACAAGATTATTTAGTCATCAATCATGCAAAAAAATTCAGTTTTTAAATGAAAAAAGAAGAAGATCGCAATACTTCTTGGGTTCATTTTAATATGTGCCTAATGAGAATCATTTTCCATTCTATAATTATTAAGGTCAGCTGAGGTTTAATAACTGCAGAGCAATAATGAAACCAAATCTCACATAGAAAATAAGCTGCCGTGTTTCAAAACGAGTCAGCAGTGAAGTTCACCTCGGTTATCTGTGTGGCGAGCTTCCTTGACGTCTCCGAGACCTCGCCGTCGTCACTCCTGGTGAGGAAGGGCAGGATCCTCTCTGCGACCCACGCCGCCACGCGCTCCATGGAGACGAGGTAATCCCGACCTGCTGTCGACTGGCAGACAGAGAAAACACTTCCTGTTTTTATTTTAGCTTCTCGTCAAGCTGAAGACAGAAGGAGAAGGCTCATCGCCAGGAATAAATTGGCTTTAAAATAAATAAATAAATAAAAATCTGTCATCTGGAGAGATGTCTGGAAGCTGTTCAGGGTAATAGCTCAGGCGAGGGAATTATCTACGGTGTTGATGTTTAAAGACATAACGAGCATGACTTTCATCTTCATTTTGAATATGATTAATATTTTCAGGAAGCTGAAAACAAAACACTTCTTAAGGAAAATTAAATAAATCTAAGAAGAATTGCAGATGTGAAGAAGTATTCTATAGCAATTTTTACATAACCATAACGCCAGAAATCATCGTTTCTTAGCACCTAGCAGGTTGAAAACAATAATGAGAAGCATGTTTGCATCTGTCAGAGTGAAGCTTCCAAAACAAAGAAGAAAAACAATATACTCAATGTCAAGCATGTTGGTGGCAGCATCATGCTGTGGAGATTTATGCATGTTTATAATTGAACTTGTGGGCAAAATCTTGGCTCACACATAAACTGCTGTTTCCTACTCAGAAGAACACATTTTAACATTTACAGGTTTATTTCTATTTATTCATGAAATCCATGAAAGAGAGAAAGGTTTCTTCCACTTTGTTTCAGCAAGCTATAAAAAGGAGAATTCATTTCAACAGAGCATGTGAGCAGGTGGACAAAGATGCTAATCAGGAGAGAGAGAGAGACTTGCATGATACTGGAGATGAGCACTGAGGCGACCGTGGTAAACAAAGGCTTTCAGTGCCGTCTCCACTTTGGGTGTTTTTGGGTCTTCTGTGGAGGATCTGAGGTGAGTGTAGAGAACCGACTGCCAAGACAATACAGAGGAACTAGTAGAGGAAGGCTGTAATGGATTCACTGTTATGTGTTTCAATATTTCTGTTTTATGAAATACCTTCCAGTTTCCTAAAAGCACGTGCAGCTCCTTCAGGAGCCCCTCACCCACAGCCAGGACTTTCTCCCGTGTGGAAGTGTGGCTGAAAAGGTATTCCAGATATGCCAGAGCCAGGTCTGGTTTGGCCTCCACCTTCTCCTGGATTCGCACCTTTCTGCTTTTAGCGGCCTTGTCCTGGAGTTGGGAGCAGGCGACATTTTACATGGTTTCTACACTCTTCTTCTGGCAAAATTCAATACTTTTACAGCGGTCTTCAAAACTTGTTGTCTATACTTTTCCAGACAGCATAGCGAATGCACTGACCCCTTGCTTTGGAACAGCCTCGCCCAGCCAATCAGAGACCAGTCCAAGGACGTCGGCTGCCTGACCCCAGCTGCAGATGCAGTCCAGCAGCTGGCTGAACTGAGCTGGAGTAGATTCCGACTCCATCCTCCTCAGTCTGGACAGCACGCCACAGCTAGGACATTTCAATACAAGACAGTCAAGTTAGACTGTTTTACGTCAAGACACAATCAAGTGCAATCAGAAGTTAACTCACCTAAATGTTGGAGCTGCAGCTGGAGGCATAAAAGAGGCCAGATGGATTAGAGGAACAGTGCAGCGCTCATCCTAATAAAACGTAATAAAAAGCCATTTATGCTGTTGTTTACAGAAATGTTAAAATAATAACAGACTGCAGCTATTTCACCTCAAAAGCCTGGAAATACTTGGCCATGACATTTCCAAACTTGGCAACTGTGTACTTGTGCGCCTCTTCATTTTGTTTCAGCGCCTTCTCAACACTTCTCCACAGGATGACCACGACTTCCAGCAAACTGGACACAACAGACAAGTCCTGTCCCAGCACCAGCGGTCCGCTCTGCTGAGAGCAACAAACACATGTTTACCGACACAGAGTTTAGTTTTACTTTAGATCTTGCTGGTGACAGGACATCAAGTTAAATCGGTTCTGCATCTCCTGCAAGAGTTTTCATAACCACTTTTTCACATTTTATCCCATTACAGCCACAAGCGTCAAAGCATTTTAGTTCATTACTCATAATTATACAGTCTATGGCTTCTCCCTCCTGAGCTGTAGACAGTTTATTACACCAAATTTAATTCAAGGATATCAGAATGAATGGGGATGAATGCTATGTAACATGTTCTTCTCACTTATGCACTTCTTAGTAGTTCAATAGTCTATAAAAGTTTCCCTCTTACTGTGCTGTTCTCCTTATTGTTGTCATTAATCTCCGTCACGTCAAAGTCAACCTGGATGCAGTTGTTCAGAGTGCGACGAATAGCCAGAATCAGTTTTACTGGAATATAAAAAAACAGCAGCTAAATTATTCAGTACTACAGCCCGTCATGTGATGTCATTAAAACAAACTTTTGTTCCTTACTGATGTTAGTGGCAGCTGTGTGTTTGTGAGCAAACTGGTAGAACTTCCTGGCAGCCATGGGGTTCATCTGGATGAGGGTGATGCACCTGCAGCACCACTCCTTCTCCGGCTCGTTGACGGGGAAGAAGGACTTGAAGAGCAGGTCGACGATTCGCTTGGAGACAGAAAGCGAGTCGGTGGCGAGGCGGGCCAGCAGGTGGTCCATGCTGCAGACATCCCAGAACTGGAAGGAGACAGAAAGAGAAGAGGGTGAGGACAAAAGTCTCCATTACTTAATCCATGGAGCTGTGACACATTTTTATTTGATTAAACCAGAACATTTCTGAAGAAATTTAAACGGGGCCTGCCAAAGTGTCCCCATCAGTTGGAACTCAGCGTTCTGATGCTAAGCTTAGCTAAAGTATAGTCAATAGCATTTCTGATCAGATTTCTGAAGACCAATGTGCAAGAAAAAGATACATAAACAAAATGGCTGCTAAACACGTATGATGAGACTGAGAAGGAAAATATGTCAGACAAGCTGCCTCCGATCTCCTACTTCAATATAGTTAAACTTTTCACGTATCGTCACCAAAGTCTCCAATAACAGAAAAAAGTTGCTGTAGATTTGTTGCTCATCATTGACACTAAATTTGATTAACATCAAATTTGTTTTGTTTTGTAAAAGTAAATAATTGTGAATAACTCCGAATCCCACTAAAAGTGATAGCTCCATTCTCGGCATTGAGCCGCACGTTTAGAAATTACTTTGTGATAGAAAATGTTTTTCAGAAATAATAGTAATGGATTGATTACCATTACTTTACCTCTCTTACAAAATCCATGAAGAGAGTCAGTTTCTAAATCTGTATTAAAATAAATGTCAAAACTTTGGGATTTGTCAACATTTATTTTAAAATATAAAAATAATGTAAGACATTTTTTTTATTTCTGTAAGCAATCTTTTCTTTTTGGGGAATAGCGTATGAAGCCAGTAACAAAAAAGAAATATGAAGTTTTTAAAATGTTATTAAGTATTTCTTCTTTTTTTTTAGGCAGTCTGAAGGTTAGTGGTAATTCATGTTTATTTTTTCTAAATTAGCTTTATTCTTCAGTTTGTTTTTGTAATACCACTTTTGACCACAACAGACACTGAAGCAAATCATTGCTGAGTAATTATTAAATTCAGCCTCACATCACTGCAACTTTTGAGCACTTTGTTGATTCTTATAGAACTGAATACCAGAATGAAAATGCATCTATTTTTTTCTACCACACCTTGGCAGCACGAACTGCTTTAACCTTGATGAGCAGGTCGAGGAACGACGTGCGGACTTTCTCAGAGTTGTCGTGGAGACTGTACTTAACAGTGGGCAGCAGCTTTTCCAGCAGTGGATGGCTCTGTGGGTTGTCCAGGACAACATTTAGGCACTGCAAGAGAAAAAAAAGGAAACATAAAAATCCATAAGCGTCATAAAAAAAAAACAACATAAAAATAAAATCTGAAAAAAATAAGGGCCTTTCTTGGTACCAAGTTTTACAAAACAAAAATAATACAAATTGGGTTTTTGTGCTTTTTATCTATTATATAAAAGGTTGGTAAATAAAGGTTTGCCACTGAAATGGGATATTTTGGGATATGTCAAAGAAAACTGAGGTTGTAGATTTTAATAAAACAAACAAAAAAGATTAAAATAAAAGAAAATCTAGTTCAGAAATAAAACATTACATAATAGTCACACAAACAGATTAAGTTAGGCTTGTGAGCCCCTGAACTCCATGAATCCCTGTATGCCTCTGGAAAAAAAGTCATCAAAATGTAATTTCCAGGATTTTTCTGTTATAGGTTGACTTAAGATGAACTAAGACCATGCATCCTACCTTAAAGACTGAGCAGCGGACATCAGGAGAGCTGCTGTCGGCGGCCAGCTCCATTACCAGCTTTTTCAGGAAGTCTGTGATGATCGTTGGAGGAAGCAGCTCCCAGCATTTAGCCAGGATCTTACAGACCCCCAGCGTGGCATTGGAGCGCACAGTGGGGTGAGGGTCATCAAGGAGCGCCTGAGCAGGATAGATATTTAGACGTGTGAAAATTTGCTCACCCCCTGAAGTGATCGTTTTCCATTGAAACAATAAAACAAGCCTGGAGATCTCACTGTTCCCTCATTCTCCATATGTAGAAGTCACTCTGCTCATTTCTCAAAACCAGTGTTCAAAGTTATCTGGCATTTTCAATCATTCTTAAAAGAATAATGGGTTCTGTTGTTTTCCTCGAGAAAATATGCCTGCATTTGTCAGCCTTTAGATATTAAACTTGCAAAAATCATAAAAAGTAGTTAAAAAAAACAGGATGAAAGAACTGATTAGGGAGAAATTTGATAAGGAATAAAAACTTCTCCAGACTCTTAAAATAATCCTCACCATTGCCAAGTCCAACTGCTTTTGAATGTTCATGTCCACATTTTCGTTGCTTAGGTCCGGGTCATGGACTGGAAAGGCCTCGGTGAAAAGCAAAGTGGCGTTTGCTCGCACCTCAAAGTTAGGAACCTGAAGGCGTCAAGCAGATATTAACACCACACAGCATGTAAGCATGGTGTGAATGATCCCATTTGTGTGTGCTGCCTACACTCAGAGACTTCCACAGAATCGGCTTGTAGAGGTTGTACAGCATCTTGTCTACGCTGGGGCATCCTTTCCTCGAGTGAAAATAGCTCACAATCTACATGAAATGAGGAAAAAGGAACAGTCAGCACAAGCTGAAAGCAAAACAGGATACAACTCTTCATTTTACCACAAGAAAACCACAAACTGTTCACATTTCACTTGGATTTTATATTGTAAACCTTTAAAAATAGGAGATGATTGGGAAGTAAGAGGTAAAGGAAACATATTTGCATTTTTCAAACCATAATTTGAAAAACATCCCCATAGCAAGATGTTTCCCCCCCATGTTTCACAATGGGCATGAGTGTAGTTTTCCATTACATGCATTATGATTCTGAAGGCCAAAGGCTTTTAGTATCAGATTAGATGGGTCTAAGCAGAAATCCACATTATTTTTCATATTTTTTTCACTTATATGTAATTACTAACTGTACTGTTGTAATATTACAAAATGTGAACGAGCCGTAATGAGGCAGACCTGTCTAACTTTGCCGTGAACAGGTGATGCTCTTTGAAGCAAAATGGCATTTTGCATGAAATCCTGAATACATGTAGACTCGATCGACTCCAGGAAGTCGCCGCTAGCCTTCTTCCAGGCTCTGAAGTAGATCTCCGCGATATGAGTCACTACGTTCCTGAGAATAAAGCAAAACAAATAATTAAACTCCCTGATATTTACCGACTGGAGTCACTGAGTCACCTCTTACTTGTGATAAAACTCCAGCTGGTTTTTAATGGTGCCGTGGATAAGCCAGATAAAATCAACGTTCCAGCTGAAAAGGAACACCAGGAATCGCTTTCCCTGCGACAGTAAACACACCGTCAGGCTGACAGCTCAAGGACAAAGTCACAACTGCGATAACGACTGCCTCCACTCACATCATCGTTTCTAATGTGAGTAGGATGGTGAAAGCACTGAAGCAGCAAGTCGATTATCTGCTTGTTGTTTTCTGATGTGTACTCCAGACTCTTAAGAACGTTGTGAAGACTCCACACTCTCTGGATCTCAGCAGCCTGACAAAGAGATCAGAGATGAGAGTATTAGGTCTTCAGCCCTGAATTTTTCAGAAGTTATGCTTGCGGCTCTCTCTCCTCCTGCCTGTCAGAATGATCTTACTCTTAGCCAGAAAACGTATCTCCTGTTTCTAAAAATACTGGACATCCTGGGAGAAAACACTGACCGGTTTCTTTAGGATGAAGCTCTTCTGGAGGGAGATGAGGAAAGCGGTGTGCCCAAACTTTTCCCTCTCCAGTAGTTCCTTCTTCCACCAGGTTTCAAACAACGTCTGTAGGTGGAGCTGCAGCGGCGCCTCGGACACGGGGAGGGACACCAAAACATCTGATGGGAGAAAAAAAAACACACAAACAGCTACAATCACACAGAGGCACAGGATGTTTATTTACAGAACATTTCTCATAGTTCTCCCAGTTCTGATGTTACAGGTTCAAAATTTCTGCTTTAAACGTCATATTTGAAAACATTGAATAGTCTCAGATTGCAGAGACTATAAAGAAGGATACATGGAAAGAAGGGAGGAAGGAAAAAAACAAAAGACAGGCACAAAAAAGGAATAGTAAAAGAACAAGGGTATAGAAGTGTGGAAAAACACATTTTTAGGAACAGTCTAAACAGAGGTACTGTAAGATTCAGTACAATTACCATTAAATTGTACTGAATTTAATGGTAATGGTAATTAAATTCAGTACAATTTAATTACGGAATTAACATAATTCTTAGAACAACAATTATGTTGATCTGAGAATTATAGAACATCATAATTCTCACCATGAAGTCTGTGGGCGACATCTAAAAGTGCGCTGTACGTGTCTCCATCCTGTAAAACCTTCAGAGACACAGCAGCCACCAGGGTCACACCGTCCACCACCGCCATGACATGCTTCTGAATAAAAGAGGATTTTATGTGATCATCAAGAGAAGAAATCATGCAGCATACATTTCAAAACAATCAGAAAACAACACATTGGGGGTATTTTGATTAGTGGCATCCAGCTGAACAGGAAGTGACTGAAAAACTCACAGGATCTGGAGCCGACTCCTGCTGCATCGCGTGCTCCTCCCAGCGATCTGGAGGTAAATCCACCAGAATCTCCTGGAGGAGCGAGTCCAGATGACTCCAGAGAGCCTCCCTCTGCTCTCTGGCCATCTCCTGCACCACCTCTTCAACATCAAAGGGCTCAGTTTTGTCCTTCTGCTCAGACAAAAAAAGATTCAGGGTTTTACATTTCTCTTCAGTTTTCACTAATGCCTTTAAATCCAACCCTTTTCTTAATCAAGCTGAAACAAACCCAGGATGCAGGCTGTCATTAACTTTTGCTGCAGTTTTTTAAAGATTTGTCTGCATCTCTGGCACTGAAATTTAATGAAATCAGAAGCAATTATATCCAAACCTGAAAGGTAAGCAGTAGCCTCTGTTATTTTCAACTTATATTCAATAATTAAATATTAATTATACCTATGTAATGTAAAAAGTCTTGAGCTGGACTGGATTGTGCCTTTTTTACAGGTCTATGGAATGATTGTGATATTGTTTAACACAACTATTTGTATTTACAACAGATGCAGTTACTTTTACACCCAAGCATTATTAGCAACATAATTATATTAATGATGACTCAAATATGTTTTTATGCAATACTTGCATGTTTTCAAAGATTCTCACATCCGAAAAGCATTTTTGACATTTTCAAGTCCCTACATTTTTCTCTAAAAGAAACCCTTTTACTCATGTTGTCAACTTATGCTCATCACAATCAACATGTATTACTAAAGACTTGTGATGCTATCTGTATGTTTCACAGATTTTACACACCTAAATAAAATGATAGTAACATGTTGGGAAGTAATTCAAGCATTTGGATCTGGGCAGGACAAGGGACCCGTCTAAAACATCTGGAGCACGTAAAAACATGTTGAAAACCATATATCAAAACCTTTGAGGGTGAAAGGCAAGTTTTAAGGCAATGCATAACCCAAAAAGTAAGATACTGATGTCTAGATCTATAGTTCGGAATAAAATACAGAAAACAGAGTTTGCCACTTACATGCAGCTGAATAAAGCGAAGAAAGTCCTCCACCTTTTCCTTAGAGGTAGCCTCTAAAAACACGTCTCGCTTGGACATTATTCCGGGTTATCCAAGCGATATGAAATTACCTGCATATTTGAAAGAAGTGAGAATATTAACTTCTTCATAAGCAGGCGGAGTAATTGCCAGACCAAAACAACTATGGCCGACTGTTAATCGACCGCATTTAACACTACGTTTGATAAATTTAACTCCCGATAGTTCCGAGCTAACATTTAAATGAAGAATGAATCAGGGCAAAGTTAGCGCAGTTGTTTGTTACCTTTTTGTTTATGTTATTGTAGTCTGGAACCCGGGAGAAAATGATAGCCGACAATAACTGCACTTAACCCGCGCAAATTTGGACAGACTATTTCCGTCCTGACGTCGACGTTTGTTTTTGACGTAGGAGTTGTTACATTCTTCAACCACTTGAGGGCGACAAACTACCACATAAATATTTTCTACACAGCAACTCCACTTTGAGCTATACTACTCTAGCATAAATGCTTTAAAATAAAATAAGATATTAATGTCTGTAAAACCAATAAACAGATCTGACTGTAACATACAGATATACGAACCCAACTGTTTTCAGAAAGACCAAATCCCAGAAGTTGAACATGATATTGGAGTTGTAAAAATTAATATTACCCATAACACGAAAACTAAAACAATCAAAAGAAAAAAAGAGAACACGATTAAAAAGTAGTTAGATTATAGTTGTGTAAAATGAAAAATATATTAAACACATAAAACCCCTAATGTGTGATTAATGATCACAATTAAACTGTAACTCAATCTGTACAGTTCCAAAGGCAATTGACTTTATGATAGAACTTCAAACAGTTATGAACAGGTTCCAAGCCATCCAGGTCCTGTCCAAACACTTGGCTTGCAGAAACACTTAAAGCTTTATCCATCAAAATGCATTATGGCAATTTGGCAGAATTGGATAAAATGTTCAAGATCTTGAAAAATTAAAATCTTGTCTGCAAAGTTTCAAAACATTTAGATCTGTGACTCGTGTTTTTAAACATTTTTATTGGATTGTTGTTAAAAAGGTTTTCAGCAGGACAGTCATTTAAAACAAGGCAAAATCAACACAGAAATGGTTCACCGGAGGCAAAATGAGCCTTCATTCAAAGCTCGCTCAGACTGTAATCCTATATAAAACCTGCAAGGTGAGCTGAAGAAAAGAGAGCATGAAACCCGGGAGTCTGCTCTAAAGATTGTGTAAAAACAATCAAACAAAACATTGTTGTCGTGTTTCTAATACAAGTAATATAGTATTTATTACAATGATATAAAATAAACATTTCCTTTGGAAATATGTTTCCAAAGGAACATATTTTTTTATTCAAAGCCATTAGGCATCAGGTAATTTGAAAATGTTAATATTTTAGAAGAAAAAAAAAACTCACATCGCAGGTTTTTAAGGCACAAGATAGATCAGAAGAAATTTGTTGAAAAGTTGCAACAAACAGTTAAAATTGCAAGGCAAAACATTTACAAGCACGTAGCCAAAGATGCATCATCTCAACATGTTGCAGCAACCTGATCATAAAAAATTATCTTTCTTTGTTCACATGACTCACATTTAGTTTGAAACTCTTCAAACCCTTATTCAAGTATCCTCTTTTATATACCCATGTAGTTTGCAGCACTTGTTCATAGCCCTAAATGCCACTTTCTTCAGCATCTCAGATAAAATTCTAAATCACAAATATTATACAAATCTCCAAAAATAAATACAATTTGCATACATGCATCACATGTATCACATGTATTTTTTTAACAGGCATAAAGAACAACAGGACATAAACAATCAATGACACTGCATGACAAAAAAATCAAACAAAACTAAAATAAATAAAATAGGAGTGCTACTTGTGAGGCTAATGCATGGGATTGTTCCTTTGGTTCATTTTCACAAACAACAAAACTGATTTTGTCTCATTTTTGCATAAATGTCACAGAAATTTCTAGGAATTTGGACATATTTCTACAAAACATCCATTAAGGAAACATAATTCTATGAAAAAGTCTGCAAATTAATATTTTTTTATTATATAAATATGCACAATCTTGATATTTACATAAAACTCTGCAAACAAAAACAAGACAGTTTGCATTTTTCTTTTTCTACTTTATAGTACAGTATGTCTTTAGTCCTATTTCTGAAAAAAGAAAACCTCTTAAATGCCCAAATCATGTCTTTAAATTTGATGAAAAACAATAAATAATCTGAAAAACAAAATTGCTGTTTTAGAGTACAGAGAGGTTTCACTGTGCGATGAGGGATTCTTGACTTCTTCTCAATTCTTGAGATGATGAACCATCTTCTGTTAAATAATACCTGCAGAACAAAATATTAAAGGGCTAAAATGAGAAGATTCTCTTCACGTCAGTGAATAAAA
Organism: Phalloptychus januarius; assembly: GCA_902982915.1. Taxonomy (NCBI): domain Eukaryota; kingdom Metazoa; phylum Chordata; class Actinopteri; order Cyprinodontiformes; family Poeciliidae; genus Phalloptychus; species Phalloptychus januarius. The sequence goes on from CADWAE010000362.1 coordinate 6,871,902, forward strand.
GTAAAGAGTAAGAATTCAGCTTAAAGGGTCTGATTACCACTGAGTGAATCCTTTTGATATATCGTCTCCACTTAAATCTACCAGCACCTGCAAATTTTCACAAGAAATTTAATGTTTTTGCAAAATGAGAAAAAACATGCAGATACAGAATTAAACATTGAATGAGTAAATCAATACATTAATTAATAACTTTTTGATCTGTCTTTTGAGGTAAGGTTTTTCCATGATATTTCTATGCTTATGTTATTTCGTCTTTTACAACTTGCGTTAATACATTTTTTCTCAGATATTGCTGCTGTTTTGTATCCTTTTAAATGTAGATTTTCTTCTTCTTGTTTCATTGTTTTTTTCTAAATATATTGAGATTAAATCATGTGTTTTTTATTTAGTAGTTCTTCTGATACTGGTCGATTTGGTGTTTGTTTTTGTTCTTGTAGTCTCAGTTTTGTGCATTGTTTGCATCATTTACTACATCTGGGCAAAAAAGAGGTAAAATAAAGAAATGTATTTATTTTTTGATCTGAAAACATCTTTATTTATTAATATTATCACAAATGTATAAAAAAATTGGTTCATAGAAAAAAGACCCAGGACAACTAGCGCAATATTTCATATCCAAACATATCACACTAGTAGTGTCCCGGGTTTGTCCTGGGTTTTGCTGTCACAATTTCAGTTTTGTTTTTGTTAAGTTTGGACAAAAAGCAAAGACTTAAAATAGTTTTAAGTAATTATATCTATCTTAAATCTTAACATAATTTTAATTTAAAATTATTCTGACAGTTAAAAGAGCCATTTTGTGTATTTCTATAATCCAACATGTATGATGCTAAGAAAAGCTTCACAGTCAGAGACATACTGTACATAAAAACACCTGTCAGTGTTACCTTTCCCAAAAGGCCTTTGTGTTTGGACAGGATGCTCCTTCCATTCTTTACCGCTACATCCAGAGTTCTCCTGTGCAGCTCCACCGTGGAGACATTGAACTCAAACCTACAGACAAGTTCACACATTTAGTATCAATATTATAAAGACTCAAACAAAAATCTGTAAATCATTTAGCGACATCTAAAGTCCACTTGATATAATCTGCAATCTAAACCACTGCTACACTAGTTGTGCTGTAGTTGTTTTAATTAGATTTAATAGCTGTGTGGCAGAAAAGTTGATAGAAGAGTGCTAAACCTACGTTTGATCAAAAACCGGGTTAAGAGTCTTCTTCATCGTGCTCGTCTTCCGCCTTCCTGACCGGCTCTTGTCAGGCAGCAAGTACAGCCGAATGAAGGGATCTGAGCCGTCTTTGGTGAAGGCTATCAGGTTTCTGCGGAAACGTTGAACAAAACTGTGTCATGCTCATGCTGCTTGGCTTTGGGGCTTCATTAATAATAAGCTATTAAGTATGCTAAATAATAACTTAAGCCATGCTTGGCTACAAGAACAGGTTTAAAACTCACTGGCAAGAGTGCACCACCACAACAAGTTTGTTCCTCTGGGAGCTGTGCCGAACAGTGAGCTGGATCTTACCCAGCGGGTACTGGCTGGAGGCCGAGCCACTAAAAACACACCATAGTCAGTCAGGATCACTTTCAGACACAGAATGTGTCCTTAAAATATAGATAGATGGACATAGATGATAGACGTAGTGTTGGAGAAATCCATTGGTCATTGCTTCTTACTTCTGCAGTTGATGAAGTCTTTGCTGAAGCTCCAGGGTGGCGATGGGCAGAGAGATGTCCGACGCCAGGCTGGGGGTGGACTCTTTGTGAGGGAGGTACTTCTGGGAACTAGACATACTGGTGCTCAGGTTGGGTGTGCTGCGGCGAGGGCTGGCGGAGTACGGTTCGCCATCGGGGTCCTGGAGGGTGAGAGTGGAGGCGCGTACTGGCTTTGAAGGTGTGGCAGAAAGCAGCTGGGACTCTGAGGCCGACTGACTCAATGAGGAGTCCGGGGCTGTCTGGGGAACACTAGACTTCCTGACCTGGACCGCAGAGGGCAGGTCTGAAGAGAACTGCTTCTCCAGTGAAAGTATCTGAGGAGACAGGAAATCAATAGCAGGCTTAAAGAACCGTAAAAGATTTAGTGCAATCTCAATAGAGTAAGTGAAAGTTTGAGGAAATCATGATCAGAGAAAAGTATTGTGTTCAGTCTAAAATGAGGTAGTTTTAAACTAAAATCTGTACTTACAATAACAACTTTATCCTTGATTACTTCTACACTACTTGGGCTTCAATTGAAAAAGTCTATTTTAAAGTACATCCGTTAATGTGGATGCATTTTCTTTTTAATCTGATCAGTGGTGGCTCAGAACAAATTAATGAACTCAAGTTTCAGCCAAATGAAGGATAATTCAATTTAATGCCCAGTGATTCAAGGCAGTAACTGAATGAAACTAACTGAAATACCTGCATCAGTAACTAATGGCTGTAAAAACCATTTATTTCCAGGCAGATATTTTTCTGTTTTTGCTTTTTGTTATCACTTAAAATGTTCAGACTGTCAAAAAAGTTTGTAATATCAGTCAAAGGTAACCTGAGTGAATTGAAAATTCAGCTTTTGAGTTAGGATTTTATTTAACTGGAAAATGTCAAAGCATTATCTTAAACAACTTATCTTACAATGAAGCGTTGTTGGGGTAACAACAGTGGGTCTTTTACATCAGTGTGAAGGAATTTTTATCCACTTTTCTTTGCATAAAAGTTTAAATTGTCCAAAGGACACTTTTCAACCACCAATGGCATCCCGTAGATCATATCACAACACTTAGGATATTCACACCTTCCTTGTGTTTTGTTTTTTCATTTGACCTATCTGCACTAACCCATTAATCCTAGGTTATGACGTTATGGTTTGAAACTGAAAGAAAAACATTTTCAATCAGGATTTGTTGGTAGAGAAGAACCCACACTAAAAAAATGTTCCACTGTTGTCAAAAGTCTTGAGAATCCCTGAGACTTCTTTTGGCAAAGGGGGACATTTGAATTCTTTGAAACACTCCTTTGGATGACATTTGTGCCCAGTTTCTACCTTATTGTTGAGTCATGAGCGCTGACATTAAACGAAGTAAGAGAGGCTGCAGTGCTTTATGGGTATTTTTGTGACCTCCTGTATGAATCATTGATACACTGGCAAATGTTCTTGAAATTCTTTGGACCGAGGCATAATGTGTAGTCTTTTGAGATCTCTTAGTCTACTTCCTAGTGTCAGACAAGTTCCACTTAAAAATGTGTTACTACAAATGATTCTGCCATGCTGTAAGCTATGGAGGACCCAAATGCAGATGAGCAGAAGGTGAAAAGCGTTATTTTTAAAACCAGCTTGAGGAGTATTTATACTGGGGACTTCATTCATTATTGAATGCAACGCAGGTGAATAAATGAGCAGATAGAAATCAGGTGCACAAAAGCAGTGTACTGGAGCACCTACGTAAATAAAAATATAAGTAAATGTTGCTGCAAACAGCTGTACTGATTTTTATGAAGGTAAAAAATATCATTCATGAAAAGGCTTAAAATAGTTGTGTATTAATCCAGTGTTTAAAAAATGTTGATGAAACAAAGAAGAGGGGGTGAAAGGTTAAAAAGAAACTAGCAGAGAGCAGAAAGTTATTTTGATAAAACATTTTGCATCATCAATAGAAATAATCTCACATATTTTGTTTGCTGATTGGCTTTTTCTGAACATGTGTTGTGGGGGACATCAATTGTAAATGACTCAGGCACACAGACAGAACCTGTGCAAAGTCTGTTCTTACCCTTAAAGCCATCTTTAATTTGATGGTGGAGCTGGGTCCAGAGTTCTTCAGAGGAAAACACTGAGCCAGCGTCATGTCCTCCTCCAGCAGCAGGTCACTCAAAGGCACCCGTAGGATGCCCAGTATGCATTTATGCTTGTCATCCTTTATCTGCAATTTAAAAAAACATATAAGCTTCATTTCATCGAGTATGTTTTCTCTATTTTTTTTTGGTGTGGCTTTACCTCCACTTCGAGCTCCTGCCTTGTGGGATTGTGAACGAGGAAAGAGAAGGAATCCTCCCACAGGGGCTCCCTGGTCTTGTAACGGACCTTGATGGAGAAACATAAGCTGCATGTCAATGAAACGGAATATCAAAAAGTAATTTGTTTTCAGTGATTGAATTCTAAAAATGAAACTCATATAGATTCAGCATACACACTGATTTATTTAAATAGTGAAGTTTATGACATACAAACCCAAAATGTATGTTAGAAAATTAGATTATCACAAAAGACCAACAACAAACTTGAGAGCCAATAAACACAGACACATTCCTTTGGTTAGGCCCCTCCTGAATCAGAAGCAACATCAAAAGTCTCTGACAGAAAAAAAAGGAGTGGATATGAAAGATATTGAAACATTATACCAGTGAACCCTGTTCTGTGTGCACCTTTTTGATCTGAGTTTTTTCTTCCACTCAACTTTCTGTTTATTTGTTGTCAAATAGGACTCTGTGAACAGCAGGCTTTTTTGCAAAGCCTATTTGTGGCAGTGGTTGTTTAAAAACTATCGACTCAGCAGTCTCCCCCATCTGTAAGTCAACTTTGCAGACTTTTGGGATTAACAGAATAATCTAACTAAGCATATTAGCGGAAAGTTGAGTGAAAAGAAAACCTGTGGCAAAAAATGTGCATCAGCAGCACTGATATCTGGTCTTTGATAATACTCCAAACACATTAAAAACTGCAAGCAACAGATTATATTATCTTGAGGTTTCATTGAAATACCAAAGATCACAAATATATTAATGTCATTACTGTAACACATTTTACTGTGTCATAATATGAAGCTTTTTCTCTTATTCAACCAGCCCTTTAAGTGTTTAATACCTTAATTATCCTTGCTCAGGTAGCTTATAAACTTTAATTGAGGAAAGGTTTTAATGAAATTACTGAGAAGCTGTGAGTGTTTCAGCTCTTGAATTCTTCTGACTGACATTTATATTGAATAAATGATATATAACTAAATATAGCACACTGCAGGAAAGGTGACAAACATTCTTCTTCCTCTAAGCCAAACAAGTAACATTTGTCAGAGTGAGTTGCCAATAAATCAGTCGTCAGGTCAAATGAAGATATGAGACTGAAAGTAAACAAAGAACTGAAAGTAAAAATATAAAAGATGAAGAAATTCAATCAAGTATTTCCAATACCCACCTTACTCTCAAGGGTTTTGTGCCCAACTGTGAAGTGGACATAAGGGCTGGGTTCACTGCTGTTCTTCTTGGCCGACTATTAGACAATCAGAGAAAGACAAAGGTGTTAGGTAACCACCAACAGCGTGAAACACAATTCAGACTGCACAATCATAGTACATGTTAGAGGACACTATCATCACAACACACACCACAGAGAGGAGGGAAGATTATTAGACTGGTAAGGCTGCAGGCAGACAGAATGCCAAGAGGCTGCAGGGCTTTGTCTTGTCTACAGGTTAAATTTAGCATGATGAGTTTGGATAGCTGGGAATTAATCAGTATTCCTCACGGAAGGATTGTGCCCCTATTATTAAAGACCCAGATGAGATGAAAAGAGAGAAAAAATCTTCAATTTCTCACCATTCCATTAGGCCTCTTGTTGCATGCCCATGCTCATTAACACAACCATTTACTATGCAGGGTTATACAAAATATACAAAAGAAAAACAGCAGGCCTAATGTAAGATCTGTTTATACTGTTCCTTCTCTAACAGACAAAAGATTAAATATCTCAGGCATTTCTCCATTAAAGGGTGATTTATTTTCCTGCCTAAATTAATTCAGACTTTGTTTATTAATATAGAAAAAAGCCAAATAATATAACAACCTAAAGTGGGTCTGCAGTTATGTACAGATGTCTGTGTACAAACACAAGCATCGTTGAAGACTGGTATCTCTTTATTTATAGGTTTTTTGCACATCTTCAGCAGGGAAGCCAATAATTATGGGAGGCACGATGTGCACAGCTCCAACCAGAGGCTTTATCAAGGGCATGAACTTCATTTGAACAGTAGACATGTACTAATTTATTTGAAGCATTGTCCTTACAGGATGTAGGGCTGTAGAACAAACGGACAAATTAAAATGCAAGAAAATGCAAGCAAACGATTAATAGTATATTTAAATTGTTAATTTTGAGTATTTTTATTTATCTGCATCTTTTTTTGGAAGTCCTCAAAGCAGTGAACATTTCACCCCAACATGGTTTTTATGTATTTGCATCAAATGTATGGTCTAGCAAACCAGGTTTCTTCCATTCTTCGATCAAGAGATGTACAAAATCATTCAAATGGTCCCCAGGCTACATGTTAAGATTTCATATATGTTTTCCTGTTTTTTCTTAAACTCAAAATGAGTTTCAGAGTATTTGTAACAGGAAGTAGTCAACTGTAGTTTTATTAGAAGATCTAAATACTTATTCTTAAAGCTGACAGACTGTGGAGAAATGTTAATGTCAAACCTGAAGATGGGTGTAAGTTTTTTTTTTTTATCTGCTCAACTACCACTAAAGAAAAGTCCAGGACGTGCCACTGCATGAGGAACAATTGCAGGCTGGAAATTTCTAAGAAGAATCAACGGAACACTAACTGGAAATGTGTGACAGCTAATTTCTAAGTAAGAAAAATGCATAACGTTTTGTTACAGTCGAGTTGCTTCTGGAAGCGCAGTGCATGACAATCATAGCTGTGTGAGTAGGTCAACAGGCCTGTTTCTAAAGCCAACTACAGCTGTCAAACCTTTTTTTTTCTGTTTACCTGCCTTGTAAAAATTTAGGTGGGACACATTCCAAAGAAAATTGCAATCACTACATTGGAAAAGTACAACAAGCCAACCAATAGGCATGACAATCTTGTCCTCGATCCTGAACCACAAATTCCAACATTATCGTGTCGCTGATTAGCAAACATGCACGTATGTTGCTCTGAAGCTGGCTGGTTCTGCAGGATTTTTTTTGTCAAATGAAAGTCAAAGTTCAACTCAACAGCAAAGCAAGAGAAATACTCAGACAAGCAGAGGAGTAATAATTACATTAGTGAGTTTTTGTGCCATATAAACCATCTGCATGCAAGCTGGGGTTAGGAAATGAAAACCCTTATTCAACATTCATGTCATTGTCATGCACAGTTTCACTTTGACACCTGGATAATCATCACAATCACTCAACAGTGGGTGACACAGCTGTGGTCCAGCATTGCAGGATAGGGGTGTGATCTTGACATGCAGATCATTCCTCCCTAATTACCTTCAGGGCCTTAAAGACCGAGACTTGCTTCAACCCGTCATGGGTGATATCTGACAGGTTGCTCTTTAAGCCACAAGGAGATTTGAGGGAGAAAAATCACACTCGTGGTTAGTTGGAATGAGTCAGCATGGTCATGGGGAACAAAACGACCCCCCAAAATTACAGGTGAATCTGAATAACTTAAAATATCAATGCATTGCATACATTTATTACAAACAGAGTGATATATTTCAAGTGTATCTTTGTCTTATTTTTATGATTATGGTTTACAACTAATGAACGCTTTGAAAATAAAAAAAATGCATTAGATCAATAAGAAAATGACTTTTAAAACACAAATAATTGTAGGATAAGTGACAAATGAGCAGTACTCAGTATCCTAGCTACTCACAAAGTTGCATCTAAGCACTTGTTTCTTCCACTCAATTTTTCATGGAAAGCTTAGTGGAAGAAAAAACTCCAGCCTTGAAACAACTGTGAAACAATAGTTTGGCGGAGCTTGGAGGATGGTAATCCACAGACAGTGATATTGTAAACCACAACAGAGTAATTCTAAATAAACTTGGCTTCTTATAGAGTGTTGTATCCAAGCGTATTAATGAAAAGTTGAATGGAAGAAAAATGTCTCGAAAGGACTGTGCAGCAAAGACAGATTGTCTAGCCGACCGTCATCTATATGGTTTGGCTCAGATATAAAAGCAGCCGACTCAGGCTCTGGTCAGTCCTTTGAAATCCAACACAGAGTCATAACCAGAGCTACACCTTCACAGTACATGAGTATACTTTTCAGTTGCATTAGAAATCATCTCAGTATGTGAGAAATAATTTCCATTAGATGTAAGCCATAATCATTCAAATTAAGGGAAAAAAACACGTTAGAAAAAATCCCACTGTGTGCACTCAATGTATGTAAAATACAAGTTTTTCTCATTGAACTGAGTAAATGAAAATGTACTTTTTGAAAATACTATGATTCATTGAGATGCACCTTTGTGTCAAAATTGCACATGATATGTATGCATAATATGGTTTAACAATAAAGAGCAGAATGTATGGGGTTGGTCTTTATGACACTGCTAGGATCTGACACTAACTCGTAATAAAAGCATTACCCACAGAAAAGACCAGGTGGAACTAATTTAAGACCCTGTATGACTACATCACACGCCGCAGGCTTTCTGTACCTGCCCATGAATCTCCACATGAGCACTGGCAGATCATTAGATATTCTGCCAGCAGTGTTAGTGCTGAAGCTATCTCACTCCAGCCTTGAGCTGAGCACTATGTGGCACAATAACGCCTCATTGTAACAAAGAAGCAACTAGGGGCTGCATGGATTGCTGGATCCTGTTGTTTCAAAAAGTCTTCTCCATGTTAATGGTTATTGGATTTTATTTTTACACAAAAAAGCATGCAGCTAATACATGCACTAAAAGAAAACCTTGAAAGAACTCGTTATGGTTCAATCCATGTCATCACACGGTGGTAATGCTAAGGTTACGAAGATGCAGAAGCATCGGTGGACTCACAAAATTTGCACTACATTCAGAAGTATCGCTCTCACAAAAGATTAAGCCAGAAGCTCTCCTCTCACTCAAGTTTCCACAGCCTAAGCTGCCTGTGAAGACACCCTTGGGTGGAGACGCAGGAGAATAAAGAGGAAACAAAAAGATAGTTTAAATTGATTCTGTATTTCTGACACATTTATGTAAATTCATTTGGCTAAGAAGATGAAGGACTAAACGTGGGCTGTTATGTTCATTTGCTGAAGAAAATCTCAAAAGAGATTTTGAAAACTAAAAGCTTTATTCATCCAAGTCTCTGCTTTAACAATAGCGACCGCAAATGTTTTTTTTAGCTCGAGTCCTTGAGCTGCAAGCACTAAATACAGACGTGTCTACATCCAAATTGTGTTTGCAATCCCTTGCAAAACTATTCACACTTTTGGAATGTGTTTTCACATTTTGTCACTGTCAAACTTAAATTAATTTTTTATTAAATGTTATCAGATAAGTGAATAAAAGTGTGACATAATTGTCAATAAGGAAAATGCTTCATGGTTTCACATTTTACACAAATACAAATCTGAAAGATGTGCAGTGCATTGCTTTTGAGCCCCAGGCACTCTAAATTCAAAAATTCATTAGTGAAGTAGAATACAATAATTTCCCTCGATGTCACGCTTACGTTGTGACCGTAGAGTGATATTTTAGTTAATCCTATGCATAGAATCCAAATAAAAACATTTAATTTGAGGTTGTGATCTAATCAAATGTGAAAATGTTCACAAAGGGTGAATACTATTGCAAGAAAACTTTACATGGAAAATCCTGGAAAATCTACAGCACAAAGATTTTACTGTAGCAAATAAAAATCTGTCACTGTCAAAACATAGTGTTATCTGTAGGCCTGACGTCATTTCATCTAACAGCGCAGTTATAGAATGGAAGGTGAACTTGCCATGTGCTCTGACATGACTTAGACCTACTTTGTTGTATAAAAGCTGATGGGTAAAATAATAAAGTTCTATGCAATAACACAATCTAATTTTCAGAAAGTATGGTAACCTTTCATTTCAAACTTGCAGCTCAGAATTAAGTTTCTGAGCTGCAATTAAATCAGAATGTGCAAATGTCAGAGTGTGAATATAATTTTTTATAACTCAACAAACAACAGATGAGGTCACATCTGACAATATTCTGACAAAACAAGTTTGTAACATTAGCAAACAAACCAGTAATCATACTTAAACAAGCGCTACAGCCGCATTTCTACATATTTTGAATCAGTGTCGGTAAATGAAGCGTATATGCTTCAGATGGGAAATATGAAGCCGGCTAAACAGGAAAGCAGTAAAACAAACTATTCATCAAGAACTGTTTAATCACCACTATATAAATAAAAAGATTTTTGTGTCTTACTGGCAAATTCTTCGCCGAGTCTAGAAAAACCACTAATAGTGCTGACGAGAGTCCATCTTTTGCTGGGCTTCTATCTGCCCGCACACATCTTAAAACCTGTGAATAAAGGAATATGCATCAACATGCCATAATTACGCTGAGTAAAAAGTAAAAAAAACAATAGTTAATGATGTTAGTGTTACCTGGTCCAGCTTCTCTGGGGTGGAGAAAAGAGACAGCCACTCCAGTTTTAAGTGAAGTTTCCCTGTAGGTGTTTCTTCCAGTTCAAACCACTGAAACAATAACCAAAAACAGTAATCAGAATGAATATTTTTGGTCTTTCTCTCTGACACACAAAGCAAAAGGTTCATTTTATTATGTCTGGCCCTCTTCCCAGAATAACAGGTTAAATACTTTCTGAATTGCTTTTATTTTCCTTTTCAATAAATGAAACAAAATCAAAAACTCAGATTTTTTTGTTCGTAGCTCAACAAACACATAATTTGAACAAACTTTTATGTCTACTTCAGTTAAGTCAGCCACAGCTCAGGGATACACATATATCTACATTTTAATGACATGGTGTGTTCATAGGACAAGATAGACCAGGGAATCAGATTTTGAAGTTGTAGAAAAACCAACTAACCTCTGTAAGGATTACAAGTAAAAAAAAAACAACATATTTCTCAGACAACAAAGGGACATGGCTAAATATAGATATTGTATTGTCTTATGTGTTTGATTAATCTAAAAAGATACAAAACTCCAAATGTGAAACTATTTAGTTTATTGCGGAATGTATCACTGTGTTTTCTCTGGCTTTTGTTATGACAAAACTTTGTTTCATTTCAAACAATCAGGTAATCAATCAATTTTATCTATGATGCACCCTTCTGGTTAGAGGCAGCTCACTGGAAACACGTAATAAAGGTATTTCTGAACTGGGTCTGAACCTCCAGGGTCACAGTCTGCAGGTGCAAATACCAGAGTTGTGAAGTAAACTGAAACTGGTGGGATACTCCCTTTTTCTCTCCTTTTTGCAAGAGGGCAGGTGGATATTAACAGCAATGTACTTTCATCTTTTCTTCCCTTCCTAGAGTAGCCAGGGGAGTGGTACACTGCTCATATTCTTTGCTTAATTTCTTCATAAAATAATAATCAAAATGCATGTTGATTTGTTCAGAGTTTCACCTTAGGTAAGACTTATTTATTTCCTTAACACTTTAATGGTAAGCTCAGAAAGCATTAGTTATTGTTTTTTTTTCCATTTTGGAGTTTATTAAAAATTACCTCCAATTAACTTTCTAATTAACTTTCAAGTGCTAACAGACCACACCATAGCGCTACAAGTCTGAGAAACTAGGCTAACACAAGGGAGCTTAGAAGCTAACAATAGTTAGCCTGACCAGCTAGCACAAATAAATGACACTTACTAAATCACAGAATTTAAATATGAACACAATAAAAATATATTTTTACTATTATTTATATATTGTACATCCACAAGACTATATAAACTGAATAGGTCCAGTTAACTGTTTGAAGTTGCATACAAAAACAGATACAAAAGCACAAAGACAGTAGGTGATTCCTCTCTTAAAATTATTAATGAGGAGCAAAATACAGCCTGAGCGAATTTTAGTTTTCCTAATTTGTCATCCAAAAGATCAATAAATGCTGTTTTACTATTTATTTTCAGTTGGGCAGTAAGAGAGAGGTCACACTGAGAGAAAGAAGTGGCTTCATGGAGTAAAAAGTGTAAACTGATGCTTTTAGCACTGCTTTCTATTTGGCCTAACAGAGAAAAAACCAGCTGTGGACATAAGCCAAATGTGTCCATCAGTGGTTGAAATTAATCATTTCTGACAGATTAAGGGTAGCTGACATCTCTTGTTTTCAGTTTTGTCCTAAGCTGTATCCCAAGCAGGACTAAATTTAATTTTTTTCTTTCTCCTGCAAGAACAGCAAAATATTTTGAAATGTGTTTTCACAAGCTACATGTTAAAAATAAACATTAGAAAACAAATCTTACCTCATCAACCTTCTGTTCATTGTACACCTTGGTCAAATCAATCAGGAGGCTGGAAACAGTGACTAATAATCAGTGAAAACTCAATGCAGAAAACAGTAAACATTAAATGAGGCCAATTAATTACAGTAGAGGTAAGTAGATATTGATTTGCTGCTCATTGATTTGCTGATTTGCTGTGGTAAAGCTATAACTTTGTGGTAAAGTTATAGCTTTACCACAAATTAATCTATGAAATTTACTGTTGGGGACAATAACTGTGGGATAATCACTGGCTCATTATGAATAAGCTCTACATGAAAAGGATGTTAATAAATAACTGCATTACAAGGAGATTTGTTTAACCATCAGCTGAACAGATGAAGTGTAAAAAATCTTGGTTCATTTTAAAAGATGTGTGATAAAAACACAGGAGGGTAGGAAAAAAAGGCAGCAAACCTTCCGAGGAAATCATCTTTGTCTGGATCTTCATCAAACAGCTCAATCTCCAGATGTTGACCAGAAGGTTCGTACACAAGAGCCTGAGAGGCACAGAAACACGCAGAGGGAGGCTTGCTAAAACTACTAATCAGTAGATAGATTTTGAATTAAAGCTATGTGGGAGAAGACGATCCTAATATTTGGAAATTAAAAAGGAGCTTAGTGAACTTCCATAAGAGGAAACTAACAAGGGGAACAAAATCAACCACAATTTTCTCCCTGAGATTATAAGATTAAGAAAAGCCCTTTGTCTTGAGAAGCATTGCAACTTCATCACCTCATACACCTCATTCCACTTGGGATGGAGGCTCTCCTTAATCGTCTTGCTCTGAAACATTTGGTTGCTGACATGCAGGATGCCATAAGGGTCCGACTTTCCCTTGATGAGTCCTCCGAGAAATTGATCCTTCCCTTCCAGATCTTGAGCCTCGAGGAAGTGAATCCTTAGCACTCCCTGTGGAGAGATGCAGAGCAGAGGGATAAATTGTTTTACTGTTCAGTCAAGTTCCGAGAGTTACTAGTTGTTATTAGCTTTTGAATGTCTCACCTTTTAAACTTTTACTTTGGGAAAAGTTTAAAAGAAGCGTGAACAGTGTAGCTAAGATAAAAATGCATCATAATTGGAAACAAAAAGTTCATTTGAATTGTCCACACACAATATTTGTGCTCATTACCAGTCCAACACATTATTTTAATAAGTATACAAACCAAGCTTATGCAAAATGGAAGTGTGAAAAAAAGCTACTGTCTTAAAAGTAGCGTAAAATAAATGCAGAAAGATGACAATAAAGTCATGTTTGAATGCTCTGAAAGGCCCTTCTACGTAAAATGTATTGTTATTGTGTTTATATTAATATCTGTTTTGATCCTGAATTAAGCATGCTAAAGTAAAGTGGAAAAAAATATGAACAATTGATTAAAACCCATTGCCTATTAAACAATTGTCGGTCTCTATGAGCTCCTGACAGGCATGAGTCTTTAATCAGAACTACCCAAGAGTTAGTCCTGTTCACACATTAAGAATGCAAAACAGTGATTATGGTGCTACTTTCTCAAATGTCTTAAAACATCTTTACATAAAAAGTATAAAGGAACCGATATATATATTAACAAATATAACATTTCATGTCTCTTGTTCAATTTCATATCTTGTTTTTGTAATATTAGGGTTGGGGTAAAGAATTACACTTTCTTTATTGCACGTTCAAATCATTTTGTCATGGCAACGTTTACAAGATTAGGTTAATCTTTTATTTATCATAAAATGTATTATTATCTGATGTCACATCAAAATCTTATCTGAAATAGCTCGTACAAAAATGCAGCAGAAACTGTCAAATCAAACCTGCAAGTTTCCAAACTTGCTGCCAATTTATAAAAGTTTGAGTGGAAAAGCTTTGACTTTTCAATATATTTTCCGAATAGCCTAGAGCTCTTTCATTTTCTGATAAAAGTAAGGCTCAAAAAACACACATTTCATTGAATTAAATGTGGCACTGAAGACAGGTAATGTCAGCACAGATTTTAGAAGTATGACTTGCTTCAGTACCTTAGGAATTGGAAATCGCAGCTTGGCCAGGTCCTCCACTCCAACCAGAGGGATAGTGATTCGGTTGGGTAGAACCAGATAACTGTAGATTATGTCTTGAATCAGATTGTTAGAGAAGCCGCTGTAAGGACAGGAAGGACAGACATGGAGGAAAAGGAAGATAAACAGGTTGAAGTATTTAGTTTTAGAACAAAGACAGGAAGAGTACTCTGTGGCTATAATTATTCCCGTACAGTCTATTTCATTTGTGGTGCATAGGAACATTGCTTGAGCTGTTTATGCTTCTTCTAAATAATTCTAATATTTCAGAGATGCATGACAATAATGACAATGTGACAAAACAAAGTTGCACAGTGTTACTATTTTATTAAGCTAGCTTCTGAGGCAAAACTGGAAAATTATAATCACAGAAAACTGTAATTAGAATGAATTTTCATCAACTAGTCAGGCTTCTCCTCTCAGAGAGATGGTTGTTATTACCGAGCAAGTGCCCGAGCCACATGATGTGTCTATTCTGATGAAAATTATTGCTTCAGATACAAATTAGATGCAATCCTGAAAAGGTCTCAGGAGTGATTTCTCAGCATTAATCAGCAAAATAGGGAAAATACATCATTGGCTGCAGGAAACATGATCAGGCTGCAAAAAGCAAATAACATCTTGTCACGCAGAGCTTAATGAGTTCATTCCCTATGACTCCGACTCATTCAGTCATTTAAAAATTTACCATAGCTTGGTTACAGTCTGCATACAATTTGCGTCCAAAATTTAGAGAAAGCCATATCTATTTTATCTTGTTGAATTCTTTGTCTAAACCACAAAAATATCACTTAAGACACTGATGACTCTTGCTGAGAAAACAACTGATCTTATTCGAAAGAAATATATACAAACATGGTTAATACAAGCAGCTTCAAAGCTAGTCTGATCAAATAATAAAACAAAGCAAGTTAATAACAAATTTAATGGATGCACACAAAGGAAAAATTCATTGCAAGAGTTTTTCCCAAGGAACAATATAAACATAATAGAAAACTGGTGTGTAACTTTTCTATGATTCCAAGTATTTCTGCAAATTATGACGATTAGGGCTTACAGTTAATAAAAACTTAAACTTAATTTCCTCAAGAAAAATATATTACTCCAATAAAAGGATTTTTAATCCAAAAAGGCTGCATTTGACTCTGCAGAAGAAGGGTTTGCCACCAAAGATCATTGCTAAAGAAGCTGGCTGTTTATGCAGTGCATAATAATGGAAAATTAAGTGGAAGGAAAATGTCTTGAGAAAATCATGAAGCAAAGCCATTCAAAAACTTGGTGGACATTCACAAGATCTTTACAGAACATGAAATTATTGCATCAGGAACAACTTCAGGACATGGGATACTACGGTTTCATTCCTGCACTTTTGAATCACACCCACAGGCTGATAGCCTACACACCAAGTGTAATCATTAAGAAAATAAAATAAAATAAAATTCCTATGGATTTAGTTGAAAGATTTAATTGTTCATGGGGATTTGATAGAATAAAGAGAATGAGATCTAGTTTTCTGTTCCATATCCAGAGTTCACAAGTTATTTGGTTGGATAAGCACTATTGAGTTAGTTATATGGGTGCATTAAGAAATGAACAGAAGACTCAGCTTAAAGATCATTTAGATTTAGGCAATCCAAGTCTACAATGACAAAACAACAACAAGACAGAATGCTGTGCAACACAAACGCTTGAGTGCTGACAGATTGGGTTACAGAAGAGCAACGTCATCCTAATGTCAGAGAATGCTTTTAATGCTGCAGCCTTTAGCATGATTTATGTCTCTGAACAGTGAGCACAATGCAACACGCTTTCTACCGGCTAAATGATCTGACTTTTATTTTTATATCAAATTAGAAAATAATATGACATTACATATTGGTAACTCTGTTGGCACTGCTAGTTTGCATTGTGAGAGGAAAAACCTTTTGCCTATTTGCATTCTGCAACTATTTTTAGAGTCATGCTGGTTTAGAAAACCTGCAGGTCCAGTAAAGATTTACATCAACATAAATCTAATGTCAACAAAGAGTTTGCCATTCATTACAAAATGTAAATTTAAATAAAATACAAATGTACTAGTTGTATGGGAACTGACATTTAGCTTAATTTGATTTACAGTGGCTTGCAAAAGTATTCCTACTCTTTGCATTCTTTCAAACTTTAAGTGTGTTTCACCAATAGAATTTACTATATAATTATGAAGTTTTACATGTTTCAAACAAAACTCGAAGGCGGTGCTAGGTCCACCCAGGCTTTTTGGACAGCTGAATGGTTGTTACGGAAGATTAAAGGATTCCTCAGACAGGCATGAAAGAATCAATGCAACACTTTAAGAATGGGTTGAGGTTAATATCGTGTTATCCTGGAAGAAAACCTGTTTGAGGCTGCAAAACACTTGAGACTGTGGCTTACCTTCAGATTTCAGTCAAAGTCAATTCCAATGAAAAATCTGTGGCAATGTGCAAAAATTGCTTTTCAAATATGTTCTCTGTCTAATCAGACAAAACTTGATGTAGCAAACATATGAAAAGGTTCCAGGGTTGTGAATAATTTTACATTGCACAAACATTAAATGGTTCCTTAAAAAAATTAGAAACTGAAACATAAGGCAAATTTACTTCTGAATTTAGATTTTCTCCCTCTGTGGTCTGTAGCCAAGAGGAAATTCTCAATTTATCCAGTTTAACATTGAGGGAAACGGTTATATGATGACAGAGCTGAAACATCTCTGGAAAAAAAGAGCTAAAGGGATTCCCCTTGTATTAGTGCTTGTAGTGGCATTTTTCTGCTCTCCTGGCATAAACACCACAACACCCTCATAACTCTGTGTGTCAGTTATTTATGTTAGCATACGTCTACGGACTGCATGCAGACTGTATGTGCACTTTACTGGCAATTTACAAACCACTGAGTCATGCAAATTTCAACGTCTTCGCCGTGCTAGTGTGTGATTTGTACTAATTATTGTGCCAGTTACTTAATCTTTTTTGGTGTAGCAGCTGCCAGACTGCCATAAAATCTATATGATATAGAACAAACATTCATCGTCTACAGACGATAAATGATGTTGGCATTAATAGTCCCTGAATGTGCCCTCTTGCACAATTAAGAGATAAATGTTTTCAGTTACACGGTAAAATGTTCCCTCATCAGCAGAACTCATTGGCACCTACATTAGGGTGCAACAGATATTCACAACTCTCCCAAGAAATCTTTTAATGCCTTCTCCAATGGCAGAGGTTTAAATGTGCAGCATTGTGATCAAGTACTGACTCCTTTGTAGGTCAATTCTGTTTTTGTGAAATTTACATGTCTAAGATTTTCAGACATATAATTTCAGTATTTCCAAAAGGCAGTTTTATTATGATAATTTCATTTATAGTGAGTTAACATTTATGCAAACTAACCTGTGCTTACATAAAGATATAGTTTCAGTCTTTATCCTCATTGTGTTGTTTTACAACCAAGACCAAACAGGAAAGTATGTAAAAATATTTTAATCTGTCTATACGAATGGAAATGGTTATACTTTTCTGTATATTAGTAAGAACTGTTTGTTTTGTACAATTAGATGACAGTAGTTGAATAATATAAAATGCTGAAGAAATCTGAAGGAGGTAAAAACATTTTTCTCTGCACTGGAGAACATTCTGAATAGATGCCAAAAAAGGACTAAGAAATTATTTTATTTTTTTTTCTAAAGGAAGAATTATAATCTGTTAGTGTCTTATATGCAGTTGAATGCAGTTATGTTTCCAGGTTATTCTTAGGGATTTTTAACATCAACCTTGTAAAACCTTGTCTGTACACTTAGATTTGTATATAATATCTAAAAAGCAGGGCAGTTCCAGGGTGCATCCATTGATTAAAATAACAGATGACATCTATATCTGATATGTTTGTGGCAGAAGACTACAACTCTTGTGAATCCAATGCACAAATGAAGCAAAAACCATTTTTCTTTTGAAAAATACAACAGATACATTTTGATAGCATATTAACCTATTAAAATATACAATGTTCCAAGCTAATGCTGTGAATTCTAATGGGAAAGCTGTTCTCCAGTTACACTGCTGTATCTCCCAGCCACCATAGGGGAGATGTGGGCTGGTGGAGCCGCTGAGTTCCTGCACCAAGGACAATGAATAATGGCAAAACAAGCACAGGCAACAAAATTGTTGCTGCACCACAATGGATTGGGAATTCAAATTCACCAAAGTTAGCAACAGTAAACTGTAGATTTAAGTACAATATTAATAAGTGTATAATTATAATTTTCCACTTGTCTGTTAATTGTTATTCTGTAAAATGAAAGACAACAGCTACCCTTAGGATTACATGAGGATGTTTAAAATGATCATCACAAACATTTGCTCAGTTTTTAAAACATTTCTATGCAATTAGAATTTACACCATGTAATAAACATTCACTGCACAGTAAACCTTGTGGATCTAATAAGTCATTTTGCTTTTACTATCTTCCTCTATTACAGCAGCTTCTTCCTCTTTTACTGCAAGTGCTCTCCACTACCGCATAAAGCAGCAAACCCCACTGCACTCAAGATGAACAGATTCATTTCACCCCCGCAGAGCAAAGAAACAGAGGGACGAAAGAGAGCGTCCACAGGGCTCTGCTTCTGTCAACAAGTCTTTCTGCCCCACCGCTGCATGTGACAAGCAGTTGAAAACCCAGGAACATGCAGTATTAATGACTGTGTCACTTTCAAAGCAGTTTAAATAATGTAGGAAACCACTCAAGATGGAGACGGGTAATTGTGTCTGGATGAAAGTGGCTCTTAATTAGCTCCCATTTGCTCTCTACCCGGCCTAGTTAATAACCATGGGGGAAAAGTTAAAGAATAAAGAGCAATAACGAGGAAAGAGATTACAAAATACTATTTTTTCTAGCCTTCTTGTGCTCAGTTAGATAATTTGCTTTAAATCTAAGCATAGATATCAAAGTATTACCTAGGAATATGTGGCTGCTTGTTAAAAGTACAATTTATAGAAAGAGCTGTGCTGCATCTAACGTACCTAAAATGCAGCACTGAAAACTTCCACCATGTCTTAAAATAGCAGCTTTTTTCTGGAAGAACAACAAAATCAAGTTTGCATTGACTTACTTGAGCCCAGGAATGTCCAGGATATTGGAGAGGCCAGTCCAGTTTATGTCTAGAAGCTAAACCATAGGGGAAAAAAACCAACAAACAGAAAAACAATGAGCACATACACATATATATACCCCTGCAGGAGCAAAGAGTGTGAATGACTTCAACTGGACTCAAACACTTAACGTTATTGTTTTCTGCCACCAACCTCCATTTACCACTTAACTTCATGTTTTCTGGCCAATAAACTGGCTGATTGATTACAGCACACACAGAAAACTTGTCTCAAACAGTAGCAAACTTATATATCAAAAGTTTTCTTGGAAAAATTGCTCTTGTTTTGTTCCAACAAACTTTTCTTATCTCATAATTACGTCATATTTATTATCTTAGCCTCACCCAGATGCAGCACCTATAAAACATTGTCAACCTCTTTTAGGCCCTTGACCTCAGGGTTTTCTGACTCGTCTTAAAATGACAGCGCACAGTACCAAAGAAAACTATTTTGGAGTCAGCCATTAACAAATGTATTTTGTTAATGCCTGATTGATTACATCGATTAAAAACTTAATCTTTATACTTTAAATTAAATTAATTTATGACAATGTTGAAAAAGATCTTCAATTTTGTGCAAAGGTTTTAAAACCACCATTTATCCTTTCTACGGTGTGATTGGGGGTATTGCCCCATACCCCAACATAATTGGGAATTTGTAAGAAACATCTTAAATATATTTTTTTAGAAATAAGTTTTTTCTTTAAGGGTTTTAGATTGGAGAAATACAAACACAGTTTTATTGGGAAGAACATAAATTCATACGTAGAAAAACATCACCGTATTAATTTCTGTTTTAGAAATCTCCAATTGAAAACCAAGCTGAAAACTCAAGAAAATATTTTATGAAAATGTGGGACTACACTTATTCTACACTTATTCAATAAAATGAGATAAGAAACACGGGATTTTTTTGGAAGAGCCAGCTTAACAACAGGACAATCATCGTCATCAATAGAAAATGCTGAAGAAACAATTGTTTGATGTCATATGACGTTCTAGTAAGAACTCACTAAAAAGAAATGTAGAAACTCTTTTGTCCATTTGGTGATAAAACTGTAGCAAAAAACATCTGTAGGGTCCTGCTGACTATTATCAACCAGCTCAGAATATAAAAAAGCATTTTGCCCTTTTATCTCATTTTATCTTTTCTACCTTGAGGGCCAACCAGAGGACGCTTGGCTCCATAATCTCTGTGAAACACTATGTAATGCAGCAAACATATCGAGGGAATAAAATGATAGAAAAGCTGGTGGACAGACAGTCCACAGACAGTAGGCAAGTCCTTCTGTTGCTTGGGCGTCAAGTGACATAGTACCTGCTTGTTTTCCATCATCTGAAAGAGGATACCGCTTCACAATTTTAACCAGACAAATAAAAACAATTTTTTAAAACCACACTCGCCTTTACTAGTTTCAGCTTGGTCGTACATATTTGAACAATATTTTCCCTTCAAAACTGCCTTACGACTGCCTTAGTCGTAAAAATTCAAAAAGGAGTCACAAATACTCCTCAGAGCTTTTGTTCTGGAAAGACCTGATAACATCACGTGGTTTCTGTAGATCTGTGCGCTGTACATTCATTATGTGAATTTCTTGTTTCACTGCATTTCAAAGATGGTCTGGTTAGATTGCTAATCGGGTAGTAATGAAGGTCATTAGAAGACAAATTCTCCATCATGGTACACTTCCCTGCTAACAGCAGCCATCAGGAGATTAGTGCACTACAGTCATAAAATCCCCTATTGTCAAATTGTCACATGCAGCCACATTTTTTCTTCGTACAGTAACTGATGGTAGTTGCACCCCTGCATGGTATCCTACTGCTATAGCCCATCTCATTTATGTGTTGACATGTTCTGTTTTAAAATATACTGCAGTATTCAACACACCTTGTATTTAACAAATTATTTTTTGAGCGATTTTTGCCTTCCAGCCATGTTAAACCAGTCTGCCTGTTCTCCTTTGGCCTCTGGATATGCTTCCTGCTTTGGAATTTTGTTTGCAAAGTCTTAAGATGACGTGTGTGAAATTTGTAACCCTGTGTTACAAAACTGACACCAAGAGCATTCCCTGACCACCATCGATATCAATAAGCAGAGTTAGAGTAAGTGTGGACACTTCTCTGTTTAGAACTAAGGAAAAGAGCTAAATAAAAGTGTTGGACATTTAACTAAGTATAGAGGAACAAATATTTTCTTAAGGATTAAAACAAACGCTGCATTCAACATTAGACACTGTTTACAGCTTTAAGAAACAGCATTTAAAGCACATATCCCTGAACAGAAATGAACACAAAACACCTGCCTAATGATATATTCACAAAAGCCACAGAAGCTGTCTGGGGTCTCATTAGTTTTCAGAATAATGAGGTGAGGGACATTTTACTCTTGCTGAATGGAAAGCTACTGTCAATGTTATTCGTGGTCACATGAAACCTACGAGTTCCAATAAGGAAAAGACAGGGGAAGGTTTGTGATCAGGAAGAATCAAAGAGGATTGAACAGAAAGAACTCGGCACAGGGATGCAAGCAGAATCGGCCTCTTGCAGGGCCTTGATCTGCTTCTCCCTCCGAGCTCTAAAAGCAGTGTTTTCTTAATGAGCCTTTCTCACTCTTGTTCTCAGGCTCCCCTGCTTATTCTGCAGTAGACTACAGCATACAACAGCAAACGCTGCAAGGTGGAGGGGGAGGACTGCGGGACTGTGAATGATCGGGTGAGCACTCTCAGGGGGATTTGTGATGTAGATACAAGACTCCAGCTCATTGACAAAACAGCTGTATTGAGAAAATATTCTACAAAGAAGCTTTTGGAGGTGGCTTGGTTAATGTGATGGACAAAATAGGGAACATTGCATTTTTGAAGGTTAATCACTGACTTCCTCTACTGCACACACCTGCTACTTTTCTTTTGTTCTTAAACACTATTTTTTTTTAACAAGAGCAAATTTGGGAAACACCTGGACCTCTGCTGTTTTGCAGAGATTTTAATCAATAACACTCTGTGAGCACTCAATCTGAGACCCATCGGGTATATTTTAAGAAGAACATCTCTGGGGATCACAGTCAATATTTCTGAGCTTCGAGTGTAGAATACCAATATCTGAATACCAGAGAGCAGAGCCAACGTCTACTGTACACTGGGTCCTGTTTTGCCTACATTTGGTCAAATGAGATAAATGTACGATATACCAAACCAGATGGTCTTTTTCGCTGAAAGTCTTGAATACACTATATACATTGCAGCTAGCTGATTGGGAGTAGATATTTGATGAGATAATAAATATAATCCGGAAAAATCCTCTCATAATAAACAATTAATCAATTAATTTCATGAAAATTTAAAACGAACTTGATCATTTCCATTCTGGCGATTAATATTTAATATGTACATACAAATCAAAATCGTCTTTATTTATGCATTTGATTGTGTTTTTTATTTCCATTTTATTTATTGTTTCTGGTTGAACAAATTTAGAATCCACAAAAAAATTCTTCCAGAACAAGAACACTTTTTATTATTATTTAGAAACTGTGTAGCACTCATTACTTATACAAACTTAGAGAGTCCAGAGAATACTTACTTGTACGTATTTAGCAACCGGGAACAGGGATTAGAACAAACTTAGAATCCAGAAAAACTACCTCAGCATCTACTTTAGACTCCTATTCTTCCAACCCAGAAAAGGAATTAGACCAGAGGATGCTTACTTATACTTGCAACCCTGAACAGGAGTATCTAGTATTTAGAATAGTGAGTACTCACTATTCAGATGCAGAGACCAGAAGCCCAAAGGAACTTTTGGATCAACATTGTTAGACTACTTTTCAGACCCCTTTTCTCCCAACCCAGAAATGGAATTAGACCAGAGGACATTTAACAACCCTGAAGAGGAGCACGTAGTTTACATACTTTCTTTCTTTTTCTTCTTTTGCTCTTTTCTTTGGTTTGTTATTTTGTTTGTATTTCCTTTTAATCCCTGTAAAGCACTTTGTATTGCTTTGTTGCTGAAAATGTTCTATATAAATAAAATTTACCTTTGCCTTTACCTTTGGATATTTACAATATCTTCCAGTTCCAGTGTCAAGTGTTTTTTCAAGATTGAAGTTTATGTGTCTTTGAGAGGATGAACTTTAATTATTATTCTGTTATCAGTATGTTACTTGAACAACATTACTTGTTGTTTTTATAAGTACTGAGACAACTTATCATCCGGCAAAATTTTTTATGGTGACCAGCCTACATAGAATATATTTGCCTGCATAGGATACAAATTATGAGGGATGTGCCTTATTATGCCTTATGTGGATTACTTACAAAGTTTCACTTATCTCATTTAAAACACAATTACTTTGAATCAGAGATGCTGCAGTCTGTTTTTAATTGACATATTCTTCATCTAACTGCAAGCATCTATCAGTGATGCATGAAGACATGGCACAAAAGGTCGTTTAAAGATTTTCTATGAAGTTGATGCAAGTCAGTCCTGTTCCTTCACATCAAACTCATTCATCCATGTCTGTACGAACATTTCTTTGTGCATTGGTGTGTCCAGTCGTGTTGGAACAAAAAGGGGCATTTCCTCAAACTGCTCACTCAAAGTTGGGAGCATAAAATTAACCAGAAGTACTTGAATATGCTGAAGCATTAAGAACTCTTCTTGCTGGAATGAAGGGATTGAAAAACAGCTCCACACCACAATCACCTCTACACCAAACTTTACACAGTGCAATCAGAAAAGTATTGTTCGCCTGGCAACAGTCAAACCCAGACCTATTCATTGGATTGCCAGACAAAGAAGCATAATTTGCCCCTTCAGAGAACACTCTCTGCTGCTTTACATCACTGCATCTGATGCTTTGCAATGCAATTGGAAACAAAGGCTTTATGGAGCTATTAAGCCATGGCGATCCATACCAGAAAGCTCTCTATGTACTGATCCTGACATAATCTGAGGACCACATGAAGTTTAGAGGTACTTAGTTGCTGACTCTATAGACATTTGGTGACCTCTGCAAATTATGCATCCAAACCTCTGCAGATCCCACTCTGTGATTTCAAAGTGGCCTACCACTTTGTGGCTGGGTTGCGGCAGTTTCCAATCATTTTACACTTAGCATACACTTAGCACTTAACAGCTGATCTAGGAATATTAAGTAGCAAAGATATTTCATGACAGAACTTATTGCACAAGTGGAATCCGGTCACAGCTGGAATTTGCTGAGCTTCTGAGTGATCAATTCTGTCAGGAATGTTTGTAGGAGGAGACATTGGAGACGTCCGTGGTGAGTCTACACCCGGAAGATGTTTTTCTGATGAAGGATATGAGCCTGACTCTTCAACAGAAATTATGCAAAAATCCATATCCATGCGTTCCAATGTCCCACTTAAACCTTGGATGACTTTTGTCTCAAATGTCTGACTTTGGTTTATTATTCTCAATTCATAGTTTCAATCATGTGATTTTATTTTTTTGTTGTTTTTTTCAGCATATTTGCAGCTTTTCTTCATCAGAGAAAATGCAGCGCCATCTTCAGATACTTCTGAAACTCGTCATATCCTGTAACCTGCTGGCTCCAAAATGATTACAATTAGAGACACTCAAATAGCTTGAACTACCACCAATTACATACATCTGACAATAAACTCAAATCTTATATTTTGTTTCTCATATTTTTTTGAGAATTGAGAAAGTGTTTAAAGCTAAAATAAGTCTAATGATGTTTATTCTATTACAACTTAAGAAAATCAGGAAATTAGCTCAAAACATTTTTTTGAGCTAATTTCCTCAAAAATTAGGAAATTGCTGACATCTCCTAATGTCAGCAATGGGACATTTTCCCATTGCTGACATGGGAAAATGTCAGCAATTTCCCATAATGCTGAGCAACATCCTCAGTGAACAAACTGTGTGAATACAACTGTGTGAAAGCTCTTCAATGTGTGATTAATTAATTCAATCCAAAAATGCACGCTGATTAACTGACAATGAAATAATCACGTTTGCAGTACAAGCATCCTCCACAGATCCTCGACTGCGGTCCTTGGCTTCAGCAGTCATTAAACAAAGTGTTTGTTCATCAGAGCTGCAGCAATAAAATCTCACTGCAGAATGTGTTGCATCTTCTATTTACACCGCACCGAGTCACATGTATTGTGATCACACACAGTCCAGACATGGCTAAGACCTCACGGGATCTGGAAATGTCTCATTTATCATTCAGCGACCAGCCTTGTAGGAAAGGAGAATAAATTATTTAAAGTCTGGACCACACAAATTCTTGTGACTTCATTTTTTTCTCTATCATAAGTTTGCTGACTTAGCATTTCATTTCCTCTTTACTATAAACTGATGCAGTTATACTACCATTTGTTTGCATGTAGGATTACATCATAATTTATGGCCTGAAGCAGCTTACTCCATCTGCCTTCTGTAAAGGAGTAATACCTCAACTTGAGCTTTCGCTTGATGCCTGGAGTAAGGAAATCTGCCAAAGTAGGTCTGGCTTGATCTGCAGCTATTTAAAGTGCCAGTAAAGCTCCACTGAGTCCAAGCATTTGCTATAAATCGGTCAAACAATTTTAAGCATCGCAGTGGTGGCTCAACAGAGGTGTTGAATTGTGAGATCGATGGAGCGCGTGAACTGGAAAATACCAACAATGTAGAGGCAAATCATGCCACATGACTTTATCAGACAGTGTTGATCACATTTGAAACAAAGGGAGAAAATAACTGACATCTATCAGGAAATCGAAGCAGTAAAATATAATCCAGGCACCTTATGAAGTGATTAAGGGGGGATTTTTTCTGAATAGTTAGAAGAAAAGCAACAACTGGCTGATAAGGTGTAACATACAGTCCATGGCAAAGGTACTTTTCCCTCCCTTTAATAAAATTCAAGCACAATTGACTGTGCAGGACTTCAGATGATGAACAAACACAAAGTAGTACTTTATTGTGTTTTTGTGACATGGATATAAAATAATATATGGTTCTAAAAATCATTCAATAATATTGAATGATTTGTACAATCTGGAATAGATTCTGTATTTCCGCATTTAAGCTATTTGTTCAACTGTTCTGTTTAGACTGTTAAATTGAATGTTTCCCAAGCTGGTGTGATTTGCACTTACTGGCTTCTTGAGGAAAAACAGGGACAGTCCTCCAACTAGAGGCACATCCCCCAGCAAGGGCTCCATCACCACTCTCATCACACCGTGGATCTATGGAAACACAGGAGAGAACAAGAGTAATGCATGTGGACATGAGAGAAGGAAGAGCTCGACATTCCTGAGCGGTGGCGCGGCCAGAGCTGGCACACACTAGGCTGGAAACTTGATCGCTGTCCCGCTTTGCATCTGCCAGCTTCATCCCTCACCTTTTCCATAATATTTTATGGAAATTGCTGGAATTATAGAATCTGAAGGGATTTAGTTGTGTTGTGTGGTAAACAAAATGCTGCTGAGAGCAACAGGGGGGAACAAAGAACATTTAAGTTCCAGCATTGACATTTTGTTTGAAGATATACTGTATTTTCCAGACTATACAGCGCACCGCACTATAAGCAGCACCCACAAAGTTTTTTCTTTAAAAAACCTGGAAACGTACATATATAAGCCGCACCGGGCTACAAGCCGCTGGTATCTCCACCGCTCTCGGTTTTCCACAAAGACTCATAAATCTGCTATTAAGGACGCAGCACTACGTCTCCAACGCCGAACCATGGATTCGTTCACGCACAGCTTACTCGATCCGTACTGCCAGATCGATAGCCTTCAACTTAAAAGTGGCATCATATAAACTTCGTGTGGTTTCCATGATGAGTTTGAAGACATTTCTCATTTCATTGCGAATAGTTGTTTTTATAATGGTTTATTCGAAGAAGAAAAATGACTTAAACTCAATACAGCTTCTGGTTTATTAGAAGAGAAACTGACACCTGACCCCACAAATGGCTAATTATATACTGTCTGATCAATGGCTAATAGGATTTAATCCAAGTGCTCCTGAAGCAAACAACAACTTTAATTATTGCTGTTCATAATGACTGTAAAAGAGATGCTCTATGCAGGTCTCCATGGGTTGCATAATGGGAGCAGGGTGCAACAAATGTTTCCTCAGGAGAAGATATAGAAGCACTCTGAGGAATAATGCAGATTTCTCCTACCACCTAATGATTGTCAACAGCAACCCAGACAGAGCCAAGGAGATAGAAATAAGTAATGAAAGGTTTAGACATCAATATGTGGACATATTGAAAACAGTTTCTACAGTTAAGCAGTATTACAATTGTGTTTATACTTATTAACAATAATCGACAAGGAAACTATATACAACCCCCTGGAACATGATTTAATAATAGTTTATGTGCCAAGTAAAACTGTTTGTAAAAATAAAGATGCTCCCTTAGTGCCTTGATCATGTTATGACTCCATATGTTTCCCTAAAATAACTCTGGCTTTATTTGCTTTACAGAATAGTCTTGTAAATTCGACACGACAGGACAAACCTCTGCTTCCCATCTCTGTGTCACTCTCTGTCTTCTGCTGTGTGACTTTTGTTTGATGGTTTTTGTTGAGACCAAAACTCAAGAGAAAGAGGAAGTATCTCAGCAAAAAGAAAGAAATGAATCGTACCAAAGGTATTTTCCTCACCTGAATGCTCTTGATCCCAGCTTTGCAGTAGTAGCGTTTGATGTCCACATCAATCTCAGTGTTCCCAACGAAGCTGGGAGGCAGGGACAAAATCTTATCAGGTTTCCATCACTTTTTATAACAATTTTCAACTCTTGATTTATTTCCTTTAGGATTTCATGTTACAGTGCTCAATAAAATCTAATGCTTCTAAAGAAAATACATGGAAACTCAGAACAGGTGAAACTTCTACTAATAACTTTCAAGTGATTTCACAGGAACAGAAGTTGATTATCCTGTTATTTTTGTTTCAGAAAAATAAAACCGTTGCTACACTCAGTCTTATTATTTAGACATTGCTATGACACCTACTTATGAGTCAATAGTTTATAGTGTAGACTACACAAATCAACACTGTATTATTGCAATAGAGTGCTCAGTGAAGGATGTTTCTTGACAAAACATTTTCAGCTTTAATTAGTCTGTTGTGTAACTCTCTTGATTCCAGGCAAATAAAATGGAACATTTTGCATGACTGCTAATGAGAAAACAGACTTTTCCAAATTCAAATAACTACTTAAAAAACAAACTCTATTATTTTTGAATGAGTATGTTTAAATAGATTTCAAAGTGAGCTTCCATGCTTACACACACTCCAAGTTTATTCTCTCCTCAGTAGATGTGTAAAAAGCCTTAAAGTAAAGTTAGCATTTATAGCTAAGAACTGCAGTAAAGAGTTGCACCTTGGGGTCACCAAGCCTCCAAAATAACCAGAAGAGGTTATTTTCTTATCAAACTCTTTGTTTGATAAGTCTGATATGAAAAATATTTTGTCTGTACAACCATCAAGAATACATTATACATTTTGTATACATTTTTACGTATAAATGTGAGTTATTTTGATCACAGCTGATCAAAATGTCTGTTTTGATCAGATGATCCTAAGATTCAGCTTTCCATCAATAGGCAGTGCAGGTTGCTCTTGTGTTAAACAGGAGATGAATACATAGAAAAGCATCCCATGCCCACTTTTAAATATGGTGGAAATTATGTGATGCTGTGTTTGTCATCAAAGGCCACTGGAACCTTTTAGGAGTACATTACATCACAAGAAAAATCCCTCTTTCTACAAGTTTCATTTATTAACATGGGATTTCTTTCCTCACTGAATAGATGTACAGAAAATAAAAATATGATCTTTCTAATTTTTCCAGTGTGAAAGAATGCCACTGCAAAAAAGTTCAGCATTTTTATAATTACTGCCAATTACTGTGGAGGGCATTGTAGGCATTTTTTAAAGAATAAATACTTTAGTGACTTTATATTCCCTCAGAGATCTTTCTGGGCAGGTTGCAAGCCAAAAATCAGTGCCAATATGGATGCCTTTGATTATTTATCAATTTCTCAGTAACTGCCAACTTAAGGGTCACAAAAGTTGGAGGAGATGTGAAAAGCAAGAAGCAATTATACAGACGATGGAGACATCTGGTCTTCACAAATTTTTACTTTCTGAAACAATGTTCACTAAGAGTTTGCTGTCAGCACTAAATGTGTTATTATTCTGGCCAGGAGTCATATCTTAAAGAATCAAAATGGCAAACATTATTGACTCACCTGATCTGCAGGTCCATGATGATCTGCCTCCGATCCACATTTTCTGTATAAACCTTGACTCCATTGATCCTGAGCGGCTAGAAAATAACACAAGTAACCATTATGGCAACCACACCACTCCAGCTGATTAGCACTATGGCAACACCCCCTCAACTCTCACACGCTTGGTACAAGGTCGACCTGTTTTCCAACTCCCCACCCACCCATCCATGGAAACTATTTGTGACACTGACCTCTCTGTTGTGTATTTTCATGGTTGAGCTCGAACCTCCCCCAGCTGTCAGACAGCACCTGCTGTCAGCGGCCTGTTTTGTAACTGCTAGAGCAAAACACCGGTACTTTCTGCAACACTTACTTTGTTTCCTATGTCGATCTTACTGAAGCAGAAGGTGCTGAGATGAACATGGCACTCCTTCACCGCCGGCTCGATCATCTCGCGGAACAGTTTTTCCACAAACTGACAGATGTACGGCCACATCTGCATGACAGTCTGCAGGAAAATAAAGGCATATGTCACTTTTTAAGGATGACTTTAGTAAAATCTTTCAGATGTGCTGCTGCTAGTGTCACTCTGTGAATGACATATTGGTTTAAAATATTGAAAATGTACTTCTATTTTAGGAAAGCAGGGTCAGAATTATTCTTTTCAACTGGGATGTCAGAGCATGCAATTTTTATTCTCCCCCCGCCCCAAACCCAGAATGCCACAACTGTTTTAATATATGCTTATGCGTGACTTGGAATGCACATCCTGGTTGTTGCCATGGGGATTCAGAGCGGGTACAGCATGCTTCTCACACTGGTGCAGACACAAGGCTGCATGTTTAAGTTAAATTTGCTGCAGTGTGACAGACAGAGTGGGAAGAGGAAAGGGTAGCAGGATAAGAGACTTTCAGTTTAGGAAACTTTATGAAAAAAGGGAAAATAAAGATTAACTGAAATAAACAAAGCAAAAGAAGCAGATGCTCATTTTATTTACTTTGTTTAACCACTCCACCCGCTCTACATCTGGGAAATTGACCTGCAATGAAGAGCAGAGGACATGATCAGTTAAAGAATACTTAAAATTCCAATTTACAGAATCATAATAGTTTTGCAGCTCTGCTTATTGGCAGGTAAGCACATTGTTGCTCCATCTGTTAGTGCATCTGTATGTTTTTATTCATGTTTTCTTTTTCTGCTACGTTCACACAGCAGGTCTTGATGCTCAATTCTGTTTTGCTGAAGTTTGATTTTTTATTTTTTTTGCAAGGTCATTCATACAATTAGTTATATGCAACCACAATCAGACTTCAGTGTCAATGATTTATAACCCCAAGGAAATCTGCATGCACAGAAGAATGTTACCGTCGCACAGCAGCGCACTGTTTACAGAAACAAGTGATGGATGGAACCGTTTAAGGATCAATTTTGAAGTTCCCTCAGCAATGGGAGACGACAGTTTTGTCACAAAATCATAACAAGATGAAGGAAGCTAATAAAAAGAAAGCACTTTGTGGAGCATCATGGACTGACAGCTGGTGGTTTTCTGTAAAAATAATTGAAGTTATAGTGGCAACAGAGGTAGGAGTTCATCCTGCAATCAGCGGGTCGCTGATTTGAGCATCCATCTAATGTCCTTGGCTAAAACACTTCACCCACCTTACCTGCTGGTGGTGGTCAGAAGGGCTGATGGCACAATATAGGTGCCTGAACTGTCAGCTGGTGCTACAGTCCAGTAGCTTGCTAACATGATGATGTGCATGAATGGGAGTGACTGATTTGACTGTAAAGGATCTTTGAGTGTCCTGCAAAGTACTATATAATTCTGATAGAATTGTTTGAGGGGGTTTTAAACCTAACATAAAATGGCTGAACTGATGCAAGTGGCTGTCAGATAAGATTTGACATGTGATGCAACAGATTCGAGAGACAGCGCTATTTCTCAAGACTCAGCATTCATGTCAAAATGTGGACAGTAAAGTGACAAGAGCAGGGCGATGGGGAGCATAACGTTTTAGCTAATATTTAAAAATCAGGTTTATAGTTTAATAAAGTAGAGCCACACAGGTGTGAGAATATTGACTATTCAGTCCAGGACATCAATGTTGAGGTGGTGCTAAACTTAAAAGACTTTGAGATCTTTAAACTATGTTCAACACTGGTGTTTCTGTTACTTCCTGAACTTAAAGCCTTCTGTTAGAGACAAAGAGTTACAGCGAAAAGGATCTGACAAACACAAACACAAAGCTCACAAAAAATGAGGCTATACTCAGATTACAGAAAGCATGATGACAGAGAAGACTGAAAGACGCCTGTTTAAAGCCATGATTGTCGATGGGATTTTAATAAACAGATCTCTCCAAGTGGCGCTTAATTTTGAAATGGAATCAAAATTCTAAACTTTTTTACAAACCATTTTCAGCCCTTTTTATGCTGATACCTCTAAATAACACCTGGAAATGATTGCAGTGGAGGGGGGGCTGGTGCTTTTTTCATAGCTACATAGAAATTTATGACAAAAATGTATAAGTTGATGTCATTTATTTTATTTAAAACTGAAAATGATGCATCACTTCATACCTGAAGGGGGGGTACTTCCCATCGATGTTGACAGCTGATCTTTCAAAACAGTTTTCATATTTTCCTTGTGTACAGAATGAAAATTCTGTACACATTCTGTAATATGACTCTGTAATTCTGTAATATGACTCTAATAACTAATATATATACCAGCAGGAAGCAGGAAAAGTTAACTGGCTGAAACAGGCCTTTGTGCCATTATGTATGCTGTTTAAATTTGTTGTACAAATAGTTATTTTGTACTACAAGTCAATTGATACTGACCAAGGATTTGTAGTTATCTCCCACAGAGGAAGGCGATATCCCAGAATTATCTTAAATTATTACAAACGGGAGCCAACTGAGCACAAATATAATAGATCTGTGAACAGAACCTTGTGGAACTCCACATTCAATAGTAACTGAAGAATATTTAATGTTCAGTTCTGGAACAGAAATACTTCAACCTGATTTCGAACTCCTTAAATACCTTTTGATACCAGTAACAAAAACATTCATAACCTATTATCATGTTATATACTCGATTTTTATTATTCTATATTTGGATGCTAGTTTATCAATAGCGCCCTAGTTATTTTTGAAGCACTAATGGGGTTTCCGTTGATTATTAATTCAAGCCCTTCTAACACAGTGCAGAAATAGGATGGATTTCTGGAGGAGATATAGTAAATCTGCATGGATCCTAAAATAACAGAGACTTGGTGAGCATGTTTCCCTCCCAGCGTGGTGTCTGGTGTACCATTGTACCATTCTGTATTTAGAATGGGGCCGGGGTCTCATGTCACAGTCGAGGGGGGTGAACAGCTGTTTCATCGCGGCTTTACAGCTCAAACCTGCAACGCCTGATCTGGTCAGGTGATTGTTTATTTTCCTGGAAGTTCAAAACATATTGTTCACAAGAACCGTACTAATGCTTCTGAAAAAGTCGGCTCGGTAATGTACAAGCAATATATCTTACCCATGGTGGTAAATCAGAGCTGGTTAGGCAATGTTTGGCACATCGCTCCTCTTGGTCAAAGAAAGCAAGCGCTCGGCTCAGCCGGCTGAGCTTCCCTCCTGCGTTTCTCCTCCAGCAGAAAAAGATAAAAAGTCCAATCAGCAGCCAGCTGAAACTGAATTCAAAATAGCCCAGGGCGTAAATTGGGAAAATTATGACAAAAGTCTTTATGAAGTGGACCCATGTGTGGGTGAGCTCGCTGCTGGAATCCACCGGGGTGTCGTCGAGTGCGCTCCCGGGAGAGGTATAGGGAAAGTTGGACGCATGCTGGACGCTGTGTCCGTTCTCCTTCGGAGTCGCAGGGCTCGCATTGTTTGAGTGGGCTCCGCGGACTGCTGTCATTCTGTCTCCTGACATGTCTCCTGTCCTCAAACTGTTACAGTGCGGGTTAGGTCTAACAATACAGTTCCATGTGCGGAGCGTGGCGTTTCACGTCGGCTCACCTGCGCAACCTCCCATGGTCCTGCGAGGCTGCGCTGACATCTGCTTTATTAGTTCTCAATGAGAGCCGCATGCAAAATGCATGTCCGTACTGTCCACTGTTCTGCTCACCCTTCCTACACAGGGGTGGCACTGAGGGGTGGGATAAATATTTCCAAGAACGCGCAAGGATTCTGAAAACTTAAACCCGAGAAACAACGCCATCTGGTGTTCAATGCTGACAACTGACGCCATTTTATTTTTCATTAAAGTAGGTCAAGATGAGAAAAACTGTTTAAAAAAAGAGAAGAAAGTCTTAACCTCTTACATAATTCTGTATAATCTTTTGTCACACAATTTAAATCAGAAAATTATAGATTTAAAGAAAGCACCTCGTGTCCCAAAGTTGAAATTTTCTCCTGTCATTTCATAGAATATTTTCCCAAACTATCTTATTGGAGGCAAGTGACGTCTGCAGTGCTTTAGATGTTTTCTTCTTTTCTTTGGTTTGCATGCCTACTGAAGGAGCCATTGATACAGCCTTGGAGTCATTTTGAAAGACTGGACACTGTTCACTCCCCTTACAATTGCCCAATTTCTCTTTTTTTTTTCTTTTGATCTCACTAAGCCTGAAAATGGATGGATTTGTCACCAATTCCAGACTGAAGACCCAGAGATCCACTGATTTGTTTTCTTACCTGTTCTTGAATTTCATTGTCAGGACATGACACTGTTTGAGATCTTAGACTACATTTAGTTAGACAGGTCCCATTTAAGTGATTAGTTTAATTCTGTAGGTCTGGCAGTAATCTGACCTGGCTATTAAATTTGTGGGTAGTCGCAGTTAATTTACTTATCTTGTCTAGATGGTATTACCTATTTAGGATAAAATAGAGACCAAACCGAGACATAGAAGGAACGAAAATAACATACAGCTTTAAATGACAGCGTGGTAACACCCCAGACAAAATAAGCAAAAGATTAAAAAGTACCACAATGAAGAAAAAAGAGACTAAAATGTTGAGGTAACGAACAAATAGACATCATTACCATTTGTTCAGCACAAGCACAAACGTCAATTGTCGTTTTGTATATAAAAAAAATAAATCAAGTTTGACTATAAAGCCTGGACGGCTGCCATGGAAACTGACATTTGAGCATCGATTGCTCCTGCACTGATTAGTGAGGTCTGTTGTCAAGCCGAAGTGACGCGTTCGCCATGGTTTCAACCCACTGCGCATGCGGTCTAGACAGTTATCGCTATGGCGTCGCGTATACAAAAGTGTAATGGTGTTTTTAGAGTATTAAGAGCTTGAAATCCCCAAACAACGAGGAAAACATGCACAGTGATAAGGTAAGTGGTTGGCGTTTATCATTACTAATGGCAAGTAAAAGCCAGAGACGTGTTATATACCTTGTCTCAGACGTAGTCTTGTTGTGTAAATTTGACTTTTCTTATTAAAACTGCGTTTATGCTGTTTTATGTGAATCTCACTGAAATTACATAGTAAACACAGATAATATATTTTCCTAGAAATTAACTAAGGAAGACACGTGGACATCTGCTGAGCTGAGAAAACACCTCAGGGTAAGTCAAAGGTTCTTAAATAATCAGATTATTTGGGAGGTTGTAGTGATTATTTCATTAGTTATTTATCCAAAATAGAATAATCATACATTAAGTTTAAATAATTAAAAAAAACGAACACAATATTTGATCCTGATCATTTATACTCTGTGTAGAGCAAATAAAATGCACAATAAGTTCTAACTTGCGTATCAAAAGAATTGTTGAAAACCAAAAATTTAAATTATATTCCTGCCCATGATGAGTAGATTTAAGATTTTAGCCTATTTTTTTCCCCACAAAAACCCTTTTCAATCAATACCCTTATACTGTATTTATGTGTTTGTAAGGAAAAAGAGTATGGTGATGGCTATTCAAGACGGAGAGAAGACAAAGACAGGGAGAGACGAGATGACGAGGACAGGAGAAAACGGGTAGCTGATGGTAGGGATAGCAGGGACAGACACAAGCATAAGGCGAAAGAGGAACTAAAAGTAAGGGAGGAGGTCAGGGACAAAAAGAGAGAAGAAAAAGAAAAGGAAAGAAGAGAAGAACTGGAAAGGGAGTACAGGAGAGAGAGAAGGCGGCATGATGAAAGGGGTGAAGTAGGTAGAGATCAGACAGAAAAACTGCACAGAGAGCTGAGGGACAGGCAGCACAGAGGCGAATATGAAGATAAACGAAGAGACAAAGATGTTCAAGAAGAAAGAAGACGTTCAGAGCGGATAGAAGATGGAGGTAGACTTTCTTAAACTCCATTTTCCTATGTTTGGGTTGTCCATTTGATTAAAAACTTTTTTATCTTAGCGCGTAAAGAAGACCACAGACGACGTAAAGAGGAAGGAGAAAGAAGACACAAGGAGAGAGGACATCATGTAGGACAATGATAATAATTTCCTCCTTCCTTCTGTTTTCAATTTTCTGGTCACATTTGCTTCTATAATGTGGGACACAGTTATATTGTCACTCTGATGCTCTACAGGATGAGAAACGGAAACATGAATCCAAGGAACCTCAAGACTTAAAAAAATCTGACGCCGTTGTATGGAGCTCCCATGGTGACAGGGATCGAACAGAAAGGGACAAGCACAAAGAAAGACATAAAAAAGAGGAGGACAGTGCAGATGGAAGGCATAAAGACAGACGACACAGGGAGGCAGAGGAAGAGGACAAAGACAAAAGCGTTTCCAAGAAATCCTCATCGGACAAAAGGAAGGAAGAGATAAAAGTTAGTTGGTCTCTAAATTCTCCTTAAAACCTGTTTTTGTTCATTTTAAAATTATTTTCTGACTATATGTATATATGTATATATGACTATATGTAATTTTCCTTCTTTGTGTTACTTCCAAATAACTAGGATGAGAAGGAACAGCAGCAGACAGCAGACAGACAGCCAGGAGAGGACCATGTAAGTTTGACCACAAAACTGAGGAGGACATAAAGTGTTGCAGAAAAGTGGCCTGATAATTGTAAAGGAAAGAAACTAGAAAAAAAATGCTTGCTGATTTGACACAATTCCTACCTCTATGTTAAAAAGGTCCCTTCATAGATCAAGCTTTGTTTGTTTTTTCTTTAATGGATAATTTATTCACATTTTGTGAATTCTATGCAACAAGTATGACTGTACACAGTTCTCTCTTTCTCGATCTTGGTTTGTTCATTTTCATCTGCAGATAGAAAATGCCGACTTGGCAGAGCAAGAATATGAAGAGGATTTTGAGGTAAAGGAGGAGCAGAAATATCTAATTCTGTTTTTTTCCATCTTTTATTTTGTCAGCATCCTCATTTTTTAACATTTAATTGTTTGCTTTTGCACGCTTTTATCGATTTACGTTCTAAGAGACCGGTAAGAAGTCAGTGCTGGACGTTTTATTTGCTACACCGTGTTGCTTGTGCAAACAATGCTTTATTTCCACAAAGGATTATGAAGAGGATTTTGAAGACGTGGATGAGAGTGCTGATGAAGGTGAGGATGATGATGGGGAACAGGGGCAGACTACAGAACAAAGTAAAGAGATAGAGGCGATCCGGAGAGCCATGGCTGAGGAGAACAAGAGAGTTGGATCGGCTCAGTCCAGGAGAAGTACGGCCAGAGAGGAGGAGCAGAACAGGCCCAAATTGTCCCAAGGTGCTCTATTTATGTTCAATACCACTTAGATAATTCAACAAAGTTTTATGCGACATTGTGGTCAATGTAACTAATCATAATTAATTATTTAAAGGCACTGAAAGGAATGAGAGTAAACCTTCTCGGCATGGCAAATTTATCAACTTTGTGGCTGCAAAGCAACGTGAAATCAGCAAGAAAGTTGCCACAAAGCAGAAGTATGTTAATTTAAAACTAAAATATTATTCATCAAGCAGTTTGATGCAATGTTTCGTGAGCCGGTAAATATTCTCTGACAATAGGAAGCGAAGTACAGAGCTGCTTCGTTTAATCGATCTGGACTTTTCCATGACGTTCTCCCTCCTGGACATCCCTCCTGTCAGTGAATATGAGATGTATATAAAGAGCTTTGGAAATGCCAACACCAAGCAGGTCAGGTTCATTTTCAGTTTTTTGAGTCTGTGACGAAACACCTGAGATACAAGTATAAAAAGG
The DNA here is from genome assembly GCA_902982915.1 of Phalloptychus januarius. NCBI lineage: Eukaryota > Metazoa > Chordata > Actinopteri > Cyprinodontiformes > Poeciliidae > Phalloptychus > Phalloptychus januarius. The sequence goes on from CADWAE010000362.1 coordinate 6,909,689, forward strand.
AAACTGCACATTTGAGTGAGATGTGGGACTGTCTTCCTCCCAGGCTTACGTTCAGTGTAACGAGGATAACGCAGATCGATACGTCCAAACAGAGGAAGTAGAAATATGTGAAAAGTGGACTCAGCATCCCCCTGAATACAATGGAGCTTGTGGAGGTAAGAAAGAGTCTTATGGTTTTTCACATTCTGTCAGGTTGCACCCAGCAACAGTATTACTAAGTCTTACTGATTGCAGAATTTTTCAAGTGTAGCTGCAGTTTTTCTGTTGGATTATGACTTGACTGGGTGATCCTAAAACATGAAGATCCTATGATTTTAACCATTCCAATGTAGTTCTGCCTGAGTGTTTAGGGTTGCTATCCTGCTGGAGGGTGAAGTGCAGTGTTAGGCCAAACGTGGGATCCCCTTTGTCTTCTTCTTTGTTAGTTTTTTTTTATTGTTGTCCAATAAAGGTCCAATATGTGGAGTGCATGACTAATGGTTTGTCTGTGTTATTGTGTTATGGATCTCTGCAGCAGTTCAATTGTAACTCTGGCTGCTCTTGCTCAGCCATTTAGTTTAGGGGGAATGTCTAAGTCTCGATCGGTTTGTAGCGTGCCATATGCTTTCCATTTGAAAATGATGGATCGGATACTGCTAAGGGAGATGCTCAGAGATTGTTTTATCACATAACCATGTTTTAAACTTTTCTAAGGTTTTCCCTTGACTGTTCTGTTGTGTTTCTTGGGCTCTATGATACTCTTTTCCGAGGCCTTCACAGAGAGTTGGAATTTTTTTTAAGAGTTGAAGGGAATACGTCTAATTTGTATTTTTTTAAGTTTTATTTGTGAAACTGTTTGAAAACCATGAATCATTTTCTTTCCATTCAATAATTTGCAAGATTGTGTTGGTTTATCACATAAAATCCCAATAAATCACTTTGAAGCATAGGACAAAAAGGGAAGAAGTGGATTGATTATAGGCAGTGATTTTACACCTTTGTATTTTGCAGATCCAAATTTCTCTCAGGATGCACAAGACAGAAGCAGGATTGACCTCTTTTTCAATTCACAATGTCTGATGTCGTTTCTGCACTCAGCCTCACAGGTTTTTCATATTGTATAACTTGTTTTTTTATTTATTTCATCGTGTCATTCTTCGTAAAGTTTTAAAATGTGTTATTTCAAGCTTTTTCTTCGAGTTGTAAGCAGTGACTTGTTGTGCTTTTTGACCAAACGCAGGTCATGGTGGTGTTATTAGAGGAAGATCAGGCAGAGAAGAAATCCCTACGAAAGCTGAAGACTCAAACAGATTTGCTTTCTTTCAGTGATGGAAGTTTGCAACTCAACACTAAGTTGCCTTTTCTTTTAGGTACAGTACCATGCAAAAGTATTCCAAAGACAATCTTTAGTAATGCAGTCAAGGTGATCACACATTGCTTTAATATTGTTTTTTTTGCCTTATTGTACTTGTGGTATTTTGTTCTTTTAATACAAATTTCTAATTTTATCAGGATGCTGTACATCATTCAGAAAGTAACAGAGTTGGGTATAACTTTCAATCACAGGTCGACAGATTAGTTTGGTGCAGTTCTCTCCGGTTCAGAGGCACATCATGCTGTCCGTCCACATGCCCACATCCAAAGCCAGCACTGTCCGCCTCGACAGCTGCACCGTCATCTGTGTTTGGAACATCTGGGAGCCATCCAGACCTCAGAAGATGCTCATCTATGAATCAGAGGTTCACATTTACACAATCTAATTTCAGCTTGACTTTAGAATAACACTTTGGCCTTACAGAGACATTGTTCTGTGCCAGTTGATCAAAATTTGGCCAAAATAATTGAGACAAGAACAACCAAGCTAATTAGACTAACAAAAAATCCCAGAAAAGCCATTTTTAACACCAGTAACAGTGAAAGCTTGTAATGTTTTTGCCCCTTACAGGTCCAGTGTTGTTGCTTCAGCCCAGGAAAGTCCACTCTGGTGTTTGCAGGAACACTGGTTGGTTCTGTGGTGCTGTGGGACCTAAGGGAGTATGCTAGAAACCATTACAGAGTAAAGATTGGTGATCATGAGTGGACCTTCAGGCATCCCACCTTTTCCACTGGTATGTCAGGAAAAGTTTTAGTCACTTAAAATTTTCATTAAACATAGATTTTTCCTTAATATTAATTTTCATGTTAAATATTCTAGAAATGTTTTTGTTCTTGCAAACTTGTGCCAAATGCACTTTAAGAAACTAGAAAACCACATTTGTTTCAGTATTTCAAAACATAAAACTCATAAACTGTCTGGATTAAGTCCAGGGTTTTATTTTTATTGATTTGGTTGGGTGTCCCTACGGAGCCCTAAGGGGACATGGAGGAAAAAAAAAAAAGGAAAGAAATCCCGACTTATTTTCTCGAGATCCTGACTTTTTATCTCGAGATTCCGAGTTCCCAACTTATTTTCTCGAGATCCCGACTTTTTTATTTCTTATCGCGGGATCTCGAGAAAATAAGTCGGGATCTCGAGAAAGTAAGTCGGGATTTCTTTCCTTTTTTTTTTTCTCCATGTCCCCTTAGAGGCTCCGTATGTCCCTTACAGCAGTGGTTCCCAAAGTCGGTTCTCGTGGTCCGGCATCCTGCATGTTTTAGTTCTCTCCCTGGTGGTAGTATCAACTTTTTCAGCTCGTCAATGTTCTTCTTAGACCTTCTAATGAGCCTTCATTTGATCCAGGTGTGATAAACCAGGGAGACAAGAACTAAAACATGCAGGATGCTGGCCCACAAGGACTGACTTTAGGCACCACTGCAGTGCAGAAGCTGTTTATCTACATAAACAGAACAAACGCATCTTGTCATTTGTTGTTCTGTCAACACAGACGCAGTGATGTCCAGCTCAGGCCATGTTTCGCCTGTCACCTCCATAGAAGTCATTCCCTCATTTGTTGCTGGAGGATCGAGATCAGAGGTCCCACTTTTAGCCTCTGAGGAAGGTGTGACTTTCTTTATACAGTCATTACTTTGTTTTTTCAACTCAATCAAAATCAACTAAAATTATATTTTTATCTCCCAGAATCATCAGGTTTGTCGTTCCAGCTTGCCTCCTTGGATGAAAGTGGGATTTTAAATTTCTGGGTAGGTTAGGCAACAAAGAGAAACACGTTTAATAAAGTGATCCGGAGCCTCAGTAAGCAGGTGCAACATCATAGCGTTTGGTTATTTTATAATTTTTTTTATCCTCAAATTAGTTTTCTCTTAAAATCTTCACAAATTTCTGGAATATAGTATGCAAATAAAATCCTCAACCTACCCGTTCCAAAAGAGAAAACCTTTTATAAAGTAAAGACAAAACATGACAAAGCAGTAAACGTGCATGAGATGATTCCTTATTTGATTTAAGTAGATAAGAAATCTGCTTAAATCTGAAACTCTGCAACAGTTTTGGATTTTCTTCATATTTTATCTGGATTTTATGTGATAGAGAATCACAAAGTAGCGCGTGATTATGACATCGAAGGGAAATAAACTTTCTCCCTGACTTGTCTGCTTTGTTTCTTGGTCTTCATGATCAAATTTGTTCTCTACCACCTTTTGAGGCCACGGGGTTGTGAGATGAACTCCTGCCTCCTGAGCCACTGTCACCCCATTCACTCCTTGTTAGCTGTTGTGCCTATGTACACATGTGCAGAAAATATAAAAGAAATTCCTGGAATATTGAGTGGCACATCTGAAAATTTGTTTGGAAATGTATATGTGAACATATAAATCCAGTCCTTCCGAATGTTATAAAATGTAGTCTTGTTTGGCATCATTAATATTCATCAATATTCACACACTTTTATGTGTTTTCCTCTTTGCATCCTATAGGTGGTGGTAGAGCTCCCTAAAGGCAACGAGGCAGGCTCGCCAACAGATTTGGGTAAGTTAATCACATTTTATAGGCCTCCCTGTTCTATCCAGTAAACATACTCATATTTCTCCCACACATATTTTGGTCTTAATTCTTTCTTGTGTTTCCTACCCTGCAGGCCTCTGTCCTGGGGGGAGAGTGAAGCTGCTTCACAGTTCCTCCCTCCTCACTGTTCAGAGGTAAGATTGATAAATAGCTCATGATGAGCACTTGTCAGCCGCTGGGCTTAAAAATACCTCACAGTGGCTTGACCCAGTGGGACGCAGCTGTTCTACAGTGGTCACATGAGCCAGTGTTTGTCCCCTCAACATGTCTCTGGAGGTCATGCACTGTACAGGCTGGGGGAACATGATGTGACGGGATAGTTTGTGAGATCTAATGTTGTGCTTTCTTCATCTCCAAGGCCGTCACTAAAAGAGGCAGCAAAAACGAGGCCATTTCAAACGCTGTTTTTAAAATACCATCCGACAGACTCCAATCATTTCTTTATTGGCACCAATCTGGTGAGCTAAATGTATCCGAATTCAGACTACTGATCTCTAGTTCCTTTTGGGAAATGTTTTGACTTCCTGTTTCTTTCCAGGGTCTGGTCAGACATGGAACAAGTCATGGTTTGAAGGCTCCTCCAAAGTTTTACAAGTCCCAGGAGGTGGAAGAAAGAACTGTTGACATCAACTCAATCCACTTTTCTCCTTTCAGATCAAATCTCTTCCTGGTAGGAAGCGTTCCTTTTCAAATTGAATCAGTTTAAAGATATGCAGCCTTCTGAACACATACTGGTGCTGCTTGTTGTCTTACTCCTGAAATCATTGGTACCCTTCAAGATTCTTATCTTGGAAAATATTTCTCTAAGTCAAGACAATAATTAAAAAGCTTAAAATACCAGAGCTGTGCAAAACAAGGGTGTGTGCCTTGTTTGGTATAAGGAAAAAGAGTAGGCGAGGTAAAAATAGTTTGCATAACTTACAAAAAGTGACAACTTTGACTGACCAAGTCTTCATAGCGACTATAGAAGACACCATCTTCTCACCAGCTGTTTATTTTGATGTTGTGCTGAAAAAAAGCTTTTTTTTTCTGGTGTCACTATTAATGGTGCTCTCTTCTTCTTTTTGGCAGCAAGCACAGAAGGTAGATGTAGCATAAAGCAAATAATGAATAAAATAATAGTAAAAGCAACTCATGCCTATTGTTGAGTATGGTGAAGGATCTGTGTTAAAGTGCAAAGCATCATGAACGTTTTAAATTATCACCTGGTATACCAGATCCAAAATATATGGCCAGACAATGACATCTAACTGTAAAATTTTCTTTATGAGTCTTTGCTTCTGCATTAAGAAGTGAATTTATTTAAGAGCTTTTTACTTGAGTGCCAACAAATACGCCAGGAGCTGTAGGATCAATTCAGCTCCTTTATTTATCTATTTTATAGCTTGTTACAAATTTATATCGTTGCTCATCTTTGACTCTTTTAAAAATGAATAAACAGACCAAGATACATGAATAATATTTCGCTTATTCTACTCCCTCCTCCAAAGAAGATACTTCTCATGTTACTCTGAAATGATGCATTCCAGGTACTTTGATTCATATTTTGGTGCAAGGGTGAACTTTAGTACCTCACTGTGAGTTTTTTCTTCCCTTTTTGTAGGTGGGCTGTGGAGACGGCAGCATCAGGATGCATGCAGTCAGCCAGGATCAGCCTGTGGCAGAATGGATGAACAGCACCGGTGGAGAAGCGGTGGTCTCGTTGCAGTGGACCCAGACCAGGCCTGCTGTGTTTTGTGTCCTTGACGCGGCTTCTAACCTTCACATATGGGACATGTTGAAAGATGATGGACAGCCTGTTCTGACAGAGACATTTTGCGCTGATAGGTAACACCAATGAAAAGAGTGACATATACAGTATAACATACATGTTATACATGCCATCCTGTGTTCATATCAGGTGTGTGCTTTGTGTTTTTAGGGTAACAGCTATGGCTGCGTTTGGAGACTCAGGACAACAAAACACATACTCAGGAATTGCACTGGCTCACAAGTCAGGAAACATAGAGCTGCAATATTTCACTCCACTTTTGACGTTGCCAAGCCCTGCAGAGGAGAGAAAGTTGGAGAGCATAATGACTGAAGCCTTTTGAAATTCTCTATCTTGACTTCATACTGATACCGACTCATTTTAGTGTTATTTAAAGGTTCAATTTATTTTTAAACACAGAAGGAGCAAAAAGTTCAACTAATAAAACTTCTATGGACATCATCCTATATATTTTGCTGTTTCTTTATTTCATAGTTTAATGCAAAATTTGACAAACGTGGGGTGAGCATGACCATGAGGGGAATGTTGTTAATTCATCGATTGTGGATTCATTGATTCGCAAGGCATTTCAATGCTTCTCCTATGTAATGCTATGGCAGGCCCCAAAAATAATAGACATTCTATTGGGTGTAGAACAATAGGTGCTTTCCATGCATTGCATTGCATCGCAAGTCAGTCACTGCCCTCCCTATGTATTGCTATTGCAGGCCCCAAATATGTCCAGCATGATTATAGAGGAGGATTTGGATTGGTTCCCAATCGAACTGAATCTACCAGACCATCAGGTGTGAGAAAAAAAACTCCACTTTCTAATGAACCAAGGTTTTTAAACTTAACCTCCCCTCAGCGGAAACACAAACATATTTACACTGAAGGACAATGAGAGGATGACGTGAATGCAATGATGAAGGAATCACAGTATTTTGGATTTTTTGCAGGCTTCAGGTGCCATTCCTGCTGTGTGTGTTGCAGACTCTTGCTGTGCCTGTTGAAACATGCAGTCTGATGGACTGTTCTTTCACTTTTTTAAGGGAGACAGAAAGCTGGGCATGGGCATGAATCAGCTCGATATCTGGAGTTCAAATCAGCCAAAGCGAAAGTATGAAAGAATATATAAGCTTAGTTATTTTTAGTTTTGCTCTCAAACTGATGTAACATCCTCTATATTGTTGTTTTTGCCACAGTAGAAAAACCTCATTCATCACAATATTCAACATGTAATTGGGGCCTGCCCATAGCAATGCATATGGGCAGGCCGCCGCAGGCGGTGCAAATAATATTAGCCCTTACTATCGTTTGATCTCAGGTTAGTGCACTGTCTTGCACAGCAAGACAGTGCATTAGCTTTAGCCTTTTCCCTTAAAAAGCTTTTACGTTTTTTTCTTGCTTATTAGGCATGTTTAGTATACTGACTATAGTAAGTCAAATAGACACATCATGCTACTGATACCACACATGACAGTGACAGCATTTATGCTAACATTAGCATTTTAGCTTATACACTAATTTCAACATACAGATTTGCACAAATCCATGTTAGTCCACATGCTTTTGCTTCTGCACATGCTATTGACTATACTGTTGCTAAGCTTAGCATTGATGCTAACTTTTAGCATCCGAACGCTGGGTCCAAACCGACGGGCACACTTTGGCAGGCCCCATTTAAATTTCTGCAGGAATTTTCTAGTATTGAATACTAGAACATTTCTGAAGAAATTTAAATGGGGCCTGCCAAACTATGCCTGTCGGTTGGAACCCAGCTCACAGTAATGGCAGTGATGAGAGAAAGATGGTGTGCGCAAAGCTCTGACATTTTTCAGAAAAGTATGGAAATTAGTGACTGAGAGTCTGAGTTTATCCTGTCACATGATTTCGCTCTGAAGCACCTTGACAGAAAACCGTCAGCCCTACAGAAATTTCGATAACATTTTACGGGAGCAGGCATTCGGTGCGATGTCCTGACCGACTTTCATACCAATAGAGCAATTTTTATAGGCATGAGGGCGATTTCAACATTATTTTGGGGTAAAACAAAATCTGCTCCATTTCTCACTCTTACGGAGCGGCAGTTGGTGTCAGTTACACTCCGCGTTCGGCAGTTGGAAATTTCGCTCGTTTTTCACTTTATACGTTGTCACTTTTACTCAAAACCCCAATAAAAATAACAGCCTGGATGCCGAGATAGAACCACACACTTTGAATTGAATTATCTTTAAAATATTTTTCAAACAAAGCAAGAATTTTTGCTGCCAAGTAACTATGGTTGTCGAGAAACAAGCGAAGAACAAGGGAAACAATTTAAAGAAATACAAAACAAAATGAGGGAGGGGATCTGCATTCTTACAGCTCAAAGAGATTAAACATTTTGTTTTTTTATTGTTTATTTTTCATAGATTCAAACAGTACTTTCTTTAATATTTTACAAATTACCAGCCAAAAATTACAGCATGACAGATTCACACCCATTGGATGGTGGATGCCTATGCATAACTTGGTATTGTATTGCATTGTTATTATTATTATTATTATTAGTAGTAGTAGTATTAGTAGTAGTAGTAGTAGTAGTAGTAGTGGTATCAGTTGCACAAATTAATTATGAAGGATTTGAGACAATTGAGAAATGATTTTAACTTTGAAATGACAAATTTCAATACACTTCCATGACACTTTTAAAGTTTACAATGTAGATTCATTTATAATTCAATTCACTTGATTGTTTTCACTTAGAGTGCCTTGCATTAGCTTCTTTGTAATGCAGACATGGGAACTGTTTTCTTACATTTTCCTCAGGATGAGTATGCTTATATTCTCAGATTTCTGCAGAGCTTTACAGTAAGGATTTAGAGCAGAGTCACATCTCAAACTTGGAGAACACCACCCCCTGAAGACCGAATCATTTTGAGGTAGTGGCTCCAGGGCAGAGCAGCAAATCATCCAAGGTTCAGCATAGAGGGTGTTATCTTAGCTCTCTAAGATGACAGAACCAAAAAGACATCAGAAATTTCTCAGTTACGATAAAAGGCAGACTGGAAAGAAGGTAGATCATCTTGAAGGTGGTTACCAGGAAATTATTACCGCAACTATCAGTACAGCATTCTATTTGTGTCTGCAGGTTTTTGCCTATGAAGAGGATGAGCACTTCCTTGTTCATGGGTTCTATCACTTGAAGCATTTTTCCTGTGACAGCCCAGTGCGTTTCATGTTACACTCTCCTGCAGCTCGTGCCTTCATCAGCCTCCACGCAGACAACAGAGTAAGCTTCTTCAGATCTAAATGCTACAAAGAGACTCTCTGGAAAAAAATGCCCTTTTTGGGCCTGACTGCTACAAAGATCCTGGGATGGATAGTAGGCTGGGGCCCCGGACCCATCTTCACTCTCCTGGACAGTGAATTGCGGCATCTGGATACTGCAGAAGATGCTCTTGATATTCAACTGTGTGAGGCGGCGGAGCATTCCTGGGAGCTGGTTACTGCAGGCTTTGGGAATGTGTGTGTGTGGTCGGTGTTGCTCATGAGGTGCAGGGTGAAGATACAGGAAAGGCTGAAGCTGAGAGCTTTCACTCACATGGCATTGGCTCCTCCAAAGAAGAAGAGGCCTCACAGTGCCTTTGTTGCATGTGGAACGGGTGTGACTGTGATCAACCTCGATGATGGGATTGTTGTGGATCACCATGAGCAACTCTGTCACAGGTCTGCAGGATCTGGTGGTATCTATGCAGTTTTACCTTATATTGTTGAGCTCATTCTTTGTTTAAGAATCTCATGCACCACTTTAGTAGCTGGAGCATGAAAGCATATAAATGATTTAATTTTCCTCAGTATGAAGAGCTGTAAAATGTAAATGTACTCATTTTACTTTTTTGCATTGTCTTAAATTAGAACCACAACAAATATGTTTTATGTGTCCTACAAAATAGTGCATTGCAACAATGTTTTACAAATAACTCTGTAGTTGTATTTTGCCCATCAGAATCAATGCTTTGTCAAAGAGAGACAGCAAGCTCAATTTGTGGCATTGGCAGCTGGTAATGGCCACCTTTTAGTTTGATTGTAGCTTCTGTGGCTACTGGCTTTACACATCTAGGCTGATTTTTTTCAGTTGGACTTTGACTGGACCATTCCAGGACAATATGAATTTTTCATGAACCACTTTATTGGGTAGTATGTCTAGGGATGAACCTCATCTTCCCCTTCAGTTATGTGATATGTTATGTTTGTTGAGCATTGTGATTTTAGTATTACAAAGTGTGAAAACTTAAAGGACTTCATATAAATTTTGCAAGATGTTAGTAATCTATTTTTGACATTCATTTTGGTGTAATCAGCAGTACTTTACATCATTTTTATAGAAATCCTATCTGTATGTTTTATGGCTTAATCTTTCCTTTTATTTAGTTTATTTATTTATTTAACTAGCCATTATTGTTTTATATGTGTTTATTTGAAAAACTGATTCTTATATAATAAAATGAGCACTGTTTTAAAAGACTTTTTCTCTCACAGTGAAATCACCGCAATGTTGTTCTGCGCCCAACTTGACTGTTTGATCATCGGTTTCCAAGATTACGCCATCACAGTCTGGGGTCTTAACTGGGTTCCACGTGTGACATTTTTTGGACATAAAGGTAACTTTAAGTCTGCTTCAGGTTCAATATTTATTTACATAACCAATTGACTTCATTTTGTCTAACTTCTATTTGTTTGTTCTACTTAGGTGTGGTGAATTCGCTGTTCTATTGCACCAAATCAAACCTGCTGATCTCAGGCTCTGCAGACTGCACCATCCGTAGCTGGGATGTAAAAAAGAACTTGGCAATCGATTGTTTCCACACAGAGCAGAACAACCCTCCACTGTGTTTGGGTGGCATAAAGAACGAACACCCGTTTTTCTCTTTTTCAAACAAAGGTGTGGATCTTTGGTTTCTAACATCTTGGTACACCCTCCACACAAAGATCAGAGGGGATGAAGACATCGCATTGAAACAAATCTCAGTCTCACATTTGCCTCCTTGCTATCCAACCCGAGTGACTTGTATCAGTGGAGATGATCATATCTATCTGGTTTCTGTTGGAACAGCAGAAGTGCTGACTTCCTTTAAGGCAGGAAAGAGGGTATTATGTGCTGCCTACTGCCTTCAAAAAGAGCTTTTGTTTGTCTTGACTCAGAGTGGTACCTTACTGCAAGTCAACCCACTCGCTAATCCAGCCACTTTGATACAAGAATGGGAAGGCAGAGGCCAGGCTCCCTGGCCAATATCAGACACTCTAAGTAAAAAGGATATCCAAAATCTGTTGGTGCCTGGCCCCGCCTGTTGCATGGTGATTTACAGCTCCTTGGGAGACCCTGAGAAGGCTTTAGAGAAGTGGAAAAGTTTACAACAAGGGAGAAGCAGCAGTCAGAGGGACAGCAAACATATTGATCATTTCAAGAATAGGTAAGCAGCTTCTCTTTACATTAAAGTAGCATATTACCAGATGTACTTGCTCACAGATCCAAATCACTAAATTCAGGCATCCCAGTTGCTTCCATGGCCACGGTTGTATAAAATCCAGCACTTCAGCACACAAATTGCTTCTACAAATGAATTGCCCTCTGGAACTTAGTAAAATTTCAGTGTAGCATCATAATAGGACGCCCCATGTACAAGTCCACTCATTAAATTTTTTCCCTGCAGAATATTTTACAGTCAGCTTTTAATGGCTTTAAAGGTGCATCATGCAAGTTACGTAAATAGTATGTTTTTTACATATTTAATAGAGCTGTGATATTCTGTGAAAAAGAATATCACACTGTGAATTCTTGTGTTTGTGCTGCTTAATGTCCTAATGGCAGAGAAACAACTTTCAGAAAAACTGTTTATCCGAAGTCATTGGTGGCCATGCTGACTAAAATTGAGGGCCAACCTTATATTTAACCCCACATATAAAAAATGGGATGTCACTCAGGAATGTGTGTGAAAGCAGATGAGTGACTACTTATGGTATTATACGGTAGTGCATTTGAATTGCTAGAAGTTGTTCTATTGTGTGAAATTGTTTATACATTTTGTGTTTGAATCAGATTTTGGGTTATCATTGGCCAAAGTGGTGGCTGTGTGAGTGTCCTCGCAATGGATGATGGGTCGGTCCTGTACAGAATCCCTGCACACAACGGCAAGAATGTCACAGCAATGAAGGCCTACCCAAAGAACAACTGCCTCCTCTCCTCAGGTGAATTTAAATAAAACATTTTTAGATCCTCACATGTCTTTTTCAAAGAAGGTTCGATTACTTTAAATCTAATCATCAAGGTGCGGACTTCACGGTGGTGGTGTGGAGCGTTCACCCCGATACTGCAAGTTGTCTCACCCAATGCCAGACGGTGATATGTTATGAGCCTCAGGTGTACCTGGCGGCGCTGGAGCGGCAGGTGGCCCTGGCGTTTCGAGAGCCTAACAGCAACTTCTACAGCCTACAACTCTACCATGTGGAAAACTTGAAACGAACAGAATGTCAGCAGAAAAATGCACATATAGATTCCCTCACAGGTCACAGCTCAGTATAACCTCTACATGGGAAACTGCAAAGGGGATTTTTACCCGAGTGACTCGTTTTTTCTGGTTTGTTTTTGTTTTGCAGGAGTGTGTGCAATTCCTGAAATAAAGGCATTTGCTTCCTGCAGTCTGGATAAGACAGTGCGCATCTGGAATGAGAAGAATAAGCTCATCTGGTTTGACTTACTTCACATCTTCTTCTTAACCCTGCTTTATTTTATTTACCAGAATGTTTATATGTTTTGGGTTAGAGTTCTAAAATGATCCACACCACTTGAACTTTTTCCGATTTTGTCACATTGCAACCACAGACTTCAATGTGCAACTCTGTGAAGGGAAAGATTTTAAAGTTATACCAAAATAGGCCAAAAGTAAACTATTCGGTCATTATACAGAAATGTATTTAAAGAGGTAACATTCACATTGCATCTCCCTAATTGGTTGGTGTTGGTGTACATCAAAACAGGAACAAGTTCAAGGGGCATTAATATTTTTGCAAGACATAGCATAATTTAGAATAAATATTCGAACACCATATTTTTTTTTCAGGATGCAACAGCTTGTGGCAGCACCTCAGTGTATGGAATACAGTGGAAACGGGGAGCTATTTCTGGGGATGAATGGGGACCTGTACAGGCTAGAGTTTGCACAGTTTCTACCAAAGAAATACCAAAGAATGGTGCAACTATTGGCTGCTTATTATTTAGCTGAATTTAAAAATTACACACAGGAAAGTTTTATTATCTCTGTGCCTGATTTTTTTTCCAGCTTCACTGCTATTATTTTGAAAATGTCCTTTCTGAGCTGCCTCCTTCTGAGGTTGAAGAAACTCCTGATAAAACAGAGTAAGACAGTTTCCACTTTCAGATTACAATAATAATGCAATTATCTAAATAAGTTCTGAGCACTTTTGTATTCTAGCGCATCAATTAGTGAGGCAGAAAAATTAAGGGAAGCTATCAACAGCAATATGGCAATGAACATATACCTGCAGCAAGAGAATGTAAGTATATAAAAAGGTACATTTTAAGATCTGTTGAACACAGTAATAATTAAAATACCTGGCTCATGAATAGACTTTTTCCCACCTGTGTCAGGAGGCGTCAGTGATCATAGACATGGACCTGAAGGCTCTAATAAAGGGAGATGTAAATTGCACACAAAAGAAAACTCACAGCACGAAACAAACCAAGAAAGAGGCCTTTGACCAATACATGCATGAGTTATATGGACTGTCACCTTGTGAGCAGGTATATTTCAGCAACAATTTCTTTTCACCTGATTTTCTCAAGTACTTGAAAATAAATTAAACTGTTTGGTGTAATAACTATCCATAGGCATAATGTGGTGAAATCCGTTTATCACGACTTCAATATATAAACTACTAATATACTGGACTAGTTTTCAGTGATTCTCAAAAGTATGTCTGAATGTGACATAAATGACAGATCCTTTAGGAGTGAAATTTATTGTTTTTTAAAGATGAAACACCGTGCATAGAAAGAAGAAGTGGGCAAGCCTTTAAACTTCCCATTGTTGAAGTAGATTTGATTTGTGTTCAGTAAAATTTCCATAATGAAAGAGTTAATTAAGATGAACTCTTTCAATAGTTTTTTTCCTGACATTTTCTTATTTGCATCATTTGGCTAAAGTCTTATTTGAAATGACCCAAATGATCAAATCAATCAGACATCACACATTTAAAAAACTTAAAATAGCTGTATGAAAGTGCTATATGGATCAATAAAAACAAATTGATCCATATATCCATATAATGTGTAAACAACCTAGAGTACAATAAACCCACTCACCCCCACTATAGGGTTTATTGTACTCTAGGGTTGTTTACACATTGGACATCCTGTTTGTTATTTACATGCAAAATACCTTTTTTTTATTTTTTATGTTAAGCACATTTGCAAAAATCATGCTAATTTGTGTTATCGGCTGTTAAACACTCTGCTTTTCAGACTGGCGTGGAAGATGATTTTGATGATATTATGATGTCGACCAAAGCACGTTTAATGCGATCCATTTACATTCCAAAGCCAAAAGAAGAGGAGGTCGTTCCTGTGGTAAAGAAAGTGATTGAGGAAAAACAGGTATAAACCTTTATGACTTCCATATTTTTTTATCTATTAATGTTGATTTTAGTTTTCCTGTAATAGATTGTTTTTAGCAAAATGACAGCTTTAGGAGAGAATTTATGTATCATTTTCTTCTTTCCTTTTGTAATCACAGCATTTTCCTCATTCTTAAATTTGATTTAGCTTTGCTTCTTTAATGTTTCAGATCATTGAAACATTATATATCAGAGAAATAGAACAAATAGTAAATGCAAACAGCAATTTTGAACTGATGTTTACATTTATTAGACGGGAAAGGCTATATTGATGTGAAAATATGCACCCCTTGTTAAAAGATACTTTATCTGTAAATTATTACATTTTACTGTAGGAAAGCCGAGTTCAATTCCACAAGCTACATGCAGGTTTGATTATTGCCAGATCAGTAGGACCAAGAACTTAAGAACTTGTCTGACAACATGAAGCAGGCTTTAGGTTGCCAAAAACCAAAACATTGTGTTCCAATCTAAAAAAAATTCAAGAGGAAATAAAAAGTTTGCCTAGCTACAGTAACAGTCTGGCAAAGGTGGCCGATAACAGGAAATGGAGAAACTCTGGAAGAGTAGTGAACCTTCCAGGAACATTTGGGCAAAATGACTTCCATGGTGCTGATGACAAAGAACATTAAGGTTCATTGTACATTTACTCAACATCAATAGCTTTAACATCTTTTAAGAAAAAGAATATGATGTCTACAGTCAAGGGAGTTGTATTGTGAAAGTCTCACTTCTTTTCTTTAGAACCAATATGTTATGCACACAAAAAAAACCTCACATAAATTACCATAAATTTTCCTCTCCAGTAGAAATTCTGAAGGAGAAATCCACCAGTTTGTGATCTTGTCATCAAGCACAATTGGGTTATGCAGCAATAATCTAAAGAGTATTCCTCCACAGTGATGTTAAAGAGTTATTGCCAGCTATCAGCAATACTTCATAGCAGTTGTTTCTATCAAAAGGGGAACAACCACTCTTAGTTATTAGGTTTAGGGGTAGCTAAATTTTCACATTTAGCAATGTTGTTTTTGGTAGATTTTTTTCCCTAATTGTCATCAAACTTGTCTAATAACTTTTCTAAAGCACTGTATAACACAAAATCAAAAAATATCCAGATTCCGAAGGTAAAGGTGATCAAAAGGGCTCCAGTGTTGAAAGCTGTGCTTGCAAAACAATCCAAACTGGAAAAGGTAAAAACAAGACATATTCAGACATTTTGGGACTGAAGCAGCCAGTGGCACTTAATCAGACTTTTTCTTGCAGGGTAAAAAGGTCATTGGTGCAGTGGAGCCAATCCAGTTTGACCAGTGGGGTCAACAGAGACGCCGTGCTCTTCTTCCTGGTGCTCTCCCGAAGATCTCAATACCAGCTCAACTCCACAAAATGTCCCTTGACACTCCATCATTCCTCACACAGTTTTCACATATGGAGTGGTTTACTGATTTGTATCCTGACTGGCGGGTAATAAAAAGAAATATAAAAATACATGCATCCTTGGTGATGAATGTGGCTCAGGTTTAGATGCTTGAATGTTTGCAGAGAATCTCAAGCATCATTTCTCCTGAGGACGTCTTCCTGCAGCTACTAAAATACCTGCAAAACTCTGCCGGCAAAGTAGACTCCAAGGTCCTGGGAGCAGTTCATGCAGCGCAAGCTCTGCAAAGCCAGAACCTCTTTGATGTCACAGATAAACAGTACACAAACCTCATCGGCATCTGGGAGAAATTCATACAGCCATCAATGGTAAAGCAAAACCAGTATTGAAACTACAGTTTGAGTTACGACTGACAGCTTCGGTAATATGTTGTTGTTTTGCTTTTTTGTATGTTTCAGTCAAATCAAG
Organism: Phalloptychus januarius; assembly: GCA_902982915.1. Taxonomy (NCBI): domain Eukaryota; kingdom Metazoa; phylum Chordata; class Actinopteri; order Cyprinodontiformes; family Poeciliidae; genus Phalloptychus; species Phalloptychus januarius. The sequence continues at coordinate 6,925,877 of CADWAE010000362.1, forward strand.
CACGCGATGTGGTTGTTGAGATGTTAAATTTGCTGGTGGATTTGAAATCAGAAGTCAGTTACGAAATTACGAAAAAAGTTATAACTCTTCTGGCAACTAGGGAACTGAATGTCCAGTGAGTTCCTTACAATATTCATTTGGAAGATAAGTGGTGTTTTTTGTTTGCTTGTTTTATTAAGAGACCGAAAAAAATTCTGTTTCTGTGTCAATAGGAAACCAATACTCCGCCTTCTTGAGGGATTGGGTGTGCGTCAGGCACAGCATTTCCTGGAACTCGAGTTTCAAAACTGGGGTCAGCAACTGGAGGGCAAGCCTGACAAGATGGAGATAATTAATAAAAAAGCAGATACCTGGATGGAGTATTGGACCACAAAATTCAAAGTTAGTTCCTCATTTCATTTTGTTCTTTTCTTGTTCCTCCAACAATGTCCAAATGTATATTTTGTTCAATATTAAAATTCATACCATCACCTCCCGACCCCACTAAGGGAAAAAGGGAGTATAGAAAATGGATGGATGGATGTATTAAAATTCATTAAATTAACTTTGAGTGAAAGGTAAAGAAAGGACAGGTGAGTGAGCAGGTCTCCTAGTAACCACTGTACTTTTTTCCCCCATGCTACAATTCTAAACTTCAGTGTGTTTTGTAATTTAGTAGCATACTAGCAGAAATTAGTTTGCAACTGTGACGTGAAAATGCTATAAAGGTTTTGAGAATTTTAAATATTTGCCGCCATCATGTTTCAACAAGGGCCTGGTGTATTCAGGGTAATGTGCAGTGGTAATTTTTCACCCTGCTGGTATGAATCTTTGTGCAGGGAAGTTAAAATATAAGTATTTTCATTGTATAAAGTGAGAATATTTGCATTTAATGAAAAACAAACAAAAAAGAAAAACATTATTTGCATAAATACATTTCTGGAATGGATGTGGAGATGCAGGCTTTATGTTAAGTTGATGCTGTTGACTGGATGGGTGGAAACTAAACTACACATTTGCATGCAAATAGATAAATATACATAAAGATAAGCAGGAACATCAATAATAGAAAAAAAGAGGATATCCCCCCTAACCCCCCAAAAAAACTAGACAACATATTTGTATATGTCAAAGATGCTTATATATGGCACTGTACACCATGAATGATAATTTGCATCGTTTCCATTCTATGCAACACAGGATTATAACCGCTTTCTTAACTCTGAAACTTCGATGTGGAAACAGCCGTCCTTCAGCGGATTAGATGTCCTGAAATTTTTCTGTTTGATGAAAAAAGAAGAGATCAGAAGGGCCTCCTTTGTTCCTGCTGCCAAAAAATACAAAGTGATTGTGCCTCAGCAGAAGTGGTATGTGAATGTACATTTAAAATAGATGATTTCCTCTGTACATTGCAGACATTTTTTTAATAAGATTCAGTCAAACTAACTCTAAACTAAACTAGATACAGTTTTATTTTGTTGCAACATTTTAATCGAATTTCTAATTCTAAGGTGTTTCTAAGGTGCAGTGAGACATTTAGACATAAATATGAAATGCTGTTATTGTGGAATATAGTCTGGTGGATGCGTTAGATAAATATTACTTTTAAAAATGTACTTTATGAATTTCTGCACTGGAAATACTTCATACTTCACCATCCACCTGTATTTCTCTGGTCAGTTTTGGATTTTAAGTTGAAGTAAATAGAGCACTGCATAGTTCAAAGTATTCTGATTACTGTTATGTTTTGTATTTTTGCAGGAGTTTCAAACCGATTTTTCGCCTGGGAGAGACATACACCATGGCCAGAAAACGGAAAAAGACAAGATACTGTCAGCACTGTCAGCAAACACTTATTATTTAGTGCCTTAAAAAGAAAGTCAACTTTGAATGTGACTTGTGTAATTGCAGGTGTTTTTGAGCCGAGCTTTCCCAATTGGATCCATCTGCCTCTGTCTCGTGTCAACCTGCGTCCGTTTCACACAAACTCATATGAGCGCTTGGTGAGGCTCCCTACCCGAACCTACTTCATCCCTCAGCAGTCTACAGAGGAGTACTACAACCAAAAATTCAAAAAAAGGCCTGTAATAACCCCACCACCCTACTACTCCCCCACCCCACTACCAACTCCTGACCTAAATCTGAAATTATTCAACAATAAATAAAAAGTAATAGTTGCTATAAGTTCAAGAAATGTAATACTTTTGGAATGAAAGTATGAAGTCATTTTTCAAGTTTGGGAGTTTTTCCTGTCCAGCAACATGTAGTTGACCTGTTTAAAGGACTCGGGTCTAAAACATGGCAATATTCAGGTCCTCTTAAACAGAAGAAGGAAGTTAGAAACTTTCAATGACACAACCATTAATGTTTTCTCTTTTTATTCTAAAGATTGATGATTTTTTAGTGTATAATGATACAACGTCCAATAATTTGGAATGAAAACTGTAAATGCTAAAAGAATTCATTTTAAACATAGGATTTAATTGTTTCTATAGTTAAAGGTAACATTGCGGTTAACACACTTTAGGGATAGCGTTTGCTCTGCCCACTCAAATTTACATAAGATGTGTATATATTAAACATTTATACAAAGATAATGACAATATACTGAATGTTCTTCATTTACAGCACATTACATGCTGCTTTCAATAAAACAGCAAGTAAAAATCATGAATTTGTTATAAAGACTTATTGAGTTGGTTGAAAGTAGTGATGATTATAGTCATATAGTTGGTTGGAGGAAAGATCTGCTGTAATGCTCCATTATGCCCTAGGATGCAGCAGACTGTCACAGCATAGAAATACAAAACAGTCCAGACAATTTAATAAAATTATCAAATTGGACAGAAACAATAGAGGTTTGAGGGGTTTTAAAAATTTAGCTTGACTCATTAAACTCTTTCCTGAACGCTGTTTAAACGAGACTGTGTTAGAAATAATCTCGAATTGCAATTTTTAACCTGTGCCTTTTGAATAAACAGCTTTGTTTTTTCAATAATATTTTGTTCATTGTTTACCTCAATTTTTATTGTTTGTAATTTGTAAACAGGAACGCAAGTAAAGTTATTATTAATTGTTATTATTATTATTATTATTATTATTATTATTATTATTATATGTTTTTTGTTTTTTTTCACATTACGCTCTGGACCCTGTGGGAATGCCTGTGCGTGTGACGTCACTGCCTGGCGTCTGCGTAATGTAAACACCTTCTCGGGTAGCAGCCGGTGGGCTTCAGAGTTAGCAAACATGATCTGTTCGCTTTCCACCGTCAGGAATGTTTAACTAAGCCTGTATAAGTTATTTTTGCTCTCTATTACTATAGCTATCAGATGAAGTCATGAAATCTTTTTTCACCAGACCGTATCTAGTTGCTGCCATGAACTTAGTCTTGTTCGAGCTATATTAGCTCAGCTAGCTTCCTGTCAGATGTATTAACAGACCGTGTCACAGATAATTTTGTTTAACATGGTGCATTCGTTGGTGAGCCTTTGTGCCAGGGAAGTGGTCAGTGACCACAGCTCGTCACCCACCTGGCTTCGCTGGGTTCCCAGGGAGCTTTACGGGGCGCTGCTGGAGGCCGCCTTCGCCTGCAGCAGACCGCTGGCGGTGGGCGAACTGGTGCAGCGGTGGCCTGAGCGAACTCTCCGCGTCGGAGGACGGAGGAAAACTGGGCAGACTGCGCCCAGTCGGCTCTGCATCCAGGCTCTATTACTGGCTGTGGTCAGAGGACTGGCGGACCAAAGGTGAGAATTTAGTGTTTTTCTTTTCTTATTTATTTGTTTATTTTTTGTATTTCTTAAAGTTTGTCATTGTCAGGAAAAAGTTTCCCTGACGCGTTATGTCGGTATCAAAAATGCAGTTTTCTTCCACTTTTATGTGATTAATTGTGTTACCAAGATACCAATGTTTGTGTTTGTGGCGCTGTGAATACTGTGGCATACAGTTATCTAAAACATGAACTAAGATCTGGATCTGTGAACTGTATTTCTCCAGGTCAGCCCTGCAGGTGCTGGACGTCTGTGGTCTGCAGGGAGACGAGGGAGGAACGGGGGACCCGATGGGAGGCTGGTCGCTTACTGTGGCCCTTTGCACTATGATCGTACAGGCCAAAGCTGGAGCACACAGGACTCAGAGAAAAGAAGGAGACCAAGAGAGGAAACGATTCTCAGCACTCGAAAGGGAAAGGGATTTAAAAAGAGAAAGAGGGCAGAGGATGGGAGTGAAGGAGTTAAAGGATGATGATACTTGCAGAGAGAAGAAGGGATCTGAGAGTCCTATCAGTGACGAAAAGCTTGTAAAAGGGGTCAGAAGGAGGATGGAGATGGAAAGAAAAAGAGGTGTTGTAGTGACGGGCTCAGGAGGCGGTAAACTTGAAACAGAGGAAAAAGAGGCAGACTGGGACGTGTTGGTGCAGGTTAGGGCGGATATTTTTGTGAACGCCCGTTCTTGGGAGCGTGTTCGCTTGGCTCTGAGCACGTCAGGACCCTTGAAGCTGCAGTGCAGATACCTGCGAGTGGAAGAGATTTCGATGACAAGCATCAGGACTCTGCTAAACCTTCTGCCTCGCAGGGCGCTCTTAGGCATCGACATTCGTTACAGCAGCCTCGGTGTGGCCGGGTTAGCAGAACTGTTGCCTCTTCTTTCCACCTTCCCCGCGCTGAACTCTCTGCGGCTGCATTACTGCAACCTGGACATTCGTAGAGACAACCTTGGTCAGGAGGGGGCCCTGAAGGACCTGTCACAGGGGCTTTCAAACCTGCAAGAACTGCGACAGCTCAGCCTCACTGCCCTGCGGCTGCCAGGACAGCTGCGGGTGTTGCTCAGGTATTTCAATCTCCTCATATGTGTTTTTTTTTTTATGGTTGGCTTGCATGAAAAAACATGTATTTGTGTGTTAGAATGAGCAAAGCAAATTCCAGATTTTATTTTGGATGAGAAACTGTGGAAAGACTTTTAAACTGAGCTATTTGGCAAAAGGAAAAAATGCAAAATCTCATTAACTACATGCAGCAAGCTGGTAGAAACCATAAGACTTGCAGGTGTCATTGCAGTGAAAAGTCATTCTGCAAAGTAGACTTTGTTGGTTGGGCTGAATACACATACACACCACACTTTTCAGATTAATTTTGTCAAAAAAATGTTTTCACTCCGTAGTTATGCACTATGTTGTAGCACTTTCCCGTAACATATAGCCTACCTTTAAAATGAGAAGCAGAAACGGAATGTATTATTAAAGGTTTTAAGTTTTTCTTCTCCCACAGCTCATTGCCTCAGCCCTTGGAGGTCCTGGAGCTTCCCTACTTGAGCCTGAGTCCAGCCGACCTCGCCTATCTGTCCTGCAGCCATCATGTCTCCTCTCTGCTGCAGCTGGATCTCAGTGAGAACTGTCTGGATGAAACCACGGTGCCCTCGATCCGCCGCCTCCTCTGCCAGGCCTCCAGCAGCCTGCAACACCTCTCTCTGAGCGGCTGTGGTCTGACCGACAGCCTGCTGGGCATGCTGCTGCCCTCACTGGGCGGCTGCTGGGCCCTAAAGAGCATGGCTTTAGCCCTGAACCCCCTGTCCAGGGCGGGTCTCTGTGATTTGATGCGGACGGCAGCGAGAATGCCCTGCCTGCGACTGTTGCTCTACCCAAACCCTCTGGAGGATTACCAGCCGGGGCTGCCCGAGCTGCCTTCTAGCACCCAGCTGTTGGAGTGGCCTCTGGATGAGTCCATAGACAATAACACAACCAGCAACAAGCTCAGCAAGGTGTTGATGGACAGCGGACGCTCTGACCTTCTCTTGACCTGTGACCTTCTTAATTTTGATAAAGACATGGTGGACTAGAGAAGGGGCAAAGAGGCTTTAATTATTTTATCAAACCAGCGAAAGAAAACCTGACAATCATGTTGCACCTCGTGAAAAAGCACATTGTAATTTTTCATGCATATTTTCCCCTTCTGAGTCTGTTTCATAAGACAATCCTGGTTAACTGGATTTTATTGTCTTCCGAGTTGAAAAAAAAAAATGTGTGTACCAAGAGCTAAATCCACACAAATCTTAATCTGACCCGATATGTGACACTTTCAGGGTTTGACTACACAGTTACAGTGGCATATAAAATGCACACTGTTTATTTTATGCTTCATCAACACTCATCTACCAATTTGGAGCATGTAAGTTGCTGTTCATATGAGAGTCTAGCAGCATGTAATATAGCATTAAGTTTCTTGTGTTTGAAAACAAAACTTTTATTACTAGTTTGTCTAAATAAAACTTGATATGTTCTCTTTTACTTCCATTTTTGCCTCTGCCTTGAAGACTGAAATGAAGCCGGTTTTATTTTTCTAAAACTGATTTGCATACTGGAAGTCACAAATTACTTTCGCGGCAGATTTTACTTAAACAAAGCACACGAAACCATGGCGACGCGGATGGACTCCACTGTTGATCCGTTCCAGTCTGCCTGGTGCTGCCAAAACAAAATAAAATGCAATATTTAGGGTTAATTTAACTAACTGTATTTTATTGGGATTAAATGCAATTTATCAACACTAAGTAGATCCATTTCACCCGAATGGTGAAGTGAAAGGAAGGTTATACAGTGCTTATAAATGTTTAACAAATTAAAATCTCAATATGTGAGTGACCTCTGTTACATTTTATTTGTAAACATTTATGAAATTTTCCTTTTAAGTTATAAGCTACATGATGCTGCATGATAAGGCTACACGATATATCTCAAATATAACATGTCAGTGTGTGTAATATTAATGTTGCAGTGTTTTTGGAATGCAACAGTTATTGGTTAATATATTCCAAGTGTTGAATTAAGTTTTACATGCTAACGTAATGGCTAGCCTCACAGCAGCAGATGCTCAGGCAGGATGCCAATGATTTTGGCCAAAATGCTAAAGATCACAGAGTGTAGGAAGCAGAGATGAGATGGACAGCAAAGAAGAAAATAGGCTAAGATCTCAACTGATTTCACCTTCGCGATATTTACCAAAATTAACGCCACAATTTTCTAATGTCAAGGAGATTAAAGTGTGTGTGACTAATATTTACAGGACTGTGAACATTTTTACAAAGCACTGTATGCTTGTTCCCAGTAACGATGTGATTTGTTTCTGATGGTTGGAGGTTTGGAACACCTAAAATGTCTTTGTGAAATCCTGCGAGTTTGGCACAGAAAGAATAGAGTAGATCAGCGATCTGCAACCCGCAGCACTAGAGTCTCATGGGGCTCTTATAAAACCAAAAAATAAATATTTTAGTAAGATTAAGAAGGATTTTAACAGCTCTCTCAATATACAATATCTTCAAATTGCTCTCATCTTGTTTTGACACATCTGTGCCTGTGGAAAAGGAGCCTTGCACTAATGAAGGGTCACAGATAAGCTACCAGGCTGCCCTCTGATCTGAATGGCATTTATTTTTCATTAAGCAGTGTATCTGTCATACCAGTAAATAATACCTCTTGACCCATTGTACTCCATGTATATAATATGTTGCTGTGCCAACCTAATGGAGTGCATGTGTGCTACTGTACTGTAATAGAAAGGACAGACTCTGTCTTTAGGTTTTCAGAAAAGGAATCAGGGTAGATAAAACTGGCTGTACACAAAAGAAAACAGTGCAAGAAATCTGAAAAGTATACTTGATCAAACAAAAAATGAAAGATTCTACAAAAACATAAAATATATACTTTAATTTTCTCAAAATCAAAAAGGACAGGATTTAAAGAATGTAAATAAATGGGTGAAATGTTATTGAAAAAGTATTACCACCAGATGGCGCTAAAAGATAATGTTTGTCTTTATGTACAGCCCACTTAAAATTACACCCAAGACTCAGCTAGAACAAAATCAGTATCAGTGAATGAAAATCCAATATTCCTCACACACAAGTGAATGGTTTAATTTTTAAACAGTTGTTAATATATTAGTTGGAATACGTGTGTGGTACTAAAAAAACTCAAACTTGTTTTTTCTCTTTTTTCTGCATTTTTAATCTAATGTAAAATCTGAGTTGCTTCGGAAATATTATTTTCTATTTTATTGTACTGTGCTGCAACAGATAAACTCACAAAGTAACCTTATTGAGTAACAGCCATAAAAACATTTATTGCCCTTTACAACATACTAACAACCCGTAGACTGCAAACAGGGTCAGTCGTATCTCTCAGCTATGCGCACAGAGAGGGAAACGCAACAACACGTCTTCCTTAAGTTATAGAAACAAAATGCTAAAATTAGAATTGATAATAATGTGTTTTGGATAAAATAACTAGAATAACCAGCGGATGGCGTTACTGCTTGGCACAGTGTGGCTGCTTTTGGCCCTAAATTTGTTAATTAACTCGGTGTTTGTCAGTGCTTGTTCACATCAGGAGTTTACCTGCCGTCAGGGATTTTGTGTGGCGTTGGCCTCCGTGTGTGACTTCACCGACGACTGTGGAGATGGCAGCGATGAAGAAAACTGTAAGTTTATTATCTAAATATCACTGGAACAGACCAAAATTTAAAAGAGCCTGAACAGGAACATACTGCTCTTGCTGCTTCAGTTCATTGCCCTTTGGAGACTTTTATTTAAGCGCCACTCCATACCTTACACTACCTCCCCAGGAAATCATTAGGGTTGAGGTATGGACTTTGGGCCATTGCAACACCTTAATTAAATTGTCTTTAAGCCATTCTGTTTTAGAGTTGGATTTGTGATCATTGTCCAATTAATCCACCACTTCCTCATATTCCAGGCTTCAACAGCAATTTGAAACAAAGAGAAGTTCATGGTTGGATCAGCCATTTCTCGTGGCCTCCAAACAAGCTCAAATCTACAAAATTGGCCAATTTGCTAGCTAGGATCACATTAGGTTCTTCCAACTGCTTTGATCAGCTTTTCTATATCTGCTGAATAAAGGCATCTACACAATGTGATGCTGCCACCACCATGTATGTTGACTGCTAAGTAAAATATTGACATTATCTTATCTGACAAGACTACCTTCATCTACATATATGTAGAAGAGTATACTTGTATATTTGCTCTGTCTTCTATTCGGTGTGTACAGTTATTATGCAAGTCTTATTTTTAATGGATTGTCTTTACTATTCAGAACTGTGCTCTCAGTTAATCGGAAAATGTTAATAAACCTCAAATATGAATGGTTAAGAAAGTAAAATTGTGGTTTTGGCTTACATAGGAAAATATCTGTATGTGCACAGTTATTGAGCAACTATAATATTGCATAAATATTATGCAACTAAATTAAAAACACATTTTTCACCTCACTTTTTGTTTTCATCTCTTGAAATGAGAATCATAGACACATTTTTCAATAAATTTTTCTGACATGAATAAAACAAATTGGTTATCAACATAGCTACCCTAATTTTGATCTACAGCATTCAGCTTCCATTCATTCAGTTTCTTGATATGTTGACAACCGACTTTTTGTGTAGCAGCAACCACAGCCTCCCAGACACGGCCAGGGAGGTGGGCTGTTTTCCTTCACTTGTAAATCTCCAGTTTAAGAGCTGCCCTCAAGTTTTCAATTCAGTTCAGGTCAGGCGAGGAAGGGTGTACATGTCATTACTTTTTCATCTTTAACGCCTTTACTGGCTAACCATGCAGAGGAGTGCTTGGATGGAGAGCTATATTGCATAATAATCACTGAATTTGTGAATGATGCAGACTTCTTTCTGCATCACTGCATTAAGAAAGTATTTTCTGTAGGTATAAGAGTTGATTTTTAGCCCATCTTCAACTTTAAAATGTCCAAGCTGATTATCTTTAATAGTACCAGCTCATACCAGTTCCCCACCTTGCTGATGTCTGACTTCATGCCCGTTACTGATCCAACTATGGGTCCATTCATCTGGTCTGTCAAGAGGCTCTCTCATTTCATCCATAAAACCTTTGAAAAATGTGTCTTCAGATATCTCTTGTCCCAGTCACTTCAGCTCGAATGTCGTGATTTTAAATTATAACTATCATTAAGGCAGAGAGGGGTATTGTTAAATATGTTCTAGAGAAAACCGCATTTTTTTTTTTTATGAAAGAAAATATTTAGCTTCAGTGAACATTTGATATTGCAGGCTCCACATATACAAGATGTGATTTCGAGGAGAGTTTCTGTGATCTGATCCAAAACTCGGAGTCCCTCTACAGATGGACCAGAACAGCTGAGGCCCCAGGACTAAAACAGGACCACAGAAACACTTCAGGTTGGGGAAGCTAATGTTACTACAATAACATTGTATTAATAACACATCTTTGTCTTTAACTGTATAATTTTTTTTTACCCTCAGCACATTTTCTGTCGCTTTCACCCATTGGAGGAAAAAAGATCACTGCAGAACTGAGGAGTCCTGTCTTCCTGCCTACTGACGGCTGCCAGGTAACTATGTTGCAGAGGACAAGCAGTGTCTTTAAAAGTTTAGGAAATAGTTTGAGCATTTTTCAAGTTTGGAAAAATATATATAGAAAAAAAATACCATAGTATAATTTACTTCACTGCAATGGACTGGCAACCTGTCCAGGCTGTACCCTGCCTCTTGCCCGCTGGAGACAGGTACCTGCACCCCTTGAGGCCCCACAAGGGATAAGCAAGTTGGATAATGGATGGATTCATTTGACAACTCCTCTCCATGTTCCATTTCCAGAACGCTAAAAACTGATTCTCTAATAATAAATTGATGTACTGTTAACAATTACCATGACTAAATAAGTCTGAGATTTCTTCTTGATATAACATTATGTCGATTCCAACGTGCAGAGCTACGTTGTGCACCTTGTTATCTTGAAGTAACGAGATACACAACTTGTGTGGTTATTGTCACAAAAATATATTTCTTAGGAAGATATGTTGGATTTTTAAAAAGGTTGTGTGTGCAATTTTGAAGCTCTTAAAGTGCTTCTATAAAAAAAACATCCAGCTGTTTTTGGGCAATTTCTGGAATTAACAGGCAGCAATTCCAGCCTGTCACCTGGCTGGGAAGATACTGATGCTAAACTTTAAACGCTGAAAAATAAACTAGGCCACAATAAATCTTTGGACTTGCATGTCAAAAATGTCCTAATAAAAATCAATTAAGATATTTAAGAGTTCAAGTCTTGAAAAGTCTCAAAACACACAACATTTGGAAACGAGGGATTTTGTAGATTCAAAATAAGTAGGGCCAACATGTTCTTTGTTGTCATCAGATAAGTTTCTACCACTATGTTGGGACAGCACATGGAGAGCTTCGGATCCTACTTCAGCCTCATTTGGTGGCTCAGAGCTCTGAACTCTGGAAACACTCCACTCAACTAGAGAAGGGAACATGGCTGCGGACAGTGGTTCACTTCTCCAGCAATCAGCGCTTTCAGGTGTGTCATAATCACACAATGAGTTCATATAGTAGTTTGACATTAAAATTGAAATCGCAGAGTAAATGAGCCAAGAGATAGCAAAGTGTACCGGGGAAGGTTCTGACCCATTTGGACTCCTCAGAGACCATCTGGATGTGAGTTTGCTGTTAGTGTCCTTTCAATATCTTCAGAGCATGTCAGTGTCACCCAGTCCTCTTTTCTGCCTCTTTACCATCTGGATGTCTGTAGGTGATAAAGAGAGGTCACATCTGCTGACATTCACCTTCTGCTCCATTAATTCACTTCCTGTTTCAGTGGTGTTAGTCAGCATACTTAGGAGCTTGATTTCACTGTGAATCCTAAAGAGCTGTTGATGGAGGATTGGGTTGTTTAGTTTTTTTATTATTGTTTTGTTTAGTTTTTTTATTATTTATGGTGTTTTCAGGATGGGAAATCTACATATTTGTCTAAATGTGAAAATGGAAATTGGAATCATTCACTCAGGAACTTTGTCATTAAAAATATTTGAAGGTTGAGCACATGAAATTCTACAATATCTTGTAAATGTATCAATATTTTATAAACCTTTATAAATTTTAAAGGTAGACTGACAATCCTGGTCTCACCAAACTAGAGTATCTTTTTCACTTGCAAAGATTTCCCCTTAATGGCTTGTAGAAATCTTTAAGTGAGGCTTCTTAAAGATTTCTTTCATTATAACAAACAGCCGTTTTGGCTGACTCTTTCCTGAGCTGTGGACCTCTCACACCTCTGCTTTAAAGTATCATATTATACCCTTCTTTGTATTGGTCTATCACATAAATGTGAATACTATGCATTGAAGTTTGTGGCTGTAACATGACAACGTGTAAAAACTTCTTAAGGTTTACTTTTGAAGTAAACTGCATATAACCACACAGTATTCATACCATTACTATTGTTGGTACTGACTGCACTACATTTATAAGCTCTTTCTCCGCATTTGTTGGAAAAGATTTTAAAAATATAAACCTACATTTGACTGAAATGACCACCAGTTTAGATCATTAAGGTAGATACATTTGCATGGCAGGTGTAGTTAACCTTCTTTTTCCATGTTTTTCTTGATTTGTTTTTATTTTATCTAATTTTCTATTTCTTCATATTGTGAAACCTGCTGCTTTTTATGAATTTCTTTTCATTTTCCATTTGAAAATGAAAATGCATTTTCTGTGCATCAACCAACTCAGTACTCTTTACTGATTTTTTTAACCAATATTCATCTGTAGTGTCAGCTTAATTAAATTGTAATAAACTAATAATAAAAAAACCTGATGTGTGTGACATTGTTTCACTGTTTTATCTTCCAGGTGGTAGTTCGAGGGGAACTTTCAGCCAGCAGTGAAGCATCTGAGGTCTTAGCCATTGATGATTTCTCTTTCAGTCCTGGATGTGTCATTCTGCCTGGTATTAGCTATAGCTTTCTAACATTTCCAACACCTCACCACACACACACCGCATGCATCTTGACATTTTGAAATATCTTCACACATAAAAAGAGCACTAGAAGCTTGTTTTGAATACTGATGGAAAAGGGGGGCACATTAAAACATCCATGACTGGATTTATACCAGGATAGCTTAGTCATTAAAATTGTGCTTGCTGTACTTTTTTCTGGAAGTGAGCGTAGATCTTATGCAACAGTGGAGGAGTTGATTCCATAAATTGGACTTTATGGGACATTTCAGACATGATTTTTTAACAGCGTTCTCCGCTGATGTACAACTATAAGATCATTCTGTAGCATTTTCACAACTTGTCCAATATGCAGAGTTGACTGTAATCTGAAAAAGCAACAAAAAAGAAAACAGATCATCCATCCATTAATCCATACATCCACCCCATTTCTTACACCTCTGGTTTCCCGTTGTAAACTATGACCTCTGACTAATTTTTTCAAGTGCACAAAAGGTATTCACTAAGCCAGTCATTTCCAGGCTGGGTTCCTCTGGACTCACTGCTTTATGTTTTAGATGTGGACCTGCATCAACACATCTGAGTTAATTACTTCATCAGCATTCAATTGAAGCTAATCAGAAGCTGCCAGGCATGAAAAAATCAAAGTAATGTTGTCAAAGGACCGTAAGAGCCATAATTATCACATTTAATGTAGCTGACAAACTGCAGACTGTGAAAAATCTATGTAAAAGTATTTTACACTATCACCAGACCAAATTTAATTAGCTCAGTACTCTAGGCTTTAATAACCAAAGAGAAACCAACAATAATCACACTTTGCATGGTGCATTTTTGGTACTTGAGAAGATTCTTTTTGTTTCTTCCAGAACAATATAAAATACCCTATTCTCTTTGCAGGAGCAGAGCTAAACTTTACACTAAATAAGTCTTCTTGGAATGTTGACAGCATTATATTCGTGTGATCCTGTTGCAGTTTCAACTCAAGGCCTGTTTGGCCACAGCTAAAATCACCTAATGAGCAAACAATGCAGGGTGCACACAAGGCACAGGCTTGCATAGTTATAATGAGCTACCACTGTTCATGCAGGCCCCACTACATATGTGTCGAGGTCACTGTCCTGTTCAAGCCCTCAGAAGATCTCTACAAGATCCTTGCTTCAAACGTTTAGAAGTCAAGTTTAGTCTCTCTTTGTGTAACAGCAGTCATCTCTCATGGTCACCTTCTGGAAGATTATGGATGTACTGTTGTTATAGCATCATCTGGAGAAGGACCAGCTATCTGATTTGTTTGTGCTGTCTAAATCGGTTCATGCTCTTGAATGACTTTTGATTGTAAAGAATAGAGATTGTCATCATGGGAACATTAACAAGAAAAGATAGTCAGAGTGGCATTTTGCTTCCGTGGAGCCACACACACTTGCACATGACATTCAGGATTTTTGATTTTCAAAGAATAGGCAAGGTTGAACAAACCCAAGCTGTACAGATTAAATCCTTTTTTAAAAGAGAATGTCATTAAATTATTATATATTATATGCTTTTTAATGCAGTTGGTATTTTACCGTTTTAATCTCTGTTTGTCCTTTTAATGCAATTGCCATCTCAGAGTTTAAAATGAGTCATTTTAAAGGTCATTGAGAATATATTCTGAAAATGGCAACATTTAAAAGATTAATTTCTGAGGCCAGCTAACAGTGATTTAAAAAAACTGGGCTATGGTTTTGATATATTTTCTGCGCTCCTCATATAGTGCCATTGAGTTAATTTAAGCGATGGAGTCTTTTCTGTACTATTGATCAAAATCTGAGCCATTACTGCAATTTAATCAAATGCACTTACTTCATTTTGGGAAACAATAAGCTCATTTATGCTAATTGAGCACATTCTCTCAATAAAATATTTTAATTATAACAGTGACGCAAACAAATTTGATAATGCGCAGATAAAGGGGCTCCATTAATTGTATTAATCTCTTATTTTACCTTTGTACTTGGCAGAGGGCAGAGTCCTCGCTTCGCCTCCCTGTCCTCCTTCATGGTTCACCTGTGCTAGAGGGGGGTGTATCGAGGAGAGCAAAGTGTGTGACTTCACACCATATTGTCCCAACAGAGAAGACGAAGCTGGATGCCGTAAGAACCACTTTACTAAGCAACACTTTAAAATAATCACATTTCAGTAACCCAGAAAGATGTTTTCAGGATTTATCTGACACCCTCTGTTGCCATCAGACCGTTAAAATGCACTGTTGCTCAGTCGTTTTGATATGTGTTTGTATTGGATATCAGTCTGTTGCCTGCTGCAGGTATACAACGTTCATATTTATAGACTCTTACAGTGATTAAAAGAACAAAATTACAAGCAGAAACAAACATATTTTATTCTCCTCAGA
Source organism: Phalloptychus januarius (assembly GCA_902982915.1). Classification (NCBI taxonomy): domain Eukaryota; kingdom Metazoa; phylum Chordata; class Actinopteri; order Cyprinodontiformes; family Poeciliidae; genus Phalloptychus; species Phalloptychus januarius. Next base: position 6,941,043 of record CADWAE010000362.1, read on the forward strand.
AGTGCTAAGTGATGTTCGTATCGTATCGTATCGTATCGTATCGTATCGTATCGTATCTTTATCTTATCTCATCTCATCTCATCCCATATCATCTCATTTTATCTTATCTTATCTTATCTTATCTTATCTTATCTTATCTTATCTTATTGGGGCCTGCCCATAGCAATGCATAAGGTGTCTGGCTTGCGAAGCAAGCCAGACACTGCCTCCATGCATTGCATGGCAGGCACCTATTGTTCTTCTATCGATAGAATGTCTCTTTATTTCTTTATTTATTTTTCTTACGTCACCCGGAATGCGGCTCGTACCGCTGCGAGCCCACCCACAAAAGTGGTATCAAAACGTGCGGCTCGGTTCCGACAGGTGTGCTATTATTTTTATAAGCATTCGGAGTTACCATGGCGACATAAATTGTAAAAAACGACGCCCCAAAATCCCATTAAAGTCAATGGAGCGGGTACGAAAAATCCTAAAATCACCGATTTTGAGGAATTGCTGTGTCGTCATAAATACACGTAGAAATTCCATTAAAAATTCTTTTGGTAGAGACGCCCGTGATCTCTTCTAAAGTGAACACAGCACGTCCATATTAATTACGGTTTATCCACGATATTTTTCTAAGCGCACCAAAGTTTTCGATTTTCGGAAAATTAGAGGTGAGTGCCGCTCCGCTAGAGTGCGGAGCGTCCAAGATTTTGATCGAAAAATATTTTTAAATCGCCTCCCGGCCACAAATATGACCCCATTGGTATAAAAGTCGGTCAGGACATTGATACACATGCCTGCTCCTGTAAAATGTTTTAAAATTTGCCCTAAGACTTTCGGTTTTCTGTCAAGGAGCTTCAGAGCACGGTGATGCAACAGGAAAAATCAGGCTCTGAGCCATTGTTTTCCACAGATTTCTGAAAATGTCAGAGCTCAGCGCACACCATCCTCTCTCGTCGCTGTTATTACTGTGAGCGAGGTAGAGATATGAATCGCGGTAATATCGGAGAGGAAAGATAGCCCTCTCATACGCTTCAAACGGTGTTCCGATACGTATCACGGTTTTTGAACTGCAAGGTGTTGTTCGAACTGCTTTTTTCACTGAAATTCAGGTAGAATTCCTTTCATCTGGATCAAAGAGAGATCAATCAGGCTCACAGCTGGCAGAGCCTATTAATTACCATAGCAACGGAACACAGGCTGGGGCAGAGCTGCTGATTAGGACTTCAATGACATTTTCTCTGTAGTTTTAACTATGGCAAACACTCAGTTAAAACAGAGGGCTGACCAGAAGTCAGAACTGCAACATGGCGGCACTGTTACTGACTAAAGAAGAAGGCTGAGCAGAATGTCAGAACTACATTAATGGCTGAACTCTGGTACTACAGAGCAGTGCTGAGCTGGAAGTTAAGAACTAGAATGATGGCTGAACCACAGCTACTGATAGGATTAGTGTAACCATTTATAACAAAACTAGCTGCTTTAAGCAGTTACAATGCTATCTCTCCCTCTGTGTCTGACTCACATGACAGTTGAGCTGCTCTTTAGAACTACAATGACTGAAGGTTAGAACTACAACATGGCAGAACTTTCTAAACAGGATGACTGAGCTGGGATTTAGAACTACTTGCTGATGTGGCCATTATATAGCTGGATTAACAAAATCACTGTTACAGATGGAATTAGTTTGGTCTTTTAAAATAAAGGTAATTGAACATTTCAAAATAAAAGCCTTTACATTTTTCACATCAAGTAATTGCTGTTTTGAACTTATTACAACTGGTTTAACCCAACCAGTGTTAGATATTGGATTAGTGTGGCCATTTAAAACGAAGCTAAATGAACATTTAAAAATAAAAGCATCAATATTACTCTGAGATTAATGCACCGCATAATCAAAAGAAGATTAGCCTTTATTAGCCGTTGCCCCAAGGTCAGTGCACTCGAAGGCGGTGCTAATACTATCACCCTTTACTATCTTTTCTGTCAGGTTAGTTAGCTAATTAGCATTAGCCTTTTCCCCCAAAAAAACTTTTATCTGTTTTTCTTGCTTATTAGCCATGTTCAGTATACTGAATGGAATAAGTCAAATAAGGATATCATGCATGTGATATTCCACTTGCCAGTGACAGCATTTAGGCTAATATTAGCATTTTGGCTAATTTCAGCTTATTCACTAATTTCTACATAACAAATTGGATAAGTCCATGTTAGTCAACATGCTTTTGATTCTGCACATGCTATTGACTATACTGCAGCTAAGCTTAGCATCGATGCTAATCAGAACGCTGGGTCCAAACCGACGGGCACACTTTGGCAGGCCCCATTTAAATTTCTGCAGGAATTTTCTAGTCTTATCTTATCTTATCTCATCTTGCCTCGCAGTCAGTGAAATTCAAAAAGACTTTACTAGTTGCGCAGCATATAAAATATCCATCCTTAAGCAATTAGGTGCAGCTGATTTAAATTATAGTGCACCAATAAACAACTAAAGTATTTACAGAGTTTGTATATTGGTTCAATTAAGCCTAATGACATTTCTGGACTGATTACCCAGAAGGGCAGCGTCCCTATAGTGTTTCCTTTTTCTGTTTTAGCTTCTGAGTGTGACTTTGAGGACGGTTCATGCGGCTGGTATGAGCTCACTCCTGGAGATGGGTTTGACTGGATCAGGGGTTCATCTGACAAGGTACCGCCGGACTACTATGGTCACCCACCCCTCCCGGACCACAGTACTAACAGCACTAAAGGTAGAGGAAACAAATATGAAAAACAAAGAAGTGTGACATGTGTTAAAGTTAAACCATACTGAACCCTTCCAAAAATACTGTAAAGATCATTTTAAATAAACATCTCAAACTAATACTTTGTTGAAGAAAATTGTTGTTTAATGTGCTCCAAATGTGGAGACGTACCTCCTCAGCCATCTGAATAACAGTTAATGTGAGAACCTATTTTGCTCATTTACCACAATATGTTACTGTTTATCATGCCTCATTACATCTTCCTGTTTCTTTCCTGAACAGAATTGTTCAAGTCGCAGCTTTAACTTTGTTGCTGGCTGACTCCAAACAAGCACCATCTGTTGTTTTTGTTATAATTATCGAGTGAAACGGTCTGAAAAAGACACCTATTAGGTTTGGAATTGGAGCCTACAGAAACAACTTAGAACACTGTATTTAACATTGAAAAATTTATAGAATTTTAAACCTTTTTAGAATATGCTGCTAAATTCTCTTATGTTTTACAACCAATTTAATCATTCTGTAGAAAGGTTATATGAATAGTGTTTAACAGCATTCAATATTGCCACTGCCAAAAAGGATGCTTTAATATTAACCATTTTTATCATGTTAATAATAGCTAACATGATAAAAATGTATCTGGAGATGACTGCCACGCATTTACAATATGTTTGGAGGCAAAATATGCATCATCAACACAAAATCATCGTACTGTTCTGATCCTAGGATGCTATTGTTCACGGGCGTGTGCAGTGATTCCTACACCATCACCAGCTGATGGCACTACATCCTAACATCTGCTTTGTTCTTTCTAATTAAAAATAGGGAAAGTGGGGTTAAATAAAGATTTTCTATGAAGAAACTGAGATTTTCAATGATGCAGGTTACCATGGCAACATGGACATGAAGCCAAAGGGAGAAGTAGATAAAATTGATCTGTCCGGTTGAAGTAGTCAAGTGGGAGGTGTAGACAAACTTATCTGTAAACAAACTACCTAGTTGAAATGTGACTGTACTGTCAAACATATTACTTTCAGGATTAGAAGTATGTTGACCAAGATTTTCTTTTATGACTGCAGGTCATTTCATGTTTATACTGAAAAACAGCAGTAGTCTGCTTCCAAATGCTGTTCTCAGAGGACCGTGGTTCCAGCAATCAGCCTCAGGATGCACCATGACCTTTTGGTGAGAAATATGTGACATCCTTTCCGCTCTGTGGACTGTTTTTCATTCTTGTAATTTTACACCGTTCAACATTGTTCAACATGACCATACAAGCAGAGATCATTCGCACTCATAGACCTTAGCATGTGTCTTCAGGTTTACACTGAAGACACATAGACTTCAACTGTACCTGTATCACAAACTGCAATTCATAAAATTGTTTGCTGACACTGGAAGGAAGCTGGAGGACTCAGGGAGAACCCATGCAGAAAGACCCCAGACTGAGATCTGAACCCAGGACCTTTTTGCTTCAGTGAAGCCGTAACAATTAATCTTACTAATAAAAATTCTTGAATAAATTAGAATAACTATGTATTTTGTTGGGGGATATTGTTTAATGCGTTCACTGAACCCTTTCTGCTTTTTGCACTGTTATTTTTTAATCAGATAGCCAGGTAAAGCCTGTTTCAAAATAACCTCCTCTCTCCGTTTACTGTTTCTTTCACCTCACTAACTAAAGCCGGGATAAGATGTGAATGTTAATAAATCATGTTCAGGCGTTTTTATGGTCCCAAAAGCTCATATGAAGCGACTGATTAAGTTTTTCTACCTAATGGTCATAGGAATTCTGGAAAATGAAAACCTGCACAGCTCACATTTGTTCACTACTCACGTATCATGACTGGGGATCATGGAGGGTGCATTATCATAGGATGAATCTGTAATTTAGGGTATCTCAAACAAGTATATAATTTCGTAGATATATTATCTTAAAATTTGCTCCTTACCATGTCAGGATAAATTTATCAGCTGAGTTTCAGATTCAAACTACTTCTTATCCCCTCAGGCATTATAACTCAGGTGTATCTGTGGGGGCTGCTGACATATACCTCCGATTCAAGGGAGTTGAAAACAAAACTGTCTTATGGACGACCCTATACGATCAAGGGAGACGGTGGAACCGGGTCACCATTCAGCTGGGGCGCATCACTCAGCCCTTCCACATTGCTTTGGCTAAAATTAGCCTCGGCGTGTTCGATGGAGTCTCCGCTTTTGATGATGTTTCCTTCAAGAACTGTTCGATGCCGCCGGCAGTGGCTGTGTGCCCCGAGCACACGCATTTCCACTGCGTGCACACCAGAGCATGTGTGGAGCACCTGCAGCTCTGTGACCTTGTGGATGACTGCGGGGATGGATCGGATGAAGAAGGGTGTTGTGAGTGTCTCAACTTCTTGAAATAAGAACAATTAGGTCTGTAAGTGCACAAGAATAAGCTGAAGAATATGATATCTTATGACTTTGCTTATTTTGTCAAACTTAAATGTTTCAGATCAACAAACAAACCTTAATATTAGACACAAATGACCTGTGTGACTACAAAATGCAATTTTAAAATCACACTTTCATTTAGAAATGGAAAAAGCCATCCCAACCAATCTGACCATATATATGAGAAGGTATTTGCTTAAATAACTAAAAATAGAACCTGGCTGACAACATCAAGTTGGCTAACACTAGCACCCATAAAAACATCTCAGTCATAGAACAGCATCAAGTCAGTCAGTTAAGATGAGAGTTAATGACTGAACAATAAAAAAGAGATCAATCAAAATGACTTCTGTTGGAGAGTTCCAAGGCAGAAAAGCTTGACCAAAAAGAAAACAAAGACAACTGTGGATTTCCTTAAAACATACTGATGACCTCCACTATGTTTTTGGAAAATACTCTGTTTAATGATACAAAAGTGGACATTTTTAGAACAAATGCATTCTGTCACATCGAGTGTGGATCTGGAAACTAAAACACTAACACCTAAGATCAAGTAAAAAGGACTGAACTCACAATGCATATCAATTACCACAATAGCCAACTAGGAATCTTAAACCTAAGGAATGAACTGAATGTGAAAAGACGTACAAAAATAAAGCAAAACACAAGACCAAAGTCCCAAACTGGATGACCAAAATAGCTCTATTTGCTGAAATTATCTTTGTCTGATAGCAACATAAGTTTGATGATCTGAAACATTTCACAGCAATGTATTGCATTTGAATTTTTTTTTCCTTTTGATTACATTTCCAGCAATGTCTCGAATGTTTGAATGTAATATCACAGGCAAACTATTTAAAATCTATTGCTTTCCTTGACTCATCAGGGAACATAGGGCATATTTAAATTGTTAAAGTTTGCAATATCAGATTTTCTCAGTCTTATTGGTTTTCACAGCTCCAGAAATTCAGTGTGACTTTGAAGATGGCCTGTGCAACTGGAAGCAGGAAACAAGTGGAGGAGATGTGTTTAACTGGACCCGCATCCAGGGCCCAACTCCAACCCGAAACACAGGCCCCTGGAAGGACCACACGCTAGGGAACACCTCTGGTCATTACCTCTACATTGAGTCTTCCCTCCCCCAGGAGTTCAAGGACACAGCTGTGCTGCTGAGCCCAGTATTAGAACCTAACTACCTACTTGGCAAGGACCCAGCTTGGTCCCCCCACCGCCGCTGTGCTTTTCGCTTCCATTATTGCATGTTTGGATCGCATGTGTTCAGCCTCGCATTGTACATGAGGACAACCACTACAGGCCGTGGCGTGCTCCTCTGGGCAAAATATGGAAACCAAGGAAACCTTTGGCACAGGAAGACTTTGTACCTACACAGTGCGCAGCCTTTCCAAGTAAGTGATCAATATTTTGGACTTTCTACGTTTCTGGTTTGTTCTCTAGCTGGTTAGTCCAGCAAGAGATTCAAACCTAGGACCTTCTTATTGAAAAGCAACAGTGGTACCAACTCCAGCCCAAATTGTCCAGCCCCAATCCCATGATGCATTGCGGAAATTCTGTTGGCAGCTTTGATATAAACTATAGGTACTTCGTGGCACTGCAACACCGATGTTGCTATACTTTGAATATGTTATGCAGTCTCCCTTTAAGTGCATAAACCAGCTAAAGCCACAAGTTAAACTTAATTTGTCTATAGGGCAATGAAACAGTTCCACAAGTACTCATCTCCACCATGTCCTGCTAAGACTGGACATGTCTGTATGTCTGTAATTGAATAAATGTACCGCAACTGTAATTCAGAAATTACAGTTCACTGCTTTTCATTATGAACCAAAACAAACAGCTTTACTGCAGCTGCAGGGAAACTGGGGCTACACCTTGACATTTTTTATGCATACTGAACATCTAATTTAGAAGTAGAGTCTTGAACAAAAGGGTTGCAACAGTTATGGAAGAATAAATATGTCCTCTGTGGACTTCAGATCCAATAATGTCTTACTAGACCATTATTATATAAATCAGCATGAACTTAATGGTGAGAAGTGAATTGTATGTTGTAAAATTACAGTTCACTACTGTAGATACCTAAAAGTGCATTATTTTAAAGCTCTTGAGACATTTTGTTCACTGTCTAGCTTAATAACTTCAATCACATCTGATTGTGAATCATTTGCAGTCACCTTGCAGTCACAGACAAACCTGAGTTCTGGGTAAATACAGATCCACAGCAGCTAGCAGCAAATCTCTGGTGAAACAGAGTCCATATTTACAAATGCATTCCAGCACTGCATGATGAAGATCCATTTAATTGCTTTAGTGCTCAGCATCGATCACTGGAGATGGATGTTCTGTTGTCATCACTCATGAGTGATTTCAACTTGACAGGCAGTTAAAGACTTTTCCTGGGTCGTGTCACTGGAACAGGAGCTCCATTTGTTAATTTAATTGAGTGCAGACAGGGAAACTTTTAAAATATTGACACTGATTAATTTAATTCTGGCAGAGAGGGATCTGCCTGTATGCACAGTGAAAAAAAGAGGACAACATTTAAGGACTAAAATAGAAGCTAAACTCCTAGATTGGAAATATATTCATGAGTATTCAAAGTCATTATGATGACATTAAAAAAAGGAAACAATAGCTCATAATGGCGTAACCTGTAACAATGACGTGATATTTTTTTTAAGAATAATTGTATAATAACTGCAGGGATGTGTTGCATTTTAGTATCCATCTATCATAAAAAAAATGCCAAGAACTAATATCAATTAACATTACTGCCTGTTATATTTTAGTATTTTTTTCCTGTTTTTAGATTTTAATTGAAGGCACAGTTGGAGATGATTTTGAAGGAGACATTGCGATCGATGACCTTTCCTTCCTGGACTGTCAGCTGTTTCATGGTAAACTTTCAACACATCAGATAAACTCAGGGAAGCTGCTCTTTGCTGTTTTATTTATCGCCCCCCGTCTTATATTGCAGGAGAGCTACCTTCTCTGATCACCCCACCACTGACCACTCCGGCCCCAACGGTCATACCCAACAATTGCCCCAAGGAGCAGTTTGTGTGTGGGACAAATGGGGAGTGTGTTTTACACAGCCAAGTGTGCGACTTCAAGCAGGACTGCTCTGATGGATCAGATGAAACAAACTGCGGTAAGTGGTTGTAGTTTTTACTATTTCTATATTCTTCCCTGTCCTGCTTTTTTCCTAATTGCATGTGTTTCTCTCTTTCAGTGAAGGAAAGATGTGATTTTGAAGGTGGTTTTCTTGCGGCTGGACTGTTGTTAGTCCTTCTTTCAGTGTGAACCATGAGTTTCGCTGGGCAGCTGACCAGGGGGAAAGCAGTCATGATGGAGAGCAGAACCACCGTCCAACTAATGACCACACTCTGTGAGAGCCACAGATAAATATTCCTATCTGTTTAACTCGTATGTTAGCTCATTGAGAAAACAAATTTGTCAAGCAAGAAGGTGAATGCCATTGTAAGAATGTAGTAATGCTCTTCTTTTTAGATCATAAATGAACTATGATTAACGGAACAATTTTACATTTTTTGGCAGACAGATACAGGCTGCCCAGTGCAGCTGGTAGAGCTGTTGCCTTGCAGCAAGAAGGTTCTGGGTTCGATTCCCGGTCTTTCTGCATGGAGTTTGCATTTTCTCCCTGTGCATGCATGGGTTCTCTCCGGGTACTCCGGCTTCCTCTCACAGTCCAAAAACAGGACTGTCAGGTTAATTGGCCTCTCTAAATTGTCCCTAGGTCTGAGTGTGTGTGTCTCTGTGTTGCCCTGTGACAGACTGGCAACCTTGCCTGCCTCTCGCCCGAAACGATAGTTGGAGATAGGTACCAGCAACCCTCCTGACCCGAGTAAGGGACAAGGGTGTAGGAAAATGGATGGATGGCAGACAGACCCCAGGTCAAAATCAGTGCCTTTTTGCTGCAAGTCAATAGTTGCTACCCCACTTTGCAGCCACTGACTGATGTTACTAGGAATAATTATAACAAATTATTAATTATAGAAAATTGTCTAAAGGAGTGGTTGTTTTTCAGATTGTTGCAAAACAATTTAGAAATGTGAATAGTTTTTCAATAACGTAATTATTTCTATTCTGTATTGTTCCTTCTGTAGTAACAGCCCTAAGGGTTGGTATATGTATGCAGACAGCTCAAACGGAGGCTATGGTCATTTCTCTGACCTCCAAACACCAGTCATCTCCTCCACGGCTCCACGGTGTACCCTCATATTCTGGTACCACATGAGTGGATTCACTGTGGGAACCCTGCAAGTAAATATCCCAGTGAAACTTTGAGTCAAAATGAATGTCCCATCAAAACCATGTTAGAAATTTTTATCTCTTTTACAGGTACTGCTCAGACGCAAAAACATCACCCATGTGGTTTGGTCTCAGACCGGTAACCAAGGCAACAGATGGAAACGAGCGGAAGTGTTTTTGGGTTTATCAAATGACTTTCAGGTCTGCTGATTTTTTTTGCACCCAAGATCTTGCAATGTGTGACATATTCAGATTCTAAGCAATTACATAAATGTCCTGCTTACCTATCATGATCATTATCTTAAGTACTCAATAGCATGTAGAGAATCACAATCTGACAACTACAAAGAATGTAGATTTCTTTTTAAATACTCAGTTATCTTCTTCTACATTGCAAACATCTGCACAGATCATGATTCATCTTGAATGTTAAGTTATCAGTCACCTTTTCTTACACCTGTGTTAAAAATGTCCCCAAAATGCATTTCTGCCACTTGTCATTTTCTAAACAGATAATCATGTCGTGCACCATAGGAGCTGGTATTTCTATTAGGAAATATTATCTAATATTTAGCAATGAAATTATTAATGCACAAATTATTTCTCAAGGAACACATTGGAAATTAGGAATAACAGGTCTCTACTACCCTGCATCTATTTATTCGGCACTCCTGAAAATGACTCAACCTTGACTTATTCTCCATCAGGTGGTGTTCAGGGCGAAACGAGGGATCAGCTACATGGGGGATGTAGTGATAGATGATGTCAGCTTCCAGGATTGCTCCCCCGTTCTTCCATCCGGCCAGCCGTGCACATCAGAGCAGTTTGCCTGCGCAAACAGCCACTGCATCCCTCAGGACAATTTGTGTGACTTCATCAACCACTGCGGGGATAATTCAGATGAGGACCCTTTCATCTGCAGTGAGACCTTACGTTTGCTATCTGTGAAGAAAGATTAATTCCCAAATCATTTGAAAACCTATGTTTATATCTCTTTTCCTATTGTTGTATTTCAGAGGGCTTTAGTGTACGCTGCAATTTTGAGTTTGACCTCTGCTCGTGGCGCCAGTGCCAACAGGACGACTTTGACTGGCTGATCAAAGCAGGCAGCACCCCCACTGTTGGAACGGGCCCATCCAGTGACCACACCTTGAGAGATCCCACTGGACACTACCTCTACCTGGAGAGCTCATTCCCTCAGGCGGTGGGTGACGCTGCCCGGGTGATTGGACCCTTACTGAGCAGAAGGAGTTCAGAGTGCAAGGTGAGTCCACATTTGCAGTACAGATTCTTGAAATCAGATAGTCATAAGCTAAACTTCATATGCTAAACTTGTTTTGTTTTTTAAAAAAGTCACAATAAGCAGCTTAAAATCAATGCTAACATCAACAGAAAACTCATTCATAGAGTAAAATTTGTGTAACATGAGCTCTCTCCAAATTTTAGAAGGTGATTTTTTCTTTTTAAGAAAGTACTTGTAGAGCAGAGTAGTGCAAAAATCTATTCTTCCAATTATAAAAGGAATTAAGTGTCTACATTAGACCAAAAGTGAAATTGTTCCACTTTCACAATGCTCTTCAGATAATTAGATGCATTTCTGCAAACATTTTTTAATGTGAGATAAGAAATTAAACTAAATTCAATCCTGACGGCAAGATTTGTTATTGATCTAAAGGGTTTGTTTTTTGTTCTGGGTTTTAATGAGTCATTACCAATATTTAAAACTCCTGTTTTGTCCTGTTTGAGCTGCCATCCATGACTTAATCTGAAATACATTGAACAGAACATCAATTAGCTGAGAGACCAATTTGTGTCTCCTGATATCAATTAGGAAAAGCTGGATGTCATCTGCCTACATTTCGGGTGGCAACAGGTATACACTAGAAAATTTCTGAAGAAATTTAAACAGGGCTTGCCAAAGTGTGCCCGTTGGCTGGAAGCCAGCGTTCTGATGCTAAAACTTTGCGTCAATGCTAAAGTAAGCTACACTGTACTCAGTGGCATGTGGAGAGTCGCAAGCATGTCGAGTAACATGAACTTACTCTATCCAGTATGTTAAAATTAGTCTATAAGCTAAAATTAGCTAAGATGGTATGGTTAGCCTAAATGCATCCAGTGGCATGTGGGGTAAAACTAGCATGTTGTCTTACATTGACTTCCTCCATTCAGTGTGCTAAACATGGCTAATAAATAAACAAACAATTTACCAAGTAGTTAAAAAGCTTATTTTAGGGAAAAGGCTACTGCTAATGTGCACTGGGAATGTTTGTGCTAATGTTAATGCATTGCCTTCTGATTATTACTTTGTGGCAGTTCATTGCCAGAAAAAAATTAAGCCATGTCAATGCTCTCCTATGCATTGCTATGGCAGGCCCCAATTAACTAAATTGAGCTTTGTGGACTTTCATATATCAGTGTAATGTTTGCACATTACAAAGTCATGAAGAATTCGACCAGATAACATTTAAATCACAACAGCAGTTCCTGATCTGACCGTTATCATGAGTCTATGGATCAATACTATCCAATAATCCAATAATATCAGCATACTTTGCCATTAATGTCCTATAGTAGAGCTGTCTCTTTCCGCTTTGACTTGGATTGAAGTCAAATAAAGACATTCAAAGCATACATTTTGAATGAGTTAGAAACATGTTCTCCCAAACTCACATATTATAAATCAGATTAATCTGTAGTTATAAAGCACCTAGAATCTCATATGAGATTTTTGAGGTGAAATAGCATAAAAATTACAATAAAAAAATTTGCTGATGCACTTATTCAAATCTGTGCTATCATCTGTCGGCCTCCACATCAGGTCTGATTTCTTGATTGACTGCTCTGCTGGCTCTTTGTCGAGTGCACCATATCACCATCCTGACCTGTCAATCAATCATAAAGTCAGCAAGAAGGCAGGAATGAAAATGAGGGAAAGATGGAGTAGGGAAGTGAAGGAGACAGCAGAAGAACAGTTGCTCTTGAAAGCACCTTCTTGGAGAAATACATTATTTTTGTGTCATTAAAGAAGTAAGCTAGAATAAAAGAAACTAGACTTTAAATTGGCTGAGTGGATATAAAAACAGTTACCTTTGCTAACCTTGAAATGGATTAGATACCTTAAAATATCTGCATTTTTCAAGAAATTAGCCAGATTGGTTAGATTAAACCAGTACTTTACAATAAATTAATTAAAATCAAACAAGGAGAATTATGAAAAAAGGCTGTCATGCAATTAGGAGACAGAAATTTTTTTTTAAATCTAAGTCACTGAAATTCAAAAGCATGCATTGTAAACAGAGAAATAAATATAAAACATTTCTTAATAAAATCAGAAATAAATGATAAATACAAAACAGTTCTGTTTTTCTTCTTTATTTATAATTTCTTTTATAATTAATTTTGATCTATAAATAATGCCAGAAAATTAAAACTTGGATTTACTCCTTTCTTTTTTAAAACAATGTAAGTATGAATATATACATGTACAAATCCATATTTGTTGCTGTCAGTGAAGGGAAAGTCACGTTTTACTTAAATTGTTTAATAAAAATAATTTACATGAGTCAGATACAGTAAAAAAATGCTTCAAAAATCAAAAGATTTGTGATGAAATCTAAACATAAGTTTCAACATAATTGACACAAATGGACAGCAACATAAAACCTGTTTAAATGACATAAATATGATCAGATGCATTCAGTTCTTGACAGATTCACTGTTTTTCTGGGTAGATGCGTTTCTACTATCACATGTCTGGAGACGGTATTGGAAACCTCAGTGTTTTCACTAAAACTGAGGAAAGTCTTCACCTCTTGCTGAACCTGACTGGAGATCAGGGCACCTACTGGCAAATGAAGGAACTCCAGCTGAGCTCCTCTGCAGACTTCCAGGTGGTGTTTGAAGGAAAGGTGGGGCACAGCGAAAAGGGAGACATCTGTCTGGACGACATCACCTTCTCTCCAGGATGCCTCCTCTCCCCCTCCGTGTTGGGAATGGACAGCACTCCTCCTCCCTCTCCTCCAACAGGTAAAGTTCACTTCAGAATACATTAAAATTAACATGCAGCCTTTTCCTTTTTGAAACTACATTTTTAAAAAAGAGACAGAGGGGATTTAGATTGGAAAATCTTGCCTCATGATCAGAGAAATTAATGACTTCGGTCTTCAGAGTTTCTCTCAGGTGTGATTCCTGACAGTTCTTTTGAATTGGATTAGCAGATTATCTTTTCCCATCTTTGAGTTGTTGCCAGGGTGACGCTGTCTCAACTAGACAGGAGTGTCAGCCTAAATTAGTCATTTCTGAAACTGTGCAGACTACAGCAGCTCATTTAAAGTGTGGCAACATGCAGTGGATTGCAAAAGTATTCTTATGCTTAAAACTTTGCGACTTTTTATCATTCATTGAAACCACAAATATGATGGCATTTTCAGGTTTAATGTAAATGAACAACACAAAGTAATGCATGATTAAAAGAAAATACATGGTTTAGATATATCTATTTATATAAAATAAAACAAAACGTTGTAGAACAACCTTCAAGTATTTGGGTTTTGCACATTGAAAGATTGAAAATTTTCACTACCATTGAATGCATCTGTTAACAGAAAACTTCAAGTCTTTCCAGAGGTGATCCTCAGTCTCAAGTTGTGTTTTTAAGCTTCTAACAGACTTTATCGGATAGTCCCCAAAGTAGCTCAAGCAATGAACTCTGATTGTTTGAATTAAAAACAATGTTGTGGCAGAATCATGATTCTGACATTACTAAAGGTCATGGTAGTGATAGCACCATGACCACAGAGTAAAAGTTAGACAATGTTGTGCTACACACTGAGTGACATGGCAGACATACTGTAATCAACCGTATACTTGTTAAAATAGCCAGAAATATTTTTTGAGGTTGTTGTTTGCCTTTAAGGAAATTATTTGATATGTAGAAGAGTTACTGTGGGAACACTTACTGAAACCCTAAGGCTGCATGTGCTTTCTGATAAGTGGCAAGTAAAAACTTCTCCTGTAAAGGGAGTTTTATTAAGCTCTATAAAATCCAGTGAGACATAGGGTGTATGTGATGTCTCCAGGTAACAGCTGTGACCTTTGACCGCTTCTCAACAACGGAAAGCTGCAGTCCTTACAGGAGGCACGTTAGTTTTGATTGAGTCAACAGTGCGCCATCCGTCCCCTAAAAGCATAACAATAAAATATTTACTATTGTTGTTCAGTGTTCTTCTGGACTACTTAGCTGTTTGCATGCCTTGACTTTGGTACTGTTCACATTTTCATTTAATAGCTGCACATTTAGTTTCCTTAAGGACAGATATTCAATCTAATCACACATTTTAAAAATGACTGATAACGTGATAAAGATACCACAAGAGCCCAATTAAAATTTTTTTTCTGGTTTTAGGAATGGTCTCAATTCTCTCTAGATGTGAACAATTTTAATCAGCTTTGCCAGGGAAATTTTGGCAGTCGGCGAATTATAACTGCTGTGAAATTCCCACAGTAGTAATTTAGTTTATGCAATCGTTATGAAACAATTTGTTAAGTTTTGTAGGGAAATATCATCCAAGCAGTGTAAATGAATCTTTTCACACTCTGTGTCTCAGTCCTATGTAAGTTCTCCAGCATTACTCACATGTTTTATGACGGAACCTTTGCAACAACACCAGCAGATTTATTACCTCTGTCAATTTAGTTACAAAGGGCCTATTAAATGTGTTGCCCAGCTTTTATTTTCAATATGAGCAAAGATAATTAGAATGGTTTATAAATAGTAAAGGTTGAAGCTTTAATGCTGTCAGTGTTTTTTGGTCGTCTTTTAGTTTTTTCAGTAGTGCTCTCATTTATACCCGGAACAGTATTGGCAACTTTATGTTAATTTGGGTAATTACAAAAGTGTCAGACCCACAGTTTATTGCCTCACCCTTTAATCAGCTGGATGTCTTTAGCAATGGGGTTTTCTCTGTCTTCAGAATGGCCACAATATCACTGGCTACAGACAGAGTTAATGCAGCAGTAGGCAACTTTTACATAGAAGAAAAATAACAATGTTTTATTTTATATTTGTAAAAATTGTCACTATGTTGTGACAGTATAATATGAAGTAGAAAATGTGTGCTCTTATAGCCTCTCCTTGTGGTCCTACTGCCATCTACAGAAATGTTTCACTCCCAGTCAAAAACAACCAATCAGAGCCAGACGAAGATCTTAGCATCGCCAATCACTCTCGTTTGTGAAAATACAAAACAGTTGTTTTTTTTTGTTTTTTTTTACATGGAGTAAATAGATCCATGTCTGGATTTTTCTTGACTATATACCCAGGTTATGCAGGTTATGAGGTTATGCTAAGATGAAAGGTGAATCTATTTGATCACTTTTTACAAATTTTGGTAATAAAACTGGGGGCTGTAGTATTTAAGGAAAAGAAATACAAAGAGAGTAAAAAAGAAAACATCACTTAAAGACTGAACAGGCGCTAAAATGTATGGCTCTCTCAGTAATTGAGTAGCCAGAAGGGAGTAGAGTTGTGGCTGAATCCAGCTCTTTCTGTCTGTGTGTTGGCAGGATGTACAGTAATACTGATGAGACAAGAGGCAGTAGGAACTGTAATTACAGGCTATCACTCCTCATGGGCTTTTTCTGCCACAGCTTCAATTTATATACCATCACATGATTCAGCGCTGAGGTCGACTGCACCCCACAGTTCTGTGTTTGTGCTCGTAGTAATACAGGCGCTTTATGGATGATAAAAATGTCATATGACTTTCATGATTAACATTAAAATTTGCTTTCCTTTTAATGTAGTCATGTATGCATACACTGGAGGATGTCAGTGTGCATATAGTTAATGTGACACTGTAAGAAAAAATTGAGAAAATTTGAAGTTAGCAATATAGCCCACCAAATGTTTTATAATGTGTCTTTGTTTAGGCCGTTATCAGCTTGTTAAAACAGACTGCAGTCGTCTCTGCCTGATGAAACTGCAAGCATTTTATTACATTTGCTGATAATTGGAAGAAGACCATTAGGAGTTGATGTGTGCCAACAAAACTGCCTCTCCTACTGTCCTTTTTTATGTGGCATACTCTAAAAGAAAGCATTCATTGCAACATGAATATTTTGTTATTCGAGAAGTTTTGCTAATAGTGCTTTACAGATGTATGGATGCTTAATTTAAACTTAGATAAAATAATTGTGATGAAAATATGATCTCAGTGACTTATTCTGACACCTCTAAATATAAACTGGAAAAACTAATTGCTCTTAAATGTAATCTCAATGGCAATAGAAAACCTAATAAGGCTACAGGAGGTGCGCCCTGATTACTCCATGCCAGTGGTGAAACATGGTGGTGGCAGCATCATCTTGTGGAATATGCATTTAATTCTCGACAGGATAATTGGTCAAAAAATTGAGCCAAATATTGTGTCATTTTTGAAAAAAAAAAAGACTTTGAGGCAGTTTACCTCCTAGCGGGACATTGACTCCAGAGTTTCAATGGAGAATCTGTGGTAACATTTTAATATTGATGTTCATAAATGCTCCAATCTGAATGACTGAAGATAGTTTTGAAAAAACAATGGACTAACATCTCAGTATTTTCATGTGCAAAGTTTGTAGAGGCTTACTCCAAACTGCATAGTTCATAGTTCAAATAAAAATGATTAAAAGTCCTTTGGGTAATCAGTTTATTTTATATGATTCAGTTACCTTGTAGAGCTCAATTAAAATCCATCCACTAGGGGAGAGATTGTCACCCAAGGTGATCCAATCATGATCCTTAAGTTAATCATATAGAGATATGATTCCAGTACCATTTTTTTTGCATGGGTCGCACTAAAAGAGCACCAAATATAAGGTAGTGACTGATGTAGAAGATGTCTGAGTCAACTCCCTAGAAAAATATGATTTTTCTCTAATTTAATTCCCCTCACAGGTTCTGTAGGCAGCGGACAGTCCAGAGTCAGGAGCTGTCTCTTCCTGGCTTCCTGTGTTTCTTTTGTTGGGTCACATTGCTTCTGGTTCTGTGCACCTATGGAGGAACAAAGGATTAGGAAGGACTTATACCCCTTTTTCTCCTTTAATTACAGAGACCACCCTTCTTCCTTTCTATCACTTCCCCCACCCTAAGGCTAAGCGCTGACCCTGCTGGAATGTTTGGCTCCAAAAGAACCAGATCCCCCACCACTGTCCCCTTCCAAGTATCGCCATCAATGATACAGTGATTTGAGCTTAAAGCCCCATGCTCCTGTGTCCTTTCTAAGCTTCTTAAGGAAACTGCAGCTCTGTGTGCAGAGGGGTGCCCTTAAGGGTTTACTGCACTGCTGGGATGCTGTTTAATCTTGTGAAACGCACAACGTTGCTTCTTTAGAGTCCAGATTTCTCTATTTCTTTTCCAAACTCTTAGATGTGAAATTTGACAGGTTAAACAATGGACATTTTAACTAAAGTTACAGAAATTGCTGTCTGTTGCAAGACTGCCTGCAAAATGACAAATAGAAAAAAGAAAACAACTTCTCTTGTTTTTGTGTTACATTATTTTATGACCTTTGTAGTCGGGGGTGAAATTAAATCACATTAAATATATTCAGTTCTGTTGTTCTCAAGGTTGATGTGAAACTCATTATTCTACTGAATATAAACTTCAGCTGGATGAGTTTCATTCACAGACTGATGGCTATTTTTTATGTCTAGTATTTTCTTACGTTTTGAGCTGATAATAACTTTAATATCTTGCATACAGGCAGAAATAGACTATCTTGCTCCTCACATTTAATACTGACACAAAATGTATTTAGTTGACCAGAAAGTGACCTTCACAGAAAACTCATTTTGGTTGCAAAAATATGAAGACATGAAACTGTCTTGTCTTGTTTTCCAGGGTTCTGTCCTCCAGGAGCTTTCGTTTGTGGGAAAGGCAGCTGTTATACTCCAGAGCAGATGTGTGATTTCACCGACGATTGCAGCGATGGTACGGACGAGAAGGACTGCGGCACCTCCTGCTCATTTGAGAACGGTCGCTGTGGCTGGAAGAGTTCGCTGGCTGATAACTTCGACTGGGCTTTTGGTACCGGATCTGTTCAAAGCATACGGCCGCCGTATGATCACACACTGATGGATGAAAGTGGTATGTGGTTCCATTTGTTAGAACTAGACTATTGTTACAGATTTGCAAAATTAAATCTGCTGTCCATTGGTGATGTATCTTTACAGTTTGATTCAAATCCAGAAGTAAATCAATGAGTATGTGAATTTTCTGAAAATGAAAACTAGGATTATTGATTCAGAGCTGAAATCTCATTAAAGAGGTGTAATAACCCAGATGAATCATAAAGTTTGCTATCTGGTTTTTTGTAGTTCAATAGTAGCATACAGCAGATGCTTGCATTTCAGGTTCTGTCTGATCTGAAAACATCATTTTTAAAATGATTTTAACCAAACATAAATTACTGTGCTTTTAGCCAAGTTTTCGACTCATGCAAAATAACTCATTAGATAAATAGAAAGGTGGTGAAGAAGAGGAGACTTTAGGTTGCCAGTCATGGAGATACAGATGCAGAGTCTGGTTTTGGTAGTTGTTGAATCAAGAAAGGAAGGAGTCCCGCAAACAACTTGGAAGTTACCTTTATGAGTAGCACAGGAAAGATAATTGGTAAAAATATAAAATGCACTCAAGGAAATTCAAGGAAAATGCAGATACTTTAACATTAACATCATTTTGAATTCATATCTTTACTTTTCAGCTTTTACATTGATTCATTTGCACTTCACCATGTTCTTTTATTATTTTCGTTCATTAAAAATTTTGCCAAACTGCATTTGTTCACGTTTAGTACCGTTGATTTTCAATTGTTTGTGCGGGTAGTTAAGATTTAAACTTTGTACGTGAAATAATGAAATTTGACACTTATATCCAGGTGTGTACATAATACAAATACCAATAGTAAGTAAAACTAACTGAAGAAATACAGATTGAACAATCATACTAGTTCAACAGCATTCGGCATTAGCTGAAAAAAACATATTTTATAATGTAAATGTAATATTACATCAGATAACAGGTTATGTATTTAAGTCAACCAAGAAATGATTGGATTTAATCTTACCACTACTTCCTGATTACATTTCTCTCTGTGTTTGAAGCTAAAAAGGAAGAAAAAGATAAACCTACTCTCTAGAGTACCATAAAAATCGCAAGCCTTGTTATGGGTATTTAGCAAACATTAAATGCACACTTTAGAATGGTAGAGTGATTAATCTGAGTTTTGCAGGCAAATCAGTTGATTCAAACTGGAGTGAATCTCAGTTTGCAATTTGTAAACCTCAATTGAGGTTCATCCCATCTGCAATTTTATAACACCTTCTTTTTAAAATGATCCTTTATTCCAGAAGAAGAGAATCCCAGAAAAGAATGAGTGTTGTGTTACAGCAGCATCTGTTAATTCCTGCCTCTTTACAAAAGAAAAGTGGTTGTGTTTTGGAGAAGAAAAATTCAGACTTGAAGCTACTGGCAGCCAGGTAATTTGTGAAATCATTGTTAGTGTAGTCCTGGGTGTAATTATAAATGACTGAAAGAGAAAGATTAGCACAATCAAATAAAAGAAAGTGACGATCACTTTTACTCTTGCAATGCAATAAAGCAGAAAAATGCCCTTTAAATCATTCGAGGCACAGATGAAATTGTGTAATTTGAAGCAGTGCACAGATGTTTTTCAGACAGAAAGATGTTGCTCCCAGATGCTTTCTTTTCATTTGAATTCAGCTGTGTTAAAACGTTTGTTCGTTCTCTATGGATTTCCCTTAACAAAATAACCTTGAGCTGCCCTTCTACAAAGGCCAGTGACACATTAAAAGATGTGTTCATGATTACGGAGTGACCCTTTGCCCTCACTCCCCCAACCCTTTCAGTCTCCTTGACCTTGATACAATTTTTGCAGTGGCTGTAATAGATTCTAAAACGCTCATCTTGTTGCTTTTCTCCTCCACATCTTCTCTGACCTCCAGGCCATTTTGTCTATCTGGAGGCCACCCCGGTGGGACTGAAAGGCGACAAAGCTCATATAATTAGTTCTGTTTGGAAAGAGTCAAGCGCTGTCTGCAAGCTGTCCTTCTGGTACTACCTTTCCCATAAGGCCACAGGGACTATCCGGATGTTGATCAAGGTAAAGCGAGTTTTGATTGAGACAAGAAAGGAAGAAATTAATTACTTTCACCCACTGCCATTTGTCAGTCAGGATTACCATGGTTACACTCAGCCAGTGAAGCCTATCTTTAATCATTTAAATATTCACCCTGTGTTCAAAGCAAATTGGTAAAGTCTTCATGATCAAACACATCTTTCACCAGTGTTTGATCAGTGGATGTTGGAGAGGAATGCATGGAATTGAAGGTCCTCTTATTTGCCCAAAACAAACCCAAACCCAAAATTTGAAAAAAGTTGTTCTCAAGGTTTAATTCTTCTTGATTCATATCAATGTGCAATAACATACAGTAGACTCTGCTGTTTAAGTACTGATATCGTTTTCAATCAAAAGGTTTCTCTGGCAAGAACGTCTATTGTTTTAGTCTGCTTTCAAAGTTATTTTTGTGGTTTCTCAAAAAAATCAGCATAAAAAAATCAATAACCTCTCCCTTGAAATTGTTATTCTGAATGTTTTGTCTAACATTATTAGCTGCAGCAGCCAACTTGAATGAAGATTGTGTATCTGGACTTCATTCCCTTCTAACCAGACATGCATAGCATTAGCCTTAATGGAGTTTTCTAATCTAAACGACTTGGTGTGTGCAAGAACACTGAATGTAGAAAAGATTTTAGAACTAAACTGCCATGAAAGGCAGTTAAAATAGACTTTACTTCAAAAATTATATTTTGGGCACTACAGTAGGGCAGTGCAGTTAAATCCTCATGAGTAAAACATACATTGGATGTTTATTAATAATACTTTCAGATGTTTCTATTCACTGTTGTTATTTATTTTACTACTTAATGCTCATTTTTGCTAAAATTATTGATGTTGTTGAAATGGGAGTGTTGGCAATTGTGTATTCCCAAAAGAGTAACAATGGTGGTCTGAAATGGTAATGTCTGCCTGGATGCTATCAGAAATATATACTCTTTTGAATTGCAGGGTTCCAGTTTGTTAGATTTCCAGACTACTACTGACTTTGTCCTAAATTATTTCTTCTTGTGTGGCCATTATTTTGAACATTGATTTTTAGTGTTTTAACTTCTGGTTACTGACTGGCTTGATTTCTTTCTTTCATGATTTTTTTCATTTCTTGTTTTTTACATATTTGCCAACTTTGGCTAATGAGATGCATAAAAATATAAGTCTGAAATCAACTGAAAACCAGAAGTTTTCAAAAAAATATATGATTCATGTCTTAAAATCTATACCTATTTATCAGTCATTATATTTATTTATGTGTTGCGTTTTAAAATCCAGCTGTTTTAAACACTTTATGCGATTGATTCTTCCTTAAAACATAATGTGGTAGGATATTAGAAATTTAAATGATGGGATTTAATAGTTGTTGCATGAGATCTTGTGACTCTCATTATTGATTATGTGACTGCATGAGACACAGGAGATGATGAATGTCTGTGGACCATTTTATATCTGCTCCTCTCTTGCATATGGATGGAAAAAGGTAGATTTAGCCTTTTGCTGCAGATATTAAAACAAGCCAGTAAATCGTGTGGGTAAAGGTGCAAAGTTTAGAAATCAGCATTAATTAGTCAAGCTGTTGTGTGTGTGTAGGTGAGGGGATCAGATTTTCAGATTTTGGCATTAGGTGAATGTGTGACCTTGCAGGTTCAAAGCCATCAACACTTATAGAATATTGCATTGTGCTTTCATGTATAACATTACTGCACATTTATAGCCTTCATAATTCACTGGCTTGTAACTGCAGCATGAATACAAACTTACACACACCCACGTTTTATAGCAATAAAGCCTACATGTAAGCATTGCAGGTGGGTCCCCTGTGAAGTTTGCTAAGAGCTCAGTTTGTTACACCAGACCTCTGGTTTGCTCTTTATAGTCATTTGTCATTAAGTACCAAGGCCGATGTCATAGAGTAAAATGGAATTATAGGCTGGAAATAAAGAAAAAGGGAGGGAGACTCTGGAGATAAAAGGCTATTGTTTCTTGTAAATTACGATCACTGGGAAATTACTTTATTTAATGGTGCCATAATTCAGATTCTGCCTTTCAGCATTTAGATTTTTTTTATTATTACTATTTTATTTTTGCATTGTCTTTTGTGTTTTGTTCTGTTACATAAAAGGCAAGAGATGCAAGCAATTAAATCCATACTTTTGTCATTCACTCAAGAATAAATAAATAATGGCAAAAAAAAAAAGTATGCAAACAGCGGAGCCTGATGTTGATGCAATATGTTGAAGACCACGTGATGGGACAGTATTGTGCAAACTCACCCTTAATAAGAACTGGTGTGAAAATCACTTTAACGTAGTTTAAGCATAACAGCTTACAAAATCTCCAATTAAGTAAATTGAAGAGAAAACCTCTGCTGTTTTTTCACGACTACATGATGGCCAGAAAAAAAGGAGTTCAGCTTTTTACTTGTCTTTACATTATCTTGTGGTTCTAATAAGACAAAGTAAAAAAAAACATTACTGAGTATGAATAGTTTATCCAGGCACTGTATCAACTTACCATCTCCTATCTTATCCTTATCTGAAAATTGTATTTTAATCTTCAAAGACTTTACAATTCAGATGGTTTTAGGTGGTTTTTGTGGGCTGATATTACAGAGAGCCAAACATCTATTAGTCAACGCCAAGAAAGTATGCTCTCCCCACAATATATGTTACATGATAACACTGATCAATTAAACATGTTCTGACCTGAAACAAAACCCTACCTTTACCCTAAGAGAAAAAAAAAGCAAGGTAGCGTCTCCTCTTTGTTTTGATATTGTTTCATTTGGTCAAGAAGCAGAATATTCATTCAGAAAAACAGCTGCCAGCAGTTCAGTAAAATGAAAGAAGCCATGAATATAAATTGGATTTTAGCTCAATGGTTATCACATTTAAATTTCAATGAAATAAGCATTTTTATAGAATTACAACTTTGTGTCTTTGTTCTTTCATCCATCGGAATAAGTTCACATATTGCAACGTATTTGTTCTCTAAACCAAATTTGTGATTGCACTGTCCTAACTGGAAGCTGAGGAGGTAAAGACTCAAAGCAATCAAATGAATGCCTCGACTGATATGCCAAACAGGCATTAAGTGAGAGCTATCATGGTATATTCGTCCGTTGCTCTAGGGCTATTTTTATAGATTGAGCTGTTCTCCCTGACATAAATCTCAATAAGTCCTGCTGTAACTCTACCTATTAATCTGTGCTCTACTCTCGCCGTAACAAGATTATTTCAAGTCAGGGCTTCAGAGCAGAGGGGACAAGCCTCACCCAAGGGTGCATTTTAATATGCTTTCATGCTGCAGAGTATAGTGTGACTTTGCTTGTCCTCTGTGTGTGTTTTTTTTTTTCTCAGCGTATTAGACCAGAACTCGTCTCACTGCAGTTGAGCCTCTGGTCACCTCTTGCAACTTCAGATTCAGCAAGTGTAAAATCATGTTTTATTTTTTTAAATCTTAGAGTGTTTCTGTCTGCACCATCTGAACATTTTGCACTGCTGAAACTGATTCTCTACTCTAAAGCATGTTTAAAAAATGTTCCTGTAGTTATCAGTGATATCAGAAAAAAACAATACAGAGAGTTACACTTTACCCCATCAGTATTACTGATGGTGTTCTTTTTTATTTAGATTGTGATTTTTTTATTTTAGCTCTGTTAATTGTGGCTCTGTTAAGTGTTATTGACTTTTAATAGATTTCATTATCCGATACTTGTTGATCGTGTGGAAAATCATCCTGTGATGTCTGATTTTGCTGTTCAGAGGCAACATCAAGTTCTTACAAGCAATAATTTCCCAAGTAGAAAAAAATGAAGCCTAGTGGCACAACTAAAGCAATATATAAATATTTTTTTAAAAATTACTTAAAATTTTCTGGACACTTCCTGGAAATTAGTAAGTAATGGCAAACAATAAGAGGATCAGCATCAAGTATCTTTTGGCCTAAATACAGACTGATTACACAAATCAATTTTATTTTTATGTGCATTAAGAAGCCAATAAAAATGACTGTTTGCAAATTAATTAAGCTCTATAACTCAGAATGTTGTTATATACAAATTGAAAGCCTTTTATTGCCTCTTTATTGACTCTCAGTTTAGTCAGTCCAGAGGTCAGAACAGTCTATTTATAATAAAACACGTGTTTGTAAGTGTCACTGATGCTGTTTATGCTTATAGAGAATTGCATCCACATAACCTGTGTCAAAGTCACATTAGCAGTTCCAAAGCTGCATTAACTATGATTTAGTGCTTGAGCTGGAGATTCATGGGAAAAAACTAAGTGGACTTCCAGAAGAATAAACTCTAATTTGTATTTAATATTTTCCATATGTGGTATGAAGCAAATTCGTCGGCATTTCTTTAGTCTGAAAAGTTGCTCTTGAGGCATTGAACTTATTACAGCCATGTATGTTAATGAGACTTTAATAACTCCTCTTAGATGAAGTCCAATGTTTCCCAGCAGTCGTCAATCCAGAACGTACTTTTAGCTCATTTTTCCTCAGTAATATCCCCTATGGACCTATGACTCTGAGTTTTGAAGGATGAAGTTCTGTCAGTAATCACTGCAGCAGCTTTGAAACCTCTTGTTAAAACCAGAGCAGAATGTGAAACACTACCACATGGTGCATCCTTTGTCATTTCTCCTCTGCAGACGGAAAACAGCTTAATTGAGATGTGGAATAAAACGGGACATCAGGGAAACCGGTGGAATCAAGCAGTGGTGCCGCTGAGGAAGCTCAGGAACTTTGAAGTGATTTTTGAGGGGATTCGCTCCAGAGATGTGAGCGGAGGAGCTGCCCTGGATGACCTGGAGTATATCGACTGTGCTCCGAGTAAGTGATGAGTGCCAACTGTTTGTAAAATATCTCAGACAACTCCAAATATTGCATCTGCTGAGATCTTCTGGGATGATGACCTTTATTGTCCAGTTTTCAAAGGTACATTATGTAAAGATAAAAACAGAAAGCTTCAAAAACAAAGGTGTTATCTTTTGTGCTATTTCATAGATGAACTGTCTTAAAATGTTGGAACCATCAGTGAGTGTAACATATTGAAAATATTTAAACTTTTGCCATTTGAACTGGAAAATAGACAAACGATTTCTTTGGGGGCATCTGGCAAAGTGATCAGGGTGACTATTTTTCAGCACCTCAAGAAATGGGGTTATGTCTGCTAAAAGCATAACTTCTAGATGATGTTAACACAAGGTTAAGTACTTAACTTTTGAATGTGTGGAAAAGTTTGATTCATTGTTATTTCTAACACACAGTGCAGCTCAGAAAAGTCCATACACTCATCTGAAATATAAACTGCATCATAATTTGTGGCTTTTAGTCATTTATCTGAGAGCAATGAATTTTCAGAACAACATCTGTGTGAACAAGTTTAGACTAACGGTGGATTTCATCTAATTCACACAGGGTGGACATATAATCTCTAATACAGTGGAAACCATATATGTACAGGAAGAAAGGACTCATTATCTTTTATTTGTAATAAATCAGACAAACTTTCCCCTTTAAAGGCTGGAGTTTAAAATGGGTGATATGTGATACTCCATCCATCCATCTTCTATATACCCTTAACAGTCATGTTTTTGGACTGTGGGAGGAAGCCGGAGTGCCCGGAAAGAAACTATGCATGCACAGGGAGAACATGCAAACTCCATGCTGAAAGACCCCAGGCTGGGAATTGAACTCAGAACCTTCTTGCTGCAAGGCAACAGCTCTACCAACTCCGCCACTCTGCCGCCCGGTTATGTGATACTGTTTCTGCGTAATTGTTTGTTTTTATCCACCTGGAAATTGCACATAAGAACTAACCAGGCTGGTGGAGGTCCACAGTTCTCTTCTTATCTCGGCTTTCCACACTTACCAAAATTGCTATAAGTCATAGTAATCTGAGTGTTTATCAAATTTGTCGTATGTAATTTTAAGAAGTTTTCTCTTTCATTACCTGGAATTTAGCCAACATCCCCAACCTAAAACATTAAGTCTACTTTAATGTCAGACAGTAAGAAAGACATGGCTGCCTTTTTGTATAAAGCTTTTCAGTATCAGGTTTCAATTGTTTACACATCCACCAACAGTTTCAGAAAGTGGTTCTACACCATCTTTTATTTCAACGTTTCAAGGCTTTTAATTTCCAGTCAGTAAACACGATTTGACTGTGGTAGTTTCACTTACACTGGATTGAGAAAATGAACAATTGGACCAGCCATGTTGGCAAATATTTGTGGAATAGCAGATTTCAAGCTCATCATTTCAAACAGATGAAATGATGAGCTAAGTAAAAGAAGATCCAAACTGCCCTCTTAAGATTAAATTACATCTCTGAGAATGTTAAGGAAAAACCCAGGAACCACAGAACTGAAGCATCTGCCATTATAAAGTGCAATATTATCCAGAGTGAACTGAGTTTTCTATCAGTAAGGAATGAGAAAAGACAGACCTGTAGAAAAAAGTAAGACTAACGATGTAGAAACCTTAAACAAAAAAATTATATTAAGAATGACTTATATAATTTTCTCACCCTTTTTAATTTTAAAGTACATTTTCTAATCTTTGTAAGTACAATGTGAACATATTTGATGACTGCTTCAGCTGACAGTTTTTGGAATGAAGTGCATTCTGGAAAGCTGGAGAGCTGGTGAATGTTGAAGGGAAGCATTTTTCAGTGCTGACGTTTGCTGTCAGGTTATGGTAGATGTTTGTGTCCGAGACAGTTTCTCCACATTAAAGTGGACCTGACATGAGGCTGGACAACGTCTTGCTCCATCAAGGCCGTTTCTCTCTGAAGTGCACAGGCATAAACACACTTATGGGGGGAGGAATAAATACTGACCTCTGGTTCAGTTGAGACATACATCAAAACACACAGAGGGGAGTGTATGCAAAGACTGACAAGCAGACAATCTGTCTGTCCAAAACCAAATTACTCAAACACACACGTCTCCATCAACTTCAAATGGAAGCCGAAATGGTTTTTCAGTTTACTCTGTGATGGGTTTATCCCTGCTGACCTCCAGGAAGTTTAACTCCCCCCATCATCGTTTTCATTAAATACTCTATGTTTGAAGTTTAACAGCTCGCAAATATTCAGACTGAGTAGTATAGTGCAGATTTGTCTTTTTTTCCTTCACCCAGTGTCCGCACGCAGTTTTGAAAAGTACAAAATGTTATTCAAGTGTTTTGCGGGTCTGGATGTGAGTGAAAAAACAAAATAGTTTGGAAATGGAGTATCAAAAAAAATCGTATTTCCTTTGTTCCTTTTTTCATTTTTTCCTTCTGTTTTTCCTTTCTCCTTTCCTTCCTTCATTCCTTCGTTGCTTACCATTCATGTTTCAGATGCTGTTGAGCCAGGTAGTTGTCCTGCAGTCACAGACTTTGTGTGTGAGAGCGGACATTGCATAGAATCCCACCAGGTGTGTGACAACAAGTTCGACTGTGCTGATGAATCAGATGAGAAGGACTGTAGTAAGTGAAAAGAGGAAATTATTTTATGTGGTGGTGAGAAAGAGCCCACCAGAGCAAAGAAAAATAACTACTTTCATTACTTGTTTCCCACTTTTCTATGTTCTTTACTTCTAGACTACATATTTGACTCACCAGGTGCTTGTAACTTCAACATGGAGGGTGACAGCTGGGAGCAGATCTGCCATCTCTCTCAGGACCCTGATGATGACTTTGACTGGCGGATCGGCCACAAGACAGAGACAGGAGTTGGACCTCAGTCTGACCACAGTCCAGGTCTGTATATGTATTGAAATGCATGTTTTATTAGTGAAGTTTTCTTCAGATAAAACAAAAGTAGTAGTTTAATAGTGAAAGCTCCGAATAATGTTGCTAGGTTGTTGTAGGAATTATCTGCTTGATTGGGGTATTGATTGTACTTTTCAGGACACCAGAGCTGTATGACTTTCAAATCTTTGCAATGTTTGTTGTTTTACCATTATTCAATAACATTTTAAACTAAACTCTTAGGTCAAAGCCTCATTCTCCTTCAAACCATGGCTAATGCAGAACAAATCTGTAGGGTTGTAAATACTTCTTTTACCTGAAAGGAGATATGTGGTAATATATTTGTTTTATTACTCTACCCGAATGTAATAAAACCTCACTCAGATTTGGTGCTGCACCAAAATCTGCTCTCTAATTTTCCAACCATCTACTCAGAGGTTGTTCCAGTACCAGACCTTTGTACTGAAATATTATTCATTCTGTCAGGCAAAATCATTTGTCAAAATGTCAAAAACAACAACGTCTATTTTCCCTGACACCCTCAATGTTTGCAGCTTTCTGGCAACGCTCGGCAGTGTCTTTGTACTCACAACTTGGCAGATGGGAAACAACAACTTCAGAGGAGCCTGTGAAGGCAGAGTTAACAGAGACATCCAGATGAAAACCAGTCAGAGTTAAACAGAGCTTAAAAGAACCCATCCTTGTTTCTGCTTTCTACATATTTTTGTTCTAATAAAAAGGTTACAGTTAGTTTGGTCTACGTAAGAAAATGTAACTGTACTCAGATGTTTCTTTTTTCCTGAGTTGCATTATTTTCTAGTTTGTTCCTTGTTTGTCTTCTGCAGAGATTATCATAAACAAATGATTTACATAAAAAAAGAATGAGAACATTTCGGGGAGTTCTTTTCTTCTCATGGTAAATTACATGGAATATTATATTAAAATTTTTTTTCAACCATACATAATAAAACTCACCATGGTTGCAGTGAATTTGGGACTAAGAGTCTTCATCAGTAGATAGTTAATCATCACACTATCCCAAATGAACATTAGTAGTGGTAACCTTGACATCCTTACAAAGCTGACAGCATAGGGTGAATTAATGCAAGAGCTTATTATGGCTATTGTACTAAAACACTTAGGAACAATACTTAAACAGCAACAATCTAATGAAATGATTGCCACATGGCAAATGTCAATAATGACTCAGAAATAATGCTGCAACATTGAAGCTCATGAGGAAGAGAAGTCGTGTCGCTTTTCTAACTTCCTATTGGTTCTAGCTATACTGTAGTTTTGTTACAGGCTTACGTATATGTAACATATAAACTTGGTTTCTGATCATTTGTTTATTTCTGTCTTCATTCTCTGATACTTTTGAATTGTTCTTTGGTGCTGTTAGTGTAAGAAGCTGCTGTTAAGTTGCTCAGTGCTAACGCTAACTTGTACTCAGCAAACAGAGATTCATTATCTGCCACATCATTTGCTTTTTTCTCATCTAAGTGCTTTAGCTGACAACATCTGCAGGCACCTCTGGTGATGAAAGAATACAATACTCTGGAAAGTTGTTTACTCCACTTCCATTTGCCACCACCAGGCGTGGGAGGAAGCTCCTTGGCTTGCAAGCTGCGCTTCTCATGGTTTAGAGGAAAATGTGAGGCTTCTTTATTGTGGTTGTTGTACAGGAAGGTCAAATCATTCTTGATTGCATAGACAGACACTGTTTACTCATTATATCACATCCTGCTTGTTTTACCTCCTGGACGACAAACCCGGGGCTAAATCTGTTTCGAATTGCAACTCTAACACTTTAATCACCTTCTGCAGGCCAACTGTTTTTATTGATTTGTAAAAGATGAATGTTTTCATTCATTGCTTGCTCCCTCCATTGCTGCACATCAGTAAAGTTGAGAACAAGGACACAGATTGTGTGGTCTTCCTGTAGTCACATTATAAGCTGGATCAACACGTGTGCAGAGCTGATCTATGACAATAGTCTTTGGGTGTTTTTTTGTTTTGTTTTGTTTTTGAGCCACAGGAGGATCAAGTTTTGTGGGCGGGAGAAGGGTTTGCTGTCCGCTGTGGGTTGTGATGACTTTAAATTCCTCCTAACTCATGTGGAAAACTCCCACTTTGTTCTGGCTTTGCACAGAGGCTGTTTCATCTCTGAGTGTAACCGAGCTGAAGAAGCTCTCTGCAGTATTGGGCTGCAGGCATCACCATTTCACAGCAGTCCTCTCTCCAGTCCAAACATACTGGCTTTTGTTGTCAGTGGAGCCAAAACTGGATGGCTTTTGTGAAATCTCAGTCCTATTTTACATGAATGTTACATTTATTGCATCTATCTCCATAGATGGTGGTGGGAACTTTCTGTACATACATTCAGCCACTCAGAGGGAGGGAGATGTTGCCAAGGTGACGACGATGAACCCATTTCCTGCCAGCATTGGTCTATGTCACCTGCGCTTTTGGTTCTTCATGTACGGCTCTACCAGAATGGGCACTCTGAAGGTGATCCTGTCACCAGAAATGACTAAAAATCCTTTAATTTATCACAACTTTGCAGCATTGTGCAAAGTTGGCTTTGACCCAAGACAACTTTGCACAATGCTGTCTGCCAATCAGTGCATAATCACCGAAAAATGTACAAATAAAAGCTCCAAACAGCTCAACTTAGAAACTTAATTTGTCACATTTGTATTATTCGAAAATTTTGAAAAAATAATCTGTCAAGGCATAACGTGTGACCAGTTAAGAAGGAAAAGGATATTAGAGATATA
Organism: Phalloptychus januarius; assembly: GCA_902982915.1. Classification (NCBI taxonomy): domain Eukaryota; kingdom Metazoa; phylum Chordata; class Actinopteri; order Cyprinodontiformes; family Poeciliidae; genus Phalloptychus; species Phalloptychus januarius. Next base: position 6,972,189 of record CADWAE010000362.1, read on the forward strand.
AAGGGTAACTGCTACATCTGTAGAAGGGTGTTGAATCAGAAACATTTTGGAGACTAAAAAAAATTCTAAGACACAACAAACAGAAAGTTTGATTTGTTATATTATTACTGTTTTATATTATTAAAAGCACCAGGCTTCTTCCACCAATTAATCTTAGCATCTTCATCATATTGGGTCCCGTTTGATAAAATGTATTACCAAAGTAGTACAATACATTTTTAACCTCATGTCCCCCAATATATTAGGTATATACCATTGGACCTAGTGGGACACCTTTGCTTATGTGGGCCACTACTGGAAACCATGGAAACCAATGGACATATGCCAACGTCATCCTGTCTAACACAAAAGATTTCAGAGTGACCTTCCAGGCAGAGGTGGGTGGAGACATGTGGACAGACATCGCCCTGGACGACATCTCATACACAGCAGAGTGCATGGTCGGAGGTAAAAGATATTAAAGTTTTATTTGGCCTTTTTGCTCTCTCATTTTGCTTCTCTCCTGGTTTCTTCCGCTTCTACTACTACCCTCATTTTTCATTTCCTCCAGTTTTCACCTTCTCCAGCTTCTCCCTTTTCCTTTGTGCTCTGACGTTCCACCCTCCATTCCTGGGTTTCCTCATAAACAAGGCGAACCCTTGGGGAGAAGGCGAGAGAGTTAATGCAGCCTGTTGGCCCTGTAGGGTCGTATAAATTCACTCTGGAGATCAGGTCAATGCTGAGAGCTAGCACAACTGGAGGAAAAGCAATTACATTTATATTGTGTTGTTTCCTCAGCCTCACCTCTCTGCTCACTCATCACCTCTCTCAGCTGACTTTCCAAAGACTTTGAGAACCTAAAAATCCTGTTTCTGTTCCAAGCAGCCATCAGAGTTTCCCCAAAATCTACAAAGAAGACTATTAAGTTTTACATTTACATGTATCTCCATCCCAGGACCAGTAACTCCTCAGCCTTTGACCTGTGACGCTGATCAGTTCCAGTGTACACACTCGTTCCAGTGTATCCCAAAGAGCTGGTGGTGTGACGGCTCTCCGGACTGCACAGATCAATCCGACGAAGAGCGCTGCCCGACTGCCCTGCCTGGAACCGTTCCACCTCAGGGCAACTGTCCTGATGAGAATTTCCAGTGTTCAGACCTTCAGTGTCTGCCAGCCTTACTGCGCTGCGACGGGGTTTACGACTGCCCCAACGGGGAGGACGAACACAGCTGTCGTAAGTTTATGGTCACGTTGTTATTTGGAAACATCTTTAAGACATTTAGTAATGTCTTAAAAACCAAACAGACAGACCAAACCTTTGGGTGTAACTATAAATAATTCCCTTTTTATGTTAAAAAATGAAATGTTTATATCTCTTCAGAATAATGTTGTACCCACCATGCATATTGAGAGATGAAAGGAAACTCAGAAAAACTGAGATACATGCACATGTTGCATCAGATCTCACTAGGTTAAACTGTGTATGCATGAATGAAGAACAGTTATTAGGTGATTATGTTTAGTTTGACCTACTTTATTACATTATCATGGAAAGAAACAACTGTAGAACAAAAAGTTATGACAGCAATAATTGTAGATAATGTATATTGGAGAGTAGCAGAAGGAAATAGCAGATTCAGGAAAATGGCCAGTATGCTCTCCAGCAGCTTAGTTTAAGCCATTTTACCTGAAAAAGAAAGAAAACTTTCAGCCTAATCTGGAGAAACCTAAGAAGTGAATGATGTGACTCACACTCTGCTTTTAAAAACTCGAGGACCCACCAGCAAACCCGCAGTCTGGGAGAAACAAAAAATGAGTCCATAAATCTCGAGCACAAGGTGGAGCTTGGTGATTCAGACCTCTAAATGTTAAAAAGAAGAATTTAAAATTCCACTCAGAAGTCAGCAGGGATCCTGTGGAGGGAAGTTAGAAGTGGAGAAATATGAGCTCTCCTTTAGATTTTTATAAAAACTGTCAGTGCAGCGTTTTGGGTCTTAAAGGAACTTTGCTATCAGTCGCAACTGAAAAACAAATACAGAAGTAAACAAAGAACTGCCAGCAGATTGGATCCAGTGATTAGAAACATTGACTTTTACTGCCCTAGTTTCTTTCTTTCTGTTCAGTTCATTCTTCTCATGTGTCATCATCTTTTCACTAGCGTTGCTGCAGTGTGAGCCGGGAGAGCTTGTGTGTGAGAGTTGGCCTGGTTGTGTCCCGCTTCACATGCGCTGCGACCGCTCCCCCGACTGTCAGCCGTTCCACTCAGATGAGTCCAGCTGCCATGGTAACGTGCTTTCTTCTAGCTATTAATTGCCTCTACGATGTCCTGCCATGTCACAGGTTGCATCGACTGTGAAATTATAATGACCTCACTTCTGCCTGTACACACTCAAGGTGGAGATGACTGCATTAGCTGTGCATTTTGTGGCGATTGTTTCTGAAGTCTGCAATTATATAAGTGGTTTTATTATGTTGTTTTTTTAATTAACTTATTTTCGAGCTTTGATGTCAGTCTTTACACATTTTCTTAAAGCATTTCATCATCTTAGTTGAGACAGATCACACACCTATGTTCTGTTTGTGCCCAGACACTCATGGGGCATCCATCACTTTCAATTTAAGTGCTACTGAAAATTCATTCATGCCTGCTTACTTCAAACCTGCAAACCTGCAGCTTTGCAAAGATTTTAATGTCACGGTTTATTTGAGAATTCACCAAAACTTGTAATGTTAGCAATTAAAACGTATTAATCTAGTCTAATCTAATCTAAAGTATAGCAACAGTAGCTCTTTTATCACATATCAAAGAGATATTACATGTGGAAATTTTTTACTTAAAGCTAAACACTTCCAACTATCTGAGACAAATATATCAAGAAGAAACAATGTCTTAAAACATGCAGTGCTTGGCAAATGTCCAGAGTCATCCCTTATTCCTTTATGTCTCTTATTTTAAGTTGCTAGAGTTGATTTTAGACTTTTAAAATGGCCCTACATTATACTTCTACAGACTTATGAAGAGTTTTTATTTAGCTTTGTGTTGGCAGTGCTGGACCTGAGTTATTTCAGAGTGCTGCTTAAGCCTCATAACACTGGCAAATAAATCAGTCACTAATAAAAAGAAAATTGAAGTGATGAACCAGTTTTTGTCAGCACACATTCCTCAACAGCAGCCTGTTATAAGGTCTGAGCCCACTGTCTTGCAAAAGTATTTATGCTACTTGGAGCTTTTTTATGCGCTGCAATTTGTCATGTTACAACCATTCATTTCCATGTATTTCATATATATGCATAGGTAGTTGTTTAAATGGTTTTCATATTGTTTGTGGAAAGAATAATCTTCATACATAATTTAGTTTTCATATGATTAATAATCTAATAGCATCAACAGCAATTTGTGACCTTCAGAAATCACCTGATTTTTTTTTTTTATGAAGTCCGATTGGGTGTAATTCAATCTCAGTATAAGTCCAGCTCTTCTGTGCCATGAAGACCAAAGAACACTGCAGTGAGGTTAAGGGGAATGTTGTGCATAAGTTTAAAGCTGTGTTTAAGGTATTAAACATCTTTGTACATCTAGTAAAGTTATTCAGGACTGGTATTAACAATCCCAACAATGGCAAGATATTTTGCTTGTTTATATTTACAAATGTAAATTTGTTTTGTTTTACAGAGTGCCTTCCAACATACTGCCAGGATCATGGTTCATGCCACCTTGAGGAAAATGGACCTCTGTGCTTGTAAGATACAGACTAATGCACAAAAACCTCTAAAGGTCTACAGATACGTGTTGTTTTTGTTCTTTTTTCTGTCTCCACAACCCTTTATTTTTTTTGTTTCAAAAATGAAAATCCTGTCAACTTTTTCTTAACAAAAAAAAGACATGCTCTGTGAAGCATGTGGGAATCTGCTTATCCCTCTAGATTAAACATAGAGCTTCTGCATAAAGTTTCCTGGGAATCACTTCCACTAGTATTACAAACCAGAAAAAGAATCTGATGATATCCTTCCATTTTAGCTTTTACCTTTCAAAAAGCATCTTTGCTTGAATGATGCACCATTCTCTTTGTTGGAGTTTCCTTTTTTTCATTATAATTAAGCTCATGAATGGCGTTTCTCTGCATCAGCAGCTTGGAATGTCAGCATTGAGCGATTTCACTATAAAGACAGGAATGCTGTTATGGGACTCACTGTAACATCATTATGCAAAAGTGAATTCTCTCTGAGATGTTCACATTTCTCATTTTTGATGTCATTTCTGCAAAAACAAAAGATGAGTTCCTCAGCAGGTCCTAAAAAAAGCACAGAAATGGACCTTGACCAGGAAACTCGACAGCGTTTCTTATAAAATTATTTCTTGCTTTTACTTATAGAAATCAATTGACAAAATTAAAAAATATAATAATTTTTGTCAAAAAGTTCCTGCTTATCTGTTTTGTAGGAGAAATTTAGTTCGTATTTTCTTCATTTATGTTCTTTATAGTTCATTATCCCATAATTTTCTTTTCTGCAGTTTTCTGTGTTAAATCAGTCTACGGCACTAAAGGAGGTCTTTATAATAAGATGTTTTATACATCAACGACAGAAGAGCTTACATTTTAAACTGAATTAACTGTGGATTGTCTGGTTCAGACCACCCTGAATTTTGGTCTGCAGCCATTTTGCTTTCCAACCAACTCCCCACTCCGTGTTAAGAAAAAAAACTCAAAGTGTTCATCATCAATGCTTCTTTCTTATTAAAGGTTTCTGTTTCATTTTTTTTTGTCTCACATTTCCCACTGCCTTCCTTCAATTTGTAAGAGGAAGTTACTGCTGTCATTCATTGCTCGGTGTGCTGTGTAGCCCATGAAGCTGTTCCAGCATGCAAGATGGCAGTGCAGCAGATCCCAGGCCCAGCACTAGGAGGACACCTCAGGCTCACTGTTGGCATCAGGTTCCTCCAGGGAACCGGGCCAGGAACAGCCCACTGTCACACAATCTGGATGCTGACTCCCTCTGAATGATAATGCCACTGTCTGTCTTCAGTGGAAGCTGTGTGTTTCCCATTACAGGGTCAAATATCAAGATGATACTGAACAGATGCTGACTTGGAGCTGAGTCTCTGTTTGGGAGAGGAAGAGCTCACTCGGTTTCCCAGACATGCACATTTCCAGGCTGGCCAAAATATTTCCAGAGTTTCCGAGCTGGATGTCCAACAGATATTTCTCACACAGTTTTTAGAAAGGGAAATGGCTCGACAGACAATATGCAGTCAGGGGCTTCATGTACTGTATTCTATTAGAATATACCTTTCTTTTTTAAGATTAGCAAACCCCATAAACAAGCAATCCTATTGCAATCTTTTCTATCATTCTTAGCTCTTATTCACATGTTTCTGAGGATTTTACCTCTAACCTTTAAAAAAGGTTTTTTTTTTATATATTTTGATCTGGACCTCCAACAGTTGGGATTTTATTTGGGTATCGCTCGTTTGTAGTTGTTTTACAACATGAACAGGTTACAGCAAACTGCTGTAAACTTTACAGATGACAAGTCAGTTTTACAGCAAAGTTCTGGTGGTCACTTTTGCCAGTGTTTTTCCAAGAATAGTGGATGAAACTTTCACCATGCATGCTTTAAGACAAAATTTATGTGAAATTCTACTAATTTAGGTGGACCATGAGTAATAATAGAAGGATTTTTATTACAGTATGTCAAACAAACTAATTGAAATAAATTTTGTTCTTTTGTTTTTTTAATTTCAAAGGAAACATTTTTCTCTTCAAGTGGTACAAAATATTTTGGTGTTTATGTACATTTACTTTATTGGAAGATTATATGGGTTTTTTTTTGCATTCCAAAATAAAGCATATGGTTCCAGCATCCTTTTAAACACATGTGTGGTCACCTCTTTGTGTTTGACTGCAGGTGTGAGCCAGGATGGTCAGGCAATCGCTGCCATGTGAAGGAGAAACCATCCCTCACCACCTCATCACCTGACGAAGCCACACAGCTTGGTAATAAAGAAGCTCGCCTCTCGAAACCTCCTGTCTCATCTACATCTGCATCCTTGCAGTTAATCACTCCACAGTTAACGACAGGATTGAACGTGTCCCCCTTGTCTAGATTCTGTTTACGCTGGCATCGGTATAGGCTTGGTGCTGCTCTTAGCTGGACTTGCCGTGTGCTTTCTTGCCCTGTGCAAGAAAAAATGTGGCTTTATGTGAGTCTTAATTTTTCTGTTTCTCTATGCAAGATCTCAGTTCTGCTAAATAAAGTCATGAACATGTTTTGCGGGATCCACAGAAAAGCTGACCCAATGAAATACGGCGTGATGGATAATCCAAGCTTTGACTGGAGAGCAGAGGTCAGTGCACAAAAATGTCCAATCAATCACCGGTGAAGTCATTTTGGGTTTCTTAGCTGCACAAAATTCATTTTTCCAACATTTGGTCCCACACTTATTCAATAAGTGAAGCCAACATGAGAGGAGGTCAGAAGGTGATTGCCAAGCCTTTTTGCCTGATTAGGTTTTTGATTTAGGATTATTGATTTAGCCTCTTATGACTGGTCCTGCGGTGTTTAGAGCTGCTCTATACACACTCTGTAACACATGTAGGACCATAAACAACCAGTGTGATCAGGTGCCAAACCAAAAGACACAAAGCCTTTTTGGTAGCAGTGTTTGCTCGAACAAAAAAGGTTTTATTCTCACACAGATGTTACTGTTATTATTTCCTACTGCATGCCTTGTTCCCTGCAGTTTTAATCTCAATAGTCATGCCTGCTATCATGAGAAGCACCACACGCACAGGAGACGATACAATCGCAGCTGTTCTGTTGCTCTAATGGCTCATGTGTGACTTTGTGGATTCATATGAGCGGATCAGGAGAAGAAAATGAGTGCATTATGTGTTCAAACACGTAGAAAGTCATTTTTTATCTGGTTACTAAATCAAATAAGAACACTAGCAGGGATTTGGAACGCCTCAACTGTAATGAAATTTAATATGGTTATTATAGAATAAACTGTGCTGTGTCTTTTTCCTGATGTGTCTCATAAAACCTTTTACATAAAACAAACATCCATAAGAGAAGTAATAACTCTCCAGTGTGGAGAGGGCTGCTCTGTCTATCCGTCCATCTTTCAGGGTTTTTTTTCCCCGAATTCATTTTAATTTTAAAATGAATTCAGAGAAATATAAGTCAAAAATACCCAAATACAAGAAAATACATATAGAAATGTGTTGTTTAATAAAAAATATACGGCTCATTGTCCAGCAATGTGATTCAGCACAGACACAAATACATTATAAAGCACTTCTGTTTTGTACATTAATATTGACATTGTCAGCATCCCTCTGCTGCCATCCTACCGCTGAGGATGCAGCTATTATTAGAGAGTGTGAGTCTGAACTCATATCTCTGCCACTTCAGCATTTGTTTTGCAGAGCGCTGGAAGATAGTAGATGATGAAATGTTTCATTGAGGTTAGGGATGTAATTATAAACGCCCGGCTGCATAACAGGTCAGTCCGGTCACTTCCCTTGTCCAAGTGCTCTCACACATTAGGGCTCATCCAATCTTTTTTTGTTGTTCTCAGAATCCATCAGAGGACAAAAGTCCAGACAGCGGTCCATCCATTAACCCCAAAGCAAGTGATGGTCTTGGGCTTCCTATCAGTGTCTACCCCTGGAGAAGAGAGGTGGAGGTGAGGTGTCTCCGCCTCGGCTTTTGACCTCTGATTGTGTGTATACATGTCTGTAATGTGATCCTCCTCTCTTTTTGTGCATTTATCTGCTGCAGGGTTCAAACTGGAAAGATGCCAAGCTATCCTTCTCCAACCCAATGTACAATTACCCCCGTGACACTAATGGTGCTGGCAACAGAAGCTCTGAAGAATAAAATCGATAAAACTTGATGGTTTGATTTTTGGCATGTTTCCATGATGTTAAAACACATCGGTAATCTGAAGAATAGCGAGAAAAACTTATCCATATTGTATAGATATGAACTTTTAGGAAAATTGTGAAGATAATCTTTGAAATATTAGTTTTTTTTGTACTTGTTGTAAATGTATTTTTTGATCAAGTATTACATAAAAACAAGCCAAAAATAAAATAATATCACCAGACTAAAAAATATGATGCAGCTTTTGCAACAAGTTTAAGTTATTCCTACGGAAGTCTTACTTTAAAGCATAATATTTCTGCCTTCTTGATCTAAAATTAATATTATATTTAGTGTTTATGTAGCTATGGACAACATTAAGAGTAAATGCCTTTTTTACAGTATCACAGACAAATAGTCTCCAACATCTGTACAGACTTTGTTTTATTCTTGTGATGACAACAATGAGAAAATATTTTGAACTGAAGCAAAAAAATACATAAATGTGAAGAGTAAGGAAAGGATATCATTTGTCTGTCCATCTATCCATCCCATTTTATGAAAATGTTGCCAATCTTTTGTTTCAACTACAGATGCAAGGCTTTTGATGTGTGCTTTCACCATCTGTGCACATCAAGACAACTAAAATACTTATAAAACTATATTTTTTCCCCATCTACTTTTGCACTATTTTGTGTCAGTGCGTCACATAAACCCCCCCAAAAAAAAATTCTTGGAGGTTGATTTTATAAAATTTTCACTCAGATTATACTTCAGGAATGAAGAATAGGTTTTATTTTTAAACGCACTCATGGCTATTGAACTGCATCAAGAACTTATTTCTGCCTCAAGAAATAAGGAGTTTGAGAAATCATGTAGAACTCTTAAAAATGCCGCCACCATAGATTTCAGGTTGTCTTTTAGTTCCACAATAAGCAATGCTGATAGGATCTGTCATTTTTTCAGTGCAGTACATATTTGATGTCCGCCAGTTTGATAAAAATGAACAATGCCAGGCCACTGAAATGAAAAATACAATCCAGTGAAAGAAATTTGCTGCCAAGCTCAGCCACTGAAAAGCAACAGCTCAGCCTTTTTGCAGTCTCTCCATCAGTTTTTCCTTCCACCTCACAACAATCAAACATGCGCACACAAACATTAGAGCCTTCCACTTGTCATGCACAGCAGCTGGCCAAAAACCTGCAGCTATCGGTGCATCTGACCTGGGAAAACTCTCTCTGGTAGCTTCGATATTCGTGCAGCTGAATAGCTCAAAGAGGAGCCACTGAGTGCCACGAGCTTTTGTTTCTGAAGCAACATCAGTCAGCTTTTTCCCTTTGCAGCTATTGTGACAGTTCTGCTCACCACCAGGCTCAGTCCAACTAAAGGTCACCGTGGTTTTTGTGTACATCCCTGTTCAGAGACGTCTCTGTAATGAAAGTGCTCCCATAAAGTTCAGCCGTGAGAGCCTTCAGGAACTTTTATTTGAAAATAAGAGTTGACTTTTGTATTTGTTAACAAGCTTCCACTTAGTGCGGTCTTGGTCGAGTACAGTAAGGGTTCCCTCTGGACTGAGGAGCAGTCCAGCATTTATTTTTTTAAATCTTTTTTAATGTGAGTCCATGGCAAAATGATTGCTTCACCTCTGTTTTCATTGACCGTGACGTTCTTTGCTGACCAGCTACTGAGTTTCCAGCTCATTGATTCGGCAAAAGACAGAAGAAGGAGACCAGTGAACTGTTTCTGATTAAATGTGCAGTGATTTTTGAGGCTGCAAAAGGGTTCTAAAAGACTCGATTTAGTTTGGTGCCTTTTGCAGCTAGGTATTTATTTTGTTGGGTTGCAAATGTTGATATAGATTTAGAAAATTTTTACAATTTATGCTTACATTTCTGTTCAATAGATACATTGACTATTATAACTTAAACTATTAGTAATTCAGTGGCATTTTTGCAGATCATACAAACAATGTATGGTGTTTGCTTAGCCTGACCTCTTACTACTGGAAATTGATCAGTACCTGACTGCTGATATTAGCTAAATATGCTTCTTTTTGATTAGTAAAGGATTACTTTTCAGAGGTGGTTATGTACTGGAGAATGACTCTGCTACACTTTCCCAAAGTAAAGGGTCACCCGAAGTAAACTCCAGCTGTGATAGGAGGCCACCTGTGCAATGAGTCAGCTTGTAAACTCTCTTTCCTTCTACTTATTCCACAGTCAGCTGTCAGAAGAAGGAATCTGGCAACATTTTATGCAGCGGGTCACATAAAATCAAAGTGGGGTCAGAGGAAGCTGAGGGGCATCTTTCTGTGGAGTCAACAGCTGTAGACGACAGACTTCCTGTGTAACCTGTTCTTGTCAGGTTAGCTCAAGAACAGAGCAAAGACAGCTTTATGGATATCCAAGGTTGGCTGTGGCTCCTTAGCTATACAAAGTCATTTTGGACAATTTCATGCTTCCAACACTGAGAGAGCAGTTTCTTGATGACCTGTTCCTGTTCCAACATGTCTGTTGGAACATGGGTCAACACGATAGAAATTAATTTGCAATTGATTAGAGAGGATACTTTGGACCAGCATCCAGTTTAACATTAATGTACAACATCCTTTCATAGCCCTGGGCTGAGTACTGGGATGTTATTACAGCTCATGCATAAAAGGAAGCATCTCAATAACTTTGGCAATCTAGTGTTGCTAAATATTGTTTGCCAGTCTAGTTCAGGGGTTTACAACCTATGGTGTGACAGTAAACATCAGATCAAAAAGGAATTTGAGCTGATTTGACATCATCATCAAGCAGCATCGAATATATTTGGAACTTCCCATCTATCTGTAAATCTTTAGGTTTTGGCAGAACATCTAATTTTCTTCAATACATTTTGACATGTGGAGTCCCTCATTCAGTTGACTAGTGAAACCAGTAACCCAGCAGGTGGTATTATATGACACAGAGGAAAAGCGCAAACACCACCATAAAGAGCTTGTTTATTAGGCTTCGCAGAATCCTTCATCCATGGCGTTCTCTTACACAGAGTCCAGTTCTACTGAGTAAACCTGTGCAGCACAGTTTCCACTGAGAGAAACAAAATGTTTTCAACTCCTGTTAATGTCACTTGAAGGCAGAAAGGGCAATAATGTGAAATGCCCTAATGGAAAGATGAAGACATAGTGTAACTTGTTTCCCCTGAAGTTTTTCCTTTTTGTGGCATCTGACTGCCACATGGCCTCTTTGTTCTCTGTTTAACTGGTCGACCATTAAAAACACTCCGGTGACAAAACTCAGCTAGTAGGATTCAACTCAGTGGAAAGTGTTTCACCTGCCAGCACCATCCGACCCAAAGAACCTGACTTTTCAGTAATGACGTCCAGAATGTCTTGAGGCTGTTTAATTCGCCCCTCCAGGGAGGCCAGAGTGCTGTTAGATCTGCAGCCAAGCTAAAGTTCACTCTATCTGTGAGTGATTGTGCTTATTGCTGGAGCTGGAAGGGTGTAAGGAGAACTTCCAGAGATGCAGAACGCTTCATCACCTGCAGCCTTGGCTCTTTCTGTAAGAGCTCTGCAACAATTTAGCAAGAGCTTGAGCCTCTGGGGATCAACAAAGTAAATGATACATTCAGTTCTGGCTTTTGCTTCCATGTTTTCTGTGCACCCTGTCAGGATTTTTCTGTTTTCCATGTTTCCTGCCATGAGTCATGCTGCTCCTCTTCACTGCCCTTCTTGCTGATTCTTGCTGAATAGCTCATTGCTCTCACCTGTGCTTCTGCTTCTTCTGCTGGCTGTTTATTGCTAATGCCTCTTACCTGTGCTGCAGTCTATACAAAGTCCTGCTATGCAGATTGTCTGTCTTCCTCCTTGACGAAGCTTTTGCATGATCCATGTGTGAATTCCTGGTGTGCACCTGGCCTGTTTTCTGTCTCCTGGCGAATGCCAGTTCCCTAACTGCTCGGCTGTACACTTTGCTTCATGTACAAAGATATTGATTACTACCTTGCACATCTATTCTTCCTACCTGGACTATTTACCCAACCACTAATCTTACAATATCTAATTGCATCTGTTTTATCCCAGATGTAATAGATATTTCAGTAGTTTTCACTCTTGTCTTGACAGTCTACAGTATATTTTCCAAAAGCGTAGAGGATCACGAATATATTTTATTTCTGTTGCAAGATTGCATTAAATACCTCACCTTTGAGAGAAAAACGGTTTTGTGTAGGTAAAAATGGGAGATATGTTTACATTTAATAAACTTGTGTATATATATCTAATTATGTCAGTTTTCTTCAATTGTGTTTCACTCAAGAAATTGACATTTCAAGCAGGTCTTTTAATGACGCGTTTGCAAAATCTTTTGCACCTGAAGAGGGCGCTCTGACTAACCTGTCATTGTGCAAAAGGTGAAAGATGACAAGACCTTTCATTGTAAAAACAACCAAAAAAATAGAAAAACCATAAAAATGTCTATTCCTTCTTCATTGCCACGCACTCATATTAAAACTATTTAAACAGGTGCAGCCTGTTAAAGAAGAATCTGTCTCCAACAATTCTAAATTTGTTTGGGAAAATTAAACGTCCTGGAAAACAAGAAAACAAAAGCAGATGCTTGTCTCATTTTTGCGGGTTCGAAGGTGGGTGAAAGCCATTGGTTCTGGGGAGCTGATGACGGTGAGAGCGCACCCTGTTCTCCAGGAGCGCCTTCTTCAGCTTCTTTCTGCACCCAGCAGCTGGGACCACAGCACCATGTGGAGCTGAGCTGCATCTTTCTCTCTTTCTTTACGCTTTAAACTCTCTTTTTCCCAGACATCATCAGCTCTGGTTAATTTCAGAGCGCGTCCCAGGAGCGCGCAGAGCGGCGCACATTTGGAGACAAGGGGGGAAAAAAACAACAAAACAAAACAATCAGTGCTCAGTGCAGCGCAGGCAGGTCTTTGCTCTTTTAAAAAGCAGCAGGCTGCTGGAGAGTTGGCGTTGTCGGCGCAGGAGCGAAGACGGACTCCGCTGGTGAGGGAAAAACAAGCATTAAGAACAGCGGAATAAAGAGAGAGAAGTTGGATATGGCTGCAGTGAAGACGTTCAGCCTTCTCGCTGGAGTTGTTTCATTGTTGCTCTGTGTGTGGAATATCCGAGCGGACATCGGTGACGGTAAGAACCCTGAGCCTTTACTCGGACCTGCGGGTTAGGACCAGAGTTTGTCCGTAGCGAAAATAGAAGAAAGCTGGTGGAGAGTGGATGTGTTGCAGCAAAGACCCTCTTGTTTGTCAGACTCTAACAACACGCGTGCAGGAAAAATTCCCTCAGGCTGTTGTTGCTTTATTTTTAGGACTCATTAGATTATTAAACTAAAAAAAGGCTTTCATGACCCAACTTTCAGCACTTTTTAAAAAAAAAACCATGTTTATTTTGTACCACTGCGAATATAATTTAATTCACTCATGCACAACAATCTGCATCAGTGTTGATTTATTTGATGACTTAAGCTTTTCTGTCTAAATTGTACTTTTTGTGGACAGATTGCGCAGTTTGGTGTAATAACTCTCCAGAGATCTACTGTATGTTTTGTTTAGGGGTATGGGCGGTTGCCCTGGACGGCATTAGAAATGGGATGGCTCCGATTTTCTGTTGTATTTATGGATGTGTGGGGCATACAGTGCATTTTTCTCACCCCAAAATGTTGATTTCATGCATTTTGATTAATCAAAGGGCCTGCAGAAAATGGTCCTTCAGCAGCAGCTATTTAGGAAGTGCTACTGAATCCTATACTGCCATTACTGACAGCTCTTGGATACATTTCTTACCTCTTTGTCTTCCAACACATAGTTGCTGTATGTGCAGTTAACTTACAAAGTCTGCAAAAGTTGATGCCATAGAATCTTCCACAAAACCGTACCTTGTTCATGAATATTTGGTTGTACTAAATTTTCCAGTAAGATGTAGCTAAAGGCAGTGACAAGTTAGCTAGTGTTTTTCCTTTTATGTGGGGCTACATAAATGTTGTCCCACTATCAAATTAGCAGATTAAACAAAACAATTATGCTTGTTTTTTTAGATGTTTTACCTGGCATCTACAGGTACTAATAATGATTAAACAGGTTTGACAGTTTCCTGGTCTGGGTGTGGCTGCTTAAACTGAACCACGAGATGCTGTTGACTCATGATTAAATAAGAGATGCAATTACTTTTTCAACTGAATTCCAGGTAGGGATTCAAGTACCTTTACTAAAGGTAACTGAATAAATTAAGTCAGCTTTTAAATGTATTCAAGTTCATTTTTGTTTGGTATGATTTATTTATTTTATTTTATTTTTTTGACCATCTCAAATATCACCAAACCAGTAATCTGTAAGGAGCAAATGCCTAAAGTTCTGTAGAAAAAGCATCGCCTATTTGCAACTTTTCACACATCAGGAGAGAAAAAAACTGTACAGTTCTTTTTCCTCCCCAGTGGAGCTACAAGTCCACTGTGAAAAATGGAGGCCGACGACACCAACGGTTCCCCTGAAACCTCAGATCCTAACGATGTGATAAGTTTTGCGATTCAGCTCACACACGCGAGCTCTTGTTTTTCACTCCAGATAGCGGTCAGGGAAATTCTCTTCCGCTGACAGTGACTGCAGATTAGACTCACATGTGTGTGATGGCATGCCTCAGGGATGTGTAGGAATGTTTTGCAGACCCTCACACATATGCATTTTTGCAGACAGTTGCAGATTATAGATAGGTTTTGGAAAATATAAGTGGAGGAAATCTCAGCCGCATCAACATGTACAAAAATAAACCCCTCTCATGGGCAAGCTGAACGAATTTGTATGTAGGACAGTATTTTTAGACGAGGTGCTCCCCTGCTTGTTGGGTGACCTTAACGCCTGTGCAGCTGGAACCGGGAGCCCCCTGTCCTTGCTTAGATTGGTGCTCATTTATAGAGCACAAAATGACTTTTCCAAAATCAGCTGCTCCACAGGGAGGGTTTAATGCACCATTCACTCCCAGAAAGCTTTCAGTGCCTTGGAAAAGTATCACAGTAGCTCCAGCAGAGCCTAAGATGTGAGGAGTGGCTGAAGAATTCATTTCCCCTCCTTGCATTTATTAGTCAGATGAAATAGAGAACATCTGGGTAAAATTACACAACATCCTGTGAGCTTAGTGCATCCTTTTTCTTTTGGTTCAATGCCATGCTCAGCGGTGGCACCCTCAGAAAATTGGGGCTGAGTTTTTGGGTGAATTTGTGCTCTGTTACTTTCCCCTGAATGGGGGGGCAGGTAGAGATGTTCCTCTACAGTCTGGAGTATGTCTGTCCATGCGATGAGAGCTTGGGAGAGAGAGGCTTGGCTCATTTAACTACGTGGTTTGATGTTAAAAGCTCTGTGTTTGGAGGCTGTTAATGTGCGAAGACTGCGGCTGCATGTGGAATTTCCTTTCCTCGTACGCTGGAGGAGGTTGAAAGAGGTTGTAGGCTTGTCTCAGACTGCAGCATGTGGACGTCTCCAGCTCAGACGCCCTGTTCTTCATCCATCATGCTGCCAGGAGCTGCCTCTGCAGTCAGGCGCATGGATAGAGCATGCTGCAGCCAAATGTAGCTCTGTAATGAGGACTCTAATGAATTGCTTGACATTAGCTTAACGGCGCCTGTTGTATGGGCTGCTATGATTCAAAAAATTCTGTAGTTGTAGTTAAAACAGAAAATCAAAAAATGCAAAAGCTTTGTGTATTCACATCTATGGCTTACAAATTTTATGGCGACAATTTAATCTTCTTGGTTGTGTCTCGACAAGCTTGGCACACCTCTTCTGTTTTCTCCTATTCTTCTCTTCAGATTTTATCACGCTCAGTCATGTTTACGGGTGGTGTAGGTTGACAGCCATTTTTGGACATTTTAGTGATTTGAATTAAAACCAGCCTCTGACTGGGCCCCTTAAGGAGATTCAGAGATTGCTGCTGAAGCCTCTCCTTTATCTCGGCTGTGTTTTGCAGATACTGTAGATCATTGCCGTACATGCGAGAGCACTGTGGTGAATAATCTACATATTTGACTAGTCACCTTACCATCTTTGCAGCCTAGTGCCCAGTCACTGAAAACAAAAGAAACCTTCCTATGACATGATGCAGCCACCACTGTGCTTGACAATAGCCTCACGTCAGCCAGTTGATGTCTGTTTTTCACCAAATGTTTTTTTTAATCTCTAAAAGATATATCTTTACAGGACTGATTTTAAGGCAGTAATAAAGAATTGTTTTCAATTTACATGAATTAATCATAGAGTCATAATTAGACCCTATTTAATAATGTAAAATTCAATTCAGTAATAATAAAATACAGACAAAATTAGTTGATCAGAAGATTCTAACTGGCTTAAAGCGTATTAATTGAATAAGCCTTGCGGGTTGCATTAAATCAGTGACTTCTATGCAAATAACCCTCAAATGCAGAACAGATAGCAGGGTTATGATTCATAAAACAGAGTTTTAATCAACCAGAAATGCAAGTTCTTACAACTGGAGTTGCTTTAAGATTGCAGGCAGCTGACTTTCTGTGCTTTTACAAATGGTATGACCCGTGTTTCACCGGCGTTGCCTTCAAAGAGCTGGATGTTGCTGTCAGTGCTGCCGCCTCTCACTGAGGCTGATGCTGTCCCGTCTCACACAGGCTGCAGCTACTTCAACACACAGATCAGTGGCTCCTCTAACAAACACATGAAGCTTTATATAAAAGAGTGGTTTACACACCCACCATGAAAACTTCCTCTTAAAACCTTCCAAACGTTTTCACACCCTTGGCCTTTTTCACATTTTGTCATGTTGCAACAGCAAACTTAATGTGGTTTATTGGGATTTTATGCAACTGACCAGGGGACTGCAACCGGCAACACCACAACCGTTCGCTCTGTAGCCTCTCCAAAGTGGGGGAAGACATCTGTTCAGTTTCTTTATCTACACCATGACAACTGTGATAAAAACTTTTATGTAAAAGAATCCCGTCAAGAATAACTGCAAGTCTTTACCAGCTTTGGACATCTGTAGACTAATTTCTTCCCCAAGCTCAGTCACATTGAATGGAAAATGTCTGACATCAGTATTCAAGCCTTGGCACTTATTCTCACCTGGATTTATATCTGGACTTTGACTAGGCGATTCAAAACCATTCCCAGGAGCTCTCATTGCATATTTAGAGTTCTTATGCTGCTGGAATGTGAATCTACATTGAGCTTTTACAATCTCTGATCTAGAGCAGAATCCCGCCAGCATGAAGCTGCTGCCACCACATGTCGCATTTAGTTTTCCTCCAAATGTAGAGGAACAAGTTCTGCATGAAGGTCAAATGTTTAACTTAATATAATCTTCTTTCCTGATCTGTTCTGTAAAATGCATTGAAGGATGAAATGTGAAAAGTTCAAGCGGTATGAAGAGTTTTACAGGATGTCTGCTTCATCGCAACCACCTTTTTTGAGCTGGTTGTCGGCCCCCTTGGAATTTCCTCCACCTCATTCCTCTCCCTGTGTCTGCTATTTTTCTGACATTGCACATTTTGGAGTTGCAGACTGAGTTAGCTTTCTTATTGGCTCTCTATATGACCTGCTGAATGGAGCTGCCATGAATGAATGAAGGGGGTTGGGGAGTCTTTAAGAGGGTGAGAGACAAGGAGGGGCAGCAGCAGCGGCGAGGCTTATTGTGCTGCCCTGTGTGCGGCGGCAGCAGGCTGTGCCATATCATCCTCCCCCCCGATCCTCTCTCAGCAGCATGAAACAGCAGCACCAGGTTCCTGCATTCGTCACGCTATGGCCCTTGTCGCTCATCTCCCCGCCCCTCTCGGTTCGGGAAAAAGCTCAGCCCGGCTGCTTTAGAGAGCTGAAGCACCACATCGGGTTCAATAGGCTGAGAGACAAAGAGCCAAGAGGCCACTAGTTAATGATGCCCAACGTATTTAAGCCCTTCTTTAGGGTTTTTCTCATAGGGGTTTCTTCAGTCTGAAAGCTGATGCAGAGCTCTGCCTGGGTTACAACATCTTAGAGGCGCTGGTCATCACTCTGGCATCTTCTCCTTTTGTGAGATTTGTTTGGCAAAACCAAAACACGTGAGTTATGTTCGGCATCAGTGGAGAACCTTTGAAAAGTGATGGGGGGAAAAAAGGCCTGTGATGGTTAAAGTAGCGCGGATGTTGAAGTTAGTGGCCCAGTAAATAGCTGACAGCCATTTTTCCACTCATAATAAACATCCTGCTTTGACTCAGATGATTGTAAAGCTGTCAGCAGGCCACAGTCAGGCTGTTGTCTGCTCTTCTTGGTGACTCCGCTAAAAGAAGCTGCCATATGAAAAATATTAGATTACCAGCCGAGAAGTGGAAATGTTTTTTATTTTTTTTACAGGAGGAAATGGATTTGAACTTTTAAGAGGGGTGAAGTTTAATGGAATAATGATGCAAGAGATAAGTCGGGTAACAAATATTTTTTCTTCTTGTATGATTTTTTCAGTGGAGAAATTAAATCACGATGCCGTAGCAATGGAGGACTAAGTGACTTGCAAAAGTAATAAGACCTTTAAACTTCTTCAACTTTTGACCCATTAAAACCACAAATGTCAGTGTATGCTTTGACGATTTTATGAGATAAGTGCTACGCGTGCGTTTGTGTGTCTTAGTGGAAGGAATATATTCATGGCTTTTCAAATCATTTTAGAGTTGGAATCTCATCCAAGCATCCATCCATCATCTTCTGCTTATCTCAGACGAGTGGGAGCAACGTTCTCAGCAGGGAACCCCTTAAATCGTTGAATTGTGAAAATTTTGAACAGGTTTTAGGTGTAGTAACACTTTTGCAAGACACTGGATACAGTAGTTATTCATTGATTAACAATATCATTATATTAGCTGTGTAGTTGGCCGATTTTCTTCCTGAAAGTTTCTAGTTAGTATTTATAAAAGGAAATTAGGGTTGTTTTACAGTCCACAGGAGAGAGAAACAAGAGGCCATATTTGTCAGTTGAGTTTTAGGCCAGGTATTTACTGCTCAGTTAATAAATGCTCTGCATTTTTGGGGTCAAGAACTGCATAAATTTTGCTGTAATGAACAATAACAGTATTATTCGCTAGTTTTCTAATCATCTTGAAGCAACAGCATGCAAATGGAAACACCTCCTGCCTGTGTAAGTGTGGAGCTTTATAATTACAGGCCAATTAATCAGTATGGGTGATTTGTTTGTCACTTGTGGGCTGAGTGGTTCTCTGGCTCAGCTGTTTTGGTTTAATCACACTGAACTTCAATGCTAAGGCTGCCAAAAGGGGGGGTTTCTATGTAGTTGTACACATTTGGGTTTGTTGCAGAGATGCACTGATTAAGTTTGTGGCCAATTTACAATTCAGATTTTCCCATTTCAAATTTCTAAAGAAGGATAAAAAACAGAAACTTTGTTTTTGACAAATTCATCGTGATGGTTGCAAATATTTATTTTTCCCACATTCAACACATTTCTTTGGTCAAAGTCTCTTTACAAGACTGGATTTTTTCAGGGTGTTCTTCTTGTTTTATGAAGTTAGTCTAGTTAAACTTAATGTCCTTCTTATTGTCTTATTGGTTCCTCTTTTGAAGTCTTTCTGAGTTAGCAGGCTAAAAACCTTTGGACCTTTGAGATAAGGTTTAACATTTCTTATGGATTTAGTTGATTTTTTGCTGTTTGGTCTGTTTAGACCTGACACACACCAGCTAGTGGATATTTAAAACAGGCTGTTTTTTTCACACTGTCGCCTGTCAGGCTGTTGTTATGGATCCCTGTTCACTAAAAAAATCCTGGAAAACCGATGACATGAAGCAGTGATGGATATTAATGCCTTATAAATAGCAGAACTGTATGCAGTCCCTTTCTGTTGTATGATTGAGGTCTAGAGTAGATAGCCGTCCTTAGTAAAAACTATTTTAAAATCTTCAAAATGGGAAACTGTCTTTTAATTTCCTTTAATTATTTCCTTTAGTTATGCCACAACCCTGGTTGCTCTGCAGATTAGCCACACTGTTCCCAACCTCAAAGCTTTTCTTTTTGCCCTTGCACCAAAGTGCAGAGAAACTCCCAAATATCCGATGCGCACGGTTAAGTTTAAAGCAGAAGATCTTGAAGTAAACATGCATTGTTACCATGAGGGCAGTTGAGCGCAGTGTTGCAGTCTGTCTGGGCATGTCGAAGGAAGACGAGGTGTTTCTGTGGCAGAGGAGCCGTCCAGCCCACCCTGCAGCAGGCTTCGTGTTCTGAATTGCCTTTGTCCCACCGAAAGCAAGTCGCTCTGGGTTGATGGCATATTTACACATGCCTCACACTGTTCTCACACTTGGTCTCAGTAGATTTCACTCTTCCTGTCTGAAGTTGACAAGAGCCAGAGCAGGAGTTTAAAGAAAGTCTGGATTATAATTTGGTGTGAAAACATCACATTTATAATCTTCCAAGTGCAGATTTGTCAGACCAATGAAAATATTTTGGACTCTCATGCAAGCTGAGTGAGAAAAAAACTTCAAAAGCCTGATAATGGCTCTGATTAGCCTAAATTGATATATATATTATGCTATACACACAGTATTCAGGATCTTCATTGACTGTTTTATCATAAGCTACATTTATCTTGCGCAATTCAACTTAAAGTTAATGGTTGTATAAGGTTCCCCACCCTTAACCTTATACCTTGTGGAAATACATTTTGATTTTATTTCAGCAGTCAGTCTTACTTGGCAAAAGTCCATCAGCATCCTGCAATTTGACTCGATAATTCTTGGCAATTCTACTTGCAAATGACTCACTATGATGAAAATAAATCCCTCTTCATCCTTTGCCTTCTAGCAGACCTCTTCAACAGCTGAGCTTTCTGCTAATCAGCGTTTTTTTATGTTTATTCATGCTATTTTGATGATTTATTGTTGGTGATGAGATCCAAGTCATTACAGTCTCCTTGCTCTCATCCTAATCTTTAGTTCTCTCCTCAGGATTCCCCTCGAGTTCAAGTCAGGACTATGGACTAGTGCAAATTGCTAATAGTTCAGCCAGTCAGAAGAAACATCTTAGTCAAAATAAAATATTTCTTTAAACCTAAATATGCCAGGGGTTGTCCAAGGTCGCCACAGAATTTGCAGCCAATTCTCCACAAAAGGCCATTTCCATTGAGCTTTCGTCTTATTAGCTTTCTGTTTTGATCTGATATTGTTGGCTCTCATTTCTGAATAACTTTAAAAATCTATCCATAGTGGCGTCCATTATTACCTCTGTAAACAGTGCGCTGCTGAGTGACGTCAATGTTCTTCTGTGCATCCTAGTCGCTTTGGTAAACTGTTCACATGGATTTCTGATTGCGATAGCATCATTCAGTAGTATGAGCAGCCATCTACAATAACGTGGATTCCAGCAAAAAAATTGAGATTGAACATGAAGACCTGATGTGTTAAACTAGCCTGTGTGCTCATGTACAGCTTTGATTCTCTTCTTTTCACTCAGTGTTATTGTGAAAAGTGGAACCTTAATTTTAACTTTTAGCTTCATAATAAAATATGAACCTCTGTTGGAAACTCATGAGTTTTCTGAATTCAGTTTGAGAGAGGTAGTCATTGACTAATATGTAATGGTGACAG
Organism: Phalloptychus januarius; assembly: GCA_902982915.1. Taxonomy (NCBI): domain Eukaryota; kingdom Metazoa; phylum Chordata; class Actinopteri; order Cyprinodontiformes; family Poeciliidae; genus Phalloptychus; species Phalloptychus januarius. The sequence continues at coordinate 6,993,630 of CADWAE010000362.1, forward strand.
ATTTATTGTTAATTGCTGATAGACAGATGTTCTTGCATTTGATGGGAAAAAAGGCTTTTTTTCTAGCTTGGCAATCATGGTTAACCCTTTTTAAAACTGATTTATTAGCCTGCTAATCATGTTGTATGCATGTGGAGTCCAAAGGCCATCAATTACAGCTTTATTTGCAACTGGTTGCTCGGGGTCTGAAAGAAGGCTCCCCTTTCAGTGATTAGCTTGTTAATGTTGTACACAGTTTTCAGACAATGTTAGCTGAGCTGTGCCAGGCTCCTCAAGGCAGACATTGATGTGTTTTTCACTGCTGTAGGTCCAACATTGCTGCCTTTGTTGCTCTGCCTGGAAAGTGTCCCGGCGCCTTCTGTCCACGGCGCTCTCATTCCCCTCCAAACTCATCCTGACAAAACCAACGTGCATGCCCCAAACCGACCACTTTCAGAGACCCGAACTCTGCGATCTGCAACTGATTGGGATCAGAGCAGATTTTTGGTGGAAGGCTTAGAGCCACCGGGGTTTTTTTCTATATGGATCAAAGTTGTTTTCTTTTTGCCACCTTGCCTCCATAGACAGAGAAAATCTTTAGGATTTGACAACTGCTGTCATGTGCCTTTCTGGTAAACACATTCTTCTTTGTGCTTGGAGGCTTGCTTTGGTGCACGGAATGGAAATGTAAAGATTTTTGAAACGCAAAACAGAAAAGAAAAACCTCCTGGCTGAGATTTATTGGCTTTGCTGTAACAACCTGTGCAACTGGACATGATTTGTTACTGTGCTGGCTGGACAAAGAATAATCATCCTTGTTCTTTTTGTTGCTAATTTCTTGCTCAAATTAGTCACAAGGATTTTATGGAGATTTAACAGTTGTACCACATCTGCAAAGCTGGTCATCACATCACCCTTCAGGAATCAGGGCTGCCAGGAAAGGGAGCATAAAGAGCTTCTCTGGAAAAAAAAAAACAAAAACAGCCGAGGTTTCTGGAAGGGGGCTTGGACGGGATGTTTAGAGCAACACACTTTTGGATGAACTTGTACCAGCTGTTCTCCCAACTTTGCTCTGCATTCATGGTGAAACTGTAAACAGGAGGCCACATGGCTGAGCGCAGTGGGGGTTGTTGCACCACGTTTCTGAATTTTCATCATTCTTGCACCATGTATTTGTGGCAGGTGGAAAACAACCTCAAACTATGAGTTTTGGACACCGTCTGTTCATGAAACTCATTGAAGTCAAACTCTCTGGGCTTCAGGCCTCCTGTGTGCCAATCTTTACGGAGGTCATTGAAACCAAATTCTCACTAATTAGATGATCGATGTATTTAAATTATGTAAAATTGGAAATAAAATTAGTTTGTACAGTCTTGTAAATTTTTAATTTGTCAAAGTGGACGGGACGTGACATTCTCCTGTGTTTAGCCCCATCCATGCTTCCAACACTGTCAGCTTTCCTGTCTCTGCTGAAGAAAGGCAAGCCCAGAGCATAATGCTTCCACCACTGTGTCTTCCTGCCAGAATTATATTTTAGTGTTTCATCAACCACATATTGCATTTAAATCTCATTATTTTTTTCACCATGGTTTTCTTGACACTCTTCAATGAGTGCTTTAGTGAACAGATTCGTGAACAGATCTACAGAGCTGTAGATCTGTGCTGCTCTTCCAGAGTTACCTGTTGACTTTTTCTCTGATTGGCAACAGAATTCACTGAATTGGTTTCCATGGATTTTATTAGCGGTCTCAGAGAAAAGAGGGCTCGATACAGCTGCATTTTATTTGTGTAAAATATATTTTTCCCTCAACTGTTCTACTTTATTACATAATATAAATACAATGATACACATATTCTTGGTTAAAACTGGTTTTATAAGCCAAAAATTCAACTGAGAAACGGACAACAGGTAAAAATCTTCTACTGATTCTTTCATGTTTCTGTTGCTTTGCCAGTGTTTTCTTGCAGAGAGTCATTCCCTGAGCTCAGCACAGAGAAGGGAACAGAAGCTCACTCTGAGCCTCTGCAGTGATAAATTGCAAGGTGTACGAACCACCTTTGTGTGCCTGCAGTGTAAAAGGAAAACGCCAGGTAGCAGTTCTCCTTTTCTGCCCAGGTAACAAGAAACTGGGGTCTTAATTGTGTTTTCTAACATGGTCCTAAGAAATCTTGCATCGTCATATCAACAGAAGCTTGGGGTGGGATGTATGCATCCATTTTAGGATTCAGAAACCAACAACAGATATTTAAAAACAAAAAAAAAAGCAACAGCAGATCATAAATTGTGTTCTGATTGTTTGAGTGTCGAACTAAGTCTATGCAAGTTTTGTTCTGAATGCAGATAACCGTTTTTGTTGTGGGTAAAGAGGGGATGAATCTCTTTTGCATTTTTCTTTCCAACCCTCTTCAACACAGAAATGACAGTTTGGGTGCAGCATGAGAAAGTGGGAGGGCAGCGCTCAGTAGTTTCCTTCCCTTTTCTCTCGTTTCTGAGCATGTCATGTTTGCTCAATGAGTGTCACTGAAAATGAATGCTTTTGTGATCTGGGCCAATTCTGCTGAAGTACTTTGTCATCTCTCTGGGACTCCCTGAGCTTGAGCAGAAAGTGAAAAACAATGTTTGTTATGGAGTGAGAGGACGTATCATGTAGCTGTAATTGACTCCCAGTGAAATACTTTTGTCTGATTTCACCAAGAACCTCTCAGTTATATGACAAGAAATGGGAGTGAGTAGTTTAATACAGAATGTAAAACCTCTAAAGGAATATTGGTGCCACCGCAACAAAAGCTTTGATGTTAATGAAACCAGAAAGTGTTAAATATAAACAAATACCTCGAGGGTAAGTAAAGTGTCTGGAAGGCTAAAAACAATATTAGGTAAAAAGTATGAACACAAAACAAAGGTCTGAAGCACTGAAAATCATTACACAAATACTTAAAAAAATAACAGTAGAAACTTATGGAGTTGAATTTTCCAGGTGTGGATAAGTTTGGAAAAGGAAGTTTTTGTTTTGTACATCCTCCCTTCTTCTTTCTGTTCATTCCTTCTTTTCTTCCTTGTGTTCTAGTTGTATTCTTGCTTCAGTATTTCCTTTCTACCTTTCTTGTTTCCCATTACTTCCTTTCTTTTTTTACTATTGTCCTTTCCACCCTCCTTTGGTTTTTCCAGCTTCCATTTTTTGTTTTACATCCCTTCCATCTGTCTTATCTGCTTTATATCTGGCCCTGGATTTTCACTTTAGTACAAATCAGGGCTTTGAGTAGGCCATTCTAATACTCAAATATCGATTGCACCATTCCTTTGTAGCTGTGTGTTTACAGTTGCTGTCCTGCTTTGAGGTGAGCCTCCACCCTTTTGCATCCTCCAACATGTTTTATTCCACAATTCCTTTGTATTTTGCTCCATCCACCTTCCAACAAGCTCTGACCAGCTTCCTTGTCCCCACTGGAAAAAAAAAAATCTTCATAGTATGATGGTGCCACCACCATGTTTCATTGTAAGAATTGTACATTCAAGATTTACTTCAGTTCCAGATGTTGTCCCCAGTTTGTTTTTTAATCCATAGAAATCAGATTTGGCTCAGTGTTAAAAAATAATTTGTCATTTTATTTTATCTTCTAGTTCCATTGGTACATCAAAACTTGCCATCAATTTTAGAATCTGTAGCAGGTTTTGAAGAAACAAATTTACATCTACCCTGAGGGTTATGCAGACAGGTACATCATTGTTCCAGCCTCATAGCAGAAACTTGTATCTCAACTTGAGGAAATTCATACATTGATTAAACGTCTGGCAGGCCCGACATTCACCTGAAGGTTTCTGAACTCACATATAGCGCAGTGTGCCAACATACTCTGCATCATTGCTACTAAGACCTGTTCTCTGCCAGCTCAACTTCATCATAACATATTTATTTTAGCCATAAATAACAAATCTGAGCTAGATTTGCTTTGACATCTGCAAACTGATGAATGTTCCTCTTGTTTTGCTTTAGACAGATAAAAGGTTGAAGATTGGCTTGTCAGCAAAAACTGCAGGTCATGCATGATATTAGTTCTCCCTGCAGAGCTGCACTGATCTATGCTTGAAGATTGAAGCACATTCCTTATTTCATGTCTTTTTTGTTTCCCAACAAGCCAGACAAAAAAATATTTGGCTACATTTCTATAATATGTCACATATTTATTTATATGTGACATATCTAAAATGTTATCAGTCATTTTCCTGCAACTCTCAAACTAAGTCAGCCTCAACTATGGTCATGGCAGATGTTTCTTGTGCAATTGCTAAAGCCACTGTGGTCACTCAAAGCTACATGTGCACTAAATAAAATAAAATAAAAAATCTTTTGGCATGTTTTAGCTCCAGACGTAAAGTATGGAGCGACTGAGACACAATTGGACTGAAAAAAAAATCTACAAGAACGTAAAGCTCAGAAATGTCTCCTAAATAATGGCTGGGCATTTTTATGGTTTCTACCTGGAGGCTTCTTTTGTCTGAACAGGTGCAGAGCAACATGCTGCATCAGGTTAAATCGTCTCTTTACATACTGCTTCCTATGCAAACATTATCCCTGGTCATGGTGAATATGCCTGGATGAGATGAGTCAGAGTGTTTCTTAAAAGCTGTGGGACTATATACCTGTTTTGTCTGAGAACAGGTGTGCATAGAAGGTGTATGCAAACCTGCATGTTTGTGTGTACATGGTATGTGAAGCTTTTCATGATCTGTCTAATTTTCAGCTGGTTCTTGTCAATATTTCATATAAAAGAATAAAGATCACCTTCAGCCCTGCGGGTATGCTTGTTAAAGAATTAATGTGAATTATTCTTCCAAATTTTTTTTATCCTATCACTAACATCTCTGTGTTATATTGGGATTTTAAACATTTATTTGCGTGTTTTTGCAATACTTCTTTATATTTCACCTCTTCTATTCCTTCTTTTCTTTGGTAGCTAATTAAATCGCTGCAGAAAGTATCTAAGGCTGCTGCTTGAGCAGCATTGCATGCTCAAGCAGCAGCCTCCGCCATCACTGAGGAGGTTTTTTTTCATGACCTTTTGAAAATGTATACCAGCTTTATCCCTCATCTGTTGTTCAGTCGTATCCGTTTTTCATATTCTCTAATATCTCCTTCCTCTCCCACCCGGTTCCTAATGATCATTTCTCATCATGCCCTATTTTTGAATGTGAGCTGAGTAATGGACTCTCATGTTGCCTCGGCATTCAGTCGTCTGATCCCAGTGCTTGCAAGTGCAATCCTTCATCTGCTGTCAGTCAGTCCAGCAGATTAAATGTCTTGAAATCAATAGGGGAGAAATAGGAAATGAGCAGTAATATTTGTGTGGGATTGCATTGAGATTACACTGATGTTTGAGGTAAGGGGAAAAACGCTGCTTTCTGTATAAACAGCCATAATAATGTGCAACATGAAGCCAAACAAAAACCTTTTTCCCTCTTTATTCTATAAGGTTTTTCCAACCTAAACGTGTTCCCCTTGGTGACTTAATATGTTGCTACACCTGGTCTGCAGGACTAAAAACTCAGCTTAGAGCTTTACTGGATAATGTTCATCATGTTACTCCTCATCTTGGCCACTTTTGCTACAACATCACTTGTTATATGTGTCTGTATAATTATAGCCACACCATTTTGTACTGAAAGTTCAATGCACAATCAATAATCATTAGTTACCATGGTCACTATGTGTGATGTTGCGTCCTCTACTGTGGATGGGGGACACACAGAAGATCACAAACAAAAAAAATACTGATTTCACCAAAAATCTAAATTGAGTGTTAAGGCATGGATTGTGAACATTTTTCTCTGTCAAAAATTTGCCTGGCTTAGCTTAGATAACATAAAATTTTCTACAGAACGTCAAACTCACAAAATCTACGCCAAAACATGATTTGATTAAGACACCAAAGAGTAGCAAAGCAGAGAGCACCATAGGGTAGTAGTGGGTCTGGGGTATAATAAGCAATCAATGCTCATAACTCCTTAACTTTTCCAAACCTTAATATAAACTTTTTCAAGTAGGGCGAAAAGGGAAGTTTCACTTCTTCATTTTCATAAGAAGTGAAGAAAGAAACCGATTTGTGAGAAAGCTATTTCATCATGAAGCAATCTTGTTTCCTAACGGAGTTGTGCGGTTATCCACTCCCAGAAAATAATTTCGCCATAGTAAGTTTATGGTGGTGTACAACCTGTCAGTAAATAATTAACATTTGCACTACTGTGTTCATCTACAGCTTGTTATAGAATAAAATTGGTATTTTTATGTTGAAATTTCTTTAAAAAATAATTAAAATCAGCAGCAGGGAGAAAAGCTTGGAATTATTTAGGTCAGAATGTTCAGGAGTCTTTTCTTTACCAATTTGTCACACAATGAGATCAAATGCCACATAAATGTTCATAATCCTGCTGAGTAAAAGGAAAAGAATTTAAAATATAATTATATAACATAACATTCAGACTAAATAAATGTTTTTTTCTTCCACTTTGTAATGAAGTTGAACTATTTGAATGAAAATGTCAAAATAAATGACATTAAATCTTAACTGGATTAGCTTGTGAGCTGGAGTTACCAGCAAATGTTTACTTTGTGCTTCCAGGCCTTCTAGCAGAAATTAAACAAATGCAACTGGCAAACCTACACAAAGGCTCTGAGGTCAAAAAAGGAACAACCAAATCCCTTTATCCCATTTTGACGATAACAAAGGCTGACGTTCATTTAGATATGAAAACAACAAAAAAACCAAACAGTTTTTGAGGTTTCACATTGGCATAAACCTTGACGTACTCTTTGGATTTTTACTTGGAAAAACTTTTGAAAACCATGTATAATTGTCCTTAAATTTCATAATTATCCCCTACAGTGCTTGTAACACACTGCATTACTGAGCATTATTGTAAATGATCAATTGAGATGGTATAACATATAGAATCCATGGTGCAGTAAGGTTTTATTTAGTCATTTTAACTAAAATCCTTTTACTACTGTCTGAGACGACCTGTGAAACCAGAACTGTACATTCAGAACCAGAAACTAGTAGATGCTACAAGTGTACATAGATCAGTATAACTAGATGCTGTGGTTCTGATAAGCTGCCAGAGGATTGACTGCTTATTGCATACATAGTTATGATAAATGGCTTCTTTAAGCACTGTTTTAACCACATGTTGATGTTAAGCATTTACTTTTTAAGTCCCAGTATTTGCCTCAACATGCCTGAAAGCCTCAGATCGGATCTCTCCAGCACACATGCATGCAGGTAGTGTGAATCATGTGACATGTGGATTTCTGTGCTTCTTCCTCGAGGTGTTTATGTCTAGTGGCAGACTTGCAGTTACAAGACCCTGCTGAGACATGACAGGAGGCACACTGAGCATGCTATGAGGCTGCAATGATGTTGACAGGATGGTAATGAAAGGCTCCAACACTCTGAATGTCCCCCTCAGACCTCAGATTGATGGACAGAGGAAATTTGACCTCGTGTTTTGATGGTGACTGTCTTAAGGGAGCAGCATCACTAAAATGATTGTCACTGTGGTCAATTATTGTTTGCTCAGGATTAGGTCTTAGAATTTGGTGACATAATATTCCCCCCTGCCACAGACAGTCGTCTCCACATTCCTTTGTGCCCCTGCTAAAGATGTAAGTGTTCTTTAAAAGTTGAAAACAAGTGGAACTGAAACAAAAGAAGCTGGATCAGGATGGTAAAGAACATTTAAGAAAATCTCCTCGGTTCAATCCTAAAGCTTGTTTACCCACCTTGATCCGGGATTTTAGAAGAAAGAATTGAACTATGCAGTGTGAATTTGTATTCTTCTCTTCTGAGTCGACACCCTGTTGAACCACCTTTTGTTGCATACCTCTAAAAGCTTTCCATATTTACACATGATTGTTTTTACCTCATTCTTCTTTCCAAAATAGATGACAGTCAGTCAGCTTTCATGGAAAACAACTTTAAACATTAACTGTTAAGTCATGCCCAAAACCTTTCAGTTGAATTTAGAACTTGGCCTCTCTCACATGAATATTCATTTATTCCATCTCTGACTATATACTGTATTTGCTGAAGTGTGAAATCTATCTTTTGGTTTTTCCTCCCATCATCTTTCACTTGCCATACATAAACAGAAACAGCTGAAACATTCATTGAAATGGTTGCAGGCAAACACAGCCCACGCTTCACATCCTACACTGTTGTCAGGAATGCTGAGTTTCCTACAGATGCTTTGCTTATGTCTGACTTTTATTTCTTTCCACTTCTCCCATTCCCCTTTTCTGCATGTTTGAAGGCTTTTGTTTGTCACCAAACATTTTTTCTGAGGCTCTGGAAAACTTCAGCAATATTTTACAGGGATACTGTAGCCTGTTTTTATTTCAGTGAACGTCACCTGCATGTAGATACTACATCATGAATACAAAATAGGATTTTGGAAAAGTTGATGGTCCTTTTATTAGTTTGGATCCGATTTATTTTGCAAACTTAAGGTGCCGAGCTGAGAGAGAAGAGCAGCCTCTTGGAAAGTCTAGAAAAGCAATTTATTTGTTATTTTTATCATATTAAAACCCTTGAACAGTGAAAGCACAAAGAAAATGAAAATATAACTTTTAGCATTGTAACCATCAGTACATTAAAGCAAAAAATGTGCTTAAATATAAGTTAAGTAAGAGAAATGAGCTTTTTTGTTTGGCTCTGTAACACTGTAGAACGACTCACAGTTGCAAGAACTCGGGCTATTAATTTCTGCTCTTCTAAATTTAAAAAGCTATTCCTTCGTTATTTGCTTTGCTGGCAGTGCTGCAAATTAAGCCAACACATCAGGAATAATTCATTTTAGAGGAGTAGAAGTAGGAGCAATATCACTGTAGCAGAGTTATTAAATTTTCCAGTTTGAAAGGGCTTTAACTAGATCCTTCCTCAGAATCATATTGTTTTTCTCCTTGCAATCCAATCAGTAACTTTGAGTCTTCCATCTCTTTTTTTTTTTGTGTCACAGAATGAAGGTTGGTCGAGCAAAGGGAAGAATGAATGGCATTTTCTGCAAAATATGAGGGCTACATCTGGAGAGGGACCAAACACAATTGTTGATCAATTGGTACTTCGCCAACATGAGATGGTTTGCTAATGCAGCAGTTATTTTCCTGTCAAACTAAAGTCCTTGGCATTTTTTTTTTTTGAAAGGACAGATTTGTTCTCCCAATGTTCTAGAAACAGGTGACTGATTGCAAAAATCACAGCCTTAATGGTATCATTATAATCTTCTGACACTGACAAATCTTAGTGGTTCACCTTTACGAATTGGAAATGATCAGAACACAAATTATGGTGTCAGTACTCTGCCTCTCATTGGATGGACTGCACTGCATCCATCCTATATATCCCAGAGTAACTGAATCTGAAAGTTTCTTCTTTATTTTTTACTTTCCTCCAGCACATTTTCTCTTCTCCTGCAAGCGAACTGGTGTGAAGTTGGTGCATGTACAGCAGATTTAAGCTTAAAGAAACGTAGAGACTCAACCCAACATTCAACCCCTCAGGACTCCTCTTCATCTGTTTGCACAGGTCATGCTTCATATCAGCTTTTTTTAAACTATAGTGAACTTTTCAAAGCACTTGTGGATATTGTGGAGTTTTTCAACTTGCCTTTCCACCTCGTTCTTGACACATCGATGTAAAACCCTCAGGGAGATCAGTGAAATTTTTCTCTTACCTGTTCGAAAGCAAAACCATGTTTGCTCCACCTAATATATATAAAAAATTCAAAGAGAGTCTGGTTGTTGCTGCAGGGAAATTTTCCTGTTTTATTCACCACTGCTTGGTGTTTGTTTTGAAGTATTTCAGAGAAGTGCTCAAAACCAAGCTTTGGTATGGTGCACTAAGTTTCCACCTTGGACTACATCTTTGATTGAGAAATGCATAAAAAGAGAAAATATTTAGGCAAAGTGTGGTTGTCCCATGATTCCCTAAATTAAATTTTTCTGCATTTACTGAAAGCTTGTTTCTCTAAAACACTACAGACTTTTACCACATTTTTCAAGGATTTGTATCCTTATCAGTTAAATGTGTACTTCTTTTTAAAAAACATACAATCAAATAATATCAATAACACTAAAACCTGCAGGTACCAATCAAAACGTATTTTAGCTCATTTCTGATCTTTTAAGTGACCTAAAGCAAGATAAGATGTCTACACATCAGGTGTCTTAACCCCTGACCTGACTTCTGTCAATTCAGAGGAACTGAGCAGTCCTATAAGGAACTGACTGATGGGAACCATTCATACCAAAGAACACTGTTGGCTTTTTGTTCTAACTTTGGTACGTACTGAAAACGGAAGCAAATCTTAATAGACTCTCCTAAAGCATGATCCTGGAAACCATGAAATGTTTGTCACATGTTGGTGTTAGTTGGGGTAATTGTTTTTTTTGTCCCATTAAAGGACTCTTAAAGTGTATATTTCCCCCTTGTAATTTATTTATTCTATGTTTTTTGTCTAGATAAGTTCATACATTTAGATTTTTCCCCACGTCAGACACTAAGGATTGCTTTAAGAAATGTCTACTTGCAATGTTTACTTATTTTATAGCCCTTGCATAATTCTAGATTTTTATTTGATCGTTCGTGTGGAAAGCAAGAGGTGAGCCAAAGCTCTCACAGTGCCATTGACCCTCCAGGCTTGAGCAACGGTCCCTGGAGAGCCAGATCAGCCCAGTTCTGATGGCACAAAGCCCAGAACCATTCTACTGTATGTAGGAGGCAGGGATGAAGCATATTGTCACACTTGGATTCCCAAAACAGGGAGAGTTTAACACCCAGAGTGAAATATATTTAAATTCTGCAAATAAATGTTATTTCTTTTCACAAAAAAATAAATTTTATATTGAAAAAATCCTTCAAATGTGTTGCAGTACCTTGTAAATCTCACAAAGCACCCAAACCATCTTCTGATTACTTCGACAACAAAAGGTCCAACCATCTCAAAGCTTTGCCTTGAACAAGTCAATGAGTTCATTGTTCTAAAGTAGTCTCTACATTTTAGTTACCAGATCCCAATCCAATGGAGCACCTTTGGTTTGTTGTGAAACAGATTTTCATCCTGGATGTTCAGATGACATATTTGCAACACCTGGAGTGCCAACACAATCCCTAAGGAATCGTCCCCACAACTTGTTGAGGCTATATTACAAAGAACTAAGGTGTTTATGAACCCAGAAGAGCGTACTACTTGGCACTAGCATGGTGTACCTATTAAGCGTGCATGTTTTGAGTAGTACTGATTTATTGAGAACCAAGCTGTCATTTTTTACTGCTGACACTTTCATTGCATAAAACATGCACAGCAGAATTTGAGATGTTGTGAGGCTGGGGGAAACCCAAACTTTCTTTGTCGGTATTATTATGAAGCGGAAATTCCCATTTAGAAAACAATGAATTACATGAATATTAAATGTTTACAACAAAAACATGGCAACAACAAAAACGGCTTCCCTCCTTTTTTCTCTAGTAAATAAATATACGGTCTATGGCAGGATGTCCGAACTAATTTCTTTGAGGGCCGGTTTCTTTCATGTTTTAATTCTCTCCGTGGTTAAACACACCTGGATCAAATCATGGCTTGTTAGCATTCCTCTGCAGAACATTGACATGCTGAGGAGGTAAAAACCACCACCAGAGAGAGAGCTAAAACATGCAGGATACCGACACTCAAGGACTGACTTTGGACATCACTTGTATGAAGAACAGTTCTTGAACATAGCTAATTTTCTGCAAATAATTTGGAGCTTTATTCTGCAGAAAAATCTTTGATACAGGAATCTGTGGATACTGAACCGCATAGAAACGGGGTCCCATTGTATGATCCTTAGCAAACTAGTATTGTGTGTAAGCAAACCACTGGCTCTTCCTATTAGCTATGTACCATTTTTTTCCTCCTGAACAAATCATGTCAGAGTTATGTGGCAACAAATCAATGAAAACATTTGGATCAAAATGGTTTGAGCAAAAGCAAAGCCTTTAACTAAAAAAATATTTTTTAAGGAAACGTCCTTTAACTGCAGTGTAACTCAAAGCAACAACTAGTGCTATGAAATGCCTGTGTCATATATTTATAACGTCAATTTCTGACGGACTGGTACTTAACGAGATGCATGTCTTTGTGCATAAAATGCCAGCCTACAGCGGATTTCTGAGGGAATTATCAGCCTATTCTGTGACATGTGGCTCTTTGGGTCTCATTTTCTGCACAGCTAAACTCCCGGTGAGGCGAGAAGGGTGTGTTGTAAACACTATTCATTATTGATTTCCTTTGAGATGCCCAAGTCTCCTGTGCTGAATGGCAAGAGATTGAAGCAATTAGAGACACTGTTTGATCTGGATGGGGTTAACAGTTAGTAAGCATGGCTTTAGAACATCCTCTCTTTGTATATTTTTGCTCAAAATGTATAGTGGTGGATCTGCTGATATAGTTTAGATTTCTTTTATGATTTTGTCAAATGCTATTCCTGCACATAATGTCAGTTTCTCTGTTAGCTTCTATGTTACCTTGCAGGTGAGATGATGTCAAATTTGTAAAATTTTTTAATTTTTTTCAAATATGTTTAGATCATTAAGAATCCTAAGTCCAGGTTCGCTTGGTACAACTATTTGGATCTTAGCTAAAAACCTGCATAAATCTTATCATTATAGATTTAATCAATATTATCATTTTCCTGCTCATAGTTCAGTATTTACCGCCACAAACATGTAAATCGTCATAAATAAAAATGTTTGTTTGGTTTGATGTTTGGTTGTTTTTAGTGTAATAATATTGACCAGTTGTACCCTTTAGTAGGTGTTGCTTGAATTGATCATAATTATTATTGATTAGACACAGTGCTGTTTAAGTTTGACAAATAACTGTCAAAACTATTGGAAATTCATTTTATTAATTCCCTGTGAGTGCCTGTTAAATTTAGCCCTGAGGACACTGGAGGAGTTTTCAAACTGGATGCTATTAATAAAACATCAGTTAAATTTTCTCTTTGCAGTAAATTAATAATAAATGAATCTCAGACAAATTGTTTCTACCATTTGTCTGATATACTGGTATAAAATGACCAATATTGTTAAAAATAGTGATGGAACAACATGACCAGCAGCTACTGATGAAAAATTCTCATGTCACAATCGTTTGTGTTTTTCTTGACTTGAAATATTTCCAAATCCAAAAATCTGTCTTACATGTAAGCAGTATAAATTGGTTTTCCTGATATTGTTCATGACAGTTTCTGGTCACAACAAAAGGAATTAAAAATTATGAAATTATACTTTTTAAAAACTAATTTGATATTGGAAATGAGTCATTGCCTTATTTAAATAGCTTGAGAACCCACTGAAGTCCAATCTATTTGTAAGATAAAGCCACAAAATTGACTGATGCTTTTTAAAAAAAATTATTTTCAACCATGATTTTGTAGAATTATTGCCATTTTCTCTATATTTACACTCTGCTCAACCCAACATTTTGATAAAGGAAAAAGTGTGATTCTTACAAAGAACTCAAAGCAAATGTGACATTTTATTTGCCATCCAGTTCTCCCATAACTTTTGCTGGCAGTGATTTTCAGCTGACTAAAAAGACTCTAGTTAAATAAATTTTATTCTCTCATAAACTGATGTACTCTTATCTGTGTAAGTGAAATTTAGTAAATATCTGATATTTAAATAAAGCTTTACTGAGGACTGTTCAAACAGGTACCTTCGCTCTCTCTGAACTCTGAACGTTGAAAGTGTGCCGAGGTGGACATATCAGCATGTGCTCGACTCTGGGAATGCTGTAGACAGGAGAGGGAATGGCAGGCTGCAGGGGCGAGCAGATCCTTAATGGTGATGGATTAGCAAGGAGGCGGACAGGCCCAAGGGTCCTGTCTGGTCTCACACAGAACCCTTAACTCTGACAAAAGTGAAAAAATACAGTTAATGCACTTGGACTGCCTCTCAATCAAATTCTACCTGCAGGAAGAGACACAGACATGAAGACCACAAACACACACACAGATCTCGCTTCTACATCGAATCAATCTCTGGCTAAAGAGATGCTCCGTTTCTTGCACACGCTTACGTTGCCTCGGAGTTGCCTCACATATCGATTGCTTTCAGAGAAACTGTTGCGTTGAAGTGATTAATCAGCCTAAAGCGCCCACTCTGAACAATTTGTTTAAAATCTGTTTGATGTATCTAGTACATTTAACATAATAGAGGTGTATATTGACACACTTTATGTTCAGTAAGTAAAGTATTTGAAGCAGTTCCATAAATTCCCCCCCAAAAAATCAAGAGTCACATGAATAAAGGACAGACACAAAAAGGCAAAAGAAATAAATGAGTCGGTGATATTTAATATTAAGTCACATTTAAACAGTATCACAACCAGTAATGCTTGCATAGAAAATACTGTATCAATGGCTAAAGACATACCCAGACTAATGTTGAGCTAGATTCCTGTATTCAGCTTTAGAAACCTTCTGCACAAACTTGTTGAAGTGAAAAAGCAAAATAGGTTTTAGTTTCCGTGTCTCTCGTTGCAAATTTCTTGCATTCTTTGGAATAAAAATACACTTTGACTGGATCTGATTCTTGGACATGCTGTGCTTTGACTAGGAGGGCTTTGTAAGCACTGGGCTTGGAGAAAGCACAATAATCACACCAGAAGATGTTTGTTGATGCATGATGGGGATTGATCATGCATCAATCCCCATGAAGAGTAGTTGGTGCTGAACAATCTTTAAACAAGCTAGAACAAAGAGTGTAAAGAAGCATCATTGCAAACTTTCATGGTGTTGAATAGAAATTCATCATATCACTATTTGGGTAGATGGTCGATATGGTTTGGTGATAAACATTTGATATATAATCAGCAGCTTGTTCATTAGTCATTGCTTTTAGGTATGTTTTTGCAACTTCCCTAATGACAGACTTATATGTTTATTAAATGAATATGTTTAATCAAGACACTGTTTGAAAGAGAAAAAGTGCAAATAATTCACTGTGATGTGCATTTTTAGACTTAATACACTAAAACTTTTTGTTTTAAATACGAGTAAAGTTGGATGAGAATAAAGTCTTAATTTTATGATAACTTTTCACCATACTGCAGTAAATTGCAGAATACTAATGGTATTATAGTTGGTACTGCTTTAACAAATGAGTAAATACTAAATGTTTTAGCACATCAGAAGCAAATTTTCAGCCCAGGACTTTGAAACTGTTGCTCAAACAACTTTGTATTTAATAAAAAAAAAACAGACTTGGTCACGCTACATATCACTCTATCGAAGCTTTTTAATTTAACGACTTTCTTCCGGCAATATTGCGTCTTTATTCTGCCAATATTTAAAATAGTGATGGGTCCGGCAACGCTGATGCGTCGGCGCAATTGTCAAGCCCATGACTGATGCAGGAACTGTTTCAAAATGACACTGACACACCATTATTTGAGAAGTACTGCTCTAAGGTTTGGTTACAATTTTACAGCTGACCCAAAATATCCAGGATATTAGTGTGTCAGCAGGTTTCTGACCTCCCCTCTGAGGCTGAAAAGATGAAGAGATAAGCTCTTGGCAGGAGCTGTGAGTGAAAAAGTGCTTTCATTACAGGTGAACAAAGAGGTTTATTATTTTTATGTGGAAGATGTGTAGCTATGTCTGACAAAGTACTAAAAAAGACTGCAGGGAAATGAAAAGAGTCAAAGATGCTAAATAATAAATTTTTTCCTCAGATGGGACTTTTGGCAACAGCTAACGAACCACAGCAGATGAAACAAAGCATAATAGTGCCCCCATTAGAGTCTGTCTGATTCCCAATCTTTTGTTTTTGATCGGTCAGCTATAACAGAAGACAGAAGAACGGGATTTATTTTCTACCCTCCATCATTGTTTATATCAGAAGCCAAGACTTTAGTAGAGATGCAATTAGCCAAAGTTCAGAACTCACTAGTTCTCCCTTGATCTTGTGCAATTTACGCACTAGATGGCATAATGAGGAAAGGATGTTGTTTAAATATTGAAGATATTATTAGAGAAAATGAATCTTGGGATCAAATCTGTCTTCCAAATGGACAATAAGGGTATCAAAGTCAAAATTTTGGAGTGTCCATCACACCACCCTTATCGCAGTCCTATACAACATTTGTGGAGGAATCTGAAAATTGAATAAGAAATGGAATATGATAGCAGGCCAGAGTACAAACATAATTTCTTCCTGAATCATTAGGTACAGCTAAAAAAATTATGCATAAAACTGCTTCAAAAATTATAAATGCCAGTCAACTCCTGAAGAGTTTCTTATCAAGAACTTTGCTGAAAATGAGTAAAGCTGTGAAAATATGCAAAGAAACCCTCTGAAAGACCTTCAGAAAGACTGCAGGAAGGTAAAACCTCTTTGAAGCAAGACATGAATAACTGAGGGCTGCCCAGAGATTTTCAGCCTTGTAATCTGCTGGAGGATCTTCACTGTGTCCGGTGATGCCTTGCCTGCTGGCCTTTACACTCGCGATGAAAGGTTCAAAGCTCGAGTGCTTCTGAGAGTTCTTTACTCTTCATCTCACTCAGTGTTATGAAACTTTAGACAGAAACCATACCTGACTGGAGCATTTAACTCCTGGATGCTTTTGTTAACAGGATGTACTCCTGCGGTCACGCTGCTGCCTACATAACCTGCATAACCGTTCATACCTGCTTTGCCCAATCTAATTTTATTTACACTTCCTGTACTGGCCAATAAAGAGCCATTAAAACCACCAGTTGTACAAAGAAAGCCACAGCGGTAACGGCAGACTGTATAATGATTGACTCCAGAAGTTTATACCCTGTGTTTTGAGGTTAGATACTTTGAGTTTGGGAATGTTTCTGGGAGTTTAGTGGTGTAGCTGTCTGAATTTAATCTTCCATCAAAACTTCTTAAAAGTTGTTGGAACACCTTTTTATTTCATCTCCTGACAGGCAGTCCTGACACTTGTACCCTATTAGATGCAATACCTTACTGAGCATCATGGATGTGTCATGTCAGTATGTCCTCTAATGAACTAGTCTCTGCAAATTGTAATTTACACCCTCAGACTTCAGAAATTGGCTTTTATTTTTAGTCTCCAACATTTTTTTGTCTTATCTTAGCCAACATCCCCAGGGTGCTTGGTCATTACTTTGTGCTTGTCTCTTAAATATAGTGATGCTAGGAGCCTTTTTGCTCAACTTTATTTCTGTAAAAACAACAGGCATATTATAGCAAGTGATGTGTGGAGTGTTGCACAGTTCATTTTCATAGTATCTACTTAATATTTCCTTAAACATATGTTCTTATTTTTGCTTTGAAGGGAGCCCATAGCCCCCTCATTGTAAACAGCATACTATGATAATGACACCATGATTTACCCTTGAAATAAGGTTTTCTAGTTTAAGAAATGACATAATGGTTATGTTATCCTACTTTGGACTTAGTGACTTGGTGAAGTTGAACTTTGACTGGTCCATTGCAGCACCTTGATTCTTCGATCCTTTCTGAAAATTTGCCGTGTTGTTACTTTCCATCTCAATCTTGAGCAGCCACACCAATAGCTTCCCATTTTGGTGTGTGATGGGTTTGTGTTTGAGACTATTACTTTAGTCTTTCTCTGTTGAAAACACATTTTTTTCAGAGGTCTTATGATTCATTCAGATGCACTTTGCATTCCCAAGTCATGCTGCCATGTATTCTCCTGGTAACTCTTCCTTCCAACCCATAATTGTTCAGTCATTTTCTAAATGCCCTGTTAAAAACTTTAACGTTTAACATGCAAATTGTGGCCTGCAGAGTGTGTGAAGGCTTTTTGGTGAGTTTCATCTGGCATTGGGTTAAATTTGTGGAGACATCCATTCCTGGGAAGATTAACTCCCTTAAACCTGATAGTCTTTCTTTCTGTAGAGTGATGGATTTTAAATTGATGGGAAGCAATTGCTTCTCTATGAGCATTGCTAATGCTTTTCTTTCTTTGCATCGTGTGGATGCACACTTGTATTTTGCAGAGCAGCAAACCGATAAAACTCCTGGCTTTGTAGAATCAATCAGGGGCTTTAATTAACAGCACTGGCTGCTATAACTCTTGTGGAAGAAACATGGGTTTCTAGTTAAATGTCTCTGTATAATTAACGACAGTCTGGAATTTGGTGCTTGTGGTTACACTGAAATATATATTTTCTCAAATTGTTAAATAAAGAACAAAACAAAACCCCAGATAAGTGGATCTGTTGTTGCCATAGACTAATACTGTCTGCAGGGAAATGCCCTCCCTGCTTTATTCATCTTCCATATTTAATGTCATGTCTGGACTCATTCCAGAGCATTGATTATCTCAATTTTAGATGCATTCGAATGAGTTCTCTTAACTTTGAGTTGTGTTTCAAACCGCCTCTGCTTTGCAGGTGCAGACTCTCTGTCTACCTGAGTTTAACATTTTCTCCACTCAGCTTTTTTCTGTACTTTTATGCGTTTGTCTAATGACAGGCTGCATTTTAAAGAGGGCATGTGTAAAATACAAGATAAGACAAGCTCGGAGAGCACGCTTTGCATAATGGTTTCAGATAGGTGAGTGTCTGGAGTTTGAGCTCTCAGTGTGCTCTCAGATGACGTCTCTGAATTGTGTGAGATCCATTTTCTGTAAGACTGTATAATATATCTGCAGCTTTAAAGAACCTTGGGTTGATATATTTAGGGGGACTTATTTTTAAGGTCAAACGTTTTTTATTTTAGCTCAATTTTGCAAACCGAGTATCTCAGCTTTTCTGTCTCTTTTAGAATCAGCCGTGGCTTCTAAAACATGCAGGACTTGTTTAGAAATGTTTGTCACTCTAGCACAAACTTTGAGATGAACCTGATGAACCTAAAAGACGGAAATCAGATTTGCAGGAGTTTGCATGACAAATTGAGTGAAGGTATATGGAAGAATGGGCCACTTCGGCTTCAGATAACCTTAATAAATAAGTCATGTAAAATCCTCCTGGAATCAAAATGAAACAAGAGGTCATTCGAGATGACTTTTAAAATGTGAATAGTGTGATTTTCTTCATGTCATATTACTATGTACTTGCACTTGATCACTTGTGATGCATACAGTTGTAAAATTGGAGCTGCACCCATCAGAGTTTAGAGACAGATTTTGTCTGAAAACTTTTATTTGCACCCGATCAGCTTGTTGACATTTCTATTATGGTACCTCACAACAAAGATACACCCAAACAGACCACCTCTTTACAAAAGTCAAACAAATATCAATGCAAAAGTCAACAATACAGTGGTAGTTCATACTCCAAACACGAGATGTCAGCAAGGAGCTTCCAATACACTACTTAATATGCTATTTGGATATTTAAAGAGCTATTTGGATAAATTAGGATTGGAAATGGTCTGAGCAAAATTTGTGGCAGTGCTCACAAAGGGCCATGCATAAGTGGTTAGCACGGTTAGCATGTTTAGCATAAGCCAACACATTATGCAGTAAGTGGACTTCTCCCTTAAGGGGGAGATTTCCGCAAGAGTTCCAACATTCCCCAATTAATCTGAATGCCATGGTAGATAGAATTGGACTCTTCCAAAGAGTAACTTTGCTGCAGGAGTTTGAGTCTTCCTGTTATCAGCTGAGTTCTCAATCCCTCTACACTATCATGTAAGTTTCTCTCTGCTGAAGAGCGAAACCATGCATTTGCAGAAAACACAAGCTCCTTCGTAGCTTCTGAAAGACTCTTTCTGCCTCTTCTGGTTGTTTCTGATGTTTAATTTTTCAGCAGATTCCTCTTCTTTCAGTAACAGCTGTTACTTTTAAGAGTATTAGCATGACCTGGTCACTCTTCATAAGCTAACTGAGAAAAAGATATAGACTGAAATTTCTTGCTTCCATTTGATTTTAAAGCTCAAATGCCAAATGGAAAGGTAAAAGAAGTAGGATGTAGACAATGGTGACAGACATGGAGAAGGCCCTCAGTGTGTTTAGTTGATAAAGGGGCTTTTAGTTAGCTTTCAATAAGTTGCCACCCAGAGATTGAAAGACAGAGAAATTTCTGATCTATAAACTTTTTGTTCTGTCCTGTGCAAAAATTAACAGAAAAAAAGAAAGCAGCTTCCATTTCCATGATCTGTGTGTCGATCTCCTGTCAGCAACACTGATTGAGGGTAAGCCCAAATGAAAAGGAAGCAAACAAACTAACCTCAATGACAAAGAATGGGTGCAGACAGATGCTTTTTTTCTGTGGTTTTGCAGCCACCTCCATGTCCTCGAATGGTCCTAGGTGGAACCAAATTATAGTTCTTCTGGTATTTTGTGAATCAGAGCTGTTGACAGGCGTGAGTCTGCCCAGCAAGGCTGCACAACACAGTCAGGGTGAAAGTATGCGGGGGCTTTCAGAGGCAATGGAGGAAATATGGATGAAAATGTTTCTCTTCTCACACAAAAGTTGAGGAGCAGTCTCACCCAGGAGCAGAAGCCTTATCCTGGTAGGGGCAGGTGGAGTGGAGGGGATATTTTAGGTGTCCCTTTAAGGGTTTTCCCCTTTTGCCTTCTTAAATCCATGACAAAAGGCCCCAATTCTCCCCTGGATAATAAGATACTCAGCCATCCCTGCACCACAGAGGAGGTGCTCTCATGAGAAATGCAGGTGCAAGTGATCCTTTAAAGGGTGACTCATTATGGCCATTCAAAGGAAGGTTCTGGGAAAAGAACAGCAAGTTATTCAAGACCCCTATTTTATGTTATCCAGATTTCAACTGTATGTTGACAACCTGAGGAAGAAAGCATAAAATATGTCTTTATGTAGGCGAAATGGTTCATGTAGATACTTCCTAAAGCTCATTTATTAGGGGTGCTGACAGGGAGAGGCCTGTGCTGCTTTGTCTGCCTGGATGTGACTAAAGGCCATTAGACACAGAGTGGGAGTCAGAATATATTGGAGGTATACTGAAAATGAGACGGCAAGGAAATATTTTGTAAAAGCAAAATCTACTTTCGGAACAAATCGGGAAGAGAAAAGGTTCCTACTAATGCATGAAAAACTTTTTTTTTTTTTTTTTTTTTGCACAGACAGACTTTGCAATTATTAACATTTTCTAATTAAGATACAACTTCAAAATAAATGTTTGGCTGAGAATTGTATAATGAATAAAGCACAAATGTGTTTTGTTTTTTGCAACAAAGCACAAATGTTGGTTTTGATTGCGACATTCCTGCAAAAAATATAGCCAATATATAAAGTGTGAATAATATTTTCTGATTACTATTGATAATTGGGTTGTTGCACAACCAAATGGATTCTAGTTTAAACTGCAGCAGCTCCACAGAAGCAAATGTGCAAACTTTTCCTCTTCTGCAGCACTGGTAGCTAAGATCACCAAAGTGAACTAAAAGTAACACATGGATGTACAGCACTATGTTCCTAATTAAGTTAAATGTGAACATATTAAACCTAACAACATAAACAGGCGGTCAACTACTAATCTTATTAAAAACAACTTTAACTCCAAAGTAAGGCTGTGACTCTCTGTAGTGGTTTCTGTGGATGACAGACCTGCAAAGGTAACAGATGTCATAATGATACAACCTATATAACCGATAGATGTAGCTTGTCCACCACTGGGGGATTTTATGAAGTAGGCAAGATTATAAGGTAGAATCAAATTTATTTTTATTCTGCTTCCCATAGAGCATATGATCATGTGAAAACATTAGGATGGTAATATAAATATTCAGTTCTTTCAAAACAAATATTCACATATTAATATGTAATCATTTTTTTATCTCTAGGAAGGAATGAGGTTTGATTGCTGGGTAAACAACAACGACCTATTCATTGAACAAAGGATCTAAAACTGTCTGCTCTGGAAAACTTTTTAAGCATCCTACCAAAAACCTTCAGGGAGAAGTTATTCATGGAGGTTTATTTTTACTGGTCTCTCATTAAAAAGACTTTAAACACAAGAACGTTATAATGGGAGCCATTAATGTTTTCAAAACTGATTGTTTAAAACCTTGGTTTTACTACTTCTGTTGATTCAGAGATGTTTTATATTCACCCGAGCCTACACAAAAAATGATTTTTATATTTGTCTCACCAGACGACCGTTAATCTCTTCTGTTCTTGAGCCAACTGTAACAACTCTTGTTTTTACACTTAGTTTTATGACATTAAACAGTAATACTACGGTAAATGAACTAATTTCATAATACATTTCTAGGCATGCGCACCACTCAACGCACTTTATCACTATTAATGTCATGTCACGTTTGGTCTTTCGAACACTAAGACGTTCCTACATAACACCGATTTGTGTTTGGCAAAGCTGGAGTTGAACACCTAATCATTGGCAGACGGCTAATCAAATGTAAGATCACATGGCAGCTAATTGTATGCCAGCTACTATTCAAGAAATATTATTTTAATTATTTGAAATCCTGTTTGCTGATCTTTATTTCAGGAACGCTGCTAATTAACCCAATGAGCTAATAAATGTTCCAACACCTTTTGCTGCCCAGTGTCAGCATATTTTCATGTATGTTCGTATACTAAAATTTGAAGTGAGAATTTATTTTAGAAAGAAAGTAAAATTATATGTCTTACAATTTTTTTCTGATTTAAATATTTTACTAGTGGTAATAGAAGTCTATAAGTTTTTGATAAAACCCGGTAATTTTGCATGTCGCCGGGTTATTAAATTCAGTGTGTAGGTCCATTTCTGCACGAAGAGTAGCAGCTCAATTTCAGAGCCTTATAATTATTCTCTGAAATCTTTGTATGCATGTTGTGACACACAGAACTCCCAGCCATGTTTCATACACAGGAGTCTGCCCTGGCAAATTCCTCCAGATCAACACCCTCTTCCACAAGCAAATTTATCTTGCTGCTTTTTTGCTTTGCCAGTGAATCTGTCAGCCTCCACTTTGGGTGAATTAGCATCTTAAGCCTCTCCACTTACTCCCACTCCTGCCCCTTTTGGAGAAGCACTGATCTGGGGGGCCCAGCAGAAGGAGGAGGACAGCTCTGAGATCTGACCATGAGCGTGAGAGAAAAGAGACAAGGGGAAGGAGTAGAAAATATGCTCTGCTGGTTAAACCTTGTGACCTCCGTCTCATAAAATAGAGCATAGATCAGTGACAGCTGAGAAATCAGGGTTTCTCTTTGTCTTCAAGCCAAAACTATTTGCATAAAGTACCAACAGCATGTCAGCACTTTGTAAACGAATCTTTAAATAAGTGCTATGAAAATTAAGTTTATTATTAATTGCATCAAACCACTTAATCCTATTAAAGTCATGTGAGGCACAATCCTGTCTAGGCACGCTGAGTATTTGAAAATTAAGGGAAACAAACTGGAATTATTACTGGAATTGGTTATTTATATATTGTTTTCGCTGCTCACCTGACTTATTATGAAACTATAAAGTAATTTAGCTTTCTCAAATTTTATATCTTTTTTGATTTTTACATCAAGTTCTTGCTTGGACAACCCATAAGTTGGTTTTGGTTCCCTCTTAGTGTCGTATCACAAATTGCTTTACAACAGAGTGAAATGAAATATTCCCCCTTTTTGCGCAGACCGAGATCTAATGGAGGAAGACTATTTAATATTTCTAAAAAGCTGATTTGTTTTTATTGTATTTTATACCCGGCAAGTACTTTTAAGAAAACCAAGAAATTGGTCATTTGTTTACAAATGACAGAGCAATAATCATAAGAGATAAAATATCTTTACAGAAACACTTGAGTTCAACCTTTTTGGTGAAGTCTTAACATGACTAAAATGAATAATAATTGAGTTTTTAGGATCTAATCATGTTGCAGACGGTGCATTTTTCTTTACACTGAAGAGAATGAAAATTTAATTGAAGTGATGAATCTGTAATACCTACTGTGGTAATAGATGAGAAAAGTATCACAATTATAAGACCAAAAATTAACTAAATTCTCTAACTTTAAGGTTAAAAGCAACTTTGGAAAACAGAATTAGCAGAAATTAAGATTCTGTTTTAAAAAGAAAATTAATGCCGTCATTATTTGGTCTAGCAATTAAAAAAAAATCCTAAAGTCTACTTTTTTCTTAGTCCTTAGTCCTGCTAACAATTTTGTTGTTTCATTCAAAATCATCGACAGCATTGTTGTCACTGCTGTATGCTCCTCGTGTGTGCATCTATATATACTCACCTGCCTCTATATCTGCCTTAGTGCATCATTTGGATTATATTTGTAGTGACAGTTTAAATTTATCAAACACAGTTCACTACCTTCAAGTGGTTTACCTCGTTAAAGGCAATGTTTTATGTTTCCTTAGGGGTATCTTATTCGCATGTGTTGGAGCGAGATGGAGATGAGGGCGCAGAGGTGGATGTAAGGCTGTACAGTCAACGGTGGAGGAGGTGGCTTCCCCCTAAACCTCGTAACATGGACAGCAACAGGGCGAGCCAGGAGCAGGACCAGGAGCCAGAGCCAGAGGAGCTCGAAGGTTTCCCCGGCCTGCTGTCTGCAGAGGACACAGACAACAGCTCCCAGATCGAGGTAAGTCTGGGAAAAATGAAAACTGTTGCTTGGTGTTAAGAGTAGTGAGTAAAACAAGTTCTTTGCTCACTCAAATCTGAGTATTCATTCATAAAACCTTAACTTCAGTGTGCATCTGGTTCAGTTAGTTGGTGAATTGTCCACATCACTTTTAGCAGCTAAGCCTGGTCACTTTGTTGCTGTCAAAAAAATCTTTGGTCTTATTAATTTTGTTTTAAAATGTGATCACCACTCCTCTCATTAAAGTTTAATCTAAATTAGGTTCTCATTTAAATGGTGCTTACAATTATTGTTTGGTCACATTCACTGATCAAACCTCTTAAATATCTAAGTAATAAAAAAATTGATGAGAAGGAGGCTTAAAGGTTTAATGTTTCATATAAATTGAAGCTCAGTCCTAAGGTGACTTAAGGTGTGTGGGAGTGGAGCTCCTTAAATCTGACCTCAGATGAATGAAGCAGGAAATTAACCCGGATTCCTATGAGAACACATTGGTCAACCTGCAGGAGATTAATAGCCATGCTTGACCTGCGTTAGAGTCTGTGGGAATGAAAGGCATCAGCCTGTCCCTTGTTGTGGCATCTTGTCTGGTTCTCTGTACCGAGGAGTTCAGCCATAATGATGGCGGCTGCCCGGGCTCAGACAGCTCGTTAAGTTTTCCTGCAGCTTCTAATCATCTCAGGTTCACAGGCGCATGTCTCCCAGCGAAGATGGAGGAAGCTTTGATCGCCAGCTGTAAACATTCACGCACACACTTGTGTACATGGGCCATTTTGAGCTTAACACACTCAAAATGAAATATTCTGGTGAGCAGGGCTAAATGGCTTCAGAAAACCTATTTATGCCAAATGTACATGTTAAATGTTTATTAGTATGTACTTGACCCTGTACTTCACCTACTATGCTGGTTTACTTGTAATTTATTAAATGCTTATCCCTCTTGGTCTTCTTGCAGAGGGGTTGTTGAGAATTTATCTTTTATACACTTCTGCAAAATTAAATCTATGTAAATTTTATTTTATTAGCAGCATTAGCAGTAACATGTATGTTATTGCTGAAGGAGCTTCGTCAGCAATAGCGTATAGGTTATTGAAAACTAATATTATCAAGATCCTAAACAACGCCAATATTGGCAGGGAATGAATCCAATCATCATAGTTATCTTAAATAGTTACCAAATAAAAATTTCAACACCATATTTTCCATAGATTTGCTAGTCCTATGACCTATAGTCAGGTGTGACTTAAATATATATATATTTTTCTCCTTTTTTTTCCCAAACTCATATTTTTTTCTGACATTTTACATATTTAAAATGAAGAAAGAACGATAGACTAGAAAATATAGGAAATGGATTATAGCTGGAGTACACACTAACCCCTGTGATTTGACCTTTGACCCATTATTTATTTCTAACAAGGCCCCCTCTGTTACTTTAGATCTGGTTAAATTGACCTCTTTCTGAACACAACATCCCAGAACATTCAAGATATGAGTGCTTAAGTCTGTTCTGTTCTGCCAACATAAACTATTTGTTTAGTTACATATCAGACAGTCCTCTAAATGGAATAATCTTACTGTGTTTGTTTAGTAATCCATAATAAAATCATGATTAGTTCTAACCTTGATAAGTGATAACATAAACAGTTATTGACGCACTTTGATTTTGTTATGTTTTATTCTTGCCCAATTATGCTTCAAAGTGATCAAAAATCAGAAACCTTCCAACATTTTGGTCTAGATAAGTTAGCCTTTAACCACAGAATAACCTTGAAGCCATTCAAGCAGCTGTTGTGCTTAAAGTCCCTCATCAGCTGGGCTGAGAAAAAAAGGATATTGAGAAAAATAAGTTAATCTAACTTGGCCGGAAAACCAAAAGCTGAGAAGATCTGGGTCTTAATGTAAGGTGTTCAAATTATTTGGATGTATCTGTGTTATAGTTTGAGAAGCTGACGGACTAAAGGTGTTCCTTCTTTAAAGTCCAAATTATTCTTCCACTTCCAAACATTTAACCCCAGATAAACCACAGCTGCATTCCCACTTACGCTGCTGAAACTCCTGATTTGAGCTCCAGAGAAAGACCAGAAGCTTTAATAAAGTTTCTGATGAATTTTGATTAAATTTTGAATGTTCTTCCCCGGTAATAAAAATGTTTTTGAAGTAGCATCAGCTATATTCTGTTATACATTAAAAAGTAAACTTTAGTATCACAAATAACAGTATTTCATGTAACTAATATAACGATTTTGGTCAATAAGATCATATTTATCCAATTACATATGCATATATGTTAATAAATGTATATACAAGAATAAGTAGAAGTTTTTCATCAAATAATTTTTTTGCTAAATGTGGGATAACCAGACCAAATGTGGCCTTGGTCATTGTAAATATTTCAATTTTGTTTTTGTCCAAATCAGCAAATTTGTCATAAGTGTTTGTGTGGAGATGGTTCATTTGATCACATCTAAAAAGGTAAAGTAACATTAGTTAGTTGTGCCGAAAACTAAAGTGGCATTCCAGCGTTAAAAGCATTTCGTGTTAAACTACTTCCTTTCTTAGTATCAGTTTTGCCTTGCTGGCAAATCAAACAAAAGAAACCTCAAAATATTTATTTTCATTTCAATAAATCAGGTCTACTTCATTTAAATCTCATCTGTCTATGTTTTCACCTTAGTCTGTTTCAATTAACTGGTTCACATGTTTCGTTGCGAACAATGCCTCATTTTGTTTCAACTTGACTTGAAAGTTTGAATGAGGCTTTAATTGTAGACAGTCTGACACCCTGAATGGGTTTTACTTACTGGAGGAGCTCTCCGGATCGTTAATCCAGATTAAAGAGCTCCTTTGCTGACTTGGTCTTTAGGTTGCTGTGAGAAATTGTGTAAAAAAAACTGTGGGAACGAGTCAATATGGCCACTGACGATAAGCCAGGTCTCATTTATTTAGTGCAGAGATGTTTTTCTTACTGTCACTGATGGATTTTTTTAAACTATTGTGGCAGTAATTTTTTTTCTACTTTCTTCGTCCAGTTTTTATTTTTCCTCATAATTTAAACTCCTAAAATATGTCCTGCATGCAAAATCTTATCAGGGTTTACAATTTTAGAAACATTCCTGGAGAACTTCTTTATTTTCTTTCCTATAAGCAATCCCCAGGCAAGTGGGACAGTATTTCCAACTCTTGAAAGC
The DNA here is from genome assembly GCA_902982915.1 of Phalloptychus januarius. Classification (NCBI taxonomy): domain Eukaryota; kingdom Metazoa; phylum Chordata; class Actinopteri; order Cyprinodontiformes; family Poeciliidae; genus Phalloptychus; species Phalloptychus januarius. The sequence continues at coordinate 7,021,362 of CADWAE010000362.1, forward strand.
AAAAGCTTCCCTCTTTGCTATCACTAAAGATACAGCTTAACAACATGAACCAACCTGAAACACGTTTACACCTGCAGCATCCACTTTGATGTGTGTTGCTATAGGCAACCTGTTAGCTTTTAGGTATACCTAAAATGAAAGCATTGTTGTTGTGTTGTTGAGATTAAGGCTAAGAGGCATCATCATAGAGTTCATGATTTCATGAAAAAATGTATTACTTAAATGGTATGGGCAAAAAAAAGGTGCACAAGCAGACCAAGGACACGATATAGGGCAAAGTAGGACCAACAGCTGTTAAGGGAGCAAGTGGGAGGCAGACGAAGAGAATGGAAGGGGAAAAGAAACCTACACAGTAACATAATGAATACTAAATTTAACAGAATAAATCCAAAAGCCACAAACAATAAGAATAATTGCTTGTGGTTTTTAATAAGACAAGAATAAGACAGCAATACAGAAATCAAAATTAAAAATAACTGAAGCAAAAGTCCAAAACATTATAACTATTTTTGTTTCCACCTCAGTGGTCACTGCTGAAAATAGAATTCCAGTTCGTTTATGATTTCATCTCAGTTTTTATTACATATACTTGTATTTGTAGGTTTTCTATGAATGTTGTAAAAAAAGTTTTTAAAGGTGTGAGCTTGGAAAATGTTTTCTTTTAGATTAGCTCAGACACATTAGGTTGACAGTAGTCATCAGAAAATGTAAGCCTCATTTATTTTTAATGGCGTCACTTGTTTCAGCTTGACTGAATCTCACACATTCGCAGATCTTTGACATAAATATTCAGAAAGACAGAACATGGCTCCCTTTGTTTCCCAGCTATGTAGTAGGACTTTAAGTGTGACATATTTCTAAGCTGCAAAATAATGCTTTTCATTTATAAAATGTACTTTCACTTGTCTGATTGGGCTGCAAAATCTCCTAAAGATCCTGAATACCAAGCAGACATAAAGATGAAATCCCTAACCTCAAGCCAGTTCTATATTTCCTAGTGTGAAATGCAGAATGCACACTCTGCACAGGATTGCACACTCAATTCAGACATCCAGGAGCCGCTTGGAAGATGTACAGCAAATGACAACTTACAGTGTAGAAAATGGATGAAAAATTACAGAATGCAGCTAAAAGAATCTCGGTGTCGGTCACTGATTGAAGCTGTCACTATTTCAAGTCTTTTCTCCTCCAGGAATAAAACAAACACACAGGAAACATGTGGCAGGCTCAGTGCTGACAGATTACACAGACAACAGCCTTCTTCTAACTCATACCGCAGCGCTTGGATGAAACCAAGAAAGACGAACAAAGTCCTGGAAAATTGATAGAAATTGATTTGCATATTTAGTGTCTTGTCCATGTTTTCACATTTATCCTGAAACTGAGCCACGTCTCCTCTTGGTAATTAAGGTTTGCCAGTGAAAGTGTGTCCTGCTGATTGGCCAGCTTGTTTAACATGCTTCAAATCAGTGCAGTAAGGTCGAGGTTTGTGCGTGTGTTTCTAAGTAGGGGAAATGGTTAGACTAGAGACTCTGTTACTCTTAACTGGCTTCATATTCAAAATCTATTTGCTTACTGATACCCAGTGGATGGTGTAGAAAAAAATGTGTGAAAACAAATTTTTATACCCTCTCATGCAGCAGCTGCAGGTTGGAAATGCTCTTCAAGTGAACCCGACTGTTCAAAAATTCATCCTCTGCTTTCACTTGCGATCATGAGCTGATGAATGTGGTGCGCAGATCATTTTGTACAGTCATGAGGAGAACACCTAAATTATACATTAGTCTGTTGGATTCGGATCATGCTGCTTTTTGAACTAGTGGAACAGTGCCCATAATTATTTATTAAACTGAATCCTCTTGGCAGATTTGGGGTAACATTTTGAGCATCCCACCTTTTTATGGGACATTTAATTTGCAATTGGCATGAAATCAGTTGCAAAAATGTTTTTAGAACTTTATGTTGATTAGTGTTCACCTATAATAAGACATTTTGGTGTTTTGACACGTCAGGAAACAATAACATTGTTATCTCTATTAAAATTCCAGGAAACAATCATGAATTATGCAACAATAAAACTGCTTTTGCAAACGCAGTACTGTGCAGCACTGCCTCAAGACACTGTTTGCATAATTGTCTTAATATACTAAACTGCCAAAAGTGCTTGGTCAGCAATAGTCCAGAGGTCTTCTAGCTACAAACTGATGAACTTTATGCAGCCTTCAGATTTAAGAAGCCCTTTAAACATGTTTCACCTTCTTCACCCCAAAAATAATCCTAAAGCATGAGACTTCACTCAAGGTCTCTTTGCTATTGGAAAGCCATCCAGAAGTGGAAATATGTCGGCATAATACTCAGAATAATTCAATATTGATATAACGGGTAAAAGCCACAAACACAAATGAATGGAAGTCTTCAGTGATTTTTTTTTTCTTTATACCAAATTTGTTGGTACAGTTTTTGTGTTTGTGAAGGTCAGATAAAGTCCTGTGGTGTTCTGGGAGGCTCCAAGTCTCCCTTTAAGCTTTTCTGTTCAGAATGTTGGCATTTTACTGATTTGGCCCAGTAGTGATCATGAACACCTCCAAATGATGTTTTAGAAATGTTTAACAATTTTCTCCAAGTCATTGGCAAATCTCTTTCATTACCCTAAATGTGTTGATTACATATATTTTTTCTTCCTTATGGTGCGTTCACACCAAACGCGTTTTAAGTGTCACGCGTGTCTGGATTACATTCAAAGTCTACATGCAGGGCTAGACCCTCGAAACGGGCTAGACCCACGTTTCGAGGGTCTAGCCCGGGCGATTACAATCGTTTGGAGCGTTGAGCACGTCCAACGCATCCAGTACTCCATATAGACTTTACATGTAAAAAACCAGACGCTCAAAACGCGTTTTGTGTGAATGCACCAAAAGTGCACACGTCGCACTTGAAGCATCAGACACATTCTTGACGAGCGAAATGCGTTTGGTGTGACCACACTATTAGATCAAACCTCAAAAGTGTTTTTGCTATTCACTTACCTTATCTGCTTTGATATAAACATTTGATTGACCTACAAGATTTGAATGCGACAAAACAGCAAAAACAGAAATAATCTATTACTGCACAAACTTTTTTTAAAGCACTGTAAGCTTGTGCTTGCTCATTTTTAAACATTTTGGGTTTTGTCTCCAAATTTAATGTGTTGAAGGTGGGGCTTCCATTTTGGTGACTTGATTTATCTACTTAAATCATGGGAAGAAAGGTGTTTTTTTTTTTTTTCAGATGAATCAAAATCATATCCAGTTTTCAAAATTTTTTTTGCCAATTCTGCAAATGATTCCTTTTTATCTAATTTTCAATTCTAAATGTTGAGGTTAGTTATTAGATTATATCTCCAAGACAAAAACAAGTATTAATCCTGAAGGCATACCAAACTAAAAAGAGAAGGATTGCACTTTGATTCTCTTTGTCTTGGCATTTTGACAACCAAAGTGAAATAGCTCTTAAAGTTACTGCTTGTATATCAAAGCAGTCACAGAACTGCATGAGCTTCCTTTATTCAGATCACAGCCAGGAGAAGCTTGCCCCTCCCTGTCTGCCGATCCAGCAGAACATTAACTTTAACTATGTTTTAGATAAAAGACACAGCTGTTATGTATCATTACATCCAGAGGCAAAGAGAAATAACAAAAACATTCCTCCTAATTCAGCACAGGACACCATAAAAGCAGACAGGCTCCTGCTGCGTAGCTTGTAATAGTCAGTAGATGTTTCTGTTAGAAACGGCAGCCTTGACTTTGCAGACTGGTTGAACATTTTGAAGAGAATAATAAGTTAGTTGTGTACCAATAAAACCAGCAAATATGCTGATTGGACTAAGCTTTAAACAGAGTGGACATGCTGTTTGATGATGTAAATGTTTTTATTGTGTTTTCATAATTTGCACTTGAGTAAAATGTATTATTCTGTGGGCCCCTCCTGTTTAGTGTCAACAATCTAGCTCAGATTCTAATAAGTAATGAGATTAGTTGCCATAACTACCAGATGATACACAGCTCTTCATTACAATGTCACCAGGTGACCATGAACCCATTCAAGCACTGAGAAGATGCATTGAACAAATCAATGCCTAAACTTTCTCCATTTGAGCAGAAACAAAACTTAAGTTATTATCTTTAGACCGAATGGATTCAGACTTGAAATATCAGAGACTCGTAAAGACAATTACAAAGTCATCCTTCAATCACATGAAGAACATTTCTAGGATTAAAGGATAGTCTCATCAAGATCTGGAGAAATTGATCCATGCTTTTATCTTTAGTTGAATTGAATGTTGATTCTGAATTCTGCACCAAAATACATCAAGTATCTCTTGTTGTTGCATAAACCATCCAGACCACTCAGATCTCAGGTCTGCTCCACATCCCCTGAACCAGAATCGTATATGCAGAAGAAGCACTCAGTTTCTGTGTGCCACTAATCTGGAACAAACTTACAGAAAACTGCAAAACGGCTAAAACACGGCGATCCTAAAATCAAGTCTAAAAACCCGTTTTAGAGCTATGTATAATTAGCTCTTAATTACATTTAACAGCTAATTAATTGTAACTGGAAAATAGATTGATTCTGGTCTGCACAACAACTTTTAATTTCTCCTCTTTTTGTGCCTCTGGAACATAATGTGACTGTGTCGAGTAATTTCGTTCAATTTTGTCATGTCAAGCACTTTGAACTGCCTCGTTGTTGAAATGTGCTATACAAATAAACTTATTAATGTAGGATGATTTATTTTTCCTTTTCGATTAATATGATTTCATGTAGGATCGGTTATTTAAATGTTCCAAATTGTGATGTGCCTTTAAGAGGAGATGTTTTCTTCTTCGTTGGTTTTGGGGAGAAGGTCGAGACGGGTCTGTTCTGTGGTGATGGTGGTTGAATAAAAGTCTGGACAGCTACGCTATTCCCTCTCAGTGTTCTGCTTTCTCCACCCACAACCTCCTGTGTTACGGTAACAGATTGATATCACATCATAGTGTTACATTGACAAAAAATAAAATGACAAGATGTTCCTCCATAATTATGCATTCATTGTGTTAATCTCTTATAAAGTCCGATTAAAATACACTCAGGTTTGTTGCTGCAACATGACAAAATGTGTGAACTTTAGCAAAATGCTACATTTTCCCATCTTACTCTTACATAAACTAAAAGTCCAAACTGTTTGTTCTGCTCTTTTAGGAGGACATGGATCACAACTACTACACATCAAAAGCATACGGTCCGTCAGATCCTATGAGCAAAGACTTGTGGGTAAATATTGACCAGATGGAGAAGGACAAAGTGAAGATCCATGGAATTCTGTCTAACACACACAGACAGGCGGCGGTAAGTCAACAACAGCTGAACTGGAGATTTAGTGGATGCTAAATGTTGGATTTAAACCCTTAGTCATTGTCTTGCTAAAATTCTTGTAGAAAAATATTTTCTCAGATATTTTTGATTTAACAAAGAAGCATCCTAAATCAGCTTGGATTACTTCAGCTGCTAGAACAAACTTCCAGTGCCTGAAGATTACTTCAGATGTCCCATATGTGGCATCTATGGTAATAAATAAAACCTAGTGAACAGTTTCCTTTCTTGCAAATATCTTCATATCTCCTAAGCTTTTTACACATTGTAGCAGGCTACAACTGCAAACTTTAAAAATGTTTTATTGGGATTTCATGTGGTAAACCTGCATAAAGCAATACATAGTTGTCAAGTGGACGAAAACTAGTTTTCAAACTTTTTTTTTTTTTACAAGAAAAAATTTTAAATGATGGCATGCATTTGTTTTAGCCATCTTTACTATGATACCACTTGATATAATACAGTTCAACCACCTACAACTGCAGGACAATAAAAATCTGCCCCATATTCCACCTACTTCATTTTTATGCACTACTTTGTGTTGGTCTATCGCTTAAAACCCTTATATAATAAACTGATATTTGTAGTTGTAAAATGGTAAAGTGTGGGAAGATCAAAGGCGTGTGAAGTCTTTTTTAAATGGCCTGTAAATTGATAGAATTTCACTTAGTAAGCTGCCTGTACATTGCCTCTAAAGCTTGGCAACTGACAGTTTATATCAGTTCAAGTAAGAATTTGTTTGAGGAAAACATTAATGGGTTTAAATGCCGTGGAGGTCTCTTGGGATAAAAATCAATATTTTAATGCAAACCCATCCAAGGTGATGCACTGCTATAAGGCAGTAGGCTCAAGTTCAAAAGTTTGGCATTAACATCAAAATAAATAAACCTCAAAAGTCACCTATTATAAGGTTGGAATAAGAGTTGCCGTTGCGCTTTTCATTTACAGAAGAGCTTTAAAATTCTTCCACCAAGACCAAAGCATCAAGCTTCACTGTACTCTCAATCTTATCTTATGACTACAGGGCAAAATAAGAGCACACAGGTCCAAACAGGCAAAAAAAATTCTGGGTACTCCAAAGAGAAACTCGAGGTCTACAAATGCTAACAAGTTATTTATTTGAGGTTTAGAAGTAGTTAAATAAAATGCAGTTTATTAGCATAATTTAGTGACACTTTCTGCTTTGGGCTGAGTCCATCAGTACAGTTCAAGTTCAGGCTAAACTTAGTTTACCAGATAAAAGTGGCTTTGATGTGACTTTTCCCAAGTTTTATTATGAATACTATGATTTCATTTATTCTTAAAAATGACAGTAGAGATATTAATTATTTTCTTATGAATTACTTTCTTATGGACACTTTTACAGCCTTGAAGGGCAGATTATTATATATTTTCTAAATTGATGCACCACTATTCTGCAGGTTTCAGCTGCTTTCTTATCTTTTTTCCTTTTTTTTCCTCTGATTTCTTTATTGGACACCAATATTGTCGACTACAAGCCTGAACAGTTTAAAATACAAAGCTGCAAAAATGTTGATTATACATAATGTAGTCTCATCACTTCTGCCTAATGGTTGACTTGGTGCTGTTGATGCATTGCAACAAAAGGCTCCACCTGACACTAAATAAATATAACTTACTTCTTAACGAGCGCCACCTAGTGCTCACATAGATTTACAACAGATTAGTTTTTTCTTCTTTTTTTTAACCAAGCTCTTCTTTCTTCGAGAAGAATTTCGTTGTGTTCACCTCTTAGAGTCAGTCAAAAACTACAACACAAACGGTTATATTATTCACCCAAAGGGTCCACAATTGTCATCTTTCTGTCATAATATATCAAAGATGAATTAAGGATTAAGAATCCATGGTTTCTACATGCAATTTAAAGTCTTCTCTGCAGCTATGTTTAAAGCCCCACTCCTTCCAGGTCGGTGCAGGCAGGTGACCCATGTGAGCTGCATACTGATACAGTCATAAGGCAGCAGCCACCGACCAGAGAAGCAGAACAGCATGGCAGCAGAGAGAAAGGAAGTAACCTGATAGAACAATAGTTGCTGAGGAGTCAGAGTAGAGTCCCAGATTGTGCATTCTGCTCCTTTGCCTTCAATCTGCCAGGATCAAAAAAGAAGATTTTTCTTGCCTAAGATGAGGTGTTCCTGCTAAAAGAAGATATTTAAACAATTTTGGATTATTCTCGAAATTTGACTTGGTAAAGTAATGTCCAGAATCAAATAGGACACATGGCACTTTTAGCTTATTCACTGAGAACAGAAAACCATCTGTGCTGGAATTATCTGTGGTCTCGTGATAAATAGTTCATTGTGATGCGCAGTTAAAGTCCTCAGAAACTGCTTGAAGCTCAGCAGAACATGCTCCTTTCCAGACCCGCCGGCTGCCAGCGCGCCAGCCCTGATGCAGAAAAAAAATTGGCTGATAAGGTCAGAAAACAAAACACAGCAACAGAGGTCAGCTCCATCAGAGCTTTGCTGAGAAGCTAAGCTGTGGAATTGGCTGCACAGCTAGTGAGATTCAGGGTGGTGTACCACAAGATTACTAATGCAGGGCTATGTATTCCAGTATTTACTGCAGCTGCCAATCTCCGTCCTTTCTTCTGGCAGTTACTGTGCCATATTCAGTGTACAGATGAAATGATGCATCCATAAACCATAGTACGCGAGTGCAATACCGCCAAGAGTAGAGACAAAGTGATGAATGACACAAATGTGTGCACTTAAGCAAAACGTGATGTGAAATCTTTAAAATGTTTGCTGATAATTCAAGATTTTTGAGGAAAAGTGTATTTTTTGCTATATTGTAATGTTTACATTACAAAAGGTGAAGAACATTATCAAATGTAAGATTATCTTAATTACAAAAAGCTCAAAGCAGAAATATACACTCTATGTTCCTATATTACATGCATTAATATCTATTCTCCTGCTAGTTTATTATTGAGTTGTTTGTGGAGTCAGAAAGCATTACTCTAATTTGACTTTCACACTCAATACGTTAAGCTCACTTACTTTACTTTTATTTCAGGATTTATGTAAAAATAAAAAACTTAAATTACGTTTAGTGAAACTTGGAGAATCAGTTTTTGAAAGTCGAAAAAGTTTTTCTCTTTGAGTTCTGAAGGCCGTTACAACCTGTTTTTTAATAAATACCCTGTTGTTTATTCCTTTAGGAACAAGAAAGTCACATTTTATTGCCAAGATTTGTCTTTTTTTCTGTACTCCTGACAAGTGTGTGGCAAAGATAATCGTTTATATTCTTTATCTTTGCAGTTACAAACAAGACTCCTCTATATTTACTGTTCCCAGTTTCCCTCTGATCTTTATCCTCTGCTGGTTTCTAAGATAAAAGGAGTCTCTTCTTGTATTTTCTGTTCCGTTCATCTTCCTGACTCGAGCCATCTGTCTGTTTTTCCACCAGAGAGTTAATCTGTCCTTCGATTTCCCGTTTTATGGACATCTCCTGCGTGAAATTACTGTAGCAACTGGTGGTAAGTTGGATTATGCTCTCTGAATAGTAGCTATGTCTGTAATTGTTGGACCAACTGTATGTGCTTGGCAAAGTTGAATGTACTGTTATTTTTTTATTGCAATGAGGTTTAGGAGAGAGCGAGAGGGCTTACAAAATTTATATGGAGATAAGAAGCAGGTTGTTGCTATGCTTCCTACCTGGTCGACTGCTTTGTTGAAGTGTGAAACCTAATATTTACATACACTCCAAAAAAACAGCACATAACTAATTTTTATATCACTTAAAATTTTGTCTCAGGTTTTATTTTATTTTTTTCAAATAAAACTGAAGTATTTGACATATTTGGTGAAAAAAGTGGGAATCCTTCATACTTGTCGTCCCAAGTACGAAGGTGTCTGCATCATGTTGTGGAGGCGTTTTACTGCAAGATAAACTTACAGTTCATTACAGCTCATTCTTGACTAAATCAAGAAAAAAGAACATTGTGCTTTTTTATTGAAGTTACTTCACAAAGACATGTCTGTAAGCTTCAGTTAAAAATATAAATATAATTGTCTCTCTCTCAGTAGCAAATAAAAATATATTATAAAAGGGAAAAAATTTAGTTTCGGATTCAATGCTATACATGAGAAAAAAACATGTATGTATGCAAATATCTGGTTTCAACTCTATGTATCCCAACATTTTATCTTTGCGTGAACTAAATTAGAAATGTCAGAGTAAAGTGTCTCGTTTGGCAGAAATCACATAACAAAACCACAAACAGCTATCATCCAGCCAAGTGGTCAGCATGTTGGGAGACTGTTTAAATTTCTCACCTCCGTGTAATCGTCTGCTAGACCGAAAACAAACCGCTCCCGACATTCAGCACCAGCTTCTCGCAACACCAGACTTAGCTGGAGGAGAAACCAGACCCGTGGTTTTTGGGCTGGAAACACGAATCGCTCTGCCAAGTCGCACCCTGATAGACTCGGATACGTAGGTGGGGGTATCAGACGAGAAAAGTGACACGGCAGTTGTGTTCACCGCTGTGTGCAATGCAATTTTCCACTTGAGTCTTGACAGCAAGACCACAAATACCCCAGCCAGCTATTATCACATCAAAGACCAAAGTCCTGCTTTTACCCAACTATTCCAGGGATGCAGGGCTGCCTTTTGCTGCCTCTGAAATAATATAAAAATGATTTGTTACGGTTATCGTTATTATCATCACAGTCTTGATTCTTATCTTTGAAAACTGCTTTAAGAGACGCTCTGCGAGGATGGGCACCGGCCGAACTAGCAGGGAGGAGATAACAAGAATTTGCATTCCTCTAGACTGGGATGGAGAGGCGTCACCAAGCAGTTGTAGCAAGAGGAGGAGGAGGCAGCTATCTTCCTCTTACAGGCCGCCTCAGGGGTTTTGTCTCTGAGACGGCCTTCTCTCGTATCCCTTCATCAGTCAGCCCATCCTCTCACCGCTTTTCCATCTTTTCTCCTTCATTCCTGTCAGCAACTCAGCTTTTACTCAAGGCACCATTTTTTTCCACTAGACTTTTCCACTAAAAGGATCATTATAATTCCACTTTCCAGTGTATTTATTTTGCGCCCGTTCACAAGAAATATAATCTCAAGACAAGATGCTCCAAGTCATATCCAATTATGATTTAAATTCCATCCAAATGCAATTAGGAGGAATCCATATGATTTCTTTTCAGCCTAGTTCAAATCCAGCTACATATGACCAAATTCAGTCCATATTAGATGGTAATGCAGTCTTATTCAGGTGATCCCAATTTGTAATTCATCAAGTTGTTAACCTTGCAGTAAATCATCACCCTGAGAAGCCATGTGGCATTCGTGGACAAACTTTTCACCTTTTTACAAAATGAGAATGGGGCCAATTTCAGGATCTGCTGACTTGGGATTGAGAGAGAAGCATGGAGAGGCAAGAAACCACAAAATCACCAAGTCAAGAGTACTTTCTATATGAAAAACATTAAATTAATGGAGGAATAGCTATGTCATTAGCTTTACTTGCAAATAAGACATGCCTAAGAAAAACATTTATATTATATTGGAAAGGAAAAGCACACAAGGTTCATTGCAGTATCAATAAATGACATTATCCAGGTAAAAGACTCACCTAAACACAGAAACACCTGGCCAGGGGAACTTTCTATGGGAAAGAAAGTGAGCAGAGTGAGTAAAATGTATCAGTATAGCCTTCAGGAGCATTATCCTAAAGCAACATAGCAAACCTAAATTATAATAAAAACCTCTATAGTTGTAAACTTTATTAAAAGGAACCTTAAGAGGGAAAGTTTTAAGCCCAGTCATAGATGGCTGTCTGCCTCACCACTGAACATGAGAGCTGGTTATTAGTCTGGGTTTTGTTTTTTTCTCTCGTTTTTATTGCAACAAACGATAGCAGAGGTGTCACTTTGGCAGTTTTCCATTTATTTATCTTCTGTCTAAACAGTAAAAGAGCCAAGAACTCTCAAACTCACACAGCCATAACATTGTTTTGGCAAGTGGCCTTTTCAAATGCCTCAGGTCCACTTTCATGTTTGCATACCAAAAATCTGGAATCATGAAGCAACACATTTTCACTAGAACACTTAAATGTGTCAGCTGGTTTATAAAACTAAATATTTTTTATGTGAAAGGATAACCACATGGTGCAAGAATAAGCATGATACCTTTGTATTGGATATTTAAAAGGAAGACTATTGCACACAAAAATAATAATGTTTTGATTTTCACAAAGCCTCCAGGTGTGAGCGTCATATTTCCATCACAGTTGAGGGGGGAGAATCTGTTGCCAGAATAACCATTTTTGTTCTTTACCAAAATTGAACTTTGCAGGGTCGATAATGCAACTTATGAAGGAAAAACAACACTGTATGTCACCCTGAACTCAGTGAAACATGCTGTGGAGATTTTAGGAATTCTGGTTAGAAGAAGGCGACAAAGAAACTGAAACATCAATAACAGGAAAATATAAAACTCATAGAATGCTGGCCTTAAGGACAGAAATGTTTCAAAATAAAACAGGAAGAAGAACATGCATACATTAAATTAATTACAATAAAAGCATGAGAAATTTCAAGTCTAAGGAAAGAATTGAATATATTTAAAATTTAAAAAAATGTATGGTTTCTGAATGTTTTTGCCAGGAACTCTACATTAGTGTAGTTGGCAGCTAAAGAACTGTTCAACACTTTAAAAGGAATAAATGGCGTCACACCAGCTGTGCTCTTTTTAAAGACCACAGTTTTGTTCTCTTTAATTTGCAACATGTTCAAGGATATTAAGCTAACTATCTGATAACAAAGTTAACTTTGCAGAAGGAGCTTTTTATGCAGTCGATGCATAAAAAGCTTTAATGTCCTCGCACACTGTTCAGGTCAACTAAAATTACTGACCATCTGCTGCTTTCCAGTTTCTCTCCGGCTGATTTTATAATTTATCCTAACATTTTGGCTCATGAACTGTTTCATATCCTGTGATCTGAGACTGTGATAGGAGTGGTGGCTGGTCGGCTATGTACAGTTGCTTCACAGTCAGCAATAAAAATAATAAAAGAAAAAAACAATAGAAGGAGACGCTCTAATTACATGAAGCCTCACAGCTATGTCATAGACTAAATACAAAGCGGGTGGGCATGCTGCTCCTCTACTGGACCTTCCACAGCCTCCAAACAGCTGTGATAAACACAAATCATGTTGAAAATGAAACACAGATCTGCTCCTGAGGACAAAGAGCTTGTCTAAACATGTACAATGAAGAAAAGCTTTCAGTCTGATGGTTCTGATCATTCCCACTCATGTTTTTCTTGGACATATGCAATTCAGCTCATTTTTGTAGGCAGAACTCATAAACACTCAGAAAAACCCACTTCTGGGTCAGGCCTCTGTCCATTACTCACATCTCTTCTCTCTATCTTTTGCTCCCTCTGGTTTCTCTCCTCCTCTGTCCAGTCTCCTGGTTATAGTGACAACTATAATGAATGAACAGACTCTTTATTGAGCGCCCTGCAGCCCTCACCTCTTTAGTGTATTGAGAGGGTGTCTGATTTTCTTTAGACTGTGTATTAAGCTGGGTTGTGTTTTGTTGGTGGAAAGCGGACACAGCAGCACAAATAAAACCCTTTCACACTGGGCTTTGTGCTTCCAGATGGGTCTGTTGGTGTTTCGTCGAGGGACATTCAAACCTCTTTTGAAATTAAATACAGCATTAAAAAAATCTGCATGACTGAGTAGAATATTGACTAAAAACAAGATAAAATGAATGTTACACTAAGTGCCATTTTATAGGACAATCAAATAACAACCTTCAGTAGTTAGAAAAAATCCGCATGCACATAACTTGAAATAAATTAAATCTCTGTCTTTTTAAGAACCTTCTGCTCTTTTCAACACTCTACCTTAATGCTTCTTTGCAACAATGCCTCTTTGCAGCTGGGGAAATAGTTCCTAGCAGATGCTCCATTCACCTGGTGTTTGCTAATTGCTGCTGCAGATAATATGGAGGAGCTGAGCGGGGGATGTAAGGGTACTGTATGAAAGGAAGCTTGGCTGGGTATTGCAGCTCCAAGTAGGAGTTTTGAGGAAGTAGGCAACACTCTGAGAGCAAGCACAAGTACTCCTGTTCAGCTGCTACAGGAAATTGAAGGATTTCTCAAATGTGCATGAAAGAATCACTGCAACACCCCAAGTATGTTTTTAGTGAAAGAATTGCATTAAAATATGATAAAAAGCTCAAAGTTGGTTTTATCCAATGAAGTTTCTGTACTTGACTTGATGCTGACTTCTGATATTTCATCTAAGATTAGGGTTGGAGCGATGCATCCAATTCACATGACGATCAGAAAGCAGAGGGAGTACACCTGTAACAAGTTTTTCTCATATTCCTCTGTTCTCTTGGTGTTACAGAAGGAAATAAAACTGGTTTACTTTTGTTTTTGGAAACAAACCTGATTGCACCTACAGTCGAAGCCAATTATTTCCATATTAATAAATATACACATAACCATTTCTAATTGCTCCTCTGACGACAAATAAATCTAAACTTTCACAGTTTTGGGTCAGACCAAAAATATTTATTTTTAATTTATTTTTGTGAAATTCTGGCATAATTCCAAAGGATTTTTCACAGATGGGAAAATATTGTGATATTTTAGTTAGACCTCCTCACACCGGTTCTGCATCTTCTTGCCGTCTCTCACCTTCTATTATATGTGTTCATACAGCCAGCTTCCTTCTCATTCATTGTCCATCGAATGACAACGAATGAGGAAAACTAATGTATATCAAGGAACAGTAGCTTGTAAGGGTAAGATAAAAACTAATTGTAACCATAGCAACTCCTGTAGAGCTCTGTAGGACTCTGCACTCACTCTTTTCCCAGGTGATATATGTACACAACTAAATCAAGTCAGATTTTTCTTCTCTACTTCCATTCTTCATGTTGAGGTAATCCTGTGTAGAGATGTATTTGGGAATGGCTGTTTCCTCTCACAGCAGGGTCCATATGTAGTTTTCAGAGTGATGGATGTGTTTTTATAGCCCATCCGCCATATGTGAGGAGATGCGTTGTCTGGGTCTGGATCTGATTGTATTTTTGCAAAAAATAAAAATAAGAAAGCAGGTCCCTACCCCCTCCAAGTCTGCATCTTAGTATAAATGACTTATTTCACATGTAATTAAGTAGCTTCATGCATTACCAGATTTCTTGAGTCATGCAATTATAACACTGCATTTTTCTGGAAATATTATTAACTTCATAGATTTGATCAAAGGTTCAGGCATGATTTAAAGGAATATTTAAAAATATATATATATTTAAAGTGCAGAAAACTGCATATTTTATCTTTAGTTAAATGAGGTACAGAGTGATGCAATATTCTCCCTCTCCTGCCTGTTGCTACTGGTTTTCTGGCTAAATAAAAGCCAGTCTTTAAAACTAGAATTTGGAAGCTGAAAGAAACAGTTTTAATAGGTAGCTGACTTCTGGCAGGCAGCCAGATTTCAGCTTGTAACACAAATACAATCATTTAAAAGTTGAAATTGAGTTATAAAAGATAATTGATAAATATTGAAAATGTTTCTTTTGTAAGCTTGTTACACAAAAAGTTAATGATCTGAAAGTGTTTTTCATTCTTCAAAATTATCCTACATAAAATGTCTGATACACTCAGCAAAACAGTTTACAGCCAAATGTCAGCTTTTGTCTTCCTTCCGTTTAAGTCAGATAGTATTTCTTACAGATTTTTTAATACAACAGAATAAAAGCTTTTCCTAAAAAGAAACTGTGGGATAACAGCTGACTGCGCCAAATTTTCCAGTCTGCAGAGAAATGAGTTGTTCTCAGTCCAATTTCCCCCACTGTAATATGTAGCGACTGTGTTTATGCTTTTTAATGGGCTCCATTAATAACCATGTTTAGAGACTTTTAAATATAGAGCCTGAGTTTGTTTTGCCTTTCCATATGAAGCAAAAAAGTAACAAAAAACTGTTTTTGATGTCATGCTGTCCTCATTATCACATACTAGATGATTAATGACCAGAGAGAGGAGGGAGATCACACCAGCAACACTTAGTCTCAATCCTGCACATTTTGCACAGATATATAGAGAAAAGCCTTATACTAAAACTCTTGTACAAAATAAGAATCGCTGCATATTGATAAGAAAAACAAAAAAACGTATAGTGTAATACTGTGTGAGCTATTTGTAGCTCACACAGTAAGCTCACAAAAAGTAATTTGTACGAAGTATATATATTTTTTCTTTTTGCTTGCATGTACAGGTTTTATTTATACTGGAGATGTCGTCCATCGGATGCTCACAGCAACACAGTACATCGCTCCTCTGATGGCCAACTTTGACCCAAGTGTCTCCAGAAACTCTACTGTTATCTATTTTGACAATGGTAAGTGTTTTTTTTTCTTTTTTATAATGATCCCGAGTTTTTCTGTTATCTCCCTAATTTTGATGCGTGTCAAACTTTCAGATAAAACTGAGTTAACAAAACATAAGCAAACATCTTAACTGCTGTCATAGTTTCCTATCCTCCCACTTTTGCTGACATATTGAATAACATGAGTTAAGTGGGTCTAAATGTGAATACATTCAACAGATTTTGTGAAACAAAAAGTTGAGTCGTGCCTTCTCTCATTGTTGATGTTCTTACCTCATGAATAATGTGTATATTTGGAATTCAGTGTTCTGCTCTGTCAAGATGGGATATTACATTTTTCTGTAACATCATCGAGGGTAGAGTAGGGTCATTTTTTGACCAGCTGGCTAAATATTATATTAGCATGCAAATCTTCATTACACTTCGACCATATTAGTCAACAAATATGGCACTCTGAGCAATCATTTGTGATATGAATTTTGCACACATTGATATTGTGACAATGATATATTTATATAATGTAGCCGAGCAGCTGCAACAACAGGGAAAAGTGATTCTACAAAGCATCACAATATCACCATCATGTATAATATTGTATTGGTTTCTCGCATAAAGACCTAGTAAAATACTTTGAGGTTTGAGGTTGTAAAATGTAACAAAGTTAATTGGTTATTAGTGCTAGGCCAAAGTAAACTCTGGGTCTTGTCCATCACTCCCTCATCACTGTCTCGCGTGCTGCAGCAGACTAACACACCAACTTTGTGACCTTCTGCAGAGAAGCTCATCAGACTTTAACCACAATGGCAGCCAATCGATCCGGCGCCCAGCTCGCTGTCCATCAGTCAGCGTTCTGCCGATACTAAACGAGAACTGCACGCTTTGCTGTGCTGTGGAGGAGCCTTCATTAAATATGTAAAAACAAGCTTGATGAAGCGTTCACAGCAGAGATGAGCTGTTTGTTCACAAACAAGGTTGTGTGTGAAAATTCACAGTGAAGGCGTAAAGCTTGGCTGTCCTCTGATCTTCTTTCACTTGTTTTTGTTGATTAGAATTTCTAAAAAAGGAAGCAACATGACAGGCGAGGACATGACTGTCATATGCTCTGCTGGGAAATGAATAGACATCTCCAAGGTTATTTGACAAAACTTTAAAGTTCTTTTTCTAGCTGCCAATTATTTTCCTACTCCCACATGGAATTTTATGACCATTTTTTAAAGGATTTTAGAATGTGAAGGATCATCAGATGAAGAATTATGAAAGTTGTTTTGAATGTTGCACATTTAAAATAATGACAAAACGCACTCAACTTCAGCCAATGTTGTGAGAATTGTTGCTTTTCTATGAGTCAGACAAAGTAGAATAAGAATTTGTAATTATGAAACTGCTGTTATACGTAACTGTCGTAATTCTTGCCATTTCTTTGGGGTTCATTTTCTGCTATTATGCACAGTGACTCACTGCCAAGGCCCGGTTATACTCCTTACATGCTTGATGGATCAGCTTTTGCATTTCTAAAATATGTGTTTGAAACAGCTGAATCAAAATGTGGTTATTGAGGAAGGCTGATTTTATGTGTGTGGTCAAGTCTTTATGTATTGATTTGGCTGCATGTTTTGGATAATTTTCCATTTAAAAAAACAACAACTACTCATTTTCAGTTTTTTGCCAGAGTCCAACCAACGTATGATTAAAATGTTCTGGTATTTTAAAGAGTTTTCCCCTTCTGACTTTAATTATCATTGCAGGAAAATGGTGACACCAGGATTGCCCTGTTTGAGCAGCTCAATAATTTTACCATTCTCTGTTTGTTATGGCAGAATAGACTTGGTCTTCGCTATATGTTGTAGTTCATACTTTGATTGTGGTTGTTTAGATGAGCAGATTTTTCTTGTTACATTTTGAATACTACAGTGCACAGTTACACGTCACTCCAATTACATAATCTCTTCTTTTTCCCTTTCTGAAGAGTTTAGGACACAATGAATGGAGTACCAAATGAAACTTGGAGTCATAAAAATCTGTTTTGTAAAGAAAAGTGGCCAAAACTTGCTCCACAACAACTTTAGACACCAGGGGGAAAAAACTATTCATGGGGTGTAACTTGTTTTTCAAAAGCTAGTGTTTTTCCTTTTTTGGCTTCTTTTCTGAAAACAAAAAAAAGTGAATCCAGTTTTGTTTTTTTTACATTTGCGATTGAATTTAAATTGTTTTTAATTGTTTCAACTCAGAATCTTTTAATATTGCCATGCTTGAAAATCTGAAACAGAGGGTGTACTTTCTTTTTATCATGATTGCATTTCTGTTCCCCTTGTCTTATGAATTCTGTTTTAACACTCGAGTGACGATGCTGTGAAAATATTTAATCCTTTTACATGTGAAGCATGTGTTCAGACTGAGCGTCCACCGTACACGCAGCACGGGATTTATTTTAGGAGCTACCAGTCCCCTTTACTCTGCTAGCTGTCAGCAAAGAAGCTGACTCTCATATTTACTTTGAATGGGAAGTGTTCTGGCTGTGTGAAAGAAAAATTGATTGGCTGCTGTGTAAACAAACTTTTATTACCCTGGCAACTGGCCAAATGGCTTTCACATCAATAGGTTCTCCAAAGTCCACAGTAAATCAAAGTGGTGTTAAAAGTAATGCAAGGCCCACTTTCTGGAGGGCAGAGATGAAGGCCATGTTAGGGAATTATTCCTTGATTTACTTGCTCTTGCAGGCTAAATTTAGTTGAACTTCTGGGGGTTTTTTTTAAACCAATCATCACTGCAAAAGTCATGGAAACATATGTCAATAGATTTATTTATCTTCTGATTCTTTTATACATTTATTATTCTGTGTTTAAAACATCATAAAATCCTCTTAGAGCTGTGTAATAACAAACTGATATTCGAGCAAGATGCCCAAGTTTTTCTTTAGTGGATTGAATTGTTTTTAGACCATTGAAATATTTGATTCTACTTTATTAAATGCATAACATTTCGTTTCCACATCGCATTTAATTTGTAAATGAGAACGCATGAGGGAGTACTAAACTCCATCGTTAAAGTGCATCAACTTCAAAAATATGCAAATAGATGTAAATATGCCCTGCATGTCTGATTCCCGTCTCAAAGTGATGGGAAAGCAAAATCTGCACACATGCAGGTAAAAATGATAGTTGGAAACCGTCCTAAATGTTATTGATCTACGTAAAAAACACAAACTAGACAGACATTCTATGCATATCTTATTAATAAACATTTTTACACCACAGACTTACACAATTTTGGTGTAAATGGCTGTAGAAGTGTCAGGGGAAACAAGCAGGCTAAATCATTTCAGGGTTATGTTTTTCTTCAGTCACCAAATTTACTTCTGTTGGGTAAAATCCCTGAACCTTTACTCAAGAAAGAGTAGCAAATACTTGGTGATAATTTTATTCGAATAAAGATAATAAGAACGGTGCAGAAAAATTACCGCAGAAGTAAATTTTTCTGAAAATTTAGTGAAGTAAATATAACTGAGTAACTGTAACCAGTGGAGGCTGTAGAGAGTTTTACCTTGAGCAGTTCATACCAGAGGTGGAGACTCGAGTCACATGCTTGGACTCGAGTCAGACTCGAGTCACTAAAATCACGACTTGAGACTTGACTTGAAAAAATGCTCAAAGACTCGGACTTGACTTTGACTTTCACGCCATTGACTTGGGACTTGACTCGACTTGAAGCTGTTTACTTGAAAAGACTTGATGTTTTACTCAAAGTCTTAAAATTTAAATCCCATTATTTATAAAGTGGCCCCATTAATTCATTTCACTCATTAGTATTGACATGCGCAGACCCTGCAGCTCAACCAATCAGATCAACAGGATTTAAAAATAACGGGGAAAAACGAGAGACGAAAAAAATTCATCAATCATTAAATATCCAACTAAAAACGGAGCAACATGTAAAACCTGCATGACCAGGATCTCAGATTCAGCTTCTAACTGTTCGGCATTTAAAGTTTCACAAAGAAGGTGAGCGGAACTTTTGCTATGAGACAGCAGCTAACTTTAGCTAACGTGGTGTTAGCAGCTAACTTTAGCTAACGTCGTGTTAGCAGCTCTGGCTTACGGTGGTGATGCCGCTTATCTTTCACTTATATGGTATATTTAGTCAAGCTGTATAAATCCGGTGATTCAAACACAGATAATGCTCACCGTGTTGCTCAGGAAGCCGGTGGACAGTGAGCCGGTCCGAGGTTCTGACCATCTATGCTACCTGGTCACATTTTATTAGCGCGGATCGATAGCTCAGTCTATTTGTTGGTGCTACGCGTCCAAAACTCCTACCGTCATGTTTCCAACAGAAAACTATAAACTATAGCGGGTTGTTAATGTTAAATATAATCTGATAACATTATTTTAGTGACGGGACAATAGTGGAAGCTAGGAGTTATGCTTAGCTTAGCATTGGAACAATTTATAGAGGAAACCACAAGGAGATCCTTCATCTGAATATCCTACCCGTTTAAATGAAAAGCTGTAGATGTGCAGATCTAATCCTTTTATTAGAATATCCTACCTGTTAAAAATATTTTAGATACAGAGGCGTTTAGAAGAATAAAACAGTATCAGACAGGGGAAACAGGTTTTTATTGGAATTAAATTAAACACAGACCAACGTTGCATGACAGAGTTTATTAAATGCAGCGCAGCCGCAATATGTCACTGAACTACGCAGGTCACTGAAAAGATATATGATTAATATTAGACCGCGATTATACAGCTTCAGTCCCACGTAGTACTGCTACCAACATCTATTTAGCAAGGTTTAATAATAACGAGTTTTATTAAACTAAAATATTTGAACGGATAGGGACAAAAAAGCCCACAAAACAACGTATTTTGTCCTGATTAACTGCCAAACAATAACTTATAACGACTTTGCAGATGTCAAACTAAACTAAAATCATGAAGCAATACAGCAGCTTAATAAAAGCCAGGTATAAAATAAATTAAATAAAATTTACTGTAACCTGCCATGAAATAAAACGCATGAAACGAAACTTCCACAGGTAGGACGGATTTATAAGAAATCTGATGAGTAAGCAGTATGTGACGTAGCATCGACGTGCGCATGCGCATTACCACAATGTAGGACGGATTTTTGGGTAGCACAGATCTTCAGAACACCTGTGGATAGTGAGCGGGTCAGAAAGCAGGTTCTGGACCTGAACTCAGGGAACAGAGTTTCTCACAGGATGGACGGTGGATTCATAAGGGAAACTACAGTTTTTCTCCTGTATTAGTATTTTCCCATAAATATTCCCTCCCCTGCCCCCACAGACAGGTATGGGTGTATTTGAAGACATCTATGTAGGGAAATGATATTGACAATAAATAGACTGTTTACTGCAATCAGTGCATTAAGTCTACTGTTGTTTCAGTTATAAATCTTCAAATGGCGGCATGATGGTCGTTGAAATACCATCTCCAAGTGGGATAATTTTGCTAGAAAAACAAATCAAAATCCAGTAATTTGCTTCCCTTCAGAAATTGTTGTAAAAGTAAAAATATTTACAATAGTAAGGATCCTGAACGTAAAGCTGTGTGATTCTGGATGGTAATGCAGCTCATTATTTTTACGTCTTGATTTGTGATTCTGGCTAGTTTGATTCACGCAACATGTTTTTATCAATACTGAGATGTGAAATTGGCTGTAGATTTAACTCCACTTGGACTGACATATTTATTTTACCATCACATCCAAATTCAAAACCACTGTGCTTTATTTGCAATGAGTGCATTGCGTGTTTGATTTTAAAAAGAACACATGGTCTACTATTTACATTTAGCATAATTGGAACATTGTTTAAAAAAACATACTAAACAAAAAAAAAACGACTCAAAAGGACTTGAAATTCCAAGGTCCCGACTTGAGACTTGACTCGACTTGACCGTCTTTACTTGAGACTTTACTCGGACTTGAGGACAAAGACTCGAGACTTACTTGAGACTTGCAACACAGTGACTTGGTCACACCTCTGGTTCATACTAAGAGGAGGATGGACAAATTTGAAAGGAGGATTATTTTTGCATTTAAAACCAATTTTAAACATTTGCATTCAAACCTCATGATTAATTTTCTCCTCATCAAAAGCAGACTGTAGATTCAAATGCCTATGTGTGCAAGCTTTGGAGTTGCCATGGAGCTACAACGATGTCTGGAATATAAACTCTTACCTGGAAAAGGATGTATGCCTGATTTATGTGCATACACACCTTTTGCTCACTAAGCTCCAAAACGTAACAATCCTGTGTAAGGTGAGCATTTTTGCTGGGAAAAAAGTACAAGATCTCTTTTATCCCATTTCTGTTCCACACAAGTGCTGTCAAACAGAGCAGATGGAAGCTTATATTCTTTGCCGAACCAACAAGAAAAGTGAATGTCCGCTCTTTGTTCACTTTGTCATTCAGCACGGTCTTGCACAGCATGGAAAACGCAGTGGCTCCTTGTGGTTAAAAACTGCCCGGACTATATAATCCATCACAATAATGGACACTCCATGGTTTGGGTTTGTTGAAAGCTGAGGTTTTATTGCGGTTTTATCCTCCTCCAGTAGTGTTTTCATATCAGCACTCACTCTGATTCACTGTCAATCTCTGTAGTTCCTGCTGACGGATTTCTTTGGATTTAATGCATTTCTATTCTTTGCCATATTCTGCGTCTTTCTACACATCAGAAGGGGCCACCACTCGATGTTGTGGTTTGCTTTAATCTGAATTTATCCAGTATGTGGGAATATGCATATTTTAAATGCATTCATTTCTCTTTAGGCACTGCTCTGGTGGTACAGTGGGACCATGTCCACCTGCAGGACAACTATAACTTAGGCAGCTTCACCTTCCAGGCCACGCTGCACAACACAGGAAGGATTGTCTTTGCATACAAAGAGGTGAGCTCTTAATTATGACTTGACCTTTTCCTCAACCATTTTTTTCTCTTCTGTCTGATTTTCTGTTTCATATCTTTACTGTGAATATTTTTCATCCTGCCAGTGTTTATTATTGTGCTACCACAAGAAGTCATGCTGTTGGTTTACATATCCATATAAGTTTTAGCTCTCTGAATCCAGACTTGGAGAGTAAACCTGGAAAAACTGCATTCCATTTTTATGCAAAATCTTTATGCAAAATGTGTCACAGAAAGTGCAAAACTGTTTCCGTGCTGTAATGTGAGATAAGAATTAGATTTCTCTAAATAAATTTACTTAAATTACTTTTTTGACTTATTGAGGCTTTTTATGACATAATGTGGCTATAGGCATTATTACTGAATCTTTCGTCTTTATAGTTTTGCATGTTATGTTCAAAATGCTTCATGCCCTTCTAGCTGAAGCCATTCTGTAGTTCTTGAAGTCAATTTCGACAGGAGCTTATTGAACAATATGTCAGGCAGACTTTATCTTCAACACACCCATTCAATGTGAAAGTGACACATTTTAATTATCACCTCAACTTTAGTACAAATTAAACTATGACTCATTTCACACTTAAATCACACAACTCAGAGTTGCATTTTCCCCTGCTGTTTGGAACTTTTAACACTTTCAGAAATATCTTTGTCTCTTCTTTACACTTTATTTTGGTTAAAAAAATGTACTAAGTGATTAAGTATTCACAAACAAAACCTGAAAGGTTGCAGTGAGAGTCATTATCCACAAATGAAAAAACAAGAAACTGTGTTGAAATTTCTGAAGACTATTGAGCTACCAGTTACCCAAAGAGTTCGGTGAAATTCATCCATGAAGTCACAAAATAACTCAGAACAACATATAAATCATTGGAGGCCTCATTTTCCAATCAAGATCAACATTCAACAAGGCCGAACCCACCGCGAAATAAAAATCTTTAGTCAAAATTAGGATGTTTCTGTGAGCTGACGAGATAAAAGTGGAATTTTTTAAAGTTAGGAATCTGGCATAAAACTAACAGCATTTACAAAAAAGCAAGCTTATTTTATGTGCTTTGTGTCATAAACACAACTGTTTTTCAGGAAAACAAAGGATAAGAGAAAACACATTGAAAACACAGGATACATCACTGGCTGTGATTGTTTAAATCAAAAATTTCTGTTTTCTGGGTGAAAATCCTGCAGGAAAATGTCCAACCATCAGTTTGTGTCACAACTTTATAAGAGGGTTATGCTGTAGTGATGATCCAAAACATATTAGCAAGTCCTACTCTAAATAGCTAATGTTATAAAATAGAAAACAAATGTTTGGAGTGTCCTTTTTAAAGTCTGGACATAAAATCTGATTAAAATGCTGTGAATTGACCCTTAAAGGTCATGTTCAAAATGATCCAATTAAAACAATTCTGCAAAGAAGAATGTGCGCACATTCCTCCACTTTGAGATTTTTTTTTTTCTTTGACCCAGAGACATCCATTTACTTATTGAGGCTACAGATTACTGTACAGATTCATTGTCACTGCAAAACATGAGACTATTTAGACCTGTCAGTATTTAACATCTTACTCCAGGGAGATCTGTGTCTTGCTGGTGATGGATATTCACTTATTTCCTTTCCAGCTCCCCATCGAGATATCACAAATCAGTTCTGTCAATCACCCAGTGAAGGTGGGCTTGTCTGACGCCTTTGTGGTGGTCCACAAGATCCAGCAAATACCCAGTGAGTATCTAACAGATGGTTGTGGTTTAAATAAGGGACATACACGGTTTGAAAAGTTGGAATAGTTATTCACTTTAAAGCCAGAATGCAGGAGTGCAATTTAAAAGAAAGGGTAACACCCAATCTGGCATTAGAGGATGGTAATTTTTCTGCCTTTTAGTATAATTAAAGTAAAGCTTTACCTAGCTGTGCATAATTTTTGGATTACAACCAGCTGGCAACAAAGTTTAGCAAACATATTATGCTAAACAGGCATTAGGGGAATTGTTCGTTTGTTCTGTCTTGTGATGGAGTTAACTGGCTGGTGATGTTTCAAGTTTCTTTAGACTTAAAAACATAAAGACTTTGCTGATTCAGTAGGTTGGTTCTAAAATGTGAAAAACCAACCAGATTTTTAAGCATTTAATCAGAAGAAATGATCCAATGATCAAATTTTCCCAGTTTACAAGTGAACTTCGTTTTTCTTAACTTATTAGAACTCTGCGTTCAGCCAAATTTGTTTTTCTTTCCAGAGATGAGTTTGGTTCGAAGGAAACCAGATGCAGCTCATCCCATTTTGGTTCATTGCAATCAATACTTTTCTAGAGAAAATTGGAGAAACTGCAGACTTTGTCATCAAACCCTGCCTCCCTCTCATGGGCTCAGATGTAGAATCTGGTGCAATGATGAGTTGTGAAATATAATTTATTTGGCAAGTTAAACTCCTTTTTTTAGGGTTAGGCCTAACCCTAAAAGCCCTAACCTTGAAGGGCTAACCCTTCAAGCAAAATGTGAAAGAAACAATGTTGCAGGTTTTTGTCAAATTCTTAAAGGCATACTAAGTGACATCAGCAATCATGACAAACTATAACTTCTAAACTTCTACATTTTCTTGAAAAACATGCATAACTGTGGTATTAGGTTTTATTTTTAACGAATGGGGAAAAAAAGAGGATATAAAATGTGAGCATTTATAGATGAATATTGTCTCTTTGGGAAAAGGAGAAAACGCCATTAGAAAACAGAATGTCATGGCAACTAATCACTTAGCATCACTACACTTCATCTGTCACCTGGGCAAATTCTCTCTTTTACTGTAGTCGCTGCAGAAGGAGGGTAAAATTGATTCTGGAAAGACAGATGACAAGAAAAGCCCTTCCATATAAACCCTTCTGGTTCTGCTAGTGCCAATGAAACTTTAATTCTCAGATTTATTTTGTCTCCTGGCTACTGGTTCTGCAAAACTACATGGATATGTAAAAGTTAGGTCATATATCTGCCCAAGCACATTCCAAGTCCAATTTGAACCTTATCATGCAGAGGAAGGAATATATTTTGACAGATTTTTTACACCCTTGTCATGCCCGATTATTATCTCTGCACTTTTAACTGCATTAAGCCGTAATACTCAAAAGGAAACTATGACCGCTACAGGCTACAACAGAAAGTCTCTCTGCAGCCAATTACTGCATACCGACCAGGGTAACGAGAGGATTTTATTTAGCTTTAATAAAAGATTTCATTTTACCTCCGGGCAGAAGATTGGACAGAAAGAGATTTATGGGTGTTCCACAGTCAGGTTGTATAATTAACAGGTCACAAGCGCACATGACGACCCAGCTTTAATGCACGTCTCTGAAGATTAATTAAACTTTACTCATTGAGTGATATTTTTTTAAATGAAGCCAAAACTCTGCTCCACACTTTTCATACTTTCTTGCCTCCCAGCACCTGTTTTCAGAGGAAGATGCAAAGACCAGAGCTGGGAATTATGCACCGTCTTGAGCTATTTTTAATTAACACTTGGTAAAGATTTAAACAAGTGCAAATATGTTTACTACATTTGGTGCTGTTTTGAAGGAAGAACAGGCATCATCTCCAGATCCAGTCTCTACTGAGCCTGTTCAGTCCTTTAATCAATTGGCAGCCTTGAACTTGTAAACTAACCTTCCCCAGGCTCCACCTACACCATTAGACACCTGATAATCTCTTTGCTAAAAGCAAGAGGAAGTCAGACACTGGGGGACTGGAGGGGTAAAATGACGGGGTGGACTTATTTTCAGGCTGATCTGAGCTGCCTCGCATTTCCTCTGATCAGTTGTCCGGTGCGTAATCCAAATGAACAGGTTTGCAGGGAGGCAACATCCTATCACATGAGGAAAGCAACACAGGGTCGCTGGACTCAACAGGTCCCAGGTTAAAACACCAACTGAGCTGCAGAAGTAAACCAAGTTTGCAAGGAGAATTTGTCCAAGTGGAAAAATGTGAACAGCTTGGAGCAGCAACAACCACAGTTTAACTCTGAGGCACTCATAAGACTTGAATGCACCTTTGTCTTTTTGGAGTGTGATTTCAAAGTGGATTTAGTGGAAAAACATTTACAAATATACAGGCAAAATTCACTGTTTACATGTTAAAATAATATTGAGAGCAATTTAACGTGAACATTTGAAACATATTTATCATATGGTTCAGATAAACTCTAAAGACAACATTGTACACTAATGCAAATAATGGTAAACTGAGAACAAGTGTCAGTAGTTACTCAGGTTGTATTCAATTTACCTTTGAAGTCATAACTTGGAGCTCAGCACAGTGGTGTTACACTCTGTTATTTACAGAGGTTAAGAAACAGCCACCAGCAAATAGCTGATATCCGTAAATACTTAAAACCCCTTTTAAAAACTGCCTATTTTATTGGTTCAAGCATATCCTACTATTCATTAACACACAAATTAGAAACCATCTCAGCACTACTGCACAACCTGATGTCTCAGTTTTCGTTATTTCCGCTCTTGTGGTGCCAAGGAGTATAAATAGTGCTCCTGGATTGGCTGCTTTGCAAAGCCAACCAATGCTGTCAAATGGCTTTGTGCTTACGGGTTTAACAACTTTCTAAGCTGCATTTTTTTTCAGAAAGAATATTTTCAGTCAAACAAGTTTATTCAAGCTTGTTCAAAGTGATTTACAACATAAAAACACAAAAAATCAATAATTGAAACATAAAATCTTTCTAAGTGTCATTATACATTAACATGTTTAGTGTTTCATTTATTATGGTACAAAAGCAACTCTAAGCAGTCAGGTTTGAACATTTGAGTTGTGTTCTACCAAAACATCCACAAATAGGCAACTTTTCTGCATATGATTTGGAGGTACTTTCCACAGAAAACTACATGAATCCTGGTTAATCAATCCATACCAAACTAGAAATAGTCAGAGGGCCACTGTAACATCAAGCCCAAATTATCCTTGAAGGAAAGAAGGTAGAAATGAACAAATAAACAAACTAAATTTTAAACGATGAATGGAGAATAAAGTCTGAAAATGCCAAACTTTTCTCCTAATTATTGAGATGTGTAAATTGCCTAAATCAGATATTTTCTTAATCCAAAAAGCACCCTGGTATCAAGTAATTTCTGACTTCATAAATTGGATGAAATCCCTAGAGATGCATCTAACTGGAGTTAGTTGTATTAAATTTCTCTCTGTATCTCAATAAATAATCAAATATGTCTTCCAGAAATAATAAATTTGCATTGAAGTGATATATTACACTAATATGGTTTAGACTCTGGTGCACAGAAAATGCCATGTGTTTATTTCCAGCTTGTATCGGATGTGCTTCACAACAGTACTCTGTTCCACAGTTTCTTTTGATGGTTTCCAGTACCCCTGACAAGCAAAAGCTAATAGGTTTTTCTAGACCAGCTAGGGTTTGGCGTGGGGTTGTCTTTAATCATGTGCTCCATCTTACCCCATCGGATGTCTTGCTGTTACAACCGACTGGGTCAGACTGATGATATCAGGTCCCAGAGAAAATTGCCCTGGTCCATTTGCCAATGCATAGCCTGACACTTTGAGCACAAAAAACACAGAGAAGTGCTGCAGCAGCATCCAGTATGACCCGATTCTCCCAGCAGCTCCTTTTCCGCTTTAGGAGACCTTTTGTCCCAGTTTTTTGTCACAGGGTTCAAGGTTTACTTTTTGTTTTTAGAATTGCAAACTGTCTCTGTCTTCTGAAACTAGATGTAAGACGGAGGACGATTTATGAGTACCACCGTGTGGAGCTTACAAAGACAAGGATCACCAACTCTTCGGCTGTGGAAATCATGCCTTTACCCAGTAAGAAGGATATTTACATTGTTTTGGTGGCTTTCATATTAGTAGAAGATTCTAAGTTAATTTCTCATCATCATCTGTTATTGCTTAAACAGTCTATATGTGTTGACGCTTCTCTTTCGCAGCCTGTCTCCAGTTCACCAGCTGTAGTACCTGCATCTCCTCTCAGATTAACTTCAACTGCAGCTGGTGTCATCGACTCAACAGGTTTGACTTTTTTTACTCCGTTACACTTTTCCTCACAGCATATCTACTCTGTTATTTAATACTCTAACAATGTTTTTCCCAACCCTGGTCTACCAGGTACACTGCCCGACATGTTTTAGATGATTTTCTGTTTTAACATATCTGAGTCAGACGGTTGCAGCTCAATAACAAGGCCAGGATTGGGAAACACAGTTCACATCTATCTTTAAAAACAAAACCTTGTAGTTTGCCAACATGATCTAAAAGTTTAATTTTCAGAATTCCAATTTGTTCCTTAAAAAACCCAACAGGCAATGCTGAAACCCATTTTTCTCTATTCTGATTTCTAAGAAATAAACATAATTAGAAACACTAAGAAGGTAAAGTAAGCAAAACAGAAAAGGAAAACAGAAATGAACAAAACCCAAGATCCTGACAGCATTTAATAAAAACTTTATAATAATGATTTTATTTATTAACTGTTTTCACACAAAGCATTGAACAATTACAAAGAAATAAAACAAAAATAAAACAGCACAGAGTGCACAAGTTCAGTTGGAGGTTAGAAGTAGGATAGGCCTAATTCTAATTAGAGTCCAAATATATGATGATGAAAAGAAGGAAAGTAGGTTGATAATTTGTGCACAGATTCTAATTGTTGTGCAGGATGTAAAAAGCAAAGCAGCTCCAAAGCAATGTGTGAATGTACTAGTACAAGGTTATTTGCTTTTTCCAAGTTGGGCATTGAAAATTATATAAAATAACATTGATTCAACATAAGAGGCATTTTAAACCCATATTTCCAGCAATGCAGTGGTGTTTTTGACAGAAGAGGTGATGCAACTCAATGAAAAACATTACCCTGTCCTGTCCGGAAGACGTACCAGCATGACATTAGAGAAAAAGCTATCACAAAAATTAAGTTTCAGTCTGACTTTTTAGTATGTTGTGTTTCTACTTTTATAAAAGTATATTTTTAAAATCAAACTTTCTGACCTGCCAGTTACACACTTAGCAGAGAATTCATTTATTCAGCTTTTATTCCCCTCCAGAGAAAAGTAGCTGTATTTAGTCGGCAGCTCATTCTGACAGTCACTCGACTCGCACCTGTTCAGCCAACCTCTGCTCCACTTTCTTTTTACCTCATCCCTCTTGTCTCTCCCACACTTCAAACAAAAGTAAATATTTGAGCAGCCAAAGAGGTGTTGGCGTTTCTCTACAGAATTTCCTGACAACTGAAATGTGAGCTGCAGTGTATTTGATTTGATTTAGTCAGATAGAAAAGTCTGAATTAAAGACACACAAGAGCAAAGGGAAGAAATTATGGAGAGATGACGCATGATCCGCTCTGATTTCAAAAGATGTTTGCTGTCCTGATTACGTCCCTGGTGGAAGTTGCTGTTTGGTCTGTGGAATGACCATCATGTCTCTTTCACCGTTGATCTACTTTCCAGTCTGTAAATATAAGACATGAATCTGCCACTCCCTTATTTTTTGAGCAGTCACTAAATGTGAGTGATGCGTTTGAGGGAAGCATGCAGTATTAGTGTCCTGCTCATTTTGATTTGTTATCGAGGCTCTGCAATTCGTTTCATACAACATTCTCACGACTTGGCATCTTAAATCCTGGCGCATTTGACAAAGACAAACTAATTTAGAGCAACAAGAAAAGTGTTTATATATTCTGCAGTTTATGGATGCGGAGAGATACTTTAACGTCTTTAGCAGCAGTCTCATTAAGCTTCATTTTAATTAGCTTTCCGACTGTGTTAATACTTCACAATTCAGCTCCCCCACCCTTCCCTCAGCATCTCCTAGCCACTTCCTTTTAGAAAAGGCAAACATGCTTTTGGCACGCACTAATTAAAAAACATTGTGGCTTCGCTGCCTGCAAAGTTAATGAGAGACGCTGACGTTTGTAAAAGAACAGCCTCAATAAACTTCCAAATAAAGGGCTGAGACAATGCAAGCACAGCTTCTCTTTCATGCTAAGGTACAAGTGGAAGCTGGGTAATAAAGCATCTGAATGCTGGTGTGTTTGGAGCAAGCTTAGAGATTTGTTGTCTCCATAAAAGAAAGAACAAAAGCTGTTGCACACCATAAATGTGACATTCTTTACTACAGTCAATGCATAAGGAACTAAACTTAGAAAGACTTCTCCTTAAAATTCCTCATACTGAGTCGGCCCAAAGAAAAAGCAAACTAAGCTGCTGTTTCAGTTATTGACACCAGCAGGGGCCGCTAGAGAGCTTGACCACTTCACAAAATGCAATAAAGCGACAGACCAAAACTGCCAATGTGATATATTAAGGAATTTGTTCATTCAGCACATACTACAACCAAAATACTGTTGCTACTTGATATTCCAATCCATTCACATGCACTATGACTTGATTGGCTTGATAAATAAACAATTGGGTAATGTATATTTGTCTCGGGATGTTAAAATCATGTAAATGCGAGACCAGCCTGTTATAGCACCATTTTTCAGTTTGGTGATGTTTTAAGTCGGATATCTTTGTTCAAATTAAAAGCTTTATTTCCTTGAACTCTCTCTAGTCTCTGCTTTATGTTGCATTTTTTTCTTTTGCCAAGCTCACTACATATTTTTGCAGAAGTTTCAGTGTTTTTCTTTCCAAGTCATAAAAATGACTTTCTAGTTTGCAGAGCGTTCGTTTGGCTGCACGTTTCATTAAGCTGCTCGGTACAGATCCCCTTCAGCTTCTGTAAATGTGCCAAAGAAAAACAGCTCAGTGCACCGAACATCTGATGCAATGTGGACCTTCCAGACAGAAGTGTGCAATTACATGAAACGTGTTTAATGCAGACATCCTATGATCGGTCTGTGCTGCGTTGTTGCAGTTTGTGTCCTGAGCGAGAAGCACGGATGCGGTGTCTTTGTAGGTTTAGAAAAAACAGCTCATAACAATTGTGATCTGTTACACACAATTTAAACGACTGATGGTGGAAAACACAAAACCAGATGTTGAAAATTAGTAGTCCATCATCTACACTACATCCAGATGTGTGCTACTGAAACGGAAGTCCATCTGTGGTCCTGCTGAGTGAGTGTGTGCCCCACTGAGATCGAAAATATGCAGAAACTGAGGTTGGATTGTTTTTTTAGCAACATGGAGTGCTGTTTTCAGAAATATGAATGTTTTGTCCATGATTTGTTTAAATCTACTGGAAGTGTGAGATGCTAACATCTGCTCATTTCATCTTAATTCTGATTAATTCATTTTGCTTGTTTCACAACAAGTTAACTCAGTGACTGATGAGCTTAAATCCTAATTTGATCAAGTTAATTTCAAACCTTACAGTAAGTTTGGGCGATGTGGAAGAGATGTCACATCACAATCTGAGCTACTCATACCATTTAATAAAAAAAAAAAAGCAGATACAAAGTTGTTTGTTGGTAAAATTCATGTTCAAATGGGACATAAAGGAAATATAATTCTGATATAAAGTTATGAGAAAGTCTTCATAACAATTGTTAATTTGTTGGCATAAACCATTAGCCGTTTATGGATCAAGAGAGAAAAACTGCAATTAAATGAGGAAAAAAAGGAAATATTCACATATATCAAAGGGCAAATAGAAGAGCTTACTCGTGATATATTAAAACATTGAATCCAAATTTATAGTTTGATTAACATGAGAAAAAAGCCAACAGTTAGGTACTGAGAATATGTGCAGATATGCTTGTTAAATCAGACATTTCAAAGAATAGCTGAAGTAAGCAGTTAAAAAATAGGCAACATTTGTTGTCAGCTATTGTTTTGTTATGAGAACATTTGGTCAGCTGTGTTAGCCTGAGCTCGACTGTCTTGCATTGTGCCGATAAGAAAAATAATTGCTGCTGTGATCAGATTTTTATCTCTTAACCAGTAGACTGTTCTGGGCAAATTTTAAGTCCTGCTACTGACTCATTATGTGAGTGAGCAGTGGAAAATTAATTTGGCTCTGATGGCTTTGGCTTCACAAAAGCAAACTATCAGCATTAAAGCAAATCAATTAGAAACACAAATTTGCTCAAATTTTTTCAGAACATTGATATGACTTGGTTAAAATAATAACTTGGCAACATGGATTCCTGCCTTCTCTGAACCTAAATGGCAAAAACAACACAATCAGTCCATCCTGTTGAGACTGAATTGAAAAATCCAAGCTGAAATATTCTCTCATTTATATTCAAATGAACCTCCTCCAGCTCATCTCTGATTAAATGTGCCGCGGCTCAGTGCGCTAGATGACAACTAGCTGAGATAGATGCCACCTAGAAGAAACAAAGCTCAGGCACAACTTATACCAAACCTCCTTGGTGATATTGAGCCAGACTGTGCTGCCTTCACTGCACCCTAAGGGTGGGGAAAAGCAGTCAGGGGAAAGTGAGGGATTAAATGGAGGAATCTGCTTCGGTTGTTTGAGCAGACGGACTTGGGGGCATAGTTAAATTACCATAACAATGTGTTCTTTAGAGAATCTTTTGGAGACCTTACTCAATTTTTAGTGTTCTTACAGCACTGCATCACTTTAAACCATATTTTTTCCAGGATGTGGGTCTACTTGTTGTTTCCTTGAGTGGATGTTTCTGTAAACCATTTAATTTCTGCAAATTAAGTGGCTTAATCCCACTTAATTTGAAGTCCTGAATATTGTCATTTGCAGCTTTGTGCAAACCTTATCAGGTTTTAGGTTCTCTTGTAAGTATTATGTTAAATCTAGGACTAACAAAAGTAATTCATGATTCACTATTTTTCTTAATAGAAGTCTTCCAACACAAAATGACAGATGAACAACTGTGAAGAGAGTATTTTCTTAGAGACAAATTAGTTTTCCTGGGTCACAAAGACATGTGGCTTTTCAGCTACTTAAGGGGAAATTTTGCTGGAGCTGTTCTCAGATCCACTGTTAACAAGCTGCTTCCATACAATAAGTTGAATAGGTTCAACATGTTTCCAGTGAGAGTGTTTTGTTTTTGTTATTTAATTGGAGCTGTCGTCTGCACAAATATTGCTATAAAAGCACAAAGTGACTGCATGCTCTACTACTGACAGAAGAGAAATGATTAAAAGCAGGGATGACAATGATTGTTCAAGCAGTGATTTGTTCAAAACTATATTTTTTTTCTCATGTGGCTGTTTTCTGCACACATTTTTTTTGTTCTTTCAAAGATTGTATTTTTCTAAAATTTTTAGTGTAAGATTCCAATAATTAAAAATATTTTGAGGATTCACACTTAAGTTTTTATAGAAATATTGTTTTTTATTTGATAATTATAAAAAACTAAATTTCTCCACTAAGGAGAAAACCTGTTTTTCACAATTTTTTATTTTTTTTAAATCTAGATAGAGGTGTCTAAGCAACTAAAAGGGAGAAAGTTTGTCATCTACTTAGCAGACATGAAATTATCCTGCACCAATTTTAGTAATTTAGGCTTATTACTAGGAAAATGTTGCTTGCTCGCTGTTTTAAAAAGTGATAATTTGCAGCTTTTCTTCTCAGGACTAAAGAGTAAAGTTATATAATTATCCTTAACTATCAGTCAAACAAAACACCTAAGTAACCACAGTAGGCTTTACAGCTACTCAAAGGATCACTTTACTGCATTAACTTAATTTTGTTTATATATATTTATAATATTAGAGTAATTGTACAGTTTTAACATTTTGTTATAGTTTGTATGAATGGCAAAGCAGTTTCAGTAGATTCACAATCCTGAAAATACCACTTCTTTTGACGTTAGCGGTCATCCTCTTAGTGAAAACGAGGCAATGTGTGGGTTATAAGTGAAAAACCTTTTGTTTGTTTATTTATTTATTTTACATTTTCTTTCTTCTTCCCTCAGATGCTCCAGTGGCTTTGACCGCCATCGACAGGACTGGGTGGATAACAGCTGCCCAGATGAGGTAAGGATTCAGTAAAAAGACTTGACCTCAGAGTTCAGACCGATCTCTTTTAGTAACAGTATCTAACCCAATACCGACGTCATTCTTGGATCAGATACCAGGCTGAGGTCATCGATCCAGACGGCTCTGTGTTTCTAGACAACATGACCAAAAACAGGGCTGGGGAGTATTGGCATAGTCAGTGTTTTAAAATGAAACATCTGGATAGAATTGGACCTAAAATACACAAAAACACAAAAAGAAAAAAACTAAATTGAAGCATCTCTGCCCTACTATGTCTAGATTAATGGCTGTGGTTGAAGATTTCTTTTGCACTTTTCATCTCTTGCGAGTTTGTACAAAATATAAAACAGAGGTTCTTCCCATCAGACCAAAGACAAGATGTGTGACATAGACGACACTACGCAACTGAACACCTTCACCACCACTATCACTGCCAGAGCAGCATCGAGAAGTAAAGGAAGCACCGCAGGCTGGGGCACACCTTCCACTTTTCATCCTCCCACCAGCGCTCCTACTGAAGGTAAAGTAGCGGATAAATTAAAAATAAGTCAACAATGAAGATTTCATAGGATCTCAGGACAACTGGTGAATGATGCTCTGTTCTGGGAGTCACTAGAATTGAACATTTTTTAATTTGTACCAATAAAAAGGATGCTATAATTCACAAGTGCATTCAGCATAGCAAATGTTTACAAAATTTAAATGAAATATTCTTTTATTTGTCCTGTCTAGATGATGTATGAACCGTTGGAAGTTATTTTATTTTTTTATAGTGATACGAGTAATTAAAATATTGTTGCACTGTTATATTTAGAATATGAAATTATTGGCTTATTCAAACATACAGTATACATTCATTATTTTCTGCTCATTTGCAGGAGTACATTCCATAAATGAATGTAATATTTAAGCTACAGCCAAAGGGCTTCAAACAAATTAAGATTTTAGGGAATTAGCTAAAATATTTGTCCATTTTTGAACATTTGAAAAATATTCCAACAATTTTAAGAAATCAAACATGCAAATATTAAAAAATATAGACTTAAAAATGGCAAAGCTTTGACTTTAAAGGAACTGGAATTTAGTTGCAAAGGAGAACAAACGTCAGAAAGTAGCTTTCTTTAATTTATCCAGCAATTATCTGCTGTTCATTATAAATTATTACACATTAAATATTTATCTGAATATTGTCTTTGTGTTCTTACCTAAAGTTTTGTGCAGGCAACAGACATCAAGAAGGTTGTGCTCCTTTGCTTCTGTAATGAAATGTATTCAGCATGAATTATTGTACCTCAGCAGGAGACTAAACCAATGCATAATGTTGTGGTTATCTAGTGAAAATCCTCTGTAAAAAGCAGCTGACTCAGTTCTTTTCCTGATAACAGGAAAACGGTCAAGGTCTCCTTTGAAGTTTGTTTACTTCCATTTCTTTGGCTTGCTATTTGCAGCAGTTGTGCATTGACTAAACCTACTGTTTACACTTTGAACTCGTTTCCACTTGCAGGATTATATTAGTAACTTATTTTAGTTAAAGATAGTTTATCAAACATAACTCCAGATGTGGCTGGCTTAAATGTTGTGCCCACACACTGTGTCACACCATGTTGCCATAGAAACCCTTTATAATCAAAATTAAAAGCACACATTACTTTATGTAAGGCTTTTTTCCCTGTGCTTTTCTATTGATGTTACTCCAGCTTGATGTCTGGGATCAACAATGAGTTAATGGACTTCGATTTCAGACATGTACTCTTTCCAGTCTAATGAGCTACATTAGTGTGTAACGGTTTGGAGCCATCCTTAGAGGCATCCTTGATAAAGAGGCATAACATAATTCATATTTTATCACCTTAGCACAGTCCTGGGAACAGATGACTGCAGTTGCATAACAGTGAGCTGATGGAGATTTCCTTTTACCTCCCTTAATATCCTGTCCACTGTACATGATGACCAGATAAACCTGGATCCTGACCATGTTTGTCAAATCTCTTGTATTAAAAATGTAGTCATTGGTCTGACCTATTCTATTATAGCTATTTAAACATAGCTATTTTATTGCAGTCATTTTATGATTTATTTACTCCTTAATGAATGACATTTTGATGAAAGGCTGTAAAAAAACATACATTTTTTGAACAAAGTCATGCTGACAAATCCTGATTAATTTTTTTACATTTTCCTTTATTGTTCAGTTGTAGATGTTTTCAAGGTTTCCTGTATCTAATCTTTGTTGTGGATTATTTCTAAAGGTGTTTACTTCCATCGCTCAATGAGAAAAAGGTTGACCTTTTCTTCATTACAGGCCCATTGATCCTCCTCTGTATCCGAGGTTTTTCAGCCCAGCCCTTATGGCTGAGCTGCTGTGTGAAAACAATCCAACTGTGGGGATAAACATAATAAGGAGTCCAACAGTTTCAGATCAAAACAGAGAACTAACCGTGCCTATGGGGTTACACTCTGGTATGTGTATTTGTTTTGGTTGACTATCTGACACATACAACGGACAATTTTCCCTCGACAATCACTTGTCTATTCAGCTGCAGCAGGTCAGAGGTCAGGTTAGTGAGCAGGTTGTGGATCATTCAAATGGAGGCAACCTGTGGCTGGATGGGAGAGTTTGAAAAGAGAAAAAGAGCCAGAAAGAAGAGAAATACATGTGGGAGGAAGACTGTTGATTGCACCACTTCATGTGTTTGCCTTGATGCACAGAGTTTGTACTAAAAGAGAAAATAAACGTTTTTATTTGTTTCTTTAATTAGGACATCTTATTCTGAAAGTTTCCAACAAAAGAAGATTGAGAGTACTTTGGCTAGGCCATGCTAACACATGGATATACTTTTATCCAACCATTGTAATGTAGCTCAGGTTGTATGTTTAGGGTCATTGTCCTGCTGGGATGTGAATTTATTCCATAGTCTGTAATCTTTTACAGGCTTTATATCTTAATTTATACCCATACAATAAAGTCCTGAACATAAGGTGGCGCCAAACATAGTGGATAAAGAAAATACAGTGGTGGGAT
The DNA here is from genome assembly GCA_902982915.1 of Phalloptychus januarius. Taxonomy (NCBI): domain Eukaryota; kingdom Metazoa; phylum Chordata; class Actinopteri; order Cyprinodontiformes; family Poeciliidae; genus Phalloptychus; species Phalloptychus januarius. The sequence continues at coordinate 7,059,024 of CADWAE010000362.1, forward strand.
ATCTAACTTTGTGGATAATTTATTTTGTGGGAAACAAGGATACAAAAACTGCACTGATACTCTTCTTCTTCTCGTCTTTGGAATAGACTACATAAAAGTCAGCACATCATCACCCTCTAGGAGGCTGTAGTGAGAAAACTGAGTGGAATGTGTGCTTGTCTGTGATTTCAAAGCTGCTGGGCGGACATAGAAAAATCTAAAGCACTAAACTGTGGACAGGATTTCTTCCCAGATTGACCAGTATCCACTTTTCTGTCAGCACCTACCTGGTGTGAGATGATCTTCCACTAAATAATAGTGTTGCCTCTTACAGAATTCATTGAGGAACTAATTTCAGACACCAGGATATGGTTTCATTGTCTGTTTGAAACTAGAAGCAGTCGCTCTCTCTGAATGAAGTCATTGAGGCAAATGGACCTGGTGGAAAATGTGCCAGATTAGCATAATGTGAATGGTATGGTGTGCGAGGCTCTGCTACCCTTGAAGTAGAAGTGGGTCATGCTACATTTCCATATTTCACACGTATAGTTAACCCCAGACTGATATTATGTGTTGAATTATTGATGCTTACTTATTATATTCAAGGCATTCATTTTTAATAAGCGTAGTAAATGAAGATGGTTCACTAATGAAAGAAGCTTCATCTCATTTGGGGCCTTCAAGGGAGGTCCTAATAGAGTTAAAGCATCAAAAACAAACTACAAAGAGAAATTCTGATTATTTTGTTTGACTCCTGTGGTTCTTTCTCTCCACACAGATGATACCAAGATTGCACTGCATCTCAGAGACAACCAAGGTGAGTTTTCAAAAACAGAATATTGTAATGACTCTGAGAATTGGTGCTGTTTGAAAACACATTTCCTGTTTGAGAGAAAGTGCAAGTCCATGACTCTCAATCATGCTTCTGGGTGCTAAAATGCCATATGCTTCCAAATCAGCAGAGCACAGGCACTGCAAGGATGTTTTTGCATTTATTTTCTATGCATTTAACCTTTTATCACCCTGTATGAGGTTGTTATGCTATTCAAGGTGAAAGGGGTCTGTGAAGAAGATGCAGCTTAAGCATAGGAAGTAATCTTGAGGTGATTTTAGGTGCAGCAACAACACAGCAAGACTTAATCACCTTTTTCTCAGAAACTGAGCAGAACTAGATTGTAAATAGTTCAGCCTTCATTGTTGTTTTTTTCAAATCTCTTGTGAGGTGAGATGTGGGAGCAGGTTTAGCTCTGTACAACTGATTTGTCTGGGTTTCTGCTGAGGTCATCTGTCCGATGCATTTAACTGCTCTGTTAGGGCTCTGCTTCCTTAGACACCTTAATCAAGACCAAGATAATGGAGGACTGGCCTCCCCCTGCAACAGAATGTCCCACTCCACAACAATAGTTAAGCACTGCTGGGATTTTCTGTCACGGATGCTCTTTAATGACAAATTGTGTGTGAAACCACCACACCAACCAGTCTGGCTATATTTTAACTGCCTCCTACATCGCTGAGCATTTCTAACCCAGTTTGTGGCTCCAGCATGAACTGATTTCTGATCATCTCTGAATCCCAGTTACAGCCTCCTCCACTGTGGCAGACCAGAAACCCGTCACATTATTTTGGCTTCCAACTGAATAAGACCAATCTTTTTTTTTTTTTAAGCTCTCTGTAGCTACAAAATTGGATGCAATCAGGTATCTTTTTTTCCAGCTAAAATGTTTATATGTACATTATTAATATTTCTCAATGATTGTTTGTACTTAATGGATGCTCTGACAGTTATAGCGAGCGTTCTCACGTTGGACAGGTTCGATTACCATCCTGTTGTTCTGTGCGGTGGAAGTGAATGAGTCAGAGAGCCAGGGGAGAGCTTGGTGGGCTGACAAGCTCCATGCTGCCTACAGCTGCTAATTAAAGACAGAGAGAAGCCTGGGGAGAGGTTGTCAGGGGGCACACTGAGGAAATAAAATGGATGTGACCTGAACCTGGTGTACATCTGCTGAATTCATACATTATAGCTTGCTTTCTCTGTTTCACTGCAAGTAAATGAGAACTGAGGTTATTCTTGTCCCTGAATGTTTTATTTTAGCTGAAAATTTGGAAAGAAATTGCAGCCGATACTGTTTTGTTCTCTTGAAACTGAGCCCAAAACGATAAAAAGAGATTGGTAGAGGTTTACAGGAAGCTCTTTACATCTTTCAAAAGCACTACTAGAGCCTCTGCTGTGTCTAGTGGCAAGCATGAATCTTAAGTGATCCACACACCTGTCACTTCACAAAAAGCTTGCAGGAAGAGAAAATGGTCTTTTAAGTTTAAAGTTTAAAGCAGATGTTTCAAAGGCTGCAGAAGGACAGCAAATATAAAGTAATACAAATGTAGGATATGGTTTAAATTGTTCTTTCACACCAACATGTCTAAATAAACTCATCTAAGGTGCCATCTCTGTTTTCAATATGGTAAATATTTGAACTTCAGGGAATATTGAAACCATTTCAGTTGATAAACTAAGAGAGCTGCAACAAAATTTGAAAACACTTTTAAATCAAATAATTTTTTTAAATGTAGCCTTTTGAAATTAAGAGAAATGGGTTTTCTTTTCAGTAATGCCGGCTGACAGCGCCGTCAACAGGGTGCCAGGCACACATCCTCTGCACACTGGTCTGATCTTGGGCATCCTGCTGGTGATGATCATCATGATTGCAGGTGTTCTGATCACGGTCTACATGTACCATCACCCAACCTCTGCTGCCAGCCTCTTCCTCATTGAGGTGAGCTGTAGCAGAAACATCAGGATAAAAACCTGAGTTTTTACAGTCTGTTCATTATTTCTTAGTCGTTAATATTTAATATCATAAATATTAAATATCAATCAAATTAACTGTTAGGGAACATGGTTTCTTTATTTCTGAGGCACTGGTAATGTTTGGCCATCAGTTTGAGACCTTAACCTTAAGTACACTTGGGTTGTGAAGCAGAATAATGATCCAAAACACTGAACCAAGCCCACGTTTAAATGGCTCAAAAAGAGAAAATGAGTGTTTTGAAATGGCCTAGTAAAAGTAAGGGTTGGAATTGGATTCTGATACTGTGGCAGACTGTTGATGCATGAAAGTTCTTCAATGTGACTTTATAAAAGTGGTTTTGAATATAGTTTATTTCCCTTTATAAATTAAAACACCATGAGAAATTTATTTTTGTATTTCCTCAAGTTATTTTTGTCTCATTAAAATATTTTAAATAATCTGCAACACTGACATGTGACAAATACAGAACGACATGTGTTTGATAGTAAATACTTTTTGATCTTCATCATTGTAGTTGTATCTTTCACCTTGATGTGTGTCCTCTCCACCCAACCGCAGAGACGCCCAAGCAGGTGGCCGGCCATGAAATTTCGCCGGGGTTCGGGTCATCCCGCGTACGCTGAGGTGGAGCCGGTGGGCCATGAGAAGGAGGGCTTCATCGAGTCAGAGCAGTGCTGAGGTAGGAGGTGAGACATTCTCATCCTCACCTGGTGCCTCCCTCTCAACCCATCCTGCTTCACCAGGAACCTCTCACCCAGAACCTCCAGGATTGACCTATTGCTTTAGGAGCTTTGGTAAAACTCTGAATTTGGCCCTTTAGAGCTAGCTGAAACCCACTGAACTGCTCCTGTCGGCGAGGAACAGACTTGCCGGGAACAGGGGGGATGGGACAGCACTGAGACATCATCAATTCAGCTGGCATTGATAAGGATTTCTGGCTGCTGTCATGCTGCCAGGGAGGGACTGGACTGACTGGTTGTTTTTGTCCAAGCAGGAAGCAGGGTGACCTATACAATATATATTTTCAGAACCAATACAGAGTAAGTGAACAGAGACTTCCTCTTGACTGTCAGTGGTGTTATAAGCCTTTGTATATCCATCTGGTTTATACTAGTTTTCCTTTTTATTCCTTTTTTTTTTTTGCAATTATCAGTATGATAGGGTTGGCACATTTCTCTGTTGGTATTGCTTTTCAATACCACAGCAGATGTAATAGACTTTTCCACAGCCTGCTCTGCTGTGCGACATGACGTGAGCTGAACAGTCACTGAGATCAATCAGAGCTCTGAACATTCAGCTTCTTTTTTATGGCTTAGTTTATGATGACCGGCTGAGGGAACTTTTCCCATCATGGGTGATGGAAACATTTCTTTTGCGTTTTTATATTCATTAAGGCCGTGCCCTTTTGTCCCTGACTAGAATTTGCACAGTTTTTTTTTTCTTTCATTTTCATGCACATTTTTTGATCTTGCAGATTTACAAGACAGGTGCTTGTGAGTGTGAATATATTTCCTGAAGTGTCAGTGATTTGTGTGTGTGAATACAGAGGAGTAGTTAAGAGCACTGATGGGATATCTGCTTACTTTATGGGGTTTTATGCTTGAGCTGGCTCTGTACAGGTGACTCTTGCATTCAGAGGACCAGAGGATGTGCAGTCAGGTCTTTACATGCAGTCATCATGATAATGATTGGCATACATTTTAAATTACTTTTAACCTTTTTCCAGATTGTACATATAACTCCATGTATTTTTGAAAACAATTGGGCATAGAATTTTTAATCTTTTATATATTTTCTTAGATTAGCCACACTCTCTTTTCTCAAATCTTCACAGTCAAAATTATGCAGAATCTTCCTCACTAATCTTTGATTAATTGTCCCATGGCAAGTTGCATCTTGATCATAGGCTTTTTGTAGCTCTCACCAACATTGTGATACTGGCTTCATGTTTAGCCACTCATCATAGGTGCAAAATACTCCACAAATTCTTAATCTCGAGGGTTCGGGTTATCTTTAAGTTAACCTGCTTTATTTAATCCAAAATCACAATTTATATATGGGATTATTGTTCAATTAAACACCTAATTGTGATGACATTTAACCTTTAAATGTCTAACTTCTGATTGGAATTGAAGCTAAAGAATTTGTTGAGAAGCCTTCATTTGACACAGCCAAATAAGACTTGTTTGAAATGGATGATCCTAAAATCTGAAATACCCCAGTTTGTGTAAATATGCATTTCCTCTTGTAGATCTTCAATAAGTTCCTTGTACTTTTCCAATGTTCTGAGTATTGGTCAATCGAATGTGTGATATCAAATCCTTTTTCTACTAGCAAACAAGAACTACCAGCTACCATCGATCACAATCACCGATGAGAAGGTAATAGCACCGTCAGGATTACATGTTTAACAACTTAGGTGAATGAAAGCACATGACTGAGCTTCTATGAATAATTTTGACTGTGTGGAGTGAGAAAATCCACACTAACTTCCAGTTAAATTATGTTTAGAAAATTAAAAAAAAAATTAAGATGAGTGTGATGAATGTGTGTAAACATCTGGCCATAACTATTTCTGAAAACAAATGTCACTTATTGGAGTTTTATTGAATTTAAAGGACTGTTTCCTTTTCTAGTTTCGCAGCAGAAAATAAACCTGTTCTGTCTGACTTTAACAGTTTATCCTTGTGAACATAATAATGTATATACCAAACCAAAACATTTGCAGATTCAGGTAACTCATGGCAAACATTTATATTATAGCAGTGATGGTACTGAGAGACATTTTTTTAATTTTTTATGAGTGGCCTTTTTTCCTCTACTTTTTTACTTAAATGTGAACACTGTTGTGTTTTTCTTGCTGTCATAGATCAATACGCAATCTAAACATTACTTTTTGCTGATTACACCAATGAATGTGGATTTATTGTTGAGGCAGACGCTCAATATCAATACCCTGAAATTCTAATTGCAAAACAAAAATGTGCAATGTTCCATCTGTTCAGGACACAGCAAATGCATAAACTTTCCAGTTGTTTTGATGTTTATTTCTGTTCACACCACATTGCCATCACATTGAAACCAAAGACTAATCAGCATGAGAGTGGAAACCATTTTCTCACACAGCCTCCACTCTTCACAACTCAGCTGCCATTAGCGGTAGCTTTGATAAAGTACTGTTACGATAGTCGGAAGCCATTTTCTGTTAATAAAAACTGTGTGCAAAGTATTCTTTGAAAACAGCAAAAATTGTAAAACATTCAAAATAATTCTCTTGGTAATATATCCTTAAATTATTAATAACTCTGAAGGCATATAAAAATTTCCAAATGCATAGGAACTCAGAAACTTTAAAACATTATCAGGGCAAAATTAACAACTATAAAAAACAGCCAATATATATTTTTTTTATTTAGGCTAATAACTTCCTGGATAAAATGCAAAAGTATAAATTCTATCATTTTGTATCCAATGCTAACCAACTTTTTGATTTCAAGTAAGTAAACATTAAGAAAATTTTTTTGTTAAAATATTTTTTAAAATGTGACGTAGACAAAATTAGCAATAGATGTTAGCATGCAAACCTTTTAGCTTAGGCTTTTGCTAGTAATTCTTAAATTAACATCAGAAAATTCATCAAAACCCCTGCCAAAATGACACAATAATGTGTAAAATAATTTTGACTTGCAAAAATATTTATTTTCCAAGAATAATATAATACTGTTTTAAGAAAGTTGGTGTTCTATTGAAAACTGTATTGGCCGCATTTAAATGCCACAATAAAAACAGATGTTCTGAATGGCTTCATTGTGCAGAACACAATATATTGTTTACCCAAACAATTATAGATGTTTTTGGAATTTTAACAATTGAGAATTTGGCAAGTTTCTTTGAGTAAAACATTTTACTTTTCATTTTCTTTTGACATACAATAAAATATTCAGGCTCAAAAATGCTTTGAAAACATTCATACAAACAAAACTGGTATCTGCTACTTAACAAATATTTATGTGCTGCTATCTTCAAAAAGTCATTGATGCAGTCTGCTTGGAAGTCATCATGACCCATGTCTAAGTTGATGCTTTTAACTGTAACGTGTCATTCCCACATGTTTTTCTGATGTATATCAGAAAATTAAACTACCCACATTGGCACTTGCCAGCAGCCCATACTCCAAGAGGAGAATCCCCCTATCCTTTTCAAACCTCTTCTGCTTAGAAACTTTGCAGCTTCTTATGAAACTACCTGCAACTGAAGGTGTGCAATCTGCTCTTACACTGCATATTTAAATTAGATTCATAAAATGTGTATTAAATCCACCAAAGGGCATCCTTCAAACGTTATAAGACTCTCGAAGTCCGTTAGCCTTGAGAGAAATAAAAATAGTATCAGAGCTGCTGTAAACACTGTTTAATAAGTTCTTCAATTGTGTTGCCTCCGGTAACATATCACTTTCCCTAAAGTTCTGTAAAAATGAACTAAATGACAGAATAGCTCTTAATCCTGTAGCATCTTAATCCAGTTCATAATGATCAGAACAACATACAACAGGACAAAATATTTTTTGGTGTTGCTTCTGCCTCCTTTAGAGCCTCAATATTCAGTCATACTTTTGGAGGACTGACATTTCTATGAAAATAAAGAAACTGTGCCCCACAGGGAGCTCAGTTTGCAGAAACATTCATTAATGTTTTCAACTGCCAATTCATAAAATTGCCAAATGCATCTACAGAAGTCACTATTCTCAAGAGCAAGAACAATTAAGGGAGAAGACCTAGCATCAAAGCTAACGGTTTCATTATTTTTTTGTTTCATCTTCTTTACAATCACAGTCATGCATAGACTTTCTGTATGAACACCAAAACTAGAAAATGGTGACTGTTTAAACTAGTGCATATGATTTTGATCACTGAGAAAAGTCCACAACCCATAATGCACAATAGTGTTAGTGCAAAGGAGAATGCTGGAGGTTTAGGTAAGTGTAGCAGCTTCTCCATGCCTTCAGGTGTGTTTTAATACTGTTACAAGAGTTCCTCCGGAGAAATGGCTCCATACAAGTGCTTGCACGTTCCTGTTTTATTCTTTTCCCTGAAACTGCAAGTATTTTATAGAAACAGTCAAAAGGCAGTTGGAGAGAGTGCTTGAGACTGTGTGTGCGTAAACAGACTTGATCTTGCAGAAACTGGAGCTTGTTTGATTTCTTGTTACTGGACTTGATAAATGGCTTTTACTTCCATCATTATAAACATTCTGTCTGACACATGATCTGAGTGGAGCTGAGATATGGTACTGATGCTGTGTGTTACTTCCTCATATGTTGGATTAAATGCTGACATATGACAAATATTCACAAAAAGAAAAGTTTATATATTTTTTCTGTGTTCCTGTTTGTTTTCATTATAACAATTCATAGTACACAAAATCACTCAGTATCAGCTGTCTGTAATTTCTGTAACTACTGTTGTTTTGATTACATTTGAAATAAACAAAGTTGCTAAAAATACAAAACAACCTTTGTCTTTGCAGTTTGTCAGTCTGAATAATGCTTTGTAGACGATCTGTAATTTAGAACAAGATGGAGTCATTCCGAGTCAATACTATTATCAAATGTCATCTTTTTGATCTGGTGTTTTAGCCCCATCTAGTGGTTAAATGACAGAATGCCCATGATATTTAGGCTTAAGACGATTTCTTCTCCCCTCCCCCACACATTTTTTTTACAACAAAACACACACAGCCATGTTTAAATAATTTTTCCTGGATGTAAGGACAATAATGTAGATTTGAAGAGGGCCATCAATATGTACATAGGAACAGGAATAAAAACTTTAGTCTGCAGTTCTAATTAAAATTTGGATTACTTTTAAATTGTATTTTTTAATTTTATGATTCTTGAATGTTCAGTGCTGCACCATTTAAATTTGGCATGAAGGAAAAACTGGACTGTGCAATATCTTTTAAAAGTATCAATAGCCCTTGGCCTTTACTTTATTTATAAAGTTTAACACACAACTTTTATGGATTTAAAATCAGCTCTGCTAAGGAAGTCATTATTTATCTTTCTAAGGTAATTATGTCTGTCATGAAGCACAACATCTAGTTAGACCTGGTGGTATATCATTGCTTTTGCCCAGATATTTTTACATAAATTAGAGAATCATAAAGAAGATATCGAAATTTACAGCAGGTCACAGTGACCAGAAACTGAAGGACCGCACCCTTCTTAAAGACAAAGCCATTTTAAAATAGTCTAAACAGTGCTGATAGATAAAAGGCTTTCAAATACACAAACAGCCCCTGGAAACTAGAGGAAAATAACTAGTCTTCTTTGTCTGTGTCTGAGAAATAACCAGATTTTGAATACTGTACTAGAAAAGGATGAAAATAACAAACGTGGTTGTCATGAAACACACCAACATAGAAATAAGCTACATTATGTGCCTCGAAACCATTTACAACCTCATTCCTGTTGCATTGTTGGCTATTGTTACTGTTCAGATAATATCAGCTTCCAGCACTTCAAATTACATCAGTAACTACTCCTCACAGATCTGTTTCCCATCTCAGGTGTATGTCCACAAATTTGTTTGTCAATGGCCCAAACAAGTTAAGTTTCTTTGTAAAAGGCAGCTAACAGATGCAAACCAGCTGCTCCCAGAAATAGACTAACAGGACACAGAGACTTGCTGCAAAAAACTGCTTGTAAAGCAAAAACACTGTTAGCTCACCATCTGGCAGATTACTATATGTGGGGAAAAAAGGATTCCAGATTTCAGTCTGACTTCCCAAGGGCAACAATTTATTGATATTTAACCATAGATGGAGGACAAAGATATTCTTCTTTAAGATCCCATTTAGAGCAAACTGAATGGACTCAGTGCCAAAGGGAGTGAGCCTGTGATAGACTGAAGTTAGGTGTATGTCAATCTTCCAATCTTCTAAACACAAATGTTTAGAGTTCTCAAACCTTTTTTAAGCATAATTGCAGCAGTTTCTTCCACGTTTACTGCAAATAGTTCTACAGAAGTCTGGCTTTACATATAAGGTCTGCACAAATGCGTGGAGAGTGGATGGATTGTTGGACGAAGAGGAATGGATGCCAGGCAGATTTTTGGATAGACAAGATAGGTGAATAGATATTAGGATGCACAGATAAACAAATAGATGTATGGATAGGATGAACAAAGGTCAGTTGTATAGAAAGAGGCCGATGAATGGATGGGTGGACATAAATGGGAGAACAGAACATTAGATGGTCAGGCTTAAGTGGATGGTCAGACAAAAAATATTGGAGAGACAAATAGAGTGATGAATGAACAATAGGACCAAAAAATGGACTGACAAATAAATGGATAGATGATTGATGGGATGAAAATGTACATTAACTTATAATAAATATAATTTTTGCTCGAGAATAAAAAAAAGAGAAACATCCCATACAAATGCCTTAAAATCATTTATTTTTGTCAGAAAGGAAAAGATATTTCATTTACAATAGAAAAGAACAAGCACAAAGTAACCGGAAATGTTAACATAATAACATGACAATTGGGATTTCAGAAAAAAAAACAACTTACAAGTAGGCCACACTGTCCTCCAAAAAACTATCCCCTCTCTCATAATTTACTATAAACATCTGTTTAAAGTAAACACAAGCAGTGCTTTAGGGCAACACTCTGCAGGGAAAAGTCAATGAATGCTTTAGTGCTTTACAGCTGTACACAGACAAGTGGAAGAAACATTGCAGCAAAACTAAACTATTCACATTTTGGTCACAAAAGAAGGGAATTGTCTGAAAAAAACCGATCTGCTCATCAACAGTAAATAATAGTGACAGTTTAGTAGTGCAATCCTGTTGTCAGTGTCAGCCATTTTAAGGAGTGCTCAGTTTGAAGATAATGACAGCCACTTTCTGCATGTAACAGCCCATGCTTCTTTGTTTAATAGTAAAACATCCACCGCCCTCTACTAAAAACATACTCAACCAAATAAAATGCCAGGGTAAAAAAATAATCATCTTTGGACAACGCGTTTGCTAAAAAGGCCTCAAGAACATGCCACAGTATGACTTTAAATATGATATATTCAAACGTTTCTCTACATTCAGTAACATTTTTTTTTACAGTTATGCCTTTTTCTAATCAGAAGTTGATTCCATCAGCATGCAGGGTCTCAATCTAGAAGGAAACAGAGAATCAGAGAGTTAAACTTAACTTGATTTTATTCTTATAAACTGCTGTCATCATATTAGCTTTGTGGAATACAGAAAATCCACAATAAAGTTAAAAGTGTTTGCCACATTCTTCATTTTTTTCATTTTCTTTTAAAATCTGTTATCTCTAAAATAAAACAAAAATGGATACGTTCCAGAAACATGATGGTTGAATAACCAAAATCACTAATTAAAAACAAAGGGTCTTTTTAAATAGAAAATATGTCTTATTCTCCCTATATATCATTTTTGATTAAAATGTGATTAATTACAAATTAATTGAATTAGATACTTTAATAGAGTCCCAACTCTATTTTTGATCCAAACACAATGCTATGATTGTACAAGAACCAGAGAAAAGGTGAGTTAACAGTGGAGAAAGGGTGAACTCTTTATAAAGAAGCGGATTGTAGTCGATGTGGCCTGAAAGTCGTGTTTAACGTGATCCACTCCCAGAGAGAGAGGGAGCTGTGACTCAGCTGTTTCCCTCACCCTCTTTTGGTCACATGACGACTTTAAGCAAAACAGTAAAACTAAATGGCTATAAAAAAAGAGTGAAGAGTGGAACGGTGGAGTACTTTTAGTTTTCTGTGGATCCATTTGTTGTACAAACAAGCAGTTGGGAGTAGCACCATAAAAACAAATTAAATCTAACATCTTAGCCTGTATTTGATGAAAAACTGCAGATTGCTTCTGTGTGACCTAATGAAACAACATGAAATCGCTACTCACTGCAAGTCTGCTCCGCCTCTAAGGTCTTCGAGAGGTTCAGTCCAGAGTTCTGTTTGGGTCGGGCTCCCAGCTCCTGCACTGGCCTGGATGGATTCTGGTTCATATCCAGAGGTTTCTCTTTCGCCTCTAAACTGTAGTGGCCCCCTTCTTCTGCCACCATTTTCTCAACCTTCTTCATTAACTTTCCCACCTGGGGATTATCCCCGAAGATGCTGTTGTTAATAAGTATGAACCTTTTCTTACACTTCCTCAACACCCACTGCAGATCTTTGCCCTCCCTGTGAATGTATCTCTCCAGGGTGATCTTCTTCAACACCTGCGCCCAAGTGAACACCACGATCGTGTGATTCCACACGTGCTCCCCAAAGAGGCTCACATTCTCCTCGATGCGTGCGCGGTCGACCTCCGTGAACATGCCCACGGGGATGATCAGCAGGAAGGCGTGAGGACCCGGAGGGCAAAGAGAGGCGCCCCTGACCAGCTCCTGTTTATATGAGGACGGCGTGTCCTGCGCGGAGAACCAGCCGGGAGTGTCCACCACTACCACCTGGCGGCCATCTACCTCCGTATCCCTGGTGACGCAGAACTCAGCCGCTCGTTCCAGGTGGAACTCCTCTCTGCCTAGGATGGTGTTGGCTGTCAGGCTCTTCCCCGGCCACCTCCATCCCAACACCACCAGGCGGATTTCAGGCAGAAATGGCGGGTCTTGGGCTGGAGCTGTTGGAGCCTCTGGAGCTGCCGTCTCTTGGGTCTTTTTCTCTGGCCCAGAGGCGTCTTTAGCTGCAAACAGAGAGGCTACACAAGTTAGTGTGAGCAGGCAACATCTCATAACCAAGGAAGAACTTTAGTAAGTCGTCGTATTTAAACAATTGGCTTCTAGTTCATTCAAAAATATGCAGTGTACTATTATCACTATTAGGGAAGATAGGTGGAAAAAAAAATTTAAATCCTCTTATGTCGTATAAAAACATTATGGCTTAGCATTTACGGAAAATTTTAAAACAAAAACATAAAATATCACAGCAAAAATATATAGAACATGATTTAAAAAATAACAATTACCATATTCCTACTGCTTTTTTATATTACAGTTATATTACACTAAACACCAACTAGATTTAGATTTAGTATTGATTCTGTTTAACTGTAACAATAAATATGAAAACAGGTTTATTAAAAAATTATTAGTAATTGTCTGTTTTGGGATTGTTACCTCATGAAATTCACATATTCTAAAAAAAAAAAACAAGATAATTTTAAGTTTAGTGCAAGTTGACTTTTCCCACACAGTAATTAAATAAAAATGTAAGTGTTTTCCCAATCTCCTGTATCTAAAGATGCACCAATCTGGTGGTTGTAGTCAAAGTAAATTCCCACTTTTCTTTACTGCTTCTCATTTTTTCAGGATAACATCAAAGAGAAAAAAGTGATGCAGCTTATTTGATATCTGAAGTAGTTTTTAATTCGACCAAAAATGGAAAACTACAAGATTATATCATTAGATCCATCAAAGAATATATATAGATTTGTTTTATTTTTTTTTGTTTTTCTTTTAAAGATAACAGAAAAATTATAAAGACAAATCTAACGTCTCAGTATCTGACGTGCCAATCTGCACTAATGAAAAGAAAACTAGCAGATTTTCTTTTCATTTGTAACGGATTGGTTAATGAATGTTTACTACTACATGTTTAAAATGTAAATAGTTTCTATTTTATTATTGCTTCTATCATTACTGTAGTCAAGGCTCTTTGATCTTTAGCTTAAAGAGAAAATAATACATTGTATAAGTTGTTGAGACTTTATTTAAGGGCATTTTTCACAATAGGGAAATTCCCATTAGTCTCAAGGCGACTCCTATTTCCTGTCCCTAGAAGCAAGACTCCTTAAAGATCCAATTTCTTGATTATTTATCTGAAATGTATTTTATTTCAAAATGTTAATAAATGATGACTTGCTCTAGGAGTTTTAAATTAAGACCCCTTTGTAATCTGTTTTACAGAGTTACATTACCAAGAAAAAACTCAATACTATAACGGACACCTATACTAAAATCTATATAAATATCCAAATATGAAATGCTTTACTATAATGTGTATAATCCTCAATAAATTGAATATATTTTACTATCTAAATATAAGTTTGTTATTGAAATGTTTGTCTAATGAACCATTTTATAACGTCAAAGAAATTAATTATTCATGAACACAAGCTAAGCAGCGGTATGTGCTTCCAAGGTTGAAATATAAACTCGGAACAATGTATCCGATGTATATAACAACAAGAAATAAGATAATGTGTCCAAGTTCTGTTCGTTTCTTTAGTTTAAAACTGTCTGCTAACTTTAATGCTAATTTTACCAACCGCGGTGACGATAAATAATTATTTTAAAAGTTCATAAATCAGCCGCATTGAGGCCGCTTTGCCTCACCTTCCGTCTCTTTTGGTGTATTATCGGCCATCGTTAGTTTTATCTCGGGTTAAAGTCTTCTTTGGGGGGTTAATTCACTTCGGGCGCCTCGATCTTGAAGAACTTCCTCCTGATGGTGATACAAGTTACCGGAAAAAGCGTAACGTCAGAGCTACTTCCGGTTTATCCTTTCAGAGTGAAAGCAGAACAAAAGAGACCGGAAGTTAAAAAAAAAACTCCTCTAACGTGGATGGTGCAGGCGGTGGAAATTTTTATTTGGCATCCAAATAAAAAATAAACATAAATATAAAATTATGCAGTACTCTGACAAAAAAATGACCTCATTATTTGACTCAAGTGTGTTGTAAAGTTGCAGGATATCAGACCTTGAGGCCTGAATTTGAGGACCCCTACTCCAGAAGCTACTCCTGATGCAGTGCATTCTTCCACTCCATCATGATATGCAGAAATACTAAGAGTCATTTCTCATAAAGTTACTTGACACAATGTGTAGGAGTCAGTTTTATTGTTAGACAGAGATTACAATGTTATTTACAACATTTAGGCTGAACCTGCATTTATTTACAACTGCATAAGAAGCAGAACTGCCCTGTGGATTAATAGCATTAAGTATATCCTTATTAGACAAAATGAGTGCAGCACACTCTTTAAAACAAAAGAACCTAAATCTAAACTACTGTTATATTCCTTCGCTTTTATATCATCAATCAAAAAGTCATTAATAGTAAAATCATTCTCAATTTTCATAAAAACCTTCAACAATCTTGAAAATGTGAAAAGAAATACAAAAAGTTGGCATAACAGCGTTCAATGACGCTTTCTCTTTGTTAACAAACTCATGTTCCCCATGACGCCAGCATACGCATGTCATCGTCTTCTTCAACCCTTTTCTTGGTAGCTAGAAAAAAAAGCAAAAGCAAAGAAAGATGAAAAGTTAACTTAAATTGTTACAAATAAAAAGCTATTCTACTTCTGTTATCTATAATGAGCTGAGACTATTAATTATCTCCAATGTATGAGATAAATAATAAAGCAAATGTCTAGACATTCTTAGATAACCTTCACTTTGAATATCTTGTAACCTACCTGCTGCACATTATTTTACTTTACATGAAGTTCTATAAAATTATAAGTATACACTGTGACTATTTCAATCATCATAACACCTATTTCTAATGTAAGTAAACACAGTGCCTTGCACTCCCTAAACTTTTATACATTTGTTCAAAATACAACAGATTCACAGTATTTTATGTGATAGACCAAATCAGGTGAATTAGGAAGGTGAAGGAAAATTGTATTTTCCTTTAGCTGATGTTTACTCCTTAGTATTTGATTTTAAGCAGGAAACGTTTTGAAAATTATGCATAATTTACCTTCTACCTCACAATAATGTTATACTTTTTGTTGTCCTATAGTATTTTAAAAAATGATCAAAGGGTATGTTACTTTTGCAGGGCACTGTAAATACAAGCATGGTCACATAAACTTGATCATGTTTGTATGATCAAGTTGACTCACTTGCACGACTGGGGTGTGATGAGGGCAGTTTGGAGCTGGGAACGCTCGGCAGTCCTCCCATACTCTTCATGCTCTCCTCCAGGTCCTCCTGCTCCAGTTCCTCCAGCTCTGCAAGGAGCTCATCCTAACAAGGATAAAGCAAGAACAAGCTAAAAGATCTGCAACATGAGTTAAAGAAAAACAAGCAAGAAAGACCCATCTCAAAATGAAAGTGGAGAAAACTGAAAAACCTCATCAAACTGCTCGCCGAATGGCCCAGAAATTGCTTCGCTGATTTCCCGAGCCACATCTTGCTGCTCTGTAATGTCCTGCATCAGATCATCAATTTTCTCGATGTCCCTGAGAAAAATAAAATACAACCAATGCAAGTTCAAATTCTAATCTGGTAACCAGAGTACACAGCTTTAAAATGGTTTGTACCCAGTTCCTTACATGTTCTCATGGACCTGCTTCATGGCCTTGGCAGCAAAGCCCATGTTCTTGAGGACCTCTGTGTTGGTGTGCGAGTTCTCCAGGGCCTCCCTCTGAAACTCAATGGTGGACAGTGTGCCATCGATCTGGGTCAGTTGCTGCTCCAAGCGCTTCTTTTTCTTCAGAGCCTGTAGCGCAGCTGTTCCAGAGAAAACAAACCATGTAAACAAAAAGAAAAAAAAATCACATTCATTCTTAAAGATCAGTTCATCTCGGCATTTTGGTAACTGGCCATGTTACCAAAATAAGGTACACCAAGGTTTTGAAGATTATGAATTCAAAACCACAATGCTTTTCTGTCATACTGCTCTTTGTAGCCACAGATGTCATAAACCATCACGTTATTATTGATCATCCATCTCAGTCAATGCTGTAATAAAATTTCAGTTTTGATGTTTCAGCAATAAGAAAGAGATCAGGCAAAAAAATGGCACCATGACAGAATTCCACTCTCTGAACTAAAAAGAACACAAAGGTCCAGCTAATGTTTTCCAAGAAACATGATGACTTTTAGGGAGATGCTCTGTGGGCAAATGAGACAAACTGTGATCTTTTGGAAGATGTGCATCCTGCCACCAGACCCTAGTCAACCCTTGTGATGGTGGTGTGATGGTCTGGGGTTGCTTTAGAATATGGGCAAATTGCTGTAAGTGATGGAATCATGAAAGACAACATCCAGCTGCAAGTTTGTGACCACATAAAATGGGATATGCAATTGGAAAAAATAATCTAATCTACAAATACCAGCAAGTACAATGTTCAAGCAAAGGATTCTTTCTGAGTTGTCTAGTCAAATATCAGAAACATTTAACTTTGACCAGGAAAGCAAAAAATAATTTTATATATATATATATATATATATATATATATATATATATATATGTGGCTGTCGCACTGAGTGAGACAGCCATTCAGAGTTGCCAGAAAAATTTACCTCAGAGACACCTGACATTCTGCTGAATAAACAGTTTCACATTCACAATGTTGACAATAGAGATTACAATAATTCAATATGCATTATAATGTTTAAAACGGAATGATGCCTTTATATTTGATGAGTCCTTGATTTATCTAAATAAGAGTCCAATATTGCTGCAAATGGCTTCATATTGACGGGAAGATACCAGCTCAGTTTCTGTAGAAATATGGGTAACACCTTATTTGACGTGACACAGACATAAACATGACATAAAACCTGCCATGAACATGACTGTTGTCATGAAGTGTCATTTGGTAAATAATAACACTTTTAATGGACTTTAAAGGCAACTTTTAAAGCAACTTTGCATTAAGAGTTTCATTATTTACAGAATGACTCTTCATGACAACACTCATAGTCACTCATAAAGACTCCTTCAAATTCATGACAGGTGTTATGTTATAATTGTGACCGTGCCATGTGAGTCTTATGCACACCCCATCACATAAATATGTTTTGTTTTGGTTGCAGCCAGGGCTTATTTAATTAATTAACAAACTTTAGCTGTTAATTAAAGTGAGCAGGACAGCAGAGAGTCTTCTGAATCTTTGGTTCATGCTACACATTTTATCGGTGTGCCTGAGAGACCTGAGTTTTCTGCAAGTTTATGGTGTATAGATTAATGCACGGATGCAATTCCTGACTTGTTGCTGCACCCTGTCAGTCAGCAGGCTTAAAGAAGGCTCCTACACTGTCCATTTACTTGCAGAAGTTTAATCTGTTTCAGAATATTTCAGGTGATGATTTATGATAAGGCCTGTCAGTCACGTTTATGCCTTTCTATCATCTGTTGGACAAGCATCAGGCGTATCCAAAGACAAGATCACGGGGTTTCTCCCTTTACATTGCTGCAATTATTTTCAGACTTTGGTGATTCAAAGACAATGCAATAAATAAAACATTTTGCATTGGGTAGAGCTACACAGGAAGGATAAATTTTTGCAAAATTCTTCTCGATTATGATCCATTCCTACATTTCTGGATCATTTACATTTTGTTGTGCAGATAAGGATAGCCTTGTTTTCAGCAATCCAATACTGGATTCCATTTGCTTCCACCTGCTGGATGCACACGGGTGCAATAAAAACAATGGATATCTTCAGGTTAAACTTGTTACAAGTTAATGCTTAAACTATTCTGTGTTAATTGTGAAAAGGGCTGTTTTAATGAAGTTCAAATTCAGAAGCTTAAACTCAAGCTAAGGGAGGAGAAGTGGAAGAATAAACCTCTTGTTGCATTTTAGTTTCTAAAACCAGACACGGTAAACGGACAATATCTGAAACAAGTTGGACAGAAACGTTCACATTCATGTTTGCCATTTTATTTGAGTTATCACAAAGTAAAATGATAAAAGCTCACTTTAACATAACATAGCTATCCATGTCTGTTTACATGACTTGAACTAAAAATGTGATTGTGGCCGAAGAGGAAGTTATTCAAAACAACTCTTTATGAAAGTTTTTATTATGTGGAGAGTTTGTCTGATATTTTCTCAATCATCAGCCTATAAAATAGCCTCTTTGAGGCACCAGAAAAAGCAGGTGTCATACTTCCTAGAAAACCCGTAATGAAGACCTACCCTTCTTGTTTTTGGTGCCGTGCTTCTTGGCTGTAGCTATTTCTTGCTCTATCCTCTTCTCCAGGTATTCCTGCTTCTTCGTCAGCATTTCCTCGGTTTCCCGGAGTCTGTGGATGGCCTCCTGCGGACTCGGGCCTCCTTTCGATCGGTGGTGTTTGGACTTGGAGGAAGAGCTGGATGATGAACCCGAGCTGGAGCTGCCTTTGAAAAGTTTCGAGATTTTACTCATTTTCAGACCTTTTCTTCTTCTTCTTTTATTTTAATTTTTTACTGTAAACTGCATTGATAGTCCAAAATAATTAGACGCGAACTCGATGAAGTCTGACAAAGTGACGGCCTTCTATATTTCACTTGACTCCCCAGGCGGGTGTTGTATTGCAGATTTTCCTGCTCGACGGCTTTCTGAGGTTAGTTCAAACCAGTCAGTGAGAACACCTTCTGGCACACCCATCAGCATTACCTACACCTGTGACGTCATTATACTTTGTCTCCCACAGTTAACCCTTTACATTTTTAAAACTAAATAAGACAAAAGGAATTACATGTTTTCAAATCCTTTCCTATAGTTTATTAAATAAATACTAATCACTAATTGCGTTTTGCTTAGATCAATTCATATGGGTAGTAAGAGTTTGAACAATAATAACAAGAATGTGAATACTATTTCCGTGGGGATATATTTGCAGTTTTGTTTTTATTTAGGTTGATGTGAACACCATAAAATATCCCACACAATTTAAGGTAATTCTAATAATGATGAGTAAGTGTAAAAGCAATGTAAAAAATTTTACAATTTAAAAAAAAATATTTATTTAGTTCAGTTGACAAACTAAATAAATATTTGTAATTCCTTGTCAACTGTCAGTTATGCAACAAACTATGAAAACATCTTCTTAATAGTGAACACTTTTAAATGAGCTGTTAAAGAAATGGAGAACTATAAAGCATTCTCACTAACAATATTTATTTTATTTTATTGCAACAAAAGCATCCATGAGATCCACAAAAGGTAGCGGTAAAGTAGCGTGAAATAGTGGCAAAAAACTCCGAAAGAAGCATTTCAGTTAGGTTATTTCAGCCAAAGGGTATAATAGCAGCCATTAGGTTAGGGCAGCAGGCTGAACTAACGTTTTCTTCAGTTAATTATCTTGTCATGTTGATGTTCGTCTGTAACTGAATCACTGCAATTTTAAGAAATATTAAAGAACCATACATTTAATTGGGTGTTCTTTTTTTTCACGACTTTAATTTGGACTCCGTGCCACTTGGTGTCGGTAGCACACCAGGACGTTCCTTGTCAACCATAAACCACAAAGGCAGACAGTTTGAACTCAAAGGGCTAATAGCGCTAGCTAATGGCTGAATTAGACATTGGTAAACATTGTCAGGTCGATTCCTGCAACCTGAAAGGTTCGTTGTGATTTCACCAGAACGGTTAGAAATAAACAAAATATTAAGTTTTCTTTTTTTCTAAGCAGATTTGTTTTAGCATACCTAGAGGTCGTCTTCCTTAGCTTTCTTCACTAGCAGGAAAGCTAGCGGCTAATTAGCTTAGCAGCTGCTGTACTAGACTCCACTTTTAAACTTTAACAAAAAGTTTGGATTTTTAATTAAATGATTAATTCAAATAAAATGTAATTTAATCGGTTTCTTTACTGCTCGTGGAGTCCAGTCCTGGCAATATGTGAAATACCATGAACTAAATCACGCCAAATTTGATTTGGTTTGTTTTCTACATTTTTACAGATTTTCTTCCATTTGTGTGCGACTCTTGCAGTGGTGTTTACTGGTAAGATCTTCATTTTCCCGTCAATTTTACTTGCAGTTTTATTACTTTAAATATCAAACAAGAGTCTGATCATCTTATACAAACTTGATGTGGGATTTCTGTAGAATCAACCAGCTGGACTCAACCATTTTTGACATTTGAACAATTGTAGTTTCTTTTAATAAGCATCTAAGAGGCAAATAGTTTTTGTAATTAGGAGTTGGAAATGAAAAAAAGGACTAACTGTGCAGTAAAGTTTGTGCTGTCTTTTTTCTTTTATATCTGTCCTGCACAGTCTTGAGCACAGAAGCAGAGAAGCCCACTCGTGTCCAGAGGTAGGCCATGTCTTTTTTTATGGTCAGGACAACAGCTTGTAGCTCTCCTGCAGCCTTAGAACTGATAAGTGATTCTATGATGAGCTTATAGTACTTTTTTTACTGTTGTAAGTGGTTTTCTTTGCTAAAATTAGGACTACTTTACCAGAGTTACCTTACCTGTAAATCTCTTACAAGCAATGACTGTGTTTTCCTCATGATGTTCTTTTACTCTTTGCTTTAGGAAACTGTAACAAGGGAAACTCAGACCGCTGGTGGGAGCACCAGTTATCCCTGCTCGATTGAAGACTGTAAGGGAAAAGAATTGCTGCCAGTTTTATGTCAGCAGTGTGAAAAACACTTCTGTTTGGCGTAGGTTTTTTTTTTGGAGACTTCAAAAAGTGAGGGGAAAGGTTCCTTCTGTGTTTTGTCTTTGAATCACTTACTGTTCTGTTTCATTTTTTGCAGCCATCGTCATCAAGATGATCACAAGTGTGAGAAGTTGGAGGTCCAGAAGCCTCGAATGGCAGCCACAAAGGAGCTAGTGCAGAAGATTTTAGGTCAGGAAAGCAGGCAAAGGCAGTGTTTCTTTTTTAATCTCCTCTTTGTATGGATTCAGATGGCAAATTCTTGCTTATCGTACACTACACAAGCATTTGTACCCTTCAATCTCTTTTGAAGGGTACACATTTTTTGGATTTTTATTGATGTCCTTGTCTGGTCTGTAAGCTTAGGTGAATGGCCAAGAACTGTATTTATATTACTAATACATTACACATATTTGGTCTCTATATATTTGGTAAATAAATAACCTAAGAAATTATTTATTTACTTATTAGGTGAATTTTGTGCCAAATCAGGGAATGTCAGAGTAAAAGGTGTGGTTGATGGCTTAAGATTTGTGTGTGTACTCTTTTCTTTTTTTTTTTTTGGCATTTCATAGTCATTTATGAATGTGACAAAAATCAAAAAAACGATTATGGGATATGAATACTTCTGCAGGACAGTAGATCCAGATATGTAACCACTTGGTGGCTTTAATAACTGAGTTTTCTGTAATTTTTGTGTCTTTCTGTTCAGAGTCAAAGGAAGTACCCAAAAGGAAAGGGCACAGAGGAGCAAAGAATGCTGCCACTGCAGCAAAGGTTGCCCTTATGAAACTGAAGCTGCATGCTGCAGGAGACAAGGGACTGCCACAGGTAAAATCAGCTCATAATCATAATCAGCTCATAGTCACAATCAACACATAATTGTGACTTCATGTGTTTGATTTCAGTATTTTCTAGATTGGGGGGAAAAAACATTTTTTCATATTTTCCTTCATTCCCTTTTCCATTGTGTAAAGCATCCCTCCTTCCTTTATTTTAGCATTTTTATGTTGATTTGAATTTAAAAGATTGAGAACTTCAAGTAAAGTGTAATAAAACCTGGAATTTTCATTTAGAAAAATTGCAGGAATACTGACGTTACACTACGTAATCCTTCTTGTTGTTATTATCTATGCTTTCCAGACAGAAAGAACCTATTTTCAGGTTTATCTTCCAAAAGAAGCCAAAGATTGCAGCCGGCCCATGTTTTTCTCTTCAAAATGGAGTGTGGGTAAAGTGGTGGATTACGCAGCCTCTTTAGCCAGCCTCAAGAACAACAACAATGTTCTGACAGCCAAGGTAAACGGAGAAAGATATCTATGAAATACGTTTGGACACTTTAATGTTTACAATAATTGACGGATTATTTGAAGCTCCAGCATCAAATAATGCTGGAATGTAAAATCATGGGCGTAATCGTACTCATGGAAATCATAATTATTTAACATGTGACTAGATCACCTTGAAAATATTGTCCATTGTAATGTTTTTGTGGTTGTGTAGAGCCAAAATAAAATTACAATGGAAATTACATTTATTTTACAGAACTATGTGAGTTTTTTTATACATATGACCCCTAACAACAAACTAAGTTATTGACCTAAGTTTGTTGTTAGGGATCATATGTATCAATATCAACCCATGTCTCCATTTGCAGAAGCTGCGTCTTTGTCAACCTGAGACAGGCCAGGCTCTCCAGATGGATGACTCCCTGCTCTCTCTGCTGGCTCACCCAGAAGCTCCGCTGCATAACGGGGGAAATGTGATCCTGGAATACTTGGACAATGAATGCACAGGACTAGAGGATGTTTCTGACTATATCGCTCATACCTGACTTTGGAGTATCATGGATGTACAGATGGATAATATGGGCAAGCTACTATTTATGTGAATAAAAAAATTATATTGTATTTGTGGGTATTGTTTTTATATTGGTGATTTGTGGAGAAAGTTAATTTAAGATGCAGCAAGTTTGGATCTATGTAGTAATAGCCTTAGATTGGATTTAAAGAAATATAATTTATCCCAATTAGGAGCTTGCTAAATGAAGTATAATGAGCTCAAAAAGTATTTGCCTATGTGCAATACTTCTATAGAATATGTATTGGACAAATTCATTAATTCAGACTTTTTGAGTAGATACCTTCTTGTCAGAGCTTAAGCCATTTTTCTGAAACTGGGCCCAGGATGACGAAAGTAAACAGAGCTACAATAGGATAGTTAATATCAAAGCTGGAATGCCCCAATCAAAGTCCAAACATAAATCCGGTTCATTTGAAACTTTATATCCACAGAAGCTCCATTGAATCTGACTAAACTGGGTAGTATCAGGAAACACAAGATATTTCCTTTTTTGACATTAAACATTAAGCCACTACCTCAATTGCCTTAACCAATCGCATTTCACGCTTCACATAGCGACAGGCAAAAGTAACCAATCACAATGAGGCATTAAAAACAATGGGTGGGTCCTTAGCAAAACCTGTATATAAATGAAAAGGGGCTGGGTCAACACGTACAGTAGACCCTGTTGTTTTGGTGAGAGCAGAGCGGTTGTTGAAGGTTATCGATCGATAAATAGCAGAAACAGCATTCAGTTGTGATTTTTTTTTTAAAAATAATAGGCTCAGTAGCCTTTTTGCTGCTTTTCTGATCGAGTCGCTGACAAAAGAGCGACTTGATCCCCCCGACACAGATCGTTTTGTAAAATCAGGTCGAAAGGGATGCCGCTGCAGATAGACTCCGACGGACGCCAACTGTCTCTGGATTTAATCTCGTCTCATTTAATCGGGAAGAGCAGCTTCTCTATAAACTTAAAGAGCCTCAGAACATCTCCCGCTCGACCGAGTGTTTCTGTAAGATACCAAAGCTCAAGTTCACGGTATTAGTTTCGCGTTGAGGCGAAGACCGAAGAATACAAATTCAAGCTAGCAGCTAGCGTTAGCTGGTGGAAAAAACAAAGCGCGGATCGTTAATCCTCGTGAACCGCTTTGACAAAAGAGGTCGAGTTTCTAACGGTACAGTCGACTGCTGCGAGGCTAAGCCTTTTTATCTCTGGCTGTGTGGAAGACAATTTGTTGGTAAGTGAATTAAAGTCGATGTGTTGAACCAGGAAGCCTGTGTGTGGGGGAGGGGCAGTGTTTTCTGTTAGAGGAAATAGTGTTTTGGTCTGTCATTTATCCAAGAGGGGCGCTGCTGCGCAGTTCTGTCTTCTTGTTCAAGATTATTTTTCTGTTTACTTTATCGGCACTGTTTGTGAATAAAAGTGTTCTGCTCATTCATATAAGGTTTATAATGTCATCTTAATGTGTTTTTTCTACCCCAGGCTGCCATGAAGCTGTTGGAAAACTCCGCTTTGGAACCTCAGCCCTGGCTGTGTGGAAAGGAGTCCTGAATCTGAGCGAACTACTTTGGTAATCATTAGCCCTTTCAGTGGAATGTGTCATGAATCAGAGCGACTACTTGTGCGAGCAGCAATTTAAAGGGAAATGTCATATGATCAAACTTATTGGGATTTTTATCACATTACCAGAGAGCAAGACTTTCAGAAGATAACGTGAAGGCAGAGTACAACTTACTTTCGGTTTTTGTCCAATTAGACTTTCAATTTGTCTCTGGAAACGCTGGATATGGATGTGTGAATTTTTTGGAAAGTTGAGTTATGCTGTGATCCTCCACTGTGCATTGGACAAACTTGGCTAGAGCCCAACTTTGCCTTAACCATCAACCTTTTCCCAGTTTGTCCTCAACCTTTTTCCAATTGACTCTGATTCTGTTTTGTGAATGCAGAGAGTAAATCCTCCTGGTTGCCCTTTTACCTCCTTAGCATAAAGCATTTGGAAGAAGTATCATGCATTTCTTTTCCACAAAAAAAACAAAAAACTTTTCCCTTTTTGACGTCATGGAACAAGACTGCCAGCAGATGCAGAGATCACTAACCCTGTGCTGAATTGTGGTAATAGAGTTGCAGCAGCCTTCCACAGGTCACAATATTTGACTGAAGTGTTGTACTACTCTACGGGCCTGTTTTCAAAGCTTGCGTTGAAAGTTCACCGATGATGTTCTTGTTATTTAGTCTGCAGACTGTAAACCATATCAGTGTGCCTCAGGTTATGCAACCCTCGCCTCCCAGCTGGGCCTTGCAGATACAGCTAAAAGGAGTGTAATTACATAAACTCCAGTGGGCTGCGCAGCTATGCAGTTTTGCTGTGTGGGCTGGTGAAACTGAGCAGTGTGGTGGCCGTGGCCTGGGTTGACGTAGATCACTGCGTTCTGTGGTTATTTTGGAGACCGTTGTTAAGCTGACATGAGTATTAACATACTCGTTACATGAGAGCTGAGTTCTGCTGGTGTTTTAGCTTAATTGAAGGAGTCTTTCAGCGCAGGATAGCTGCAGTGAAGATTGGATTCAAGTTCAGACAAGCTGAAGTGACTTAAGTATTTGCTTATCTGTAAGGGATTTGGGTGCAAAGGTAGCAGGAAAAGTAGGTGAAGCTCATTTGCTTTGGTAAATGAGTAGCTTTACCATTAAGTAATGCATGAGCCCCTTCATTCCACATGCATGCTGCCTACTTCTATGTCTGAATGGCTGAGTTGTTGCCAGCAGGATTCAAACAGAAGGTCAGCTGTGTTGTGTTGTGCTGGGAATACCAGTGCTGCTATTTCCACCCTGTGTTCCTTGGATGTTCCTATAATTAAAGCCGCCAGAATCTGGAGGGATCTTCACACTCGCTCTATCCTTATCTGTAGCACCTTGTATAACCTCAGAGTGCACCGGAGGAAAATAAACAACTGCCGTCTGCTGCCCGCTGATATCTGACCCAGATACGCGAGCGCAGGAGACCTTTGATGGTGACTGGCGAGGCGTTCGTGCTTCTATGGCTTCCAGAGGATATCCAGAGCCGGATAAATAGTCAAAAACACACTTAATGGATTTTATGTGAGAGTGGTTTATAACAGAGCTGGAAGGAACAGTGTATGTGGCTTTCAATGTCTTAAATCCTCAGGAACTTTAGAGTAACTGGTCAGAGTTGCAGAAAAGATGGATTGTGCTCAAAGGCAGGACCTTTCTGAAAGGAATGTGAAAAAACAACCAGAGCTACAATAGAAGAGTTTACAATAAAGCATATTCATTTTAGATTGGCCTAGTCAAAGTCTAGACCTAAGTCCAATTGAGAATCTATGGTAAAAGATATATTCTTCTATAATTGCAACCTAATGCATGTTTAGTTGGATGATAGTTATAGCATTCTACTTTTCTAAAAGCTATGGTGCTATTATGTGTTAAATCATCCAATAAATAAAAACAAACATTACAATAATAATCTTTATTTCACGTGTTTTTATTTGATGCATTAATGATTTATTTTTTTTGTCGTACAGGATCGAGAGCTATTCCTGCAAGATGGCAGGAGATGATAAACATATGTTTAAGCAGTTCTGCCAGGAGGGGGAGCCACACGTCCTGGAGGCCCTTTCTCCCCCTCAGTCCACCAGCGCCACCAGCCCCTCTCAGTAAGCACAGCAATCCAGTTCAACACTAAGAACTGGTGAGAAAGCAACGGGGAGTATTGAAGGGATGCCGACCATTGTGTTTGTTTGGTAGGCTGGGGAAGAGCAGCGAGGATGGTGAAAACCCTCTAAGTGACAAGGTCTGCAGGAAGACTCTGTTCTACCTCATCACCACGCTCAACGAGTCCTTCAGGCCGGACTACGATTTCAGCGCCGCCCGGGCCCACGAGTTCAGCCGAGAGCCCAGCCTCAACTGGGTGAGTGTTTCTGCCGCAGCAGGAGGTTGATCATTCTAAAAGTACAATGAGATGTTGCTAACCTGTAGCTTTCTCCTCAGGTGGTGAACGCAGTGAACAGCAGCTTGTTCTCATCGGTGGGAGAAGAGTTCAACTCTGTGGGACCCGAGCTGTGGAACGCCATCGACCAGGAGATCAACCTGCAGAGCTGTGACATCTACAGGTCAGCGTTCTGTTGGTAAACAACACTTAAACGCACCATTCTGTCAGATGGAGTCACTTTTATTTCTCCTCGTTTCTCAGCTACAACCCAGATCTTGATTCCGATCCTTTTGGTGAAGAGGGGAGCCTCTGGTCCTTCAACTACTTCTTTTACAACAAAAAACTGAAGAGGATTGTGTTCTTCACATGTCGCTCTGTCAGGTCTGTGCCAGTAAGCATTATTTATTAAAGATGCCACCTTGTAAAAGTTTAGTTGTCATGTCCTGCTATCTTTATTTGTTCAGCAACAAATTGGCAAAAAATGTTCTAAAAAAATGTAATATATTAGGACAATAATGCCTAAAGAGAGACCTTGCTCAAAGATTTAAAACTGTAAAATGTGATTATCTACAGTGTTCTTAGTGGCTATGGCCGAGGTTGCCTCGACAACGAGCTGGACATGGAGCTGGAGGACGAAGAAGAGATGGACGGCTTCACCGAGGAAGGGTGAGATTAATCACGGCTTAAGATGTTGTGTGTGTGTTTTTTTTTTTTCTTCATTGTTTCTTTCCCAACTTACATTTTTGAATTTCTTCCTCAGGTTCCCCAGAGCTCTGTGTGTGTAGATCCTAGATCTGCAACCACCAAAGATCACCCGTACCCGTACTGCTGTTGTACTTTGTCCTTTTTTGTTTAAAATCCATGGGAGTTTTGCTGCCTACTCCGAAGGCATTTTGTTGTTTGGGACTGAAGCCTGTTTGGTCGCTTTCAGTCCAATGGCAATCTCTGCGGCCACAAAGTGGTGGACGTTTTAGTAAAGGCGCCCCACCGCAACAAGAAATTCCTTTTATCACCCACAATATATAATTTTTCTCTCTACCTGTTTTGTTTTTCCCAAAGACTTTGTCATGGGCGCTTGAGCAGAAATGGATTTATGGCAGAGAAAGATGTAAAAGACTGCCAGAGAGTTGGGTTTGTTCCAGATTACACCAGCACCAGTGACGACAAACATTTAAGTCCAACTCTGGATTGAGCCGAGTTCATTGGAAGGCAGAGTTGACTAAATGGACAGCTGACTTCGTGACTTCAGTGTCTTTTTATGTGTGAAAGTGATGTTACTGTGAAATGTTCAACGTCCTAAAAACCCTTTTTATTACTGAAACTTTATCTTACGGTAGGTATTTACTGCAAGTTCTCATCTGTACCTGTTCTGACACTGACGGGTTTGCATCTGGGCTGCAGCTTGGACAACATACCAGCTTTTATTAGACGTCCACTGATATACACTTTTTATATTTTGGATCGAGTTTAACGCTCCATTCCTCGTTGTGTGTTTCTGCTGTTTTTTCATTCGCCTCATTGCAGTGCTTCTTTAACCAGTGAATGTGTAGTGCATTTTTTTAGAGACTACAGGTTTGATGTTTCCAAAACTGCACGGCTACTTTTATGCTCATTAAAAGACGCGGTAGGTTCGATGTCCTTTTAAGACTACTGTGCCTTGTTTTGATTGGCCAGTGGTGCAGACCCTAATAAATTGGTGTTTATATCCTAACAGGCTGAAATTTTTCTCCCACAACAGAACTGGAACAATTAAAGGTTTGGCTTCTAGCTTTATCTTGGAATGTAGTCAAAAGGTTAATTATACAGTAAATATTTATTCCATCCATTTTCCTACACCCTTGTCCCTTACTGGGATCGGGAGGGTTGCTGGTGCCTATTTCCAGCTATCGTTTTGGGCAAAAGGCGGGGTCACCCTGGACAGGTCGCCAGTCTGTCACAGGGCAACACGGAGACAGACAGGACAAACAACCATGCACACACCCCCTCACACCTAAGGACAATTTAGAGAGGCCAATTAACCTGACAGTTATGTTTTTGGACTGTGAGAGGAAGCTGGAGTACCCGGAGAGAACCCACGCATGCACAGGGAGAAAATGTAAACTCCATGCAGAAGGGCTGGGAATTGAACCCAGAACCTTCTTGCTGCAAGGAAACAGCTCTACCAGCTGCGCCACTGGGCAGCCTAAATATTTATTTTTGATTAATATTGTTTACAGGTAATGAACATCTCCCAATTGTTTTTTGTATATTTTAATAGTATAAAGGAAATATAATTTAAGCAGTCTATGCAATCATAGTAAGTTGTGAAATTATATTAAACCACAAAATGTCACAACACAATGAAGCTGACTGTG
Organism: Phalloptychus januarius; assembly: GCA_902982915.1. Taxonomy (NCBI): domain Eukaryota; kingdom Metazoa; phylum Chordata; class Actinopteri; order Cyprinodontiformes; family Poeciliidae; genus Phalloptychus; species Phalloptychus januarius. The sequence goes on from CADWAE010000362.1 coordinate 7,088,328, forward strand.
ATATCTTAGCATGTTAATTGAAAGCTTAGCAGAAGGAAACAAAAATAGCATAATGTAGTCTTGTAAGAAACTTAAGTTTTGGTTTTTTATGAAAATCTCTAAAATGACCTGTAATGGTTTTTGAATGTAATTTTTAATAATTTGCACCTCTGTGTCCCAAGTAGTGTTATATCAGTGTGTAAAATATTATTCACTGATGTTTTGGGAAACTGTTCTCAATGTTAAACTAATATATTCAGCCTGTGGGAATGTCACTGGAGTAGATTCACACACCTGACAGAATGGTGCACAGAGCAATGAAAGTGTTTTAAGTATTGCGACATGAAAGATGTGAAGGAAACGGATTCGACCCAACAAATCTCATTGCAGCACTGATTCAGAGCTGAGTTTTGCCTCAACGGCTGCTTGTAAAGATTAATGGTGAATCACTGGGAATCAGCCTGGTTGGATCATATTTTACAGATGCACCATTTGACATCTCCTTAAGTAACTCCCATCTGTTACATGGATGAAGTAAGTGTTTATCACTCATGCTGGTGGATCTGAGCAAAACGGTTTCATTCTTTGAAATCTGATTTTCCAAGTCTGGGAAGTTTTGGGAAATGGTTTTTCCAGACTTTAATACTTAAAATATATTTTCCCCTTAAGCTTTTTGTTTCATCTCATCTTCTCTTCCTTCCTTTTCTATCCTGCCCACATCTTTTCCCTGCAATTCTTTGTGTTCTTTGTATTCTAGTTTCTAATGCACTTCTATATGTAAAGTGTGCCCAACTTAGAAATATCTGCCATTAAACTCAGAAGTTCAATGTGATATTTGAAACTGATAATTATGAAAATTGAGTCTTAAAAAGTTGTGACAGACTGGTGACCTGTCCACCTCTCGCCCAAAATGTCTGCTGGAGATAGGCACCAGCACCTCCTGACCCCATTAGGGACAAGGGTGTATAGAAAATGGATGGACTCAAGAACCCTCCATTGTGTAAACTGCACCTACCTGGAACGCTAACTGATTTACCGACAGAGGACTCGCCCCCTTCACAGGATGACAGAACATGTGTTCAAAAACAACTGTTTAATGAAAAAAACAAATGCAGTACATGATGCAGACAAGATGTCACCACAGCATATGACCCGTTTCCTTGCTTTGTGGGCTCCAGCTGGAAGCCTCACTGCCACAGAGTTAACTGGTGCATGGTTCAACTTCCTGTTTATCTGGCCACCTGACGACTCAGGCTCACTGTAAGCCATGCACTTCCAAATTTGACCACATCTGAACTTGTATAACAAGTTATCAAAGTGGCATGTGCATAGATGTGATGGTAAAGGATTCATTTGACAAGCTGGAAGAGGAAACAAATCAGGCAGATTGGAGAGGTTGAGTTAAGACTGAACATCAAGTACCAGAGCTGAAACATGGAGTCGGTACCCTCCTGCCTGCTGTCGACCACCGAACCTTACGGTGCAAGCAGTTTATGAGCGACAGTTTCCTGTGGGCGCCTGGGACCTGTTTCAAAGTGGCTTCCACTGATCCCTTTATTTAAAAAGTATAAAAACAGTTCAAGAGAATGATGGAGTAAAATAAGCCTACATACTAACCTCTTATTCACTAAAATGATTATAGAGCAAAACTAAAAATTAAATAACTCAATGCATTGTTTATAAAATGCTGGAAAAATACTGTTAAAACCAAGCTTCCACTTGCAGTACAAGTGATATTTTAGTGATGTTCCATCTCCCAAATTTAGCATGTTGACATTGGCTGGATCACTTAGGAAAAAAAAAAAAAAAGTTGGTTTAAAAACTCCAAATGAATGTGAGACAGATGACTGTAGCTTATGAACCTGAAACAAAATGTAACAAACATCTGTGCTTAGAATGAGAACCAAATAAAAACATTATTGTGTCAAATTAGTAGAACAGCTTAGTGTGAATATAATTAATGGAGCTGCTTTCATAATACTGTGTAACTCCTCCGTTTGACCTGAAGAAAGCTGCACCATATTAAAGTTCCCTTGTACTCAGCTTGATGAGATGTAACGCAACATGATATGCATGTAGTATAAATTGTCCTTGACTGACAATCTTCTTCGCAGTCTTTGTATTAGCTCCGACTCCACCAAATGATTTTGTGGTGGTCCGTCAGCGGTGCTGCCTGTTGTGTCACTGAAGACAAAAAAAAAGGAAGCCAGTAAGGACAAAAATGGTGTGCCACCCTGCCACCAGGGAGAGGTGCAGGTAGTCAGGCATTGATGGCAGGACAGGGGGGCTATCTGAGTCCGGCTCTGGAGGTCATCCATTCAAGGCCTTGACATAAACTGGAACAAACAAGAGACTTAATCAAGACCCAAAACCCACATAGAACTTTATTTTCAGCCACATTTAGCTGCTTAGCATCTTGACTTGACTCATGCATAAACAATCAAGTTCAAAGGAGACCGTTTAGTGAAGACAGTGACACCTGGCGGCTAACAGCTCTTCTAGCAAGTCAGATTCAGAAGTCTGCAGTTGAGTGACCTTAACGTAATCACCAGAATCCTGAGTTGAATCTGTGGATGGGGCTTAAGTCTAAAGTGAAGGCAAGACTTAAGTCACTTTTACATGTTTCCACAATTCCAGAGGAAACGTGCAAACAGCTGGTGAGCAAAGCAAAATTATTTTTTAAAATAAATATGTTTTTTACTTAATTTTAGAAAACAACATTTTGGATGAATTAAAACTAGAAATCTACCACAAGGATGAAGAATTTGGACTTAGCTGTAGCTTTTGAATGTCACTCTATAACAGCTAAAATGTTCTTAACCTTGAATTTTATCATTTTGACGTGAATTTAATGTATTTTGGGAATTTTATGTGATAGTAATACATCTGAATGGAAAACGTGTTTTTTTCAAAATGTTCTACAAACAAAAGCTTGTAAAACCGGTAAGATTGGTTTGAGAGTGTCGGAATATCAAATTTCAAGTTTCGCCACACATTCTCAGGAATGGATGCTGGTCTGTTTTTACACAATATTCTGGCTGTACGCTGGTTGTCTTGCTAGGAGACAAGCCCAGATCTTTCTGGCCAGAAAGGAATTTTATTTAGTGGCGTCATTCTAAAAAAAGGGCTGAATGTATTCTACAACTGTGTGTTTTTTTGTCAAACAAATAAGAACATGTATCACTTTCCTTCTATTCCATTTTTTTTTAACAGAAGGAGAGATCTTAATCAATCATCTGTGTGGTTTATAAACCCGTAGACGGTCTCACCCCTCTCCTGTCAGAGCGCAGCAGGACTGGATGTGCCAGGGATGGTCTTTGATGGAGCTCAGGGTGAGGTATTTGGAGATCTCTGCTGCAGACATGCAGTCCTTCATGTCCTGCTTGTTGGCGAATATTAACACAGCTGCCTTCCGCAGGTCCTGAGGGGACAATTCAGAGAACAATGCAGCTTAAATCCCATCTTCTGATCTGCAAGTTCTGATCTGCATAGTCTGCCTAGACTGCGACTATGGCACAGAATCGACAAAGTGAAGCTTATTTCCTTCCTGAAGTGTCGCCCACCTCATGAGCCAACATCCTGTAGAGCTCCTCTTTAGAGATGGCCAGTCTCTCCCGGTCGGTGCTGTCCACTACCAGAATAATGAACTGCAGAGAGAAAAATCAGAGCGACTTTTAAAGGAAATAAATGCAACACGACGGGGGGGGCATAGCTAGTCGTTCGGACCTCTAAGCCAACAACCTCTTCTGAATGAGAAACAGGGGCCTTGAATGGCCAGGGACCAAAGAAATGTTTATCTGGAAACAGACAGGACTAAAATCAAATTGGCTCTAGAGGAAGTTGCAAATGGGCTGACACGACGTATTTAACATGTAAATATCACACCAATCATGAGCGGGTCGTAACATGACTACTTGACTTGAACACATTCAAGTTGCGATAGGGAGTCTAGAAAAACTTAAACCTAAATAAGTTCATATAAAAGGATGCTCTCTGCTGATTTGAAAATCAGTTTGTTTTTAAGCTACTTTAATGAGAAAGATGAACAAGGATATTCTCTGTTGACCTTCCCCATTCAAAAATAAAAAAATATGCAATTAGATGAAACGTCAGTGCTAACAGGCCACACCAGTATCAGAACACTTGTGTGTTCTTTTTATCCCTTTTTTGCAAGGGGATAAAACGTTAATTATCTAACTAAGACGGTAAAGATAGTTTTACTCCAATGCAGTTTTATTTGAACATAAAACTGAAAGTATTTAAAAAAAAAACACAAAAAAATTAAAGCTGCTGATTTAGACACCTAAAGAAATCAGAAACTGCTCAAATTAGTATTAGTAGGGTAAAGTTTTCCCAAACCTGGGCAACAACTAAACTCTTGATCAACAAAAAACCACACCAATTTTTGTGTGGTTTATATAATTTTACTAAATTACATGAACTTAATGTTTAGATTTAAAAAAATAAATGACATAAGTATATTAAAGAAATAGTTCCAGTTTTCTTTAGGCTCCTTCAGAACCGCTGTAATACAGACTGCTACAGGAGACCCCTCCTGCCCACAGCCATCAGCATCTACAATAATGCTGAAGAAACTTGGATAATACGAATTACAAAATCATTACATTTTTTTTGGGATCAAAAGTATTTTTTAACTGAATTCACAATAGCCATAAAAGGACATGCTAATTTTCAACTTTATAATTTTGTGACTCTGATCAGCACAAAGATCAGAATATTTTTCATAAATGACGAACCAAGATGAAATAAAAGCTTTTGTTAAATGGCTCCCATCATGAGAGAAGTGTTGGTGGGGTTTCAGCATTGTTCCCAACACATCTGTCTCTCCTGTTCGTTTTTTGTCCCTTTATATCCCAAGTTTTGCGGCCGCTCACCCCAACTTTGCATCTCAGACAGACTCCTTTGTGTAAAGCTAACCCAGCTGACATCAATGACCCCTGCTGAATGAACGCACCAGCTGCCACTCAGGAGAAGGAACATGGAAAATAAAACCCCAAGACTAAAGTGCTGGGAAAATGTTTGGAACAATGCTGACCTAAAACGGAACGTGGTTCTCACCTCTGTGTTGGAGTAATAGGTGTTCCAGGAGGACCTCAGCGATTCCTGTCCACCTATGTCCCACATCAGGAAGTGGGTGTTCTTCACCACTATTTCCTCCACATTGCTCCCAATGGTGGGCGATGTATGAACAACCTCATTCATCAGACTATACAATTTAAAAAAAAAAAAATGTTAAAGAATCTAAGAGAAGTGGAAGAAAATAGTCTATGCTTTCAAAGATTGTACTTACAATTGGTAAAGGATGGTGGTTTTCCCCGCATTGTCCAGACCCACAATAATCACCTTGTGCTCTGTGACAAAAACAGTTAGTCAGGATTTGTTTTATGATCTGAGAAAAGACACAAACTGCATTGTTTACTGGAACAGCACTACGTGGCAGAGAGGGGGGAAAAAAACCAAACCTAAATGTGATGTTTTCAGTCAACACAAAGCACCCCCGACACCCACAGCAGCACATTAAGAAAAAAAAATCACTCTCTGAACTTCCTGTCTCAGTTTTCCCTGACATCACTTCTTACCATTCATAAGAACTACAGCGAGGATTTAGGCTGGATAAACACAATAAGGGAGCCAACATGAACATTTCTGTCCCTCTGAGACACAGAGGGAAGGAAGTTCTGCTGGTCAGGATGAACTATGCTCGATTTTGCAGGATATATATTGTTTATTGCTTCCTTCGTGGCCTGCTACCATGTGTTGATGACAAGCACTGCAAACAGACAAATGTGTGCATGGACACACAATCTCTGTTTTATAAATCTAAGACACGACGGAACAAATTTTATTGTCACCTTTGACTATTTTCCAGTGTCAGACTGAAGTACTCTCCTGAACTCCCTGAACTTTCATGTTTTCCTATGTTGCAACCACAAACTTGGACTTCATAGGGATTTTATGAGAAAAAATACAAACTAGTGAAAATTTAAATGGAAAGAAAAATGGATACATTTTTTTTTACAAATAAAAAAAAACAAGACATCTTTTAATCAGAAAGTCTCAAATGTTTTCTTAGTCTCTTGAAGTTCCCCATGACCCTCATTGTCACCCTGTATTTTGCTCTATCCATCTCCTGATTAAGCAGGACCCCACAGTCTGATGCCACCACCACTGTGTGGATGTTGTGCTCTGCATGTGCACAACCAAAGTTCAGCTTTCCTTTTACACACAGTCCATATTTGTGAAGAACTGCCCTGTTAAAGTATTACCCCATAAGCTGTGGATACTGCAGCTTCTCTTATCTGCTTCTCCGATTGCAGCACAGTTGTGTCCTGTTCTGCTGTACTCATGTTTGGGATATCGTTTCTAGAAACTTAATCCTGCTTTAACTTTACCCTTTATAAACACGGCTAATCTGTCTGTAGCAAACAGTGTAAATAACAATAATAAAATAAAAATCACTGCTCTTCGATGATATTTATTATGGCAATTTAAAATAAAAAGCTGTAACATGAAATTTACAGCCATGAAATTTAATAGCCCTTGTAAAGACGACCTCACAAATGTTCAAACTGTAGTAATTAGTGGCAGATTCTTTGAGATACTCACCATGCAGCTAAGGAAGTTATTTTAAGAATCTAGTTTAGTAAAATATTTTCCTTCAGGCACTTTCATTTAGTCTAGTCACACGTATACACTCTTGTTCTCACCTGAACTTCTTTTGTTTTCTTTGGAACCAACCAAAAAGAAGCAGACAATATCTCTGCAGCAGTTTCAGAGAATCTGTAATGGTTTCATGTGAAAGCTTTGTGTGTGTGGCCATGTTTCCAGTCAGTCAAGTGCAACAAATGTTTATCTAATAAACCAATAATCCACAATTAATTCCAAGTCAATTGTCTGCATCCCTAGAAACAACCCCCACACCTCCCTAAAAAGTCAATTAGTAATAGTTCTTGGAGAGAAGTTAGATTAAAATTTTCTTCAAGGTCAAATAGCATGACCAATATAATAACTATAAAAGTACCCACTTTATCATTGCCAATATCTACAGTCACATAAGAAACACAGAATATTGTGATTTTATTTTGTTCCATTTTAAAATGATGCCGTTTTAACAAGCTGATCTTAACTGGGTAAATCGTTGAGGAACTTAGCAGGCGACTGCAGTCAGATTAACACACATGCTGCTTTTAGATTGCCAACTGTCGCATTGAAACAGTGGTACCTGATGGGTGGGACACCTTTAGTTTCCACACCATGACTATTTGTGTTTTTCCATCCTGGAAATATTTCCTAGTGGGACTGAATATCTTGATAAGTGAAGGAAGAGCGTAGCAGATCACCAGTAGTGGGCAGGTAGGGGAAATGCTATGCTATCCTCCATACAAGTAACAGACAACTTAGGTCACTTAATGCTCAAGTCATCTTCAATTAAACATTGTTTTTTATCATAAAACCACGGTCCTTCTTAAGAAAAAAAACAGATTCAGGGCTTGGCCAAACCGCAATGAACTATGTAGTAACGTGTGAGCAAAGTTTTAAAAGATTTCATTAAAAAAAAAAAGTTGTACAGTGTGCTGTTTATAAACAGCTAATATACATCGTCACTGGGAGAATCAACTTATTCGAGGCAGGAAAAGCGTTCAAGTTCATTTCAGAACTTCCATAAAACCCTGTATTATCACTTCTTCGATGGAGTGGAGCACTGTAGAAAATGTGATCTAGCTCATCAAACTCTTAGAAAGCTCATGATAAGTTATGCAATGCTTTGTGTCCTGGATAGTGAACTAAAGCTGATTGACAAACTGGATAAACGGAGGCAGGCTCTCTTACTTAATGTAATTATGTCGTACAGTAAGTGATAACAGATTAAGCACCGCAGTGGTGGCTCGGATAGACACATTGAGAGTTTTAGTTGTTGTTGTTTTGACACTCAACCCGAACAAAGAAGAGTACAACTCAGAACCGAAGAGATGCGTGGCGAGATAATTCACCCCTTCATCTGTTGTTACGGCTCTTGCTGCTCACTTCAAGCTAACGGACTTCCATTATCTCCGGTAGACTTGAGCTCGCAGTGAACAGTAACAGTGTGATTACTATTTTTTTTTTTTTTAGATCTCCAAACGCGACACCTACCTTGGTTGCAGAAGTAGCTCCACAGTTTTGCGAAAATCAGGCCCATAGTTCTTGGTCGGTTTCGGGGTGGTCGGCTAACAGCAGCCCGTTAGCTTCTCTCCGCTCCCTGCTTGTCCACACCGTGCGGCGGCGGTCCGAGCCTGGCTGCGGGAGCTAAGACTAACCGCACATTTTCTCTACAACAAAGCGCCTTCCCAAAAACAAAGACTCCATGCACGTCCGTTTCTTTAAAATATACCCAACGAGAGGATGAATAACGCAGTGTAATAAATAGTTACTGAAAAAAAAGCAAGACACAACAAATCGGACGAACGGCTGTTAAACCGAGCGATACGTCCACACAGCTGGGTAGGACTTCTGCCAGTTAGCTGCTCACAGAAGGGCAATCCCGACTATTCACTTATCAGTGTGGCACGTAATGACGTAACACTACTTACGTTTCCTTTTTCCCTCTTCGTCTATGTTCGTCTTTTACAGGCAAAAACACATTTTAAAACATACAGATAGAACTTTGCATGTAAATATTAAAATTAAATTAGTATTTTTTTTTATTTCGAGTAAATCTGAGTTCAGAAATTATTTAAGACTATAGTTTTATTTTTAATTAAAATATGAAAAACATACATTCTAAATATTAAACCACATTATTATTATTATTATTATTATTATTATTATTATTATTATTATTATTATTATTATTATTACGAGATATTTTCCTCCCATGCCCTATGTCCCGGTAAGGAAAAATGACATAGATGAAATATGTGTAAGTACATTCAGGAATGCGTTGAAACTGAAATAGGCTTCAAAACTTTTATAATACTACAACAGAAGGTGTTGTGTTTGGAGAGTATGTTTTTTGTCATGTGACTTTCTCAGTGACGTATGCGGAAGTAATAGTCAAAACATCCAGATCAGATCCATGCCGTAAGTATGGAATTACAAATTCCGGTAAAGTTTCTCTGCTTAAAATCAGTATTAATGCTAATTTTATGAATGGTCACAAAAACCGAACTTGCTAAAAGGTCAGAGGTGTGGTTATATCATTACCTTAGAGCCAATTTATTTTTACAAAAATCAACATAACCATTGAACACATGGTTTTTGAATCATGTATTGGGAGTCATTCAAAGCAGGAGTCATTTATCACAGTCAATTCTCTGATAGATTACAAGAATAGCCTCCATCCAGCGACGTTTACCAGTATTTCAGATATGTCCAACAGCATTTTTGTTCACCGTTTCTGTTAGCAGAACCAGGTCGTGATGCACAGAGGAGACATGTCAGTCTTTCCAACAATCTCCCTGAAGCCTAAAGTGACCGAATATCTTAGAAATGTCTTCCTAAACAAAGAAGTAAGTATTTTTCTGGAAACAGATTATAATCTTACGTTGTGAGCTTGAGGACGCTATGTCATAGTTATGATTTTTTTCTTATTTTTACATACATTCTGCTTGCAACAACTGCTATCTTATGTCAGAGATAACTGACGAGTCTTTTGCATAACTGTCTAATATTTTCTTGTTTTTTTTGTTTTGCAGAATAGTTTAAATTCTGTTATTTTGGTGGTCTCTTAAGCACAAAACTGCCTCTTTAAGTTTATGGAACATTATCTCTGTCTGATTTAATTCCAGACTTTGACTAGGCCATTCCAGATTCTTGGAAACATTCAGATTTAGAGTTGCTTGTGTGCTTTGGATCATTAGCCTACAGCAATATAACTTAAGCTCATGACCTTAAGTTCATGAGCTTAAGGTCATGAACTGATGGTTCAAATGTATTGGGAATCATCAATATTTTTCTTGGGAATTGTGAGGTGATTGTTTTTGTTAGAGTTCTTTTCAGTCCTTCCTGGATAAGTTTTCAGTGCACTCTTAGGAGTAAGTTTAATAGCCTGCTACTCTGGGAAGGTTACCCTTTGTTTATATTTTCTCCATTTGTGAATAAAGGCTCTAACTCTGATGTTCAGTTGAGTCAATAGGTGTGACAATGATCAGGATCAGTGAAAAAATGGGTAATAATCACAGATAAAACATGATTTAAGAAAGGGAGGCAAATTGCATTCTTAAAAAAAATCCAATATGTTTTGATGTTTTCATATCATCATTTGAAAACAGGTTTATGGTCTGTTATTAAAATTAGTTTAAAATATATTGTAAGAGTTAAATGGAGATTTTAAAATATATAACTGCTGTAACAATTGCTAACCATGGCAGTGATAGCATCATGATTAGGCCCTCCACTAAGTGGATAGAATAATTTAAAAAGCCTCCATAATTCTTTGACTCCAATCTGCAGCTAGGATTCTGCAGCCATTACAATCCAAAGAACCATTGCAACCTATTTAGAACCACAAATGTAACATGAACTTGTGAAAAAATCTAACTTTTGACAATTTTTGGTTTATGTAAACTATAGGAAATGTATTATCATTTTTAAGGAACCTTTTAAGAACATTTTATGTTTATATTTAGGTTTTAAAGAAGTATCTGTGGGTAATTTATTTAGTATTTGCGGAAAAGAATGCAAGAAATGTTCATTTCTCAATGCAATTATTCAATGAAAACCTGCTAAAATCTATGTTTGTTATTATTTCTATATTTAAAATATCATTTGGCCAGTGTAGAAGGACCAAAGAGGCATTTCTGCCTCTCGAACTGAGAGGCAGACCATTGAGCTACTAGGTTGAGATTTAGACACGATAACATTTTCCTGCAGAACATTGATTCTAAACACATCAAATGTGGTTTTAGAATGGATAAAGCACATCAGCGTTTAGCAAGTAGCCTGACCTCAACCCAGTTAAAAATGTACTGGACTGTATTGAAAACTCTGAAACCATGCTAACCCATTGAACTACCTGTTCTGAAAATGAAGTGTTTCTCATGTTGGCTGTAAATTGTTCAGGTGTTAGCTGCTGTGGGTCCAAAGGAGGCAGAAAGTCGTTTCCAGAAGCTGCTCACATGTTTGTCTCACCCGCCTTCTTATACATGTGTGCGAGCCAGCACTCACCTGGCTCCTCTGGAAGATATCAGGCTCAGTCTGGAGAAAGAGTTCAAGAAGGTGAGCAAGAAAATTTACTCTTTTCACTAGAGTCACAGAGGAAAAACTTATTTCTATTTCTGAAGCAGCAGAAATGTGGCTCGTCACCAGAAGAGCCGTCTGTCCAGATTGCTCCACACCCACGAATCACAGATGTGCTGCTACTTCCTGTTGACGGCCCGAGGTATGCAAGGAATGCCGGGACATAATTCTGAATGTCTCTGCAGCTCACACTCAACATGATCCCAAAACCTCAGCTTGGAAATCAAATGAATAACTATAGAAATAGTTATTCTATAATAACAAGCATGGAAGAAATGCTTGTGTTCCTCTGAATCCTCAGGGCGGTGGAGCAGCTGAGCTCTGAGCTGGTGGTTGGCGCTCAGTGTGGCAGCGCCGTACTCAGAGGAGCTCATGTTTTTGCTCCAGGGATCATCGCCAGCCCCAAGCGTAACACAGCTGTATTTAATATCACTTCAACTGTCTTCCTAATGTCCTCCAGCAGCTCTTCATGTTACGTTTTTGTCTTCAGACATGAAGGCGGGGGACATGGTGTCGGTCTTCTCTGATTTAGAAGGAAGGTGCACTCGTGGAGCGACAAGCTTCCACGGAAACAAGGTGTTTGTGGGCAATGGAGTTGCCGAGATGGATCGCTCGGCCATCTTCGCCACAGAAACCCCAGCCAGGTGGTCAAATGTTTTCTTTTTTTAACTAGCATTAAGCCAAGAAAGTTCCAGGATAATGTGAATGATATGCGAAGATGATTGTGGAAAAACTCTGTTGGGTTGAGATTTTATTGTAGATTTAAGTGGATCTAGAATTTCTTGAGAGCTCTGCCCAAAATATCTTAATACTTGGGTCGTGGTTTTGTACTAATTAAACATACTATCTTTTTTTCACATTTCTATCTGTAAAAATATTTTTTAAAAATGATCACTTCCTTCCACTTTACAATTACATACTCATTTATTTTCATGAAGCTTTTCATATTTATCTGGTAATTCTTATTACACTATTTTTTTCCTTTAGCTACTAAAACAAGTTATTTTTTAACAGGAATAAAATAATAAATGTAAGTGTAATCATTCTTTAGATATAAATAAATGATAGGCATTTTTTGCTGTCTGGTCTTTAGCTTTTTTCACTATTTATAACTGAGACAGTTTTTTAATAGAAAACTAAATTGATTTTAATTTTGCTTGACATCCCAACTTGCAGCACATTTTAAAGCCGCAAAACAACCACTATAACTATTTAAGGAGGAAATTAAATTTTTGCAATATCCAAGGAGATAAGTAATAGATACACACTTCATCAGAAAGCAGAAATACTCATATCTGTACACCAGGGCTCATAAGAATCTCCATGGTGACGTGTGTTTCCAGAGGTGTGGGTGTTCGGATGATGGACCCACTTTACAAGAGCCCCTCCTTCGATGGTGTTCTGCCCAGCATGGTGTTCCTGCAGGTATTTCTGTCAGAGCCTATTAAAGCGAGGATGATAAATTGGTCATCTGATAAACTCAGACAGAGTCCAGACTTTATTTAATAAAGCCTATTAACTTTCTTGTCACTGGTTGAACCTCCTCTGCATAATCTGCAAACATTGCCTTTTTTTTTTTTTTGCAGAACCTTCCCTCTGTGGTGGTGGGGCATGTGCTCGCACCCCAACCTGGGGAACGAATCTTGGATATGTGTGCTGCCCCTGGAGGGAAGACGTGCCACATTGCTGCCCTCATGGGGGATAAGGTACTGTGGAACTTCTTGATGTGGACTCTGTAAATAAAAAATGTACCCTATACATCTTTCTGCTCCCCAACAAGCTTTCTGTTGCTTTTATGCCAATGAGTGAAGAGTGGGCGCCTCCTGCTTGTTACTGATATTTTAGAGAATGTGTGGGGCTTCACAGTTTCACATAATTAGAGTATATAGTTATTAGAATTGAAGTCCTCCTCGACTGTCCCACACAGGGAGAAGTTGTGGCCTTGGACAGAATCCGAAACAAGATCGACCGCATTCATCAGAACGCACAAATGCTGAGTTTGCAGAGCATCAAAGCTTTCTGCTTCAACAGCACTCGGGCTGTTAGTGACGAACCAACACAGGAAGCTGAAGGTAAAACATCCTCAAGCCTCTTGTGTATTTCTGGTTTAGTTAAATAACAAGCAGTGTACTTTTCCCAGGACCTCCTTTCCCTCCGGAGAGTTTCGACCGGGTTCTACTGGACGCTCCCTGCAGCGGCCTGGGTCAGCGGCCCAACATGGCCAGCACCTGGAGCCTGAAGGAGATCTGCTCCTACCCGCCGCTGCAGCGCAAGTTGTTTCAGGCTGTAGGCCTTGCTACACACAGATACAACACTTCTGTCGTTTACTCATTTTTACCTGTAGAGGACAGCATTGGACACTGATCACGTTCAAGTGAAACAAAGAGCTTCTGAAGAATACCATATATGTGTCCTCCTGACACATGTATGGTCAGAAGGAAACTCTAAATCAAATTTTTTTTTTAAGTCTGTTTTCAAGTTTTATTAAGATATTAGTTCTATAACATTAGTAATTAGATTCGGGCTACTTTTTGTAATTACATCTGATGTCTAGATAGAAAATAGCTGCCCAAGAAAAATGTCCACTGTCCATATGGGTAAGATGATTTCTCTGAAGATATATTCATCCAATCTAAGATATATTTGACAAGTGAGAATTAAACCATTTATAAGATGTTAAGACTTGGTTCCCTTTAAGTCTTATGAAGCAACATTATCAAAGACATTTTAGGAAGCTTTTACAATCTAAAGAAAGTATTTGTGCACATATCAGCCATATTTTATTGATGCTCAAATATTTGTTTTTGTGATAAAACTATTGTTTCTTTCTGATGCTTGTTAATTTGTGAAATTTCCCAACTTCTGACTGAGGGGAAAATTGTGAAAATGATGAGTAAGGGTATAAAACTACTCCAAATATTGGAATATATTGGCTGATTTCTTAAATTTAGCCGGCTATAAAAAGTAATTTTAGGTAAACATTTAAGATTTTCAGTGTTCCCAAGAAGCTACAGTTAATTGCAAAATAATTCATACACTTTGAGTTTTTTTCGCAATCTGTTAGGTTACAATAGGGGATTTTGTGATAGCACAAAATAAAGTAATGCATAAATGTGAAGACACAAAATTTCACCTCTAAATAAATTGTGGTTTAATACTTTAGAATGCCTCTTAACTTGCAACCATCTAATTTAATCTCATTATAAATACAGCAGTTGTCTAAAGTTGTTAAATTTTGAATTGAATCAGGGCATCTTTCTGCATAAGTACCTTTAACTCTGTACAATATGATCTCATTACAGTTAAATAATTAATTAGTCTTTGTTGCTGCAGGCGGTGCGGTTGTTGAAGAAAGGTGGAGTTTTGGTCTACAGCACCTGCACTGTGACTTTATCAGAGAATGAGGAGCAGGTAGCCTGGGCCCTCAACACCTTTCCCTGCCTCTCTCTGCAGCCACAGGTAGAGTACTTTCACCGCACGGAAAGATTCAAAGCTCAAAGATATGAAGAGATGCCACTGAAACTTCTCGCCTCTCCCAGGAACCTCACATCGGTTCAGGGGGCATGCTGGGAGCCGGACTGTCACCTGAGGAACTACGCCTCCTACAGAGATTCAGTCCTGAGCTGAGCTGGGAGCAGACAGACACAACAGCGCCCCTCACCTGCAGGGCAGACACAGACACCATCGGCTTCTTTATCGCCAAGTTCCTAAAAACCTGACCGGAGGATATGCTTCCTCGCACCCAGACAGGGGAAACTGTATTGTTTACACTGACACACTGTGTTTACTTTGATGGGCCATATAAAACGGGCAAAATCACTCTAGTTTACAGCATCTGCCTCTTAACAGCTGCTCTTTAAAACTGCAGGCCATATAGGGATACGCTTTACAAACAGAGCAGTAGAGGGAGGGAAACTGAAAGAGCACTAACAAATGCAGCAGTAGCAGCGCTGCGGTCGCCATAACAACAGTGACGACACAGCTGCCATGGTGACGGTGGATTCAGGAAGTAGCTTACAGAAAGAGGTCATAAGAGGTATTAACAATTTATTGGTGGTGCAGACAACCGGGATGTGTAGTCTGTCTGATGCTCAAGTCTGCAAAGGGAAGTTATGTTGTTCACTTTTTGTCACATATGCGCACTGCCGTCTTCATTCAGTTTTTGTAAACAGTGTGAAGATTTACTCAGTACTGAGAAACTGAAGTACTTCTTTAATGCAATAAAAAAAAAAAAAAAAAAAAAAAACTTTTTTTGGTTGCTTTTATGGGACAAAAAAAATCATTAAAGTTGCTGTTTAACATGGGCCACTATGAGATATGCTATACCTGTGTACATATGCAGATAACAGCTTTACAGTACTGATACAAATTTGACAAACTATGATCCAATTACATTTTTAAAAAATAGAAATAACTGTAGTCACTGCTGCTTAAATAACATAATACACTTTTCCGGATTATTCTGATGTTAAAAATGCACACAAAAAAGTCCATGTCCTACTGTTTTTCTGCTCTTTTTAGCTTTGCACAAGCATTTAGAGCAAGATAATTAGGTTAGCAGCTCTAATTGACTCTACAGTCAGCTGCTTCTCAGACGTGTCACTTTTTAAAACCAGTATGGTGTGGGTGGTGCTCCTTAAGTCTCCACACCATGACTGTCTGTGTTTTTTGTGACAAGAAGTGTTTCTAGACAGCCAAAATTGCCTCTCTTGAACAGGCGGGGCAAATGCATGAGCTTGCTCTCAGCCAGCTGACTCCTAGACTGAGGCATTAGAACATTTTTTGAAAAACATATTATACCTTCAAATTTATTTTTTGTCAAAGAAAATAAATCTCAATTTAAAGTCTTGTCGAAGCCTAAACGTTAATCAAATGCAGGCAAGATTCTTCAAACAGTGAAACCACCCTTTAATTTAGCACAAGGTAGAAATCTCAAATCAATTCCTTATTCAGCTAAACCACGGTTTTATACTTACAGAGGCCACAATAGCGTACTGGTCACTTTCTATACTTCAAAATCCTAGCAAGTATTTTTAAGTTTCTAGTGTAAATATCTTAGTATACTTGAATTAAGATATTACTAACTTACAAGTAACTTTTCAGTAAAATAAAGGAACTTGTTTAAATCAATAATTCTTTAATATTGACTAATTGACAGATTGCTTTTCACTTAAAACAACATTTTACAAATGACAAAATCTGCCAGTGGAACTAGAACCTTTGGACTTATTGACTTAAGCTCCTATAGCTTGCCAAAAAGTTATTTATACATTAGTATTGTCTCATTTCAAGTGTGATGACGGTAAAAATAAGTTTAAAAAGTACAAAAATTTTTCCCCCAGAATCCACTCCCCTCCTTGACATAATGGTAGACTGAGCATTAGTCCCAGCACCCATGTTGAAAAATGTCACATTGATAGCCCACTAAATCAAGAATTCTGCTTTTTGGCTTATACTACTGACTGACAAGGCCCCAAAAGGTCTGTCCATCTCCTGCTCCATACATCCATCACTTTTGAAATAGACACCAAGATACTTAACTCCACTGTTTGAGGCAGTATGGAAGGAACTGTAGCTGAATTGCCTTAAACACACTAAAACCTTTTATTTTAATCACATATTTTTATAATGAAAACATTTTTTAAGCAAATTGCTATTACTCAATATGCATTGCACCCCTTTCTGTAAATATGGAAATCATTGTGATAAGAGCAGCTTGACTGCTGACGTTTTTAAAAAGAGCCAATCACCTGCAGGAGGACTTGTCTATGTAGACGGCAGCGCTGCGTAAAGACGCGCCTTGCTGTTTTAGACGCTCCATGTTGTCATTGATGTTGAGGTTGTCATGACAACTGGGGCTGGGCGGGAAGGGCCAGCGAGCCTTCCTCAGTGGTTTTCTTTTTTTCTCCAGCAGAGTTTCTCCTGACTATTTATAGACGCAGCATCCCTCCTGAAACAGACTCCTCTGACAAAGCACAAAGCATCAACATCTTCCCCCGCCATTACATTTCTCTGTTGTCAACTTTATTCTTCATTTTTATGCATTATGTACATACACATGTACACTATTATAAAATCTGTGGGGCTACAAATGTAGCATAGAAATAGTCTTTATAATTACACTTGTCAGGTGGGAACAAAAAGGTGGTGGTGGGAGGGGTGTGAAAACAGAGGAGTCAAAATAATAAAAAAAAGTGTCATGAAAGACATAGCTTGAGCAGAAATATCTGGTGGAAACTGCACGGATCAGATTGGGGGAGTGAACAGATGGCGGACAGGAACATTTAGCACACTTTGAGCTTGTTTTATGAATGAATATTTTAAGTGCAGAACATTCTGAACATTTCCTATAATTAACATTCTTTGTACTGTAAGAAGAAGTGGGAGTCCAGCAGGGAATTCAAACAACATTCATTAGGAAATGGGTCAGACTTGAGAAAAGATGAACCAGAATGGAGATATCCTAAGTGTTAAATTAAACTACGTCTGTTTGAACCTGGTATGAATTGGAAACAAAATGCAGGATAAACGGTGTACCAATGTTAGAAAATGTTTCTGGACCCATAAGAGGAATAGTACTGCATGTTTACAGAGGAAGCTACTGTTGAGCTCATCCGCCTCAAAGGAGGCATAAATATGCCAAAAGTAAATGTCTGAAGCTGTGCACACAGAATGAAGAGAAGGAACTGAGCAGGGAAAATGGAGCAGAAAATGTAAGGAGTAGTCTGGCACTTTGGGGAAAATGTCTTCTTTATGTTTATATTTTTTGGTAAATATGAAGACTAAAGTCAGCTCAGTCTCTTACAAAATCATGTGGGTGCATATATGAGGATATTTCTCACTTTATTACTCTTGTAGTTAAAATTGTATGTTTTAAAATTTTGGGAAAAGTAAGTAGGGCTTAGGATGAAAGTTTTTGTCTTGTCTAAAATAAGCATAAAGCTTTTTTATGCTTAAAATAAAGCATAAAGCTGGTTTGGAGGCTATCCTTCCAAACCAGAATAACATGAACAATTCCAGCAGTAATGTAGCACTAGGACATAGATATCAAAGTGCGGCTCACGGGTCATTTGCGGCCATTGGATAGATTATTTTTTGACTCCTGACTACATTTCAGAAGTTCCTTTTTTTTTTTTAGATCTGAATAAATTTTTAAACTGGATGCCATTCTTTTAATGAGGCAAAGCTGCATAAGCCATTTTAAGTTTTGGATCTACAATTAACAACCCTTTTCAGCAAAACTATTTGCTTAATTAAAATGTGGCATCTTGGGAAAGAATGTTTTTTTGGCCCACAAGCTTTTTTTGACTTGATTTGACAGATTTGGTCCATGTGTCAAAAAATGTGAACATGTCTGCATTAGGTCAGCCAAGCCATGCCCAGTTTGTGTGAATGGAAGTGCCTTATTAGTAGTTTTGCATTTTGGCTGAAATGATTGTAAAGTTAAATCCAAATCTCTCAAAACCACGTTCAACCTTCATGACAGGAACATTTCTTGCAGTACAGTAGCAGTAAAACAAAGTTACATCAAGTTAGATACAGTTCTTTACTTATGAATAAAGTTTTAACATGAATATATTTGTTGCAGTACTTTTGCATTAAAAATAAATATTTTAAATTTTTTTTCACTGGGTTTTAATCCAAATAAGCAAATTTCCCAAAGTGCCAAACTAATCTCCAATTACAGCATCAATCCATGTAGGCCAGTAAGCCTCCCACCCCTCCCCCAGTAGTCTGAAGGAACACATTATTCAAGTGGCAGCAAGCAATAAAACTAAACAATAATAATAATTATTATAATATTAATAATAATAATAATAATAAAAATTATAATGCTAATCACGGAAAGCACAGCTCAGAACAGAAAAAAATCTGCTGTTGTGTCATGCTTTATCAAAACACAGGTTTAAAATATGCATATTTAAAAATAGTCATGCATATCCACACATAAACAATGTCTATGCATAGATACACACACACACACATATATATATATATATATGTATATATACACATATATACACACATATATATATATATCAAAATCCTGTAAAAGACGTGACAGCATTTACAAAGATGGGGAGAGAAACGGGATGCTTCATGGTTTAGCAGCATGATGGGGGGACGAAGAGTCCAGAAGGGCTTCAGCAGGACTTTGGTCTGTCATTGATGGATGTGTGAGTCTCTGACCCACACCTCACCTGCCTCACCTCTCTTTTTGGGAGCCACCTCCCCCTCACGGTCCCTTTCCCTCTCCCTGTCCCGCTCGTAGAGGTGGTGGTGGTGGTCTCGCGCTGGGCGGTGGTGGTGGTGAGAGCGCTGCTTGTTTCGCTCGTTGTGGTCCTGCTCACGCTCTTTGGAGCGGTGATGTCCCTGGCCGGCCTCCTCCGCCCCGCTGCGGTGATGGTGGTGGTGGTGATGGTGGTTGTGGTCCCGGTGGGGCAGTGGCTCGTAGCGCTGCTGCTGCTGGGGGTGCCTCTCCCTTAATTCCTCCTCGTCATCGTCCTCCTCTTCCTCCTCCTCCTCCTCCTCGTCCTGATGGCGGAGCGGTGCCCGTGACTCGATGCGAGCCGAGTCCTTGCTCTCGCGACTCTCTCTGCTCTCGGGGGTCTCTGAGTCCAAAGTCTCCTGCCGGGAGAGGCCCCTGGCTTTGCTGCTGTGGTGGTGGTGATGGTGATGGTGGTTGTGATTCTCAGTTCTGGTGGATGATGATCTGTGGTGGATGTGTGGGGCTCTCTTGCTGGACTCTGTCCTTAGAGGCCTCTCCTCCTCATTGCTGTCCCCATCAGCCTCTATGTCTGCCTGCTCCTGGCTCTGGTGGTGGTGGTGATGGTGCTTGTGATGATGATGATGCTGGTTGTCTTCTTTGGACCCCTTCCTTTCCACCAACGCCTTTTCTCCTTTCTGTTCCGTACCGTTGCCCTGGAAGCAGTGGCACTTTATTAATAAAAACCAAACAATGAGAATATCCAGGAAACCTCACTGCAAACCTCACAGAAAATGTCACTCAGCACACAATCATTTGGCGTCATGCACAACTTCCCTGCATGGATCATCACACAAGAGCACAGAACTGTTTGTCAAATCCAGGAAAGGTTTTAAGCTACTCTTTCCACCTCAGTCGCACGGCTTCGCCACACTTACCACACGAGCAAATATAAGCTCACTCCTCATCCTCATCGGCATTGTCCTCATTCTCAGTCTTACATTTCCCAGAGTGATGGCAGTGGGTGGAGAAAGAGTGCAGGTAAACACCTTACCACTTGCAGACTTCGCTAACTACTTGTCTACAGGCTGAGGATTAATAGAAAAAGCAGTTAACCATGTCTCCAAAACTATTCAAACACCTGGAACTTTTCCCCATTTTTCTACTTTACAACCACAACCTTCAGTGTTTTGTTGGCCGGTCATGTCATAGATCAACACAGGGAGTGTACGGTTTTGAAATGGAAAGAAATAACGTGCTTTTACATTTTTTTTTTCAAAAATCTGAAAAATATGCCATAGATTTGTGTTTGGTCCTCTCTAATATGATACCCTAAAATATAATCAGCCAAATACCTTTAGACTTTCCTTAAAGAGAGACTTTAGAAAAGGCTTACAGAGGCCCAGAGTCCTAATTTTTTGGGAGCACCAAATATTTTTTTTTAAAAGAAATGAATGTTTTGTAAACATTGTACTTTATGAAAAACTCTTAGGCCTATATTAGGTGAATTGCAATGTCAGTTTTTTCCAGATTCATGCAGCCCTGCTCCATATGGTGCAATTAAAGATGTATTTCAAATAAAGCTAAATGTTAGAAAATCAAAATGGCTTGTTTTGGAATGCAAGCATCATTTTAACGACTGGCCAGTACAGCCTTAAAAGCGCTGTTGTAACATTGCACATGTGCCAAACTCATCTGGATTCGTACCTGCACGGCAGAGGCTGGCATCTGCGCGCTTGGCAGGGCCACTGCGGGCAGGTTTGTCAATACCGGGTCAGGGGGGCTGGAACTGGTGGGGTGAGTACTCCTCCAGTAAGCTTCGAGGTAATCAGCCATGTGCTCACATGCATCTTCCAGCTGGTTCTCATCGAGGATGATATCAAACATCTCCTGGGAGAAGTGAGACATTCCCAGTGTAAGGAAATGAAACAGACACACGACTTGACCAGATCAAGGAATATCAGGCTGTACTGTTGAAAAATTGACTATTGGCGTGTTGTGAGAAGTCAACAGATGACAACAGACATGTTCAACAGCAAAAACTCATCCTACTCTTCACAAGCACAAAATGTCAGAGCTTATGTTGAACAAACATTCCTCGGAATAAAAGCGATGGATTCTCAGGAAAACCTTGAATAGTAGTTCCCTGAGAACACCCAGGGCTATTTGAATTAAATTAAGCATGTTCTTTTGCAAGCTGGGGGTGCTCTTCCCACGTTCAAAAATAACAACGAAGCTGATTAATGGCTGGAAAAATTACTGGTGAGAAATATGAAGCTTTCATCTAAAGAAACTGCTGAGAAAAAACAAGTTTGAGCCAAAGACCACCAAACTGAAAGTTATTTAAACCCCGGTCCGTTTAGTGAAGATCTGTCTGTACTCACAGAAGGACACTGAGCCAACTTGTCAGCAGCCACCATCTGGACATTCAGGTGTTTGGCCTGAGACTTGCCTCTGGACTTGATGAGCCGCTGCAGCACCTGAGAGCAAGTAGGGACAGAAAACTAAATTAAATCAAGACTTTTTGTTGGAAAAATGCTACAGACCATTCGTCTTCACCTAAAAAAAAAGGAGAACAAAACAAAATCTTTACAAACTCACAGTTTCTTAAGAATGACAAACAAGACAATAGAGTCCAAGGAAATAGCAGCAGAGTTTTGGTTGTTTTGAATAAAATTGGTCAAGGCTACTTTAAAAGATTAGAGAATCTAGTCAACTTTTAGGAGTATTATAGAGGTCCGGATTAAGACTTATGCATGATACTCCAAATCAAAGTAAGATTGTCTTAATCCTTTTGAGTCATCAGATGGATTGAACTGATTAAACATCATTTATTGCTTTGACTACGCCGCCCCTCACTGCTTATAGGCAACATGAATTCTACAATATAAACCGTGACTTTTTCTTTGTGGTAGCAGGAAGTACAGCCATTAAAGCAACTTCATTACATCTCACTGTGAACATCACTCACAGACATAAAGCCTCATCATTTATATCTTTAGTATCTAATTTCATTTTCTGCATTACTCACATGCCTGTTTCGACTGATCGTTGAATCACGATCCTTTTTATTTTTTTATTTTTTTACACTTGGTGAAGGTCAGAGTGATGAATCAATCCTCCCCTACATTTCTTTCTCACAAATTGGCAATCCTGTCTGACATACCGAAATTAAGATTATTGCCAGGGAGCGGCAGAGTTACGGGAAAACAACACAAGCTGTGACAGTTTCATGACACATTTGAACTACAGATAATCTTGTTTTCGTGCTGATTTTGTCTCACCTTGGGGGAGGTGATCTTCACGTAGACGATGATGGGGGCTAGGGATGTCTTCCCAAGCTGAGACGGATGGTTGATGGTGTCGGCGTCCAGAACCACCAGTTGCAATGTGCGGGCCAGTTCGAAAATCCGCTCAATCTCACTTTGGACTTCAGCTGAAAGGATGAGATTCCCGTTAGAACAGGGAAAACTTGGTTTTATACCAGTTGTGGAGTTGTATTTGGTTAAAGATAGTAAAAGAAGTAAAATGTGTGACTTGGGTATAAAATCATTGGGATCTGAAGGGTAGGGCTTCTGTTCATTTCAGGTTTCAAACACTTTTAATGCCAAAATTACACAATTTTTTACATTCCCTTTGCTTTTTTAGTCATTTTTTAATTATTAATACAAAAGTTCACCATTAATTTTTAGCAGGTATTTCTTCAGATGTCATTGATCTAATATCAAACCTGGAAAATCTGCAAACTAGAGGGAGAAATGAATAGATGCATGGATGGGTAAATGAACGCACACAACCTTTAGACAATGGTACAGGAAACATGGTTTTAAATTTGTACCATTTCCAGGCATCTGTTTCCTTTTTAACACACAGACTGGAAATACTTCCCTCAAATTCCAGGCTTTTCTCTTGCTCATCCCAACCAGAAGAATATTTAAATGAGTTCAAATTTTTCCGGACAGAAAGAAAACCACGCTCTGACAGATGGGACTTCAACAGTAGAGATTTGACAGCAAAACCACATCAGTAAACATCCCGGAAAGACAGAAGTAAAAGTTTAAAACTCCCAACAGTAACCAAGCCTGATATAAACACAGTCATACTGTAGGAACCACAACTCATCCAAAGTGTCATTTTCCCAACAAAAAACCGAAGCAGAAAAATAATTTCCACTCGTTTTCAATAATACGTGCTCCGCAAATAATAATCCAGTGATCTTCTTTCAACCATCATATTTTATTCAATTATTTCATGAAGAGAGGGATATTTTTGCTAATGAACTGACTCAATAGATCTCATGTGGGACTCATCAGATATAAAGTAAGCACAATCATTTGCTTTAAGTATCTGTTCTGCTCTGTCTAGCTAAAAAAACAATTAGAGTAGAAAAAACAACAAGAAACAGACTAAATCATCATCATACAATGCGGTAACTCTCTTAAATGACGAGATCTTTAAGAACAAATGATATAATAGCATGTTTTGCTTCCATTATTCACTTTGGCAGGGGCTCCTGCTGACTGATGATTCTGGTGATAAGAGTCAAGATTAGCCTTTGTATCCTTTATTTTGCTCAGGAATCCCTTTCATTCTAATCACATCTAAACTCTAATCAACATAAGTCATATCACAGCAGCTGTGGTGCTTGTTATCATACCTCTACACCCACTCTTTCATTCCTCAACAAAGGGAGGCCAGCAAAGGCCACAGAGAGCTTTTGGGAGTTATCGTTATCGTTGTCAAGAGTTTCTATAATTGTTTCCTTCCGTGTTTGCGTTCTCCTTGAAAACATTATGAATCAGGGAACCCAGATGTTCCCTGGCTGATTTAGAGCAAACTTACCCAAGTTGGATCGCGTGTTGGAGCGCTCGATGATGGCGTGCTTGCTGGGATTGTTCAAAACCGAGCGCTTGGCAAGCGAGATATCCGCTGTGACACGGGTGATTGAAATTCTGAAAAAAAAAAAAAAAAACAAGAAAAGGATGGACTTTATTGAATCAATATATATATATATATACACACACACACCCCCACAATGTACACAATATTAATAGAATTTCTCCAAAACATAATGTAACACAATGTTAAGCAACAAAAAGCTGGGAGGACATAAGCGTTGACTTTGGGCAAGCAACTGTTAGAGGTCTATAACCTGGGAATGACTTAAGTACGCAAAGTCTAAAAAACACGTCTTCTCATTTAACGCCCTTTGAAATGTGCTAAAACCTTAACAGATTTTCACAGATATGAATGTCTGCAAACTCTCAGTCAGCTGAACCAATGTCGTTAAAAAAAGAAGAAGAAAAACCCGGCTCATAATGATCACATGTCAAACACATTTATTCTTTTTGCTGCTTTGAGCAGCACCAACCAAATTCCATCATGTTCAGTTATATTGAAAGGAAAGCAGATACCTCTTTTAGTGATTTCTGAGAAACTATTTGGCTCACAGTAAAACAAACAAGGCGGCTGAAAAGCAGAACAGATGATCAAGGAATTAATCTGTGTTTGATTTGGAAAGAAAAAAAAAGCTAAATTCCTTGAATAGTTTTCATTTTAGTTTAAGATTTAGTGAATGGCCAGTAAAGTGAATAGTTCCTGGACAGGAAGAGTATTAAGCCACAACATTTCTGGCAACCTTATTACACAAATGTAATTTTATCTCACACAGTATAAGATTTTACATTTGTCTCACATTTCACTGCATAATATAATTTTTGCATGTAATAAATTTAAAAAAATTAAGTTAAATATTTCTATAGAGTTTATGTCACATGAATTTCATATGTGAAACATGAAAAAATTTTGCCAAAGGTTTTACCACTTATCTCACATGCTCGTATACATGAGAAATGTTTCTACACATGGAAACTAAGGGATATTATATATTTAACATGCTATTATACAAAATCAACTCCAAACATGAAACAATGGAAATTCTCCCACATTTTTTATTTTACTACATGATTCAATTTTCACAATTTTCACATGTACAACATCTGTGTAAATGTATTTACACACGTGTAAATATGATTGTCACATGAAAAAACACGTAGAAATATACTTTACGTAGTTCTACAAAATACAATATCTAAACATGAGGCGAATTGTATTTAACTTTCACATTGCTAAATAGTACAATTTTCACACGTGTATGGCAATATTTTACATGCTAATAAACAATATGATTTCCATGTGTTTCAGTTGTCTGGTAATCAACAGCTGTGAGTTTAACACCAGCTTTCCCCATGACATTTTGAAGAGCCATTTGGCAAGGCTCAACTCTTAGTTGCATACCTATTGCTGAATAAAAGCATGGGCATATATCTGGACAAATAGGACTTGTATTGTTAAAATGCTGCTTTAAAAGTATTTATAGGGTCAGTCCAATTTTACATGTACTTTCCATTTGACTCCCATGGGCATCACACGTTATCCCTGGTAATTTAAATGTTATCCTACAGGTTCCAGATGAGTATCACATATAACCTCATTGCATTTAAGGACAAGTGAGAAAATAACTGCCAACAAAATAAAGACTGAGGGCAAATAACACCCTATAATCAGATTACAATCAAATGAGCAATGTTCTTTGCTGCTGCTGACAGCCTGAGTGGATCTCAAGTAACTTCATGGCTTCAGCATTGAATAAAAAGAACCCTGCTCTGCTCCAGGGCTCATTATGGCCTATTAAGGACATGGAGAGGACCTATTTAAAGCAGCAGCACACATCTCCAGGCCAAGCAAACGTGTAACACACTCCCTTCTCTAACCTCAGGGGACAGATAAATACCAGCCTATTGACAGGGAGAGAAAAAGAATTCAGGAAGGAAGTGGGATGAGATGCTTGTGTTTTTTAACTTAAGCGCACTCACCTTCCCTCAAATCGGTGTTTCAGGAAGTCAAACAGCGCTTTTTGCATCATGTCCGTCACCTGTTTACAGGAGATTGGCGAGAGATGATGACCGAAGGTTACAGTTTTCTCACACTGAAAATGTTAAAGTTTTAAAATGCAAACATTTGCTGCACCTCGTAGCCCTTCAGAGACGGTCCAACCAGAACTACGGGCCGCATGGAAGGCACAACGTCGTATGGAGGAATGTGTTCCGTCTTAAAAAACGGAGGAAGGAGAAACTCAGTGTTTAATAAAAAGACAGACACAAACACTTGAACTTGTAAGAAATATATATTCTTACAAGAATATAGAACCTCACTGAACCATGACACAGTATGTCCCATTGAGAATATTGCAACACACGCAGGCTTTGATGTCTAACACAATTAGCCAGTTAGCTCAAGTTTTAACAATGTTAGTGGTTTTTGGAGTATACAAAAAGAAACCACTATAAGCAAAAATTGAATAAATTCAAAACAACTTGAGACAGATCGTATCGCATGTGTCATGGTGCATGTCACTACAAACAGGAAAAAAAAAACAGGAGAAGGTCATCGTACAGGGACGGTTAGTTGGAGACAAAAGATCAACAGAGGACACAGCTAGAAAAACAAGCTCAGTGTTGGGACAAACTGGGATCTCAGTCTGAGGAGTTTCAGATCAGCACTGCTGTAGACTGATATCACAGAAGATATCCACTATATTTAGTAAAGTCTTTCAGTCCATTATCAGGTTATTGCACATAATTTACTTAGTTTGCAAATGTCAGATGAAGTAATCTGTTGGAATTCTCTCTTTGAATAGAAATCAGGGAACGTTGGAAACTTAAACTCCACTAAAATATGAATTGAAATGTTTTTTGCTAAGCTCAAGTTATTTCAGTCTCCAAATAAAATCTTTTGTTTGTTATTTTATGTTCTCGTTAAAACCACTCCAACTTTCTTTCTTGTTGGAACCCCCCGAGAAAGATCTAGAAAAGTATTGAAAGCAATTAATATTCATTTAAAACTCAAGTGTGTCACTTGAAATGACAACAAATTCTTGAGTTACAATTGTGAACTGCTGGTTTGATTTTGTTATTGGAGAAAAATAAAGCTATTTAAATTAAGAGTGTCATTTCTCAATGTGAGATTATGCTGCTGCAAACATTCAGTCTGAGTTTTTATTTTTAAATTGGATGTTTCATTTTGAAGAGCACCACATAAAAACTAAAGTCCTCTATTCCCTGAAGAAGAAATGGTACATGACTCAACATGAACTCTGGGGGCAGCCAGCTGAGAAACAAGAACCTAATCTAAAGGATTTTTCATTCACCACCCAGTCATGTTCTCCGTCACCCCTGACGCTGCTGTTCCTTTCTCAGCCTTATATGTTGTTCTAATAAGTGTTTCAGTGGATTTATTGTGACTTTTCTCTTGCAGTCCATCACCCTCTCTTACTCATCAACCCACTTCTGAATGTTTTCTCATGTCACTACGCTGTGGGAACTGATGAACACTGCCGTTGGCTAGAACAGGGCTATTATTGAACAATGTGGTTCTGCTCAAATACTTCTGGTAGATGAAGTTAATCCTGGTAATACAATGTAATCATGTGAAACGTGGCTTTTCGTCAAACTGAGAATGCCATGCTCACTGGAATGTTGTCAGAATCTATTCTTATCGATGTCTTTGTCAGACTACAGAACAGGTTTGACATTTTAGGAAAGATGCAATTTCAGAGTTTTGGTTAAAAAAAAATAGCTGAACCTTTGTAAGAAATTGTTAATTTTTTTCCAAAATATTTTATGTAAGTTTTCTTATCTTCCTCCTTAACTACGACTCCTAATGACATGTCTTAGTAATACCTAAGATGGTCCAGACTTAACCAGTGTGCTTATAAAACACATAATTGACAAATTTTACCTCTTTTTTTTCCATTTATGATTGGACAAGTCAAGATTTTTAAAATTCTCTCATATTTAGCTCCTCAAGGAACATAATTTTCTCTTAACATTTTTTTCTACTATCTGTTGTACAAGACCACGTTTGTAGAGCCATAAGTTTTGTTTTCAGTTTAGCTCCGTAAGGTTCAACTGCAAGTCCAGAAATAGTTTACATTGCACAGTGTATTATTCCTAAAAATAGGGATATAAGCTAAAAACATTATGGTGCTTAAACTGACTCTTAGTGAAAAACTGCTCACAATGAGGTCCCACTAAGTCAGGATTACAACATCACATACAAACATCAACACACAGAGGTTTGTGGGAACAATGAGAAGGACAGGAAGTTAGTAAAGAGGTGAAATCTCTTGCTTAGGAAAGGCAGAGTTTAAACAGATCAGAAGATTCCTCCTCAGACCCTGCTGTCATGTTGGTCTGAACACCAAAACTTACCGACTTCAGCTTCTGCTTAGCTGTGATTAGCCAGAAGAAAGGGAAAGAGAGAGAGGTTAAGATCAGGCAGGCATGCTTACAGTGGAGTGCACATTGTGGGACGACAGGGACACTGGTGCTTGACAAACAAGCGAGGGCACTGTGTGAAGCCGAGGGGCCACAGGCGTTTTTAGACGGAGCCGTGCCGGCGGGCAGAGAAGGAGAAGAGAAAGTGCGGAGCTCTAGAGTTTACCTTCTTAAAGAAGGGCATTCGTTTCTCTTTTGCTAGGGGTGATATAACAGTGTTTGGACTGGCTTTAGGGGAGCGCAGGTTGACTGGGAGCTCATTTTCTTCTGGGTCTAAACCTGTGGCGTCTATGTCAACAGCTACTGACACAGACAGACAAGAGCAACATCACACAGAGGTGAACACAGCTGACGGGTCATACTGGATGTAGTGCTGAATGGAGTTACTATACAGAGACAGTAAATGAAGCAAACAAAAAATACATACATACATATGACTTAAAATTACTAGAAGATGTCCCCTTTGCCTTCAGTTTGATTTCAGTTGTTAAATGTTGGTTAAAAATTAACATAAAATAAAATTTTTCTGCCAAGCTACTTACCAGATGAAGGAGGAGTAGATTTCCTTGAGTTAGGAACCACTTCACCTAAACTAGACGATGAGTTTGCTCCCAGTTTGCTGAAACCGCAAATTGTTGTCATTTAAGTCAGAAAAAACTAGAGCGGCTATAGTTTTTGCTCATTTTCATGGATTTCATGGCCAAACCTGGAGTGGAACTTGCCCTGTTTGGCTCTCTGCTCCTGGAGGATGCGAGTGTTTTCCAGCTTCACCGGACTGGGAATGAAGCCAATTTCACAGCCTTCTTTCACTAGACGTCCTATCCACCAGTCGTTGTTGAATTTCTGCCAGAACAATGCATTCAAAGGTATGAAGGGCATCCTTGGTATGAGCTTCTTAAAAATCAACTTTAGCAGTAACTGCTCACCTCTTTGACATGGAGGAAGTCCTTAGCGTCGAAGGAGATAGCCATGCCGGGCACAGGTACATCATCGTCATGACTCGGGCTGTAGCTGACATTTGTGCGGACAGCAAATGCAACTGGTTTGGTCTACCAGAAGGAACAAAATGGAAAGAAAGACAGAAATGTCAGATCAAACAAAGTCTTGATTTTAAAAAGAAACAGTTCTGGCAGGACGTTAAGATAAAATCACCATCATCACAAATGTCATTAGAATTTTGAGCTTCAATGACACAATTGAACTGCTTCTTTTCCAAGGTGGAAAGATATTACAACGTAAAACTTCTGTGATCTAAAACAACAACCAAGAATTGAGTGAAAAAGTTTACATTTTTAATGCTATTATTCACCAAAGGGAACATGGAGAAAAAGAAAAAAAAGATAGAAATCCCGACTTATTTTCTCGAGATCCCGAGAAACTAAGTCAAGATCCCGACTTGAGATCCTGCGAAATGAAAAAAAAAAAGTCAGGATCTTGAGAAAATAAGTTGGGATTTCTGTCTTTTTTTTTCTCCATGTCCCCTTAGGGGCTCCATAATTATCCAATCAACACGGGATCAATATTATGAATACAAATTCAAATTTATACATTCCCAGAAATATTTGGTTAAATACCTCTTGGAAAATTTTAGCTGCTAATCGACAGTTCTTATTGCCTTAAACAAAGAACTTACAGATTTCTTAAATGGTTCAAAACATCAAATTAATCTAAGTTGACAAAGATAGCTTTAATAAAATAACAATAATAATAAATAGTTTTTAAAATTGGATTTTATTTATCAAGGTTGAAAAAAACTACCAAATCGACCTATTCATATTCCTATGTGAAAAAGTAACCTAACCCCGTTAAAGTTATAATTAGATACACTTTTGGTACAATTCCACCCGACTCATCCCAGTTTATTGACTGCTATTACTAGTGAGCTGAAATTCTTGTAAAAATAAGTTTGGGTAGGAGATCTGTGCAAGCTCCGATTCATCTAGACTTCTCACCAAAATTGGTTTGACTGCAGCGCTGTCTCTGCAACAAGTTTACTATTTCTATTATAATTCACATGCAGCCTGTGAGCGGTCAATATTCCCACATCTTTTTGTAAACCCGCACTCTTGTCTTACACTTATAAAAAGCACAAACAGCTCTTGTGCAAATGGTTCATAAATCAATTTAACAATCTTTACGACAGCACGATCAATAATGACCTTCCTGTCTGATAACTGCTGCCCTTCCTCTTTTGGACACATAATCATTACGATAAAGCAAGATCTAATGAAATATTTCTGGAAGATTGCGAGGTGTGATGGGAGCATGTTTAAGAATGAGCATTTCTGCTTAAATGCAAGAACACACATCTCCTCTTTCTGCATGATAATTAAGATTTGGTATTGTTTTGGTAATGTTAAAATATCGAATTGAGGCACACATTCCTGTAAGAGTTACATAAAATGCTTTTGGACATAATCTTGGAGCCAGTCTGGCGGCAGTGGCTGCAACAGTTGGCAGTATGGTCATGCCCTCAACCAGATTACATTTGCTCAGCCTTTGACAGAGCAAAAAGCTGGATAAAAGTCAACTGAAAAAAACAAAACAATAAAAACACAAAGAGAATGCACGAGGAGGCAGCTTAAAATAATCCCCCAGCTGCACCCTCACATGCTAAATATTTACCTGCAGATAAAAAGAGAGAGCTGTGATGTGTAATATCTAGCCGGATACCAAAATGAACCCACCGGATCAGAGCTTTGAGGCTATAATTCAGCTGGACTTTACACAGATTTTGAGAAATGCTTTCAAAGTGCACTCGTATCTCCCCTGCTGGACCACAATCTGATTTTCTCTAGGCAACCAAAAAACAAAACAGGAAAACAGAGATAAAATTCACCACAGTGTTAGGCCTATAGCAAAACTCCATGAGAAACATAGAAGGACAGATTAGAATATCTCATCCTGTAGTAAGAGTCAAAAATATGTTGTCTTTTTAAAGCTGCACTGATTACTTCTCTGATTAGATGAAACCGTGATCCAGACAACAAACTAAAGGTCTAAGCTGTAACATATTGCACACGCAATAGATGAACCCTGACCATCTATGCTGATAGATCATTGCCTGCAGGTTTTCCTAACATATTTGGACACATAATTTGTCTGATTAATTTTTTTCCACATATCAATATGAAAAAAGATGAGATATTTAGACATTGGAGCTGATGATTTAATATGATGTAATTTTTTTTATAACAGTGTGCATTCAAATTGAAAAGCTAATACATTTAAATAAAATGATGAACTACAATTCATGGCTGGATGTTTTTATTTTTTCAGGCACCACTTTGAAAAAAGATTTTATAAAAGATGTTTGTATCTTAGTCTTTGGAGTCTGGCTTTCTTCTCAATTCCAATTCAATATCAAGGCACTTTAGAAATATTAATTTATTTGGCCAATTAACTGTGACCTAAGAATCATTCGGAAATGTAAACAGTCAAAAATTCCTTGGATGATCCAGAGTTAAAGATAAAAATATGAAGATATTTAATGTATGAATTTCAGATTCTGTTTACTTGCTATTATATGAAAATCAGGAGATAATTTTATTTCAAATTTCTTTATCTGATTAGGCAAGCAAATACTTCATTCATGTAAGTAGTTTTTCACCCCCTGTCCACACTGAGAATGAGACTGTAATGGTTCCTGTACCTTCCAGTCTGTGTGTCATGTGACCTCCTTTGCACAATGATGGGAAAACCTATGCAAAGAGCAGCTAAAACATAGTCATTACATCTCACAATGATTTGAGAACAATGCTAAGTTTATAAAGCAAGGGAACAAGAGTTTACGTGGGAAAGCTTTCTGTTGGGTTTTTTCTGCCCATGATTAACTGGAGCTGCATTAAAAGAGACAAATTATCAATGAGTCATATCAAAACAAAGATTAAACACAGTAACCCTGTCCTAGCATTTTAGCAAACTGCTTCACATGAAAACAGCATGAGAAGAAGCACACTGAAATGCATCTGCAAGCATTGAGTCAGGATAGGATTGGATTGGAGATAAATGAGTGTTTTACAGAACCTGCAGCTTCCTTAAATGGGTTGGAGTAGCATTTTGAAGTGTTCCTTCTCAGACTCTGGATGCAACAAAATCTCACCTCAAATGAGAATGCCATTGGTGATGGCTCACAAGAACAATATTAATGCTCTTGTGAAACTTGGTGTTATTTTTATTGCACTTTAAAGCTCCTGACTTGTCAAGCAGAGAGTAATTAAAAAAAAGGTTTGTTGGGACAAAATGTACTATAGGTGGGAAGACTCGTCAGATTAATATAAATTCCAAAGGTTAGCATTTTTCCTGCTGCATTTGCACACCTCCAAACTGCTAATAATGTTTATTGAATCCCAGCACTGTAGAATTATTGTCAGGCTCATTGAAAACCAACCAGCTTAAAATGATAATGATGGCTAATTAATAACCGCCTATGGAATGATTCTCTTCATGCAGATAACAATATTCAGTGTAGTGATATTTTTAGTCTAATGTATGCAAATGTGCCTCCCCTAAAACACCCAGTTGAAAATATGAAATGCTGGAGGTCTTGAAGGACAGAGAGTCCTTGGCGTTGCATACACTGAATGAAGTTGTGAAGTCCATTATAAATTTATGCCATTTCATTCATTTCACAGGCAGCTGCCTCTTTTCTTTCTCCAGTCCTTATGCTCAGCTTGGCTTGGCTTTATCGGGACATATTAGACCTGGAGGCAATCATGCACACATGTTCAGGTACATCACTGATGACTGAAAGATTCAAACAAAACATCTACTGCAGACTTCTGAACAAAGACTCTTCATCTGCATATCAGAACCATGATGCTTCTTACAAAACACAAGCCTTCATTATGGAGGCTGTCCAGGGTGCAATGACTGACGCAGAAAAGCAGACAATGATGAAGATGGAAAACCAGGAGAACAACTCAATAGGAACAAAGGAAAGAAGAACTGAGAATGAGACACATCCTAGCCAATTAAACTTTAACTAGGAACTCTGTGAGTTGGAAACAATCCACAATGATTGATCTAATACAACAACTTATGTATTTTTCACCAACAGAGTGAACACTTGCCTTCGCTGTGGCTGATTGACCATTTTTCATGCCACAGCTTTACAAGACTAGCACACACGCGCACACACACTGTGCAACACACTATAAATCAACAACCCAACATTGTTTCACCTTGAATGTTGTGGATCGATTTGAAATGATTTCTCCAAAGCTCTGTGCACCGGCCTCAGGCTGTACTCCCAGCCTGTAGCATCCATTATTATATGGCACCATAATAACTTTTATTATTCCATAATGGGAAGATTGTTCTATAATTCTCCAAGGTTGCTTGAGTATATCGACCTGGCCCGTCCAGCTGCCAGGTATTTACTCTTCTGGTTTTCCTGCACAGCTGGAGAGCGACTGTTTTATTTCCAACATATTAATAATTTATCTGTTTACTTGTTTAAAACACCGATCTTCAATAGGATAACAACCACCAAAGCAATATGTACCTACTGATCTCTGAATTACAGAGTTAAAACTGCAGCAAGAGTTTAGCATAATACACTGGTATATGTTTTTAATTATGTTTATGCATTTGAAAGAGGCTTAATGCAAAGTAACATACAAATAAGGACATAGCAATGCAGTGATTTAATTAATTTATCATAAATCCTTCTATCATAATCCATATGAAATATGAGGCTTAAATCACTAATAATTGCAACAAGTTCCCTACAGCAGGTTATTTTTTATGCAGTCAGGGAATATTTTTATGCTTATGTTTCAAAATTATTTGTATTTTTCTCAGCAAATCACTCAACTTACAATGTACTTTCCTTGATTTCCTTTTCAGTGGATTCATTAATTTAAAAGTATTGCATTTACTGATTATGATGTAAAACCATTAGGAAGAGCCCATTTTGGTTTGACTATGGATATAGGCTGTTCTGTTCATGCATGTCAGGAATAAAATATAGTCATTGGCAGAATCAAATCTTTCCTAAATCCTCATGTATTTGCAGTTGAAGCGAAGCGAGTGTGACTTTCTGCACATAAAAGCTCACAGTCAGAGAGTCTGCACTTCCTCTGACCTCAGCCTGCTCTGTCTCTCTTTTCTGGCCAGACCACCAGAAACTATTTTTTACCACTCATCTATCATGTAAAATGCCAGCGGGGGTAATCTATGCCAGGTTATCTATAAAGTCAACTTATCATTTTAATTAGTGTGCTAGAGAGGGCGACTCTGGAAAATAACGACACAGATCTGCAGGAATGATCCGTCTCTGCCAGCTAGGAGCCACTCTGAGACGAAGCGCAGGAGGAAAATGTCTGCCTGAATGAATGGATAGCCAAAAGCTTAACTAGCTGTTACAGACACTAAACACCCGATGAAAGACAACACAAACGTTCCTCGGACAGTTGCTTGAATTAATGTGAAAAATGTAACACCACGAGCCATCCAGCAAAATTATTTTGCAGATCAAAGACTTTGCATGTTAGCAGAGCATTTCAGTGATTCTATGGAAGTGGGATCTGATTGGAATTCCTGTTGCGCAAAGGCGAGTCCACTCTGACATGTGTGTGTTTGTTTATGTGCTGCTAATTGCGGCCAAGAGCAGATCAGGCGAAGCTCATAGCTCTGACGCTGAGACCTCTGAGGCCCCTAACCTCTCACATCAGTGATCACCGAAAGGACCACTTCATCTGACCAGCTGAAATCTACTCTAACATGCTGCTTCTGTGGAAATCCATTTAAGAAAAATCTTTAACTTAGAGTTATCCTAAAGCTAAGAGAGGTGCCATAATGAAAGGTTTACTTTAAGTCTGGTTAGATCCATTTGACAGTAGGAGCTTGTGATGCATATTTCGCCCAACTAAAGTCTAAATGGAGCAAACTGAGTAAGATGAAGGCCCTTCAGAGGAATCCAGAAAGGAAGTGGACTCAGCTTTATAACAACAAACAGATCCATGTAAAGTTTACATCCTAGTTTGAGTTATGCCTGCTATCACTTAATCAAACAAAATAAACCAATTTTATCTGCAAACACATTTGCAGATAAAATGTGCAAATGTCTATACTTGTAGAGACATTTCTTGCAAGACCTTGCTTTTATTAGTTACAATCAATATAACTTACATTTTGTGATAAAACCCTCCACCACACCCTCTTTAAAGTCAAGGATTATGTTTCAAAATATGCAAAAAACAGAAAAAGATCTGGTCTTCAAAAGG
The DNA here is from genome assembly GCA_902982915.1 of Phalloptychus januarius. NCBI lineage: Eukaryota > Metazoa > Chordata > Actinopteri > Cyprinodontiformes > Poeciliidae > Phalloptychus > Phalloptychus januarius. Next base: position 7,124,318 of record CADWAE010000362.1, read on the forward strand.
TTTCTAGAATTACTTAAATCTATCCAAAAGTTTACAAAAACATCAGAGGTTATACTGCCATTATGTACTAAACAGAGGTGAAGCCAACAGGAAAAAACTGTGAAAACTAAGTGCACCCCACGACAACTTGTAGAACCACCCTAGGCAGAAAACACATTCGAGTGCTAATTATATATGTGACCATTTTTTCCCCAAAGAAACCAAGAATTGATGCAAACACAGAAAGAAATGTTACAACCACAGACAAAATACTGCAGCCACAGGAAATAGAAGCAAAAGAGAAAGTGCCAAAAATAGCAAAAACAACAGTAAGTATGAAACGCTGCAAACTCGCCCCACAGAATGGAGGTGCTCCAGACCACTAGGGGGAGTCGACCACCTAATCATATGGTACCAGACTGTCAGCAAAGAAGGGATGTCACGATTTAAAGTGATGTCCAGAAACATGCCTTATCATAGAACATCAGCATATTAAGGTCAGTAATGTTACATATTCCAGACTCCAGTATTAATAGATATATGTGGGACTTTAGAAAAGCCTATAGATTAAACTTAGGACTTTTTATGACATGCAGAACTATGGGTAAAGTTTAAGATGCAGAATGGAAACTACTCTAGATGTTTTCCATTCATGAATAATCTTCTTTAAATTGGAATGAAGGAATTCAAATTGTTTTGCGATGACATTATAACTCTATCCAGATTGATGGCCAGTTGCCTCTCTCTGGCCAATGCTGAAGTCTTTTCTGATTTTATAGAGGCGATTACATCACCTCATGATCATTTCTTAACATTAATTTCATTCAAAGTATCTGGCAGCTACTTTTTTCTCTCAAATCCAACAGCACCAATAAGGAAAAACATATTTCTTACAGATAATTGTTACATGGAGCTTTTGCACTGTTTTTGTGTTGTAAACAAGAAACAAATTCCACAAGACGGAGCAGAAACTTTTTTTGTTTTTGTAAAGTTGAGATCACATTGAAGGAAAAAAAAAACATTTTAGGAATGCTTTTTAAATCATTCAAAGTGAGCCTTTTAGCACTGCCAGATAAACAAGGGAACGTGAGCTTCCTATCCCTGGCTTAAAGAAACCAACCTTGGCTTTGTCGAGCTGTGCCTGAGCCTGTCGCTCTGCCTCTCTGCGCGCTGCCTCCTTATCCTCCTCAAGGGAAACATCGGAGTCTGATGGACGGCTGGTGTAAGAGTCGGCCGAACCCTGTGGAGACACAAACAGCAGCACCTCAGCAACAACTACAACTGATGAACTCACACCTTGGAGACAATAGAAGTATTTTTGAAAACCTTGGAGGCTTTAAGAGTTACATGAAAAATATACATATTTCATTTTGTCAATTGAGTTAGTGAAATAAATCAACTTTTCATTAATAATGTAATTTATTCAATGTCTGTATGTATCTACTGTGGATTTAATGAATCCACAGTAGAAAAAAATCTGATTAAAGGTTGTCATCTACACACTTACCTGTTTGCCTATTAGTATCTGCTTAAGAAATCTGCTATAATAGCTATATTAGTTTTTAATACCAGCCTAGATTTTCATATCTGTGCATTTTTAACTATAAGTATGAACAACTTGGTATTTTTTGATAATGGCATAGGAATGCCATTATCAGCACATTTACACTTTCAATACTCAATTTAAACTCCTTAAAATAAAATACACTAATGCATAATTGTAAAATAGTGGCAGTATTTTTAACTCTAAAAAAAGTAATAAAAAAAGCAGCAATAGCTTATACACATTTTAAGACTAGACTTTCTGAGAGATAAAATTGTAATAATTGAAGGATTTAAGACTCCTAGACCTAAATCATAAAAGAAAATCCATAAAGTGAGCAGAAGAGAGGAGTATCTGAAAGGATTCGTGACTCAAAGATCCATCTCACTCTAACATTGTAAAATGTTATAGTACATGATTCACTGTCTTATTGACAAAAAAGGGTTCTTCAAAAAAAACCCAACCTGCCTGTACTGGTGATTTATTTCTTTATGGGAGATTCTTTTCACAATGAATTACACTTATTCAAATCAACGGCTGTACGCTTCTAAACTTTCTTCTGTGAGGTTATGCTTCTGCACTAGATGATTAATTTATTTCATGGTTTGTGTAAACACTTAAATATGAATGGAAATGACCTAATAATGTGCCAAAAGCTTTGTGAATGAGGGGCACCCCTCCATTTTTCTAAGACAGTCATCAAGCACTGCGAATAAAAGCAGCTTGTCTTTCATCCAGTGGAGTCGGTGCACCTTTTTTCCTTACCTGCACACTCTCGTGGCAGCCACACACAGAAGGTCTTTCATTCATCTCACTGCACCATTACACTCTGCTGTCTGAGTTAAAAATAGCCTCCCCTCAATCTGTGCATGATTAGAATTACCAAACCAAGATCATACCACTTCATCCTCTTCCCTCGCACTGTCTGACTTATGTAAAAGAGACAATCCAGGTGCTGTTGATCTACACAGAACAAGGTGGGTCATATTTATGCCCTCCATCTTACGCAAAACCCTGCTGCTCATCAATCATCTGAACGTCTTTCATGTTTCCCACTTTGCTACAGAGAAGAGGAGATAAATAAAAACAAACAAATCCAGTCTTACTAATCAGATTTGATTAGAAAAGCAATTAGTGGTAGTTTAACACCTGCTCAAGGTTACAATGCCACACTCAAATGAAATTAAATTTACTGCTTACGAGGTACATTTGGTTGTGAAAGATGCAGGTGAGCACACCTGTGTCACCTTTAAATACGAGACATGATCATGAGGAGCCGTCCCAGTGGGTCGCATGGAGGTGATCTGGAGCTCTGCCCAGAATCTGACAGCCATAACTGATACCAACACACAACTTCTCATGATCACAACACTACCACGCTGAACCCCAAAACTTTGCACTGGTGATGGATGCATGGGAAAAGCACAGACTCCATGAATTACACACAAGTGCATGCAAAGAAGCAACTTTCACAACATTAAACGGTAGAAAATCCTCCTTACGCAGGCATCAGAGCTCTTGACTCGACCTCCTTTGGCTCGTTTCAGCAAGCGGATCCAGGTGGCCTTCATGAGCCACACTGGTCATTCAGTGTCCTGAGCCACTGCCCCCCTTGCTGCTACTACAACTAAACCGAACTGCACTGCTGAGGTGTCCTTTGCACCAGCTTTGCAGCAGCTGTCACTGCTTTGGCTACAGGTACATTCAACACTGTGGCTACATCGGCAGCTGGTTCCTCTTACGCCGGGGCTGTGAATGCTGCTTTCATCCCCGGATAAATAAATAGCTTCGGACTCGGAGCTCCTTGTTCTGCTGCAGCTCCAGTTGGCTCTGCTGTCGTCTGGAGAGCCAAAGCTCCAACTACCCCCACTGCTGCTGCCGTCGCTGTTGCCAAAGATGGGGAATCCGCTGGAGCTCGCTGCCCCGCGCATAATCTCAGCACCTCTCTCCCTCTCGTCTGCCTCAGACTCCTTGGTGGAAAGAGAGCTCGGCGTGCCACTGCAGGTGCTGAGGCTGACTCCCAGAGTGAGTCAGGTGGCAGTGATGCTCCTCTTCCCCTCCATCAAGCTTCCCTGTCCTGCTGCATCGCTGGTTCCTCACACTGCTCTGTGAGCAACGCGTGACGGTTCATCTGTGAGAGTCCCGGTGTGGCTGCATGTGACCGACTCTCCCGCCGATGATAATGAAGCTGCTGCTGGTGCAAGCTCTCCCTTTCTCACGCTGTGACTTGGCTTGTCAGAGTGTCTCCTCCCAACTCCTTCTTACAAGCTCCACTATGCCATTTCAGCATTTCTGCTTTCTCTACCTCAACCCTTCTCCTCCATCACTCCTCTTCTTTTTTTTCCTCTCGCACAGTCGATCCATCTGCTGTGATTGTCTCTGCAGCAATCATTTCTAGAAACTGCATGTGCTGTATGAATGGTGGTCATGAGTCAACAGTACTTACATTTTGGCTTCTTTTGCACTGATGCATTTAGAATGTACTTTGCTACATGTGCAATGTCAGTCTTGCAAAAGGTTTTAATATTAAAACAAATTTCAATGTATTTTATGGTGATTTTATGAGCTTATCTATAGAGTGGAAGAAAAAGCAACTTTTTAAAGATAAACACCTGAGCATACCAATAAACAAATGTTGCACTGTTGTTTTCTCTCCAGAAAATCAATTTCTGCCTTGGCGTCGAGACTTTTTCCACCTCTAAAGGGGTTTTTGCAGGATTACCCCACATTCAAGCTTCATTCATCTTCAAATTACTTCTGACCAGCTTCCCAGTCTCTGTTGAAGAAAAGCATCACGTTGCTCCATGACGTAAAAAGTTTATGTTGTACTTGGTGCTTGGTACTTATTATATTCTGATTTGCACACATAATTACTTTTCTATCGCAGACTAATTGATCTAACAGTCATGTTTTTGGGTTATGGGAGAAAGCTTGAGTACCCAGACTGAACCTACGAATGTACAGAGAGAAAGATCTCCAACTTGGATTTAAACCCAGGACTACATGCTACAAGGCAGCAGTGCAGCCAAATGTGCCAACCTCTTGTATTTACATATGAAATTATAACCTTAATTTCATAAAATTGCTTTGCCTGAATATCTTTGTCTCAGACAATGTGAAAACAAATCTTAACATTTTTATGAACAGTCTTTTCTAACTGCTGACATGAAAACTTTGTTGTGATTGTGACATCCATCAGTTTTATGATGATGCTGTAAAACTAAGGAACGATTTTGACAGGCCGGATGCTGCAAATGTTTCACATATTTGTATAAATTACGACTGAATTGCATAATTAAATAACCTGAAAGCAGCTCATTTGATTACACGACTTATTGTTTCATTGCTTTATCCCATAAGAGAGCTTTCATGTACCTATAAGAAGAGATCAGGAGAGAAGAATGAATAAGTGAAAACTAAGTATATTTGACAGGCAGCACTTCACACATAAAAATGTATAATATATGGCAAAATGTAGATAAAGTATTTTCTACTTTGCTGATTTTCTAAATCAGTAAAGAGGTTTCATTTTAGCATATATGTCATCCATCCATTTTCTTCCACTTATTCCGGGTCGGGTCGCCAGGGTAGCAGCTTAAGTACCATAGATGTTCCTATGCATAACCTAAATGTCCTCACATCAATAAATGCTATACATGTGATTAAAGCATCTTCTCACTAAGCAAGCAAATAAGGAAAGAAATTACATAAACTAAATGTGGGTAAATAATTTTTTTTTCTAAAGGTGAGCTGGTATGGATGGAAAATCATGATACAGTCTAATATCTAAAAGAAGTTACATTATAGTCACAACGACTACTGAGTAAATCATATCTGCAAGAAATCTTGTGGCATCAGCTCTATGCAGCAATGTCAGCATCACAAAACTCCACAAACCAACGCTTCTGTCCGAATGTCACATATGTTTTGCTATGCCGTGTTGACACTTGCCACCGCTGCTCTGAGGGCAGGACGCAGATGCTCCGAACCAGAGAGGAGGGTGTTAACGCCGTCTGTGAAGGCTGCACTCTGCTGGCTACTCTGACAAAAACACACAGCGACAGAAAGGACTCGGGGCAACCTGACACTACAGACCTCCCGACCCAATGCTGTGCTGACCCTGACGGCACAGCGTCACTCCCACAAAATCCGCTAATAACAACATGGCAGTGGTATAATGGCATCTAGATCTTCAGGCTGGGAGACAACCAGAGCTCTGTTTGAAGCAGCTGGTACCAAGAAACATCCATAAAACGGATTCTTGGAAATACTTTGATTAATTCTGCTAGTGAAGGATTCTTGCTGCCATTTCTTCAGTGTTGCATAACCAGGAAAAAATCCTCACAGTCTTTGCATTTGTAAAAACATCTCCTTGAAATGATTTAAAACGGGTTTAGAAATCAGCCTTTCCAAGAAGTTATGTCAGGGAATCTCATGACATTCATCGGACACTATAATTAGGTTGATATATTCTGAGTAAAATTTAACTGAATGCTTTTAGATAATATACCATGAAATTTACAGCCAAACTAATTATCTTATCGTCTGCTAAAATGTTACATTTCTGGCTTGTTTAGATACAAAAATATGGGCCAAAAAGAGATGCTAACCAGTGATTTTCTTTTCTTTGATTATTTTTCTATAAACTTAAACTTGGAAGACCTATAAACTAAGTTTTCCAAGTTTGGAAAAAAGTTGACAGTGCTTTTCGTCAAGCACTGTCAGCGCTTGATAAAAAGCAGCAACATCCTGATTCTTTTAATAGTCTAATACTTTTGCAGTTTTAGTTCTTTTCGTACCCAAATTTTTGTGTTTGCGACAAGGTTGCCAAGCACGCGTCAGTTTGTCAGATATTTTATATCATTTTGAAAACTTTCTGACTTGTTATTAATTTACTCCAATGAATGCCACTCCAGGGCAGTTTTAGTTTCATAGAGTCATAACTTGTCCTATTTCATACAAGCCAACTGGTAAAATTGAGGATTTGAACCACAATCAGTGGAAGCAGCGTAACCCAAACTCTACATGTCAATTTATGAAATAAAGACAAGGAAGACAAGACAGCAGTATATTGGAGACCTAACAAACCAGCACCTTACCCAGAGATTTAAAAGCTCTCGATGGTTTGACCGGAGTTAGAATTTTTTTTTTTTTGGTTTTATTTAAAATGTGACATATCTCTAAACTTTGCATCGATGTGTGAGATTGGAACATTTTTATGACTATTTTATCTATGTTAATCATCAGCCTATTTCCCTACCACTAGAAGTGAACAAATTTTAGACATATGAACAGAAGGTTTTATTAACAAGTATGAAATGGAGGAAGTCAATGATGAACTCACTGTACTGGGGCAAAATGTGGATACGATTTGGCAAGATTTTGACCCTCTTTATTTTCATCTTTGAAACAAAAACGACTCTTATGAAGATGATAAATGCAATTTATTAAAAGCTTATTTCACTCCAACAACACAAGTTTGGAAATTCCTATTTAAATTGTATTTGTCTTCAGCCATCTTTAAGTTTATCTATAGTCAAACAGTTTTTTATTAATTTATTCTGTGAGGGAACTGATGGTTACTGAACAACAAAATATATTTCTCTAAAGTATTTGTCATGTGGATAGGGACTACAGCAAGGACTCTCTTTTTGAATGAATCCAGAGTGGGTGCTTCTACCAGACTATTAAAAATGTTCCATCCACCCAAGGAGGTTTTGAAAAGGTAATGATCCTGGAGTCTCCACTGTTAATCACAGTTCATTAAGCAGAGGTCCGCTCTCCAGGACCACCAGCGACCCCTACATGGAGCGATTGCATGGTGATGACTACATTAGAACATACAAATCACAGCTGTAATAGCGAGAGTGGAAGAAAAGGTCCTGAGTCAGCTTGTGCAGCCTCGTCTATCTGACAGAATCACTTACTGTGGCTAAAGCAGCTAATGCAGCACACCCCTTCATTGCCTGAAAGCTCCCATTTTCACATTAAGTCACTTTTATCATGGCTTTGTAGAAGTCCACTAAAAAAATTGCAGTAACGCAGAAAGATTAAGGTTGTTTCTGTGTGTGGTCCATTATTCAATCTTACATACTTGACTCTAAGCTGCACTCTCAATAATGTCACTTGTCATTTAAGTATCTCTCCATTACTTCCCTTTTTCCTGTTATTTCATTTAACCTTTTTCCATTCCTGTCTCTTTTATCCTCTCTCTGCTACTTCCATCCCAGTATTCCCAGTAGCTTTGACGTTCTTGACTCGCTGGTTTTGCGCAAGCAGAGGAAGACGGTTACGCATTTAGCCACTGACGTATATTCCTCAAATCCCACTTGATGCTTTCTGTTTACTGCCGTGAGCTCAGTCAAAGCTGTTTGAGTTCGTTCTATCAAAATTCACTCACTGGGCCACAGATTTGATCTGTATGATGATAGAAGCACCAAAGGTGAGTGGTGATATATATAAAAAGATTCATAATTTAAGTGTATTTTTACAGAGGCGATTCAGAGTTCCCACCAGAAAGTGAACTCTTGCCTCCAGCAAGAATAGTGCTTGAAAGCAATAAGAACCATAAGAGATGAAGATATATAAATAATTTATGTATCATTTGTAAATAGATTTCTAAATTCCAAGTGGTTAGGATACAGTAATATTTTTAGTTATTTTTATTTTATCCATGTAAGATAAAATGAAAAACTTGGTGAAAAAAATGAATGAAACTACAATCATTTCAAAATCGCAATATTAAACCATGCATATTTTATACCTTTATGACTGTGTTGATATTTTCTATTACATTTGTGAAACTAAGACTTCATTAAACCAATTTTAAGCATCAAAACAATTAATCCTAATAAGTAAAGATGTTATACAAAAAATGTAATATTTCATAAAAGACAACTTTTAGACGACAAGTTGGTAGTAATTGTTAGTCAGAAGCTCAGACAGCTCAGTCTCGGCTCAAGAAATAGATCACACTGCAAAAATATGATGTGACGAAGGAACAAAATGACCAGGACCCTGTGTGGCTGAGTCATGGATCAGAGTTAGGAGACGAAACAAAAACATTCCTCAGTAGTAAGGTCAGATAAGGCTTAGAAAGCGAGTGAAGAGCACCAAAAAAGATATTTAGAAAGCCATTAATAAAGACGATATGAAATGATTAGAATGATTATATACTGCTTAATGCATAATGTACTTTAATGCATTATGCAGTATATAAATAACACGAGTATTACACAATAACTGGAGTACAATCTGTTAAATTTACCAAGAAATTGCCCAAATACAGCATATAAACTGGTCAGTCTACTTTCTGCTTTGCATCTTTTATTATAGCTGTCTAAAACGTGTTATTACTGATGCCAAAGCCTCTAGAGATCATTGTGATACACTGTAGCTGACGGAAGCAAGCTGACAATAGGCTGAGCGAGTGTGCAAGCAGCTTCAGACTTTGAGTGACTCATTGCTGGCTAAAACTAAAGCTTCTTTTTTCCTGCCATCTGTCCATCACTGCCACTTCAGTTGATGCAGCGCAAAGTCAATTAAATTACAAACAGTGTCTCCTTCGTCAAGAAGGAGACAATGGCAGCAGACATGACAGCCAAGTGTGAGAGACGTGTCATTGCTACAATAATTGGTTACTAAACTTTTTACAATGCAAGAAATAAAAAGCAGGAGAGCAAGAACGGGGAAGAGAGACAGACAGATGGTGCATTTGTGCAAAAAAAAAGGCAAGAATGGGAAAAAAAAAATGAGAAAAGATGCATAGTACAATGCTTTATGGTTGTCAAGGTGAGACTGACAGTCCCTTCAGCAGTATTTACTCAGCACTATATAAACCAGCATATCAAATAAGAGAATCATCCAATGTAATCTGTCACCTGACAGGATCACTGAGTATTACTGTAGTTAAAAGCAAGTTGGGAAGGACCAAAAACCAACATGGAGACTGGAAATAGTCTGGAAACTTTTTTATGTAAAAACTAATGAACTATTCCAAACTATTTTGTCTGAGAAGAACAAGTTCATCAACTTTAAAAAATATTTGCACAAATTTACTTTTGATATAAAACAATACGAATGGAGATTCACCAAGAAATCAAGTGATGACCATAGACAGAAGTCTCTGATAAGTAAATATGCCAGAGTGAGTGTTAAAAGGTTGAAGAGGCAATTTCACTTTCTAGTGTGGAAGTTACTACTAAAGGAAGAAGCTTCAAAATTAACTAACTTCAAACACATTTTTTAGGTAAAAACATAAACTTAAAAAAGGTAAGTTTATAGGGTTTGTTTCTTAGGTGATGTTGTATTTGTAGTGACCAGTGACAACATGGGAAATCGGCAAAGAAAGTGAGAAAAACAGAAAGGAAGAATGACAGAAAGAAAGAGTAAGCAAGAAAGTAATAAAGAAAGGAAGCAACAAAAAAGAGAATCAATCGCTCCTTACTCTTGCAATCAATAAATGATTCACAATTTAACACAGCTCTACAAGCAAACCAGAGATTTTTCTCTCTCAAATATTGGGTCACAGCTTTTAATAATTCTAAACGTGTGTTACAGAAATAAAACATTATATTATATAATGTTCTGAGTTGTACAAAAATAAATAATTATAATCTCTGCAAAATTTAATCTGTTTTCAATATGTTCAAAGGTAAAAGAAGACTTTGAGGACAATTGCAAAAAAAAATATGGCTTCTCAGGAGCAAAGTATCATGAAATATATGCATTTAAACAACAATGGCGACCTGGGATCCTCATAGAGAAGATGAGAAATTTTATTTTAGCAATTTTGATTCTTTGTGGCTAATAACACTGAACCTGAGAGGGTACCCTGCTTCTAGTGTCTTGTTCTCCTATGTCCTTCCCACAATACTGAGCTTTCACTCAACCTAATTACTAAAGCACCAGTCACATACTAAACAACCAACTTTAGTGAGATTTGAACTCAATGGTTGGGTGCAACAATTGAGTTGGAAATATGCAGCACTTCCTCAATTAGGTCAAGTTAACTAGCTGTCCATCCTCTCTCAGGTTTCTCAGTGCAAAGACAGACAGAGCCATAATAGGATGAGAGCCAATCAAGACAAAAAAGTCCAGTTGCTGCTTTTTTTGTGCTTGCGTCAGCAATTTTCAGATGGCTTCCTGTGTGAGGCAGGCAGCACATGATTGATGAGAACTGGCTCAGAGAGCAGAACGAGCTTCTTATGACTGTAAAAATAAACAGTCCACTAACTGGATCTGTCTGTAATAAAACAGTTCTCCATCTTTCACTTTCTGCATGCTGATAACACTAAGCAACAACTTTAAACCAGAGCAGCAGTTTAGAAAATGTCGAGGCTTTGCAACAAGATTCAGAAAATTAAACAGTATTGCTTTAACGGTCTAAAGTGCCAGCCAAAGGCCGACTGGATTCAAGTTACATCTCAAAAGTTAGTTTATTGTTCAGATGTGTTATCTTTATTAGAAAAACCCCACACACATTTTTAAGACTTTTGTTGAGATGTGAACACCTATTTCTAACAACTACGAGAACAGCTGATTTTTGTCGATTGCTTAATTTTAGCAGGTCCAATCCAAGGCCTAAACAGGAGTTTATCCTACAAGCACCTCCTGATATATATCAAATCAAGTTAACATTTCACAGCGCTGGCTGACAAAGCTGCACCCTAGTTTACAGAAGATATGAGGACACTTTGAACAGCAACCCACGAGGACAACCTTTATATAACCAAAGAAGCTTTTTTTGTGCAACTGATTCTTTAGGACCTAATGAGGAACAACGAGCCATATATTAAGCGGTTTTCTCATATAGTTGCAAATGCAAGTCAGCTGCAAAAACTATGCATGCAATTAGCACTTTAACAATTATAGAAACATTATAAAGTCCATTTTAATCAACTACAATGATTTGCAAAATAATTAAATCCTCTTCAACATTTTTACATTGTGTCAAGTCACAACTACTAACTTCAATGCATTGTTTCATAGTTTATGTAATAAAAATTGTGTCTCAGTATTTGCAGATTCACCTATTCATGGATTTTCCTCTGGAATGTCGGTCCAAATTGATGGGAAAAATCTGTCTATCCACTAAATTTTCTGTCTGACATGTTTGAAATTCAATTCAAAAATACTTTCTTTATCCCAAAGGGGAAATTTAATTTTGTCATTACTCTTATCATCCAAGTATCTTCAAAGAGCCGTTGTGGATGGTGATTCTGTGGGCAGGAAGAATCTCCAGCTGCAGTTAGACTTGCAACATACATGAAGAATGAAGACGTTTCTGTATGCAGACTCATGACTTTCAAAAGCTCCATATCAGGCAGCAGAGACAATATTCCACTATAACATGCCCTGGATGACACCATCAGTTGTCGGCAAGCAATACTACTCCACCTCATCTTCTTTTACCGCTTTTTAAATCTGTCTGGCTGTATGGTTAGAAAGCTGAGCAGAGAGAGTCAAAATAATACCTTGTTGCTTGTTGATTATGCATCATGACAACTGTCCAAAAGACAAAACGTAAAAGCAAAAATCCTTCCAACTGTGCAACAACATAGTGAGGGGTCCACTGTAGTAGCAGAGCAAGCAATTGTCTTTGAAAGCTACACATATTAACAACTTAAGCAAACATAATGTGTTAACAAGTCTATTTTTAGTTGTGCATTCCCCAAATCGGATCTTAGAGGGACAAAATGAGAGCCATGGAAAGCCATATAGAAGACAAACCTAAATCTAAATCCACAGACCCTCTGAAAGCGTTCTATTGGAGCTACAGCTATTTTGTGAGGAAAAAACATGCAAAGATCTCCTGTCTGGATGTGCAAAGCTGTGAGAGACATTCCAAAAGACTTGCAGCTGTAATTATAGTGAAAGGTGGTTCAACAAAATATTGACTCAAGGGGTGTTGAATACAAATATGTGCCACAGTTTCCACATTTGCAAAAACAATTTGTCATTTATGATATCTTATAATATACTGTCTTGCTCCAAAACATAATTGTGTAACTGTGTAACGTAAAAACAGAGAAAATCCATATTATTTTAGGAGTCCTCAAAAGTCTGAGCTTAAATGCATGCATTTTCCGTGAGCTTTTATGGGTCTTTGACGTAGTTTTATGTTTATTTTAAAGATTATTTACCTATAAAAGTGCTCATGCTAACCACAGAATGCGATTTTTCAAACAGGATATGAATAACTTGAACCAGTGAAGACATCATGTCAGCTCATTTACGCCAACAGAGCTTAGAAACTTGGATTTTTGTGCCTTATAGCTCCAAATGTAAAGTCTTGAGGCTAATGCAGGTTTTGTGCTCTCTGCCGGTCTAGTCAAACTTATCCTGGGTGTTTTCTTTTTCTCCCTTCAGCATTTGAAGCTCCTTCCTCCAATCCAAGCTCATACAGATTCTTAGTGGATGCCTTTGTCTTAAAACTTTATTCGATAGGAGATTCACAAAATGCATCTTTATGGAGGTTTGCTATCTTTCCAGAAAATAAGATTGTCTTTGTACTGTTTTGCCTCTTTAAATCCTGCATTTATCCCCTCCGTTCTCCAGCACTCCCAGCCCTCCCTCTTTGTTTAAACGATACAGGAATGGGGCTCCGAAAAGTTTAGCATATGTTTAAACAAACTCACCAGATCTGACTCCTCACTCGTAGAGTGAAACATTTCTAGCCAAATGAGCTGGGCAGGGAGAAAGCTCCTCAGCTACTGCTCATCTTCTGTCCGAACGCAAGAACTTCCAGCCAGCCGGAATACTTCGCACCTACAAACCCTCCTACCCCAGCTCCAGTGGGAAACAGCTCTTCCCGAGCAGCCCGAGCCTAGAAAGTTTTAGCCGGAGAAGGAAAGTTGGCTCCCCTCAGTCCTTCTTTGGCCTACTTTAGTCCCTGAGAGGCAGAGGCAAAGTCAACCGTCTTTCCCACGCTGGAGGAGCACTCCTTCAGAGCACCGCAACCGTCCTCCAGTCCCAAAAAACAAGCCCCTTCTGCCCCTCTCTCCTCCCACATACCCACACGCTCTCCCTGTCACACACACACACACACTCTGCTAGTTAGGAAGTAAGATCTCCGACCAATGGGGCCAGCCTGAAAATTCCAGAAAACACCAAAAGCAGCTGCAGTGGCTTTTTATGTCTGAGCGTGTGATCTGCAAAGTTTATGTGTGTTCTCCTTTGCTTTCAAGAGGCTCCTGAAAGATCTGAGCTGACTGTGTCGACACAACACATGGCTGCAGAGACCGAAATGTCAGGAAGTAATTATCTCCACTAGATCGAAAAAATGCCATATTTGCATTGGGATGAAAAGCAGCAAAACCCTTCTGTGTGGACATTTGACGGCACATCAGCCTGCTTGTGTTTGACTCGACATTAAAAAGTATGTTTCTCAGGAAGAGCTAAAGTACACTTACATACGGCGAGCTCCTCTATTAACATTACAGGCATATAAAAGAGACGGGTAAGTAATCAAGAGACAGAGCAGCTGGCTTGCATCTAACAAATGTAGCGGTTACTTGAAAGATTAAATCTATCTTTGTGATCTGGGATCAGACACCGTGTTGTGCTTTGAAATCAAAGCTGCTCAGAGGATGCAGGGAGAAACGCACTAAATATTACAGAAGCAATAAAACACGAGCTAAACTCTTTTGGTCATGAGTTTCCAAAAATGTAACCCTAACTAATCCAAATGTTCCAGTTTTAAAACAGAAGCAACAACAGAAGAAAGCAGTGAAGTTTCTGGAGGAGACAAATTTTCACGTTATGTTCATCCAACCTGTAGGATCGCCCAGCTGCTGAGCTTTATTCAACTGTCTGATGAACCCAGATTTGTAGAAAAATGTTTTCAGGGCAGCCCAACATAAATCCTAGATTATATTGTGTCTGATCAGGGTTAGCCCCTCTCTGTGGATTAGCATCAGTATGTGTGTGTGTGGCGCGTGCAATTTGATGAATTGTTATCCCCACTTGACCGTAGCAAATGTTTCAAGTCCTTCTGTATTTGAACAGAGCAGAAGTCGAAAACATTTTTACTTTTCTGCTATTTACAGTTTTAATACAAACCAGATATGTGGGAAAAAAAATAAACATAGTCGCTCACAAATAGCTACAGCATCCCTTGTGTTGCAAACTTTAAAAATGATTTCTTGTGGTTTTCTTACAAAAAATATATTTTTGCCGCTCTTCCTGTAAAGTGCATGACTGGTTGTCCTGTCTAGATTATCTGGAGTCCTGTTGTCGCTTCTCTAAATGACGCTCCCTTTACCTTGCAGGACAGTTTAGGTGAGCGGCCATGTTTTGACCTCTTATTAAAGCCTAATCCTCGTACATCTTTATATTGCTCCACATAACTCTATTTGTTCTCTAAAGTTATCTAGCAACCGTGCAACTCATTGGCTAATAGTTCCAGTGGATTTGATTTAGGGGTATCATAGTAAAACATAAACCATTAATAGCATTATAAAGAAAAAAAAATGCCTGCTTCCAAGTTATTCAAGTTCATCTTTTTCCCATTTCCATGAAAGTTACAGGACAAAAAGTAATCGTGATATTTACATTGCTTGGTTTGACGTTTCTGCCACGTTTCCATAAAATGCAAGTCATTTCAATACATTTTGTAAAAATGAAAGAGAAATTCGCTATGTTAGACGATAGATGAAAATTATGGCTTGTTTGTCATTCTTCTGCAGCTACAACTGACACGACCAGGAGTTTATTTGACCTAACAGCTCAGATTGCGTTATATCAAACACAATATAAAAGCATTTTACTGCAATCGTCTCTCTTTGAACGAGCCATCTCAGTAGGCTGGAGCAGATCAATGTCCTACAGCTCAGAAAGCAGTCATTGCGCTGCCTTTGGCCTATCGATCAGTGTCCATGCACGCAGTGACGTCAGCAGACATCCACACTGACAAACACACACAGACAAACATCGGTAGCTTACAATACCAGCTTACAGTGATTGGACCATGTGAGGGAATCAATATAACATCCCACAGAGAAACATACTGCCAGCAGTTGTTTCCTATAATTACAAAGTCACCTTGTACTCCATGAAGTAAATGACATGGTTCCCTACCTTGGTGATCACGGCATTACAAAGAAATGAGTGACTTATTGCCTGCCCTTACATCCAGGCAATATTTTTGTAAAACATTTTACATGCAATGACCCTGCGCAATGACTTTAACAGGTAAAATAGACAATAAATACTACTTTTAGCTGTGTTTCTGTTACATGACAACATTTCACTATTGTGTGTATGGTCTAACAGCCACTGCATTATCTGCATCTTATGCAGAAAGCAGAAGTCATGTTTGTAAGGTTTCTCATTTTGAGGCTGATTCTAGTCAGTTTTCTCTTATTTTTTGTTTATTTAAAATCTGATATTGGTTCATGATGAACATACGGTGCAGTAAAAAAGTATTTACAGATTAGTTCTGTTTTAAATGTTTCAGATCATCCAACACGTTGAGATGATCTTAAGTAAATAAAAAACTGATTTTATAATTACTTTAACAGATAAAAAAAGCCCTGTAAACCTAACTGTAAGTAGGCCCCCAACTATCATCCAACTTATTGTATTATAAAATATAAAATCCTATTGAAAAAGATTTATGGTTTATCATTTTTGTTTTGTTAACCAGATTACAGATGTTTAATCTTTTCAGTTTTTGAATACTTGAAAATATAGAGTATGATTCAAAAAACAATCTTCCTAAACTCAGTTATTTAAAAATAAACTGGAATCCAATTTCATATAAAATTTAAAGTAAAGATCCATTTCTAAATTATTTATCAAACCACAAATGGTCTTTTTATACACTTTTACTTCAGATTGTGTCTCATTGCTCCTACAATATAATGAATTTAAAGGGAGACAGTCAAAGAATTGGAGGTTTAGATGGTGAAAACTAGAGGAATCTGAAAACTGAAACAAAGCTTATTCACTCACTTAAATGTGAAGGAAGATGATTTGGAAGAAGATAGTGAGGGGAGGTATGAGGGATTTAAGTATCCCTACCTTCTATGAGTCTTAATTTCACACCCTCATCAGGAGCTTTTTAAGCTGCTGCCATGTGACAAACGGTATCACAACATTAAATGCAAAACAATCCGACTGCCACTCAGCTTCAAACTTATTTTTCTTATGCGATTTATGTTTTTATCTGGTTGTGTTTGCAATGGCGTACCAATTTGACAATTTCTCATAAAACAGATGACCCCACCTACACCCTGTTTACTAAATGCAGATTTTTCTGTAGTGTGTGACCCCACGTTACTCAAGTATTTGCAGTAATTTGGATTATTGTGCCACACAATAATCGGCAAATAGCATATTCCTGAGACCCCTTAATACGCATTAGTACACAGAGTGGACACTGACTTGGCCCTACCTGGATTGTATCATGCCAAGGTATCTCTGCTTTCCGGGATGCATTTTTTTTAATATACTTTACAGAATGCAAATAGGTAAATTTTCTGCAAATCATTTCGAGTCAAGTTCCACAGGAATAAAATAAATAAATAAAATCAGCGAATAAGCATTAAGCTGTGAAAAAGTGCAGATCTACTGTTTTTAGATAAGTCCTTCCTCTACAGATTCAGGTCAGTAGTCATCACTCAAAGGCATGTTCTCAAAGACGGACAGTGGAGATCAATAAAAAAAAGATAATTCTACACCAAGAATGTATTTTTATACTGTCCAGCCTAAGCCTGCTTAACAGAGATTACAGCCACCACTTACTATTAAAATAAACAACCCATGTGATAAAACACACAAGATAATTCATTAATCTACAACTAAAATTATAAATCACGCTCACATGGCTTGTTGCCAGTGAACGAGACTATGTCCAGTACTATAAACAGGGCTTTACTCTCTGTCAAAGGTGCTTTGGTAACATGGATTCAATGCTTAGTAAACTGAAATAGATCCCTGAAAGGCTTAAGAGCACTATAAATATATGACTGAGAAAATATCAAGAAAGGCCTCTCCAAAGGGGTCATGCTTTGCCAAGAATGCCATTACACAGATGAAAGTCTCCAAGAAGCCTTCAAGTGCTACTGGATCATTTTTTTCAGTCTGGAAAAAAAAAATCTTTCACAACTGGTCATTATTTGACAAAAAGGTTATCATCCTACTTTGCTTTAGAGTAGAGTGCTGTGATCAGACAGACATAAAGATCAGAAGTTGGTTGGTTTTCTTTTGTAATTTAACCTAACAGGTGCAGCAATTGCTTTGTTTTAAAACCAAAAAGCATTGACACTGCTGCAAAAGCAGCAAGACATGAAGATGATTAGAGTTATAATAATGGAAACAGAATAGCGTATTATTTTTTAAGTAAATGTGCTTCTTGCACAAAACTTTTACATTCTGTTCTGTTCAGAGCAGCACTTAATGACCCGATATAAGAGCTGCTTCCCAACTACAGTGGTCATTGTGCAAGAGGCGGGGTACTCACTGGTCCGTCAACACTTTCAACAATAAAAAACCTTCATGCATTTTCCCTATGGGAGGAAGCCGGGGAGACATACACAACACAGGCAGGGATTAGATTCTAGAGAAAAAAGTTATAAACTAAATCTATAATATAATTAAGATCAGAGTTGCATGGGCCATGCCAGCCTTTATATGGCTGTGATTGTAGCCCACTGAAAACCCCAGAGTCGGCAGGCAGCATCAGACTGATGTTGCAGCACATGCAGGGATGCCTGAACCCTGGAATCATCACTAATTACAGATGAAGAAAGAAAGCAATGAAGGTAAAAAGAGTAAAAGAAAGATTAGATGTGCTAAGCAAAATAAACAGAAGCGGAGCGTGAGATGGAAGCCGCATCTGCTGTATCTTCTGTTTTCACCCGGAGCAGTTAAAGAGTTTGACGGCTGTTTCTTCCTCTCCACCACCGGGCATCCCACTACTGCGTACAGCAGAGCTAAAAGCAGCTCTAAAGCTGGTCACTCTCCACAGAAATCAGGCTACCACTCAGATATTACTCCCTGAACTACAAACCAAGAGACTTCCAAAAGGATGCAAAACAAAACTGAAAACTTGGCACAACCTTACCCTTTCCAAAAAGTGTTTTGTCCGTGGAGACAAAGGAAGCAAGTCAAGCAGGTCAACAGGAATGAAAATCATGAGCTCAGACGTAGGAGCACTTGATGACTTATGAAGTGCTGACATGTAAAGCGGTGTGCTACGTCTAGCGCTGCTTATGGTGCTAACTGAGTCACTTCACGCTCGCTGAGCACATCAACACATCGGCTGTTCCACATGAAGTCATTGGAAAAATCACTCCAACTGGCAAACTGGAGTTGCTGTGACCAATGCCGTCACGCATGGGACCAGGACAAGTGGAGGCAGAGGGTAGAGTGGGCTGCGGGGTCTACAACACTTTCATAAAACAAAAACAGAGTAACTGAGTAAAGAGGATGGAGATAACTTAATAAAATGTACAGACCGACGGAGCAAGAATTAATGCAATGAACTTAAAGGAGACATTTTGTTGCCCTAATTTCATTTCCTGACAGTCACTCCAGTCTTTTCATCAGCTTTCTGAACGTGGTTTTAGTTAAAGAATGAAAATGTCAGAAAAATCCTCTGGGACGGCTGAACCTTATTACAGTTAATCAGATTCACAAGAGCTAATGGCAGATGTGAACTTAAAAAAGTGACTGCTGAAGTCACTTCTTTGTGACTTCAGCAGTGATTAGGTATTAATTTTGATACCAAATCAAAGGGCGCTTTGATCAGGTATTATTTTTCAGAGTATACATGCTTAACCAACCAGGTTACTGCAGCTTTTTTATTTTTCTCTTGTACAAGATTCATCTCACATTAAAGGTCAGCAATAACCTTTTAATTTTTAAGTCACAAAAACTTGAAATGTTCACAAAGTGGCTTATTTTGCAGCCAAGTTTGAACAGTCATGCCTAACACTGTCCATTTGTGTCCGTTTCCGTTTCCTTTTGATGCAACAAAAGCAACACCACAGTCCAGCCGTCTGAGCAGCTTAGTAACATCCATTCTTCTCTGTATAATGTGCAACTTTACAATCAGGGGGACAAAATTAAAATCGCTCACAAGCACAAATCACCAGCAGAGGTGATTGCGTGCCTCCAGTTGATCCCCCAACTCTCGTTGTAATGATTGCTTCTTTAAGGAGATTTAAATCCTCATCAGTCTTTCAGCATATCAAGGGTTAAGAATAGAAGGAACCTGAAATCAACATGTAAAAAATACTTTTTTGCATTGAGGATATGTTTAAAACACATTTCTGAGGTAAAAGGTTTACTTTGGTGGTGGGATTTAGTTGGAAATCTATTTTCCTTAAGCTTACAGGGGATAAAATGATTTCTGTTGTCTTTCAGGGTCTGCACCACTGTTTTTACAGAGTAAATCCTTTAGGATTCTAGGTTTTAAAACTTAAAAATGTGCAGAGGACTTTATATGACAAAGCTTTCCAAATCAAGCATCAGTTTTCTAGAACAGAGGGAAGAAAAGCTAAAACATTCTCTGAACGATTCAACAGGGGGTTTAGCTACATGAGCCTGTTTTTCTGCTGGACCCGAGTTACTCATCTGCAAAACAGAAAGAGGATCCTGCAGATTGTTTTTCACCAACAGCAATCTGCAGAAACAAGGCAGCAACGAACCAGGCAAAAAGTCCAGACCTAATCCATTAACTATCTTACTCGGGATGCACAAACATCAGCACAGACGTCACAATAAAGGAATGGGAACTATCATTGAGACAGAAGATGCAATGAATAATCAAGGGATAAACCATGGATAGAGAAGCAAGTTGTAGATTTACATAGAAATTACCTTTGTTTTTACCTTTTTCTTCTTTGACATGCTTGCTCTCCCACAACGAGCAGAACACCTGTGCCGTCTTTCCGCTCTGCAGCGACTGTCATGAATTATGCAAACCCGGCTTTTTTTTCTTTTCTGCTCACAGTACCAGGACCCAGGGGTGTAAACATCTGACGTCTGGCATTATTAAAACAAAAAACTCTCGTTCTGAGTCAGAACAGATAGCAGTGACTACTCCTCTGCCTGCCAAGTAGCTTTTAAATACATACAATTGGTTTTCCAGCTGTAGGTGAAACCTACTGCAGAGGAGGTGAGTTGTCAGCATATTGAAGACCTCTTCTAATGGTATGTTTCAAGTCAGTATAGAGTGAAGTCGACTGAAGAGTCTAAAAGGGGCAGATCACACACTGACATGGACTCAAGTTGACACACAACCAAGTGGTTAAGCTCCGTGGTGTCATGGTTAGCCCTGCAGTGTTTTTTTTTTTTTTTTTATCTGGCTTGGCATTAAGCTTTAATTTGATAGCGCGACATCTGTTACATGGACCACTCAACCTTCAGAGACAATCCAAATCAGCATGAAAAAACAAAAACACATGCACAGCCCCTACAAACACCTTAAAACTCCCAACAGCACTCAGCAGCTAGCAGCACCGTTCAGCCGCAGTGTCACCATGACGCTGAGCGGCTTGGACTTTTGCTGTAAAACATGTGACCTCCTGCAGCTGTGCATCCGTGGTCAGACAGACAGACAGGCAGGCAGTAACAGCACCATCTGGAGTTCTAATCCGCCTGGCACGGCCCACCCCGGTGATTATAAACGTGGTCCTCAGAGTCATTAGGCTTATTGGACAGACAAGTGGATGCTCTGGACAGGGGGGTCGCAGAGGGGTAGACGATGGACCCAAAAAGTTTCAACCGAAAAAAAAAAAAATTGACATGTGAGGAGTGGGGGAAAGGTTTTCTTTATTTAAAAATGAAATTCTATTTTAGGTAAGATTGATGGAGCAGAATTACTTAAATATGGCAATGGATTTTTTCCACTGGTTGCAAAAGTTTGATAACTCAGTCCATGCAGTTATTTTCAACAAGAGGAACAACAGTTGGAGAAGGACTGGAAAGACCAGAAAGAGAGCTTTATTTCATTTTTTTACTTTATGTAACTTAACACAGTTCTTTTATAATGTGGAACTTATGATTTCTTTAAGGTCTTTAAATGATTTTGTCTCTTCCTCTCTTTGTCTTGCAAGAAAATGTTAGAGCTTTAAGATTGGTGCAGAGGTTCACGCTATAAAAGAACAACACTAGACACACAGTCAGAGTTACAATGCAATGGCTTAGATCAGATAAATGCATAAGGATGTCCTATTCAAAGTCCAAACCTAAAAGCATTTCATAATCTGTGGGAAGACTTGAAAATTGTTGCCCTAATGCAGTGTGAAACACCTCAACTTACCCTGCTAGAACTACCAGCTATAAATCACTATCCTGCTCAATAGCCTAACAAGTAAATTTTTTATTTAAAAGGCTGTCTAAAAAAACACAGATTTGCTCCTTCTCTCAGAAGCAAGCCTATATGCACAATTTGGAGGTGTGTGCTTTTGTCCTTATGTGGGACGCCATTTCCAAGACATTTTCCAATCTGTGAGGAAAAGGGAGCTTGATCACTTTATTGATTAGCTAGAAAAGCATACACTACATTCCCCAAAGTAATAATGGTTACTGGTCTGAATCGTTGAATTCAGGAGTTCCAATAACTTCCAAGACAATACATAGAAAAAATGCTGCACCGAGGCCATGGTTGTTTGCAGGAGCTCAGTGAAATCCAACATGGTACTGGGTTAAGATGCCACCTGTGTACAGTCATGAATTTTCCTCCCAACTCTATATTAATCATCTGTGTATTTTATTATAGCTAAACAGATTCCCAATAATAATGTGACTGGGAATGAAAGCAACTCAGGAACAAGGTGGTAAATGTGGTGCAGAGGTCAGGCTGTCAGAGACAACAAGCTCTTTGTGTGTTCAGATCAGCCTGAAAAACAGGGTGTACAGAACTTCATTAAACATGTTTTCATGACCAAGCAGCTGCATCCAAGTCTTACACCAAGTGCAAACCAAACTGCCAGATAAAAAGCCTCATGGGACAGTTTCATGCTCTCAACTTTATGTGAACAATCTTCTCTTCCAAGATCAGTGCCTGATGTGAAATATAACACTTGCTAGAGTTTCCCCCTTTTGAATTGAATTATTGGAATAAAAAAAAACAAAACACTGAGAAGTTAATTTATTTCAATTTGTTTTTCTCTTGGTAAGCTAAATTTTTTGGTCTCTATTCATAATAATTGTAGAAAGGTACAATTAGCACTTTTGCCTTCCATCAGGTTCAAAGTTTGAATCCCAAAATGAGGTCTTTCTGCACAAAACTTGTATGTTTTCCCTGTGTATCTGTGGGTTCTCTCCGGGTATTCCGATTCCCTCCCACAGACTCTGGGCGAGTGGGGGTGAAGGAAAGGGTAGCTCTCCACGCCAAGAATATATTTTATTAGGTTAACAACTTCAACTTTCCAGCTCTGACGGTGCAGGAGTATTTAGGTTCAGTGTGAGGACACAGAAAGCAGCAGCATGACATATGTGCCATATGGATAGGTTGAGGGAAAGTGGAGCAGTGTTTCCCTCCGGAGGAAAACACAAGTACATCTCCATGCACATGTCCATGTGTACACTGTGCTGCACAAAAATGATAATTCAAACTGCTAATTAATGTAGAGTGCATAAGATGACGTTAAATTAGGCTTTCAACTCCCAGCATTAATACAATCTTGGTATATCTTTATGTTATCACCAAGTTTGCTAACTTCACTTTGTTATGCAATTTGATTTGGTTTGTATTTACACTACACCAGTGTGGGTAAATCTGTTGACTCTTCGTTAATTCCATTAAATAGAAAGATAGCACATTTTTTTATAAATAACCAGTAAGTGTGTCAAGAAAATCATATAGGAAGTGCATCCAATCGGACACCCTAACTCCATCCTATATTTTCTGCCCCTTCTCCCCCACTTCCAAGTAGCCGATTTCATCCCCAGCAAAGCCACTCTCATTATAATCTCCCCTGATCCATCTGCGCTGGCAGGGAATCAAATATCAAACACGCACATGTTTAAAAACAACCTGACTTATAAAAAAAAGACACTGATTTATCTGATGTAATTATTCATGTGTTCACCAAACATGTAAACCTTTTCTCAGAAGCTCGAGCTCATTTCTAAATGATCTTGACAATATAACTTGTTGTTTTGTAAAACAGGCAGTTTTAGCAGCCTTAATAACTAGATTTCATAAAGTGGACATGTAGTAACTTATAGTTATATAATAACTAAATCTCTAAGCCCCTCTTTGGAACAGCCAAAAGGTTCCAAAGCATTAGAAATCAAGGATAATGCACACCACTACTACAATACATCTCATCAGTTAAAAAGTACAATGCTACATATTGTGATTTTCAGCTGCTCTGGAGGAAAAAAGAGAAATTACTCAAACTAAAATCAGAAGGTTAAAACCATACAAAGATTCCCCACTTACCCATGAGACATTTTTATTCTTGTTTTGTTTGATCATGGCAACAAGTGCGGGCCAGTGGGGTTGCGAGAGGAGCCCAGGTCCTCAGCAGATCTCAGCCCAACAATCTCCTTCCTGGGCTTGTCTGAGCGGGTTCAAAGGTTGATGGCCCGGGGGTAAGTCAAGCTCAGCCATGGGTCATTTTCTACCCTGCAAACCCACAAGGCCACCGTGTCACTCTTACTGAATAGGGCATCTGACAAGTCTCCAGTCCCACTGCATGGAGTAATAAGAAAGTTCAGACTTCTTCAGGCTCCTTGACAAGACAAAACTGGGTAAAAATGTTCCGTATTTCCTTCTGATGCCAGGGCTATGTGACCTAATGGACTGGTTATGAATTTAAGCTTACTATTATGAAGCATCCCTTCAGTTTTAACCCCGCCCTCCTGAGCCACAGCATGTGCCCAATCGTAGAGCAGATTGCCGTGGCCAGCTCCCGAGGGCGAGCTTATAGAAGTATTAGGATGAAGACAGTGACTCTCTGGAGGAGAGAACAGAGCTCTCCATTGTCAAGTACACAAAACAAATATCAGTGAGTAAATAAACAACAGACAAAAAAAATTCAGATTGGAGTAGCTTAATCTACTGTAGTTTCCTTTTCCACTCATTACCGTCCGGTATTTTCTTCTCTTACTCTCCCAGGGGTGAATTTTGTCACATGACTACTATCTGTTGTCATGGTGCCTTTTTGCTAAGAGACAAATACCGGGACAGATATTAAGAAAAAGGCTAGGCAGCTCTTCCTTTGATGTCTTTTATAAAAGCTTTTATTATATTAAATCCTCTCTTTTATGAACCACAAGGAATAAATGAGACTTTGATCTCAACCCCTCTGGATTCCTGCTTCACTCACTTTTGTTACAGCTTCCCCTGTCACTTACACTAAAAGAGCAACACAGCTTGATTTTAAAAGCTAAACTTAGCTGGAAATAATCAGCATCTGCAAAAATAGTTATTATCCTGTACAACAAAACAACATCCAACTGGAGTGATTGTATTTTATTTTAAATCAGTTTTAAGTACATTTTATACAACGTTACCTGCAAAAAAAGGGACTTCATCAAGATATTAAGGTCATGCCTTTGCTCTTATAATGACATTATGTTACTGCCTCACCGAGTAGCAGATCGAACAATAATATTAGTTGTTCAAGCTGCATACTTAAATAAATAAATAGGAAGGAACCAAGTAAATCACTAATTTGTTTGGCAAATGTAAATCCAGGATTATAAATATGAATTTGATAATCCACTTTTTAGCTGCAGGAAAACAGATTTTCAAAACATTGGTGAATTTCAGATGTTTATTCACTCTTTTTTATTAACTTTTTTTAATTTTGGGCAACTGTGATGCCTTTGTCAACTTATTTTGTTTGCTGCAGTCTGCAACAATTAAGACATTTTGTAGTTGATCCAATTTTCTCAGGAGATATGAGCTGCAGATTGCAGTAATTTTCAGGAAAATTACATCACATAGGAGAAAATGTGATGCAGCTTCTTTGACAGTTAGTTTTGAATCCAACACAACATAGCACATTTCAGAAATGAATAAATGATATATTTATTTGAGTATGTGTACTCAAACTTTATCTGATCTTTTTAAACACAAACAAGTGTATGCTATCGAGTAATGTGTGTGCACAGACTGAACATGAGTTATTAGATTTGAGGCATTTAGTGGACAATATTTTCCCACCATTTTCCAGTAGTTCAGCTATAGATCACCAAGGAGCAAAAAAAGACAACTAGCCACTTCCAGTCTGTAGCTAATTGGTGCATCTCTAATCAGCTTTGTGAATGCATTTAGCTTGTTGGCTCACACATTGGAGAGCAAAATTATCTCCCTCTCATCACACTATATAGGTGGAAAAATAGCATAATTTTTTACTAAAAATCTCTCATTCAACAGTACTCAGATAAGCCTTGTGGCTTTTGCAGTGCATTATGAGATGAAGATTATGGCAGTGGTTAAAATTTGAACAGGGAATTGCTCATCAAAAACTAAATGTCTGCTTCTTCTTGCCTGAAATATGCCAATATATCTCTCGGGATATTTAAAGCTGGAATGCTTTAAAGCATATTTAAAACATTCCAGTACATCCAAGTCCCCAGGCTTTTAATTGCCTTCAGGCTTGAATCTGGCAGTTTTACTGCCATTGAAACAAAGTATGAACATGTGTCAGGAAACTCAATTTTGGTCCATAGTTTTGGTTTTATTGGACAAATATTCCTTGGCATGTTGCAAAGATCTCTGGAAGACATTTTGAATGTTTTGTCAGTCATGGAAGAATGCTTGGGTATAGTACACATTACTCACATGACTTTACACTCCAATAATTACCTTAACACAACTAATGACTACAAGACCGAGTACATGTGGCTAATAATATGGTAATTTGTTAATTACCTAGTCAGTAAAATTGGAACAAAAAAAAAGGACATTTAACTTTTCACAAAGACTCATGTCCAATTAAAGTTATGTCTAATGTTACAGTTTGTGTGGGGGAAAAATTACCTAAAAGAGGATTAGACACAGTTCATTAAAATCAGAAAACACTAAAAATAGCATGCAAAAAAAAATCCCAAAATATCTCAGCTAATCAAGGCCAAGCACAGCTCGTGATCCATGTCTGTCAATCTAATTAATTTTATAGCATGCATATTCGCCAGCAACCCCCCTCCGGTGCACAAGGTTGTCTTCTTCTCAATGTTGTTAATTGGCCTAAACAAACATCTGCTCCCGTTTCCAGTGATGCTCAGTTTGGGCATCATTGCCAGAGGTGTGAGCTCTAATAGTCTAAAGTCAGCAAAACTACACGCTTTTACACAGATTTCATCATGTTGGGAGATTAAAGCCAGAAAATTTGCCAGCAGATACTTAAGACTGAAAATGAAACGAGGAAAAAAAATAAGATTGAGGGTAGCTGTGCTTGTATGGTTTTAAAAATAAGGCCTAAATTAGTCTTTAAACAAAAAGAAGAGGAAAAAAAACTAGCAAAAACCACAGCTTAACAAACACCAGAGGACATACTAAGACATTCCCCTCTAAAGACATGTGTAGTTATATAATGTGACGACACCTAAAGATGGAATTTCTAAGCAGGCTGTGCCAGAAACTACAAGTCTCACGAAAAACGATGACAGCACTCCAGCCCTCAGAGCAGCTGCTTTTCTCTGATAGCTGCAAACATAGCGCATTATGGGAGGCTCACACACATGGCAAATTGCTGTATATGTAGCAACATATCATCACACACAGTTACCATTGCTTTACATTTTTCAATTTGTGTCACAAAAAGTCCATTGTACCATCTCTTAGTTTAATTCATCCAGGTTTCTAGTACGTTAAAGTTACTAACGTTTACTCTCAGCTGGTAACTCTGGACATAGGTCAATCATCTATTTGGTTAAAGGCCAAGCAAACCTGTGAACTAAACGTGACGTAAACATTCTCACTCATACCTTGGGCTAAAGTTATATTTGTCAAGACAAACCTGACAAACATTTCTTTGTACAAAATGGAGGGAAATATGAAAGGAACAAAGAGAGCAATTTAGCACACTGTTATAGAAATTAGATTAAACTCTAATATACAGTTAAAATTAACTATATAAAACATTTTTAAAAACCATTAATAATCATTGGAGTGCTGTAAATCAATTCTAAGATATAATAAGAAAAATGTAAGGCTTTCCAGCCATTATTTCACTTTTTCCAGACCAGTGCAGTGTATAAAACTCAGACAGTCGTAACTGCAGCACCGTAAGTCTGTACGCAAGATCTCGTTGACATCAGTGTTTCCAGGCTGGAATCGAGCTATACGCTCCGAATACCTCCACAGATATATATCACACTTTCCATTCCGATGACGAGATACATTATGCAATGGCAATGAAAAAAAAAAAATCTGAGACATTCCTGAGGGGCCTTTGTGACCAATTAGTTGCTTGGTTTCCGGAAATTTCTACATGCTCTGGAAAAGTGAAAGAACGTGTAGCTGCTGCCAAGGAAACCCTGCTGCAGTAAACTTTGTGCTGGCTGGACTCACCTCACTGGGCGTGCTTCCCAGCGGCAGAAAAAAATAGGAATTCCAGCATACACTTTTACCATGAAAGCTCAACTAAAAAAAAATCTATAGTCTGGGAAGAATTACACTAGTCAGGTTTGCTTTCCACTTTGTGTCAGAAAGTGTTAAGTACAGAATGTGTCAAATGAGCTGATTGAGACTAAAACATTGTCCAATGATGAAGTCCATGGTTCATGCCATCTCTTGCCTAGTAATGTCAGTGATGACCTTGAACAGGGTGAGGGTGCAAAATCATGGCAGGGCTCCTAGATCAACCGCTGGATCCAATTAACCTGAGCGGATTTTGCTGAGATCTTATAACCAGATTCGAGTTTCTTCTGCTGCTTCATGGTAAGCAGGAAAACCTTGAATACAAATTGGGGAACGAAGCAGGCCTGCTGTCTTCAATTAGCTGACTTTCCATGAGGAGTGTCTGGGATTTGGCTACGGAGTCTTTTAGACAGATTCCCATCCGGCCGGGTCTCTGTGCTCCACATTCCATCCAGAGCAGAATTGTGTTCTGCCCCATTTCAGATGTAAAACGGCGGTTTGGTGCCCCATATTGGAAACGTGAGAAGGGTGTCATAGACTGAGAGCTGTGTCACAGCAGCTGGAGTCCTCTCAAGTTCAGCCACGCACTTCCCCCAGCCAATAGTCCAGCTCATTATATGAATGAGCTGAAATACAGTTTCAAGGGGATCTGTCAGGGGATTCAAACTTGGGCACATTTAAGTCTTCCAAATGGACAATGATCCTAATCAGACACCCAAATTAGTTTCAAAGTGGCTTGAAGACAATAAATCAATGTTTTGGAGTGGCTATCAAGTCCTGAATCCATAGAGAGTTTGTGGACATAGAAAGGCAGCCCACAAGCCTGACCCAGCCATACCAGATGTCTCAGGAGAAATGGACAAAAATTCTTGAAAGAAATTGTTCATAAGTTTGTGGAAGGATATCCAAAACATTTGACCCAAACCATACATTTGAAAATGTGATTCTAGGGTCTATCTCAACTTCAATTCCCATCTGGTTTCAAGTGTATATATCATTAATTTTGTTAACTTTAATGCTATTTGCATGACTAGGACTCTGTCTGCCAGTGCCAGAAATGAGCGATCAGTCTTGAGGAAAAAAGAAAAATCTCCGTCCTTACTGTTTATCCTGAACTGGACGAGAAGTTACATTTATATTAACACCTTAATTGCATCAGAGACTGTATGCAACGAATGTAATTATTAGTAATTTCATTAATTAAAACAGATTACATGTTCATAGTAAAAACACTGAACAGCAGTAATAGCGCCATTACATTTAAAGCCTTTCTAAAGTCTATTATGCCTTTCCAACGCTTCAAACCCGAAAGCCAGGTGTAGGATAAAACTGAAGAAAACACCACAATTAAAAACCAAGTATGAATCCATGTGTGCTTTGTTATCCCACTTTAAGCCTGTTTTATGTGATGGGAACACAGTGTTCCTGTACTCAAAGAACTACTGTCTCCAATGCTGAAATGACTCATTTTAAGCAATATGTTAAGAAAATTCAGCATTATTAAAATGTAATCATTGTCTCAATAATGTCAGGACACTGTGTCTGTGTAGAATAGTTTTGTTAATGCCGTGGCACTGCTGCATACTTGCTTTCATGCAAGTAGGAGTTAAAAAGCATAATGAGGCCATCTAGTGGTGAACTCAACCAGTGTGAATAATTCTCTGCAGTCGAGAAGCATTGGGTGAAAAGCATCGAACGCTCCAATTGAGAGAACAGAAAAAGAAAATATCTCTTTGCACAGAGAATACAAGTTAAAGCACTTAGAGAATCTACTCAAATGATGAAAGACTGATTTAAGTGTACAAATCTTTATAGAATGACTGGAACAAATATGACATAGGCCATATGACATTTCTAATTTTAGACACTAGCAAACAAACAACAATAAACCAGCAGTGGCCAATAAAATCAAAGTGTCAGCTGAGTTTGTCTCTGTAATAATTAAATATGAAGCCATTGTGTTCAAACATGTCACTATCTCAGTTCTCCATGCAAAGCCTAGAATAAATACAGAATAAAACATTTATGATGTCTGGCTGGATGCTGGAAACTTTCAGCATACAGCAAGTAAAAAAAAAAACAACAACTCTGCTAAATGATGCAGCATTTTGGACTCTTTCAGAATACAACCTAAAAAAATCGCAGAGCAGTGATTAACAAGAAGGAAAGCTGGTGCTTTGAAGCTTTCCTTCTTCTCTAATGTTCTCTAATATATTATTCACACAGCAAACCTCATGTTAGACTGTTATTTGAAAGAAAATAGATTATTAATTTGCACATTTGCACGTTTTTAATCTTTCCTCGAGCTCCTATGATAGATCAGGATCAGAGCATTAAACTCACATATGGAAGCTGTGCTCTCCGGCGATGGCCCAGCCCACAGCACGGCATGAAGGGGACCAGGGAGGGGAGGAATGGGCGGCCGTCTCACAGACTCCCCATCAGGCAGAGGCGTTTGCGACACTCAGCCTCGATCCATGCGTGCAGACTTGATCCACAGCGATGCGGACCACCAACACACACAAAAGCCAAGGACACAGACTGCAGGAGTGAGACAAGAGAGTACAGGACTGTCCTACTCACCAGACCTCCCACCCACTCCCCCCTAGTTCCAATAATTCAGAAAGTCAGATTGTGACCCTCCCCTGCCAACCCATCACCAGACTGTTGCAGCAGGGCTCCCGCCGTCCAACAGCGAGGTGCACGCCTGAACTGTTTACCCCACTCCAGAATCTGTCCATGCTCCAGCACATCTTTTGTGCCAAATCCTCTGCAGCTCTGCTGTGCTGTGGCAGTCGCAAGCTGGCACGCTGTTTTAACTGCAAGTAGATTTTGACCCACTCATTGCACACAAGTTTCTTCTCAGCAGCAAAGGGGATGGAGGTGGAGTTCTAAGCGTCCTTGATAGACCAATGTATGAGTCATTATGGCTCTTTGGTTCACAACTCTGCTCTTTCTTTAAAAGCTTCATACACATACAGATGCACACACACACACGCAGGCTTTGTGAAGTTACTTTTTTGTCCCGGATAGCGCCTGTGTCATCACTCGATTCTCATTTGCAATGCAACAGCTTTCATGCATTCAGGTGTGGATGATGGGGCCAGACTGAGACGAGACGTGGTGGCTTAAAAGGCTGGACTCTGCCTTGATGTTACAAAGAAGCAGAAGAGACCAGAGCCGCAGCCCGACTATGCTTATGCACCGAAGGGAAGTCATTTGCACACTTCAGTTGTGACTGTAGCAGCACTGCTTGTGTGATCTCTTTTAATCACACACACTCTTGCCTTTCCTTCCAAATGAAAGACTTTCTATTGGATAATTAGTGATAGACAAAAATCATTCATTCTCTCCTTGTTTCAGGGCTTGAAGACATACTGTGCTCTGCTAAAGTATTCCTACCCCCTTGAAATTCATCCCATTTGCAGGGTTTCCCCCAGAAAGCTTGCTAAGCTCAGTGGTCGGGGCGCCGAGGCGGTCCAGCAGCAGCCCACCGTGTTTTTGAATTTAAAGATTTTAAGTAGACAGGAAATGTAAAATTATTACTGGGTAATTAAATTAAACATCGCCAGTGAAACGCTATTTAGACCCACAACTAATCTTTAAAAAAACAAATCAAAAAATACAATTAAAATTAATATAAATTATTTGCACTTCTGTTTAATCCAAATTAAGACAGCGGCTCCATAAGGCCCCCCAGGGCTTCAGGGGCCCCTAAATGCTAATATTCTAACATAGACCACATATACATAAATGTAACATTTGTTTATTGCTGTTAAATTTGATTCAATGGTTTCAGCATACATAAATTAAAAGATTTTAAATTGTTTAACATATATACGCAATATTTTAAGGAGCTGGCAGGTTTACTTTGTAAAAGTTCAAAGAACAATTTTCATAGATAGATTATTTTGTTTGTTTGTTTGCGACAGACTAGCGATCTGTCCAGGATGACCAGGGTGCACAGGAAATGGATGGATTGCTTTGCTACCATAGCTACATTCTGATGCTGTGAGTTTGATCTTTGAGTTTGAGCTCTGTTTGTTCACAAATACAAATGAGTAAACCGCGATTATAGCTTTTTAGGTTGGCCAATTAAACTACGCCCCCTCCCCCAGATTTCACTAAATCTAACACAGAAGCTGTTAGAGGTGCTGATGTTTTTAGCAACAAAAGGGGCCCCTAAGTCATATTCTGCTCAAGGCCTCATACAGCCTTGGACCGGCCCTGCATGATGAGTTTAATTCAATGCACTGGGCACAGACACATGGGAGATTTAATTCAGTGCTGCTAATGTGGCTGCAATAGCTCTTCCATTTTGTGTCTGTTGAGTTTTTAACAAGAGGACACAGAAATTATTTTGGTTGGCCCAGTTTATGGGTCGAGATTCTCAGACCTCCGTGCAGCCGTGCACATTAGCTCTGGCTGACTAAATGGACAAAGCATTTGATATGGTTTGATGCATCACGCAGCCAGAAAAATAATACTAAAAATAATAATAAAATAATATAAAACTGCACGAGGTGAGCACAAAAACTCCTTGCCAGGCTGAACCTGCATGATGAGGTTAGCGCTGGTTCGTTGACCAGATTCTCTCTTGGTACTCCAGTTTTTGCAACTGGAATTTGAAGGGATGTTAAAATAATCTTTTGTAATCAAATACACTGTTTAATGTGAATGTCTGTGTCAAATCTTTCCAGTGGTATTCAAAAAGCTTTGTTTTTTCTAGTACATAAACATGAGTGAATTAGGCTGTGATGTGGTTGTTTAATTTGAACTCCACTCAGTTTTCCTCACTAATACTATAGGTTGTGGTTTTGCCAAAGATAATAAAAACAAGTAAAATAATTTTTTTCTCTCTCTTGAATCTGGGTATTTCTTTTCTTATGAGGAATTCTGCTCTGACACCAGTGAACAAAACGCACGCTGTCAGTTGTGACAGTCCGTGCTCATCCATGACAGTATATCAGTATCTATATATTTCTTCAGGCCCGACGAACACCAAATCTAACAGAAACCTGGCAACATCGTTCATCAGAGCCAAAGCTTCCTGCAGAAAATATTTCATGGACTGACATGTGTCTGCTGTGATGAAAAGGCGTCATTATAAACAGAAATGCAGACCTTACAGTGAGAGGAGAGCACTATATCAGGTGACCTGTCACAGCCTGTCACTGTTAAGACATAATCATCACTCACCAAGTGGTGCCAATGATAATTCTGGAGAGCAACATCACAGAAAAAAAAGCTTTCATTTTAATCACAGTTCCCTTTAAATGCAACTTAAAGGATGCATTTACTCCTGCTTTGGGTTTTGCTCATTACATACAATAAACAAACTCAATCTAATCATGGTAGTAATAAAACAGCTAAGCTGTGTTTATTTCTCTCTGTGTAATCATAACAGCATCAATTAATCACTCGGGCAGCAGGAGCAAGCTTTAAATACATGGGAACAAGTTAATTAAATTACTCCATTTTCTGATTGAAACACCAAATCGACGTAATTAAACATGCTTGTTATGGATCAGTGCAAGAGCTTCTCGCTTTTCTATGCATGACATGTTTTTCATAGACTTTGGTTTTTCTAGCAGCTTGTTTGAAATGTTTTGATAAATTGTAATAGCCTGGACTTGTTTAGCACTTCAGTACGATCGGTCATTCACCACATTGTGCACCCCTGGTGGAGAGCTACAATGTAGCCACAGTTACTTTGGGGCAGACTGATGGACATGAGGCTACCATTGAAGTGATCTTCAATGGTAGCTGAATGTGGGACCATTAACCATTAACAAGGTTAAAGGTCCCCAGCAATGACGAATGGAGCTGGGGTTTGAACCAGCAACTCCACTGTTTTCTATGACACTACATGAATACTAGCAAATTCCAAAAACCTTCTTGATGCTCTATTTCTGAACAACTTGATCTTACTAGATTTATCATTTTGATGGAGATTTTGACAAGTTAAAGACTGAACCCTTTAAAAAAAAAAAGAAAACCTTGTTGGAAACAAAATATGAAACTTTCCAAACTGGACAGCAGTAAATAAACATTTCCTCTAGGTTGATTTAGCTTTCAAGGAAACATAGAAAGTTCCCACAAGAGGTTCAACAAGTTAAACTTCAAAGAGTACCATTTCTTTTCCTAACATCTATTATACTGAGTCGATTAGGCAAATTAGGCTTAGTTAAGCACGTCCCAAGCCCTTAAAAATCCTACATAAAGTGCTAAAGCTGCCTCAATGGTCAAACAGCAGTCTACAAACTTTACACTAAACACAACAAAGTTGCTCATTACACATTTCAAACAAGTTTTGAGTGCCTCATAAGAGGACTACTTTGAAAAAAACAAACAAACCAAAAATCTTTTAATAACACATTGTGTTTCCAATAGATTTCTCATGCTCACTTTTGTTCTCCTACTAAAAATAATTTCCGTCATAAAGTGATTAAGTGATTTTGTTTTCCTACGCTGTCCTCTACTCCGGTGTCTCCCTCCTTTCCCTGTGCTGCTAATTCCTCATAAGTGTGGGGCTGTTCCTGCTGTGCTCCACTCTCAAGTGTTTCCAATCACTTCATCAGGCCACAAGCTCAGAAGACCAGCATGACTCCTCAGAGTTGCCAGATTGTTCAACTTGGTTGAAGTAATCTAACATTAGTCGCTATGCTGGAAGTGTCTCCTGTGACTGACTTTGTGTCCTACTGTATTACAGAAAATTCATCCTGTTGGCCTTCATTGGATTTCCAAACTGCTTCTTCAGGATGCAATAGCAAAACCTGCATGGGAAGTTGCCCCTCCCTATAAAGTACCAACGAAGATTTGCAGCAAAGTCCGAGTTAGCACGGATCAGATACTGATCCGAACTCAGCTGTTCATCACCTACCTCGACTTCCCGTGAATCTGAAGACAATCACAGCAAATAAGCATCACAGCTGGAATATCTCAGAATTATTCACACACCATAACTCTGATCTGCATTGATCTCCTCCACAAACCTCTGAACACCAACCTCAAAATATTCCTGCACAATTCTCTTTTTTTTTATAGTACTAGGTTTTCACTATAAAATGTAATTAATGTCTGTGTAAAGAATTTATTTTTTAAAATCTTTGCAACAGTTAAGTTAAAGTGATTGTTTCATAATGTTCCCCACATCCTCTTTCCTCTGACTGACACATATCAGGCAAACAAGAAAGAAGGTCAGCATTTCCCTCGGGGGATTTCTCTGGACAAAACAAAAGATAAAAACGGCCACTATCCCAGTTTTTTAAAGGTTTTATGAAAATAAACAAAACTCTCTTAGCATTTACTTTAGAGTTTCATTAGATTAAACTTTTGCCCTCTAAACTATGTTTAGCTTCCCTTTCCTATGAGACACTTTTGGATCAAACGTGTTTGGTTTAGGTCACAGAGACTTGAGAGCTCCCTAGATATTAACAAATCTTCAATGGTTCTCCTCCTGTCACATTTGTGCCAAAGATACAAGCTCTGCAATAACCTAACAAGCAGCTAATAAGTTTTAGACGAGTAAATAGTTTAATTTCATCCCAAACCTATTCAGAAATATCTAAATTTCATTGAAAGACAAGCAATTTTCTATATAAATATATTGTAGAGGCTACAAATTTATCTTATTATGAAACTGCTTCCAAATAATATTTAAAATTACTGTTTGCAGAACAATGAACTTCCACAAAGGCCCTTTTGAAAGTAACTGATTTGGACATAAAACTGCAAGCACAAAACCTAGGAATAAATCAGCAGCTAACCACAGTGAGTTCCTCTAACTCACAGCACTCTTTCCCAATCCAGATGCTGAACTGCTGGCCGACTAAGCTGCATTAGCCAAGCTGCTGGCTCTTGCCCAGCAGTGCAGCAAGCCAAAGCTAACAGAGCCGTTTGCAACCCAGAAGAAACTGAAGATGGGTGTAGGCTCTGTGTGGTAACACTGGAAAAAATGCAAGATGATGTAGACCTACAAAAGATAAACACAAATTTGTATCACTATGCATAAAATTCAATAAAAAGAAGAACCAAAAAGTATATATAGAGCTTTAATCAACTTTAAAAAGTGTATCAAGATTTTTTTAACTGATAAAGACTAACTGTATCCTCCACAAGGAAGCTTGCACAAAGCATTACAGGAACATGCAATCCTATTACGTCGCGTCAACAACACGAGTCAAGAAAACAAAAGGTACGATTTTGAACAAGTTATGCAATGTAGATTTAATCCACATTTCTAGGTTAGACAATGTTCAGATTATATACTAGCAAAGATATATTTTACCACTAGATGTCAGTCTTGTGCCACTGTGACAAATGACAAAAGTGTCCAAGATGTTTTACTTCTATTCTAAAATCCACAAAGATTTTGGTACGAGAAATTAACTTCTACTCACAGAATATAAATTACCATTTGGAGCTAACACAGTCCAGAAAATAGAGAGAAGCACATAATAAATAGTGTGTTTTGTTCTCATTTGAACATTTGAGCACCGTTTACTGCTAAATGTGGTACAATTAGCAAAATTACACAGCAGTAATGCTGTAGATGGAATCATGAGATGTTTGTAGAAAGATGGAGGTGACAGAAGCAGGAGGTGGGCAACAGAAAGTGGAAGTGGGCAACTTGAAGCAATCATTTACATCTACATAACAAGTGTGGGAAGAAGCAAGAGGTTAATAATGACGTAATGCTCAGAGTTACATAAAAATCACTGATTGAACTGTGTTTCTGTATGTATGTAGCTGGTTGTTCTGTTGGGGGGGTAGTTGTGCTTCTGGAGAGGAATAGGGATGGGAAGGGAATATTTGTGGTGTATTAAACAAATAAAGCAAATAAAATCAACACAAGATTCTACTTATGGTGTAAACTAAAAAGATTACAGAATATGATTTATTGATAAATGCAAGATCTGAATGAAACTTTTATATTTATAAGCTGATCTGTTGAGCACAGACAAACTGATATCTTAAGATAGAAGTAAATAAATAGAGATAAATATAGTCTAACTAGACTAACATGACAACTTTTTTTTGCTTTAAAAGGTTAGTTATTTTCTTAATCACTGCAAAGGGCAACAATCTAAAAGGTTACGGCAGCAAAGTATCTATTTGGATTTTGTTTGTTTTGTTCTCGTTTCTGCCTCTCTGCTTTATCAGCTCTGCTTTAAGAGAGGGACAATATAATAACAGTAGGGCTGAAACTATTCCTGAAGTGATTCGAGTACCTC
Source organism: Phalloptychus januarius (assembly GCA_902982915.1). NCBI lineage: Eukaryota > Metazoa > Chordata > Actinopteri > Cyprinodontiformes > Poeciliidae > Phalloptychus > Phalloptychus januarius. The sequence goes on from CADWAE010000362.1 coordinate 7,161,630, forward strand.
GATTATTAAAATTCCTTGAGGAAAATTTACTTCCTCAAAGCTTTATTAATTTATGTTTTATTATTTAGCGTTATCGTGTTCCGGCCGGGGCATGATTTGCGTTGCGCGAAGCTCTCACTTCCGCCTCTGAGTTGTTGACGAAAGCTAAGTTTTAGCGGCATAAAGTCCAATCTTCAAGTTCAACCCGTGGGGATTTTATTGATTGATGATAATGCCTGGGTTTTCATTGTTTTTGGGGGACTACCTGGAGTACGGCAGCCTTTCTTCTCTGGGAGCTGCAGGAGTATTTACACAGGTAAGCAGATAGACTGAACACGGCGGGCAGCTGAGTAGTTGATGCTTACAGTGTAGCTTTATGGACGAACCACACAATAAATTTCATATCATCCCGGTCTGAACAAACAGGTGGCGGAGCGCATTGTGGCAGTACATGGCTGGTAGAGCTTCTGAGTTCATCTACATCCTCAATAGACCATTGGTGACATTTTACCAACCAGAGGGAGAATGTAATAGTCAGACTACTATAGTTCATTTTATAGTTAAACCCATAAAAAAAACAATTAAACATTGCATGTATTTATAGTAAAGTTGGTGACAATTCTTTGATTAGCTCTTACTTACACTCAAGAGTTGAGCCAACCAATGTCAATGTCAACACCGACAGTCTTTGTCAGGGTAGCTGTGGTACCGATCTCCAATGATCAATCATCGAGAAGCAGGTAGATCCTGTGATCCTGTGCATCCAAACCAGACACACATAGATGCACAAACACACTCACTCACTTCTGAAAGCAGTTTAGGGAAAATCAAAACAAGAGTACCAGGAAAGGAAACCTGCTGGTTTCAAGATTTCAAGTGTAAAGACAAAACTTCATTATGAGTCCATGATAAATATTTGTGCAGTGGGCAGAACTGAAACAGGGTACCTTAAAAAATGAGTGGGAAAGCCAGTAACACAGAGCTACTTTCTGGTAACTTGCACTTTTGACAAGTGATTGCCAAAGCTTGACACAATATAAATAGCAAACCACACTGCAAAAAGGACTAAAGCCCTTCAGCACATCCAAAACAGGCAGATACTGATAGTTCCACAGCAAAACTAATCCACCTCCACGAAAATATCAAACCATTTACCTCTGGATGTTTACATTTTCTACCAAATAAGTGAGTCAGTAATGACCTGCTCCCCTCTCAATGGAGCGGTGAGCTCCAGTTAAACGCTGACCCCGCTACTCCCACGCCTGAGCAGTCATGTCTGGCATGGCCCTGCATCCTTCCCAGCCTCCTCCACACTTCCCCCAGGGCATCGGCCTGTGACCACAGGGAGCATCTCTCATCCTCTCTCTCGCTACCAGCTCTCTGTCTCTCAGCATGAGTAATTCTGTCCTTCAGGAGCTGTTCGTGAGAAGATAGCAGAAGTTGCAGCTGATGCTTGGGGCTGTATAGGATCGATCAAACAGCGACACATACGAGATGTTCTGAAGACACCTACAGGTCTGAAACATTTATAAAGCACAGAAATAAAAGGTCAGACAGGAAGTAGAAACATTCAACATTATTTCAAACTTTTGATTGCTGTTGTTATATCTCCGCTCAAAAAAGTCAAGAAGACTGATTTGTGTCCCTCAATCCAAGATGGTGTAAGTTTTATACTGTTTTATTCTTTGTACAGATAGGAGAACCATGATTCACAACTTATAAAAGGAAGAATAAGGTCAGAGCTGCCACCACAGCTGAATAACAGTGTTTACATTATTATCCAAACAGAGGGGAGGTTACGGGAAAGCTTGCTATTTCTGGGATCGTCCTGCAGCAAATATGTAAAGGAAGATATTTTTGTTCAGCATACGAGGTCCTCACTGACCTCATCTTCACATAAACTGCTACATCTTCCTTTCGATGATGGTTTAAGAAAGCAAAGAGATGACCAATCTCTGCCCAATTAAGAGATGACTCTGACTGCAGGGAAGATCCTCATTTAGGATAATTACTGTGGGAATGGGAACGAGCTCCCAGGGGCGGAGGTGGTACAATCTGGCAATTTCTTACTAAGCAGCTTCTCTGAAGCATTGAGACAAAACAGATGGCCGTCTAGGAGGTGCCATTTTGTTCTGAACTGCTCCGGCTTCCCGTCTCTCTGCCGCCGCTGTGCCAAAGACAAGACAACCCATGCCTCCTCCAAAAAAGGCAGAACTATTCAGCAGTGTGCATCCTCATCCCGACCTGTCCTGTCCCTTTGCAGGTCAGCTCAACAAAGAGCAGGCTCATTAACTATGCTCCTCTCAGGGTCTGCTTTATAACAAACCGCTGAGTTGACACTTCAGCCACACCAGAATGCAGCTAAGATGAGAGACTTCTACTCGACACAATGTACCCAGAGGTGTTTACAGAAGCCTTTCACTGCTCAGCACATCTTCTCCATGATGGATGATGATGACTGAGGTTGAGCTCTTAAGCTAAATTGCTTTTGCTGTCAATTTGTTTACAAAAAACTTAGACGCACACAAACACAAGTGTTAGACTCCAAAGGAAAAGAAAATGTATACAAGACATCAAAGTGCGTCTCATTGAACGCTTAAGTGCCGGGTGACTATGTAGTCGGAAAAGTAAGGAATCTGATTTCCGCTCTGGATAAACACAAAGAAGCGAATTATGGGGAATTTTTTTTGTTAATGTATTTGCAGATGTTATTATATATAAACTTGTATCAGTCAATCCATCCATCCGTTGTCTTACATTCTGTGAGCTTTTGCAGTTCAGTGGGAGTGAAAACAATTTGGCGAGTAATTAATGGTGATAAAAATAAAGTTTGTGTACAAAATAATGGAAACTTGTCCCCAGGTGTTGGAAAAACACGTATCAAAAGTACCCACTACAGGCAAACTGAAAATGTCAAAAGTGTTTTAAAATAAAACTTAATGCCATAGTTACCTGCCGAACAAGGCTGTTTGTTGTAGTGTCAGAAGAAGTGCTGCCGTCAGATCCTTTAAACCGACCTTTTCTCCTGGCTCCTTTGCCTTGAGTCTGAAGAGGCAAAATGACACATATTTAAAGACATATTTCTCCAACAAAATGAAAAGGGTCAAACCAGAAACAGGTCTCAAGCACAAAAGATAGAAAATGCAATCTTCAGAGGTAAATGTTTGAGAGTTTATGCTCAAATGTGGTTTTACACATACTATTTTAAATAACCCATCAAATCGTTGTTAACTCAATAATAAAATAGTTTTCTATCAGGTGTAACATTTGTTCAATTTCACAGAATGATGGCAATTATGTGGGTGGTCCACTTTCTCCGCAGTAAGATGAAGGGGTTGGAAAAGTAGCCTGGAGCGCAAATGCTCATATGTTGTCATTAGCAACTGAATAACAGACATTTATTTCCAGCCTGCCTTTCAGTCTAGCTCACTCCCCTGGGACATGTTAAATATGCATATAAAACGAGAACACAGAGAGCTCTTCCTCAACAGCCCCAGTTCAGCTAAAAACTGTTAAAACTGAAGATATTTTGAAAAGATTGTCACAAACGTAGGAACAAACCAGTAGGAAGAGTCAAAATTTAGAAAAAAATAATAATTTTAAGATCAATCTTAAAGTGCAATTTGCCAAGAAAATGTAATTATTGCAGTAATTTTTGAATAGGCTGACCTCTTTTTTTTTTTTTTTTTTGGAAAATGCATTTCTGCTCAAAATATCAATTAAGACGGGGTAACCCAGCCTGCAGCTAAAATACACCAGAATTTTAAATAATAGTTGTGAACCATTAACATCCACCAATCAGACAATAAGGCTCTGTTTTTATTGCACTTTTCAAACAGACAAATGTTGCAAGTGTATTTTACAAAAGAGAAAAACTATACAGATAAGTAAAAAACAAACAAACCGTAGAGTGAAGACGAAAAGAAGCACTGGAAAAATCTAAACATTTTATAAATAAACTTATGTAGAACAGAAAATGTGATCCAAACTAAATGACTAAGAAATGCCACCCAATCAAATAGATCATTTAAATGATGTATTGCACAAATATGTTTGACACATCGCCAGTATTTTAATTGAAGAACGTTTTCAAAACGGAAGTAGACAGGTGAGTTGTTAATTTGATTGTTATCACCGTCTAAACTTTTTTTCTTTAAACAGTAAAAGAGCAGGAAGTTAAATTACTTTAAATTTAAACAACTTACTTGAAGCATCGGGTGATCCAGAGTCTCCATGTGACTTTCCGGAGGGTTTTCTGCTTTAGCTTTGGGGCTATTGTTGACGACCATTACATCACTTCATAAAAACACTTAAGAGCCCCGGTTTTCTTGGAGAAATACCCCACTTGTGACCAAGGCGAACGCAAACGCGCATGCCTAACACGTGTATGCGGAGCAGAGGAGAGGAGCTGCTTGTTGCTCAGCTCAGCGCCAATCTTCAAGTTGGACTCGGCAGGATTAGAGGAGGAGCCTCTCGGATTCCGATGCCGGTGATGATGTGATTCCTTCAGCATCACAGAGCCTCCTGATCAGCTCTCTCCTTCCCACACGGCTCACAGAGCGCTGCTCTCGCTGCTGCTGCTCCTCATGCGCCCTCTCCTCCACCGCCAACACCCTGCTCACACTTTCATGGGATGAACATAAATCACAGAGTCCCTCCAAAAGAGACAACATTAATTCTTCAGATTATAAAGAGCCATATAAGGATTAACATGTTTGCAGTGAACACAAATGCTTAATAATTGTTTTTGCGTGAATCTGCTTCGGCTAAAGCAATAGTGTTAATTTTATCACAATATGTCCTCAAGCTTCGGCGTGTTTTGGGACTTTGTGGCAGTCAGACCGACTCAAAGTAGTGCATAAATGTGGAAGTGAAGGTAAAATACGGCTTTAAATCATATATCATTTATTTTTTTAAATTCTCACTTCATAATGTAGGGCTGTCTTCTGCTGAAACTGCACAAGTCCTTTGTACTGTGGAATGAAGACATGCTTGTCCCAGTCTGTATGACGGTGGTTTCAAGTCCTCCAAGTCCAGAGACCTTCAACTTTTAGATGTGTAAATTGTTGTGTACATTTGAATGAAATAGTAAAACATCCTCACTAGCATGCAGAACCCTGATAATGAGCTGATATTGGAGCCAGGTGTGCTAAAAGTTGTCCCTTGAGGACAGGAGTCAATGCTTTATGACAAAAAGAGCCAAACTCAGCTGGTATGTTTGATCTGGACAGGGTTAAGAAAAAATAAAACTGTTTATCAGTATTATAATGTCCAGCCAATAAGAAACCTGTCACTCATGGCAAGAACTTTTTTTTCAGATCATACTATGACAGATATGACAATTTTATTAATCTAAATGACTTAAATTTTGTTCAAACAATTACATGTACAACACACAACGATAGACCTATATCAGACAAAACAGCCACATAATAAATAGAAATGACAGAGGCTGAACTTTATATCTTTGTTTACTGTGAAATGTAAACTTTACTCTATTTTTCTATAAAACAAACATGATGCAGTTTAGCTAATTAGTTTTTGTTGTTTTTAAAACTAACTATAGACAACTAATTTTCTCATCCAAAATCCATGTAAATATATGTGTATTTTCTGTCAAGTTTAACATGTTGTAAAACAAACATTTCTTGTCGAGTTAAATGTATAATAATTTATTTTTCTTATGCTACATAAAGAAACCTGGTTCAGCTCTGTGAAGATCGGCTGTGTTGCAAACATAATGGTGTTGTTCAGTGATCTGCTGCATCGCCCTCTGGTGGCTCTCGGTGGATTTGCATTATATTACTACAAAATGCACAGAATATCTCAGATTAATATTCTGTTTCCTTGTTGCAGTTACTGTGACTCAGCTTGTGATATTAGCAGTATAGCATCTATATGTATCTATTTACCTATCTGGAAAACCATTAACATGCTAAATGATACTCCTGCACAAACATTTTCCTGAGGTTACAGATGACACATCACACACAAATCAACCAGTCTTGCTTCTACACTGTTTTATTTTCAACTTGTGACTTTCACACTCTTAAAAAGTTAAATGAGCAATTCTTTGACAAAGTCCTGGGAAAGATTCACTGTACACGAACACCGCAGACAGTGTGAAATAATTTTTGCTGCTGAAAATTATGGATCGATCCTGTGGTTTTGTTTGAAAACACAAAATGCAAAGGATTTTGCATTTATATAAAAAGCAAAATATTTTTTTATGTTTCCTGCCTTGTCTCTCTACTCTCTTTTGTTTGTACATTCTGGTGCCCTTGTAGCTGAACTCTTCTGTCAGGTCTCTGCTGAGAAAGCGAGGATAGACAGCGTTGCACAACAACGTGCCCCCAGTTGAAAGCTCATCCTTCCTCCATGCTGGCATCGGTTGCCTTGAAAAGATTCTCACGTGCCAAAAAAATAGTATTTTTCACTGCCAAAGTGCAGATTTATACACGACACACATGGTCCATGCTTTCCTGGAAATTCCAACAAGTGCTGGCATTTTCTAAACTAACATCAGTTTTGCTAGAATAGGAGAAAATGCTGTGGACTTCCTTCTATTGTTTGGACACTAATCGGGAAGCCGCAGTAAATGGCGTCAGCTTTTTCTGACATGATAGGCAAATAATCCCAGAGCACCATCAATGGAACTGATTTTGCAGTTTAACAAAAAACAAGGTTACAAGGTTAATCATAGAGTGATTAAGAAAGAAATTTCTACTTTTTTTGAGCCCACTCACTATGTGATTATCACAAATTCAAATTATCTTTCACTTATTTTATTGCAGCTGATCTATTCATCTTGCTGTCCTCTACCTCCTCCTCCTTCTGCAGGCCCACTTTGACAGCTGAAGAGAAGAGTGTTTTGCACTGTGTGGGTCGGACTCTGTGTGTTTGTACAGTACCAGGCATTAGTCACCCAGGTTGGTGGATGGAGAAAACGAGTAGCTCAGGTGGGTGGAAATGCCCTCATATTGGATCACACAGAGACCTCGGAAAAACAAAGAACAAAGCATCGAAGATGAGAGTAACAACTATCACAACAGTTTTATAAATAGCTGTAAAAAAACATTATTGCCTGAAAAAGAGGGTCCTTCTTTATTGAAAACTTTCAGGTTTTGCATGTTGCCAGTAACAGTAACAAGTAGTCTTGTGTAAAATCATGGCTACTCTGGATTCTTTGGCATTTTTAAGAAGTATGAAAAATGAAAACAAAAATGGAAACCTAGATTTTTTTAAATTACTTTATTTGAATAACAGTGACTGGCATTGTATGTAGTTCAATAACAGTAAAAATCAAGGTGTTAAAAACATATCATGAAGAATATAAAACAAGTCTCAGCGTTCATGAAAATAGGGCATATTTTCACAAACCATCGCTGTGACTTTTGCATCACGATTGAACAATTTTCTCCAGGAAGTGGCGCTTGGATCTGTGAGTTAATCATTAACTTAAAAGCAAAAACGAAAACATCAAAATATACAGTCAGCATCCGTTGCAATTTAATCTTGCGTGACGGTTGCAATTAAAATTTGAGTTTGTGTTCAAAGAGCGCAAGCAGCAAAAGACAAGTCCAGCCCAGAAGCAAACCGAGGTTCTGCAGGAGGAACATGACAAACGGTCTGCTGGTCTTCACTCGATTCATCTCTGGAAGCTAGCGACAGAAGGAAGATAAGAGGTTAAACTATAAACAACAAGCAGTGTGAATAAATGCAGCAATTAGCTCTCATTTTCTTATTGATGCCTAATCCAGCAATACCATCTTAAGAGGAAGCTGCTGTTTAAGGCTGTGCTAAACCAAAGTTTACACTCAGGTTATGAAACATGGTTTTTATGTTGATGACCCAAAATAGCACAATTAGATGGTAAAGAGTACATGTATTTCTTCTAGACACATTAGTGTCTGTAAGACTGTAATGTTTCTGCAAAAATCAGCATGATGACATTGTGGGATATATCCAATAAAACCAAAAACCAGGCAAACACAAAAAAACTCTCAGCATCTACAAGAATGTTTTACTTTGTGGATGCATCTCATTGCACTAGCAAAGCCAGTTTTAGCTTCCTGCAACATCATTACTCATGTATTAGGAATTTTATTTTGCCATCCAGCTAAACATGGAAGGGAAGAATAAGTTTTTGACCTACTATTTGCAAACTCATCAACATTTTAGATATGTATTTATGTCAATTGTTTTAAATTATATTTGTGTTGTGGTTGAAAGAAAATGAGCAAAGACAAAACATTTAAGGGTTTTGTAAACCTCATTACCAGGGGCTATTTATAAGACATTGTACCATATGTTAATAGTTTTCTTCTCAGAATCTGCTGAGCATCAGATTTAGAGCACATAAAAATGCCTTACCATTTCTGCCAGGGACAAATAGAGAAATATCCCAGCTGTGACAGAAAAGATCCACTGCTGCACATCTGTGTCTGAAGAGACAAAGAGCCCGACGTAAAGGCCCATGAAAGCTGTCAGGGCGCTTAGGAAGTTCATCAGCACTGCAGTCTTCACTGAGAGCCCAGAGCTGAGTAACACTGCAAAGTCCCCTTAAAGTCAAAAAGCAGCAGATTTTGGTCACTCGTGCACATTGTTTTCTGTTCTCTAACCTCAGGGGACAAATAGAAATAATGACCTCTCACCCATCTCGTGCGGGATCTCGTGGCACAGAATGGCGACTGTGGTTGCCATGCCGGTCTCGGCTGATGAGGAGAAAGCCGCTCCGACGACAAGACCATCGGCAAAGTTATGAAGACTGTCTCCCACAATTACCATCACAGCCAGCACAGGAATCCCTTGTTCTGGACACACAGTGTGTGTAATTACAGCTGGTCTTCAGGCAGCTGCTCTGTTGTACCAACTTATTAATTACACAGCACAGGTCCGTTCTCAATTAGTTATTTTACTTACTCTGTCGAGGAGTGCTTTCTGTATTTGTACATTTAGGATCAATTTCTGGGCCCTCTACCTCTTCCACTGAACCCTAAAAAAACAGAGACATTTATTACGAGCTCTGAAGCAATTTTTTTCACCTCTTACCATTTGAATTGCTTTGCTTTGGGCCTTCAACTTCTTTTAACCCATTTTTTGTGATCTGTTTATAGTTTACTGTCAGGAAAGTGGTTATATGTCTTCAATAAATCACTGAGTTAAATTGGTTACTTCAGGGGTCAAAATCTCTATGAGATTTAAACATCTAAATTAGAAGATAATGGCAATGCATTGATACCAATGCATTGCAAAGGGAGGAAATGAACCCATATTTTAACATATACTTCACATACTACTTTGCACTTTAGTCTGCTTATTTTATTATTTCCAAAGTTAGTGTTTTTCTAGTGTAGAGTCTGGCAGCAGTGCATCACTAACAATCTTCCTCTATGAAACACAAACTGAGAATTGAACTTGCTAAGCATTTCCAGTTAAAGTAACTGACTGAGATGAAAGTATGTGAAAATATATACACTTCCTTTTACTTATAAAACATTATTTTTTTTTCCCACAACTTTATTCTTGAATAAAACTTCTATTCTAACCAGAAACACTTACATACATGTTTCATTCTCAATATGTGTTTTATGCTGGATGATCTTTGATAATATATATATGGCAGCAGATTGTAAAACAAAACATACCGAGTTGTTAACATGCTTTTATTGTGACATGTACCTGCCAAATATTTTAATGTACTTGTTGATATTACATTTTAGTAGGACTTTGACTATGTTTTCCAATACACATTGAGGTCTAAGAAAGAGGAAAAATGTTAGTGTTTCCAAGCATTGATTCCATTGATTATGACTTAGCTATAAATTTAGAGTATCAACTTGCAGAGCAGACAGTACTTTCAAATTAAACAAAGTTTTCTGTTCTTTCATTTGATCCAAGTCTGAGATTCCAAAATGAACACCAGTGAATTGAATGTCAAAGATGAACCAAAACAACATATTTTCTTGGAAAAAAGGTATATGTGCAGTAAATATATAGATTTTTTTCTAAACATTCATGTTTTGTTGTTTTGTTTTCTTTTTTGGACTTGTGTCTGTCCAAAAAATATTTTCAAGTAGGCATTCAAAGGCGTCTTTTCAATTCAATACAAGCTCTGTGGAAAAATGTAATCCTTCATTGTCCAACATCCTACTTGGTGTGTTTCTTTACTCCCTCCCACACTGCTTCACGTCTACAATTACATAACAACAGAGGAGGAAGGATTCAAGGGGAATTTAGTAGAACAAATATTTATTTTTATTTTTATTTTAGTTTATTTGTTCTCTGCAACTTTTGTTGTGTAATTTTCTGGGTTGCTTTGTTATGGATTCAATCTCTTGTTCTACAAAAACATAAATAGGAGGGCAGATAACCGGAATGAGGGTTTTCTGCCAGGAATCCTCAAACTACCCGGCAGTGCATTTAGGGAGACTCACCAACTGGATGGTGGAAATGGATTTGCTCCTTTGAGACTGACTATTACAGTTCAGGTCTAGGGGAAGGTCGCTGCAGTGACCCTGCAGACAAAAGAACATCAGGTGATCATTGTCACTCAACATGCAAAGTCATGACAAAAGTGTCTCACACAGCTTATTTAAAAGAAATCAGTCAGCGTTTTGGTCTCTTTCCTGTGATAATCTGGGGTTTAAATATCTTTCTCACTGTCAATAAATCTGAAAAGGCTCCAGAAAACAAGATTCTTACATGGCCATGAAAAGGAGCTAAAAAGGAAAATATTCTTTCAATGAGAAAAAATCCATAAATCCCAGCAATCAAGCCCAAGATCTTCCACAGATAGTCTTTATCCTCATTGGAGAGCACAACATTATGACTGTGAGTGCTGTCATGTAGGGCAAGAATCTGCAAAGGACATGAAAGGAAACACATGTAAAACTTAGTTCACAAGTAAGATGTGTTTTGGATTGTTAGGGACTCTTCACACTAGATTTGAACTATTGCCCGGATCTCAACGTACCATTTGAACATTGTTCACCTTACTGCATTCTTAGAACACACAATTTTTTTTCTCTGGTCTTTAATTTCACCACTATGTTACCATCCTATCTACAAATTTCCTCACAATCTGTAGACTTTAAATTTAAATTTGCATCTAATTCAAATTCAGTACAGTGCAGGTACGATCCAGTGTGAAGGATCCTCCCAATGCTTTAGGGGTTTCTTACTTGTGGAATAAGGTGCAGGAGAGCGTCGCCTGAGAGGGTTCCCACTGCTAGCCCCACAAACAGCTGCAGGATGAGCGCATAGGTCTCCTGACAGGAGTTGAAGAACAGCAGACAGATCCCAAACATGGAGCCAACTGTGATGATCAGGACGGCAGCTGTGCTGTAGCCGTATTCTACAGGAAGAAGGAAACTCTGTCTAGATTAAAGGTATAAAATATCAAAAAGACATTACAAAATTAAACAATTTGAAAGAGTGAAAATGTTTCGCCTACATTTGAGAAACAGTTTATAACAAGTTTTCACTCAGCGACACCTGGTAACATTAGTGTGGCGCATTCACTGACTGGAAGAGGAACCGATTTTTCAGTTTTACTGGTCAGGTTTGATCAAGCGGAAGTTGATCTGATTCCAATCACCTGAAATTTCTGGTGCATTTATTCAATTACTGTCTTTATCTGTGAGTTTAAATTAGAAATGTGTGCTATTTGACCAAAAACAGTAAAGGTATCTGCGACAGACTGGCGACCTGTCCAGGGTGACCCCGCCTCTCGCCCGAAATGACAGCTGGAGATAGGCACCAGCAACCCCCCCGACCCCAGTAAGGGAAAAAGGGTGCAGGAAAATGGATGGATGGATGGACAGTAAAGGTATTACCAACTATACAGGAAGTAGAATAAATCAAACTGATATTTTAAAAAGGAGAAGCATGCTACACTGTTGAATCTTCACTTTTATTATTGTGAAGTTTTATTCTTTTTCTTTAAACAACCTTTCAACTTAAAACCAGGATTAAAAGGATTGTGATGTTATGAAATGAACCATTATAGGACTGGCTTACTCTCAAGAGCAGTCGGTACCGACCCTCTTGAATTTTGCTGTAGCGACCCACAGGTGTTGCTTAGCAACTGCTGAACGATGGCAGGACAAATTTGCTGGAATTGCTCTTTGGAAATGGGCAAATGAGGGTCAAGAGCAAAAATATCCACCAACTGACTGGCTGAGAAACACACCTAATTGGGTGAAAAACCAAAAAAAACCAATTTGATTAAATCGTTTTAAATCAGTTTTAAAAGGATAGCACCCTATTGTTACCTCACCTGTGTCCAGTCTCCATCAGTGTTGTGGCTAAAGTTTTGTAGCAAATGTGAGCTTTGTTTGACGCTCGTCTTCTTCTGTTTGTAAGAGTGCTTTGCTTTTCCATCTCCTAACTGATGAAGCAGCTCTTCCAGGTCTAGGTAGAGATATGTTCAGAATGTAGCATTGGTTCAAACTTATGACATGACACACAAGATTTGTGAATAATAAAATAAGATTATTTATTTGTCTCTCTTGGGAGAATTTTGTCTTAGAAGAGGGGACAAAATGGGCAAAACAATTATGAATTAACACGTTTAAAACCAAGCAATAGTGAAATAAAAATGGGTCACCATCAGTGTGGATTTGGCCCAGAACATAATATCCATCTCAATGGGAATTGCAGAAGGTAAATAGTAAAAACTTGTAACATGATGGGTTTTTTTTCTTTCACTTACCTGTGATCTTTAGGTTATTAGAGCAATTTAACAACTGAAGTATGTAATCTATGAAGAAGTCGGGGGATGGGAGGCTCCTCGGTGCAAAGCAGTGTCCTTGCAGGATGTGGCTGATTATAGCTGCTGCTACTTTGGGAACGTCTGCCACTCTTGCGCCAGGATTTCCATCTACATCCACCTCTTCAAGAAGACGAGCTGAGTGAATACACTGAAATCAAAGATACATCATCTAGACATTTGCACCCATTCTGATAACATACATCTGTCTTAAAAAACAAGCTCCCCTACTTGGAAATCACGGATGTCCTTGTTGGAGGGATTGTAGTGCTGGTTAATGAGCCGCAGAATGCTCTCTGTCTCGCTGTATGACAGGAACTGATTGTTTTCATTTGGATTCAGGCTGGTGAAATGTAGCAGATAGAACCGTAAGTTCCCAGAGGAGGAGGGAAGGGCTGATGGAGGGCCAATGTTTGAAACACACAGATCCTTCAAGTTAATTATGTAATACAGCAGGACAGTTGAGATCTTGTGGTAATCTTGTTCTGTCAGTTCAATCCCGTCATCGTCAAGCACTGAGAGGGCTACGTTTGGTGTCAGGCACTGCAAGGAGAAATACAAGAAAGATGCAAACCATCAGGCCATGACGTTTACTGTTTTTTCATTTTGTGAACTAAAGACTTGGCCTGATAAGTGTTAGGACACTTTTGAAGAAAATACAAAAGCTCAGTTTGACTCACCATCAATGTCTAAATATTTGCAAAGTAGGTAAAACTGCTGTTAGTCCAAATCTGCAGAGGAATTTGCTTTATTGAATTCTAAATCTTACTTTCAAGGAACAAAAGGCATATAATCCTATTGACAGCCCAACTGAGCAAACATGCACCACTTCTAAATCCATTTTATTAGGTCAAACCAAGCAATATTAAAGTCACTCAGCATGAACGGCCCAGAGAGGTCAAGTGCTCAAACCTCTACACTTGCATTCCAGCCATTAACTAAAGTAAAACAAATATAAACTAAGAGTGAAGAGTAAGTATCTAAAATTCAGCATAAGCTAAGCTAGAGAAAGGTTTTGATAAACTGATAATCTGGTTTTTTTTTTTCATTGAAATGTGAAATTCGTGACAAATATTTGAGTTAAGATAGTCTGGAGCGTCATCACAGGCCTAAGCGACCTAATGAGAGTTTCTGTACTTCATTAGAGTTTGAATATAAAACAATCAGTGATTATAAGATCTCTGTTTGGCAGAAAGAACAGAATGAGGGCAGGATTTATTATGAATTAGCAAAAAACCCAAAGCATCATGCAGAGGGAGAGGTTGTAAAGGACTATATGTGAGTGCAGAGCTGATTGATTGTGACGAAGCCAAATCATTTGCAAGCATTCGTTTGTTTAGGAGAAAAGTTGCATAAGGCAAATGAGACTTGGCAACAAATGTGACTGCTAAGAGTCACATTTGGTAAGTCTGATAAATGCATTCATAAATCTTTCAAAACTGCATTATATAGTGGATCTGTTTATATTTATTTTTATTGAGTCCAAAAATAAATGAAAAACTGGTAATTTCTGTTAATCTACTACTCATATGTCCCAGTTTACTTAATCAAATTATAAATGCTGGATCATAGGGGCTTACAAGTTGCGTATGGGCCACAAAAAACTTCCAGAAAAATGTTCCCTGGAACAGAAAAGTCCCAAACCCCTGATTTTGATCAATGCATTTCTCTGATAGAATGACCTAAACAAAGTCCAGACCTAAGTCCATTTGTGAGGCTGATAGAGGAAATATAATTTGTATCTGCAAAGCATTGTACTTTTCCTGGAATATGAAATGAATACACCACTGATGTACTGTCAAGTGATTATCAAATATTGACAGAATCATAATAAGAATAAGGCTGGCCTTACTTTCTCACACATGTCCTGTGTAATGCCTGTCCTCTCTGCACAGTGCACATCCTGGAGCAATTTAGTGATCAGTAGACCAGTCCTGTTCTTCTGGAGGGTACGTTTCTCATCACTCTCCAAAGGTAGACCCAAAGTCCTAAGAGTCTCCTGCAGATACTGCTGGTCCTGCACTTTACCTCCTGTGACTCTCCCCAGCTCACAAAGATGCAGCAGGAGCACCAAATATGGAGCTGAGCTCCAAAAGCGCATGTTCCCAACACCGTGGATAGCCTTTCCTCGAGGCCTGAGGACAGGGAATAAGACTAACCAAGAAAGTGATGGATAAGAAACACAGACAAGAAAATCAAGAGAAGAAAAAGTCAGGTTGAGCGGATGGAAAACAAGTTCTTCGCAGGCACCTTGAGTTGAACCAATCCTTACAGTGCTGCGTAGTTAGTTAATGAAAGCCTGGGCCCCTCAGCCCCAAACAAAAGGATTAGCGCAAGCAAGCGAAAGAGAACAGGGCACAAAGAAGGGGGGAAAAATGGGCTGGTTTACTGTTGAGAAACTAATTAGTATTTGAAGAAAAATGAGGATAGGAAGAACAAATAGCTACACAACAAATACATGACACAAAGCTGCTCTATTGAAGTGATGTGCAGACGTTGGGATGGGTTGATTCCTTACTATGTGCTTTAAATCTCATCCTTTCTTCACCGTGCTTCATACTGTCAAAGGTAAATACATTCTGTGGATAAAATTTGTCTCTCCCACTTTGGGAGCATGCAAAAGCAAGCTTGAGTGAGTGTTTCTTACTTTTTCATGATCTCTGACTCATCAAAGATAAAAAATACAGAGCAAGATACAGCAGGCTTTCTATGATCCTCCCACGTGGGATACCCTGCAGGTCGAATCTGCACAACAGCAAGATTACAATTTTTTTTTATCTAAAAAATGATCCTGAAAAACAACACTGACACCTGGCACATCAGACTAACAGACTGCTCTGCTCTTCACAGCTGCTGGAACCAGCTTTGTTTATCTCTCCAACAACAGATTGTCTTTGTTGGATCAGCAGAAGGTTTATTTTGGGAGACTTGTGTTGGTGTAGTTGGTAAAGCTGTCTTGGAAGAAAAAAATAGTTCACCCAGTCCCTGAAGATTAGCTCTGAGAGCTTTAAAGGGGTCACAGCTTAATTTGCAACATTCAGATTAGTAGTGAGTGTGAGATGATGGTAGTTAAGATTGAATTAATGCTACAGTTTATAGCCTGGCTCAGATCTGCACTGATGTTTGAAGAAGATCTGATTTTAGTTGTGAAAGATTAAAAAAAAGATTAACATCCGTTGTACATTTGGAAACCAAACTCTGACAGTTATTCAACTCCACATTGCTTCTGATAGGGCTCTATAGAAAAAAAGGCAAAAAAGTCACTTTAATCATTTTTATTTATTCAGTATTTATTTACAATAGTGTAAGGAGTACTGAATGATCTGTAGTAAATATTAACAAGCATCACATCTGAGGAGCATCTGTTGATCTTGAAAGACAGATATTCTTTTTATGATTTTGAACATGTAAATATTCACAACTACACTGATTTGTCATCAATTTCTGTACATATTAAACTGATACATTCACGATGTATCAGTTTAATACAAGCTAGGTAAAATTCATGTATGTTTACCTTCAAACATGCATGAATTTAACTGCTATCATTTTATTTATTTTTTATTTTTGCTTTATATGATCTATTACTATTACACATCTACTTATTATGGTATGACCAAAGTTTGTGGAGGCAGTTTTTATTGCTACAGTAGGTGCTCTGGTTTTACACATTACTGGCCAAACTATATTTTTCAGAGAGTTAATTCCATACTTTTGGCAATATAGTATTTGTATATATACATATATGAACATAAACTCAATGGAGTTTGGTTTCTAGCATCATGACCTTTCAATTAGTGTAATCAAAGTCGTTCAGCCAGTTTCCTCATAAACTGAAGGTAATAAAGATAATTTAGAATCATTTGTTATTGTGCTGATTATTACTGGTGTCTCCTCATGCTTGTTCGTTCTGCTCTATGTTGACCACCAGGCCTTTAGTGTCCACAGGCACTCGATTTGGATTGTTTAAGTATAGCTTGTTGTCAAACGTGCACTCAGCTAGAGTTGTCATGGGTATCCGTATCCGTTTGCGAAACAGGAGGAAGGCAGCGAGTCCGACTATGGCTATGACAATCAGTACGATAGCCACTGTAATGCCAGCAGAGCCATGTGATGACGCTTCTTTAACAGTTTGAACTGCCAAAGAAACAGAACTATAAATTAGACACAATGATTTGTAATTAATCTTAATTATGCTATGGAATAAATTGCTTTATTTACTTACCTACAAACTGAGTCTTTGATGTAGGTGGGATGGCTGTAGAGATATAACAAGACCTCAGTGTAAGTGCCCAATATAGATAGAAATAACATAGCAGCAGATTGAACTCACCTTTAGCCCTCTTACAGATGTAAGACCTGAATCTGCTGCAGCTGTTTGTGCTCCACTCTCCGCTGTCAGAGTGGATCATCACACACGAGTCGGACTTTGGCATTCCTATTTTCCAGTTGGTATAGTCTACAACACTGTTATCGAACCACATCCACTCATCTGAAGCAGAAAAACAATAATCAGACAAACAAATCTGCATGACCAGGAGACAATGAACTGCAACCTCTACAATGAGTTTTTAATAATGTGCATGCTTAAACCATATCTATACATGGTGGTATTTAAGGGAGTTAAAGCTCAATAAGACTTAAAAACAAGCATAAACACTCTGAACTGGATCCTAAAATTGACATTTAGCCTGTGTAGAGAAACTGGAAAAAAATAAATAAAAATCCATTTTACTTTCCCAATTTCCATGAAGCCCATTTAAAGCATTTAGCTCATTCTCAAACTATAATTGTTTTGTTTGGGGTTGCAATCTCCTCTACATTCTCTGAGTGTTCACCACTGTGTCAAAAATGTCTGAAATTAGCCCTATTATGCTCACCATCGTGGGATTTGTAGAGACCAATCCAGAAAGTTTTGGTTTCATCTTGCAGACTTTCAATATTCTTCTGTATGAATTCTGCCTCAACAGGGTCCTGGATGCTCACTAGTGAAGCACCTAAAAAATCCAAACACATGTTGCTGGAATTCATCCGTTGAGGTAAAGAAGTGTGTGCAAAGTTTTCACAACTTACCTAGTTTCACACATTCAACTGAGGCATGAGCCCAGTTGTTGACCACAGAGCCCAGAAAATAATAGCAGTGACCCCTAAAAGGCATCCAGGATCTGTCCTTCTTTGGCTCTGGACAGTTGCCAGGAAGCTGTGGAGGTTCAGTTGGCGCCACGTCTGAAACAGGGGTAAGATCTGTTATTCTATAGTCTAGGCAGTGAGCAGCTGTAAAGGTAAGTAAGAGGTTAGCTTACCCTGTGACCTTTTACAGATTGAATAGTAAGTACTGGAGCATTCCGCTGTTTTCCAGGTGTGATCAACATCCATGTACACACAGCCATAGTTTTTTGGCTCATTCTTGCCCCATTTAGTGTAAGTGAGAAGCCAGTTATCGACCCACTTGAAGCGACCTCCGGTCTGGATAGAAAATAATTAACAATTAGTACAAAACTAGAAATGTTTTGTGTTTAAAATATAATGTTTAAAAGCAGGCTTACCACATTGTTGTTGAGGCCGATCCAAACCGGCTCTTTGAGTGTGGAAATCTGCAAGGTGACGAAAGCCTGTATAACAGGGTTCAGGATACTGACCAGCTCTGAATCGTCTGCCTGGCATTGTCTCTGAGCCTCATCCCATCTCATCTTCTGGGCCACCAGTTTGTAGGAGTCATTGCCAATCTTATAAAAGGACTTTGGTGAAACAGTGGTGGCTGGCACCTCAATCTGGGAATCTGAGCAAACAAGACATGCGAGTCAGTTGTGGACAGATTTATTCTAGAAATCCTGGCATTGCATCTTTCTTTAACGAATTTTAAAAAAACAGTTCTGTCTCCAAACAAAACGAAAGGCCATAATGAACTGCCTCCTTCAGTCAAGGACTTCAAGCAGTACTACTGCTGAAGAAATCACCCGTTGCTGAAGTTGTATCACTTCCAGTTTGGGGTAAAGTAAACCAATAAATGTGCTTTTTGTGATTTTTTTTCCTGTCTGTCTCTTCTTCACTTTGTGTTTAATAACAACAAAGGTTTAATTAAACCTTATTTGTTTCTAGATTTTATTGTAGAAAATTACACAAAGATGGCTTGTGTGAGCAGGCCCATAAATAGAGTTTAATTTTTTTAAGAACTTTGAAAGTTAAAAATTATTCAGATTGAATGTTTTCAAAAAATGTCTTGCCTTCTGGTTGAATTGGACATCAGATTGCATATGCTACAGCTGTACAGAAAGTCAATGCAGGAACAGTGTAGCCATAGTGTCATACATCATTAAAATGCAAAGGATATTAGCAAAAGTATGACTGGGACATAATTCTTTTCTATTCTATTTTATTTTGACTCATTTTATTTTTATTTCTCTGCTATAAGCCCATTCGTTACTCACCAACATTCTTTTTACAGACAAAGCCGCGTTTTTCACCACAGTCTTCCACTTTCCACTGTCCTTTTCTTTTGAGGACGCTGCCAACCATGATCACACAGTCAAACGCCTCAGGAAGAAGATAGAAAAGTTAAATGAGTTGCCTTTTTCTTTTCAAAATTTACAAAACCTATTTTGGTTTATTGTTTATTTATTTAATCTGATAAATAACTAGTTCTGGCCACAATATAAAGAACAAAGCATAAAACTGAATCTGTATTTGTAATGTAGTTTTCATATTCATGTCTCTATTGTATCTAGTATTTATATTGCAAACTGGGAGTGAAGATTAAGGACTTGTTCAATCAAATTGAGATAATTTTTGTGCCAGTTTAAAAATACTCTAGTAAGAAGTCTGTATTTCCATGTAAACAAACAAATCTATGATGAAGAAAATCTTTGGTAGCCTCAAAGAGCAGACAAATATTATGACAGAGAGCAAAAATAAATGGTTTATTAAATTACAAAAAAACTACTACGAAAGAACAAAATATAAAGTAAATGTAACCGCAAATGAATTGGAGGCCAGCACTTCAATAAAGTTGTAAAAACCTCATCCAGAAAGTAGCGTCCACCAGGTGTTGATATGGGGTGTCCTTTGGCCCAGTTGGTGAATGAAATGGCTTTGCCATCTGTCCACACAAAATGCATTTCCCAGTTGATGTCATTCATGCCAAGCCACAGATCATCCGTTTGGCTCAGCATTTGTGTTGTTAGGAATGCTGAAAAGGAAAAGATGGAAATTCTTAGCTTGCGTGAAATGCATGTGCAAAAACTGAAAAGACTGTTGGTTGAAATTGCAAAGCTATTTTTGGGTTCTAAATAAGTTAAATCTGAACTTTAAATTCCAAATATAAACACAAGAGCAGAACTAAAATTGTGCCTAAGTTTTAGACAGCTCTCCGAAAAAACTTGTACAAGTTGATTTGGTTTGTGAATCTTGAGCAAAGCAAATAGAATCTGTATTTTCTGAGTGTTTATGAGACAGTGTAGGTGCTGACCTTGCTCTTTCTCACTGGTGATTGACACAAGATTTCCTCCCTCTTTCTGGCAGTGGGTTCTGGCATCTTTCCAGTTCTTCTTATCCGCAAAGAATCTGTAGCACTGAGTTTACAAGACAAATTTTACTCGCTAGCGTCACTTCCAATTTACTGGGAAACTCTGTTTCCCTGATTCCCTCCGTTACAGAGGGAAAATATGTGCCAAACATGTAATGATACCTTTCCTTTAAAGGTAAACCACTCAGGTGCACATCCCCCTTTAGGAAGGGTAGTTGGTGCCATTGTTGCATTAATAAAGCTGCCTCTTCTTTTGCAAATAGAAGGCAGCTCCAGACCACAGTTGATGTCATTCCAATAACCTACAAATACATAATTTATGAAGCAAAGTGACAGCAGTAAATAGTCAATGTTTATCTGAATCAGACTTACCCATGCTTGTGTACATTGTTACGCAATTTTCATCATTATTTGCAAAGTTTGGCTCATTGTTTTCCCATGCAGTGTAAGTCACTGGTGTTCCATCTACCCAGCTGAAAACAGTAGATAAAATAGGGAGTTATTTAATTTAAATAGACTAAATTGAATCAATTGGCCTAATTAATTTATTTACCTGAAGGATTGATCCAAATTCACAACCAAACCGATGTAGTATTGGGTATGTGTTTCAGAGCCCCTTAATAACTATGTAAACATTAACATAAGAGAAACGTTAAATCAACAACTGTTGTTTATAACCTAGAAAACAAGTATTGTGGTCATTATGCCCTCCGTTATTTAGCAATTAAATATATTTCTCACTTGTTTCCAGAGGAACTTCCTTTCACTCTCGCCTGTTATGACTGCAAGCTCACCAAAGTTCTTTCTACAGTAATCTCTTGCAGCTTCCATCGGTAATGTGTCTTTGTTTATGTAGTAATGACTGTCATTATATATGAGCCACCCATCTTCTGTGGTGTTGAATACTGGAAAGAGAGCAAAGAGCTTTACGGATACACAATATTAGTTGGCGTCTTAAGATTGCATCTCATTTTTGTTTGACTCCTTTTCCTTGTTCATATACCGTATGTTCTGGACTATACAGCGCACTTCACTATAAGCAGCACCCACAAAGTTTTTAAATAAACTGGAAACGTATATATAAGCCGCTCCGCCGCTTTCGGTTTTCCACAAGGACGCATAAATCTGCTATTAAGGACGCAGCACTACGTCTCCAACGCCGAACCACGGATTCATGCCAGATCGATAGCCTTCAACTTAGAAGCAGCACCATATAAACTTCTTCGTTTGGTTTCCATGATAAGTTTGAAAACATTTCTCCGTCGTGCACGCTGCTAGCATGTGCTAAATGAAAGTTAGCGCTTTCTTCTTTGATTTCCAATTTTGACTTCCAATCATTTACTTCCTGCTAGAGAGCCCCCTGGTGGTTGAAGAAAAATCCACAGAAAAGCCGCACCGGGCCATAAACCGCATGGTACAAAGCGTGGGAAAAAAGTAGCGGCTTATAGTCCGAAAAATACGGTAAATAGGAGCGTTAGCTTATCACAATTTGATAAGTATTCCAAGGGTAAATTATGTTTGGATCTTTTATTTCCAGCTGAGTTTTTGCTTTTTATTACATTATTAATTTGCTAAAACTGACATGTGAATCTTGGTTTCTATTTTCAACAAACCAGGTGACTGCTATTCTGCCCTCTAGGTTTTTGACTTGTTCCTTTATTTATTTTTTTTCTGATTAAAATGATCATAATGTTGAAACCTACCTTCAACAACGACGCCTGGCTCAGGTTTGGGAGTCACACCTGAAAATACAAAAGAATTGACAACAATTTTCTGACACTTGAGGAATAAAATAGGGTGCGACATTCAAAATGTTGGCTCGCTGTCACATATTTCACTCCTTGTGATGTAATTATGAGCCTAACTTTGATGATCAGAAGGAAAGTCATCTCCAAGACAGAAATATAATTGTGACAACACACAAACAAAAGTAAACAAACAAACAAGAAAAAAAAACACTATTTGAACTCATTATCTGTACTTAATAGTCAGTTTTGTGAAATCTGACTGAGGAGAAGAAGTTGGTAAATTTTCCCTGTCAAAAAACTATTTACAAGAAAACAGTAAAAAATGACTGATTTAAAGCAAGCCTTGTTTAGGCTTCGTTTCTTGCTGGGACATTGAGTTTTACCTTTGTGTATCTGGCAGATCCAATCGTTATAAGAGTCACAGTTCCGGTCGTTCCAGTCACGTCCAAAGTAATACTTAGCTTCTGCACAGTGTTCGTTGTCATTATGGTTGTTTGGTTCTCCAAAGGCCCAGCTCTCAAAGCTGAACTAGATTAGAGTTTTTAGGAGAAAAATAATAATTAGAGTTAAAACAATCAGTCACAACGTTTTTATAATTATTGTTTTAAACTTTGCATGTCCTACAGGTGATCCATCAGTCCAGACAAAACCTTGATTGGGATCCATGAGTCTTAGGCCTATCCAGAGTGAATCACTACTGTAAACTCTACAAGAAAACAGAAAACATATTTGCTTAGGATCTTTGGAACTGCCAAATATAAGAAGCTCCAACAAGGATGTCAGTGCAGATTAACATACATCATATTCTCTAAGTCCCTCCTACTCAGGATGCTGAGCAGGTCTCCACCAATGGCTTTGCAGAAGTCATGTGCTTCCTGCCAAGTCTTTTTATTAATCCTATCTTTCTTGTAAACCTTTAAATAAAAAAGAAAATGTATATATGTTTTTTTGCAAGTACCATCACATTGCTAAAAGAACAACAAAATTCACAACTTCATTCCTACTTTATAGCAGACATTTCTGCCAGAAATAGGCGTCCAACCGGAGGCACAGCTCAGTTGTGGGGTGGTCTGTGGAGCAGTTGTCACAAGCACACCCTCAGCCTTCTTTTTGCAAATATACTTCTCTTTGTTGCTGCAGCTGATAACATCCCATAAACCAGCAAAAGTCCCAGTTGTCATGGCAACACACCCCTGTTTTCTGTCTTTTTTTTCCAGAAAGAAAAAAAGTACAAACTTATTTTAGTTCTATTCATTTACAAATGACAAACGTAAATAAGATTCACATGTAGAATTATATTGAAGAATAAATAAAAAATTGTTTATGCTCAAATTCTTTCATTTGTTAAGTAAAAACTAAAAACAGAGGTCAACTAAGCAAAGCTGTAGTTTAAAAAAGTATCACTGAGGCAAGGTAAGTTTATCTCCACAACTCTTTTCACAACATAATTCAAAACACACCGCAGTAAGAAACATGTACAAAAATGTAACTATAAAAACAGACAGCTAAATACTTAAAGAATATTGACCGTACCTGGCATGCCAACATTGAAATGAGCAAAGGTAACCTTTCTTCTTGTTGTCCACATGAAAATATTCCTATCCTCTGTGTTGGACAACCCCGTCCAAAAATACTTTTCTGGTCTCAGTCCCACTAAACTGACGAGAAAAGCATTCTCATATCTGTTTGAAAAAGAAAAAGTTGACGTGTATTTCAGCACAAAGCACTATAAATAGCATCTGATTTAAACTTTTAGTAATATTTTTATAATTTCATTAGATTTAAGGTCAGTTAGTCATACGATTACTAATGATTCCTACCTGTCAGCAATATCTACCAGGTTCGAACCCCCTTTTGAGCAGGCCTGCAATGCGTCTTCAAACGTTTTTGTTTCACGTCCAATCTCATAGCAATAGGAGCCAAATCTAGTGGTGCCCTAAAAAAACCCAAAGTGCTTAATGCATTGAATTGTATCACTTCTATGTTTTATTAACTTTAAGCCACATTACTCACAAGCTTGCATCCTGGGTTGACTTCCTCTTGGATACCTCCAGGTGGTTTTGTGGAAGCTTTCTTCTTGCAAATATATCCATATGTCTTCTCGCACATGTGATCTGCCCACTTTCCATCCTTCAAGAGAAATATGGAAACCATTATAGCATAACCATTAACTGCAGTCTTTACAACAGGACGGTTATGGATGTTACCTTTCCCCGGATCAAGACACAGTCCTCCTGGTGGTTGGTAGCATGAGACGGTTCGTCACTCTGCCAGTTGGTGAAGGTCACATGAGAGTGATCAGACCATTCAAACAACATCGAGTTCCTCTGATCATTCAACCCAATCCAGAGCACATCTGTCTGTACTAAGGTGAAAAACACAGATTTAAGTGAATGGAAGACATTTTTTGTGTTTGTTTTGTTTAATTATTAAAATAATTCATCCAGTCTTGTTTGTAACAGATGCATTTACTTTAAATGTAAATTTTTTATAGATATCAGCATGTTTTGGTGAATAGTTTTTCCCCTTGTTTTACTAACTTATAAATATCAGAAAGTGAGAGTTGTAAAGTTCCTCAGACAAGATATCTTTATGCAGATATCTTTTGATATTTCATGTTAAATCACACATTTAAAACAAATTCTACAGTTATATTTGTTTTATGGGTATTTTTACCTTTCCAAATAACTGTGGTACAATTTATTTGGAAAACAAATGCAAAAAAGCAAATTAGAATTTTGCTATTTCAACTGAGGATTAAGAAATGTTAACGCAGCCAAAAAACATTAATGTGTAACAACATCACAAGTAAAAAGTTGCAATGCTTTCCATTTTTGAGCCACAGTAAGCAAGGTGAGGACTTCCCGACTCAAAAGACAGGGCATTTTAACTGCCCAGCACCAAACACTGAATTGTAGATAGTTGTGTAGTGTACCACCAAATTCTGGTTGCTTTATAACTTCTTTAGACTTCTACTAATGTAAATCACCACGTACAATATCCTGACTGTGTTATAATGAAACTCTGCTCTTCTATGTTGCTTATGCTGGCCAAATCTGCTTCCTCTTTGTGACACGCTGCCAAAGCGTCTCCCCACGTCTTCTTACTCCTCTCCAGGTAATAACATTGTCCTCCGTAGGGCACCCAGTGACTCGGGCAGAAGCTGAGCCCTTTATCTAGAAATTAAGGACAAACGGAACTAAGAATACATGCAAATACAGATGCATTGCTCTAAAAGGGGTCATCTTGAAGTATGTTCTGCAAACAATTTACCTGGTGGTGGAGGCAGACTGGTAGAGTTTCCTTTACGGCAAATATAGCCAAGTTTTTTGCTGCAAGCAATGCTTTCCCATTTTGACGCTTTTCTTGTATTTATAGTTGCACAGCTGTACCCAGGGATTGAAGATGGATGCCCTGTAGGATTCACTGTTAGTTAGAACCTCTTTGAATCCAATTTGATATATAAATGTTGAAGAATCTAATTCTTTAACTAACCTGGGGACCAGTTTAGATATCTGAATGGGTTTCCATTGCTCCACTGCCATCCACTCTCATAGTCCAAGCTGTTTAGTCCAATCCACAAAGATGCTCCCAAATGATTTGTTAACCCTTCATCAACACATACATCAGAGGGTGATTGATTTTCAGCTGAATCATATTACAGGTAGTTAGCTGAATATTTGCTTTATACCTGAAATGTATGACTGTTCGTGCAGCTCTACGATGCTGAGGAGATCTGCTCCCTGCTGGTGGCAGCTCATCCTGGCCTGGTGCCATGTCAGAGCCGCCTGTGTATTCCTCTGATACTGGACCCCGGTGACTGGGTCAGTGTCCCAACCAAGAGATCCTGGATTGTGAGAAATACAGGAAAAAAAACAATTGCTTTCCATCATTTTCTAGGTGCTTTTTAGCAAACTGATTAATTACCCAGAAGGGGGATATTGCATTTTTAAGATCTAGGAGAGTAAGACTAGTTTCACGAAGAACCTAGGAAGTTTTAGTGATCAGTAAGTTTATGTATTCCAAGCAAGACCCTGAAAAATCCCAGAAAAGTATAAAAAGTTATAAATCACCTCATAATCAAGCAAATTCAGGGAAAGTAATTTAGAAATACAATGGAGGTGTTACGGTTTTCCAGAAGGACTCAAGGGCATAGGGCCAACAAAGTTGAGTAGTAAAGATTTGAATGAAAGAATTACCATAAAAATTGTCCTGGAAATACTGGGCTACCAGTATGAGGTCAAGTACAAGCGAACATGAAAGAAACACTGGAAGAATCCATCAGTTAGTGACTGAAAAATGAGAATCTTAAATACTAGGGAAGCTCAATGGCTAGAGAACCAGTGGTTGATTATTGATAGGATGCAGTAGAGAGAGAAATAAGACTGGCAAGCTGTGGTAGTTATGGCACAGAGGGGAGTCTAATAAAAATATGCGCAAAATGACAGAAAACAAAGAGTAACTAAGAATGATCAAAAATACAAAACCCAGGAGAAACTTTATGATAAAAGAAAAAAAATCATACCTTTGGTTGGACAAAACCCAAACTTCCTTTGTGTGTCATAATCTTTCTCAGTGGCACACCACAGCTGCCCGTCTGTGCGTCCATCCGTTGTGCACTCAGCGTACCATTTCGAAGCGAACTTGAATGGAAACTGACAGGGGGCTCCGAACGCATTGCCTCCTATGGTAATGGTCTCTGAGGGCCATTAGATTAGATTCGATATGGTTAGAGTCATTGTAGTTATGCTGTCCACATAAATAAAACAGGACAAATCAAGTGAGAGTGAGAGCTCTTTTAATGCATTTAACCTGCATTTTGCTGAAATCAGCTTTTACTTAAAGAAATGTGAAATTCAGAGGGCATGCATAGTGGGCTGAGCATACCGAGCCAGTTATTTGATAAGCTGCATTTCAAGTTGTTTGCCTTTAACTTACACCGGTGTTTAATTTTTTGATGTCATGAGACTGTGTAACTGTCACTTAAGTGGAAAATATTGCATGGAGAACCTCTGAGTCCTCTCCATGTTTTCCAGAAAGCTGGATTGATTCATTTATTGGAGACCCGAAACTCCTACCTTGAAACCCCTTTGAGCAAAGATCCCCCAAAGTGCCAAATATCCTCCAGCGACTCCATTCCTTTGAGCCTTTGTAGATCATTACATTCTTCTCTTTGTAGTTGCCCCAATTAAGGTGCAGATCTTGGTCTTTCAAACCAAAGAGGGTCTCATTCTTACATTGCCAGTGCTGAAGATTGCTATTCTCATCGCATTCAAAAAGAAGCACCTTTACCCAGTCTTTAATTTCCGTGGCTCCAAGACACAGCTTGAGGGAGAGACTTAGCAGGCGAGACTCTGAGACCCAGCGAAACTGCTGCTCTGTGGCATGGGGATTGCACTGCGCCAATGTTACTGAGCTGGCGCTTTCTACCTTTATGCACTTGTTGTGGTCCTGGTTGAAGATCAGAAAAATACCACTATCTGCAAAACAAATGAACCACACAAAAATGTTGATGAATTTCACCCAAAGTTATTAAATCAACAAATATGTCTAAAGTACACCAATGTCAGATTTGATGACAAAGGTGACATTCTCCAAGGTCTGATTTAGACTCAGAAGGTTTCCCAGTCATGAGAGTGGGAGTCTGTTGAGTGGAGAGGCGCTCGATAGAGAGCAGCAATGACAGAACCATGGTGTCTCTGTCCCCTTAATCACAGTGATGGACATCCTGTCACGTGGTACCACGGTTGGCCGGATGTCTGCAGTTTTACTGGCATTTCAAAGAGTTTTGTGGAAAAAGAGAAGAGGAAATAGGCTTTCACTACTATACAAAAAATTACCTGTAGAAGAACAACACATGAAACAAATGTTATCCTTTAGGTTTGAAAAGTTATAAAAATACCTTTAATGTGTATCTAATCAATCAGAAAAGATTAATCAAGATGACTCACAAATAATTGTTGGTCTTTTGTAACGACTAATTTAAGTTTGCATTGCTTTGCCAGTCAAATTTTTGACGGGATCCCCTCAAATCAGGTTTTATTTTATTGATTAGAGAGATGTTTCTAGTTGTAGATAGATAGTATGCAGGAAGGAAATCCTGCGTCCTGTTTGGGGAAGTAAGCAGAAATTAACCCAATCTGGTCTGCAAGACTGCCCAGAAATGTTGCAACAGTGATAAGGATGCAGGTAAATTGGCTATATGTCTGTTGAAAGAGATGCATAAGGGGCCTATGAGTGTTAAATCACTGGAGATCACTTTACATATCCTACAGTATCACATGTTCTAATGTGATTTACCTAAAGTCTTGTATCTTCATCTGCGGTAGGTTAGCAACAGCACAACATGTCGTTTTTATGTATTTACTTTATTTGCAACTTCAAAAATGGAAAACAACCACTTAAGAGAAGATTTTCTTCCACGTATCACCAAAGAAGGATCTACAATATAGCTAAAAAATGTAACTTGCAATGTGAGGCTTAGAAAATGAAATGGCTATTTTATCATTATTGATATCCACAAAATAATACAGAAAGTAGCATAGAATTTTATTTAAATTGTATCTGCATGACTTTATTTCACTTATGCATATTTCTCACAACAGCAACTTTACGATTACCGCTCAGTTATGTATATTAGAGATGTTGGAGTAACATTTTTTCCACATTTATAAGCCCTGAAATTAACAAAACTGCAATACGATGAAGGTTGCTGTGTTGAACCACAACACACTTTGCAGGTGCATTGCAGCCATGCCCTCTGTTGCTCATCTGTGTGATGGGAATGTTGCCAGGAAGAATGGCAGGAAACCTCTTCTCTTGGGACGCAGTTGGGAAGAAATGGCATAAATTCCAATGTGAAAGGTTTAAGTGGGGGACGAAAACAGGCAGAACAAAGGGAAAATCCATGCTCAACATGAATAACACATAAAAGTTTACATTTTCAGAGTTTCTTTAATAATCTTACCAAAATAAATATATCTATATTACAAACTCACACGGATGTTCTTATGGATATTTTAAAAAAATCTCGTAAACAACTCTGTTTTATTATATAACACATATTCACAACACATTATGATGGTTTAAAACAAATAGCTTACAGTCATAGAACCATTTTTGCAAAAGGAGTAGAAAGGGGTACAAACAGTACATTTGCACATGGAGTTAATAAAACATATTGTAGCAGTTATTTGACACTTAATGTGTCTGCATTGCCTGAGAGCTCCCATTTGGCCTATGAAAAGTACCATTTAATTATTTCAGCAAAACATTTTTGATTAATCAAATGCAAACTGTTTGGTTCCACCAGCTGTTCTATAACATTTGAGCACAAATATTTTCACATTTCTAAAACTATTGATCTTAAGGAAATGAATGTTTTATTTTTCAATTAACTGGGAAACCACTTTTTTTAGGGAGCAAAACTATATGCCCTCTCAACACTTTGTAATTTAAAGTTATGCTTAAAATTCTTAAACATTTTCCCAAAAGTATCCAAAGGAGCTTTAAAGAAATTAATCTATAACCGCAGTAGCAAAATATCAATGATTTTTTAAGAAATCCAACCTATAATTTGAGTAACTTATTTACTTCCCTCTTTGCAGTTTCTAGATAGTCCAGAGTCCTGGTTGCTCTATCATTCTCTTCAGCTCAGTTGGTGGCAGTTTCTGATATGACTAACATGGGCAACTGCCCAGGGTGTCATCTCGTCAAGGTCAGAATGAGACCTCCTTTTACAAGTAACTTTTTTATTTTTAGACTATTAAAGAGCATCACATCTGTTTTCCTTGAATGCCCCTTTTTCTTGTCTTTCCCATTTCTTAGAGTGTTCATCAAATTAGTGACCTGAATTGTTATTTTAAAGGGAAGAGAAAGTGAACCAATTTCTAATCACTCAGATCAAGTTAACAAAATAAAGCAAAAAAGTTAAATTTTCTAAAAGAAAGTCAGTCTAGATTATGCTACTAAAATAAAATACAAATGTACTGGAAAGCTTTGTACAAATCTGTACCAGGGCTGATAAGAAGTGTGGAGACTGATGATTGTTACATTTGTCTCCAGTGTCCCAGATTTCATTCAGATAATCTGAACTTTTGCTCACCGATAGACCGTTTTATTTAAAAGATTATTAAATTTAGTTCTTTTAGTAATATATGGTGCATTTGCATCCAATCGTGGCTTGACTTGAATACCATTGCTAAATATGAATTATAAGCTGGTGGAACCCCTTTCTGAATGCCATCAGGTTGCATTTCCTGACAGTGTTCTGTCCTTGCATTCATGGTCTCAAAAGAACATCCTCTCTGTGTTAAATACTCTCAGCTTGGTCATGAAGTTAAAGTAGACAAATGCCAGACAGACCAACAGATTCTTCATCAGATAGAGTACGGGTGTGACAAACCCGAAGAGGGCTATGAGGCCAACACGCACGAAGAAGAAAGGTAAGTCCTGCAGAGCGACTCCTAGCGAGGAAAGGAGTGGGGTGTTGGGCATGACCACCACACGTAGGCAGGACACATAGCTGAAGATGTAGATGGGAAAGACCCAGCCGGAGTAGTAGACCAATGGATGTCCTGCCACCCTCACCATCTCCACCGTATCCATCCAGAACATAAAGCTATCAACGAACACATCTGCTCGGGCGTCACTGACACATAGAAACCTCAGTGGGCCCGTGTAGGTGTATGGAGACAAATGATAAGCTGGTTCACTCATTGATGGTGAGGTCAGTTCAGGAGAAGAGATGATAAATGGCCGGCCAGGGGTCCCATTTATTCCAGGTACGGCACCATTGGTGTCCGGTCGTATCCCTCCTCCATTGTGGTTCCGGTCACTTATCTGACTAGTTCCAGGCTGAAGAGGATTTGGCATACCTTGCCTGTGCATTGACGGCCGCGATACAGCCGGACCGGGTACAGCTGGTCCCGAAACGGCAGCTCCTGACACAGCTGGAGTGATGGGGGATACTGGTGTTATTGGTTCCACGTGAGTTAAGACAGTGGAGGGGATTTCAGCATCTCTTCCCATTTCATTGGCTGCAACAAAAAAAGGCTGAATGAGAAAAAGGTGTTGGAAAAAGAATTCAACCCAAAGTCTTACATATGCAAAAAAACATGCAGTCATCTCACTTACAGAAACATGAAGGCTCTCTTTACATCACTGAGTGAAATAACTATTTGATCATCCACAACTTAAAACGTCACAACTAATTATACTACTCCTCTGCACCCTTTATACTTCTCTGTATCCTATCGTTACTGCTTGGCAACAACAACTTTTTAGCTCCTTGTAAAGATTTTCCTGAGTGAGTCTTAACTTATGGGCACTTGTTACCAATCTTCAATTTTCTCGATGGAGGAAGAAGACTCTCATTCAAGATTTTAAGGTACAATGTCATATTCAATGTCCCCTACTCCTTCAATGCCTTTGTCAAGTCCACCACTGTATTCTGCTGAACATTTAGTTCACTGAATTATATACTATTCATGAAGAAGATCCTCATCAGCCAATGGAATTAAACTGTAAAAGGTCTGTTATGGACATTTAAAAGGTACTTGAAGAAAGATAAATGTGCATGATAGTCATATTTGAACTATTCATGGTCAGTAGTGTGTTTGTTCTGGATCTTGAAACTTCCAGAAAATTAAAGCTTGTTCATATTGCAAGTGAGCAATCTTACAAAATTAGCAGGTGTTCAAATAATAATTTCCATTCGCTGTACTTTGTCCTAATAGGATTACAGGGGGTACTGGGGCCTACCTCCAGTTTTCAATGAGTTAGAGACAGCATATACCAAGGACAGGTAAGCAATCTATCACTGTATTCCATTCTGAAAAATCATCTAATATCAATAGGAGTTACCTCTAAATGGGAACATGACTGGGTATTAAAGGAGCTGGTTTTGCTCTCACCCTGTCCGGTCAATCTGCAGTGTCGGATCCTCTCCACAACATCAATGCAGATTAAGGAGAAGAAGACCAAAGACACAGGGATCTCCGTAAATGTATCGTGTTTCATGTTGTTGTTTATCTGAACCTGGACAAACAATGAAATGGAAATAATGAGTTTGGGTTAGGATTGGTAATTGAGTTGACCCAAACCTTTCCATTTTAAGTCAACAAGAATGATTATGATGTGCTTGCTGCATTATATCTCTTGCACCCATGGTATTTGCTTGAGTCAGTAGTTCACATTGATGGAACACAGAACAAAGCTGACAAAGATGGCCATCTTAGCAGAATTTCCGGCATTTTGGAAAAGACACCGGATAAGAAAAGGGCCATAGGGTCAGTTCAGACTTTTGAGAAAACTTCACAAAACGGCAAATCAGGCCTGGACTGCAGCCAACAAGGAAGTGAGAATGAGCCTCATGGATAGATGATTTGACAGCATAGACAGGAAAAGGAACCAAGCTGCTTATCAGTAGTTTCTTAACCATTAAGTTAGATATTATTCCCCTGAGAACAAGGGGATTCTTGCTAATGGTCACCTTTGCTCCAAAGTCCTCCAAACCTAAACATATATATCAAACAGTTCTCTGCATGTTTTTACCTCAGAGCTGGCAATGAGAAAGGCAAAGCAGGGTAATGTGGACAGGATTACATATACCAGGGCCACTGGCCTCCTGAAGTGAGGACAACAAAAGATAAGAGAGCAGAACAGAGGCAGTTACAGAAGTTGCTAACTCATGGTATTTACATGAACTTAAAACCAGTCACATGCCTGTTTTGTCTCACACCAACCGGTCTTGTTTCAATCTAGGCTGCACTGGGATCCAACTTGATGACTACAAACTGTAGGAACATCGGAAACTTACCATTTCTTCCTCCCAACAAGAAACTTCTTTTTTATAAAAACCAAGTACTTAAGGGGCACCCACACCAGCAGGGCAGTGGAGGTGACATAGGCGATTGAGGAGGCCACGATCAGCCAGTAAGCTGTGCTGGTGTCGCTGGGGGGCTGCGCAGACGCTTTGACCTTTGCCACAATGATGGCAAATCTCTGCATCACGATGAAGAGTGGAACACACAGGCCAGCAAACTGCAGCACCTCGCAGAGGGCAAACTTCAGTGTGCTCCCTGATCCCATACTGTGGCAGATCGCAAAAAGAGAAGGAAAGGAGGGAGACGGTGGGGGCTGTTGCCGCAGTGAGGCGACCCCTGCCCCTCTGAGGGCTGGTCAGGCCTCGGACTGCGGCATTGTCTGCCTCCACTAGCATTTTCCACACACCACAGCCTGAGCTCTCTGCTCAACCAACTGCTTACACTGCACTAGGCATTGTGAATCGCCAGAGTGATGCGACTGGCATTTAGTCTGTTTTTATGTAGGAAACAAAGTTAATCAATTTCTGCACCTTGAAGGATGGAGCCATAATGCACCTAAAGATTTCATATATTTAGAATCTATAGTAGACATCAGTGGATTTGAGATCTTTAATTCATGAAACCTAATTCAACAATTAGCAAAAACAAATTGGTTCTCTTCACTGATGCACTGCCATCTAGTGGCAAAATTATATTAATGGTGAGCTAGTAACACCTAA
This sequence comes from Phalloptychus januarius, assembly GCA_902982915.1. Classification (NCBI taxonomy): domain Eukaryota; kingdom Metazoa; phylum Chordata; class Actinopteri; order Cyprinodontiformes; family Poeciliidae; genus Phalloptychus; species Phalloptychus januarius. The sequence goes on from CADWAE010000362.1 coordinate 7,195,196, forward strand.
AATGATCTGATAAACAAGTTTTTTCTTCCTAAAAAATATTAGAATTTGTCATTAGAAGCGACATGGTGCACTTCAAATGACAAATGGTGTGTTTTAATAAAAGTGTTTTCTTGTCATTCAGGGGAAAGGAGAATATGTTGCTGAATGCACAGCTTAGAGTTCACAACAGGGTTTCAGAAGTCCAGTCCTGTAGAGCTATTATCCTGCAACGTTTAGATGCATATAAAGGATGCTTCAACTCACCAAAATCAAATGGCTCTCCTCCTTCCGCAGAGGTTTTGCAACAAGACAGTCATGCAAATTACATCTTGGTTTGGAAACAGCTGCCTTCCAAACAGTAAAATCCTACAGTCTTAGTCATGAGTTAATGACTTAGTATTATTATTTTTTCCTCAGACTATCAGGAGTCTTAGTAGATCTCGTGTCTGCATGTTTGAGTATTTACCCACTCCAACCTTTTGTCCCACAGACAACAGTTTTTGTCTGTTTTTTTTCTTTTTTTTTTACCTTCCAGTAAAAAAAAGTAGCTTCATTTCGGTTTATGAGGTTTGCTAAATGGGAAATTACTAAATAAATGGCCTTGTTGCTGACACTGTTAATGAAACAAGTGAAACCTCCAGTATTTATTTTCCTGATTTACCTTAAAAAGTACAAATATGCTAATGTAAGTGTAATACTGACTGCTCATAACGGCCCAACTGAACCCCACAGAACGTCATGGGCATCCTCCTCATGAGACTGTTACACAAGAACATAGTGTTTTCAGTCAGACGCTTTTAATTTGCCACAGACTGCTACAGAAGATCATTCCTACCCACAGCCATCAGGATCTACAACGTTTGAAGAAAGTTTGATCATCTGAGTTGAAAAATGTATTTCCCCCTTGGAATTAATAAAGTATAAAGAAAGATGTAAATGACCCCTACAGAATCTGAATTTATTTATGCCTCCGGGGTCCCACCAGCAGGCCACGCACTTGTCCCATAGAGAGTGTGTGACAGAGAGGGGGGTCTCTGTGGGTGGTTAGATGGATGGACGACCCCAGTCCTCCCCACCCCAGCTGTCAGCTCCCTTCCTGACTTCCCCACCCTGCCCCCGGTGCCATGGCGTCCAGCGAGGAGGACGGCACGGCGGAGGAGAAGGAAAACAACAACAAGAAGAGAACGAAAAGCGCCCTCATAACCGCATGGCTCACTTTCTACAACATCGCCATGACAGCCGGGTATGTCCCTTTATTCCACCCCCCTCTCTTCCTCCTGCTGCCTATTAATAAGAAAGCCGGATAAGTTTGCCGCTCCCTAAAAAACTGTAAGCGTGTGTTGCTGTTTATAGGACTGAGCCTGTGTGTGTCAGCCTGAAAGTGCCTGTTCAGCTCGAAGGATTTAGCAGCTGCTTGGCTGCTGGAGTTGGGAGAAAAATATTTTATGGAGGCCGGTTCTGAGAGTAAATGACGAGTTTAAAGAAAAGCCAGACGGGAAGTTTCAGAGAGAGGGGACAGAAAATGAATGAACAGTGGCTGGTTTAAAGTGACAGGCTGGTGTTGGAGCTGTGTCCAAATAGGGCTGACTGCATGCTGGCAGCGTCAAGGCCCACTGTAAGTCCCACGGTCGCAGTGATAAGTATAGCCGGACTGAGCTGCTGCTGGTGACACTAGAACCCAGTCTGGGACGGGAAAGTGCTCAATGAGCAGATTTCAAAAAACATCACAACATCTGTCAGGCTGAAGTAGGCTATGGTGTGTTTATAAGATCAAAGCATAAAAGCAAATTACAATTAGTTTACTGGTTATAGAACAAAATAGTCCCTCACTTAGATGGTTCCTGAAAAGTGTTTTTTTCTTCCATTCACAAATTGTATAGAGTGTATGTACAACCACAAACTTCAATGTGTTTCATGTGGGTCTTTTGTGACAGTTCAACAGCAATTTCACTACGAGTAGGTCTGCAGAATATATAATCGCCTATATTGTTATTGTATTTTCACTGTACAGCATGCATGTAACAAGCACTACTAATTATTTCAGTGCCAAAACAGCAAAGGTTGGTTAGAAGCTTTTTGTTCGATTAAAAACCTGTTGTTAAAATAGAAATACATTATTTTGTTTTTCCCAGAAGATGGATACTACTCCAATATTGAGAATATATTTGCCTAATTTTGAGCAAATATGTAGCCATACATATGAGTAGTGTCATTTTTAATTAGTAACACTACTTAAAAAGTATCATAAACACTTTTTAATTATGTTTTTATTGCAAGTAGAATCAGTATAGCATCATATAAATATATCACATATTGTATTGTTTCCCAATATCAAAGCTCAGTTTTTGCCTTTGCTCCTGCTAAATACAAACCAAAATTTCCAAAATATTAAGCACACTTAACTTCCTCAGTCTCTCTTCTGCTGTCGCTCAGATCAACTGGTTCAAGTCCTGCTTTGCATCCTCAGAATAAGAACCAAACATGGAGAAACAGTTTTCTGTTCTTATGTTCCACTAATCTGGATCAAACTTCCAGAAAACTGCAAATATGCTAAACAACAGCATTCCTTTAGATCAAGGCTGAAATCCCACTGTTTCTTGTAGAATTGTGTTTGATTAATAACTCGAATGTCATAACGTGGAGTCTATTTTTTAACCTGCCATCAATTTCCCTTAATATTCCAATGCAATGTGATGTTTTTTAGCTTGTTTGTTGCCTGGTCTTAAAGTTTTATATCTGATTTTGAGTTTTGCAGCAAAGAAAAAAAACATCATGCTTATGCAAGACTATGGAAACAGGCTGAATGAAGCCCTGCATGTTTTTGGAAAACCAATAAATAATTCATGTAGTTGGAAGCCTAATAACTTCCAAACAGCAAAGTATATTGAAGTTTGTGATTGTGATGTGACACAATTGTAAAATAACTAGAGGGTTGCAAATACTTTTGTAAAGTGACTGTAGCTTGTTAAGGTTCAGTACAATGTGTCCTTTGAATATAATTGTATTTCTCAAAGTATGAAACCAGCGGCCATTGGCAAACAACAGATGAGCGACTTCTAGTCAGAATCAGTGGATCAAAAACTCTCATTCCATCAACAAGCTTATTAAGAGAAAATTGTGTTGAGGGCTGTGGAGAATCTTGCAGACACATTTAATTCCACTGTGACTTTGTAATAAATTCTTTGATTGACTTTGTATTTATGTGACAAGACTGTTCCACAATCAGCAGGACTTCTGTAAATGCAAAACATTTTATTAAATCACAATTTAAGCTGAATTTGACTCCACTGTATCAGAGCTACAATTGAATTGAAAGGTTTCTTTATTTTGGTGAATTTGCCTCTATGTTTGGAATGCTTTAAGTAAATCTGGATACTTTAATATTTACTGAACAGCATATCTATAAAGAAAGTCTCTACTTTGTTATGTAACACATTGTGATATATATCCTCCAATGCTAACCCATTACAGAAGCTACTGGTTGGTATCTCGTTTTTGATTGCAAATGTATAAAAATACCATCTGCCGTAACACATTGTTGTCTCGTAGGAGCAGCATGGCTTTGACTGCACAGGATTTATGGTTTTGGGCTTATTTTTTCTCCAGGTGGCTGGTTCTGGCTATCACAATGATGCGCTTCTACATCCAGAAAGGGACACATAAGGGTCTCTACAGAAGTATAGCAAGGACACTCAAGTTTTTCCAGACCTTTGCATTAGTTGAGGTAAGAGTTTGTAACATAAAAAAAGTTTTATTCAGTAAGTGAAAGACAATTTTAACTCCAGTTGCTACCGTCTTTGTCATCCAGGTGGGACATTGTGCTGTTGGTATGTGAGGATTGACTTCATTTATTTATTCATTTGATCCTATTTCATGCACTTTGCCATGTTCACAGGTTGTGAATGTCTTTCCTTTGCCTCTGCTGCAGGAATTGTGAGGACTTCTGTGATTGTAACTGGGGTTCAAGTGTGTTCAAGGATTTACATGGTTTGGTTCATCACCAGTAGCATCAGACAGGTAAATATTCATTCCAATTAAACGATGCATAAATTGTACTTCTCAGATCTTTGGGTTAGTGTCTCATCTTATCTAGCTTACAGTCGTGGCTGAATGTTTTCACAGTGGCAGAAAAGCTGTTTTCTTTGGTACGCTTTAAAACAATTATTTATGACATGACAAATGTGCTAAGTACCTTTTCGAAACCTCTGCAGTTCACTTTGGCCAGTTCATAACTTTTTCTCAATGATGTGTTGCTTTTCAATTTTCTTTGAGGAAGAAATTAAAATAGAGCTGAAGTTGCACTATAATAGTAAAAAATACATTTCGCCTCTTATGAATAAATTGAAAGCTTATAAGTATATAGTTCACTCTTCCTTGTGTCCATCATTCTTTCCCTACTGGCCCTTCCTTCCCTCCTTCCTTTTGAATCTTTTTTTCTTTCCTTGTTTTCTTTCTGGTGTCCCTTTATTCCTACCTCATGTCCTTTGATTTCTTTTTTCTTTCCTTCCTGCTGTGTCTCTTTCCATTCTCTGATATTTACTTCCTTCTTTTTTTCTTTCCTTATGTCCTAACTCTAGATTTTTATCAGCCTGGACTCAGTGCATAAGCATGATGCGTTGACTTATTTTTTTTATTATTTCTGAATGGCTGATCACCAATCAATTTTGATAAACTCTGAATTGTTGTTGTATCTCTGTTTTCTCGAGGTAAATCAATTGTAATTTTACTTTTTTTAATGTATTGCCTTTAGAGTTATCTGTAAAGTGTGAACGTATTTGCAGTCAGCATAAGATGTGTGAGGCCAGCATTTACTACTATAATGGACAATATCCTGTAAATTTTGTTGAAGATCCAGAACGAAGAAAGTGTAATCCTGTTCCTGGTCGTGTGGACTGTGACAGAGATTACCAGATATTCTTACTACACATTCAACCTGCTCCACCATCTGCCGTACTTCATCAAATGGGCCAGGTGGAGACACCGTCTCTAATGATTTAATATAGTAGTGTTGCATACTTTTTGCAAGCATGCTGGTCTGGTTTGGTAATTGTACATTTGTGTGTGTATTACTCATTAACTATCTCTTGCAAAATAGTAGTGCATGTGTTTGTTATTGCATTTCATTTACAGCAGTTATCTGTCACCTGGGAATAACTGCTCACATTGTAAAGAAGAAATAAACTGCATGCGTTTTAAATTGATCATGTGCCAACTTTGGACGTTTGCATTCCTACCTATCAGCAGGTACAACCTAAATTGTAGGAATGCTTCCAGTTGTAGATGGTAGTCATGTTTTCCTTCTTAATGTATGTGATCACTCGTGATGAGGTGATCTGCCCTCACAGTGGCTCACCTGAAACCAGAGACATCTGAGGGAACATCAGATGCAGACATTAGTGTTTTGACACTGATAGCAGTCCAAGCACACATGTCTTACAGAACAGAGAGAGCCATCACCCATTTGGAATAACAGTCTACCAAACACTTTCATATGACTCGAACCTTTCCACATTTTATAATGTCACAGCCATAAACTTCCATGCATTTTATTAAGATTTTATGGAAGACCAGTACAAATTAGCATAGCATGACTTAGCTGTGAGAATGGTACAGACTCAGAGGTCTTTTAGGGTGATGGAAAGACCTACTTTTCCATCACCCGCTCCTCAGATTCTACATCAGATTCAAATCAAACTCCAAAACATGAACTTTACTTCCAGTCAGCAAAAACATCCTAATAAAATTAAAATATTGCTTTAAATATAAATCTGCTGGGGTATATTTACTGTACCTGAAGACTTGCAGCTGCATTTGCAGGAAAAGGTGGTTGGATATATAAAACATCGTTTTAGAAGGACTGAATACAAATACGCATCATACGAAAAAACCACATATCATTTTTCTTTCAGTTCACAGTTATGCACTACTTTATTCTGAAAAGCACTGTGTTCAACTCACTACCACAGAAAGACGTTACTCTTTGCGACACCCTCTGAAGTTGTACCTGCAGGGACCATCTGCTTTATTATTTTTGGGGGACTCTTTTCACCCTTTTTCTCTCTGTGTGAGAAAACCTCTCCTCTCCCTGCTCTTCACGTCTTTCTTTAAGCGTGGAAGAGCCAGGCCCCGGGAGAAGGGCTCATGTTCAGCTGCTCCTGTTTTTAAGACCGTCTGTTTTGGTCATGGAATGTTCAGCCGACGTTTCTCTCACATCCGCAGAGACGCTCCCCTGAGTCTTTCTGCTGTCTCCACTAATCTCCACTGTCCTGGATTGTGCCATGAGATACTACAGTACAGTGAAGCAGGGACTTTGGCCTGGATGTATGTATAGTGACAGAAAACATCATGTTTCTGAACGTCTGAGTTTTGCAGAGATACTTTAAACCACTAGTAATGTCTCTATATTTTGCTTTCAAGGAACCCAAGTGTATTATTGGGCTTTAGAGTTCTGTAGGTTTTCTAGAGATCATTTAAAGTTCTTTGCTTTCCTCACCATTGAAGAATATTGAGCAGCATTTTCTTGAAAAATAAGAAAACCCTTATCGCCAGCAGACAAAGTGTCTCCCAAAAATATGTATGACTTTCCAACTTTTTCACTTTTAACATGTTATATCCTCATCTACACTGTATTTTGCTGGGACTGACACAAAGTAGGACATGACTGTGAAGTGAATCAAAGATTATAAAAGGTTTTAGAGCTAAAAATCTTTAAAATGTGTTTGTACTCAGCCTCCCTGAGTCAAAGCTTCTCAGAATCACCCCTGGATGCTGTTGCAGCTCAAGTGTTTTTGCTATATTTCTATCACCTTGCACATCTAGAGACTGATTTATTTTTATATTCTGGTGATTTTGCCTGAAAGTTATCTTCACATCCAACAGATAAATCAGCTTTCAGTTGATCATCTTTTATAATACAAGCTTCAAGCTGATGGTTCTTTGGAGGCTCCCTGGTATAGATTTTATTTGTCATAAAGTAGACATATTTGGCGCTTTTCATTAATGTTGCTAAAAAAGATATGGATAAATAATATCACTGTGACAGGCTGAGGGGAAAAAAAGCAAATAAAGAAAGTTTAAAGGGCATTTTACAACAGTAAGCCCCTCGTTTTCTGCTCAGCAGTGCCAAACTATTGATTTGCAACAACAATTTTAAAAGTGCTTTGTGTAAATTCAATTGTCACTATGTTAAATACTCAACGTGCATCCAGTCATGGTGCGGTTATTGTTGTGAATGTCTGAGGTCAAATTACAGCCACAGTCTGATCCAGCGGCTTGAGTTGCTATAAAACAGTGCCAAACCAAATCTCTGTTCTGCAGCTTCCTGTTGAGCTGCTGGTCAGCTCATGTGGGGCACAAATTATATTTATTGCACTCTAAAACAGATCAACTTACCAGCTTTTTTATCATTGCTGACCTGGCATCCTGATAAGCATCACACCAATAATCAAACCTTGGTTATATTTACTCTAGTTGCTGAACTTCTACTGTTGTCTCATATGACATTTTCCGTCTAAATGCATACAATAAAATCTAATGTCTGAAAGGCGTGACTCACACTGTTTGTTTGAATTTGTGGGAACTTCACAGCCACAGGACAAACACTAAGGAAACACATCCGTTTATTAGACAAGTTTGGGTAAAATGCTGTTAACATTTATGTGTTTGCATTTCTACAGTGGTAGGGTTGAACTACTGTTTGTCTGCACTACTTTATCATTAGCTCCTTTATCTGTTAATGAAATTCAATTTATTATGGGATGAAGCTTTGGTGCTAGAGCGCAATGTGCCCAGAGTTACTCTAAACAGTTGGCAGAACAGTGATCAGGCAAAATTGTATGACCTCTGACGATGTGGTTATGATCTGGCTATGTCCTCATTGGAGTACATGTTAGACGGTGGGATATAACAGGCAGCCAGTGGAGATGAGGTTTGACTAGAGCCTCTACAAAGCTGCTGCTTCTGTGGAGTTTCCTGGTCTGTTGGGGTCAGTACTAGCAAAAATAGTCCAAAGAAGCTATCTCAGTATACAGAGGACCTGCTGAGGAGTGACCCAATGCATTGCAACACCGGAGCATCAGAACTGGACTATGGAGTGATTGCTCTGATGAATTAGGTAGATTGCGAGGTGTGATTGTAACTTTTACCTGGGGAGTGGCTGCAGAATGCATTAGTGGACAGCAAGCATGTGGAGGTAGTGTGATGACGTGAGCAGGGCTCTGATAGGACATATCTTTGTGGCAATTGTTGCAGATCATGTACTCACTTTCATGAATACAGTATTTTCTATTGGCTATGGCCCCTAAAGCAGTACCACCTTTTCACAAAGAACAAGGCTCCAGCAAAGCTTTGAGGGGCAAAACAAGTTTAGGGTGTAAATTTAGGCTCTAATTCCTGCCAGTTCTCAATCAAACAGAGCATTTGTAAAATGTCTTGAACAAACAAGTCAGATCAGTGAAGCCCTCAGACTTCCAGAACTAAAAGGATCTGCTGGGAACATATTTGTGCCAGTTACCTTAACACACCTTAAGGGGTCCGGGGGAGGCCTATGCCACATTGCGTCAGGGCCGGGAAAAACACAGTTAGGAAATAGCAATGTGTTATATGGCAATGTGGCCATAATGTTATGCCTGATCTCTGTATGTTCCAAAGAACAAGTTCTTTCAGTGCACTCTGCCAGGCCATGTATACACACATGGCCTGGCATGGAACAAACTGGAAGGTTGTTCCAGTTTCATACTCAGTCTCCAGTTGCCAGATCACTGACTGGAGCAGATAACTTGGATCTAGGTACTCAGCTCCAACTACAGAGTGCTTTCTTCAATTTCATGATCCGCTTGCTGGCTTAATACGCAGCAGGTTCAAGCACAGATAAACATTGACCATTCTTGTTCACTATTTTAGCCTCACATTTGTATTTTTATGTAAGATTTGAAGGAGCTGTCAAGTTTACTTTGTAAAAGTTCAAATAACAATATTCATAGTTAGATTGTTTTGCTACCATAGCTACAATCTGATGCTAAGAGTTTAATCTTTGAGTTTGAGCTCTGTTTGTTCACAAATACAAATGAGTAAACTGCAATTATAATTTATTGTTTTTAGGTTGGCCAATTAAACTACTCCCTCTCTCCCAGATTTCACTAAATCTAACAGAAGCTGTTAGAGCTGCTGATGTTTTTAGCAGCAAAAGGGGCCCCTAAGTCAAATTCTGCTCCAGGCCTCAAATAGCCTCAGACCGGCCCTGCAGGATGAGTTAAACCTGCTGCACTGGGCACAGAGATGCACAACAAACAGGAGATTTGATGCAATGCTGCTAATGTGGCTTCAGTAGCTCTTCCATTTTGTGTCTGTTGACAAGGGGACACAAAAACTATTTTGGTTGGTCCAGATTCTCAGATCTCCGTGCAGCCGTGCGCATTGACTCTGGCTGACTAAGTGGACAAAGCATTTGATATGGTTTGATGCATCATGTAACCGGAAAAATAATACCAAATAGATAATAAAATAATACAAATGCTTGTATTATTTGTATTACAAATAACTGGAACGCTTGACAGCGTTGCAGTCAAGGAACCAGCAGGAAGCGTGATTACGCGAAAGCTCCTGCTGGTTAACCGCCAACCAGGACCAAAACTTTACAGAGCCAGACGCTGGACAGCGTGTTGAGATGGAAAAGCCGCATAATATATTTTGTCCACAAAGATAAATCATTCTCACCACTGGCTCAACACGTCGAGCTGCGCAACCAGAGCTAATGGTGGGGTTTAAACTCCTACGTTGATCAAAAACTCTGGAAAGAATAATAATTCCATACAGCAGTTGATGTAAATATCCATATGGTCAGCATGTGTCCAGTTTGAATGAAAGAAGGCGATCTGCGCTGAGGTAAACTTCAGACATCCAGCTTTCTTAGCCTGACGGTGGCACTAGAAAAGCATTTCCGGCCACAAGGCCTATAATACACTGGGTGAAACCCTGCAAGTGCCTTTTAATCAAAAACAAATTAACATATGAAAGAAGTGATGCTGCTGCATGCCAGTGTGTTCAAGTCTTCTGTGTGCTTACTTTACTCTCTTCAACTGCATTTTCCTATAACTTTGACTAGAATTGAAAGACATCTTGCTATTTTTCTGTTCTGCAGATACAACTTCTTCATCATCTTGTACCCACTGGGAGTCGTCGGAGAGCTGCTCACCATTTACGCTGCTCTGCCATTCGTGCGCAGGTCTGGAATGTACTCCATGAGGCTCCCCAACAAATATAATGTGTCGTTCGACTACTACTACTTCCTCATCATCGTCATGCTGTCCTATATCCCACGTAAGAAGAAATGTATTTGTTATGCTCTGCACCTTTAAGGTAGTCAATACTACAAAATGTGACCTAATTGGAAAATCCTCACAAAAATATCTCTAAACTGAACAAAATGGATCTAATGGATCAAGCTTCTACAAAATATAAGATTGTTATATTGACATGTAAAGCTTGTAAAACTACTGTGTTTTAGAAGTAAGTGTACTGACAGTACTGACTATAGACATCAATCAACGGCTTCTAAATGTATTGGGTTGCAGTTTGTCGTTACCATTTCAGACTTTTAGAATACTCTTTGGATGCATTTTTTGGTAGTTTATTATATTTTGAGTGTCATGCATTCAAACCCTGGGTATCAATAATATACTTGGCCAGTTGCAAGTACTCTTGACTCTGAAAGTAGTAGGGACATTGTGTAGAGATACAGGGGAAAAGGTTGATTTTATTCAGCAGTAATGTCACAATTATGTATTTTCCTTGCAAAACTAGTATAAATATGTTTTTCGACATAGACTGCAAACGTCTGGAATTTTATTTCAGCTTTTTAAAGGTCTGGATAAATATGGAAGAAAACATAAGGGAAAAATCCTTTGTTTCCTGTTGCCGTTATCTAACTATTGTGTCCCTCCCTAGTCCCTTTTATTATTGTATCCTTCCTTGTGTCTTTTTCCTTCCCCCAATCCTTTCTTTCCACCTCAGATTCTTTCTTCTTTTGTTTCTCCCTAACTTCTTCAGTCTTTTGTTCATTTTTCCTTTGCCTCCTCTCTTATGCACTTCCCTGTTTCCTTAATTTTCCTTCAGTCCTTAGTGTGTCAATAATCTTTTCTCCTTTCTGTCCAACTGTCTTTCTTCTTTGTGCTCTGTTGTCCTTTTTTATTCCATTCAATCTTCTCTGATTTTTTCAAGTTTCATATTTGAAGCATGTCCCTCCGGTGTCCATAGTCATATTTTAAAATGGGCACAAAATATTAGTAACTCATAAGTTTAAGTCCAGACATGACAAATGTGTAGAAACCCTAATTAATATCATCAGCAACTCAAAACATGGAGCACAAGACCTTGAATGGGGTGACAGCACCACCCTCAGACAGGAAGAAGCAGTTACGCTCAAGTTAAAATGATGACTGAGGGTTATTCCAAGACTGTCTGTGGAAACAAACATTGGAACTGAATGTATTTCACAAATGGCCTTGCTGTTATTGGCAAGATGACGATGTGTGTATATTACCATAACTTACCTTTGATATTTGATCTATGACTGGGAGGAAAAAGGTTGTTTGAAAAAAGTTCTGATCTTGTTTAAACTCTCTCTTACCAAAACTTGTCCAAACAGATTTGTCACCAAACTTGTAGCCTAGTCTTTTCTGATCATGTTTTGCTTGCTGGTGTTGCAGAATCACATTGGTCACAAATGTCCACTACTTCAGTCCATAAATAATCAAAAAATAATTCCCATCTGTAGTCATTCAGTGACTGAATCAAAGTGTTAACTAAATCTGCTACTTTTGAACAATTAAGTATTGTTGACTGTAGTGTGTGTCAGGCAGAAGTTCTGCTTCTGCAAATAGTTTACAGAGAAATTACCCTCTTCATAAAAGAAAAGTGTCTATACTAGTGGATGTTGGGCCCCAAATGGCTCAATGCAGCTTTTGTTCATGCACTCTCTCTTGAAACACTTGCTTCAGTGCAGGTTGTATATGTCTTAAATGTTTTGCAGTGCTATAGATCGACATGCCAATTGTGTGTCACTTACTTCTCTCTTGATGCACTTTCATACATCTCTTTTTGTATTGCTATCCGCTTAGGCTGGACTTCTCATCCAGTAATGAACACATAGAGCTTTTCAAGCACAAACCTGTTTGTCTGTTGGTTATGCAACATGTATCTTCTTCACAGTCAGAGTCCATCTCCTCCTGCTGCTCTGTTCGTCCCCCTCCAAATCACCCTCTTCCTATAAATCCAGCTCTTCTACCCAAGGGGGCGCCAGCAGTGCATCATTTTATTAGGTCCGACTGGAAAATGGAACCACACTTTGGTTCCAATTTCACATTTACTGAAATTGTTTTTCTTCTTCATTTCGTGCAAGTTGACGGTTTATCAAGAATTGTGGAAGATAAACTAAATAAATGAAGTATTACTATTTAATAATAATAATCATAATATTATTGTTATTATTAATAACAGCAATGATAATAAATAGTATTATTAATATTATTGTTAATTGATAACAAATCCATCAATTCCTCCCAAATAAGTCAGTACCTATCACAGCAATACACAGCTATCAATAATTGCTGTGTATTGCTACAATACACAGCAATTATTGATAGCATTTATTTTCTCCCAAAACTTTTGACAACTTGTATCTGATCTTTCCAATATTTCATAATAATTTCTTAAAATGTACCTTTACATGTTCTACTGTCTTTTCCTAATCACAAAAAATCAAAATTTCCTGTGTCATTTTTCTCTGTTTTAAATAATGTGGTGTTTCTATTGTGTCCAAATCAGAGTGTTGATAATATTGTATCTTCTCTGCTGCTTTCCTGCCCCCCAACTCTCATCTCACCCACTTTCCCTTTTGTCTTATAGAACCATCTTCATTTTCTTCCCCAGTGTTTACTAGAGGACGTTCTTTCTGGAATGCAAGACAGATTCTCCCTCCTGAGCTGTAGATCTCTGAAGCTCATCAAGTTGTCATTATCCTTTTGACTTCCTCTGGTTAATTCTCTTCTTACTCTGCCTCTCTGTTTAGGGGAAAAAATATGTACAGTGTCATAATCTTTCAAAGGATTTAGGACTAGTAGAACCAAAAAGGCTGAATACAAATATACACTAAAAGTAAAAACACTTTAGCAAGGCACTGATTAAATGTCCTTGTCGCAACTGTATTATTGTGATGTTTCATCAGTTTATGTCTGTGCTGTGTTTTATCTTCTCAGTCTTTCCTCAGCTCTACTTGCACATGCTGCGACAGAGGAGGAGGGTGCTCCACGGTGAAGTCATAGTGGAGAAGGATGACTAGACGTGCACCACCTCATCTGTTGAGCCAGCCTGCCTCCACATCACCCTCACCTGACCTCCGCTCCACCTACTCACCACCCCCAACACATCTCACCTTTTCTTTTTGGCTGTTGGCATTCTTAACAGCACGGGACCCGAGAAGCCGCTGACAACCTGCCTGACAACCAGCGATGATGATGATGATGACGACGACAAAAACTTGGATAAATTCCAGTTTGAATGGTTATTTGGCAAGATGTTTACAGTTCTGGAGTTGTGTCTCAGCTCTGAGAGACCTGGATTCCTTCATTCACCCACTGGCTTTACACCATCTCATTGCACCGAAGAGAAACTGAGCCACATGACTGCGTCATGACAGGAAACATGAGAAGAAACGTGGAAGGAAGATTGTACGTTGTGTGCTCTGAATTGCCCCTCAGCCCAACTAATTGGCAGATTTTAAAAGCAATGTGGCTGCACAGATCATGGTTCAAAAAGTTAAATCATACCTCAACAATAAATCTACATTTAGACAAATGTGCTGCTGCTTTTGTGTATATTTGTTTTACCTTTTGTGTAAATGATGCAATGTGAAATCTTAAACCACACACCGTCTCACTTAGAGCAAGCACAGCTCCAACTTAACTCTGTCTGCGTGGCTCAGCTTTATTTTAATATTTTGATGTTTACTGTGTCCACAAGGCTTTCTAAGAGTCTTTGCAGAGGTAATAGTTTGTTAAAGAGCATTTTTAGATTTAGATCAGCGCTTCAAGTCATCGTTCTGCATCTCGTTTTGTGTTTTAACGTGTCCATACTCGTAGAAAGGTAGCTAGCCTCTATCCTATTAAAGGTGCTATTGTTAAGATCTTTTCAATCTTCTGTGCAGCTGAAGGAGTGACTGTGATTGGAGTTGACCTGAAGCAGGAAAGCTGGATGTGAAATGACCCGAAAGAAAATGTCGGTCAATGATCTGCATGGACTATGGTTAATCAAAGCGAATCAACACTTTTTGCTTATCGTCTGGGTTAAAGAGGAGAAAATAAACATCAAATGTTAAATCCAATGGAAAGATATTTAAAACGAAATGTGAAGATACCTTTTTGTGCAAAATGAATAAACTCAACCTTCAACACCGAAGAGAGTTTGTGATGAACTTCGGTTAAGCTGTGTAGAAATCAAACAACTGTTAAGTTTTAATTGATTTATTGGTGAGGTTTTCCTTCATTGTTTTTATTTAAACCTGGGTGCAGAAAAAAGCACATTTTCTACAAGTAGAAAGGCTCAGCGTATGTGTTTTATTGATACTGACAGTCCTAGAGATGCACCAATTGAGATTTGGATCAGCCAATTTGTCACTTATTCTCTAACTTTTGTTTTAACAGAGTAGCTATATAAAAAGAGGATTTTTACCCCTATTCAGTAATAGCATTTAAAACGTTTTTGGTCTTTAAATGCAACCAACATGTACAGGTACATCTCAGTAAATTCAAATACCATTATATTTATTTCAGTTATAAAATACAGAACTTGATACTTTACAATATAGATTCATTACAGACAGTGGTATATTTCAGGCAATAATTTTGTTACATTCATAATTTTGGTTTACTAATAATAAAAATGGTTTTATTATATGAAGCCTTATAGATAGTCATAAAGAAGACTTCTAACTTGACAGCTGTCCTGAAAATAGTAACAGAAATCCTTTGGATGGAGTGTGAGTAGGAAAGAGTCAAAGTATTGTATCCCATTATATTAATGGAAAGCTAAGTGGAAGGAAAACCTGGTAGAAAGAAGTGAGCAAGCAAGAAGGATAATGACAGCCTCTAGAAGACTCTAAAGCAAAGCTCAAAACCTGTTTGAGGCAGATTTCTGGGATGTGGACTAAGGATAGAGTTAATGCTTCAAGAACCACCAGATCCAGACATCCAGGGAACAAAGTAACTTGAAGAACAGGAAAAATATCAGCATTGCCTTACATGGGCCAAGGCGAAAAGTGGCTCTTTCTCCAGAACCAGCAACGCAGTTATCAAAGCTGCATGTGCTTTCATTACACCTCATCAAAATCACAGGATGATTATCTCTGTGCCAACCTGGATTGATGCAGTATTTCATGCAATAGCAGCTGTCCTCAAGTACTAAGTTCAAAACTGTAGAACATTCATGTAATGTTTTTTTTTAAGTTATTAAAATTATTATAAAGGATTGCTTAAAACAAACCACTTCTGCAATGAATCTGCATGATTTTCACCTTTAAACCCAATGAATGAAACTTGGATATCACATTCTAATGTATTGGGATGCAACTTTAGTATGATGCTCTTTTTTTAGTTCAATAACAACCAGATAAAGATTTGGTACAAATGACTTTATGGCCAAATAAAAAGAATTTTATAATTACTTCTTATAACGTTCAGAAATATTAGCAAACAACCTGCAGCTTCTTTCTCTCATATGTGCTGCAGCCCTTAGATTCACAATCGGCACATGAGACCTTAAAGAAGAAATCGCTGCCTAACTGAATTAAGCATCGATTAATTTGATTGTGGCATTTTCCTTATACATGTACCTTCATTATATTTGTATTTAAATGAAAATAGTACATAAACATTCATGAGGTTAGATATATGTTTCATTGAAGACATTATGTCTGCTATGTGCTTATTTACTTATCATTTTGCATGTTGTAATATCTGAATTATACAAAATTACAATCCTTTTGACCTTTATAGCCTTTATACTTCCCTATAAAACTTGGCTAATGAAACAAACATTCAGGTGTTTAGTTGTACAAGTACAGGTAAATAACATATTTTATATAGAAAAATCAGTTGCTGATTTTTTTTAACAGTTTCTCCTCCATTTGGATGTCCTGCTGTATTGCACTTGCTGGTAATGATGCACTAGAGTCTCCTTGGAAGATACAGTTTCGGAAAACTGCAGCCCCCGGACTCCTTTCAAAATTTTCAAAATCGTCTCTTTCCGCTCTCCGTCCAGACTGTCTACAAGCCTCTTCAGTCAATCAGTGCTGCATGGACGAAGCTGAGCTGCTCACCGTGCTCCTTTATTTAACTGCTAGGATTTTGCTGTAAAGACAAAAACAAGAGCAACCTTTAAAATTACTGCTTGGGCTTTAAGTACAAATCCAGGCACTGGAGCAGACTTACAGGTCTCTAGTTCTTTCTCACAGATATAGCTAATGAGATCTTCACAGAAGAAATCGTTCCATAAACCTTCGTGGATCAGACCTGCACAGTCTTCCCCCGACTCATGGTTGTGGCCCCAGTTGTCAGGCTGTCCAGGCTTCCACTTCCTGCAAGCAGACAACAGGGGGCCACCACACATTATAATTGCAGCAGTCTTTATTTACAGTAACTGTAGAGTGAGGCAGGTGGAAAAAGAGCAAAAGTTTACCTTCGCCAAGAAATTTGTAAAAATAAAGGGACATTTTTGGCTTTAGATTTACAGTGCTAAGATTTTACATCAATACACTTAGCTTTAATGTAGTGATATATATTTATATCACCCTTTATTTTTTATATGTTAAGAGAATTGTATCACATTTTAAAATGGTTTTGATCTATTGTTTGAACTGTTTTGTAAAGATAAGTATCTCAATAAATGTGCCTTAGTTGTCAGTGAATAAGTTAAATCTTAAATTTATAAATCATTTTAATGTGCTTTTTTGTATTAGTATAAATGTTTAGTAGATAGTCTACAAATAATTTATATTGGGATGTTTGTGAAATTTCAGTTTAATATATATTGATTAAAATGAGCTTAAAGCAGAACTTTAAAGGCCAAATTAGGAGAGTCAGAAACATAACAAATCACAACGCTTACCTAATAAAGATATAAAACAACACCATTTGTACATGATATCAATGCCAAAACACACATAAGTAATTGGGATGACATCATTATGGAAACAAAGAGAAAATCTCTGAATGATGATTTAACACTGACGTGAAAGCAGGAATTGTTCCATCTACCCAGCGCCACGCATTCTCCTCTTCCCTGTCCGTCAGACCAATCCAAAAGAAGCCCTTTCCAACTATTTGCACCTCCAACCATTTCTGCATGAGGAAAAATAAAACAGAGAGTCACAAGTTGAACTCACAACCGCAGCACTGACTGTGTTTACATCCACTGACCACATATACACATCACCTGTTCTTCTTTGTCACTGATGATCAGTAACGTTGCTAGTTGTGATTCACAGTTAGCTTTTGAATCATCAAAACTGTCCAGGTCTTTGGAAAAGTAGTAGCACTTGTTTTTGTAGTTTACCCAACCAAGAGGGCAACCTGCAAAACATTAAGAGATTACATAATTAGTTAATAGGAAAATGCACCAGATTATTCTCCAATGGAAAATTGTGCAACCACTAATAATCAGGTGCTAACGCTTTAATTTCTCTTTAGAGTATAGTTCCATTAATTCAGTTTAGTTTTATAAAAAGCCACTTCACAAAACAATTTATTTTGAGAAAATTTATATAGTAGATTAAATACAGACATAATGAAAGATTCAAGTTCCATTTCGTACATTCCAACTCCACTCAAGTTACAAAACAATGCAGTAAGAATCAGTTTACTATACCAGCTGGGAAGGTTTTTTATGCAGCACTTCATTAAGCCACTAAATTTAGAGCAGACCCTACTGCAGAAGAGGCATGCAGCCAGTTGAATGCATTGTATCGTTAACATACTGAGAATGCATGTAGTAACAGTGGAAAAGAAAATATCCTTTTAGTCTTGCATTTGTCTCCAAATAATGCTAAGGAAGTGGAAAAAGTGGGAACTACCTTCAAGATTATTACAGTAAATATTAGAGATTCATTCTCAAATAAAAGCGACTGGACAATAACAACCTCACAACATCGTAGACTGAGTTTTGGAGAAACTGGACTGACATCAGCAAAGATAAGAGTTTGCTTTGACTAAAGCTAAACATAGCAAACTGCATATTCCGGTTCACATTCAGTGCAGGTGCTTTGCTACCAGGTGAATTCCTAGCAAGTAGAGGTCATTCTAGGGAAAAGTTACATATTAATCTTCATCAGCCGGCCATTGAAAAACAAGATAATGTTTGGAAGCATTTAAAGAAGAGGAAAGATTTTACCTGGGGCTGACAGTGCATGAGGAACTGCCTCTTCCTGTTGTGACACTGGTGGAAAAGGCACTACTGGACTTTGAATGGGGATTCCTGGTAACCCTGGTGGCCCTGGGGGCCCAACTGGTCCAGGTAGTCCCCTTGGGCCTTGCTCCCCAGCTGGTCCAATTGGTCCGCGGATGCCCGGTGGTCCTTGCAGTCCTGGTACACCAGTCTGACCATCTCTTCCAGGAAGACCAGCCTGTCCTGGTTCTCCTTTAGCGCCCGGAGGTCCAGCTCTGCCTCCTGACCCTCGAGAACCTTTCGGTCCAGGACTTCCAGGTACACCTGGGAGGCCCTTTAACCCTGGGAGACCTGGTGGTCCCGGTGAACCCTGTTCTCCTCTGGGACCTCTAATTCCTGGAGGTCCTTTTTCACCCTTCTCTCCCTTGGATCCTGTCTGACCAGGTGGTCCTTGAGATCCTCTGTCTCCTCTTGGTCCTCTCGGACCAGGCGGGCCTTTAAATTTAAAAGATAATCTTAAGTTAGGAAAAATTCTCAAAAGCAGTTCAAGAAAGGTTTCACCCGATTACTCACCCTGTAAAATAGTGAAGTTTGTTATCAGCTGTGAGTGCTTGGTGTCCACCAGCTTCATTTCCTCCATGACAATAGAGAGGCTGGTGACCTCCTTATCTAGGCGGGCTGCCAGCTCCTCCTGTTGTGACCTCAGGCTGGATGCATCCATCCTGACATCTGACACGCTGTCGTTAAGGTTCTGCAGGACATCTGAGTGACGGCCGATGGTCTCGGAGCAGCTGCGCAAGTCATTGAGGTTCAAGTTTATGGCTCCCAGAAGAAGCGTGGTGTGGCTCATGTTGCCCGTAACACGGTCCATAGTTTCCTCCAACTCATCCACCTGCATCTCTACTCGGTCAAACTTTGTGGATGTGAGGTTGCTGAAGTCCCTCTGCCGGTCCATGATCTCCCTGAGCGTCTGGTCATGACCCTCAGCCAGCCTGCTGGTGTTCTGCAGCTGGCTGGTCATAAAAGCGAGCTGTGCCCCCAGATCTTCCAGGCTGTCATTGTTGGCTTTAGCCAGAGTCGAAGCATTGCTCGCTACGACCTGCAGGTTTTCCATTTTTCCACGAAGCCACTCTGCATCAGAGTGTGTCTGACGCGCCGTCTGCTCCAGGTTCTGATAGTCATTGCGCATTTTGTGAATTGCTTGGCTGGTTTCATCGACGACCCGCTGCAGAACTGCAATGAGGCCTCTCTGCTGGGCCTGAGTGAGGTTCAGGTTGCTGATGCTGAGAAGAGCCAGGCTTTGCAGTTTCACTTGCTGTTGGAGCTCCCTCTGCAGCCTGGCCGTGTCCTCCTGCAGACTCTCAATGATGTTGCCGTAAGACTGCAACGTGCCGTTCACCGAACGCAGGGTGGCTGAGTTGCTGCTGAGACGCCCCCGAATGGTGCCCTGGCTGCTCTGAATCTCCGAGCCAATGCTCTGCAGTTGATTCAGCTTGACCTGATCGCTGTGGACGTGTTCCTGCACCACAGACAGTTGCCTCTGCAGGGCCCAGATGTTGCTCTTGAAAGCCTGAATCTCTGTGGTGGTGTTGTCAGACTTCTCTTCCGTTTGATCGTCTGAAAATGACCATTAGCACAGAGAAATGCAGAAATCTCACGCTGTCTCACTTTTGTATTTTTATATAACCTCTGGTAAATACGTACCAAGCTTTTTTAGATCAGTCTCGACCGCAATTATCTTTCCGCCATAACTTGCAATACCTTCAGACACACTGTCGACTCTTTGCACCACTGCAAAGAAAACAAAGCGGGTAACAAAGTTTAGCGTTATAACAAGATCATATTTCTTTAAACAGACCACAAAAAAGGCAGAAGGACCTCCAGCTACAGAAAAAAGAACTCAGAGAAGGAACCAATGAAAATATCTTATTAATACTACAGGAATTTATCTGCATGTCTTGTAGATAGACTTTACTAAAGTCTCTGCTTACATTAAACAAAAAATAGACAAGAGGTGAATAAAGGAAGTTAGAAATTGCACAACACATGTTTGTGTGGAGGAAAAAACAGAAGAAGAAACAATGACTCAGCAAAAATACTGGGTGGTCAGAGAGGCAGACCAAGGCTGAGGCTGCATGGAGGGACACAGGCCAGGGCCCTGGGGGACAGGAACTGACATCAGGGTGTGGGGGGGTGAAGGGAATTCTTCAGTAAACATACGGATCAAAGACAACCCACTGGAGACAGACACTGTTGCAGGGAGGCTCTTTGCGCCCCCACAGGCGACACCAGCGTTCATTTCCTCTGGAATGTGTCTGGGATTCCAGGGAAGCAGCCCACTTCTACCACCAGACTCTCCAGGGGGACACTTTCTCCAACTGGGAGCAGCATGGATTTTCCTACTGGGAGACTGTTTACCCCAGCAGCTAAGAAATACGTAAGGTACAAAAGCCTTTTACCAGAAAGACAAGATGGGATGATGCTGATGCATGCCTAGCTATAAGTTTTGTTTGCTGTCCTACCGACAATAATATCATAAAATGAGCCAGGAATATTAATTCCTGAGTAAAATCCTTAAGGTAAATCACCTCATTGTTTTATCATAAATCTGAACACATTCACAGGGTCTTGTAAATTGCTGTTGTTCAAATTAAATGGAGTGTATTTAACAGTCCATACACCCTGTTAAAATGTTGGTTTTGTTGATGCAACTTTTGTTTTTCATACACAGGATAAGACTGAAAAACAGCTTTTGCATATATAGTATATAAACTAGACTAAGGAGCAGAGTTTAGAGTGATAGACTCTAAACTCCTACTGTTCTTATGTTGTCTTAATCCAAAGAGGACATCCACCTATGGCAAAAAGCTTCCAAAACTTTGTTGAAGAAATATTTTCTTCTTTGGTGTAATTAGAATGAACTTTTTGGGTTATAGTTCCAAACATTATGTTTGGCAGAAAAACTGAACTCTGAGTTTTACCAAAGGAACACCATGCCTACCATGAACTGGGATTACATTTCATCAGGTGCAATTATGGTTTGTGTAAAGATGGATGACATTATGAATCATTCCCAATACAGTACAGTTTTAATCCACACCTTCATTAGAAAGCAAAATATTTTTTTCAGCATCACAGTGAGTTCAAGCGTACACGGAGTTTTGCAGTCCTGTCAGATTCCGCTTTATAATCTGTGATGTCAAGTTTGGGGTTCAGATATATTCAGCATTTTCCTCATTTACCTTTAGGCATACATTGCCAGACCATTGCTGTGTACAACAAATAACAAAAGAATGAGGTTGAGAAGATTTCAGAAAGTCTAAAACTTTGAGACAAAGTCATTGTAGCAGTACTGATGCATGGAGCTAATCTTTTAGAGAACTTTTAGTTGAATGATGAAGTTTTTTACTTCATCATTCAACTAATGAATGATAATATTCATTATTCTATAATGAATATTATGAAATAATTATGTGTTAAAACTTTTATTTAACAAATAATTATTTCATAAGGCTCTCTTTGAGTGTGAATGAAAAATGCGATCTGCAATTTTCTTAGTGAACAAACCGTTGATATTTTGAACTTAACTATTTTCCTTCTTTCTTTTGAATTTAAAACTGATGCAGAAAACTGAAAACAACTTATTTTATTACTGGTATTATTTTATTACTGGTAGTGTTTCAGCTACAGGGATGAGCGGAGGCATCTAAGCTGCTGGAGGTACAAATATTTTACAATAATTATTATTTATAATTAATCGTTTTGATTAGCTATAGTCTCTGAAGATGGGTTTTGGAGTTTTAAAAATCACTAATCTGCCATATAAAATGTAAAGGCATATTATTACTTATTTATTTTCTACTTTCTTGTTTGATTTTTAAAGGTTTTGTGGCTCTAGAACATTTTTATAATTAGAGGATAATGTACTTTATTTTCTTACATGTAATGATTTTCTTCTACTATGTAGTAAATGTGAAAGGCCAAACATATTAGGTTTCACATCATGCAGCCAAGAGCTTTGGTGTTCAGTGAGCTTATGGTTATAATGAGACCTCCTGTTTGCAGCTCTTTGTCTCACTCGCTGCCTTCACGGTGGCCAAGTATGACATGATCGTTCTGTCTCAGCACTTCTTCATACCCTGTAAATCATGACTGGAAATTATGACTTCAAATCTGTTAGAGTTACAAAAATAACAATAGCAGGAATCATTTAAAGGGATGTGCAATTACCACGACTCACTTTGCCTTTCTGGAAATACAACCTTTTAACACTGATGAATCTCCAGGAGAAACTAAAGTGTAAGTTCTATGTTTCTTTTCTCAAAAGTGTACAATATGAAATCGAACACACCGTTAAGACCACCCTGGTTGTGTGCAGCTATGCAAACCCTTTACATAACACCCTGTAGTCATGCTCTTCTGGCTGATTGGTTTATATTTGTGCACCTACTAAGCTAAGGTCTATATGTGAAATGTTTGCCCATGCTGTCAAACAGATTAATCAAATATCGCCTACAGTAAAAATGAGCTAAGTACACCATCTTATGTTTCACTTATTGATCAAACTCCAATCACATGTGGCTATAAGGACTGAGGCCACATTATGAAACTTTACTGTTTTCTTGGTTTTGGATTTGGTCACCACAATCAATGTTGCCATTCTGTTATAGAGATTATTTTTTACAGTTATAGACAAACGGTTCTGACATAATGTTATCTGGTTAATTTGGAGAGATTTTGAAGGTGAAAGACCTGTAAAACATTTGTAACAGTTATTCATGATTCAGAAAGGGGTTATTTCTTTTCTCACATTGGTGGAGATTTGTTTATTTTATTTTTTTTATTAAAACATGAAATGTTAATGTGAGAAAAGTGAAAATCTGTTCACAATACCATATTTTCTATTTGTCTATGTTTTCTATTTCAGTAGAATTAATTTAAAATCTCTGCGAAAAAACAAAACAAAACAAAAACTTGCTTCCCTCCCACAGCATTTTTGTGCAGACAAAAAAATTCTAGACCTCTTTAATCAAGCCGATCTCTGGGGCTACAAACCTCAAGAAGTAATTGAATTCTTGTAATTTGTGCGAGCCGGCCCTTTAAATTTCAGCTTTGAGTGACTGCCTTTCTTTCCTCTTTTTTTTATTCAGCTCATTTGTCTCCACCCTGTAACCTTCTCCCAGTATTTTTCCATCACCCCCCCAAGCATACACCTCTGGAGAACCTCTTAAAGGCTTTGTTGGGCTGAACGTCCTGATTCTGTTTTTTTCCAGTTCAGAAATCAGTTCTGTAGTCTTTTTCCAAGTTTGAACCAGTAATGTCCCTGCTGCAGTTGTGTTAAACATTCCCATATGTACCCTCATTATTTGAATTGGTGTAAACGGCATGAACTTAACATGTTTTAGAGGTTATCTTTGTGCCTTGACCGCCTGTACGACGACAGTCCCTTACGTTTTGAGCAAAATCAGTCTTTCTTGTTGCACGCTGCAAGTTGTCATGCAGGTCTAATTGCTGCCAGATGGGCACTGGGTGAACTGAGTGCAACTTCAGCAGAACCCACTAAAATTGAGTTTTTACTCGTACGAAAGCGCTGCTCTGTCAAAGGAATCACAGTTCAAAGACACTCCAACCTCCAGATGGTTATGTCAGCAAGACGCAGACCCCTCTATGCACTTAACATGTGTGCTTCTCTCTGTTCTCCATCACTGACCCACACAAACCATATCGGTGCGGCTGCTTTGTTTCGATGCAGCTTGACCTCAAGTATAGCTGGAATCCGGAGACCTCAGATGTAACAGATGTAAGCATTCTGTGTCACTTCATTTGCTGAAATTTTGAGCCTCGAAGATCTGCTGTATTCCAGCTTTTTATGCTAGTTTACACTTATAGCTGGGAAAGTCACCAACCAGTTGCTTCATTGCTATCTTGAATCACAGAATTTTATTTTATAAGTCAGCTAGGAAGGAAACAGTGTTACATAAACCACCCCCGGAAAATCTAGACACATCTAAGACTTAATACAACAGGTCATTATGCTAGCCTTTAAAGTTTTTGTCCGAAGTGATTTAAGCTTCTCCGTTGGTGAGCTGGATGAACAGAGCTTCTGTGGAAAAGTCTCAAAATAGAAAACATGCAAAAGTATTCATGGAAGCAACCTCAACTTTCTATTCAGAATGTGTTTCTTAAAAAGATTATATATTGTACAGATTTTGGTAACTATTAACTGCATGATCACATTTTGCTTTCACTGATGATATGCATGAAAGGAAAAAACTGTCAGAAATAATATAAAGGAGAGAAAAATCATCTTACCTTTATATCCAAGAACAGCAACAGCAATAGTGAGTAGGGTGCACAGCACATAGAGCAGAGCTATGGAGGTCTTCAGTGCCCATTCATTCTTACACTTTGTGCATTGGGTGCCCTCCTGGATTCCTGGGTGAGAACAGTGAAAACCACATGATTTAGTGTGTTTCATACTGGAGCAAAAATGTTTAGCATAGACATATTGTTACGGTTTGAAGGCCACTAGGGGATCTGGAAGTTCCACATCTGGATAAACAGCCCTTGGGTCTACATTAAAGAGAGCAACAGTTCCCTCTGGGAATGGGTGATGAAAGGGAAGGGGACACAAAAACAGCCCCCCTGCTCCCCAACACTGCCTGGTTTACACTCAGTGACATGCTTGTTTCCCTGAACCCTCCTTGCAGGATCAGTCAAATCAAGGTCCTTCGGTTTACGAGGGCACCAGTGGAATATTCCTCTTTGAGGATATTTTTCATAACAGATGAGTGGCAAGATCCACAGTGCTGCCGGGAACACAGCTGCATTTCATTTTCAATTCAGGAAGTGTGTGTCTGTGTGAGTGGAAAGGTTGGGAGGGCAAGTGCGTATGTGTGTGAGTGCCAGCGGGGCGGAGGGGGTGTTCTAGCTTTTATGCACCTGGAGTGGGACTTCCTGACAATTCTTAGATGCAGTACAAAGATATCAGTCATTCAACATTTGAAAACAGTCGAGCCGATAGGAATCATGCATCGTGCACATCTATGCAAGAGTGATGAGTCAATAGATTACACTCGCAGCACTGATTGGTTTTGCTAGATCCCACTGGGACTTTAGATGCCAAAGTTAATAGCACCTATAGTCCTTATAGGTGTAAAGGGACTGTTAATGGTCACTGAGAGTTAGGACTCAGTTAAGCTCAGTTAAGCACCCGCTCCAGCAGGACAGGAAGTGAAGGTTTATGGTGAAACGTTGGGGGTTGGACCTGGGAGACACAGAGACAACTCTTTTTTACCATAAATCTTCCACAGGCGATATCACCAAGATAATAGGTGATTTTATTTTTTTTCTTCTGTTGATTGAATTATATAGTAAAACACATTAATAAACAATGTATTTGACTGTACTGATATGGGTCTAGTAATTTATTAAGAACATCAGATGGTCCTTACCAGGTTCCGACGTTATTTAAATCTAAACTCGTAGTTGTAAAAGCTCAAAACAAACAGTAAAAAAAAAAAAATTAAGATCATGTTTCCTCAGCCAAACTGCAAAATAATTTGAGAGCTAAACATCAGACTCTACAGTTTATGGCTGCATTTGGGTTCTTTCTAATCTCAAACATGACATATTTCATATATAACTACTGGTTACAGCAGTCATGATGCTGATGGGTTTTACTCTGTTAATTTGTTTTTACTTGCAAACACAAGCTGAAGGGATTGAGAGAATACTTTCTGCACATTCAAAGTCATGTTACAAATGTCTGAGAAACTGAAAGAATTTCAAACCAGAAAGACAAACTAACCACCAGAAAATGTGGATTTTTCCATCTTTAAACTATTCCAATCATCTCAGTCATTTCTTTGTCTTCACAGAAACTTTCTTCAGGAGTAAAATCTCATAAATCAGACTTGTATCAAACTGGTATCAGCTAGTTAGCAATTTTAGTTAGGTGTGTTCAAGTTGGACAAGTAAGTTGTTAAAAACTGGCCTGATTATTGAATATCTGTACTGGCCACTTATGCCAGATTTCAAATATAAAAAACCCTATGTCTGACTGGTTAGAGTAGAAACAGCACAAACAGGAACAGATTTGTGCAGTTAAATACAATACTCCAATTTACTAAAAGCTCAAATACCGCCAATCTACCCAATTTCCTTTGGCAGTACATCCTTAATTTTTACATATTTTGTCTGCCTTCATGTTGTGAATAAAACCTTCCATCGTGCTGCTCCACACTGAAATTAAAACAAACAAAAAAATGGAGTAACTGAAATTCAGTGATTTCATTTTTGGCCATTTTGCCCCACTGTAAATCAGCATGTTACGATTCCTTGGCAATTGCGCCAGAAACAGTTTATAAAAGCGAGGGAAGGTTTTTATCAACATTAGGCTCTACTATAGAAACATCTGCTGCAAATGTGGGAGTGGGGCGAGTTACTCAGCAGAAATCTTTACTGCAAGCAGGAAAGAGGATGCTGGGAATAAAGCCACAATAAAACGACTCCATTTTGGAATCATTCACATCCCCCTGCCATATTTGAGGAGTTCTTTTATGCACACTTCACAGTGAAGCATGCATATCAGTTCATCACCTCACAGAAATCAAGGCGCTTCTGTCCAAAGCTGCTGTTTCAGTGTAAACAAGCTGACAGTGTTTGCTAAATCTGTGGAGGCAAAACTATACAGACACACTTTGTAGGTCATGAATGATGTTTAGATGCTCTGTAAAAAGCTGTATACGTTTGGTATGACGGTCAAATGCATGCAACTCACATGTGGCTGATGCCTCATAGATAAAGGAGATAGAAACAAGTAGAAAATATTTAGAAAAGGGGAAACTAGTTTTTTTTATTATTATTTATTTCTGAATGGGAATGTTGTTTTGATTCAATCCAAATAACTTCATGATCTCTCAGGTAGAAATACTAAATATTTGAAATGATTGTCAAGAGGTCTATTTCGTTTCAGGCATCCCCAACTCAGGTGGGAGAATCTGATTAGAGGACAGCTTTAGCACTCTCACAAAAAACTGGAAAAAAATATCCAATTTGACTCTTCTTCAGCTATTTCCTGAAACTATGTGACGACTCTATATGCAAAGAGTTGTAGTTCAAACTGTACCTAAACGGATTGAATGCATATGTAAGCTACACTTTTCAGATTCAGGATTTATTTTGAAATTTGAAAACCACGTGTTTTTTTCTTCCACTTCATAATTACGAACAGCAGTGTTTTAGTCTATCTCATGGAATCCCCTCAGAAAAACAGTGCATGCTTTGGTTGCAATGTGAAAACCTTTGAGAACTATTGCAAGGCCATATACGATGCTATGAGCAACTGCTTTATATGAAAAGGGTAAAAATAGATTATAAATGACAAATCACAAGTAACATATCATAAAATGAAAACAAAAACTCTGAGGAACCACAGCTTTAGTTTTTCATCAGCTGATGCTGACCTATCATCTTTCGCCTTCGCTTGCACAGGCAGAAGAAGTCAGGTCACACAGGCAACGACTTGGAAAAATAACCAAGTGAGTGAAGCCACAGGCTGACAGCCACACTTTTACTCCCTAGCAAAAGAAAACAAAGCTTTGGAAATAAAAGGTCTTTTCTGAAACAAGGACACTGCAAGAGCTGGCTTTGACATGTTACTAACCTCACTTTGTCACTATGTTCTTTGGCTCAGATTCACTCATTGTTTCTGCAAAACCACAGCACTGGTGTGATTCAGAGTGTTCACCTTTGTGATGTAGATGTATCTCCAAGTCTGTGTCATTCATCAGCCTAATTTCCTAAAACCAAAGCCTACCCAGACACCAATCCTCTGAAATGCCAAGACAAAGTCCATGAGGTCACAGTGATACATGAGCCTCTTACATTTAAAAGCTGTTTATTTACAGTAAACAGCAGCAGGAACGCTATAGAAACCATGGAGAACACAAAGCCGTGTGCTGCTTAGGTCACAGAAACTGTGATTTGGACTTCAGCCTTGCTAAACACTTTCAAGAAAGCAGAGAGCAAATCTACTAAGAGATTGGTAAGAAAATTACACCTGGCACCAAAGAGAAACAGCAGTTTAACACAAATTGCAGCAGTGGAGGAGGAGTTTATGACCAGAGAGGAGGCAACAAAACCAGAGGTTTGTAGAAGTGATGGATGTACTCTTATATAGACATTTATGCTAGTGAAGAAACATCCATCTTTGGTTTTCACCAGTTCTGTGCAGGGCTTAATAGAAACAATGAAAGATGTTTATACATTTCCACAGCTCAATTTCACTCTCTTTCTGTTTAAATTTGTGATTAGATCTGACGAGTGCATGCCACTTATTATGGGGATTAATAGCATAACAAATTTTGGACTTTAAAGACAAATTTTAGCCATTAGCTAGGTGATTCTTTTGAATAGAAGAATTAGGTACACATGTTTCAATTTACTATTAATTCTCTCTCATCTGCACAAATTTGGATTGGTAAACAGCACAAATATATTTAAGCCTTTGCAGCTGTCCGCATGGTTCTGGTTGAGTATTGAAATATTTTCTGATCAGTAACGGAAGAACTTACAAAATTAGTTGGTTTCCAAACAAGGAAATGAATTAAAACAGAGTTCATGCAATTTGGACAGAGGTGAGATCAGGAGCAATTCAACAATCTTAACATTAACTTGCTTTATCTGTTTCAAATCCAGTCCTGCTGTGTGTTTGGGATCATTCCAATGCTGGGCTAGGGTTCAGTATCAGTGTTTTTTCTTCTGAAAAGAAACCAGCAATACTGGACTAAAATCTACAGCCAAATCTGTGGTATTAGTGCATAAAGTTGCCTCTGTTCGCAGGACACTTTCGGTTTAAAGTCTTTCTGAAATAAAGTATGGCACAATAGAATGGTCCGGTTTCTGCAGAAATTTCAGAAAATGTGAAGAACACCACTTGGCAGTCAGATAGAAAAATGCTTGAATAAAAATCCATCGTAGAATGTACGCATCAAGCAAAGAAACCCCATCTGAAATTGCTCACTTCTTTTCTAATGTGCAATTACATCCTTGAATTTATCTGTAATTTTAAAGATAATCCTAAATAGCTTTCAACACAAGACTTTTTTCTTTTTGTAGTGCAGCGATTTGCATGGGAATTTAATAAAAGATCAAATCTAAAACTAATGTAAAGTTAAGATTTGAATAGCAATAGAAAATGTGAAGCACACTCAGAACAACCAACAATAAAAAAAACATGCAGGAGCATAGCTGACTGGATGTTGTAGAAACCATTTAATATAGAACCAAACATAATGATGGAGCAGAACGTCAAATTCGGATGTGTAAGAAATTCACCTTGAGGTTTCCCTTCTAATCCAGTTTGAATCTTTCTCCTCATAAAATAGTTTGCTTATTCATTCTCAAACTATTGCGTTCACGCTAATCCCAAGAAAAATAAAGACACATGTTTATCCTTTTGACAAATCTAATTTTGTGATGCGTCATCTAAAATTGTGTAATACATAGATCTTGCACACAGCACTGCCAAATCTCAGCGTGTTTGTTTCCTGTTTTTATTTTCCAAAGTCTTGTAATATGTCAAACCATCTGTCCTTCGTTACTAAGATGTTTTACAGGATCTCTGACATAATGTAATCTGGGCCAAGTTGTTTTACAGTCAGAAGGCAGATGACGGCCCAGTAAATGAGTCACCCGCTGCTCAAATTTCTCAGTGGGACGTTAAAGGGTTTTGCACTAAATCAGGTGGGGCCCCCGTTCATGTTTTTGACAAAAAAAAGAAAACCCTCAGGTGCTGGGTTGAATGTCAAATTAGGCACTCCATGAGAATATTTACTCTGAGGAAAATTTTGTTGCAGCAGTAATGAAGAGGAGAGAAAAATTTGTTTTATATCTTGTGACAAAACTCCTGTGAGTGTTTTGCTTTAATGGAGGTAGCAAATGGAAATGTTGTGCATCCATGCTAAAAACCGTCTGCTGGCAATGCATTTCTCTCTCGCAGTGGAGGTCCTGGCTCTCTGGATACTTCCCCCCAATAACTGTTTAGCAGCATGGAGAATACATTATGTCCTTTCATATGCCTACTGTGCTCACTTCAAGGTTATACCTGGAAAGTGATGCAACCAGAGGAAGGGCAGAATTGAGGCCAAAGTTCTGGGTCCCTCTCTGAATTCATCGGAAAGCTTTGGCTCTTTGCTAGGAACTAACACCATCCCAGCGTCTTGTGTGGTCTGGTTCAGGCTCCTTCTCTTGCATTGCATGTGATGGAAAACATACGCCTTCATCACATGAGACAGTCAGACATAAAGTCCCAAGCCTGTCAATAAAGGAGGGAAAAGTAGGAGATGTAAAGACGAGAAAGCCAAGCTTAGCTACAAACAGGATGGACTGGGAGAAAAGCTATAAGTCAGGGAAGGAAAGCAAAGAAAGACGCAAGAGCTGGACAGAGAAACAGATGATGGACAAACTGTGAAATCCATTCACTTCTGTCAAAAGAATTAGCCAAGAATCTCTCCAGCACACAGCCACAGAACAGACCAACCATATAAAAATTGAAAAATGAAGAAAAACGTGGCGCTTCGCTGACAAGAGATCTCTCAATGTGCCTCAAACATCAGACCCACTATGAACCTTTCCTTCAGGTCACTTATTGGCCAGGATGAAATAAATCCTGAGAAATTAAGCTCAATGGCACAAACCCCAGATGTAGCACTTAGTATTCCTGGATATGTGGATTAGTTTCAATCAATTACCAACAAAGGCTTCTAGAAAGATTCAAGTTTTAACAAAACAGCAAGTAACATAGTTACATTCTTTCATGATTGAGTGATAAACCTTTACTGCATGATACCCTAATCATTTCCTAATCATTTTCGCTTTCCACAGAATCACTTAAAAATTAACCATTAATGTGCTAACAGTGACCAAAAAGTATGGAAAATGCAAAATCAAAACCAAATAAATGACCACAAAAGATCAACAAAGTTCAACTTAACTACCTGATTTAATAATTATACTGTAAAAAAGTAAACATCAGTGATTACCCTATTATTATAAAGCTGAACAAAAACAACGTAAAGCAGTAGGAGATCCTGTAGGATAAAGTCAGTTTTCTATGGTTGTTACTAAGGTGGTGTGCAGCAGACGTATCTTTTTGGCTCCCTTTGCAAAAAGCTGCTGAAGTTGGGCTGATGAGAACAGATTTCAGGGCTGTCAATCCAAAACAACAAGCTAAAAGATGGCAAAACTCTGTGTAAAGCCAAAGTCAACACTGAGGCTTGGAGTTTGATATCTCGAGTAGATGTAATAATAATCCAAAAACAACTTCATTACAAAATTACTCCCATTCAGATTTCAGGAGGTTGTGTAACCAAAATGCCTCCTACTACACATCCCAGCTGATATGAAAAGTAAAGAAGTCTTTAAAAAATAGTTTTTGATGATGTCTCATCAAGGCTGCAGCAGCATCCAGAAACATTCCTGCATTGCTTTCTCCACTCTCCCCCCCCCACGAAGTCCAAGGCCCCCACTCGACTACGAAACTCAGCGCTTGCTGCAGTTAAACAAACAGTTCATCTTTCCTAAAAATGTTATCAACAAAGCAGTGAGCAGTGGGAATGGCCTTACTCAGCTTGGAGATTTGGGGCCCACAGAGTGACTTGGGTTTTGGTTTCAAAGCAAAACATCGGAGCTTAAGCACTGCAAAAGATCTAGTCCTCGAGTGAGTATGTGTGTGTGAGATGTCCTTTGGTTTGGTGTGTGTGGCCCACTGCTTAATGACCGTCACATTAGCATCCAGAACTCGATAGCCTGCCCACACTCGACTTTAAAGGAAAAACAACCCTGTCAGCAAAGAGAAAAGTTAGTCTGAACTGATTCCAGGAAAGCTGGAAAGTTTTTGATCTAGGATTAAAAACACAATTTAAAGGTAATTTAAAACTATCAAAAATTAAAATATTTGCTTAAATCACTTATGTCACACTCTTCATTATATCTCTAAAATTACAAAACAACATAAACTGTAAATCTTTAATTGTGCTTTTACAAAAGCACAAAACAAATTCTGGCTAGTTCTATCCATCCTGCAGTTTGCTTCAAGTGCCAGTCAAAATGTGGAACCCACTACAAAGACCCCCAGTGCAGATGGAGCCCTGCAAACCAGTTCAAAGAAAAACAAAACAGCTAAATGTCACTGATTGGAGAAAACCAGAAATAAAATGAATGCAGTGACGTCCTCCCTCTTATGAGCAGCTGGAATAATAAACCCCAGAATGGTACTTTGGGTATAGCTCAACTTGAGCTTTTTATAAAGGACAATCTCTTAAAATGACAACTTACTATATGAATATGTTTTTTAAAATTTATTGTTCTTTGCTTTCAACATAATAAAATGCTCTAAAAGAACAGTTTGTAATGCTAAAAGTAACAACAAGGTCACAAGTATGGTGAAGATATTGTGAAGGACATGTTTTAATTACAGAAAAGGACAAATATGCTGACCATTCTTAGCAATTTAGTCATAACCACAGAGGCAAAAAACCCCAAAACAGCTGAAAATACTTCTCTATGCCACTGGTCTTATTTCAATCTATAGCCTTTATGAAAATACTGAAGTTGTGAGGGGGGGACAGAAAACTGACAAACTGGTTGCTTATGGTGCAATAATGGTGAACAGTAAAAAATAAAAATAAAAGCCATATATCAACATGAAGCTCTAAGAATCAGATTTTTCATTTACACTACAATGCAAATTCAAGTTTAAATCTATAGCCTGAGCCCAACCTGGACCAAAATCATATGCTTAATGTTTTTTTTAAACCCACAATACATACAGCACAAAGAAAATAAATAAGAATGTAAAATATAAAGTTGTGTTAATCTACTTATTATAGTCTAAACAAAGAGCAACAAAAGTAAGATGAAATAGTTAATTAGACTATGACAAGCACAGCACATTGCACAACGAATGCAATCACGTAACCTGAAAGATTTGCATTTGACTCATCCTATATTTATAACATCCTCCTTTTTTTTCCCCTCTTTTGCTCTCGGTGAAGGCGGACGCTTTTTATCCTCTGCTCCCTCCCTGCCCTCGCCTGCCCTGCTTGCTCTGTTTTTTGTCCTGTCTTTTTCTCTATTTTTGGAGCCTTTTTCTGCACATCTTCCAAATCTACAAATTATGGATCTGGTCAACCGTTCTCTC
Organism: Phalloptychus januarius; assembly: GCA_902982915.1. Lineage (NCBI taxonomy): Eukaryota > Metazoa > Chordata > Actinopteri > Cyprinodontiformes > Poeciliidae > Phalloptychus > Phalloptychus januarius. The sequence goes on from CADWAE010000362.1 coordinate 7,228,812, forward strand.
AATGCGATTGATCAAATTTTCTCGATGAGAAGATTGGGCACAGGAGAGCCCTCTTGACCTGCGGGGACACACCGGGCAGGATGCACCCTGGATTTATTCATGGTACAGGATTTCTGCTGTTTGGAGCTTATTGATAAATCTGTGACGGACTTGGCCGAACTAGAGAACACTCAGACTGTTGGTGTGGACAGAGACGCAAGTTGGATGCGAGTCTTGCTTTTGAGCCCAGCTGAGGACTCAAAACCCCCTAACGAAATGGAATCGATGTTGGAGAAGATTCCAGTTTCCGTTCAGTGGATCAACCAAACTAATTTGGATAATTGGGAACTGAGATATATCGCAGAGACTTTAAGGAAGATTGAAATTGGAACGGCTGCATATTTCCAATCTCCTTGAAGATATGTAAACATAACACTCCTGCCCACCTCACCCCCTCCTGTTATCCATGCAGCTGTGGAACTGAGCGCTCCCAAGGCCATTCATTGATAACATCACCTTTATTGGACTTCTGCCGATAAAGGTGTTTATTTAAAAAATGTTTAACCTGTTAGAAACTGTGGAGTACTCCCTATTTAACCCAGAAAAGGATTATTTTAGTTTATTAGTAATATTAGAAACTGTGGAGTATGCAATATTTAGATCAATATTATACAGACCAGAAAAGGACTTGGACTAAGAATTAGAATTACTACCAACTTAGAATACAGAAATAATTAACAGGAACACTCACCACTTAGTTACTTCCAGTCAGAGATCTGGAAGTATTTTAAACTGGTAGGTGACGACAACATACACAGGCCATGTGCCTCTAATTAGAGTTAATTAGTCACGTTGAATCAGGATTGAACACAATGTCTATGCCCTCGGGTCATGTTGGCTCTTTTAGGCCTGACGCAAATTATATACATTTATGCAGATGGATAGAATCAGTTGCAAAATGATGACGAAAGCCCAGTTTGACAACCTCCAAAAAAATCCCACCATAAAAAGAGAGAATGTCTTTGCCTGTCATCCCAAAGCAGCCTCTGATATTCAAAAGCACTAAAACACACTAACTGTCCTGATGAGATGTTGCCACATTAAACCTTGAACAGTTGAAGGAGTTATGTGCATCTCTGGAAAACAAGCCAAGTCAGTTTGGTCTAACAAACTGCCCCCACCCGAAGAAAAACTTGTACCACATCAGCCCTATACACCACAAACTCTGCCACCTGGACAAATAAAGTCTTCACCAGAAGCCTTCATGGACACACTTCTCTATCCAATCCAGTGTTCCCTACTTCTTACCTCTGCTGTCATTTGTGGGCAGTGGCTATATAACATTATGGTCACGGTGGAAGAAACCGCTCTGTGATTTTAGGGTTTTGTGTAATATCATCCAACAGCAGCAGTAAAATACGGATAAGACTGTGGTCTGGGTGCTGAAGCCCTACTGAATTTAAAATATATTTTCAGATAAAAACTCTACGGTGACTTATAATGTGATAGATCAACACACACTTAATTGTGAAGTAGATGCAGTAGGTTGTATGGTTATCAAAACATTTTACAAATAAGAAGCTGAAAAGTGGTGTTTTCACTTTTCTTTATTCACCTTTATTTGTTTTCACCTTTATTTATTTATTTCAAATAAATAAAGGTATTTATTTGAATACCTTTAAATAAAATCCAGTCCAGTTACCATTAGAAGTCGCCTAATAGAAAGATAATCGTACAACTGACAAACTGTGCTCTACATAATTGAAGCTACAAGTTTAAAGGTGACCTTATGATTTGATGACAATAATAAGACAAAATCAGGAAAGTTGAAGGACTACGAATCATCTGCAGCATGACAACACAAATATAAAGTAGCAGAAAGTGATGGTTATTTTTCCGTTAAGGGCAGTCCTGTACACTCCTTTCTCAAAGAGGAAACTTCAGAATGGAAAGAAAGTAACTACAATCATGTATGAAGTGCTAACCACAAAAATTCATTTTAGGACACAAACATTTTTAAAACCCACATGCAGAATGTTAATTTACCCAATTATACACATATTCCAAATGCTGTTAAACCTCCAAAATCAACACGCCAAAATACAGAAAAAAAAAAAGAGCTGATCAACTGAAACGCAACGTTTTAATGCAGCACGGTGGGTTTTTTGCAGGGTGGTCTTTTGCTAGTGTGTGGCAAGTCGGTGTGAAAGACAACAAACTGTCCTGCTGCTGGAAGAAGCGTCCGTTCAGACAGCCACACTCCAGACGTGAGGGCGGCACGCTCCTCCACTTCCTACCAGTCAACATGAACCCAAGGCAAGAGGAGAGGAACTGCCTGACATCTGGTTTGTGAATCATGCACACACGCACACACACACTGATAGCAATAATCAACTCCAGACAATGGGATTGAATTACTCCACATCACAGTTTGTTTAGAGTTATTAAGAAGTGCCAGAGGACAAACCTCTATCAAGAGCGGGCGTTTAAAATCTGAGTTTCAACCATCGGTGGAGACAAAACCACCGACAAAACTCATCTATTGCCACTGTCACTAGCAATACTCATGTTTTGTACAGAAATCAGCGGCAAACGTTTTTGATTTAGGAGAGATGAGGGATCAATTTCAGGAACATTTTCAGAATAAAAAGAATCTCAGGGTCAAATCAGTAGCAGTCTAGGACATAAATCCTTGAAAAAGGAGTCAGACTCATGGCTGAAATAAATTCATCAGTCTCAGCAAGGACATCTTGGCAGGACTTTGAAATAAAATGCAAAACCAGTCATACCACAAGGGAGACAAATATTAAAGCCAAAATATTATTCCAATACTGAAGACTACATACATAAATATGACCATAAATTATCTGCTGATTTATTTATATTTAACCAAAAGATGTCCAAAACTGAACTGGGCACTTGGTGTAACTCTTTCATGTTTCTACTTTTTCCGCCTGGTTCAATTTGCTAAAATGGAAATATGTCTTGAATTAGGTTTACATATGTGGTAAATGTTATAATAAGAGCCATACAACATCAACTTAGTTTGACGAAGGATTACATTTTTAAATGATGTTCTGTTTTTCTACTGCATAATTATGACAAAGCACACATTTTTAGCCTGCATTAAAAATGGGGAGTGTGTGAGAACATATCACTTAAGTAAAGCAACTTTTTTTTTATCTTAAAAGTCAGGAAATGGCTGCAAGAGCATAGTTTTTCATCTTGGTACAGTCAAAGTAACAACTAGTTGTGTAAAGGTTGTGAAACTGTGATTAAATAAAGGCTAGACCTACATATTGCAGCAAAACATAAGATGATTATAAGTAACAAAAGATATCTGTTAAACACAAAGAGTGGCGATATCGGGATCATTAATCTCCATAGCAACAGTTAGATGCTACACCAGGGGCATGTTAGGAAGAAGCCCTTTTGGACCTGCCATAAAATTATAAATATGTTGAGTTTGCTAATAGCTACCAGGACTCACCTTCATTGGCCAAATGAAACTGAGATTGAGTTTGCAAACACAACATAACCTGTGTGTTGGATAAATTGACACACTAAAGTACAATGGAGGATCAGTCAGTCGTTTTGTTTGTTTTTCTTTAAACTTTATGCTGCTAGTGGCCTTCATTGGCAGTAGTCATTCAGAAAATAGGCAAAATATGAGAGGGAGCAGCAAGTTAGGCTGCATCAAGGACTAACATATATGGAGGAACACTGACTGCATTATAAATTCTTCATCATATCTGAAAGTGTTCTGTGACAATTTGGTGGCCTTTGCAGGAAGGGTTCAAATGGATCTTTTAGCAGAATAATAATTTAAAAAATTGGACAAGCAGTTTAGAGACCTTGCATATAGATCGTGTTCTATGTTTAGAATGTATAACAATGCATGTGCAGTCATACACCAACCACATGAAACTCATCCAAAGGATTCTAGAGTATCCCAGCAAATTCTTCCATGGCTTTCAGAGTAAATTAGGTCAGAGTCTAAAGTCCTGTTAATCAGCTGTTATTTCTCCACAAACACAAGTAAACTACTGGGTTTGGAAACTGTTGGACAGATGGAATCACAAGACACACACCTTTAAATACAGAATGTTCAGAGATGCTTTTACATCAAATTATGCTGAACGACATCAGGTATGGAATCTGCGATATAACAGAGACGTACTGTAGATGTTTTTATTCATTGTTACTAAACATATCTGTATGATAAGAACTGCAGAATGGCACCAGAAAATGAAACGCAGTGAAGTCCATCTGTCTGCAGTCTCATGCACACATGGAAAATGTGATAACCATTATACAACTGACAGGGTTTTGGAGTCGAACATTGCTCCTCTCTGCTTCAACTCCCTTTCTGCAAACCAGGAAGCAGTGGGTTGATTTTGGCAACCCTCAGTTGCCTTTTTGTCCTCCTTTCATTAACATCTTGGAGCGCGAGTACCAGATTTTGAGTTTTTTTTATTGCCTACACTAAAAGAGGAAAAAATTAGAATCCCCAAACTCATTGTAAAAGTGTGCCTGTGTGTTCTGCAGCCGGAGGTGTTTGTGAGCATGGAAAAGTACCAGTTGGTTCAACAGAAGAGTGATGCCGTGTGTTTTTCTTGAGCTTAACTCACACATGTATGTAGAAGCACACACTCTCGAGGGAATACCAGTGGAAGAGTTAAGGTACACGCATGCTTCTTGCAGAACAGAGAACTGCAGCTTGCCAAAGGAAAGCGTAAGCATTCCAACTGCAGGAGTTACAGAAACACAGGTGTCTTGGCAAACCTTTGCCACTATTTAATTACTCATTCAAAGAGTCAAGCCCAAGAGTTTGAAAGACACTTTATGGAAGCATTGCTGAACTCCTGAAACTCTCCCCTGACAACTGTAATGTGGGTCACATCACGGACACCCAGATTATTCTTGAGGAGGAACACACAGACTTTGCTGGTTTTCTTCACTCTTAATGGAGAGTCAGAATAGCAGCTGACACCCGGGGATCATAGGCTACGTTGAAAACAGCAGCTAATTAATAGCACATGCTTTCATCTGGCAAGCACATCACCGATCAACGCCTCCTCTTTATGTGTAGCACCTGGAGTTTTGCTATGATGTTTTATATAGTCCAATGAAGCCATGCCAATGAGAGAAACATAAAGGGAGTTAAAGGACAAAAAGGTTTATGGGACCTCATGGAGCTCAAAAAGATGCTAACACCATTGTTCCCTCGCCATGCAGTCAAAGCTGTTTTTAGAAGTTTAATGATACATCAAAGTTACATAACAAACCATAAAACGAACTACTCAACTGAGGTGTTTTAAATCCCACTAGAGAGGCTTTCTCAAGCCTGTCATTACATTATTCAGGTCATAGGTTTTGTCATCTGGAGTTGCAGAGTTGGTAAAGCCAGAAACTCTCTTTGTCTCACTCTGTTGGGATACAAGGGAGTCCTCTGGCCAGAAGGGTTGAATAAAGTCCCTCCAATAAGTTCTCTACCAGCCACATGTCATGAAAGACTTATAAAGGTTAAATGTATAAAGATTAACAAAGATTAATCTCTATCTGATACACAAACCAACTCAGCTGAGTCCTGTCAATACAGTAAAGCAGTGCCTCCTCACTGCTTTACTTTGAGTAGATCTACACAGCACTCCTAGCTCATTGTTTAGCTGTGTCTCTTTCCTGGAAGAAAATATTGCTGTCATTAACCTCTGGGGTTTTCTTTGCCTTATTTTCTTCCCATCGTAGTCCTGAGTCAGTGTTTCTGTGTTGAACTTCATCTTCACAGGGCTGTTGCACTAACAGACCTGTGGTTACCATCAACTTTGAGTTCTCTTTGTTTTTCTTCCCTGTAAAAAGTACTTAGGTAACATGCTATCTGGGAAGTGTGATTCAAATAAACACTTCTATCTGGAAACATTCAAGCTTTCCTTTGTCATCTAAACCACTTATCTCTTTACAACAGTACCTCATGCTCCTCCAAGCCCGTCCAACTACTCCCTGTTCCTTGTTTTCACCCAGCTGCCTTTTTTTCACCTCTCACTTTCCTGTATTTTCTCATGGGATGAAATACCATGGTGCCAGAACCCCTTACTCATCTTAAATTTATGAGATATGTCTCTCTGTCCTGGGCGGCGAGAGACTCCCATAAAGTAGATTTGAAGAAATCCTTCCTCCTTTTCCATCATCTTACTGTTTATCTAAAGGTCTATCGCTTTACTTTCCAGCAAAAATAAAGCAATGTCCACTAAGTGAAACTGAGATGCAAACACAATGTTGGACATCTGACTTTATTTATTTCAATTCACACTAATTCAGTGCACTTGGGTGTTTCTGTCGGAAAATAAATTGGTACCACCTGCCTACATTTGTCTTTGCTCTCTCATATATTTGTCCTCACTGTCCTCATGTCACAACATTAACTTATACGTCTTTAACAAAGGAAATAAAGCAAATGATACAGTTTGATACAGTTTATCTTAGATGTGTAGAGATGCGCAATGAACAATGTGTGCAAATAACAAATAATCAAGTGCAAGTGCTAGTAATGCACATATCTAGCACTTGGTGCCACGTATCTGAAGCACCAAAATTCTTACAAAAAACTAAAATAGTTTCTCTGTACAAATATACGGTACATTGCCATTAGAAGAACTGATTCATCTTGGTTGCTTAGTGAATTCTGGTTTGCGTGCTGCAAATAGGCCACCCATTAAATTTTCCTGCTATTACTACCAGTGGTATTATAACAAAATGAAATTGATTGAGAAGGACAGCAACCCGGGCACAAAGTTCTTGGCCACATAAAATGATAATTTAAGGCCAGTGTGTTACCCGTAAACTTGTTTTTAATGATTTTGGTCACTTCAAAAGCATTAGGATCAAACAAAGAGCAAATTTATTAGACACATATTTATTTTAGATCCTAAACGTCATTATTGTAAGTAATTTAAGAATAGATTATGATGAAGAGAAAGAGAAATGATCAAACAAAATTAAGATCATTCACACACATGATTAATGTCCTTGCTGAGATATGCTGACTTTGAATTCTCAAAGCCAATGGAAGAAATTGTGGCATGGCAGGCAGTGAAAAGGGGAATTTTACACCTCACAGATGTATTAAGTGCTCACAAGCTGCCAAAGGAAGAAGAACATGAGAATACAGCAGGAACCACACAAAAAAGCATAAAATCCTAACATTGCAGTCTGCATTAAAGGTGTCAGAGCCTGACAAGTGCTGATGTTAACATAAGCATGTCTAAATCCCCATCAACCAGGAGGGATGAGGTGATGGGTGAGGTATCAGTGTGAAGCAGGGGGTACTCCCTCAACCACAAAGACCCCCAGGACAGATCCGAGCCAGTACGTGCTGACACAGCTGGTTCAAGATACAGACACCCCTCCAATACAGAGCACAACTCCAGGAATGTTCCAGAGCCTTGCTGGAGAAACCATAACAAGTGCAGGAAATAGATACAGTGCATTTGGGGTCCTGCGCCAGCCGCAACCCTCCCGAGTCCAGCTTTTCCAAATCCACGTGTGGGAACAAGAGACAGCGCCGTGAGTGAGACCTCCGACATCAATGCACATCGCTGAACTCTCATTTCTAGTTACCCTCTAAAGCAAGAGCATCGGTCTTTAACTCCATCAGCCATCTTGGAATTTATTGCTTATATTGGGCTTATCTTAATTTGTTTTTATTCATCGTGACCCTTAAGAGAATAACCTTGTAAGACTTTAAATTTACTAGAGTGCCGTTGAATAAAAACATTCTCATTCCACTAAATGGATACCAATCTGTTTATCTGAACTCTCTTTCTTAGTTACTTGGACAAACATGATAATATCTTCAAAAATTTAGGAGTGGTTTATGACTGTTGTCTTACGGTGCACTCAAACTAGTCATGTTTCGTCCGCTCTAAGTGAACTATAGTTTGTTTGCCTTGAAAGTTAGCTTGGTTTGGGGAGAAGTCCTTTTTTAGCTCTCTGCTTTTAGTCATTACTATTCACTGCATTTTTAATAGGTTTGTTCATGTTTCACTGTGACACCTTGCTAATATCTTTCTGGGTTTAGAGGCACAACCTGAAAGTACATGGGAAAGACCAAGTGAGCTGTACAAGAATCCCACAACAAACAAAGACATAACTCGAACTTAATTACTACAGGAAACAGATGTGGAGAACAACTGATCAGGAGACACAGGTGAAAAACATGAGCTACATTAACAGAGGTCAACGAGTTAGAAAACTAATTATCTAGATATATACAAACAAGAAATAAAACCTGACATCTATGAGATAATTGAACCTATAGAACATAAATAAAACACAAAAAAACCCCAAAACACTGACATCGTGATACAGCGTTATGTCAAGTCATATATATAGAGACACACATGCTCCCATCCCACTATTGGATCAAATATGTTGCTTTGCAGAATGACTGCACACCTGTCACAATTAGACAACCCAGATGTCCTGATTGGTCCAATAGGTGACTCGCGTAGTGTGCTTTGGTGCTATGGTTTTCTAGATATAAAACATGTCATATACGTAAAATGTGCAAAAGCAACATTGCTTTCATTTTTTGGGTACCTGGGTAGTTGAGTGGTATTGCTGCTGAAAGTGAACCACACAAAGGTTGATCAGTACCAGTATATTTGCTAATGACTAAACCAACCCCTAATTAGGCAGGAAGAGTTCAGCCAAAACTCAAGTATATTTGTTTTTACCTAATTGGCCTTTAAATGACAGACCCTCAAAGAAAAAGAAATATCTTTCAACCTCGAGTAGCATGGAAACAAGTCATGCCTGACTTTACCTTGGCAGGGCAGACAATTGATTAACCATATGATCAAACTGTGTGTCTCAAGTGAGCTGAAGAGGCATATGCATGGATTTGCATGTATTTGTGTACTTATAGAGAATGTTTGAATGCCTTCAGGATGACGAGTGAGTCAGAGAGGTTCAGAGACATCTCATTGTTTTTAATGAGTGTGTGTGTTGGCCTAATGGGCTCAATTTGAGTTCAAGAATCTGGCAAGTCTGCATATCAGTAAAACCGCTGACAGTTCCAAATGTACCTCTGCCCATATTTCAGCACCTGGTCACATTGTGTTACATGTACATGTGTTGATGTTACACACTGCACATGTTTCATGGGAGCCTTTTGGGGAACTGGGAAACATGCCAGACTTGACTAGAGTTTATATATTTTATCTTGACTAAATAGAGACCATGTTAGTAGGCTGCTTTCTATTACAAAACAAATGAGAGCATCACATCATAAAATGAATGCACATGATGTACTTAGCAGATCTGTCTAAGATCTGTACATCATTTTACATTGTAGAAAACATCATATATATATATATATATAATTATATATATGTTTGTTACTTACATTTCAAGATTACAAAGTTAAGCATTGAGATTAATTGTGACTAATGGGAGCTGGAGGATTCTGCACACAGCAGATGTTCCTCCGGCTACACTCTTGTGGACAAAGATTTCAGAAGTTATTGTTTGAATCTGCTGTAGCCGTCCTATATGGTTGTAATTTGGACGTGTGTGTGTGTGTCTGTGTGTCTGCTTATCCCCAGTCAGAAGTAAGTAGCAGACCAGTTCGTATGCAAGAGGTCTAAATGTGCAACTGTATTTATTGATTGGTTAAAGCTAGTCATACAGTTGGCTCTATTGACCATCGTAGATTTCTTGTAGCGCTGCCAGACCAGTGTGGGCAAGGCGAGGTTGTAGCCTTGGCATGAGGCGAGCCTCTACAGCCTGTATGACATTCTGTAAGACTAAAGTGTGTACAGGGCCTTCTTCTGACCTATGTGACAAATCTACACTCTATATGTCAATAGCTAAAACTGATCAGTGTTTGCCTTCATGGTTACCAAACAAACTTTCTGGAGTTATTAGTATGAAAATTAATAGGAACTCTTCTTTGCTATTCACTGCATAAGACAGACAGGATGAATTGTTCTGTTTTTCAGAACTGAGACCTGACTGTAGAATCTTGAATCAGATTCCAAACATTCACAGTTTTGACATGTCATTTTTAACACCCTCAGACTGCATTGAGGCTGCAATGAATTAAGACCATGCATGTCAAGAGGAGCTAACTGTTTGATTTCCCAGGAGAACTGACGCTTCAGCTCTAATAGCAGGAGAATGAAAGCTTGTGATGGTTTGCATGCATGCAGTGTTGTTGTGCAACAAAGCCTCCAGAGGGGTGAGGCAGAACCTTGGAGCCAGCTCACCCAAACAGCTGCCCCGTGTCTCATAGGATACGCAGCAAACAGACCGGTGACTTTCTGCCTCTGCTTGTATAAACGCGACGAGTTCATCTGAACAGAGTTAAAAAATGAGCTGGATTTGGCTCCTCTCCCCACAGATCTTTAATGTAATACATTCACAAGACTCGCATGCGCTCATAGAGAAAGACAAACAGGATGCCTCTACTCGGATGACTGGGATGAAAGAGATTGCGTTCCAACACAGTTTAAATCCATCTTTTCCGGTGCTGAGTCAAGAAGAGTTGGTCGTCGCTTTACATGGTCTCTGTGGAAGACCTTTGTCTGAATCTTGGTCTGAATGAATTATACTAAAGTAACTCCCTGCATACAGAAACACAGATGTCTCCAAACCTGTGTTGAATTAACAGAATTACAGTTGGTGGTTTGTTCTCTATCTCCTACTATATCGATATGTCAGAAAACTGGAGAAAATGTTTTTTTGTGTGTTATTTGCAGTGAAGAAGAAAGACGATATGATTAAGTTAGTGACGTTTGATGGACAAAACTCATAAGAATATTCATCTACAGGAGTCTTTCCACTTCAAAAACCTTTTCCAAGAACTGTAGCTTTCTAGGGAATTACACTTCTCAGCTTTAACAGCGTTTACCAGGGTAAAAACTAGGAGTGCACCGATTGCAGTTTTCTGGCAGATCACCGAATACGGCTTTATTAAAAGTCCTGACCTGCCAATTCCGATTTTGGCCGATACCAATTTTCTTTGTCGAAAATGTTGCTAAATGTAGCAAGAACATTGATGAATTGCCAACAGTGAGATGACTATTGTTAACTGCAAACATATAGAGTTGATCTGGTGGGCCGGTCTGCTAGTCAAACCTCTCTCACAGCAGAGCAGAAGACGGTAATAGTTGATTTAAATACCTTTGCTGAGGTAGATAAAAGGCTGAGGTTAAGATTGGCTTCACATGTAAAAATTGGCTGATCACTAATTTCCCAAAATTAGGGAAATCGACATCGATAAATTGGTCCATCTCTAGTAAAAACAGATAACCCAGGTAAAAATTTGCCTGAGAATTTATACTGCCGGTAATGTGGAGAGGTATCACTTCTAATATTTTTCTGAAACTTTGGAAAAAAGTTTCAAAACTTTATTCTCAAACTTTGAGGGGTGTTAATAGATGCATTTCAGATATAAGTACGTTAGTGAAAAAAGAAATCAAGTGAAAAACGAATACGAAAAATTATGGCTGCAGAACACCAACAAAAAAAAAAAAACAATATCAGCACACATGGCAAAAAGTCAACAAACGGGACAAAAAACAATCCCATAACTTTTGAATAAGTGTCTGATTAAAGTTTTCAGCATCTCTTTTTCTAACTTCTTGCCACAGGTTGCTGTGTTTTAGTGCTAAAGTCAGTCTGAATGTAATGATAACAACAAGGGAAGATTTATTTTACAGCTGTCGTGTCTCTAACTATGGGCTCTTTTATTACAGGCCTGTAGGGAAAAAAAATCGTGTTACCTTTGTTGCTTAAAAAATCCTTTGTTTTAAAACCAGTGCTTGTGTAAATTACTGCAAATTAATTATTATGTTGCTTGCTTCTTTAACAAACACAAGGGTGGAGGTTTGTCCTAAATACCAAAACAGACCCATAAAAATGTAGTTTAAGCAGTCTAGGTTTTTATTTTATCCCATCCCTGTTTGGGTGAATCACCAGGCTTAATTAGCTTCGTTTACATACATTTTTAAAATGTCTTGATCTGGTTAGCCCCATTAGCAGAATGAAGACCTGCTGTTAACTGAGCAGTTCCAGTCTTTTTTAATAGCTAGCATCATAATCAGTGTCAGTACCAGATATAGAGCCTCTCAAAAATGTCCTTCGGTTAAAATGAGAAGATATTGCATTTTAAATACATTTAAATTAATCATTTTAAAGTTTTTTCAAGACTAAATGTGACATATCCTTTATAATTGAGGCGAAACACAAAATAGTCTATTGGACAAAAACTGAAATAAACTTGTTGCTTCTGCACACCTTAAGCAAAATGTTTGTAAAGTACCTTTTGTTTCAGTTTTCAGCAATCATTCTTCTTCTCAAGTAACACCGCTATGACCTTCAACAGCCACCAGAGGGTATTTGAAAAACTAAAAAAAAACATACCCAGAATAACAAATTTTGCATGCGCAACCAATTTTTCCATCCCAGAGGTTTAAGTGAGTCAATGAGATCAAGTGACTCAGTAAGTTGATAAAAGACAGAGAGAGGAGAGAGTCTCTTATACCTCCTGATCCGGTTAGCCCTGTCAATAAGTACTCCGCTTGCAGTGAGCTGGACCTCACTACATTTTGAGATCAAATCAGGTGATGAAATCATTAACTTTCGTACCAGATATCTGTCGAGGTTCAGGCATATGCCAATTTTTGCATCATGTTTCTGAATATAAAGATAATTGCATGTAAGTAACTGTTTAATATCAGAAAGAGTTAAGCCCACACACTTAGTCCCTGTTACCCAGGGCAACTTATTCGAAAAGCCATAAAGTTTTATAATCAGAGCTCCAAGTGTGCTTGTTTCTCTCCACTACAATTTTAAGACAGTTAAAACAGAAAACAGTTCCCACTCACCGAACCTCTTGTATCCAAAAGACTGTACTTCCTCCTCGTCTCCAAAGTCGTCTAGGGGACATAATGGCAAAAATACAGCAAAAGTTAATAGAATGTCGTTATAAAAAAACAGAAACACGTATAAGTTCATGAAGCCAAATACTTATATTTTTATCTTCAAATTAAATAATTTGTATAGGAATACAAGGAAGACTTCTTGTCTTTGTGTTTGTGTTCATGTGTGGGGTTCAGTGGTCCCAGGAATGAAACAAGCTGTGGTTTCTCTGGTTTGTTGATGGTAAACTCTAATTACACTCTGCCACACTGCAATGAAAACCGGGACAGAAACATGAAGAGCATCTTGGGTAATGATAGGCAGATGGAGCTGAGGGGAGAGGTAAGAGATGTAGGAGGTGATGACCTGGGAGGTCAGAGGGGGTGAGATCAGATCGAAGAAATGCGGATAAATACTGAATCACTTATTTGCTTGTGTTACTTAATGGATCTCTGTGGCAAAAGTTGGGGAAAATAAAATTCAATCCACTTCCTATTCTCTTACAGTGGCTTCAGTGTTTTCACATTGGCAAAGGGTTGAAGTTTCTGCTGAAAAAAAAGTGGTAGTCGATAATCTCCATCCTTGAATAGTTTGTTGTAGCATCTAATTGTATCTTTTCTTGGCTGTCTGTTCAGGCTTTTGGTTTAATTTTTAATGATTTGATATAAAATATCCATTCATCAATTTCCTATACCCACTTTTGCATGCAGGGGTCGCAGGAGAGCTGCTGTTTATTTCCATGAGACTGATGCAATAGTTCTCAGACTTTATTTTTTAGTGTTTTTTTAACCTGTTACTTATACAAGTATGCAATCTAATTAAGACACCAGGTCTCATTTCATGAGGGATCCGCTTTAGAAAACATACCAAACAATAATACTGTATTTTCCGGACTATAGAGCGCACCATACTATATGCCGCACCTACAAATATTTTGATAAAAACTGTAAACATATATAAACAAGTCGCACCGGGATATAAGCCGCTGGTATCTGCGCCGTTCTCAGTTTCCCTTAAGGTCTCATCTGCTGGATTTATTAAAGACGCAGCCCTATCTCCAATGCTGAGCCATGGTTTCGTTACGTGCAGCGGCTCTATTCCCCTCCTGTACTGCCAGATCAATAGTCCTCAACTTCAAAGCTGCATCATATGAGTTTGAAGAAATTTCCCTGTTGTACCTGCTGCCAGCATGTGCTTGTTCTAAATAAAAATTAGCACTTTCTTCTTTGATTTCCAATTTTGACTTCCAATGATTCACTTCCCACTACAGAGCCCCCTGGCGGTTGGAGAAAAATCCACAGAACAGCCGCACCGGGCCATAAACCGCATGGTTCAAAGCGCAGGAAAAAAGTAGCGGCTTATAGTCCGGAAAATACGGTATGTTAAAATCCTTCAGTTCAACAAAGACGTGCAGCCATAAGTCCTGCTTTCGTTTGTTACAAGTCAAATTAAAGCATTGTAAGAACTGGCATTTTGTTCAAGATCTGTACGTAATAAGTTAATCACATGTTTAGTTTTTTTCAATCTATTTCAATATATAGCAAGACACAAAAAACAAGATACTTTGCGTTGACATGACAACCAGAAAAGCAGAAAGCATTTTCATTTTACTTAAACTCAACAAACCCTTTGTTTTATTAGCAAGTAATATTTTATGTTATATGTAATGACATTGAATGCAACTTGTAGACTAGATTGTCAAACTCTATGACAACAGAGTTTATATGTATGTAAATAACTTAGTCATCAGCTTAGAAATGGGGAGTGCCATCAGATCCTTTTTTACCCCAAAATAGCAGTGCAATTTACAAAAACAGTTGACTCTACAGACTCTTGAGAAGCACATTTTGTGCCATTGAACTAACAAGAGAATGAATCATAGAGCTAAACAAGCCATTAAATACTTTTAACAAATCTATAAAAAGTGCAGCACAGTGGTCCTTGACACTCAATGCTTCCACAAAGTCACTGAAAGTTTTGCTGAAGCAATGAGAGGGCAATGTTGTGTCCCGAAACCAGACTAATTGGGAGACAGGATATTTAATTGGTTATTTTATAAGTACAGACTTACTGACCAAAATTTTACAACAGTAGAATTTGTAATTGTTGTTGTCATATAAAAAAAGCAAAAAGTATTCTATTTCACTTTTTTCAACAGTTGGTTGAAAAACTGTTGGCTTTTCATTTTCATCCACTTATATTGATAAGTTTGGTTTTTGAATAAACTTGGATCTTCCCAGATAGAGGCCAGGGCCTGTACTTGATTTACTGTGGTCCATCTCAAAATATTCTCCTCTCTATTTCTCTTTTAAGGTTTTTGAAAACCAAAATGAATGTGTATAAACACCCTATTGTTTTTTGGGGGAGGGCTTTCAGCCATACCTCTAGAGTCATTTAGGGTAACGCCAGTGGGGCTTTGGCCAAAGTTAGGGAATCAGGCATTTTATAATCAATAAATGAACCATGAACAATCCCATAGAATGTTTTTTTTTTCTTAATTTCCAGCAGGAGCTAGCTTTGCTACTTTGCTAATGTTTGCACTAATATTGCTAGTGGGTGAGTCTGATTGTTCATGTTTCATTAAGTAAGTTGGTACATACCAGCTCTGCATGATTATGCAACACATTCTCACTCCCGACTCTGGATTATACAGTTGAAACCAGACACATTTCCATTGTCCCCTCAGTCTGATATTAAAGAAGACTAAACAAGCTTTTCCTGTTTTAGATCATTTAAGAATACCAAAATTACTTATATTACTCAACGCCAAAAAAACTGAAAGATTTTTTTTTTTGTAGAGGTTTAATCCTTCCTTCCACAAGATTCTCAGAATAAGTTACTGGAATTATGGTTTTAGCTTTTAGAGAAATGGATTGTTCATTGCTGAGTGGACTTTGTTTTGGTGCTTGATGTCCACATTTCATACCAAGAGATGCTCGTTTCTGGGACACATAACCGACTCCTTCTCTATGTGAATAGAGTTTGCATAGTTTGAACATGTGAATGTGACACGTCCAAGAATATGGAAATAGAACCCAAAATGACCCAAACGTGTATAGATCCACTCCACAATTCTCTTTCTGAAACCTTCACTTATTTTTTTTTATTTCCAATGACGTCATTGAAAAAAACCAACGTATTTGACGTAATATGTTCATCCACAGGTGTGCATCTATTTAACTCAAATTCTGCTAATTGACTTGATGTTGAGAAGTCTCCAACATCATCTGAGATTTGACAAGTTACTTTGAGCCATTTTATGTGAGCTTCCCAGTTTGAAGTAAGCAGCCGAGTGAAATTGTATGTACAGACTTACTGCATGATTAGATATCTGGAGTAATAAAAAAAGAAAGAAAAATCCTCAGTCATCTACAACTTCTTTACCATAGAGCTGCATCGCCCCGATCATTTCACAAACGTATTTTCAGCTTAAACAAAACTAAATTATAAAGATAAAGAAGCATGAGGGTGCTTCGCTCCACAGTTCGTACCTTTCATGGCGTTTCAATTGCTCGTTGAGGTTTGTAGAAGCGATGAGGATCTCAATCACTTTCTGCGCATCTCCGCATCCAGTGCAAAAGAGTTAACTTTTCACGCTAAGAGCAACACTTTCCTCTTTGCCTTACACTCTGCGAAGTTATATGCCTGAGCTCATGTCCAGCTCTGCATTTAAAAGTCCATCGTCTCGTATTTTCCGCTCGCTGGGGTTCAGAGGAGCTCCGGAAGCTGCACTGATGATCTGAGGATCTTCTCCTTCAGCGCTGCGCGGAGCCGAGCGGAGTAGTTTGTGCTGAAGCAAGTTAATCAAAATAAGGTCAAGATGAGAGTTTCATTTGCTGCTGTTAGTTTCAAAATAAAGCTCAGTCTAGCGACCAAGTCAAGAGGATTTTCATTCTTAAAACCAATGCATTAGTGAATAATATCCTATCCGTTTTAGCCTTACTTTAAAACTTTAAGTG
Source organism: Phalloptychus januarius (assembly GCA_902982915.1). Lineage (NCBI taxonomy): Eukaryota > Metazoa > Chordata > Actinopteri > Cyprinodontiformes > Poeciliidae > Phalloptychus > Phalloptychus januarius. The sequence goes on from CADWAE010000362.1 coordinate 7,245,674, forward strand.
TTTGCTTTTGACAAGATATCTAAAAATCGGTTATTAGATTTCTAGATTTATCAATTACACGTCTATATAATTGATCTAATGCATCTTTTTATATTAAATTCCGAATTAATGTTTAGTAGTTTTTGTTTTAATTTATATAAATATTTAGGTTTTATTATTTCAAAACTAAAATAAGGAAACTGTGTCTCTGTGGATAATCGACCTGTCCAGGTGAACCCCACCCCTCGGATGGGGTTCAATGATTACGCTTCATTCAGTGTGTGCATAGCTATTATTAATAATTGCATCGCATCTAAGTAAGCTTGGCTCAATTACAGTACCTGTAGCATACTGGGGATCATCCACTAGAGGGAGTAACAAAAAGTAGCTTCAGGTCTGGAGAAAGCTTTGCTAGAGATGCAAATTACGTTATGTATGTGGTTAATGTTATTGAGTCTAACGACAAAAGCACCAGTCCTGTGGTTAGTTAAAAGTATCTATCCGCTTGTAATTAAAATATATATATATATATCCAAGCTCTGAGAAACTTTTGTTTTGGCAGCGTTTCCGTTTCCGGTATTTTCCACAGTATTCTGTAGAGCTTGACTTGTTGCTTCTACATTAGAGTCCAGTGTCTTGTCCTGTTTCCTCCCTGTTGGAAGACGAGGCTCGGAACCAGCGGCACTGCAGCGTTAAATCCATCCGGAGATGAGCTTGACAGCGGGGGGGATGGCCGTCATGAATGTCCCCCAGGAGAAAACCTGGTGCCCATTACTGTGTTTCAAGGACAACATTTGTTCCTGTTTTTACATCATCTTGTTTATATACTTAAAAAGCTAAAGATACTAATTAATAGCCAGAATAAATCATAAATGCAGCCTACACATTTTGTAACTTTTTTTTTTAACGTTTGCTAATATTCTTTATGTCTTTATAGATCAGAAACCTGCTAATACAAACCATAGATGAATGAAAAAATACATTTGGAAAAAGTCTTTGTATCTTGTCAATAACACCAATGTTGAATCGGTGGAATATTTGTAATAAAAAGTGTGTGTGTTTGTAGACCTAAAAACCTACAAAAATATGTAAAAAAGTAAGCTTAGCCCAATTACATCCTAGCATAACATACGTTATGATATAATATGAGAGTATTTTATTTAAGTGTTCAAGCCTAAATTCAACCAAAATAAATAAATAAATATATTTTACGTATTCACACAAAACTGTTTTGGTTATATAGTCACATGCAAGCAAATAAATACATTTCAGTTATTCTTAAAATTTTACCCAGTAATACATTTTATTGAAAATTATCAGATGACCTCCCTAAAGCAACTGAAATGATCCCGGTCTTATGAAGGTTATACAATGGAGCATCCACAAGAAACCACTTTCCTTTAATTCTTCCAGGTGCTGTGATAATTTCAATACTTCCTGCATCTGCAGTCTGTCCAGCCTACAGATGCAGCTCAATGATCAAAGGTTGAATGCCTCGCTACATCCCTGCAGGCAAACAGGAAGCAATATAGAATGCATTATGCTGTCTTGATGGTAGATATTTACTGATGATAATTCATATTGACAAAAGTTCAACCTGGTTAATTTATAGTTAGGGATTTAGAAAACCTTGCTCTCATTTCTTCTGAACTATATTCTTTATTCTAAAAAATTACAAAGTATGCCATTTCTCAGATTCCAGACCAATCTCTCAATGACAAATACACTAATTACTTGTTTTTCAAAAGGCTTCAAAACTGTTATTCCACTGTCAGTTCTAATTGTAGCAGCAGGTTTGTATTAGGGCTCAAAGATTGTGTTGAGATGATAAAAAGCAGATGCAGGGTCAGATATCTTACAGGTTCCTTCTGCTGGCTTTCATTCAAGGGTCTCGGATCTCATTTGCTGGGTCAAGGCTTTTCAGCAGCGGATTCGGATTAAAACAAAGCTCCAAAATGGCAAAGGAATTCCACATTTACCATGCAGCTTACATGAGAGGATATTATGAAGAGAAGTATGTCAACTAACATTTCTGAGCTGCTGGAAGGAGTGGGAATTTGATGCTTCAAGCTTGAATGACAGAAAGCAGAAAAGCACCTTTCAAATAGAATTTCTGAAGTATTTAACTCCAGATTCCTTCAACTGAGTCCAGTTAAGTATCTTTGGGCTGCACATGGAAAAAAAATGGTTCATACTCCAAGAAAAAAAATTTATAGGTCTTAAGAGTCCAACAATTTCAGTTCCTTAAGTTTTATATCACACGGAAAGGTTGTGTGTGATATATTGCTTATGGCTTTCATGTTATGGCTGCACAATGTTGCACAGGTCAGAATGCAGTTTTCTCCTTGTGGTTGATTGCATGGCTCCATCTGCATCTGAATTCTCATGCACCTACTGACAAGAAAAACAATAAATCAGGCAGAGAAGGTGGAACTGAAATGAAATCACACATGTTAAAGGTCTTGTAATGATTATTAGGTCATATGGATAAGTGGACACACTGTTGTTCTCATGCCAGTATGGACTGGGACTCCCTTGAGCCGGAGTATAAAGGCAATTTGAATCAGAGAAACTGAATCAGAGAGTGACTCTACATAAATCTGCACCAAGTCCGCCCACAGCTGTTGTATCTGGTCTCTGAAATCGTTCACATTGGTACTGGGTCAGAGTTGATGCTTGAACTGATCCCACATAGATGATGTTGTTTAAAGATTGGAGGACTCTGTAGAACCTTGCAGGACTTCAAAATTATACAGGTAGATATCTGGACACACATTCCAAAGTAAGCTCGGAGAAACACCTAAATGTGGGGACCGTCACTTTCTGATACCAATCTGAAGACCTCTTTACAAAAAGATCAACGAGACTATTGCAACTAAAGGAGGTGCCACTAACTTAGTCCATAAAAATGGTTTCTGTGACTTTTTCTGTATCCTCAGAGAAAAGGAAGAAGATGCCCACAACTCTAACTAAACATGCAGGTCTAGAGCTAACTCTCTGTCAGAGTCAGATACTCACGATGCTTGCCAGGATCTGGGAACATACTAAAAAAAGTTAGAAAAATACTAGCCAACTAACGAACATGAGTATACTATAGACATGTTTTCTGCTGGAAGTTAAATAAGCTGTTTTCTTGTCTCCCAGTAACATGTTTCTCTTGTCCTGCACATGTGGTGGCCTCTAAAGTAGAGCTTAGCCACTGTCTGAGACAAAGGAAGTAGGTGCTGGGTCTCTGCAGGAGGTTGGGGCTTACCATCAGTCTTTTGGAGATTAGAGTGTAAAGTTTAACCTGAGGAAGGTCCTGCAGCCTGTTACAGGCAGGTATGTGCAGGAGATAGACATGTAAACAACTGAGCCTGGCATCTGTGTATTAATGCAGGTATTACGTTGATCTCTGAGTATCCTCCACACATAACGCAAATACATTAAGAGGATCTGTGCTGCTGAGTAGCTCCACAAAAATAGACTACAGGAGGCAGACTCTTCCACTCTCATCCATCCAAGAGGACCTGCAGCTTTCACCCTGAGTCTGGTTTAATCATCAAGGTAAAACTCTGCTCTCCTCTGTTTCTGCTTCTGTTTTGCATAGAACTTAAATGAACAAATAAGTAAAGTACCAAAGCAGCAGCTAATAATATATAGGTGCTGGAAACAGACTTGTTTGATTTAATCACTTCACACACGGTGTCAGAGCCTAAATGTCTGCAATGTTCCATTCGTGCATCACTCAGAAAGAACCTCCGTAGCTAGCAATGCTTAATAGTTAGTTATATGTTGTAAATTTCCAGAGTAATTATGAAGTAAGACAATTGGTCACAGAAGTTGCATTTAATGCATGTATTCCTACTAAGTTGCAAATGTTTTGAGGGAAAGGGCTGATAAATGGCCTTTTCACATTTTCAAAATTCCTGCAATTTTGAAATGTAAAAGAATCCACGCCTTCCACATATTTTTTGAGTTAAATGTTTCCCAAAGTTCCCATATTTAGAATGTACATATAAAACTTCTGCTTTATCCAACAAAAAATAAAAAAAATCTGCATTTTTGGATGTTTTAAAACAGGATGAGGAGGCTTCTAGCTCAAATCCTGTGCATCACTAACATGTTCCTGTGTTCTGCTAATTCACCTTCACTGAGTGAAGACAACCTGACAAGTAAGGTCTTCCATTTCAGCACATAATCTGACTGTGAAAAGGGGAAAAAATCAAGAAAACTTGATTGCTTGTCTGATTTGTGTAGATCTGTCTGCAGCGGGTGAGAAGTATGTGAATGAGGAGATAAAGGAATCTCTACTCAGTGTGAAACAAGTAAAAGAAAAAATGGAGAAAGAAGAGGAGAAGCACAAACACCTGATGGAGGAAGTGAGGTACAGTGGAGACAAGAAAAGGGTGGGCTATTTTTATTTTTATCATTTAATAACAGTTTTGCATGTCCTTAGTGGATGGAAGTACTAGCTTCTGCTGATAGGTTGGAAACTTCAGCATTCATTTTTTTAATGATCATTGCATCATACAGTGCTGAAATTATTCCTATAAGAAGAAGACTTAATCTATTTAATCTATTTTCTATTTCTGCAATGTGTCTAAAAAGGAAACAACAAGCACAAAATGTTTGAGCAGCTATTTGAAGGAAATCTATATTTTGGAATGTTGTCTGTTCATCCAGACTGTTGCATTAGAAAGTTGGACTTCAGCAGGTGCAGGTCATTTTGTCCCTTATCCTCCTCCATTAGTGTAGTTACACATATACTAATGATAGAAAATATAATTTGTATCTTGAAAGCTTTGACAGAGAAAGAGCATTTGAGTTTCATGCTTGTCTTTTTGCTTCTTATCAAAACAAAATATTATTGTCTGCCTCCTAAACAGCAGAGCCACAGAGAAACCACCAAGCAGTCAGAGAGTCATGAATGTGAGAGCACAGCTTGTGTATAATAAATGAACCGTCTACGGATTTATGTTTTCTGTTCTCTTTAGAAGAACAGGCTTGGCTGCATGCCAAACTCCTGGCTTATTAAGCAAGCGGTGTCTGTTGGGGGTTGTTTTAGGGGGCCATGCAGCTGGCCAGGGAAACGGAGCAGAAACTGGAGGAGGCCGAGCGGCAGTGTCAAGATTTAACAAAATCTTTCTTTGGGGAGTGTCGGCCTTGTCTGGAGGATTCATGTAAGGCCTTCTTTACCTCTACATGTCGCCGTGGCTACGCTTCCTTTGTTTTTAAGGTTTGACTTCACTTTTAAAAAGTCGGGCAGAAAGTGACGATGATGCGTATCAGGTGTTGACCTGAAAAATCTCTCTTTCTTTACAGGTCGAGGATTCTTTTAGGAAAATGGCCTCCCAGCTTGAGGCCACAGAGCTGAAATCAGATAAACTTAAATCAGGTTCAGCTGAGAGCCAGATTAAAGAGGATGAAACAGATGTGGAGCTTCTTCAGGCTGATGCTGCCTTCACTAAGATGCTGTCAAACATCAGTGATTTGTACAATCATAGCGTCAGTCTGATGAAGAGCTTGCAGCGTGTGCTTGGACCTGCCTTAACCTCAGAGCTCCAGTCAGGGTCCATCTCTGCATCGCCAGATGAATCTGATGATGGATTTTTAAAAAGTTGGGGTTTGGATCACGTCTTTTATTCAGCGTTTGCATTTGGGAAAGATGTGCTGGAGGAATTGAGCTCCACGGTGGAGGATGTCTTCGAAGAGATTCAAGAAGCTGATGAATATTTTCACCACTCAAACAGAGGTATCTGACACACCCTGCTGTGCTATATCTTTATCTACTTTATGTGAGCAGAAGTGACAAATGCCTTGCTGATGTCCAAAGATGCAGAATCGCTTTCTTCGTTTGGACAGCATCCAAATGGGTTTCTGTGCCGAACGCTCCGCAGACAAGCATCACAGTGTTGGCAGCTCCAAAACCTGTGTGACACCTGTGGAAACAATCTAATAAAGGGTAAATAAAGTGCTTTTTCCCAGCCCTTTGTTTGCTTCAAGAACCATGACGAAAAGAGTTATGTTAACTTTCTGATATAGAGGCACATGCCCCTTGACCTTTTTTCACATATTTTTTCATGTTACAACAAATGTACATGTTTGTACATGAAACAAACATGTGCATATACATTTTGCTCTGAATATAATACATTATATTCAGATTTTAAGTGGTGTGTTAACAGAAAGTAGAGCATGAAGTGAAAAGAAATGACAAATGGTTTTCAAGATGTTTAAAAATAAAATCTTAAAAGAAAATTAAAACAAAAATGGTCTCCTGCAGCATTGTGCTTCCTCTGAGTATATAAATAAGATGGACTTAAAGACCCCAGAGGTGTTTTAAACATTATGACCCTCAGATTTCAAAAAGTTTTTTTTCATTACCTCGATTTTATTCTTCCATTAACATTTCTGCTCACAGAGTGTCCCCGATTGCAGCAGCTGCACTCTGAGATGGAAGAGATGCACACCCTGCTGAACGCCTCTCGTCTTCAGTATGACAACAGGCTGCAGCTCGTCCGCAGACACACAGCGGACACACAGAGGTGGCTTGGGGACGCCAGGGACAAGTACGGCTGGCTCAGCTTGGTGGCCAATGACTCAGGGGCTCAGAGCAGAATCTTCAGGGTGATCACAGTACGTCTGGAGAATATTTACAAAGCAAAGTACTGCTTTTAATTCTCTCTTTTTGGATTGTGGCATCAATTCTGGAGAGTGAATATGATCAAGCTAATTCAGTATCTAATGTTTTTGCAATCAAATAGTTTCAAAAACATTTATAAGACATAGTCTCTTTATCAACAGACACTTAAATAAGCTGTTATTTAAATAGTGAGATGATGCAGTTGTACTTTGATTGTTTTTCAGGTGAATTTGCAGCAACAGCTGAGGACTAACAACCCCGGAGCTGACAGCGGTGTGGTTGTGTCCATACTGGATTCAGCTCCTCTGACTGTATCGGTCCCAGCAGATCTGATGGTAGAGGATCCTGCTTTCATGGAATATATTACTCACCAGGCTCTGTCACTCTATAAGCAGCAAATACAGGGTAACTGTTGTTCTTAATTCCCATGATGCACCGTGTCACCCTAGAATCAAAATTAAAACACTGCGATTAAAACCTACTAGAATTTTAGATATTTTAATGTTAAAATGGATTTTTGTATCTCAGTCAGATTAAATAGAAATCAAATTTTTTTTGTTTTTTACTTACAGGAATGAACTGACCACCTCCATTTCTGAACAAATTCCTCTGAAATTGGAAAAGATCTGCAGTCCAGTCCACTCATCTTGTACAATTTGAAGTTTATGTCACTAAAACAAATTGGGAAAGCTTGTCAGCTTCTTGGCTTACATTGATAGTTTTTGAAATGCTTTACAGTATGTTGTCTGATGCACTGATTACTATTTTTCCTTCATAAGGGTCCAGACTTATTCTCACCATGATCCTGACATAATGAAAATAAAGAAATTGAAGAATCAGACCTTGAGTCAACTTTTATGCAAGTTAAAAGGTAAAATAAAAATAAAATCTATCGGTATAGTGAGTGATTAGTAGCATTTCAGAACTGAACAATTACACAATCAGCATCATACTACTTCCATTTTTTTTTCCATTTTTGATTTGTTTTTATAGTGCCATAAAGTTTGTTTTCTCAAGTTAGATTTTTTTTTTTTGCATAAAAGTTTTGGTTGGCGGGAGAAATGTGAGAAATTGTTTTTTTCACCCGCCAAAAGAGGTAAAGACTATAAGAAACAGCAGGGGAGGGGCTTCTCCCCTGGGCTCCTCTTCTGGAGGGGCGGGGCTTATTATTGTCCAATAGGAAGCAGTCTGTGTTGCCCGGGACATTTGCCCGGGAAACACAAAAAACACGCGGGTTCGTGACTGTCTTGATTACCTGAGGCTCGGACTCTGCTCTGTCACCGAAGCAAACTCAACTTTTATCTGTCAATATGCCTGCAACTTCTGAAATACACACTGAGGAGGTGCGCAGAGATGCCGCCTCCTGGACGGATGAGAAGCCTGCAATGGAGAAGGAGGAGAAGAAGTTCGGCTTTCTGTGCGATGAACGCGGATATTTGAGTCTGGCGGAGCATATCATGGAGCACGGCTGCAGGAAGGGAGACCGAACCGGGACAGGAGTCCTGTCTTTGTTCGGAGCTCAAGTCCGATACAACCTGCGAGGTACAGACCAGCTTTAAGCTCTGTGTCCAAACATAGTGGTGTCATAAATGAATGAAAATGCAGTACAAGTGCAGAGACGGTAAGAGAGTAGAACATATTTTCAGTTTCTAAGATCTAGAACAAAAAGGGATTAGGACATTGAACTCTGGTGATTTTAGTTTAGTTTTCCAAAAAGGTGAGAAAATTAGAGTTCATGGGAAGATAACTAAGGCGAGGCTGATACAGACTGAAACACCTGGACTTTGACTAGGCTAGGCTAGCTAGAACTTGGGGAAAAAAAATTCCCCACACAATATTTTGTTTATGATGTAAGAAAAAGTGATGTTCAGAAAAAGCTAAAGGTGTGTAAAGACTTAATCTTAGAATTGTGATGTAAAAGGCATATTTGAGCATTTGGCATTATTAGCAGTTAATCTCTTTTGTTTTTGTTTTCTTTGCAGACCAGTTCCCCTTGTTGACAACTAAGAGAGTTTTCTGGAAAGGCGTCCTGGAGGAATTGTTGTGGTTTATTAAGGTGAAGATGATGGGAAATCCCCTCTAGATTCTTAATTTTCTGTCTCATCAGGGCTAACAAGGCTGTTGGATTTGTTTTATATGCCACAGGGATCAACAAATGCCAAGGAGCTGTCAGAGAAAGGAGTGAAGATTTGGGACGCCAACGGGTCCCGGGTATTCCTGGACAACCTGGGCTTCACAGAGAGAGAGGAGGGGGATCTGGGACCTGTGTATGGTTTCCAATGGAGGCACTTTGGTGCAGAGTACAAGGACATGCACACAGGTACTGTTGCAAAAAGCAAAGCTATTACAATAACTTCAGTGGGATGTTTAAAGTTTGACCTGTAAAGTTCAATAAAGCATATCATACAATGGTCTTTTTTTTTTATTAAAATACATTTTCTCACTTTAACTTGAACATATTTAATCTAATTTATTTACAAAGCACTTCTACAAACAATCTATGCAAAACAGGACCTGCAGCTGCTCTGGTTCACTGCAGAGAGCTGAACTGGGTCATTCTTTAGTTTTTACCATATCAGATACCTATGCTAAGCCAACCAATACACACGTGTTTATTTAAATGAAACATAAATGTAAAATAACTAATTAAGTCCATTAAATGTATGAAAATATAATATCCTTTTTTCAAAATATGCCTTGAGTTAAACTTAAAACCTACAGAATACCTTTTTAGAACTACAGTATATCTGCTAAGGGCTCTTTTTTAATTACAGCATCTAGTCTGACTTTCATTCTTCTAAATGTGTTGATTCTCCCGCTCTTTCAACAGATTACACAGGACAAGGTGTCGACCAGCTGCAAAACATCATTGACACCATCAAGAAAAACCCGGAAGATCGGCGGATCATCATGTGTGCCTGGAACCCCAAAGGTAAGTCGAGGTTACAGTTTTGCTTTTTTTCCTGTTTGTTTTCTGATTTCAACATCCTCTGTGTCTGCAGATCTCCCCATAATGGCGCTGCCCCCCTGCCACGCTCTCTGTCAGTTCTACGTTTGCGACGGGGAGCTGTCCTGTCAGCTGTACCAGCGCTCTGCCGACATGGGTCTGGGGGTTCCTTTCAACATCGCCAGCTATGCACTTCTCACCTACATGATTGCACACATTACAGGACTCAAGGTACGAGCTGCACAAGCCTCATTTCTGTTTAATCTACAGAAGTGTTGTCCAACGTCTTACATCTCGTCCCTTGCAGCCCGGTGACTTTGTCCACACTCTGGGAGATGCTCACGTCTACCTCAATCACGTTGAACCTCTGAAAGTGCAGGTGGGTTAGATCGAACAGTTCTGCTAAAACACATTTCTTTTGTTGTGCTTGATTTCTGATTCATGCTGATAAATGTGCAGCTCCAGAGGGAGATTCGCCCTTTTCCAACGCTAAAAATCAAGAGAAAAGTGGAAAGCATCAATGACTTCCAGGCAGAGGACTTTGAGATTTGTGGCTACAACCCACACCCCACCATAAAGATGCAGATGGCCGTGTGAGACCTGAAATTGGCCGTTTGTGCCTTTTAAACTTGAAAGACTGCAGTTCACACAAGGCTTTGTTTTGCCTAATTTAGGGGTTGGGGAAATGGTTCTTTTGCTCTAGAATTAGTTTTCTACTGTTTGTTGGTACATGACTGTTTTTTTTTCCTGTATTTTAATTGTCTTACTTATCTATTTCTGTAAAGAACTTTGTGATCAACCAGAGTCAAGTAAAAACAAACGAATTACAAGAACCCTCCAAATTCTGCGTTTGACAAAGCTTTGCCTACTTGAGAGAAATTATTTACAGTGAGTATTTAATAGGGAAATGTTGACAATAAAGTCCTTATTTGTTGATTTGTAGTTTCCAAACGTCTCCTCCCGGGTACTCGTATCTCTTCACTGATGACTCCAGCATCTCACAGGAATAGCCTGGATCCTAAACCCAGCAAGCACCACACAGATTCAGTGCCTTGTAAAAGTATTTGCACCTCTAAACCTTTCCACACTTTTGTCAATTGACAATTACCACCCTAAATTTATTTAAGTGATGGACAAGACCAGAAAATAATATTATAGTGCTGTCTTTGTTTTCAGCCACCCTGAATCAATGCTTTGTAGAATCGCCTTTTTCTGTGTTTACAACTGCATTTCTGGCCGTGCCACTGCCTGACAGACATTTCTAACCATTCTGGGCAAAATGGCTCCAGTTCAGTCAGACTGGACAGATTAATTAGATTTAGGTCAGGACTTTGACTGGGACATCTTTACACAAGTACATGCTATGAGGTGAATTGAGAAGGCATTTGGTTGCATTGTATTTAGATTAAAGGGGTCTGATTACAATTATATGACAGTTTTTTACTTGTAAAATATTTTTTATAAACCGTTTTTCTTTGCACTTTTCAAGTTTGCAGATCTTTGTCTTTGTCCATCACATAAAATCCTAACAAAATATAAACAGATTTAGCAAAAGGTAATACCTTAGCATAGTTTCATCTTTCAGTTGAATATGAAACGGTGAGTTTTGTTGTGATTTCTTTACCTTCGGGGTCAGGTAGTGGGCGTTGTGTACTACCGCAGGACTGGTGAAGTGTTCGTGGAGATGGTCAACATATTCACACATTCTGCAAAGGCACCAAAGGTTGTTCAGACGGTACCAGTATTCATGGAAGTCAGTAATTGAAACATCTCTCACCGGCCGCTGAGATCTGCCGACACACAGATGTAATCAAACAGGATGAGGTGCTGAACCAGTTCACACAGACCGACTCCTCCAGCATGAGGACACACAGGTACTGAAAAACAAACATACACAATGTTATTTAAAAAAAATGGTGGAGCCACTGATTTAATGAAACTGGAGCAGGGTTTAATATTTATACTTTGTACTCAATGCACAGTATAACAGAATAGTACAATTGATAGTCTTAACTTTGTTATTCAGTAACATTGCAAGATTATTCTGAGATGTCTGTCTCTCCTCTAATGCCTCAAGTCAACAAATTGTGACCTGAGATCTATATATTTTTTTCTTCCAATTGGCATTGAATGAGCAACTGAACTTAACTGTATTGTATATGAATTTTAGCTGAACTGGATTGTGTGTATTTTAATCCAAATATAACTGGGCTACAGTGAAAATAATTTAACTGTTTTTGGATGTGTTTGTTTTGTAAAGTACCTTGACATGATTTATTGTGAAGTGATGCTATATAAGTAAGTTGACAAAATTTTTTCCAGAGCATGGGTCTCTGAATGATGCATGGCTGAAGACATTTATCCTGCTTTTTAACCTTTGAACTTGTGAGCCATCAGCAGCACAGCCAGGTTTTCATTGACGCTGCCCAACCGACAGCTGTCTATTTGAACAAACTGCAGAGCTGAAGCCTGCAGGAACTGCTTAAACATCACCCGGTTGTGACACTGCAGAATAAAAACCAAAATGTTTATACTGAGTGACAAATCTAGTTGTTTAATCTTATTTTAAGTGCATAGAAAATGCTTGAACTCCAACCTGCTCGCCTGAAGCCACTCCAATCCCAAGTGGAGCCAAAGCCTGAGAAAAGAATTGCAGAGATTAATCATTTATGAACAAAGAGGCATTGAGAAAAAACCTAGGATACTAGGTTTTCATGTTATTTGTAAATTCCTTCATTTAAAAAAAATATATTAATTCATATCACACTAGTTCATATTTATTAATTTTTAAAATGATTTTTAATATAATTTAACAACATTTAGTGTTTTGTCTAAATGTACAGCCCTAAAATTAGCTAAGAAAAAGGCAAAATTGAAACCTTTCTAGAAGTATGTGGCCTATGCTGATATTGCATTTCAAAGCATTCCAGATATTATAATTGATCAGCAAGCAAGTTAAAAAATCAAAAAAATAACAAAAAAAGTCATGAAATAAGCTTAGAGAAACAAACTACAACTAAAAACAATATATTGAAAACCACTATCTGGTATAAGGTGCTGTTAAATATATATTTATGAACATTTCTCTCACCTTAGAAATAGCAGCATGACCCAGGATGTCATCTGGAGAAGTGGGCTCCTCGATCCACAGAGGTTTGACCTCTGCCAATCTGGTCACCCAGCTGATGGCCTCAGCTACATCCCATCTCTGGTTAGCATCAATCATCTAATATGAAAATATTTCAAAATGCAATAAAAACACTTTGCTGTACACTTAAAAGTAAAAAAAAAAAAAAAACCCACAAAACTTACCAGTGTGTTACTAGGCCCAATCATCTGCCTGATGAGACGACACCTCCGGATATCGTCCTCTAGGTCAGCGCCAACTTTCACCTTAAACCGGGTCCAACCGTTTTGAAGAGCATCCGTGCAAAGCTGGAGAAACAACATCATTAAAACAAGAAATCGAGCCACTCCAATGTGTGGAGGTTGTTGTGCAGTTCAAGAACCTGTTTGAGCTGTTGGTCTGAATATCCCAGCCATGCACAGGAGGTGGTGTAGGCAGGATAACCCTGGCTCATCATAAGGTCCTCTGGCAAGTGAGAAAAGTCACTACAGTTAAAGAGTATTACCCACAACAGATCTTAGTGAGGATATTTAAGTTAACTAAAAGTGCTTGAAAAGAGGTTTTTCAAGTAAAATCCAATTTAGGGGTGAAATTAATGGCTCTTCTGTTTGCTCACCTCTTTGCTGCTTTCCCTCCTTTGCATTCACAAGTATACCTGAAAAAGCAAAAGGGAGCAAATAAAGCCGACTTGTCACATTAAGAAAAACAGTGAAGAGATTAAGGCCTCTCATTAACAGATATAATAACTTAGACACTTTAAAGACACATTTGAACCATTTTTTTGAGGTTGGACTAATTTTACAGCATAAAACAACAACTTAAAAAAGAACTAGAAGGTGCACAAGCATTAATTTAAAATTAAGAACAAAGGACTTTGGGTGAGGCTTTTTGGAAGTCAAAGGAATTAATTTGATCTGATTTGTCCATCTCCACTCTAATTTTGATATATGTTTAGGACTCTAGTCCTATGGGATGATGCGGCTGTGTTGACATCATCAAGCATCTGACCAAACGATCACCGTCAGAGGAAAAGAAATCCAGCAGCCACACATGTGCAGGCTTTGCTGTTTTTCTGCCACATGTCCAAGTGGATTGCAACAAGTGAGTTAAATAATAAAAATCAAGGACGGTTTATTCAATTTTACTCCAAATCCGCAGTTAACTGGTTGGAAATTGGACACAAAGGTGCTCCAACAAGACATTCTGCCAAACAGACATCAAAAATGGATTTTTGAGTAGTTAAAGCATTTTAATATTACTATTCTGGAAAGTTCAAAGCCCAACTACTTTGCGTAGGTTTTAAGGCAAAGTCTGCACAAGGAAACCAATCAATAAAAATAAATTTAGTAAGAAGTGTGGTCAAACATTCAACAGGATTACTCTGGAGGCTTATTGATGGTAAAGAGGTTGTTTTGTCTCTCTGCAGCTTTCTATGGGACATTTAGCCAGATATTAAGGGACATATGTTTGTATTCTTTAGCTTTTATGTATAATTTTGATTCTGTTTGAATAAGAGAAAGTCTACAGCAAACTCAAACTTGTGAATCCAAATATTGTATTTTGTCTTTAAAATCCCCAAATCAATGCAGATTCATGTATATTAGTGATGAAAAGCTTTGACTGAAAGGCCAAGTAGTCCTCCAATGTGTCTTACCAAGAGCTTCCTCCTCTGTCAGGACATCGGTGATGTATCTGAAGTCAATGCAGGAAATGATCTGTTTTGGATCCTGAATCGACACACGACACGATATCTGTCACCGGTGATCACATCCTGGACGCAAATCTAATTTATCTCACACTCACCATGTCAACCAGCAGCTTCCACAGAGGCTACAGGGAAATGGAGACAATAGGTTGTGAATCTTGAGCCTCATTAACAAACTGTGAATGTTATCACAACAGCCTGATCTGAAGGTCCCACCTTGCCCTCCACCCGAGCCCACAGGTCCCAAACAGCATTCAGGATGGCAGCGGTGGCCAAGTGGATCACTCCTTTCTCTGGACCCAGCTACACCAGCCAACATAAGGTATTGCAGATGCTTTAATGAAACCAATACTTTATATTTTATCTCTAATAGGGTGTTGTTTAGGTTTTAAAACAGATGTGAAAATAGAAAAGCCTGAATTCAGGAGTTCCAGCTCTGTTGCATTTGTTTGTTTATTCCATTTTGTCCAGGATAAAAAGATTTATGGGTCCCCCAGGCAGGAAAATTAATGACTAATTATTTACCCATCTGAGGAGATCTAATAGATCACAGTTTTCCTCAATAAGAGACAGCAACTGGCCAGACAGGTTATCATCTGTAAAGCAAATATTCTTGTGTTTTTTAGAAGGAACATTTCTACAAATATCTTCATTTTGAGCTGCTAATTACATTAATGGAAATTCTCCACTTTAGGGACGTGTGGCAACGCAAAATATCATCAGAAAGGTTTTTTTGTTAAATAATTTTGATTCAATTGTATTGTATGGGGTGTCATTAAAGTTGCATGGTCAAACATGAACAGTCAATTTGAGTTATTTAGCTCACCATAAGAGAAAAAAACAGGAGTTAAATTTTCAGTCATATTTTCACCATGTTATTTATGCATTTATAAATGTCACAGTTCCAAGATAAATGTTTAATTAGCAAACAAAATATTAATCTCTAAACCATATATTTAGGTTACCAACTAGATATGTTGTTTAGTACCAAACATTCAGCAAATCTGGAATTTAAAAATGATTAAAATAAATGCAAGTGAATGTAAAATTAGCTGCATTTATTATTAGATCTTGTCTTTGAAGTATGGAAAAGGAAAAAAGTCTGTATAGCCAAATCATTTTTTGATTTTTTCACTTTTAAAGAATGAAACCTGCTTAGGCCAGTTGGCTCCATGCCACTCTCACTCTCTTTTGTTTTTTGATTGGAGTCAATAAGCTGAGAAATCAATCAACTGTTTCATGTTAAGCTGCACCAAAATCTCCTTGGTTACAGCCTTAATCCTCTATGAAATCTGAAAGCGAATTTCACACAACAACCAAATTCAAAATCTAAAACCTTTATGTGTTTCAAATCCATCCCAGCTCACCCATCTCATTTGGCCATCACTCGCCAGCAGCCGGTAAAAGCCCCGAAAGTTGCTCACAATGTCGTGTAAAGATTTCCCAACAACCAGTCCTGCTAGAGCCTGGACGGCACTCACCACTGCAGGAATTCAAATGGAAAAACATTGCATTAGAATGCATTAATGTATGAATAAAGGCTACTACATTCTGCAGAGCACATTTGAATATTTAATCCAACAGAGATCTAACAAATGCACGGATTGACCACAAGGTGGCACTGTTGGCTTTGACAGGAAAAGCTTTATTGAAGCAATGTTAGAAACACACATATCCAGAAGCTGTTAGTAAATTAGATTTTTATGGCCAATACATTGTGTCTTTCATCAATTAAATAATTATTTAAACTCTTCTCAATGATCAGTGACAAATAGTACTGAATAACAATAATCAAATCCCTCTTTTTGAAGTTTTCCATAGTCTATTACTTGGTGATGACCTCCAAGAAGCTTAGACAGCCTCGGAGCCTCCTAATCTTTGTCTCACCTGATATATTCTCTTTCTGATTCAAGCCAAGGTTCTATCTGAACCACAGCAAAAATTTTCAGCCGGAAACAAATTGCAGCTGAAAACATTCCATTGACTCCAAATCTACCACTAGTACAAATAATTGTGGGTTCAAAAGCTTTTTGTCTCACAAGGACAGAGAAGATTGGGGATTTCTAGATAGAAGATGCAAACAAAACCTAACTGAAGTGAGAAATTTTATAAAGTTTCCCTAACGTATTTTAAAGGAGTTGCTAAGGTTACTAAACCAATTGTTTCATCAGTGATTCTGTGGAATTTTCTTTTCTGAATACTCAAATTGAATATCAGGGGTTTTTTTTCTCCCAAAATTGTATTTTATTTAAATGAAAAGGTTAATTCAAGGTTTTCAAAAAAATCTTTGTTAACGTTAATTACCAGAATATTTTTTTTACGTTTCCTATATTATTTCAGTTTGTATGTCACAAATAAAAAGACGTTATATAAAAAAGTATTTCGGTCAGACTTGTGAAAATTTTCAATTTTATCTTATATGTTATATATTATTCTTGTTTTTTCAGTATTACTTTTACATATTGTCTATGTATGTTTACATTGAGCCTAAAATGTGTTGTTTTCTCTATAGCCTCTGTCCACAATCAGCACAATCTCTCAATCTTGCTAAAATCCAAAGAAGATTAAAAATTCGAGCTTCCTATAAGCACTTGAATGCACCACCAAGTTAAAGCTCTGGTCACGTGAAACACACCACGCCGTGAGTCTCCAGAACTGCTTCAACTCTTACCGATCTCAGTTCCTTTTCCTAAAGTGAAGGTGAGACCGAAACCTTTCAGCCCACTGTCCGTGTCCAGAACCACGTAAGCGGCCGAGTAATCTGGGTCCGTGTGCTGCAGTGGACAGAAAACAGCGCACAAAGGCCTGGTCTTTAACGGCACCTGAGCCCAATCCAACCCAATTTGCGCATAAACGTCTCACCATCGCATCTGAGCCGTGCTGCTCCAAAGACGTAGGAAATCTCACGTCCCTCACAGTCAAATTAATTATTTTTTGCAGCATTTTTGCACTCAAATTAACTAGTCTGTTACAATGGTTCACTCTCCAGTCACCTGCAGATTATAATCCCACCCACTCCCTCACCACACCGCCATTGGTTAATAAACACAAACCACGATTTAAAGAAACATATCAAATTTTCTCAGATAGGAAATAATCCGTGTAAAATCAAGTTTTTATTCTACAAATTCCACAGATGATTCCCCACAAGTTCACTCCCCTAAATGCATTCTTGATTTTATGATACAAAGCCCTCATTGCAAGGCCTGTGCTCACTTTTCATCTTAATACAATCCTGCTGAGTCCATAAAAGAGCAACATTAAGAAAAAAGAAGAAAAAACAAAACATCAAAAACATCCATCCAATGTCTTAAATATAGTACTTGCAGAGTCCTTTTGGTTACATAAACAGGCAAGTCCAAAGGTTTCTCAGCAGTCACAGTTTAGTGGACAAAAGGCTTTGCTTTCTTCAAGACAAAGGTCATTGTTTCTTCTTAATACTTGGCTGGAAGCAACGTTTTATGTCATGATGACTTGTCAGAAAGCCTTAGTCCATAGGTTCCTTCAGCAGCTCTTCACTGTAAAAACCCAACCGGTGAGACAATATATAGAGCGGTTATAGAGAAGGACTGTAATAATCAGGACACAAATTACTGTTTGGTTGGGTGGCAAACAAAAAGAAAGTCTCCAAATTACATTATTAGACACTGACTGTGTAATGTAGGAAAATGTACATTATAACAAAATATGAAAATGGAGCACAGAAAACATACAAAGGATGTAAAATTCAGTTGTGTAAGATTTCCTTTATGTTTTATCACCCCAAAATGAATAAGAATGCAAGAGATTAACCCCCTGAGAACTTGTACTGACAAAATATATTAACCTTGTTTCTGAAATTGCCAATATAACAAATGGTACATTCACAAAATCTGTGGATTTTAAAACTTGATCACAATGATTTTGGGCTTTTACTGTGATAATAAAAGTGATGATAAACAGTTTTTTGGCAACACATGTTCCTTGATACAGTCAGAATCCCACAGAAACATTGCTATGAAAATAAAATCTAACCTTCTTCAGATAGGCTACTTTTGAACACCAATTCGATGATGCAATCACATAGCTAAAGAACAAACAGTAAATACAGTCATACTTCAATTACATTTATATTTACCAATGCGCTCATGGAGTGTAAAAAGTTGAAATAAACTTGACCAGAGTTCATCATTGTTGCTGTAAATCACACGGAAAACGAAACAATTATTGGTCGTTCAGGGCTTTAGGACCACAGTTTTCTAGTGTGATGTAACAGTTGATCAAAGCAATTGTATTACAAGTTGTAATGTCTGCAAAGTTGCATTTAGGCTTTTGACATTATTTTGTCAATCTTACAAATCTGGGTTTTCCTTATCACTTAAAAAGTGTTTCACTCTTTAAAAAGACCTTCACTGAGTAACAGGGCTGAGCAGAAAGCATCTGAAACACAATCCATTAGATTTTATGATGTTCAGAAGAAAATGCTAAGTTGATGAGGCAGGAGGGCATCTTCTGTATGTTATTTCTACACATTACAAGCCAAATTATCAAAGAGTCATATCAAAACACAAAACAAACTTAGCCTACCGTTTCTGAAAACTGCTCTGAAGTCAGCATAATTGAGAAGGAGCTTATTAAAGACTGTAGTATAGAAGTAGTTGAGTCACAGAAACCTTTAGAAACATAAGGTTGTCCTACAGAAAATAGAGTTGGGACTAAATATTGGTTGCTGTCAAAAAAATAAAAATGCATGCTGCATCATGAAAAACGCCAGAGGTGAATGAGTTTAGTGGAGCACAATCAAAAGTGGACCCTGTAATACTGATTACTTTAATACGAGTTACTTTAAATTGGATGAATGTTTTGGGTCTATACATGGTTTTGACGTTGAGGTTTATCAACCTGGGACTTGGGATGGGTAAAAAGCAAATCCTAAATGACTCGTGTCAGGATCTGGGACTAAATATTTGGATTCAAACAAACATTCAAACTACAAAGACTGGACACTACAGCTTTAACCTTCTTTACCACCTGCTGAACTGGCTACTGCACTTTGCCCCTTCTCTTGCCTATAAATGTAGGGAATACTGTGTAGACCAAAAAAAACAAAATATGTGGATTTTAATCTAGAACTGAAATAACATTCTATACTTTTATAGCTGTAGTGAACTGAGAAAATCAGGGCAAATATGTTCAACAAAAGGAGGCAAATTGCCATAGTAAACCATAGAGATGTCAAAATTATTATAAATTTCTTTGTAGATGTTTAATCACAGCTTATTTCACAGAAACATAATACTGTGTGATGTCTGGCATTTAAATGTGAATGTGTATGCCCATAACTGCTATCATACATATTGATAAAATCTACATGAAGAGGTAAAAAAATGCCCTTCAATAATTGTTGTTGTACCAAATGTCAGAAGGTAGAAGAAAAATTATGTAAAAACAAAAATCTGAACAGACAATGGAAGAGCAACAATAAAAAAAAAACTAAATAAAAACAATGGACACAAATTAAGTAGAGTTGTATGCAACAGTCTTTAGCAAAGCCTCTTTCTCCTTATGGCTATAGGTTTTCTCCAGGCTGATACTGAGGCTCTGTGGAGGTGAAGTAGTCCTCCAAGAAGGACTGCAGGTACTCGAAGGTGGGCCTCTCATCTGGCTCCTTCTTCCAGCAGAGCATCATCATCTCGTGCAGAGACTCAGGACAACCTGGTGGGCAGGGCATGCGGTAACCCCGCTCCACCTGCTCCAGCACCTCCCGGTTCACCATGCCTAAAAGGAGCAGGACTACAGATTACACTGAGAGCTGGACAGATGTTTATTCAATATCATTAAAAATCGCAAACCTGGATGTAGGGACAAATCTGGACAGTCTAAATGTACTTGATTTTGGTTTACATTTTCTTGTGTGTCCGTTATTCAAGATACACAAATGAATGTCTGGAATTAATTATTGTGTTAATTCCAGACAATCCTGAGAGGTTTTAGAATATTTTAGGATATCTTTGGTATTAATACAAATATTTATTATGAATTTACTGCAGATATTCTTATATTGGTCATATTGGTCAGTCATTAAAGTATGGCACATTAATTATGGATGGATGGATGGATGGATGGATGAGTAGCAGATGGGTGGATGGACAAAATCCAGACTGAAAATACTACTAAAGTCAAATTCTTAATCTTGCTAATTTTTGCTAAAAAAGTTACACTCCTGATTTGAATTATAATTTGCAGATATTTAAAAAAAATGTTACTGAAGCTCCTGCAAATGTAACTTTTTGCAGTAATGCAACATTTTCCTTGCTCTGTAAAGCTTGAAACTTGATATATAACAGAAACATTTCTAAACGAAACATAGTTTAAACATCTATTTTGTGTGTCTGAACTAATCTCTTAAAGACTCCACATTATACACTTGCGAGGTGATCTGCGACGGTACTGCAGGAAAACGAGATGCAGAACGAGTCCGGCAGATGGCCATTAATAACTGCGCTGTTCGGTCCCCTGATCACCTCCCACCAGATGGCCTCATCTAATCTCAAATCTGACCATGTGTGTGAGAGAGTGTGTCAGAATTCCCCCCTTCCAGAGCCATAAACAACCACCATACACAAGTATGAGACATTACACTTTGTCCTCTGACATTAATAACAGCAGCATGACAACACCTGACAGACTGGAGTCAATCTGCTGCAGTCATAAATCAGAAAGATGGTGTGTGTATGATGGAGGAGTGTGTCGCTCACCTGGATATGGCACCCTGCCTTTGGTAACTAGCTCGGTGAGGAGGATCCCGAAGGACCAGACGTCTGACTTGATGGTGAAGCGACCGTACAGAGCGGCTTCTGGGGCCGTCCACTTGATTGGGAATTTGGCTCCTATGGTGGTTATGAAGAGGTGTAACATCAGAGAGGCTATGTCCTCAGAAAATATATTGCATAATACATCATTTATTGCATATTTTGCAATCGTCAAATCTCATCATGACTTGACAAAGGTTGATTTTTACAGTGCCTTACGAAAGTAGTCAAATCAGATTACAAAGACAGCATTAATGCATTTAATTAATAAATTAAATGCATATAAACCAGAACAAAGTAGAATTTATAAATGTAATAAAGCTGTTATTAATAAGGCTGTGCATATGAACTTCAGTCCCGAGTTCATATTTGAGGTATGTTTCTGCCAGTTTTGCACATCAAGACATAGAATGTTTTGCCCATTGTTCTTTGCAAAATTACTCAAGATCAGTTAATTGTAAGAAGAGCATCTCTGACCAGTTAAATATTCTCCATCAGATTTAGGTCTGAACTTTAACAGGATGCTTAAATCTTGTAGCTTTGGCTGTTTTTAAGGGTTGTTGTGCTGTTTAATAAATCATCGCCTCAGTCTTTTTGCAGGTTTTCCTCCAAATTAGGTGTATCGTTTGTAGAAGAAGTACACTCAGGTGTTGGCAGCCTCAGCTTGTCTGACCAGAGCATCTCCTTCCACGTGTTTGTTGCGAGAATCACCATGAATGTCTTGGCTTCTTTTCTGCTTCAGGCTTTACTTGCCTTTTGTGTCATTTGAGGTCTACAAAGTTCTAGGAAAAAATGTTATTAGCATCCCAAGGCATTTTGGCTTGTTTCCCCCATTAGGGCCACAAGCCAAAATGTGCTGGTTTGCAAATAAAGTTGTTTTCTACTACTTCAAGGACTCCTGGAGTCTTTGCCTCACCAGATCTTTAACCTTCACTTTCCTCATTGGGAGTCAGTAAAGTTGTGCCAGAAACGCTTGGATCTCTGAGTTGAGGTTTCTGGCCATGTCTTGGCTTGTGTGCAGTTGCTCCGTACTATTTCCTTTTCCAGACAACTAGCTGAACATGTCATTGTGAAGGGTTCAAAGTTATTGGAGTTGCTTCATAACCTATCCTTGCTTTAAACTGGCCTGTCTGCTGTGTTCATTGTTTTTCATGGTGCTGTTTTGTTAGTAATATTCTTTGACAAACTGCTGGGGCTTTCAAAGAACATCTGGGCTTATAAAGTGCAATTACACACATCTGGGCTATGTTTATAACTGATGACTAATTGGTTGAACTGGATGTTATATGAGGGTCTCAGATTAAGAGGGGCAGAATCCAAATATGCAACAGCCATTTTAAGATTTTTATTTGTAAAATGTGTTTTAAACTTTCACTTCCCTACTGTGACCTACTTTGTGTTGGTCTATCACTTAAATTAAAACACACTGATTGCAGGATGCACCATGACAAAATGTGAAAAAGATTAAGAGAAGGAAATGTGATCTAACTGGTGACAAAAATACTTTATTTCACAGTGTGTGAAAAGTGCAACTAATCAGAGCAAATAGCAGCATCTGATTTCCACTGTTAGCCTACTTCACCATGATGGGAGACCACATATAGCTCTCTTGTATTTTCCATTCTTACTCCACACACACAAGCTGCTTCTCTGTGTGTGTCTATGTGGATGTACCAACCTTGCCTGGCTGTGTACTCGTTGTCTTCTATCAGCCTGGCCAGACCGAAGTCGGCAATCTTACACACCAAGTTCTCGCCCACGAGTATGTTCGCGGCGCGCAGATCTCGGTGAATGTAGTTCATCCGCTCGATGAAAGCCATCCCGTCTGCAATCTAAAAATAAAATGTCTGCATGAATCATTTCAGCTCCAAACAATGTCGGACATAAAACACACAAAGCAAAGAAAAAAAAGGGAAAGGGGCAGGCTTGCCTGTCGTAGCGGTTCTTTTTTATAAACGTCTTAAAAATCAGCAATGCACGAACAAGAGGCTCTTTATCTAAAGGGGAAACTGTGGGTGTTTGTCTCACCTTTGCGGCCATGTCCACCAGCGTGATGAGCGTCAGGAATTTGCCATCTCCTTCTTTGACAAAGTCAAGCAAGCTTCCTGGAAAAGCAGCACAGAGGACAAGCTTGATGTGACTGCGTGAAATAATCCACATGCTACAGCAAAAATATTATTTTTGTCAGCGTTGTTCTATCTTACACAAGTCCATTATTTAGTTCATGCTTAGTTAAAAGGAACTTGAGGCAGAATGTTTTTTTTTGTTTTTTCAAAAATCCAAGTCATTGGAAAACATTTTTTAATTTTAAAAGTGGAGTATTTGAGCTACAAAAGCAAATATAATGTTATTTTAGAGTATGTGTGTTTGAGAAGTGTAATTCGGAAAA
This sequence comes from Phalloptychus januarius, assembly GCA_902982915.1. Taxonomy (NCBI): domain Eukaryota; kingdom Metazoa; phylum Chordata; class Actinopteri; order Cyprinodontiformes; family Poeciliidae; genus Phalloptychus; species Phalloptychus januarius. Next base: position 7,269,237 of record CADWAE010000362.1, read on the forward strand.
TAATGACACTTAATGCAAAGCTGCTTTAAACATTGCATTAACTCCATTAAAAGTACCAACATTGCATTAAAGTGTCATTATTTATAAAATAATGCAAAGTTGGCACTTTTAATGGGGTTTCAATGCAACTTTTAAAGTAGTGTTGCTTTAAAAGTGTCATCATTTACCAAATGACGCTTCATGACAACAGTGATAGATATTCATAAAGACTCCTTCATGTTCATGACAGGTGTTATGCCATGTTTTGACAGTGTCATGTCAGTCTGATGCAAACCCCATCAAATAAAGTGTTGCTGAAATTTCTATACAACTAGGAGTTAGAACAGTTGTTAATCTGGCCATTTTAGACCTTGTGGATTGAGTTTCTGTAACTATTTCAACATTTTAAGCTTAAAGTTGTATTTAGATTCCTCAAATAATTATTTTCAATGTTTTTTATTGGAAAGTTTTTACCATTCCTTGTATTTCGTCAGCTTTTCCGTTGACGTAGCTGAATTTAAGATTGGAGGCTTTCAGTTTTTTGTCTTTGTGGTTCAAAACGCAGAAGACCAGACTTGGTCTGGTGTAATACGAATGGAGTATAATAATTTATTTTTACAACATTTCTGCCTGTTTATAATCCTGTAATAAATCCCTAACCAGCTCTCCAAGCATAGTAATGCAGTTTATTTCTCACATTGAAAACACACAATAGATGAACAAACTGCATCCAATTATAGAGTGGTGCATGTAAAATGGTTACCATTTACCCTCACATAAATCTAACTACCTCTAACCCCCCCCCACCTCCACTAAAAAAAGTGCAACTGCAGCTGAAGGTGCAAAAACCTCCAACAAAACTGCTGCAGTCTTCAGTTCCAGCCTTCAGGGAACCACAGGGGGCTCTCAGCCAGAACAGCATATCAATTAAAATGCCTGTAAAATTTAAATTCTTCCTTCAAGGAAATCTCCATGCATTAATCCAACTCATGCTGTAAAGACTGGTTTGATGATACTTCTCTTTTAAAATAGAACTCAGTAGAATTGCATAAAAGTAAAGCTTTTTTCAGGGGGAAAACTAATGTGGTCAGGTTTGTTTCGGTTACCTTTGGACATGTATTCTGTGACGATATAGATGGGCTCCTCAGACACAACAGCATAAAGAGGCACTAGTTTGTCATGTCTGAGTTTCTTCATGATCTGAGCTTCCTGCAGGAAGGCCTCGGGCGACATGGTTCCCGGCTTCAGCGTCTTTATGGCCACTTTGGTGGTGCCATTCCACGTGCCTGCAGAGACAAAGACAGGAAGCAAAGTAATGGAAGTCACAGGGGGAATCAGTGTGAATAATTGGTTGGGAGAAAGGCCGTATCATTAATTAGGTCTCATAATTGCTCAGACGAGTGCTGTCATGCAGCTATGAGCAGATTCAAACTCAGTTAAGAAAATGGCAGAAGAGGTAGTGTGCAAAAGTCTTGGTTCATCCCTTATTTATCTTTTTCTTCCTCGAAGCAGCCATACTGTTTTGTTATCACATATAATATTGTTCATCTATATTCTTCCAATCTTTCTGAAGCTCTTTTTTTTAGCAATTTTCTGCCAAAGATTAATCTGATTTTAGAAGTATTATTAAACCTTTTCACCAAAACTGACCATCTATTGGACATCTTTTGTAGAAACAATTTATTTCATTGCTCATTTAAAGACAATGTCATCAAACGTCTCTCTCTCTTTTTCTTACAATTATCAGTCTTCAGTCAGAGGGAAATATTTGAAGACAGCAGATAGGGGTATTTTAAAATGTAAAACACGCAACCAAAGAAAAGCTTCAATCCAAACAACCTAGCAAGGCCATGAAAACATTATCTGCCAGATTTCAAGAACGCCCGAGAAATAAAAGCTTATTTTAACAAAATTTTAAAGTCACGATGAAGGCCTTTTCAACAGCCTGGGTCAGAGTGTGAAATGTTTACTCTTGCAAACGAAAACATCTTTTTCATTGCTTTTTCAGGTCGCTCATTTGTTGCCTTTATTTAGTTCAAAGAAAAATGTTGAAAATTGGACCTTTTTTTAGCCTTTTTTTAGTGTCTGGTCTAAACAAACAAGCTCAATAAACCAATCTGATCAACTCTTCAGCAACATTTTATTCAAAAATGGCTGTATTTGTTCAGATATATTTTCAACTTTTAACCCTATGTAATTCTTTTTCTGACAAAAGAAAAAATAATTTATGCTAAGGCTTGCTGGTGGTATATCCCCTAGGAACTGTGATAGATGTTTGATTGATGTTAATGACTATACAGAAAATGAGTAAAAGCAGTCAAAGATAGAGCAAGAGGATAATCAAAAAACTGTGCAACTAATAATCAGGGCCAATTTAAAATGAGCAAAAAGGCTGCATGCCTGGATTCCACGCGTAAATACAACGAGGTGGTTTAAAAGTTTTGCACAGTTCTGTGGCATCAGCTGTTCTGACAAGAAGCAACATGTTGAGATAAAGAGGACACAACAAATAAAGGAAGCAACTGCAGGAAGTGGATAACTCCCCAGTTTTGACCCCAACGGAAAGACGCCACAGACACAGGGTCTCCTTATTATCTACATCCACTTCTACTAAGCATGTACAAGCTTTGTTCTTACCCATCCACACTTCTCCAAAGCATCCCTGGCCCAGTTTGACCTCCAGCTGCAGCGACTCCCTTGGGATCTCCCACGCATCTTTAGCGAGCCCCTGAGTTTGAGGCTTGACCGTGGGGCACACCATGGTCAGCTTGTGGCAGAGTCCGTCTGCGTGCTCTGCGATACGGAGATAAAAACTGCTACAAGGATGCTCTGCTTCCACAAAGCTTTTTAAATCACAGGAAGAACCTCTCTGGGGTCATAGTGAAATCAAGTGGAATCACAGAGACTTAACCGGAGGCGTCCTCCAGCTGAAGATGTGGCAAATCTGACGGTAACATCAACTATTATTAAAATTAAAGAGCATTAATCTCCCTTGGCAACACAGTGAGGTGTGTGGCACAGAGCAATTTTCAAGATAATTCTCCAAGGCCTGACTGCAGGGAAGGACAGGACCATACCTGTGTAGTGCTTGACGAGCTTCGGCAGCGTGTCAAACTGGGCTCGCGTGGTGATGTAGTATCCCCCGTTATCCAGCTTGCGGATCTTGTAGTGCTTCACATTGTCTCCTTTGGCTTCATCCCAGTCCCGTATGGACAGAGAATAAGCACCTAAGGCATAGCAAAGAATGGTCAAAGAAAAGCTTGAAAAGTTTTAAACTGGACTGGGACAGTGGAGAATGAATCAGTGGATATATGCCAAAGATTCCTGAAACACAATTTTATAAAAAAAATATTTCTAACCTTCCCAATTTACTTTAAGTTTAAATTTTCCTGTTTTGCATCAGAGTCCACCACCTTTCCTACAAGATCATCTGGCTTTAACACCTTTTTAATGAATGCAGTTAGCTGCAGCATAGCTTACTGTTAACGGGTTTCAGCAAACTATTGTGACATCCCTGTTTTTAAGCTAAACTTGTTGAAGTTTACACTTTCTTTCTTAAAGAACAGATTTCTTCAGTTTTTATTTGTCACACATACATGTTTCAAATTATCAAAAACAAAAGACTCGTTTTAAAATGATGATTTAATTTTGTATTTATATAAATCTATCCAAATAATCCAGGATCTATGTGAAAAAGTAACTCCTTCTAAACACAATAACTGGTTTTACAAGTTCATCATGAGAGCTAAAGGACGTCTCCAAAAACCTTAAAATGTCATCAAGAGGCTTACGGCAGACTTTTGCTCATGTTGAAATTAAAGTGCATACCAGTAAAACCAGAAAGAATTGTAGACATTGAATGAAAAACGATCAAAAAGAACAAATGACTCACCTTTAGTTGTTTCACTTTCCCGCACCAGGAAAGTCCCTCGATTATTCCCAGGATTGAGCAGCAGCCTCTCGGCATCTTTGCGCCCCATTTTGCCAAAGTACCACCTGTGGAACAAAACAGATGAACAGAGAAGAGACTAAACAAGAAAAGGAAACCTAGCAGATTCTGGCTCACTATGACTGGAAAGCTCACTGCAAAGGGTGTGAAGTCAGTAACGTTGGACTACACTGAGACATCCACAGTCATGCTACAGCCACTACTTTCTTACACACATTCTGCAGACAGATTGTAGGAGAGGCAACAACCCAATCTTACTCTTCAGCCTGAATGGAGTCAGCGGGGGCCACGTAATTGCTGGGGATGTAGCCCTTCTTCCCGGTGTTAATGGAGCGAGCCTCCCACCAGTCTCCTTCGCTGAAGGAGGACAATGACACAGGAGAGAGCACATAGACAGTTTTGTTCATTCAACTGTCAACTATCAGGACTGAGGCTTTACATATATATGGCAGAGTGACTGAGAGCAGCAATGAAACCCTGACAATGATAGTTAATCATTTTCTGTCCAACTCTATAATGACAGAGGTTCTGCTAAATCTAAAGAAACTGTGACATGAAGTTGGTTCTGAAAAGACGTTAAAGAAAATTAAATAAATCTGCTTCTCATTGAAAGTGTGCAACTGCAAGGTATGTTTGTTGGAGGTTTACATACATTGTTATACAGCATGCAAATGCAATGTTTTATGTTGAACACATTTGAATTTGTTGTATGTATACATACACTCCTACAGATATTCGAGTAAGCCCCCCTTAGCCTGATTTACTTCGACCAATTGTTTCCTGCAGACATCAAAAAGTAGTGATTTATGACCCGTGTTTTTATGCCACAAGTTCGGCCTCTAGGAATAGCCCAAAAATCTCAGATGGTTTTAAAAATGTTATTTCAGAATCTTGACGACAGCCGACATTTTTTATTTATATTTTATTTTTATTTTAACCAGTTTTGATGCGTTTAAGATGATTATCTAACTGAAACACTAACATATTTTTAAGTTTCAACTGAATAGCTGTTAATTTCAGGTAAGCAATTTCCTGTCAGCTGAGTGTCATATTTTGAGTGAAATGGTGAAAAATCTAATTTGGGCCTGCATCAACCGATCAAAATCCACATTAAATTCAAACTTCTTCACCCAAAAATAGTTTATAAACTGCCCTACATAAGTTAGTTGTTTAATCAATCCATTGTGAAAAAAAGAATAATTCAAATCCATGTTGAAATCTTTAAATTATAATAAACTTCATTGCTTATGATGAGTCTTATATAGACTTCTGACCACTACTGGAAGTCATTCATGAATGCTAAATAGAGCCAGATCCTCCGTGGAAAACAGTTATTGGTGAGAAACTGAGGAGATTCTTACGTATTGTTGATGATCTGAAAGCGATCCCCCTTTTTAAATGTAAGATCATCTGATGTTCTGGCTTCGTAGTCATACAAGGCAACAAAGAAGGTGACGCCACCTGAAAATATGGAAACAAAACCCACATTTAAAGACCATTGTGTGGTCGCATAGAAAGCATTACCAAATATGCCAGGTTAAGACAGCTGAGACAGAACCAGGCACATTTGGCTCAAGTTTCAGTATTTGCCTTTTTGTGTAATTTCACTGTGTAGCTTCCAGCTCTACATCCACAGATGAAAGCAGATATTTACATATTCTGTATATAAAAAACAAATAATGGACTAAACTTCTCCTGTTTTATGTCAGCATATATTAACATCATTTATTTTAGTTAAGGATCAGAAAGAATATTAAGAAAGCTTTATTACATTCTTAAATTTCCAAAGTATAAATACACCAAGTATGCTAAACCCTTAAGCAACTTGGGAAAGCCCAGATGATGAGAAAAAGTCAAATCTAAGTTAACTTTACACACAGTTGACAAAACTCTCATGTGGAGTTCCTCAAGGTTCAATCCTGGGGCTCATCTTATTTAATATTTACATGCTCAGATAATAACAATTAGCAAGACAAGTCACCAATATCATGCTCTACATTACATTGCCACCAGGTGACAATTAAGCATTGAGTAAATGTATAAAACAAATCAATGCACAGATGTGCTATAACTTTCTTCATCTGACTAGAAACAAAAGTGAATATTTTTGAACCTAGAGGAACCATGAAGAGTCAGCACACAGCTCCAGCTATTACAGCTAGAAACTTGTGATCAGGCCTAAAATCTGTGTGTAGTGGGACTCAAACCTGAACTTCAGAGACACATAAGGATAGTTACAAAGGTGGCGTTCTTTCACTTTATGAATGTTTCCAGGAGAAAAAAAACTGACTAATGTTCCTGCAAGCTCTCGAGAAATTCGTCCATGCAATTATCTCCAGTTGAATTAATTACTGCAATTGGATCTTCAGAGCTGTGCCTAAAAGGTCAGAAAACTGCTGCTTACCCAGAAAGCTGACATCCTTAAACAGACATGGTTTAGTCAGACAGTGAGGGGGAAAAATTAAGTTCATTTTTATCCAGTGTATGCAAATATCTGGCATCAACTCTAAAAATGACAGATGGGATCTGACAATACCATTGTTACATAGGTCAAAGGAAATCCTATATATATCCAACCTGTCTCCAGTCATCATTCAGATCAGGTTGGTGGCTTTGATTTATTAGAACATGACCTCAAATGAACCATTAAAAGCCACCTGTCATTATTATATGGTATAAATCAGCTCTTTCTTTGCATCCCATGACAACATCCTGCAAATCAATATGCCTACTGTGCAGCAGCCTTCCCACGCAGAGGCCTTTCATGACAACAATGCTGTCAACAATAATCCTATTATCACCTGCAGAAAGCAAACAGCAACCCAGCGACACGTCTAAGAGCAGATAATCCAACACTGGGGAGGATTACAGCCAAAATCCCATCTAAACAGGAGGGTTTGATCATCAGTTCTTTTCTCTGCGGATCAAGGCTGACAGAAAGACTTGTATAAAAATGCATCAACGTAAAATAACAGCGACACGGAGGCAGGAGGTTTCAGTAGGAAACAGGATTAGTGTTTCATTCAGTATACACACTGAATGAGGTGCATCAGTTTTCTATAAAAAAGTGCCTAAAAACATCATGAATAACCCGACTAACAGTTAATTACACGTCTAAAGTCACAGTTCTTCATGTTTCTCTGGGTACTCCAGCCTTCACCTGCCATCTGAAGACAAGCATGCGAGGTCAGTTCTCCAAATTGCCTTTAGGAACGAGTCCATTGATGGATCATTGCTTTTCCTGTGTGTCTCCGTGTTGTCATGACCTTTCCAGGGTCAGTACTGCTTGAAAGTACACATTTTCAGAAGTATAACTAGAAAATAATGCAAAATAAGTTCAAAGTTTAATTAACTGAACAATTTAGTTTTTTTGGCTTGGCTGTAAAGTGCATTGAGCAGCTCAATGAAATGAGTTCTGTTAAATGTCAACAGCTGATTTCAGGACATTTACATCTGAAGAGAAACATTTGAAAACAAATACATTCAAAATGTAAACAGAAAAACTACTACGGTAGTAGCAATGTAATAATGTAAAGCTTTCAAAAAGAAAACCCTACTCACTAGAGACAGCGCCAGAGAAGGAGTTGGACATGGGACCAGAGAAGGAGGTCGACACTCCTCCAAAGGGAGTCATGGCAGAGGAGGAGCCTCCGAACGGAGTGAGGGCGTGGTTGAAATTCAGAGCTGCAGAGCTGGAGGAAGATGTGGGAGCCTGATTCTGCTGCGGCTGCGTCGGATCTGGCCCGTAGTGACCGACGTGAGGCACGGCGGTGGAGGTGTTGGGGTCAGACCGTGAGGAATTCTCGGTCTGATACTTCATGGTGGGACCTTTGTTTTCTTTGCTCTTCACACATCCCATCGTCTCAGCCTGCACGGACAGACAAAACAAAAAGAGATCAATTTAACGGAAACAGAATCTGTATAAGTTCACAGTGAAAGGCTATAAGAGGAGGAGTCTGGATTAGGAATCGTGACATATGGTTTGCCAGCTCTGGTATAAATGTTATGAAATCAAAGTGTAATGACCTGATATTTCCATGTTAATCATTTTGTTTCTGCTTCAACCACTAAGACTTTAAGCCCTGTTGTAACTGGGACATATGGTGAATTCTAAATCTGCTTTGAATCACAATTTTGAACATAGCTATGAACAATGAGTCTCTGACTATACTGAGGCATAAACTAGAGAGATAACATGTAAGAGAGCCTCTAAGTTTTATGATACTACACTACAGTGATTTGGCAAAGTATGAACACAGATTTTTCTTACTAATATCAAAGAATGGCTTGTTGAAAAATTCAAACTATTATCTAATCATGGAATCTGTGCTGAGAAAAATGTATGTTTATAGATACTTTTTATCGGATCACTTTTTCTCACAACTACTGAATATTATTCAAAATTATAACAGACTAAATTGAGTGATTATCAGAACTCATCACCATCATTTTAACAACTGACTGTGAAATCCAAAAAGTCTGAATTTGGAGAATTCCTCTTTAATGAAATATTACTATTACAGATTGCCCATAATTGTCTGTTGATTTAAATTCCATAGATCTTGACATATTTAGTTAATTTTTCTGTGTTTTATATTGTTAGAAAGGTGCAGCCACATTGTTTTAGTATTTTGTTCTGTTCTTTGTGCATTTGGATTTAGTTTCTTAGGTCTGTGTTAATTTTTTTTCTTGATTTGTAGTTCTTTTTTAGTCTTAATTCAACTTCCTCTGTATCCATTAGTCTCCCTCCCTCAGTGCCCATACTTTACTGTTACCACAACCATTCCAGATTGAATCTAATTAGTTAATCTGGTTACTTTGACATTTACCACCCCTTCCTGAGCATTTAAGCTCCTGGTTTTTCATTCCTGATTGCTGGATTATTGTGTTACTCTGCCCCTGCGCCACATCCTATTCACTTTGCTTCACTTTAGTAAGTTTACTGTTTTTTTTCCTCATCAATTCTCTTGTCCTTTTCCAAGCTCCTGTTTGCATCTTGATTCTACTCTCAACATACAAAATATGACAAAAACTTGTTCTATTAAGACACAAGTAGAAACACAAGTAGCAGTAGAAGGTGTCCTTTAGAACAGTCCAAAGAAAAGTGCTACTGACTAGCATGATGGTACACTGGTGAAGCAGTAGTTGCAAAGACATCAGGCTACTTTATTACTGAGTCAACATCATGCAACGATTAGTCAAAGAGGTGTAGCATTCTCTCATTCTGCAGCCCTGGCCTTGATGTTAGCAGGTTGCATTATGTCTTATCTTAGAGGGAGGTGCATAATTGAGAGTTCACAGAGTTCCTTGGATTTAATGCCAAGTAAATCAATAAAATGGGTAACATTTTAAATATTTTAAAGCAGTTTGCACAAATAAAATGTTGCAGGTGCTTAAATTGTAGGCTGCAACAACAGTCGTCTTAAGAAAACCAGTTTTAGACGTAAAAAGGCACTGCAGAGGTTTCTAAATAACAGATTTCTTACAAAGGGCTTGAAGTTAGTGTGGCTATAAATCCAATGTCTGACTTTAGATGTGCAGCCAACATGCTGAGAATGTTGGCACAGAGAAGAGACGTACAGTTCCTGAGCCAGACGCTCTTCCAGCCTCAGGATGAAACAACTGTCATGGAAAGCAGAGACAGGCTTCATCCTGTCAACTACGGCGGGAGGCGGTGGCATCTAAATTTCATTAGAAAAACTGATGAAAGTCTGCTGATTTTGCTCAGGGCTTACTGAGCCAAGCTGACCGGAAAACAGGAAGACTTGTCCATCCTTTCAACTAAAACACCACTTTATTAAACGTTTTCTACTATATATACGTTATTTTATATCTACAACAAGCAAAAAAGCTTAATAAATATAATCTATTCCTGTTTTTAAGTAAGGCCTCCGAGGTGCAATAAGTCCGAAAACTGATTTATGCTTCATTTGTTGCATCACTTATATTATAAGAGGTAAAATCAATCCTTTGTTTGTGGCTTTTTGCACAGAACAGCAATAGTGGTAGAAATACTGAACAATGAAGGTTTTATTCTTCTGCCTAAACCACATTTGCAAAAACTCAATCTTGTAAAATGACACAAGAAAAGCACGTTTCAAAGAAACTTCTGCTTTTATGACTTGTAGGGAAGAATGTCTTAGACTTACAGGGTGAATGTTAAAGAAAATACTCAACACAGATCAAAAACACATACTTTACCCTTAAAGTCCCTGACAAAGATTAAGAGAAAATGCACAGCAATAATTTGCAGAACAGACTTTAAGATACTTTTGTTAGTTTATAAATCACTGAATGGCATAGCACCAAAACACATTAAAGATGTTGCCATTGTCTGAACCTACCAGACTGCCGTCTGGTAGGTTTGGTTCAACTCTATCCATCCCTACAGTCAGAACCAAAAGTGGAGAAGAAGCATTTTATCCTCCTCTAATCTAAAACAAACTTCCAGAAAATTGAAAAACAGTTAAAACACTGAGATCCTTTAAATCGAAGAGAAATATACACTTGTTCAGAGCTGCCTTTTATCAATAACAGCTGGAACATCCTCTGTTTTTCAACTTTTTGTTGTCTTTCCTTAATCTATTTTCTTTATTTTGCTTGTCTATTGTTTTATTTTCTACTTTATGTAAAGTACTTTCAATTGCCTTGTTTCTGAAAATGTGCTATAGAAATAAAATTACCTTGCCTCTAAATCCCTACTGATCAGTCCAGCACAGCGAGTTCAAATCAAAATTCACCGAGTGTTTGTGTGGGCACAAATAAGACGATTTTGACCTTTCTGTGTGCGGAGCAGGAGAAACAGCAAAGTGAGACAGAAGGCCAGCTGAATGAAA